>CM018681.1:68545563-69913949 GCA_009363875.1 Mikania micrantha | reverse complement strand
GTCAAACTCACGAAACACTCAAAACTCCAAATTAATAGTCAATATGTATCAAACTTGAACTAGAAACTGAACAGTATGTTTCAAAAAGAATATGTTTCAAAGAGTATGTTTCAATGACCTAATAAGGACTAAAACTCAATAATCATTGAGACAGATTCAAATAGTCTTCAATTAATATATAACAATGGGTTTATCAAAATCGACACTGATTTTACTCAATATATGTGCAACTCAAATACTTGTAGAATATTACAATTCTTAGTAGTTTACCCAAATTTAAAACTGCAGAGAATTAATACATGCGCAATTCAAGTACTTGTAGAAAATTACAGTTCATGTATTCAAAGTTCTAGACTTTTGAATTATTACTAATTCGAGTAACCAAGTTTTAGTTTTAGACTGGGAACTTCTTTCGAATTAATATATGTTTGATTAGCAAACCAAAACTTGAATTTCAAATAAAAGTTGAAATCTCAACTATCAATAACCCAATTATATAAACAATAACAAATTATATTAAGTTGTAAATGTTGATCACAACAAGCAGTAATCAAAATTGACCATATTAAAATTCTAGTATCCAAAATTCGTCGTATTTAAAAATCACAGTATGGACAATTCCTTAAAATTTCAATTTCCTAAATGAAAGATTATTATAAATTCCAATTCATTTAAAAATCCAAAAACAAGGTCGTAAGATTCCAAGATCTGGAAATTTGCGCAAAACCCATTCCAAAGATTCCATTTCGAACGAGTATCATTTAGACTTGACGCAGTGGTCACCCCGCCCGCCCAGCGGGGTTGATTCTTTCGGCGGCCTTTCAGCGGGAACACCGCCCCCTCTTCAGCGGCTCCCGCCCAACCCCCTCCCACGGCCCCGCTACTTTTTTCACTTTCTCCCACTGTGATTGGTCCAATGCATATAGTGGGGAAGGTTTTAAGTGGGGTGATCATTGTGGGGTTTAATGTTTTCCAGTGGGGTGACGATGTGGCAGGAAATTTCGGTAGGGAAGGATTTTCAGTGGGGTGACCGATGTGGATAGTCTTATACAATTTTAAACCCATTTCGAACATGTATTTAAATCATGTATGCTTGTTTCTGGGTTATGGGTTTCATCTGTCTGCCGATGAAAATCTTTTGCTCAATGTTGAAGCCATTTATAATTTGTAGAATATGCTTGCAAAAGAAATATGTGTTACTCAAATTAAGCATATAATTCAACTGAGAGCATCAATTTTGCAGAAATATAATTCTAATTAAGCATGCATTGGAATCACCAAAATCATTCGGTTGAGAGCATCAAATTATGCGTGATCCAAGTTGAGTATAGTATTTCAAAAGATATATGTTTACCGATTCAAGGAACTAAGTTCAATAAAATTAGGTTAAAAGAACATGAATTCTTTACGAATTCAAAATTCTAACCAAAATAGGATTATCTTTGTTGTATATAATCTATAATGGAATCACACAATGAATCATAAACAATAAATAATCAAATAGATATTAAACAAGGAACTTGAATCTTTATGAACACAAATACTTGAATTATCTCTGAATCATATGAAAATTTATTTGTGATTACACACAATGATTTATCAGATTAGACAAAGATTTCTTGAGTTGCATTTGGATTTTGATGTTTCAGTGAGAAGAAACCGTATGCTTCTATATGGTCTTTGAGAGACCACGCCTACAAAAAGAAAACAAGATCTCTGTCTTATATTATTCACTCAAATAGTCAAATATATATAACTATGTCCGACCAAAACGGCCCAACAACATAAGCCCATTATCATCAATTAAGCCCACAAAGGAGCCCAAAATTATATCTCTAATAAAATCCAACAGTTAAAACTTGACACGTATATTTATTGGCAACACTTTCTATTTTTTGCAGGCAAAAAGAACAACACCATACGAACCGTAGTAATAATAATTAGTATTGTCATAGTCACTGTGACTATATTAATTGCTTCGGTTTGTATCTTTATGAGATTGAAGAGAAAAAGGCAAACTGCTCCTCCACCTCCATCAGAAGGCTTACAAATTAAGCTCTATATTGTAGTTTAGCACTCATAGCTATGAGGGACAATGAGGATGAAGATTATTAATTTATTGTGAAATGCTTGTAACAGGTGATCACTACATTATAAAAAGTTATTTGAGTAACTATGATTCCAACCTGTTAAGGAAACAATTGTAACCTTTAGAGTTGTTGTATTCAAATGTGAAATGTAATCGTGTCATAATTGCAATAAAAGAAAGTTCATGAGGTCCTTTAATAAAAAGCTTCATATACATAAATATGTGGGCGTGAATATATAATTATCTATATCTAACTTTATAATTTAAAGTGTTAACAGAATTTGATTTAAATCTTAAAACATTTTAATAAATGAGTAATATATTTATAGATACATACATGTTAATAAAAGTCTAAATTAAATTTAGTTCAAATTAAATAAAATATTATAAGTTTGATTTAAATCCATGAAAGTCTTAATAAATATATTAAGTTCAAAATATTTAACAAAGAGTTGTAAAGTTTTTTAAAAAGGTTTAAATATAAAATAGCAAAGTTGGAATACGGAGGGACTATAATTGTAAAATTCGAAACAATGATTCAAGTAAAGAAACTTTAGAACTAAAAAAGTAAGAACTCATATTATGGAGGGCCAATTGTGTCAAACAACCAAATTTTCTATTACTCTTTTCTGATCATGCGTTCAAGCCTAGTCCCATCCAGTTCTCGCCAAATTTCAGTCAAAATGCGTTCTAAATTCAAAAATGAGTTCTAATCGATCATGTTAATTCGAACTTAATTCTTGTAATTATTTAATCCACTCGTCAATGTTGTATGAGGATCTATAACCCATGAATCTAGAGTCTCAAAAATATTCCTTTGGTCGAATTGAAACTCAATTAGGATTATGGTTCATCTGGATTGGGGCGAATTTGAGAATCATTATAAGCTTAACAGGAACCAAAATGTTCAACGAATCCACCTGGTAGCCTAGTGGTAAGACGCTTTGGCAACCCGGGACCTGATTTGAAACCCTGCCGTAGAGCCAAAAACCGAGTTTTTGTTAATTTTCAAAGTTATTACTCGTTTTAAATTTATAAAACATATAAAAGGATTCTAAAAATATTGAATTCAATTACATTCTCAACAAGTTTAGTATTTTAAAAAAATAATAATAATATTTTTATTATTTAAAATATATAAAAGTTTTAAAACATATATAAAGTTTCTTTTATTAATTGTTAAAAAAATACATTTCCTAGTTTAGTTAAAATTAACAAAGATGTTCTTAAACTATCTTTGCATAAAGTTTTGTTCAATTATCATAATTATAAACATTATGAAATTCAAACATTTACAAAATTAAAGTTTCTTTATAAAATTTCTAACATATTTTATTTAATCTTTTAGTAGAATAAAATAGTAGTAAATTATTTATCTAAAAAAATTATACATTATAACATCAAATTATATTCTTTAAATTTGTATTCATAAAATATTGTTAATAAAGTATTTTTAGTTCAATTTTAAGAAAATGAATAATCTTAAATGACCATTTTAAATGTTTATGAAAAATCTTACTTCAAATGTATTGTATTCCAATTTATATTTTATTCAATTTTAAAATTACTACCATCAGAAAAACTATAGAAATAATTAGAGTTGGTTATTAAGTCTAATGCTTTAATTAAACAAACTTAGGGTGAATCCTTAACAAATAATACACAAGACATAATTTGCATAACAATAAATACATTAAGAAAGACAACTTTTCAAGGATTAGGTGTGAAAGAGGTGAAGAATGATTGGTTGATGTTGCTAAAGTCCCAGGATAAGAGTCTTTCTCCTGATTCTACAGCTTAGGGTAGCCACTTCAACTTTAAGTGTTGCTACCCTGGCTTGAAGAGTGGTGATATATGGCAGCCGTTAATTCTAAAAATGTGGTGCCCTCCGCCATCAAAGTGGACTCATTAGGTGATGGGTCTTCATCAAGCCTCTTTTCCCCAACGCCAATAGTGGTTTCTTAGGGCCTAGGTTACTCCTCATAAAAGAGAGCTTCAAAGAAGTCATCCTTGACATCACATCTCACACCTCAATTGTGGTTCCACGTGTACAACAATCCTTGTTTCAGTATTTTCATATTGTAGGAAACTAGCGATAAGCTTAATAGTTTGCTTTTTAATATATGTTGCTTGAATTGAAGAGGATGTGTAAAATTCTTGTATGATATGAACAAATAAGAATATGACATGCATGTAAATTAATATTTAAGGAAAAAATAAAAAAATCCATTTAGAAAGATTTAAGTGGGTGTTAAAAAACCCACTCTGAACATCTTCTCACGGGTCCTTCAATTGAGAGTTATATTAACTTGTTGACACATTCCAACCTAAGGCGAAATACATTGGGGCGTGATTTGTAATTGTTCAAAAGCTCATAGATCTATTTGTATGTTTCAATAATTAAACTTTCGGTTTAATTCAAACATAAATCCATTCAATATATCATTCAATCACAAAACAACCAAAGAAATACATCAAAATTCCTCCAAATTCCTTACGTATATTTACCTAAAGCTCTAAACCATTACAGATGTAAAATACATTTTTTGATTACCTATTTGTCTAGGTGGTGAGCACTCATACATTTTATGAATATATATATATATATATATATATATATATATATATGCAATCATAAGTCTAATTAGAAGTAGCTTCAATGACATGTATTATACAAGTTTGCACATACATGTAAGATTACCAAAGTCTCTCAAACAAGTGACAATACTTCGTTTATAACTCAAACTAATCAAGTATTGAATTACATCGTGTACTTCACAAGTTTACAATAGATGTAACGTCTCTCAAACAAGTTTACATACATTGCTTAAAAACAAGTAATTCAACAAGTTTGTAATAGATAAGATAACAAGATTCGTTGTTTTCATAGATTCACAAACAAGATATCACATACAACATCAAACCAAGCTAAGAACTCAAAGAATATTTGAGTAGCTGAAAATTTTCCCAAGTCTAAGCAAGTCACTCCTTTATTCAGCTCCTTGGAAGACAAAATACCTATTTCCTGAGTGACCAGCAAAAAGAAAATGAATGAAAAAGCCTAAAGCAACGATTTTGGATCCTTAGAAAAGGCAAGGACCAGATACAGAGGAGAAACAAAATGAAGTAGAGACGCAGAACATTCAGAAAATCAATAAGAGTGTGTTTATGTCAATTACTGAGCCTATTGATAGGCCAACGTTCAAAAGGAAGAAGTCAATGATGCAGCTTAATGTAGAGGTTGAGTCATTTGCCATCAGGGCATTGTTGGAGATAGATGCATCGTCAGCTTGGAAGCTCCAATCTGAAAAATCATGCTGTTCTGCAACATTGGCACTATTGGATGAGCTTTATGGTCTTTGGTGTGGCTGTCCAGATGTTGATGGCTGAGAGCTTGTGGATTTACATTCTCTGGCAAAATGCCCCAGTTGTTGACAGTTAAAGCATTTTAGTTTGGACTTATCTAGACCAAACCCGGTTTTCATGTTGTGCTTCTTAAACTGTCTACCAGTTCTTTGATAGAACTTCTTTGCCTTGTAGGAAATCATGGCCATCTGGTAATTGATGTCCATCTCCTCAAGATCATCAGCGGGAATGCCATCTAAATCTTCTTGGAACAGGTGAAAATAGTTGGTTTCTTCAGCCATAAAAGCTCCTTGGCTTGAAGTAGGCAGTGGCGTTGAGTTAGTGAATGGGTTTCAGTGGGAGGTTGATGGAGTAGGGGTTTCAGGAAAAGTGACAATTGGTGTGGAAGTTGAGTGGTAGATGAGTTGGTAATTTTGGTATGGTGGATTATGGATGGGTGTATGTAGGGCTGCTAAACATGAGGGTACAGAGGAAGATCTAGGTTCCTGTGCATCAATTTCCATTTGGTATGCACTAAGTATACCAAATAGTTCCCCAAGCTTCAAAGTTCTTAGATTCTCTGTTCTCCGAATGGCAACAGAGTAGATGTTCAACTCTTGTGGAAGAAATCTAAGAAACTTTCTTATAACATCTTGGTTCTCCATCTTTACACCTGCAACCACCAACTCGTCAACTAACTGGACATATTCAAACTTCTGTTTCAGCATGTCTTTCTTGTTTTCCTTGACATCTTTAGATCCCTCATACATCTGCTGCAGAGAGTTCCACAGCGCCTGTGCAGATTTGCATTTCTTAAATGCGTGTATGATTTAGATGGGAATCACCATCTGGATCAGCTATAGTTCCTTCGAATCTACCTCCATCTTCTTGTAGTCCTCATCAGAGTATAGAGATGGATCTTTTGGCAAGGGTGCTCCACCGGTGCCTGCAGTAGCAATAGTTGGGATGAACGGTCCTTCAAGAACTGACTTCTAAAGTTTGAAGTCTTGGTTCCAGATAAAACCCTCCAACCTGTCCTTCTATGTGTCATAATCGTCAGGAGTAAACATGGGAGGCTTATTGAGAGTACCATTCTTAGTGTCATGCTTGCTGATGGTGGCCATTGTGATTTTGAAGTAGCTTGAAAAACAAAGAGTAGTAGAAGATACACAAACGGTAAATTAAGAATGGTTAGCTGCTTAAGTTAAGAACCAAAGCTCTGATACCACTTGTTGGATCGGGTTATGTAATCTACACAACACTTATCACAAGATATCTTCTACAAAGTTGATAGTTGCGGAAAATCTATCAACTTAGTTTGTAAAAAACATTGAAACACAATACAGAAAACAATTATAAGTTCAAGGTCAAAGTATATTGCATTTAATTGTCAAGATTTACATCACTTAGCTCAAGCATGCACTCATACATTGCTAACTAACAAGTGAACGTATTTATACTAAGACCTACAGTTGTATCTTGTAGGGATACAAAGCTGGACAAAATAGTAGAAACAGAATAATGCTAAAACTAGTATCTGTTATGGAATTGACAGGCAAGCCATATTAATTACAATTAATACAATAGACTCCATTGACTTTTACAATAAATATCTAGACTATAAAATGAATTAATGTAAAGGTATCTCTGTAGTTCTGACAAATCTTCTGAGCTACTGACTGTCATGAGAATGTCTTCTGTGTTGGTCTTTAAAGGAGAAAGTAGCTCTGATTATTTCTACAAGTGTATAGAATCTTTGTCAGAATAAAGTCTTCGGAAGTCTATGTACAAGGAAGCTGCTGAGCATGTTATCGGAAGCTATTTTCTTCTGAAGCTTTAAGTCTTCGGAAGCTCTTATCATCGGAAGCTCTGAAGTTGTAATTCTTTAAATGCTGGGGAGAGTATCGGAAGCTTTACTCTTGTGTAAGCCTTCGGTAGGAAAGAGTTAACCTTCGGAAGCAATGTTTCTTCCGAAGGTTAATTCCTTCCTTCAGAAGGTTGTTAGGCTTTACAGTGTTCAAGACTTGTGGGAATTTTCATGACTTAGAAAGTTTTGGAGAGCCATCTTTTATGATTTTACAAATGGCTAAAAGGTCAACATAGAGGATTGAGAGTCTATAAGATGAACTTGTAAATGTTCACAGACAAATCTTATCATGGATATTTGATGCAACATATCAAATATTCATAACTGCAAATGTTGAATGTGGAACAACGAGACTTAATGAAGTCAAGTTTATCTCTCTACTAGAACGAAGTATACAACACCTAATGTGTCTTCCTCTTGACAATCCTTAGAGACATATCTTAGAAAGGTTAGCTGAGTGCCTTATCAAGATGGCATAAAGATATAAAGATGTTTTTGTAGAATCAACCTACTGGAGATTGTATAGACAAGAAAGGTATGCTAAAAAAACTCCTTGACACGATGAAGGCAAATCAAGAGTTCAAATAAGCTTCATAAGGATAGCTTTATCATTCAGAAACTTTTAGTCATGAATAACTAAGCCTTTGGAAGACTAAAAGCTTTTGAAGATAACTTTGTCATTCTGATGACCCAATGAAGCTTTCGAAGACACTGATGCTTTCGAAGACAATCATGTGTCCGAAGACTTTATGCTCTGATGCTCGACACCTTCATTCAACAAATGGCTTCTGATTTTCTACCGACCAAATTTCCTCGGCTGATAATAATTTCTATTGGAAGAATGTTGCAGATCTGATTCCCTAAATAGTAATTATGACAAGAGACATTGTGGTGATGGTTAGAATTAAACAACCAATCTTTATAGTAGCAACGATCACAAAGATATTAT
Organism: Mikania micrantha; assembly: GCA_009363875.1. Lineage (NCBI taxonomy): Eukaryota > Viridiplantae > Streptophyta > Magnoliopsida > Asterales > Asteraceae > Mikania > Mikania micrantha. The sequence goes on along the minus strand of CM018681.1, from coordinate 69,905,699 downwards.
CAAAAGATCTTCTGTTGGATCGGGTTATGTAAATCTACACAACACTTATCACAAGTTATCTTCTACAAAGTTTCTAGTTGTGGAAACTCTATCAACTTAGTTAGTAAAAACAGATTGAAACACAATACTGAAAACAATTTTAAGTTCAAGGTCAAAGTATATTGCATTCAACATTCAAGCTTTACAACACTTAGATCAAGCATACACTCGTATGTTGCTAACTAACAGGTGAACGTATTTATACTAAGATCTACCGCTGTATCCTCGTAGGGATACAAAGCTGGACAAAATACTAGAAACAAACTAATGCTAAAACTAGTATCTGTTATGGACTTGACAGGCCAAGCCATATTAATTACAATTAATACATTAGACTCCATTGACTTTTACAATAAATACCTAGACTACAAAATGAATTAATGTAAAGGTATCTCTGTAGTTCTGAAAAATCTTCTGAGCCACTGACTATCATAAAAATGTCTTTTGTGTTGGTCTTCAAAGGAGAAAGTGGCTCTGATTATTTCTTTAAATGTATGGAATCTTTGTCAGAAGGAAGTCTTCAGAAGTCTATGTACAAGGAAGCTGCTGAGCTTGTTATCGGAAGCTTTTGTCTTCGGAAGCTTCAAGTCATCGGAAGTGTTAGTGATCGGAAGCTCTGCAGTTGTAAATCTTCTAGGTGCTAAGAAGGGAATCGGAAGCTTCACTCTTGTGTAAGCCTTCGGTAGGGAAGAGTTAACCTTCGGAAGCAATGTTTCTTCCGAAGGTTAATTCCTTCCTTCCGAAGGCTGTTAGTCTTTACAGTGTTCAAGACTTGTGGGAACTTTCATGACTTATAAAGTTTTGGAGAGCGCCAGCCTTTTTGATTTTACAAATGGCTAAAAGGTCAACATAGAGGATTAAGAGTATATAAGATGAACTTGTAAATGTTCACAGACAAATCTTAATATAGATATTTGATGCAACGTATCCAATATTCATAATTGCAGATGTTGAATGCGGAACAACGAGACTCAATGAAGTCAAGTTTATCTCTCTACTAGAACGAAGTATACAACACCTAATGTGTCTTCCTCTTGACAATCCTTAGAGACATATCTTTGAAAGGTTAATTGAGTGCCTCATCAAGATGGCATCAAGATATAAAGATGTTGTAGAATCAACCTACTGGAGATTGTAAAGACAATAAAGGTGTGCTAAAAAAACTCCTTGACACGATGAAGGCAAATCAAGAGTTCAAATAAGCTTCATAAGGATAACTTTATCGTTCAGAAACTTTTAGTCATGAATAACTAAGCCTTTGGAAGACTAAAAGCTTTCGAAGATAACTTTGTCATTCTGATGACCCAATGAAGCTTTAGAAGACACTGATGCTTCCGAAGACAATCATGTGTCCGAAGACTTGAAGCTCTGATGCTCAACACCTTCATTCAAGAAATGGCTTCTGATTTGCTTCCGACCAACATTCCTCGGTTGATAATAATTTCTATTGGAAGAATGTTGCAGATTTGATTCCCTAAATAGTAATTATGACAATAGACATTATGGTGATGGTTAGAATTAAACAACCAATGTTTATAGCAGCAACGATCACCAAGATATTATCAAAAGATCTTTTTTTGGATCGGGTTATGTAAATCTACACAACACTTATCACAAGTTATCTTCTACAAAGTTGGTAGTTGCGGAAACTCTATCAACTTAGTTTGTATAAACAGATTGAAACACAATACTGAAAACAATTTTAAGTTCAAGGTCAAAGTATATTGCATTCAACTGTCAAGCTTTACAACACTTAGCTCAAGCATACACTCGTATGTTGCTAACTAACATGTGAACGTATTTATACTAAGACCTACAGATGTATCCTCGTAGGGATACAAAGCTGGAGAAAATACTAGAAACAAAGTAATGCTAAAACTAGTATCTGTTATGGACCTGACATGCCAAGCCATATTAATTACAATTAATACATTAGACCCCATTGACTTTTACAATATATACCTAGACTACAAAATGAATTAATGTAAAGGTATCTCTGCAGTTCTGAAAAATCTTCTGAGCCACTGACTGTCATAAGAATGTCTTCTGTGTTGGTCATCAAGGGAGAATGTGGCTCTGATTATTTCTTTAAATGTATGGAATCTTTGTTAGAAGAAAGTCTTCAGAAGTCTATGTACAAGGAAGCTGCTGAGCTTGTTATCGGAAGCTTTTGTCTTCGGAAGCTTCAAGTCTTCGGAAGTGTTAGTGATCGGAAGCTCTGAAGTTGTAAATCTTCTAGGTGCTGAAAAGGGAATCGGAAGCTTCACTCTTGTGTAAGCCTTCGGTAGGGAAGAGTTAACCTTCGGAAGCAATGTTTCTTCTGAAGGTTAATTCCTTCCTTCCGAAGGCTGTTAGGCTTTTACAATGTTCAAGACTTAGTCAAAAGTCTTTGGTGAGTATGAGCCTTTATTATACTTTACATATTCTGTATTAATGAAGACCTATTATATAAACTTTTGTATCATGGGCAATTAATGTGGCTTGATTACTCATGCCACACATTATGGTAGAATATACTTTACTTGATTTCAAGTGTAGTCCAGCCGGACCAGCCTTGCATACCTAAGAGTATACAACTGTAGCTTTATATATATAATATCTAATTTTTGTAACTACTACAAAAATACGCATTTGCTACGAACAAATCCATAGCTAACACCCCTTTTGCTACTGGTTTGCTACAAATTTGATCTGTAGCTACAACTCTCGTCGCTAATTTATTTTGTTATAAATTTTGCTACGAAATATATTTTATGGCGGTTTTAACTATAGATTTTGACGTCACTATTTTAACTTCAGATTTTGCTAAGGAAATGTTCGTTACAGCTTATGCTACAAACTTTTAGCTACGGATTTTGCTTATTTTTGCTATAGATTTAGCTATGATATTTTATTCCAATCAAACAAAGGTTTGATGTAGATTTTGCTACAAATATTGCTTCATTTTTGCTATGAATCCTAGCTATCAATATTGAAAGCTTTTCACTACTAATTTTTAAAGAAATTATCAAAAAAAACTTGTTTATATATTATTTTTAATTTGTTTCCTATCAATTTAAAGAAAGTATTATCAGAAAATCTTTACAAATCAGACCAAAAATAAAAATACAATCAAAATATGATAAAATTATCTAATTTATCCACATGTAATACAATTATGATCCAAATTATCCAAATAAATACAATAAACACTCGAATTACAATGCTTAGCAATATAAACCCATATCTAAACTTGGTAGAAAGTTTTGTGACAACTTAAATCTCTCATTCATATCAACATAGACCTCGTATTTTACTCGTCTTCTTTGTAGCATGCTTATCTGCTTTATCTTGTTTCAACTTTTTTAATTGTTCCTTCACCCATGAAGTGCATGATAAAGAAACAACTCAACAAGTGTGCTTCCTTCTACAAGTTGATGAAATAAATGACATACATGCATCAGAATGTCTAATATATATAAAAATTATCATATTTAATTATATATCACATCACCTCAACGTTGAAAATCAATAAATAATTCACACTGCAATCTTCAGACTGTTGTTTGGTTTCATGGGACAAACCTTTTGTCACAAATTAACCTATCGTGCCTCAAAATACATTTAACAATGTTTCAATCGAATCATGAATTAATGTTGAAGTATAATAGTTACAAGTAATTGCTTTTCTCTGTAATTGATGCTCTGTTTTTAAGTTCATTTAAGAAGAGAAAAGAAAGGAAATGAAAGGAAAACAGAAACATTTTCTGTTCCTGAGTTTCATTTAACGAGGGAAAAGAAAGTAAAATAACACATGTCGTGTTTCCGAGTTTTATTTAAGGATGGAAATGAAGGGAAGTGGAAGGAAAACAATGCAAAATTACTTAGTTTTCCTTTCCTTCTGATTTGAAAGGAAATAACTCCATTCTTTTCTTCTCCTTTCTGTTCTTTCCTTTAATAAACTCTGGAACTGAGGGTGACTTTGTAGCAAAAATACATGTTCAACCTGCATGGGTGGCCTGGCCAATATACTACTTTTAAACATAATGACTTAACATGTATAACTAAAAGGCGGATCATGCGACATGGCCAACAACACAGAGCCAAGAATTCCACATCAAACTCTATAAGACAAATAATTTCCATTTGAATCAGTCACAATAAGACCATGTTTAATACCCACCGCATTGAAATCTCACCCCACTAAAATATTCTGACATGTTATCACCCCACTGAAAATCTTCCCCACTGTGCCACATAATCATTCTATTAAACCTTAAAATATCCACAGTAGCCAATAAAAAGCGAGTGGGGAAAGCGGGGAGCGGGGGCCGTGGAGGACTCATGTGGGTTGCCGCTGGGGGAGGGGCGGTGTTCCCGCCGAACCCTGCCAAGATATTCTTCCCCGTTGCTTCCGCAGGGCATGCATTACACATGGTCTAATAAGCAGAGGTAAAACACAGAGACGAAAATGCTAACATTGTAGGGCTATCTATTGAGCCCTGCATACAATACGGCATCGATAATGGTTAATTTTTGACCTCAGGCACACCGATAATTAAATTGTGGGGGGAATGAAAATCAATTAGATGAAATATGAACGCTTTGAGGGAGATAATTAAATTGTGGGAGGAAGGAAAATTAACTTCCATGAAAGTGGGGAAGAGGAAGAAAGTGGTGGTAGCGTAATTTTAGGGAACATAAATTGATTTGGAGTGATTTTGGAAAAAAAATTTTGGTTTTGGAGGGAATTAAATTTTGATTTTTTTTCTTGAACATATTTATAAACTGAACATTAAATACAATATTGAAAATTAATATATATAACTATAATAAACATGGAAATCGCTAGGCGCTGCCAGGTCGGTCGAGTGGAGAGTTGCGAGTACTCGGCCTAGGCGGGGAGTACTCGGGGAGTACTCGAATGCGGTAAATGATAAAAAAATAATTTTTAAAAAATTATATATATATCAAATATCATATGTTTACTAGTATATATAACTTATAAAGTGATATATCAATAGAAATGAAGTATATACAGGTAAAATCAAACAATAATTGGTGAAAAACAATGAAAATCAGGGAAAAACAGGGAAAATCGGTAAAAAAAAGTGAAAAACCGAGTTGGTCCGAGTTGGCCGAGTTGTCCGAGTTGGCCGAGTTTGACCGAGTTGGCCCGAGTTTGACCGATTTGGTCCGAGTTGGGCCGAGTTTTTTTGGCCGAGTTGGTCCGAGTTGGTCCGAGTTGGACCGAGTTTGACTGATTCCGAGTTGGTTGGCCGAGTTGGAGAAAATCGGTTCGGCCGAGGGCCGAGTTCCGAGTACTCGCCGAGTAGACCGAGTTTTACAACACTGATAATAAATAACGTAGTTAGAGAAGTCGCTAGGCACTTCCTGTCAGTCGACTAAGTAGTTTCGAGTATTCGGGATAGACAATGAGTAATCGGATACGATAAATGATAAAAAAATAATTTTAAAAAAAATTATATATATATCGAATATCATAAGTTTATTATTATTTTTAATAGATAAAGTGAATATCAACACAAATAAAATATATATAGGAAAAATCAAATAATAATAGGTGAAAAGCAATGAAAAACAACAAAAATAAGTTAAACACAACGAAAATCTGAGTTGGAGATTTTTTGATCGAGTTGGTCTGACTCAATTGAAGAAAATCGGTTCAGCTGAGTGTTGAGTACCGAGTACTCACTCGCCACCTAGGCTGAGTTTTACAACACTGTTGGATAGTATACATGATTAAGTGAAATTATGAGTGACTTTGTTTGACTAAATATGACTTTGATTCTCGAAGATTGATGAAGGGTTCCAGACCCCGAACCATACACTATAGAGGTTGACCTTGGGGGGATTGATAAGGTCAACATAGAAGAAGTTGCCACTACCGTTGATTCATACAATACTTAAAAGGACAGTGCCACCAAAAATAGGACCTGAAAAACTAAATCCCACATCAAGGATGACTTCTTTGAAGCTCTCTTTAATGAGGAGTAACCTAGGCGCCAAGAAACCTCTACGGATATTATTAATTTTTTTTATATATATATTTTCTTAATTTTTCTATGAATTTTTTTATGGATTTTCTCAAAATATGTTTTAAGTATTTATTTTTTTTATTTTGCTACAGATTTTATTAAGTTATTTTTTAAGTAGTTGTTTTTATCAATTCTGTTATAGATTTTTCTATGGTTTTTTTGCTACGGAATATCCATAGCTAAATCGTAACGGAATATGAACGTAGCTAATTCATAGCTAATCCGTAGCAAATTTGCGGCAAAGTTTTTTCGTAGCAAAATTCCGTAGTTGGTGCTTGTATGTGTAGTAGTAACAAGTTGTATGAGTCTTCTAAACTTTGTAGCATGTAGTATGAGTTAAATATACTTGAAGCCCGAAGTAAATCTTGCTTTTAGTAATGATATTTCATCTTGAAATTTGTTTGAGTGATTGTGATATCCTGTAAACAGAAATTCCGATTCTGTTAACTTGTAATTCAGAAAGCCTATTGTGAAGTGTTGTTTAAGTATAACAACTCGATCCAACAAACTTTGTTGTCTTACGAGCTTAGATCTTATACTCTAAAAGTACTTTGATATCTTCATAGTATAGGTCTACATTTATTTTCTATTTTAGGATATGTATATGTGGTTAGCCTTCCATCATTTCTTTTGTTATTGATTGCTTTCACTCCAAATATTTTTAAAATTACATGGTCGTCTAATGTTATAACAATGAAACTCACAAATGTAACAAGTTGTTAACTGAAATCTTCTAGTTCAACTTATGTTCATTTGTGATTAAACTATAAGCATCTTCATAAATCCAATGACTGCTATTCAATATCCTTAGTTAAGACTAAAACAAACATACTGTGACAGTTGCATTTGAAAATTTCGTCATCAATGATCGATAGCACATTTAATCGTGCTTGAAATCCACGTTGATTTAGCGATTGTTACAAGTTGAAAGTATGCGAGTAATGGTTCACATAGGCGAAAACCGTGCGCGAAAAGGAGTTCCGGATTCTCCGAAATCGAAAAATGAAGAAAAATCTCGGAGTATTGAACTCCGGGGGTCTTCGCGGTACGCCAAGGCCGAGATGAGCATCCTTGGCGGTACGCGAGGAGTCCAAAATATCTTTTGGACTTCGGATTTCTTGGCAGTACGCCAAGCCCTACTCTGACTTCCTTGGCAATACACGACGGATGAGGCGGTGAAATAGATCAAATTACATATCAGAATTTCATGCAGAAGATTATTATCTTCTCTTTCTCGAACACAGGCACCATCATAGACGAAAATTCGACCATTTCATCATCAAAACTCTGTCCAGAAGTAGTTTAAACCCACGGATCGCACCAAGGAACGATTCTACATCATTGGATCATCCTATTACCACCAGAAATCTGTCCGAACGGGTAATGATTCGTTTTAACCTTCTAGTTTGATAATGGTTGATGAGATCTTGTTTTTGAACGTAATGCTGTAGTTAGGATTGTTGATTATTGCCTAGATGATAGTTATGAATGATTATAAACGAAGAACTTGATGTGTTAACGGATAAATCTTTGTTTTGATCCGTTGTACTGGTTGGTTTTCATGAAATCATAACTATGATTATAATGGTTTAAACCATTTTATTGTGACAATGTATGTGATTAGTTTGATTAATCCTTGAAACGCAAGGTTAAATCCAAGTGTTTCAAACTAATCACCATCATTAACATACTCATTGGAATGAATATATGATGTTTCTGATGTTTCTGATAACAGTCAGATTAGTACGTTAAACTTTCCAATGTCACATTATGATGTTTCATAATATTTGGGTAACCAATAACAAGGATTGATCGTTCCTAAGTCATAAATTCATCTAGAAACTGTCTCAGCATCATAATCAAAAACATTAACTATTTGGTTTGTCTGAGATTATTCTGATTAATCAAAGGTTATTACATGTGATTTTTTGAGAACTTATGGATTTCATGGGATTTTGCTCGTAGAACAGAACTCTATCACAGAACTTAAAAGTCCCCATTCCTTTGAACTGTATCTAGTAAACCCATGTGGGGCCGAACGGGAAACACTGATAGTACTATCGGCTAACAAACCATTCACTGGGAGGTTTGCTTCTCCCATTGTGTGAATGTTTGTTACCTATTTCCGAAAAATCTTCTTAATGTTAGTGATAGACATTAAGATAATGAGGCATTAAGATATTTACCGACGAGCAGTATCTTCGTAAAACGAGAACGAAGTAGTCAGAAAGGAACTAGATACGGGTCCCATGATTATCTTGAACTGAATATTTTGAGAACTTGTCTAACATATCATATTTTTGTACTTGAACATTATCGACTCACCAGCTTTGTGCTGATCTTTCAAACTCAAATGTTTTTGCAAGGCTGCACCTTCAACCACTTGTAATTGAATAAGCTAGTTGTGTAATAAACTTAGTTGTAAACTGTAATGTTGATTGTAATGACGAACCTTGTAATGTATTTATTTTAAGTTAATTTGTGTGTTGTGATACTGGATCAAGTAAGTCACACCTCATCTATGAGACATCACCACTATGCTTCCGCAACCTTCTCAATGACATCATCAACAGGTGACGAGGGGTGAGGGTGTGACAGGGTGGTACCAGAGCCACATGTTATAGAATTAAGATGGACTTAGAGACCTAGACTATAACCATAGGCTCGTATAGTGACACAGAGAGCACTGAACATAATTAACGAACAAAACTTGTTTTGAATTGAGCCAGAATAATCAGGTGGTACGAATTACAGTTATGAGTGGCCAGCATAATTGAAATTAGCAACACATGTGCGTTCTTGTAAAATTTAATACAAGAAGAATAGTAATAACTATAAGGACGAATAGTTGCTTTGAGATAGGAAGTGATATCATATCATGTTTATGTTGAATATTATTATTCAATATTTATCTCATGGTACTGATCTGAAAATTTTGTGTATACATTGATGGCTAATCCTGGTGAACGATATATATACCGGTGATTTCCTTATGTTATCCTTGACGATACACCTAGTTCCAGTTCTGGTTCAGACTCAGATCCATATGAGGCATCATCAGCTACATCTCACGCAGCATCACAGGTGGTACCCTTAGTACCTCAGACACCATCACCACCTGTGCCAATTACACCACCACCACCCTCGGGTTCACATGGACATTCTCAGCCGCATGCTGAGAAATCTCTAGGTAGACGATAGAGCTCATCCCTTCAGCGAGTTCCAGTTTGGGATGGGTTGAGGCATATGCGTGGTTAGGCCCGCAAGACCACGGGACTACCTCCCAGGCACCAGATGGCACAGAGAGATGTGCCTCCTGTTATACACGAGGTGGGAGAATCCTTCCACCAAGCCGAGCTCCGAGCCAAGTTACAGTAGGTCTCTCAGGACCTGCATGGTGTACGACAGGATTTACGACAGCACCGCGTCACCTTAGAGGATACTCGTACTATGGTACTAGATATCCTTACATCACACCTGACTCTCATGGAGCAAGTGAATTTTTTTGATATGAACACTAGGGCTTGGAGAGTCACTGTGGAGGATCGATTGGGGGCAGGCGGTCATTGCTGCATTCTAGCAGCAGATAGAGGTGTTGAGGGCGGGGATGGTGAGAGAGAGGGAGATCATAGAGTGGTTTGGAATGAAGAGTATTGAGACGAGGATGATAGGATTGGCTGTAGTTATGGCTGCTATAGCCATGTTGATTGCATGCTTGTCGTATTTCCTGCACTAAGTATGATCAGGAGGTGATTATTTTTGGGACTTCCATTGTGGATATCATCAGTTATAGACGGATAGGTTGCGAGTATGTGATGAGTGGGGAGGTTGGATGTGAAATAGAAACCCGGGAGTTAGATGGTGGTATTATGGTTCTTCTGACACTTCGTGGATCAAAACTTGATGGTTGTATAAAAACTGATATGGTGATAATTAAATGTTTTATTTCTGTATATCTGTTTGTATCGGTTACATTGTGTAATGGGTTAATGTGTTATGTGTGAACTATGTATCAATATCAAACTTGTACGAACAATAACTAGTTATCGTAAAATACCATGTGTGGTATCTCAACGTAAAATACCTTGTGTGGTATCTCCTCTATTGTCTGTGTGACATCGTAAAATACCTTGTTTGGTTTCTCCTCTATTGTCTGTGTGACATCATAAAATACCTTGTGTGGTATACTATCGTAAAATACCTTGTGTGGGATCTCCTCTATTGTCTGTGTGACATCGTAAAATACCTAGTGTGGTATCCTATTGTAAAATACCTTCTGTGGTATCCTATCTATTGTCTGTGTGACAACCTAAAATACCTTGTGTGGTATCCTATCGTAAAATACCTTGTGTGGTATCCTATCATAAAATACCTTGTGTGGTATCCTATTGTAAAATACCTTGTGTGGTATCCTATCTATTGTCTGTGTGACAACGTAAAATACCTTGCGTGGTATCCTATCCTAAATTACCTTGTATGGTATCCTATCATAAAACACCTTGTGTGGTATCTCCTCTATTGTCTGTGTGACACATCTTAAAGTCATGTATGATTATATCTAAAAAACTCATGTGATAACATATCGAAAAATGAGTAAAGTCGTAATTCACAGTAGTATATCTATATCAGTATCACAAGGCCATGTGCTGTGTGATGCTATAGCATGTTTTTAGATAACAGGATTGAGTATAACTACAAACATCTGTATGATTACTTTTAACTGAGAACATATTTGAATATTATAATGTAGTTATACTATATCTATAATAATCACATTTCAACATAAATTTGTCAGTATGATTGAATATGGTTGAACTAATGTGATTGACCAAGAGTTATATCTTTGATATTCTTGAACTGACCTGAGTTTGTCTACTTGTGAGTAGAACAATGTCTCCGAAACGAGGTCGACTAGCCAAGAAAGTTGTCTGGAATGTTACTAACCCTTAATTGAATCAAATCCCACCTGTGAACGTAGAATCAAATCCGGATCCACGTGTCAATCTGGAAGAGAACCCGGTTCCACCTAAAAATTTGGGAACGAATACAGTTCCACTCGCAAACCCTGAAGTGAACATGGTTCCACCTGTGGGTGTATGTGGATTTGAACTGAATGAAGCAATGATAGCTCGAATTGTGAGAGAACAACTATATGCTTGTGGTGTTTTGACACAACACCAACCACATATCAATGCGGGTTCTGGTGGGGACCATGATCATACTGAACACAATGCTACCGGAGGTCATACAGAAGCCCATCATACCACCGGTACAACAACAACGAAAGCAACTGTTCCTAATCCACCACAGCAACGATGTACTTACAAGTACTTTGCTTCTTGCAATCATCCTACTTTCACGGGTAAAGAAGGAGCGGCTGGACTCTTAAAATGGATTGAGGATATGGAAACTAAACTCAAAATCAGCTAGTGTCTGGCAGAGCATAAGGTGTCTTATGCTGCTTGTTTTATGAAAGACTTAGCTTTAACCTGGTGGAATACCCAGGCAAAAACTTTGGGCTCAGTTAAATTCGATTCGATGGGCTGGAACGATTTCAAAACTTTGATTATGTCATAATACTGCCCAATCACTGAAATCCAAAAGCTCTAGGAGGAATTCTGGAATCATTCTATGGTCGGTGCTGATTGTTTAGCTTATACCGATCGTTTTCATGAACTTACTTGTCTACTTCCCAACATGTTTCCTAAGGGAGCAGCCTTAATTGAGAAGTATATCAAAGGTTTGGTTCCCCATATTCAAGGAATGGTGACTGCAGCTGAACCTACCACTCTCAAACATACAATCTTATTGACCATTAAGCTTACCGATGAGGCGGTAAGGAGTGGTACTTTGATTGCAAAAATTCAGACGGCAGTGGGCCGTAGTGATGTCGGTACCTCGAATGTGTCAAAAGGTAAAGTTGTTTGGCAAAACCAAAACTAAAGCTCCGGTTGAAACTAGCCAGAGCAAATCAAATGTGAAAAATTATGGTGCCGTTGTTCCTGAGAGGAAAACTTATACTAGGCAGGCGTCCAAATGCAACACGTGTCCATATCATCATACATGACCGTGTCCTGTTTGTGCAAACTGTAATAGAGTTGGACACTATACAAAATATTGTAACTTGCTTGCTCGTCAACCAAATCAAGCACCAGGACAAACCACTCAAACTAACCGGTCATGCTTCAAGTGTGGAAGCCCTGACAATTTCATAAGAAATTGCCCGAACAACAACAACACCAATCACGGAAATGAAGCTATGGGTAGAGCTTTTCAGATTGGTGCAACCGAGGCAAGGCATGATGCGAACATTGTCACTGGTACTTTTCTTCTTAATAATCTATACGCGTCAATTCTATTTGATATAGGGGTAGACAAGAGTTTTATCTCTCCTGAATTTGCATCATTACTCTCATTGCCTATGGAAGATCTAGAAACTCCTTATGCTATTGAACTTGCTAATGGCAAGTTAATCAAAACTAACAATGTCATTCAAGGATTTCCTTAAATCTGAATAATCACCTTTTTACTATCAATTTACTTCCTATTGAGCTTGGGAGCTTTGATATCGTTGTCGGTATGGACTGGCTTTCTGATAACCAAAAGGGAAGTTGTGTGTCAAAACAAGGTGATCCATATTCCATTACTGTCAGGTAATACACTGATAGTTCAAGGAGAACGAGCTGGTAGGAAACTTGGTATCATATCTTGTATGCAAACTCAGAAATGCTTACGGAAAGGTTGTGAGGTCTTTCTAGCACATGTGATGGAAAACTGTTCTTCACAAAAACGTATATATCAGGATTACCCCCAGTGAGACAAGTTGAATTTCGTATTGACTTGATTCCTTATGCAGCATATGTAGCTAAAGCTCCTTATCGTTTAGCACCCTCAGAGATGCAAGAGTTTTCAGGTCAACTGCATGAACTGTTAGAAAAAGGATTTATCAGACCTAGTTTCTCACCCTGGGGAGCACCAATTCTTTTTGTGAAAAATAAGGATGGTTCATTCAGGATGTGTATTGCCTACAGGGAACTCAATAAATTGACAATAAAAAACCGTTATCCATTGCCACGTATAGATGATCTGTTTGATCAACTACAAGGTGCTACTTATTTTTCAAAAATTGATTTAAGATCCGGATATCATCAGTTACGAATTCATGATGATGATGTCCCAAAAACTGCTTTCAGAACTCGATACAGACATTACGAATTTCTAGTAATGCCGTTTGGATTAACAAATGCACCTGCAGTTTTCATGGATCTGATGAATCGACTATGTAGGCCTTATTTGGATAACTTCGTGGTTGTGTTTATTGATGACATTCTCATTTATTCTCAAAACCAACAAGAACATGACCAACACTTGAAAATGATCTTAGAGCTTTTGGCACACGAGAAACTATATGCCAAATTCTCAAAGTGTGAGTTTTGGTTACGAGAAGCTCAATTTCTAGGGCATGTAGTGAATGAGAACGGTATTCAAGTAGATCCCAGTAAGATTAAAGCTGTGAAACAATGGGAGACACCTCGAACCCCAACTGAAATACGTCAATATTTAGGACTAGCAGGTTATTATCGCCTATTTATCAAGAACTTTTCAAAAATAGCCCTGCCACTAAAAACATTGACACAAAAGAATCAACCGTTTATATGGGTTTCCCAACAGGAGGAGGCATACCAATTGTTGAAACACAAACTCTGCAATGAACCTATCTTAGAATTACCGGAAGGTACGGATAATTTCACTGTGTTCAGTGATGCTTCTCGTCAAGGTCTTGGGTGTGTGTTAATGCAGAACGATAGGGTAATTGCTTACGTGTCTCGACACCTGAAAGTACACGAGAAGAATTATACAACTCATGATCTAGAACTTGGTGCAGTGGTGTTTGCACTCAAGATTTGGAGACACTATCTATACGAAAGCAATTGTATTGTATACACTGATCATAAAAGTCTTTAACACATTCTAGATCAGAAAATGCTGAACATGCGACAAAGGCGGTGGGTAGAACTTTTGAACGACTATGACTGTGAAATTCTTTATCACCCAGGCAAAGCGAATGTCGTAGCCGATGCCTTGAGTCGCAAGGAACGAGTTAAACCTTTACGTGTGAAAGCGTTAGAGATGACTATTCAAACCAGTCTGATTCCTTAGATCAGAGAAGCTCAACAACAATCTTTACAAGCAACGAACTATCCTGCTGAGGAACTAAGAGGATAAAACCAGCAACTCGAAACCAAGACTGACGGAGTGTAATATTTCAAAAGCCAAATTTAGGATCCTTTATTCGGTAACTCTAGAACAATAATCTTGGATGAGGCACACAAATCCTGGTATTCTATCCATCTAGCTGCAGATAAAATGTATAAAGATCTCTTAGAGATTTTTATTGGTGGCCTGGAATGAAGAAACATATAGCAGAATACGTTGATCGATGCTTAACATGTCTTAAAGTTAAGGCTGAACATCAATGACCTTTTGGGTTACTACAATAACCTGAGATTCCCATGTGGAAATGTGATCAGATCTCTATGGATTTCATAACTAAACAACCTAGAACATGACGTAATCATGACTCTATATGGGTTATCGTTGATCGCCTTACTAAGTCTGCGCATTTCTTACCCATCCTAGAAGATTACTCCATGGATCGACTGGCTAAACTCTAAGTAAATGAGATCATATCCCGACATGGAGTACCAATCTCTATCATTTCTGACAGAGATAGTCGATTTATGTCACGATTCTGGAAAACTCTTCAGAAAGCTATGGGCACGCAAATCAATATGAGCACCGCTTATCATCCGCAAACGGACTGGCAATTGTTAAAGTTCGATGGAACTCACAACATGGACCTAATTATACATGGGAACATGAAGATTGAATGAAAGAAAAGTATCCTCACTTGTTCTCATAAAAGATTGTCAACACGTAAGTCTTCACTAAATTTCGGGACTAAATTTGTCTAACAGGAGGAGACTGTGACAATTGCATTTGAAAATTTCATCATCAATGATCGATAGCACATTTAGTCGTTCTTGAAATCCACGTTGATTTAGCGATTGTGATTGTTACAGGTTGAAAATATGAGAGAAATGGTGAACATAGGCGAAAACCGTGCGCGAAACGGAGTTCCGGATTCTCAGGAATCTAAAAACGAAGAAAAATCTCGAAGTATTGAACTCCGGGGGTCTTCGCGGTACACCAAGGCCGAGATGAGCATCCTTGGCGGTACGCGAGGAGTCCAAAATATCTTTTGGACTCCAGTTAACTTGGCGGTACGCCAAGCCCTATTCCGCCTTCCTTGGCGATACGCGACGGATGAGGCTGTGCAATGGATCAGATTCCATATCAGAATTTCAAGAAGAAGATTATTATCTTCTCTTTCTCTAACACAAGCACCATCATAGACGAAAATTCGACCATTTCATCATTAAAACTCTGTCCAGAAGCCGTTTAAACCCACATATCGCACCAATGAACGATTCTATATCATCGGGTCATCGTATTACAACCAGAATTCCGTCCAAACGGGTAGTGATTCGTTTTAACCTTGTAGTTTGATAATGGTTGATTAGATATTGTTTTTGAACGTAATGCTATAGTTAGGATTGTTGATTATTGCCTAGATGATGGCCAGGAATGATTATAAATGGAGAACTTGATGTGTTAACGGGTAAATCCTTGTTTTGATCTGTTGTAGTGCCCGGTTTTCATGAAACCATAACTATGATTATAATGGTTTAAACCATTTTATTGTGACAATGTATGTGATTAGTTTGATTAATCCTTGAAATGCAAGGTTAAATCCAAGTGTTTCAAACTAATCAATATCATTAACATACTTATTGGAATGATTATCTAATGTTTCTGATAACAGTCTGATTAGTACGTTAAACATGGTCATTAAACCTATTCCAATGTCGCATTATGATGTTTCATGATATTTGGGTAACAATAACAAGGATTGATCGTTCCTAAGCCATAAATTCATTTAGAAACCGTCTCAGCATCATAATCAACAACATTAACTATTTGGTTTGTCTGAGATTATTCTGATTAATCAAACGTGTCATCAACCTTATATTAGGAACCTAAACCAGTATAGGTTCCTACATTGTCATACATTGTATGATATGATATTAAATTAATTAACTGAAAATCTAATATTGGTTTGACAACTTTCAAGGCAATGTCTCTGACATTGCACGTTCAAAAAGATCTAATCAATAAGTTAAAACATAAATAACTCGTTAAACATAAACTAATGCACAATTTAGCTACGAGTATCATTTTACGTGTGATTTCACTACTCTTGTGACTTCAGGTGAGTTTCGTACACCCCTTTCTTTTTAATGTTTTACAAACACCGGGTTTCACTGTGAAACTTTTATTGATCATATGATATGTATCACTGTTATCTGTGTGATTACATGTGATTTGTTGAGAACTTGTAGATTTCATGGGATTTTGCCAGTAGAACAGAACTCTATCACAGAACTTGAAAGTCCTCATTCCCTTGAACTATATCTAGTGAACCCATGTGGAGTCGAACGAGGAACATTGATAGTACTATCGGCTGACAACCCATTCGCTGGGAGGTTTGCTTCTCCCCTTGTGTGAATGTTTGTTACTTGTTTCCAAAACATCTTCTTAATGTTAGTGATAGACATTAAGAACTTGTATAACATATCATATTGTTGAACTTGAACATTACGAACTCACCAGCTTTGTGCTGATCTTTCAAAACTTTCAAACCCATAGTTGCAAATCAGTTTCATCAAGTTTTCTATACGGGTTGTTTGCACCCAAGTTTTATAATTAAGCCAATATTCTTAATTCATCCACTCAACTTTCCACACTCAGTGTTTAGTACAACCAAGGTTCCTATGATGTTCATTCTTCGGAACTTCTGTCATAGAACACAATCCAAAACGAGTGAATTCACACTATATTGATGAAAATCAAACAAATTTAACTATGATGTTCTTTCTCCCATACTTCCATCATAGACTTAATTTCTGTCACACCCCCACCTCTCGTCACCTGTTGATGATGTCACTGAGAAGATTGCGGAAGCATAGCGGTGATGTCTCAGAGATGAGGTGTGACTTACTTGATCCGATATCATAGCACATAGATTAACTTAAAGAAAATATATCACAAGGATCGTCATTACAACAACAGTACAGTTTACAAACTAAGTTTATTACATTATCTAATTTATTTAATTACATATATATACATATATAAGGTGCATCCTCACCCGACAGTCACTGTTTCCGTGCAAAAAGGTTTAGATTTAAAACGTCAGCACAAAGCTGGTGAGTTCGTAGAGTTCATGTTCAACAATATGATATGATGTACAAGTTCACAGGATGTTCAGTTCAGATAATCATGGGACCCGTATCTAGTTCCTTTCGGACGTTCTTGTTCTTGTTCAATAAGATATTACCCGTCGGTAACATCTTAATGCCTCATTGTCTTAATGTTTATCACTACATTAAGAAGTTCTAAAAACAGGTAACAAACATTTACAGCACGGGGAGTTGCAGACTCCTAGCAAATGGCTTGTCAGTCGATAGTACTATCATTGTTCCCTGTTCGGCCCCACATGGGTTCACTAGATACAGTTCAATAAATGAGGACTTTTAAGTCTGTGATAAAGTTCTGTTCTCCGGAAAAAATCCCATGAAATTCAAAAGTTCTCAACAATCACTTGAAATCACGCAGATAACAATGATACATATCATATCTTCAATAAAAGTTCCAAAGTAAGACTCCGGAGTTTATAAAACATTTAAAAGAAAAGGGGTTGTACTAAACTCATCTGATAACTCAGAAGTAGCAGAATGTCACACAACTGATAATAATAGAGAAATTATGCATTTATTTATGTTTAATGAGTTATTTAGGTTTTAACTTACTGATTAGATCTTTCTAAACGTTCAATGTCAAAGACATTGCTTTGAAAGTCATCAAACCGATATTAAGTATTTAATTAATTAGTTTAATGCTATATCATACAATGTATGATAAAGCAGGAACCTATACTAATTCAGGTTCCTAATACAAGGTTGATGAGACACTTGATTAATCAGAATAATCTTGGATTTACCAAATAGTTAATGTTGTTGATTATAATGCTAAAACAGTTTCTAGACAGATTAATGGCTTAGGAATGATCAATCCTTGTTATTGATTACCCAAATATCATGAAATATCACAATGTAGCATTAGAATAGGTTTAACAACCATGCTTAACATACTAATCTGACTGTTATCACAAACATCTGGATAATCAATCCAATAAGTATGTTAATGATTGTGATTAGTTTGAAACACTTGGATTTAACCTTGCATTTCAAAGATTAATCAAACTAATCACCTACATTTTCATAATCAAATGGTTTAAACCATTATAATCATGGGTATGATTTCATGCAAACCGGGCATTACAACGAATCAAAACAAGAATTTAACCGTTAAAACATCGTTTTCTTCGTTTATAATCAATCCTAGCCATCATCTAGGCAATAATCAACAACCCTAACTATATCATTACGTTCAAAAACAAGATTTAATCAATCAAAATCAAGATAGAAGGTTAAAACGAATCATTACCTAATCAAACAGAGTTTTAACCGTAGAACAGCGATCAGAACTTGTAAACACGATCGTTGATGCGATCCGTGGACTTTGGCAGCTTCAAAGTGAAGTTTAGATGGTCAAAATGGATGGTTTGGTCGAATTTTTGTTTGGTAAGTGAAGTAAGTTCGAGATAAAGAAAATGATAACATTCTGCATGCAATTCGGATGAAGTAATCAACTTGTTCCACTGCCTCACCCGTCGTGTACCGCGGAGAGGAGCAAAGAAAGGCTTCGCGTACCGCGAAGAAATCCGGAAGAAATCATATATTTTTGGTCCATCGCATACCGCCAAGAGCGCTTAACCCATCCTTGGCGTACCACGACGACCCCAAAAGTTCAATACTTAGAAAATTTTCTTCGTTTTTCGATTCCGGACATTCTAGAACTCCGTTTTGTACACAGTTTTTGCCCACGTTCATCATTTCTTGATGATGTAATTCTCGAATGTGCTCACGTCATTGATGATGTAATTATCGAATGCAATTGTCACAATTTCCAACAAGGATTTCTTTTAAAAATATCCAACAATCATCCTTTGATGTCCTCCCTCCGGTACTTCCATCATAGGTATAATTCCAACATGGAAATTCAAATAATCAAACCAACAATTCAACCTATGATGTTCTCCCTCCGGTACTTCCATCATACGTATACTAACCAATTCGATAATTCAATTCCAAAGTTTTATCAAATAAAGTGTTATGCCAAGTATTACTAACGGATCTATATTTTCACAAGACATCAATCAACAAAGAATCCCAACAGTTCAAAATCATCATTTCCAATTCAATTCAACTAACTAACACATAAAGTATAAAGTCAAACTTTCACAAACGGGTCATTTTCATATAATCAATCACAGAAGTAACTATGCATTCAAGAATCCAAATTATCTATTAATGTGTAGAATTTCTCTACCACATGTATGTGGTGATAGTAAGTTTGGTAACTTACCTTAGCACTATTTCTTAGTCGTTTCTAGTGATTCTTTTCCTTCCCTTCAATTCCCGTTTGAACTCCAGTACCTTCACCTAGATTAGCAACACATCCAATTCTCTTAAAACTAGCATATAAGATAAGGTTAATATTGGCTCAACCAAATTGACCCATTTAGAATAAAATTCCTACTTTTATATGCTTCAAGTGTTTTCAACCCAATCCTATGGCGTAATCATTCAAATTGACTAAAAATTTGACTATGGCAATTTCAAAACACTTGGCGTGCAAAATTTTCTCTACACACCATAGTTCAATTTTAATCTTTGCAAATTTCCAAATTTTCATTTCATTTCAACCAATTTTATAACTTTCACTAACAATTTCACAAATCCAATATTTTAACAAAAATCTTAACTTTTGTAGTCAATATTATTGGTCAAGAACTATGTTCTAGTTCACCATATTCTTATGTTTCAAAATTCATCAATATCAAGTGATGGATTATCATTCCAAGACATGGTTTCATGGTTTCTATGTGTTCTATACATGATTTATAAAAACATGCATACAGAAGAACACCTTATCAACAAATTTCGGTTCTAAAACCCTACCCATCATTACCCATCCAAAACCCACCAATTTTCCAACCAAAAATCCCAAAACCACTTACTAATAAGTATAGGAGTGCAAGAAGAACTCTAATCTATCCTTGCATTAATCATCCGAGCTCAAGAAATGCTTGATTTGGATCAAAACACATAAATCACCTTTGAGGAACCCTTGCTCTTCGTTCTTGTTTGTGAGTGAAGAAGAAAATTGAATATTGACTTAAGTCAAAAGTTTTTTTTCTTCTTTAAAACCACAGTTTTGGCAAGTGTAAACTTAAGTCCCCAAAGTTACTATGTTTTCTAATTATGATAACTAATTAAATTAATTAATTTATCATACTAACTCCATTCAAATATTAGTTAAATAAATATTTAACTTAAAATTTCACCCGATTGTTTATATTATAATAATTTTTCAAAATAAGTCGTTACAATATCAAATCAAATCAAATACATGTTACATTGAAATTTTGATACACTTATTTTTGATGACATGCACTTTTAGCTATTAATCTCTAACCTTTAACCTCAAAAAATCTAAAAATCTAAAAATATCTAAAAATATCTAGGCTTTATTCTACCTCTCTAGCTTTAGACTCACAGATTTAATTAATTGGCTCTTGATGCTTTCATTAGAGATGGCTTTATATTTAACCATCCAAATGTTGGTAAATTGGATAGCAAATTAACAAGTAGAACGAATAATTTTTTATCATAATAAAGCTGTAACAACTCATTTTGGGATTTTATAAGTAGAGTAATATATTTTAGTGAATTCTAAATTACAAGGTGTGTAATTAGATAATTTGATGTTTTAAATAAATTGGGTTGTTAAATAACTAGTAATTAACTTGTTTAGGTTAGTTAAGTCTAGTTAAATGACAATCAAAGGTTGGGGGGACCAAAATTGTCAATTGGCTAAACATGTAAATGAGGGTTATTTAGTAAAATGGTCATACCAATTCAACACAATGGTGCTGCCTGGTAATCGAATTCCAGAGAAGAAGAAAGTGAGAAAAACTGTAGCTCTCTTCAACTTGATCAAACTGAAGTATTGTTAAGCTAAAATTCGATGATTGGAGCTAGAAATCAACATCTAAAGCAAGTTCTAACAAGCTGTAAATGTTATATTCTTTTTTTTTTTTTGATATTTTGTGGGATGAAGATGAAGCCATGAATGTGTTTTCATCCAACTCTGAATTGGGTGGTTTTGATAGCAAGAACATGTTGATTTGATCTTGTAATAATGTTTTAAACACCTAAACGTATGATTCTTTCATAAAAAATCAATAGGTGAGGATTTAGGTGTTGGGTAAATTATGTGGGTTTGAGTTTACATATGAACTAGGTGAAATTGACTAGAAGTTGATGTTATGTTGGTGTTTTAGAAGCAAAGGTGTTGTCAAAATTTAATAACCATACTTAACTTATGATTTGGTTGAATTTGAACATATGATGTAATTGGGGAAAGTTTGAAATTGATTAAGAACACGTGTAGGCGAAAACTTGCAAGAGTTGTTTGGTAAAATGACTTAAAGAGGTTTTGATTAAGTATGAAGTGTAAAATGGTATGGATGATTAGTAAACCTAGCTATATAATCAATTGACATAATATTTTGATTAGTTGCGTGAATTCGAAGTAAAATGGGTCAAATAGATTGAATTTTATAAACAACACAAGTTGTGTGTTCATGTTATTGACACTTGTTATATGTGGATATATAATAGGAAGAGGTGGAGAATATAGTTCTAAAGTCTTGAAAAGGAGCAGGTGATTATTGATAGTGCTCCAAATCAAGGTAAGTTACCCATATCTGTTTTTACTTGTAATTGTAGAATTGATTGAGTCCATATTAGAGGAATTAGTGCATTATCCATATATTTTATTTTTGTTTTGATTAAACTTGATGCTAATAGTCATGTTTAGTGTGGTTATAGTAATTGAATGGTTCACATTCATGAACATTCAATTAGTATCGTTGGTTGATTCGATTTACAATAGTGTAAACAATCACTATAATGTAGAAATGATCAACAAAAGTTTACTATCTTATTTTGCTTTGTTTATGCTTTGATTCACAATTTTGTGAACATAAGACTTGCAAAGCTAATGTTTTAGATTCTCAAAAGCGTGAACAAAGGATGAATTACAAGAGTGTAAACGTCCAATTTGTAAATTCAAAACAGTAAAGTTTGATTTTTTGGAAATTTGATGCACAATTTGTGTTTCATGTGCACATAGGTGTTTATGTTTAATGTATAATGATTGGCACATGTCAATAATCCATATGACATGTATGTGGATGAGTAAAATCAGTTCTAAAAGGGATGGAACGATAATTGCTCGCTTATATTAGGAGTTTCTCATACCATCCAAATTTGAACCTTGTCTGAATTGATTGATTGTGCTCGTGAACGACAATTGGGGCTTTAAAAACAAGAAGATCGTGGGGAAAAGCGTAAAGTGGAGAGAGATGTGGGATTGTCTAAGAAGGAAAAATTTGTTAATCCACCTAAAAGTCTAGTTCTTTAAAAGAAGCTAGACATTGTTTAAATTGTGGAAGAAAGCATGCTGGGGAATGTTATGCAAAGCCTATGGTGTGCTTCAAGTGTGCTAACAGGGCCATCTTGCCTTTCAATGTACTAGATCGTGAAAATCGTGCTACAATTGATATAAGTCGAGTCATAGGAGGAATGAGTGTCCAACATTAAAAAGGGCATGCTAAGGGGGTGTTGGTGTAGGTTCTATAAGGCTCAAAGTAGTGGTAGGAAAGTTGAAATACCCAAACCAATGGGTAGGGCTTTCAATATTATAGTAGAGGAGGCCAAGGTCATTTCAGATGTGGTGGCAGGTACTTTTCATGTTAATTCTTTACTTGCTTTAAATTCTTTGATTCTTAAGCTAGTCGTTCTATTGTAGATGTTAAGTTTGTGAATTTTCCTTCTTGTGAAATAGCTAAGCTGCCTTTTCCATTAGAGGTACAAATAGTTGATTCTAAGAGTTTCTTAGTGTATGACATTATCATAATTGCACACTAACTATTAATGGTGGGGATTATGAGATCGATTTGATTACAATGATTCCTGGAGAATTTGATGTGGTGATTGGTATGGATTGGCTATCGAAATATGGAGCCAATATTGTATGTGATTATAAGGTTATACAACTAATTTCTCATGGTGACCATGAAGTATGTATTCAAGAAGAGAGGCGATGTGAACCTATTTTATTCACTATGACTAAAGCTATGAAGTACATGAACCATGGGGGTCAGTCTTTCTTAGCCTATGTCTCATATGTAGAAAAATATGCAAAGGAACTTAATGATATTTTGGTTGTTATAGATTTCCCTGATGTTTTTGCTGATGATCTACATGAATTCAATCTTATAGGGATATTGAATTCAGAATAGATCTTGTTCCCGGAGCTAAGCCCATAGCTAAAGCTACTTATATATCGTTTGGTGCCATCTGAAATAAAAGAACTAATGACTCAGTTGCAAGATCTTTTAGATAAGGGCTTTATCCGTATGATATTTCCTCGTGGGGTGCACCTATTCTCTTCATTAGAAAGAAACACAGAAGCCTAAGAATGTGTATCGATATGGTCATTGCGAATTTCTCGTGATGTCTTTAGGGTTGACAAATGCACTGGCTGCGTTCATGGATTTGATGAACCGAGTGTGTCACCCAATGTTGGATCGATTTGTCATTATTTTTATCTATGACAACCTTATTTATTTAAAAAACGAATTTGATCGCGCTTGTCATTTGCATGAAGTACTTGAAACTTTACGGAAGGTGAAACTTAATGCCAAATTCTCCAAATACACCCTTTGGTTGCATGATGTCCAGTTTTTGGGACATGTGGTGTGTACGGATGGCATACTTGTTGATCATTCGAAAGTTCAAGTGGTGATAAAGTGGAGTTCTCCCAAAACTATTACTGAAATTAGAAGGTTTCTTCGTTTGACCGGTTACTATCGGCGATTTATACAAGATTTTGCAAGAGTTGCGTCACCCTTGACTAAACTTATAAGGAAGGATGTGAAATGTTTGTGCGGTGACGATCAAGAAAACATTTTCAATGAACTCAAGTCCAAGTTGACTCAGGCACCTATGTTAACCCTATCGGATTGACCTGATGATTTTGTGGTGCACTCTGATGCATCTTATCTTGGGCTTGGTTGTGTCCTTATGCAAATGGGCAACGTGATTGCCTATGTGTCGAGTAAACTAAATTGTCATGAGATGAACTATCCGATTCATGATCTAGAATTAGTAACGGTGGTATTTGCCTTAAAAATTTGGAAGCATTACTTGTAAGGTGTGAAATGCACAATCTTCACTGATAAGACGAGCCTAAAATATTTCTTCATACAGAAGAAATTAAATATGAGATCTAATAAATGAACAAGCTAGCAATCTGGACGAGGATAGTCGCAGTTTAAAGACAAGATGGGGTAAGGTGTGGATACCTACCACTTGTTCTATGAAAATTGATTTGACGGAGGAGGCTCACAAGTAAAAATATTCAATTCATCCGAGAGCCACTAAAATGTATCAAGACCTTCGTATGAATTATTGGTGGCAAAGTATGAAACAAGATATTGTTAAATATATTGAAAAATGTTTGACTTGTTTGCAAGTAAAGGCGGAACATCAAAAGCCTTATGGCAAATTACAGCCTTTGGAGATTCCTATGTGTAAATGGGAAAATATCACAATGGACCTAATTATTAAACTCTCGAACACCAAAAGGGTACGATACTATTTGGGTCATCGTGGATAGGTTGACTAAAAGTGCTAATTTTTTTCCCATTCATGTATGGCATTCTTTCGAGAAAATAATTGAAGTATATGTGAAAGAAGTGTCATGTCACTGGATACCAGTGACGATTGTGTCCGACCGAGACACGTGATTTACTTCTCATTTCTGTAAGAATTTTCAAGAGGAATTCGGCACAATACTGTTGTTGAGCACGACGTATCATCATCAGACAGATGATCAGAGTGAAAAGACATTCTGACACTTGAGGATTTGTTGCGAGCATGTCTTATTGATTTTGGAGGTAGTGGGGATGACTATCTACCTATGGTGGAATTTTCGTATAACAACAGTTATCATTATGGGTTGGGAATGCCTCATTATGAAATGTTATATGGAAGGCGGTGTCGTACACTCGTTTGTTGGGGAGAATTTTTCCGCGAGAACTTGAAAATAAAGAAGTATTAAAAGTGTCAAACCATTGAATTGTTCAAATTTGAACTCACTTAAAGGTGGCTCAAGACCATCAAAAGTCGTATGCAGATAAACGAAGACGACCGGTTGAATTTCAAGTGGGAGACTTTGTGTTGCTAAAGGTTTCCCCTTGGAAGGGTGTGATTCGTTTTCATGAACGAGGGAAATTAACCCACGTTTTATCGAGCCATTCAGAATTATAGCTCGGATATATAAGGTTGCTTATCTCGTTGAGCTAACAGAGGAGTTGAATGGCATATATGACACTTTTCTTGTGTCATATTTTAGAAAATGTTTGGGAGATGAATCTGATTATGTTCCATTGGATGATTTGTAAATTGATGATAAATTAAATTACGTTGAGAAGACAGTTGCAATTTTGGATCGCAAAGTCACACAAGTCAGAAATAAAACAATTTTTCAAGTGAAGGTTCAGTGGAAGAACCGCAGAGGCTCTGACATGACGTGGGAATCAGAGTAAGAGATGAAGAAATTCTATCCCAATCTTTTGGGTTTGTAATACGGTTTTGGGGACAAAACCTTTGTAAGGGGGGAGAATTTGTAAAGGTCCATTTTGGTATTTTATTAATAAAGTAATGTATTGACCTAAATTCTAAATTATAAGGTGTGTAATTAGATAATTTTATGTTTTAAATAAATTGGTTTCTTATATAACTAGTAATTAACTTATTTAGGTTAGTTAAAATTTGTTAAATGATAATTAAATGCTGAAGGGACCAAAATTGTCAATTGACTAAACTTGCAAATAAGGGTTAGTTAGTAAAATGGTCAAACCAGGTCAACACAATGGTTTTGCCTTGTAATTGAATTCCAGAGAAAAAGAAAGGGAGAAAAACCCTAGCTCACTTCATCTTGATCAAATTGAAGTGTTCTTGAGCTAAACTTCAAGGATTAGAGCTAGAAATCAACATCTAAATCAATTTCTAACCATTTGTAAGTGTCATATTCTTATTTTTGTTGATATTTCGTGGGATGAAGATGAAGCCATGAATGGGTTTTCAACCAAACTCTAAATTGGGTATTTTTGGTAGCAAGAACATATTTATTTGTTCTTGTAATCATGTTTTAAACACCTAAACATATGATTCTTACATTCCGTCGTTCACCCATCAATAAATGGACCATTTTTTACGGAGACATGAGACAAACCTAGATAGCTTTTTTTCTACAAGTCATCACAAGGATTCAAATGCATTAAGATGGTCTCTGATTGAAGCATAGAAATAGATT
Source organism: Mikania micrantha (assembly GCA_009363875.1). Lineage (NCBI taxonomy): Eukaryota > Viridiplantae > Streptophyta > Magnoliopsida > Asterales > Asteraceae > Mikania > Mikania micrantha. The sequence goes on along the minus strand of CM018681.1, from coordinate 69,878,925 downwards.
CGCATCGCCTATTTGCTGAAAAATGGAATGCCCGATCATGAATTGTATGGAAATTTTAAGGCATTCACTTTTGAGTGCATAATAAATGAAATGAACCCCTGGATGAGGAGAAACTGTTTAGGCTCTCTGATGCAAATCTTTTCTATACGTTCTTTTTGATCCAATCTCGCACTTGGTCTGATCCTATTCTTTACTATTGGTTGTCGACTAATGGATGCATGAGACTCTTTTTTCTAGTTTCTAGGCATTCAACCAAGTGCTTTTCCGTCTTAGGTGAACGTGCTACGATCTCGCAAGGCACTACCTTAGAGCTCTTTGGGCCTGCCGCTGTCTGAATCGATAAACTTTGAAGATTAGCCAACTCAACGACTCCATATTTTATTTAACAAAATTAAAAATAAAAATTTCCTACTGAACCATAGAGATTCTTATTATTTAATTTCAATATTGATTTTTGTTGAAGAGTTCTCCCTATCCCTCCGTCCCCCAATTAGCTAGGTTTATAGCATAAGCATCGAGCATATAGTCCGAGCATAGAGTTTATAGCATAAGCATCGAGCATATAGTCTGAGCATAGAGTTTATAGCATAAGCATCATGAACAAGTGTAAAATCATTTAATAAACATTTCAATAATTGTTTAAAATGTATAACATGCTTCTCAGTCTCGAGGTAAAAACAAATATCTTTGAAAAGGGACAAATGAACTCACCTTGTGTTTGAAGTGGTTGACTAAGTATAAACAAGAATGCACGCGCTCGTTGTTGTGATTGTAATAGTATTCACGATCCGGTATTGATTTCACGTTGTTGTAAATTATACATATGAGTCTTTGCGTATGTGTTTGTGTGTGTGATTATGTTAGCCTTGATTTGGCTAACACCCACTAGTCTCGTTCATTATCCAGCCCGGAATTCAATATATTATGTAAGATAATATTGAATTTCTTTTATTTGTTTGCACATTCTCAACTTAAAGTTTAGTTTAAAAGTTATAATCTCTAATTAAAACTTTAAGTCTTTGCATGCTTTGTCTAATCAACTTATCATCACCTTTGTAATAACTAAAACGAAAATTCATGTATAAGTTTATCACTGATTTTTAAGCGTTCGTTCATGTTTTCATTAACCTCTTGAATTCATTGGGCTGAATAATCTTTTGGGCCAACTTAGGTGTAAATGGGCCGAAAAGTATGTTGGGCCTTATAAGTTATGTGGGCCAAATGTCAAGGTTTCGGGCCGAAAGAAGTGTCTTGTGCCGGTTGTTACATGGGCCGAAGGAAAAGGGTTTAGGCTAACTAGTTGGGCCAAAATGTTTGTTTGTTCACAATGGTTGTGTTGGGCCGAGTACTTTGGGCCGGTTGGCTATGCTTGGCTAATGGAAGACATTCGTCCAAATATAGGTGTAGTCGGTTGAAAGCTTCGGCCCAGTAGATGTCCCCCGCTTGTCTAGGTTCGGCTGGGACCCTTAGCTAGCAAGGTTCGGCCAGGGGCATTAGGTTCGGAGCTAGTGGATGGGGTTCGCTGATGATGCAGGTAAGGTTCGGCTTCCACAGGTTCGCCAAGAAGGAGGGTTCGCCGGCCATGGGTTCGTGAAGTTCAAGGGTTCGCAACCCTTCTTTGGGTTTGGCAGAAGTAGGGTTCGACACCATTTTTGCCCACAGGTTTGTGAGACTGATGGGTTCGGTCAAGACTTCAGGTTCGGTCGTGATGATCCCACGAACCTGTCCCATAGGTTGAGCTGCAACATCATTACCGGCGAGCCTGAGCTTGTAGGTTGTTCCTATGATGATGGCTATTTTACTAGGGTTTCCCGTAGGTTGGTGGTTCGAAAGTTCAAGTTGGTTAGCCAGCTAAATGATGGGATCGAACAAAAAGGGTGATAAAACCCTAGTTTTTCAAACTTTTATGCATCTATACCTCGAATTTGGCTGGACAAACGCTCAGATCGGTTGTACTTATAGGTAGAGGACGTTGATAGCTTCGTGTAGACACCAGGAACACACGATTTCACCACCAAATGTGCAAGATCTTGATGCTTGAAGTTGGAAATCTTAGAGAGAGAGAAAGTGACGGTTGGGAGAGTTTAGAGAGAGAGAGTGTAGGATCAGATGTTCTCAGTTTGATCAGTATTTGGTTATCGCAGCGGAATTCATAGATGAATTAGCATAAGAATTAGCAAGAACACTTGAATATCAATAAAACAGTAAAGAACAGTTATAGAGAGAGAAGTTTCTGCAAAAAGAATAATTTCATTCAATTCACTAACTTCGGCTACGAATACACAATGTCAACTGTCCTTTATAGGAACAGTGACGTCTGATGATGTCACTTGACAGTGACATCAAACAGACTTGTTACAACAACTGAACATAAAGAAACTACTGAAGATGTCTACAAAGTCTGAAGACATCTTCTTACAAAGACTGACTAAATACAACTACTAAAAGTAAACTACTGAAGAGTAAAAACATCACAACATCTGAAGACTAACACTTCAGCCGTTGTGATCAACTTCAGATCTTGTATCTTCAGATCTTGTATAACATGAGTTGGTCTTCAGCTGTTGTGTTCTTCTTCAGTTGTTGTGTGCCTGTGGGACTTAAAGGTTTTTCTGATCAGGCTCATTGGTTCTTTTGGACCAACAAACTCCCCCTGAACCAATGCAGCCAAAACCTTTAATTATTGACTGTCCCACTTATTGTTGAATTCCCAGGCATAAAGATCTTGTCTTTTTCTTTAGATCAGCTTTTGAGTGACCAAATCAGCACAGGCCTGGTAGACAGCTGCTTCTGATGATTTGAATGGCAAAGGATGAGAGGGAACTCCATTGGGGAATAGGACTATGAGCATTAACCCCTCTCATTGAAGTTATTGACCATAGATGAGTCTGAAAGACTCCCTGACATAGGCTTCTAAAAGAACTACTTGATCTTCAGGTGTTAGTAGCTCTGGATCACCTTCAAAAAAGAATTCAGGCCCATAATATTATGATAAATACCTAGCCTTTGTCCCATCATATAATTCAACCCTTTTAATTTCCCTGTAAACAAATTCATCATGATGTTTGCCTTCCAAAAACAATTGCAGCTCATCCTGTCTTACTCCTTCCAATCTTCTATACACTAGTCCTTTCTTAATCATTTTATTCTCTAATAACTTGGGGACTTTCAATCCAGCATTATACACTCTCTTAAATTCTCCAATAATCTCCCAAGGGTCCAGCACAGAACCTAGCATAATCTCAGCACTTATCACCTTTTTGATTTTTCTTGAGTAAGCAGATGGTACATTTCTTTTATGGATTCTGTCTTTCACCCTTGGGTCAGGCCACATTCTGATTAATTCTTTTCTATACTGATAAGTGTGCCTGAGTGCATACAACCTCTGAGCTTCTTTCTTCATTGCTATTATTGTTGAAGTCTGAGGGTAATCTTTGTCAACCATTCTCAAGATCTTCTCATCATGCTGCTTTTGACTCTCTTCTTCTTCAAGTTTGATTTTCATAGCTTGCTTCTGAAACTCTGGAGAAATTTTTAGAGCTTTTGAAGACTCAGGCATTTTCAATGTTGGTTTTAGCACAGTGGATATAGGTAGCCTGTCTTCTTCATCTTAACTTTCTTCTTGAGACCGCAACACTCTCCTTTTCTTGAGAGGTATATCATCTGCAGCGGTTTGTTGTGATTTGGTAGAGGGTTTGGTATGTTTTGAAGCAGGTTTTGAAGGTTCTAACATTTTTGAGGTTAATTTTTCTTTGGATAATTTAATCAGCTCCATCCTACTTCCTTGGTCCATCTGGTCCATAGCCTCTACAACTTTTTCTTTGTCGAAATTTTCAGAGCTATAGATCTTGGTGACTATATCCAAGATACTTTCTCTGTTCCAAGCTCTAATCTCAGCAACTGCTCTCCCTAGATATTTTGCAATGAATCTAGCCATCACACCCAGTCTATCACTTTCTTCTGAATCATATCTTGCCCATATATCATCAATATGCTTCAACTCCAAATCTCTGATTTTCTGATTCAGGTCATTTGGTTCAACACCATGTTTGAAAATTTTACTGATGATCTCATCCATGGCCTTGAAATGGACTTGATCAGCTTGTTGGATCAGTTTCTGAAGTTCAGTCAATTCAGGCTCTTTGACATCAGCAGCCTTTTCCACTACATTCTTAGGTTCTTGAACTTCAGCAGCCTCTTCTACAGCTTTTTCAACCACTTTCTCAGATGCTTTCTCAATCTCCTTCTCACTTTCCTTTTCAACTACAACCTCTTCTTCAATCTCAACAGGTTTTGATTTCTTCTGCCTCTTGTAAGTAACCTGTATGCTTGGAGAGGCAGGCTTTTCAGGAACATTCTCCTCCTCACTTCTCATTCTCTTTTTCTCACCCTCAGATACTTTCACTGACTCCCCCTTTTTGGCTGCAGTTGGTGAAGGTGTTTGAAAGCCAGAAAGTTTCTCTGCAACAGCATCATCAATCATCTTCTGAATTTGTGTTTGGGATGGAAGCCTCTCATCAAGAGCTTGGGAAATGATATTCTTTAGAATTGGAGTGATGAGAGGTAAGGCAGTTATAAAGGCAGCAACCAATGCCTCTGGGGGGTTTGAACCCAGAGTATTAGTGCCTGAAGCAGAGGCTGGTGGTTGAGTTTGTTGTGGAGTAGTGGCTGAAGTAATTTGGGGACCTTCAAGATTTGAAGGTGCCATCTGTGGGTTTAAAAGGGCAGATGGACTTTTCTCCTTGGACATCTTGGTGAGCAGCTCATTGAGTCTGCATACCTCAGCCTCAAGGAATCTGTTCTGAGTTAGAACATCTGAGAAGGACCTTTGGTCATCATTAGCCTTGGCTGAATCATCTGACCTCCTGATTATATCAGGATTAACCTGAGTTGAGTGTGGCTCAACATATTCAGGTGCCCCTTTGTCTTGGTACTGGGGACTTCCAACCTCAGGGATAAACCCTTCATCAGCTGTTGCCTCTGGCAGGGTCTTATTGATGTTACCACTATCAGTCAGTCCAAATGATGGAACTGATGTAGTGGCAGCCCTGTCAGAAATCAGAGGCTCCTTGTCCACACTTGGAGACCTGATATTGTAGTCAAAGTCCTGGGGGTTATCAGAAACACTTGTATCCTCCCCCTCAATGATGGAGATATTCCCAGTAGTGATAGGTATCTGGGAAGGGGTTGGAGTGTTAAGCTGATTCAGGACATCTTCAATAACAAATGTTGGGCTATGTGGGGTGGTTTCAGTAGGAGTTGGCTTTGAAGCAGATTGCACCCGGGGAGAATGGTGCTTTTCAATAGAAACCTTTTCAAATGAAAGAGGCTCTAGAAGTGTGTCTTCCCCTTCAACAGTTGCACCAAGGTCATTTTGAGAGGAACCTTGGGCGGTTTCAGCTGGTGGAGTCTGGTGCACCACTGGCTGACTACTGCCAGTGGGCATGTCATGCCTTGGTGAGGCAGGGGCAGACTCAGGGGACTCATCTCCCTGAGCAGCCTTTTTGGGATGTTTGGAATGTGGCTTGGTAGGGACTTTGGATTTGGATTTGGATGTGGAGGCTGTGGGTTCCCTATGCATGGGTTTTAGCTTTCGGGCAGCCTCTTTGAGTGTAAGGTTGGTGTTGTGCCGGGAATATACCTCTTGCAAAACTGCAGGAGCATTGATTCCCTGACCAACAAGGCCTTCTTGTTTTAATTGTTTTTCTATTATGGCCATTACAAAACGTGGGTAAAGAAGCCATCTATTTGCAACAGGTTTTGCAGCATGTTCTGTTAATTCTGAAAATAAAAGTTGTGAAAAATGAAGTTTTTGTGATTTCAGAATAGAAAAATATACCTACTGCCACCTTGAGGACATCTGGTCCCATGAGGATGATTTTGGGGCTAAACAGATGTTGATCATATGGAAGATGAGACGTTCAGGGTCATTGAAGTGTTTCTTGTAGATAGTAGAGTCACTCAGATCACCCTGATATTCATGATTTGTAAAACAGAGATCGGTAATGTTCTTTGGATATGTAGTGGCAAGATTGGCATCGTCTAAGGAAAGAACATCCCTCAGTTCTACTGTACTCACATGCACATTTCTCCCATTCACTGTAGATCTAAGTGATATAACTCCTGTTCCGACATTGATGAGTTCAACATTTGTCCAAAATTGATGAATGGATTCAACATAGAGTGTAGGATTTAGAAGAAAAGCTGTTTGGCATTGGGAGGTGTTCATAAGATCGACAGCTTCATCAAATTTTGACCAGAATGATGATTTAGTTAGATAGGCGACTGAGTTGTGACGAGGTTTTAGGTTCATGTTCGCCATTGAAGCAAAGACTTGGGAGGGAAGTTAGGTTTTTTGAAAAATGATGGAAAGGTCTGAAGAAGTAGTAATGAAGCAACTGATTAGGGTTTGGTTTATATAAGAAAGAAAACGACTGAAGATTTGGATTTTAGTCTTCAGTTGTTTCAGATTGGGAACAACAGTGGTTGTAACATCTGAAGAGTAAATTTACTCAGCAAGTGTTGTCGGCAATTCTTGTTCATCAGTTGTTTCATTCTGACCTTAATCATTTGTTCATCAGACTTTGTCTAACTTCAGATTTACTAATCAGGTGTTGTGAAAATTGTTCATCAGAACTTTTGAACAGGATTTGATCAGCAGTACTTGATGAGGGAAATTAGTCATCAGTACTTTTGAAATCATCAGTTTTTGAAAAATCTGATGACCAATTTACTCATCAGTACTTATTTTTTACCTTCAGTACTTTTGCAACCAAAACCCATCAGTATTTGTAACTGATAATATTGGCAAAGGTCAGATGTTTCCTTGAATCAGTACTTCTGATACTTATCAGTACTTACTGTAAATATCAGTAGTTTCAAGGTGATACAAATTTTTGATTTTGGAATATTTGAATTTTTTTGGATTTTGAAAATATTTTCATGTGGTTGAAGTTTTCTTATTTTAAAATCCATTTTATTCTAACTGCAGCATACCAAGCCTTAGCACCAGATTTTGAAAAGTTGAAGTCTCTAAGGGCTTAGTAAAGATGTCTGCAAGTTCATCAGCACTAGGAACAAACTTTGGATCAATCAGACCTTTTTCAAAACAATCCCTTATAAAATGATGTATGATTTCAATATGTTTGGTCCTAGAGTGCTAAAATGGATTCTTTACAATACAATCCATTAGCAATGGTGTCTTAGACTCTTTGATGCCATAATCCAAAAGTTGGTTCTGAAGCCAGAGTATTTGTGAAGTACAGCTTGCTGCAGCAATGTACTCGGCTTCAGCTGTGGATGTAGCCACAGATGTTTTTTCTTACTCTGCCAAGAAACCAAACAGTTGCCTAGAAATTGGTAACCACCAGAAGTTGATTTCCTAGTGAGTTTGCATCCTGCATAGTCACTATCAGAAAAACCAACCAGCTTGTAGGAATGCCCAAAAGGAACCAATCATACATCTGTAAAGGGTTTCATCAACCGCTTTACCTTTTAAATCTGCATCCAGTTGTGTGGTGCTGCTCATGGGGTTAGGACAAGGTTTACAATTTTGCAACTCAAATTTCTTTAAGAGATCTTTTGTGTATTTTGACTGATGAATGAAAATTCCATCAGTACTTTGTTTAATTTGAAGACCCAAAAGGAACGTTAATTCCCCCATGGCACTCATTTCAAATTTCTTTTTCATGAGCTCAGTAAAATCATTACACAACGATGGATCAGATGAAGCAAAAATGAAGTCATCAACATAGATCTGAACAAGGAGCTTATGCTGTCCTACTTTATTTATGAACAAATTTTTATCTATGGAGCCTCTAGTGAAGTTATTTTGAAGGAAAAAAGTGGATAAAGTATCATACCAGGCTCTAGGTGCTTGTTTCAACCCATAAAGAGCTTTATCAAGCTTGTACACCCAATCAGGATGGTTATTGTCCTCAAAACCAGGTGGTTGACACACATACACTTCCTCGTTTATTTTACCATATAGGAAAGCACTTTTGACATCCATTTGAAAAACTTTTAGTTTGTGTAAGGCAGCATATGCTAAAAACAATCTAATTGCTTCCAGTCTGGCTACAGGGGCAAAAGTTTCATCATAATCAATACCTTCTTCCTGAGAGAACCCCTGTACAACCAGTCTGGCCTTGTTCTTAACTCTTTGACCATTTTCATCAGTTTTATTCCTAAACACCCATTTAGTGCCTATTGCACACTTACCTTGGGGTAAAGGAACCAGCTCCCAGACTTGCTGTTTCTTGAACTGCAACAGCTCCAACTGGATAGCCTCCACCCAGCCATTGTCTCTGAGTGCAACATGATAGTTCTTTGGCTCTTGCTGACTGATAAAGAGAGCATAGAGACAGAAATTTGACAGTTGGCTTCTTGTTGAAACACCACAGAAATGTCACCCAGAACTTGAGCTAAAGGATGATCTTTCAGTTCTTGATAGGGAATAAGGGCAGTGCAAGTGTTGTCAGGAGGTTCAGTGGCTGCAGATGTTGATGAAGATTCAGGAAACAATTCAGCAGGAATTTCAAAAGGTGTAGAGGAGTCCAGAATCTCATCAGCATTTGTAGTGGGAGGAACCACTGGAGCAGGAGGAGCATCAGGTTTAGCAGACGTTGGCAGATTATCACTGAACCTGAACATGTGAGTACTCACATCATCATCATCAGTACTACCTTGTGGATTTCCCTTAGCAGCTGTTGATGGAACTGCTTCAGGTGCATCATCTGCCATAATATCAGACTCAGCTGAAGGTTGATATGAAACATATTGCAGTATATCCAAATCAAACATCTCCACAGGGTTTTGTGGGATAGGATCTCTTGGAAATTCATTAAATTTGACATGGAGAGTTTCTTCAACCATTTTGGATCTGCAGTTAAACACTCTATAAGCCTTGCAAGTTGACGAATAGCCCACAAAATATCCTGCATCCACTTTGGAATCAAATTTTTGTAGTTGATCTTTGGTATTGAGGATATAACAAGGACAACCAAAGGCTCTGAAGAAGGAAATCAAAGGAGTCAAATGATGAAGCACTTCATAAGAAGTCTTCAACAATCTTTGATTCACCAAAACCCTGTTTTGCACATAACAAGCTGTATTGACAGCTTCTGCCCAGAAAGTCAATGGCAAGCCAGAATCAGCAAGCATTGATCTGGCAGCTTCAATCAAAGTCCTGTTTTTCCTCTCAACCACTCCATTCTGTTCAGGAGTTCTAGATATGCTATACTGCCTCTTGATTCCCTTTGAAAGATAGAACTCATCCAGAATATGATTTCTGAACTCTGTTCCATTATCACTTCTTACACACTTGAAAGGAAGGGAATTTTGTTTCTCAACATATAACACAAAGTGAATAATATACTTAGCAGCCTCATCTTTTGAGTGCAAGAAGAAGGTCCAGACAAACCTTGAGTAATCATCAACAATTATTAAACAATACTTCTTCTTTGCCATACTCATGATCCTCACTGGCCCAAACATATCCATGTGTAACACTAGCAAGCAAGCAGTTGATTTTGGATCTCCAATTGGAGGAAAAGATACCTTGTGTTTCTTTCCTTTCAAGCAAGCATAACAGTTTTCATCACATCTAAAATCCTTCATAGGAAGACCTCGAACCAAACCATGTTTCACCAGTTGGTTCATGTTTTTGAAATTTACATGACCCAACCTTCTGTGCCACAGGTTAGATTCCTTGAAAGAGGCCTTAGAGAATAGGCATGGATGACCCTGAACAGAAATTTTCTTTGACAAATCAAAAGCATAAACCTTTTCCACTCGGTTAGCTTTAAGAAAGGTATATTCATCCAAGACCTTGCCAATCAGAGGCAACACTTCAGAAGACAGTATTCTGCAGTCTTGCTTGGTGAAAAGAGAAATGTGGCCCTTATCACACATCTGACTGACACTCAGTAAGTTATACTTGAGATTCTCTACATGGTTCACATCATCAAATCTTAACTCACCATTAGACACATAACCTTTTCCTATGATGTAACCCTTAGCATCATTTCCAAATGAGACAAATCCCTTCTTTTCTGCAAAGTAGTCATTAAGAAGAGATCTGCTCCCAGTCATATGCATGGACCCTCGACTGTCAACATACCAGATGCTCTTTTGGTATGCTGAAGGACCATGCATACATTAACACACTCAGTTAGACTTTTGGACCCAAACCATTTTGGTTTTGGGTTTGTTATCACATGAAGGAACAAGACTGACAATGTCATTTGTAGCAACACTTGAATCAGGCTTTTCAGAGGATTTAACCTTGACTTTTGACCTTGGTTTCTTCTTCTGAAATAAAGCGACAGATGCATCTGCTAGGTTTGCTCTTCCTAGCAGATGTTGCACCATTATAACCAGTTGATTCTGGTTGTGAGTCAAGGTTCTGATTTCCTCAGAGACATCAGTACCTGACTTTTGATTTCTGTGCTTCATCACCTTAACTTCTTTGGGTGATGAAGAAGATTTCAGGTGCTTTTTCTTTGAATCTGATAAACCCTTTTGACCTTTCTTTGGGTTGTTTTCAGACACTCCTTTGGACTTTGAAGCTTCCAAAGGTTTTCCAGATTCTAAAACTACTGAAGACTCTTTTACAAATTTGGAACTGAATTCGTTTTTTATTTTTGTTAATCTCTTGTTTTTATTCTTTGTTTTATTGAAATCAGAACCTCTTCTGTACCAGCATTCTTCATAAGTATGATTGAACAGACCACAAACTTCACAAGGCTTTCTCTTTTGTTGAGTATCTACAAGTACTGAAGACTTAGTTACAGAATGTTTGTTCTTCAGTACTTTTGGTTCTTCAGTAGTTGTATATTGTGTTACAACTACTAATGGTTTGACAACATCTGAAGATTTCTTCTTCAGTACTTGTTTACCGTCAGTCTTTGTAGACCTTTGTGGTTTTTCTTCTTCAGTACTTTTCAACCCTTTCCTATTAACATAAGTTCTTGTGACATTCAGAGGTTGAAATGTACCAAAGCATATCTCATCAGTAGTTGCATCATTTTCAGCTTTTTCTACAACTTCTGATGAGACACTCTGGCTTATCAGAAGCCTTGCATCATTCTATCCAGTGCCATGCCCATCTGACTCAAGCAGCTTTAAATTTAATTCATTAGAAACTTTTTCATTTGGCTTAATCTCAATTAAAATAATATCCTCATTTGTTTCACCCTGGAGGACATTTTTACATCCAACAGAATAAGAATATGTTTCAATATTCATGGTTTCAGATTCAGATTTGTATGCACTTGACTCACATTCAGAAGTAACTTCAGCATCAGACATTTCTGAAGATTTGGTGGATTGGTATACACTGTCCCCTTCAGACTCACATTCATAAATTTTTGGTGTATAATCAGCTGGGGGAACAGTGTGATTATATCCAATACCAAACTTCACATTTGATGCAGTTTGTTTGTTTAACAACATCTCAAACCCCTTACAGGACTCAACCCATTTTTCACAATCTACTTGGGTTGCTGCAAGTGTTTGTTTCAGATCATTGTGTTTTACAAACATGACTTCCACCCTAGCCTTTTCATCAGACAACTGACACTTGAGCTTATAAATTTCAGACTCTTTTTCATTCAAAACTTTCTCAAAGTCAGTTTTATTTTTAGCTACAGCCTTTTCTAAGTCAAACTTCTCATTAAATTCAACATTTATTTCTCTGATGGAAGCAAATGCTGAAATACATGATTCTGAACACAACTTAGTTTTTGATTCAGATGATACCTGTGAAGTTGAAGAAGTTGAACATGAGGTTTCATTTGAATCTATAGCCATCAAAGCAAGATTCCCGAATGGGTTATCTCCACTATGTGAACCAGCTCCAGAAAACAACTGTTCATTGAAATAAGATAAATCATCAGGTAAACTGCTCCAATCAGCTACACCTGGAGTGAAGAAGCTCTGATGTAGTTGTTGAGGTTGTAGATTGGTTTGAGATTGGTTAGTTTCAGGAAGAACAGGAGATTGTTGAGTTGTGAGAGCTTGATTTTGTGTGGGTTGTGGCAAATAAAAACAGGGGTATGGATAAGGCATAGGACTTTGTGTTACAAAATGAGCTGGATAGAATTGTTGTTGGCCAGATCCAGAAGATTGTTGCCCTTTGTTTTGTGTGTTGTTGCTAGGAAAGGTCACAAAGGGTGCAGAAGAGCTAGATCCAACGGATTTGCACTCTCTTGCAAAATGTCCAAGTTTGTGACACTTGTGACATCTCAATTTCCCTTTGTCAAAACCAACCTTGGTTTTGCCAGTTAATCCGGGAAATTTTCTTCCAGTTCTTTTATAGAATTTTTGAGATCTGATGTTTATCATTGCCATTTGACTTAATATATCCATCTCCTCCAGATCATCATCTGGGATTCCCTTCAAATCATCCATCACAAAGCACCAATTGTCTCCATATGTACCTGCATTATCATCAACTCCCACAAAAGCATGTTCAGAATTATTAGTAGAAAAATCAATATGCTCATCATAAGAACACTCAGATGCAGAATACCCTGACTCTTGACCCATCAAAGCAGTATTGCCAGGAATGAAGTCATCAGTGAGCTTGCCAGATGAAGACAACATTCTCTTCTGTTCTACCTCTCTATCAAAAGTTAAAAGTTTCCTATGGAGTTGGGTGAGAGATAGATTCTCTAGATTTGCATTAGAGCGTAAAACAATAGTATAAGTGTTCCATCTCTCAGGCAGTGATCTGAGGAATCTGTTGTTCATCTGACTATTTGTATACTCCTGCTTAACCATTTTTAATTCAGAAATCAGATAGGAGAACCGCTCAAACTGCTGAGTCAATGACTCACCCTTTCTATGAGAGAATGTCTCATACTGTTGGGCGAGGATTTCTCTAGTATTTGCTAAGACCTCATCGGTTCCACCGAATTGCTCCTTCAGTGCAACCCAGAGATCATGAGCAGTATCATGATGCATCAATCCTGAGTAAATTTCATTAGGCAGGGCCATAGCCAGAATGCCATGAGCTTTTGCATCAATCTCAAACAATTTTATATCCTCATCCGAATACATATCGGATGGTTTCGGAATCATCGTTTTAGTTTCAGGATCACTAATCATGGGTTTGTATGGACCATGCACCACAGATTTCCAACATCCTGCACTATTAATTGACAGGTGATGTAGCATTCCACGTTGCCAACTGTTGTACTCACTCCGAACCAGCATCGGAGGCTTGGTTGCGGAGCCTGTGTTGTGCGCGTCATTGTTTAGAGTCGTCATAATGTCAGATTCAATCAATTTCAACTAAATTCAAATGAATTAGACACAAACTCAACAAATTGATTCAAACAAATCGATGTTGAAAAACAAATCAACAGAAGTTATCTAGAAAACTTCAAACTATAACAAGTTCTTACAATTGGTATCAGAGTAGGTTAATCACTGATCGATTAAACAATTGATCTCTGATACCAATTGTAGGATCAGATGTTCTCTGTTTGATCAGTATTAGGTTATCGCAGCGGAATTCATAGATGAATTAGCATAAGAATTAGCAAGAACACTTGAATATCAATAAAACAGTAAAGAACAATTATAGAGAGAGAAGTTTCTGCAAAAAGAATAATTTCATTCAATTCACTAACTTCGGCTACGAATACACAATGTCAACTGTCCTTTTATAGGAATAGTGACGTCTGATGATGTCACTTGACAGTGACATCAAACAGACTTGTTACAACAACTGAACATAAAGAAACTACTGAAGATGTCTACAAAGTCTGAAGACATCTTCTTACAAAGACTGACTAAATACAACTACTGAAAGTAAACTACTGAAGAGTAAAAACATCACAACATCTGAAGACTAACACTTCAGCCGTTGTGATCAACTTCAGATCTTGTATCTTCAGATCTTGTATAACATGAGTTGGTCTTCAGCTGTTGTGTTCTTCTTCAGTTGTTATGTGCCTGTGGGACTTAAAGGTTTTTCTGATCAGGCTCATTGGTTCTTTTGGACCAACAGAGAGAGAGTGTGTATTAAATGAGGAAATGGACTCATTTACGGTTTATATACCTCGAGGGTGTTCGGGTTCGTTTCGGTTGCTCGGTTCTCGTTTTCGTCGTGTTTCCGGCACGTTACGCGCGTGTTTTTTAACTAACTTAAAAGAATTTATTTCTAACTATTTAAAAGGTGGTTATTCCTAGTAAATGTTTTAAATCCATTTTTCTTGAATTATTTATCGTGGTTAATTATTTTACGCGTTTCGTTAACCCTTAGCGTATTTTATGTATGTTAATTAAAATAACTTTATTTTTAAACTTTTAAAAGATTGTGATTTCTAATAAATATTTAATGTTTAACTTTCTTGCATTATCATAGTTCGTTTCGTAGTTCGTTTTCGTTTCGTCGGAACGTGTCACCTTCGCGCGTATTCGTTCGAATCGTCACACAAATGGACACAACGTTGGTTTCACTTTCTGATTCTTGTTTTATACTTTTAAATCATCGTTTCAAAACATTAAACTTTCAGATTTATTCGTACAGATCGTCACCTATACGAATAATTAGTCGGTTTAGCATTCTGTAACAACAACCGTTATAGTTTTGTTTTGTTTATCCTCGCATACGTTTATAATAGCATCAAATCAATCATTAGTGTATATGTTCCGTGTTGTCTGAAGTGTTTCTGACTGTTAAACCATGAGGTTTAAATCAGATTTCTGAACAATAGCATAATAGTTTTGTGTCAAGCATCAAGTGTCAATAACATATACATAGTTTCACGTAGTGTGTACCTGAGTTACTGTGCAAGTTACTGTAGAGATCATTGTTCCGGCAAAGCGCCCGGCACTGATGTTACAGTCTCCCCTTGTTAGAAAATTTTCGTCCCGAAATTTAAGAATCGTTATCTGGTACGACTTCCTCTGTAAATATTTGGGGATACATGAGCTTCATGTGATCTTCGCGTTCCCAAGTGAACTCGGGTCTGCGTTTTGAGTTCCAACGAACCTTGACAATTGGGATACGGCTTCGCCTCAGTTGTTTAACCTTGCAATCCATAATCTCCAAAGGTTCTTCAACAAAGTGTAAGTGTTCATCCAATTGAATTTCTTTAACTGGTATGACGAGCGATTCATCAACTAAGCATTTCTTCAAGTTTGAGACGTGAAACACGTCGTGTACATCACTAAGTTCACCCGGTAGTCTTAAGTCTGTACGCCACAGGACCAATACGTTCGACAATCTCGAACAGTCCCACGTACCGTGGTGCTAGTTTGCCTTTCTTTGCAAAACGGACTACACCTTTCCATGGGGATACCTTCAACATCACGCAGTCTCCCACTTGGAATTCCAATGGCTTGCGCCGTTTATCGGCGTAGCTCTTTTGTCTGCTTCGAGTTTCTTGTAGTCTTTGTTGTATTTGAGCAATTTTGTCTGTAGTTTCTTTAATGAGTTCTGGCCCGTTTATTCGATTATCTCCCACTTCAGACCAACAGATCGGCGATCGACATTTTCGACCATAGAGAGCCTCGAATGGTGCACATCCGATGCTACTATGGTAGCTGTTGTTGTAGGAGAATTCGATCTGTGGCAAATGAGAATCCCAATTCCAACCGAAGTCTAGAACGCAGGTTCTTAAAATGTCCTCCAGGGTCTGTATAGTACGTTTGCTCTGACCATCCGTTTTGTGGGTGGTAAGCTATACTCAAGTTTAAGTGTGTCCCCAGAGATTTCTGCACTGATTGCCAGAACCTTGATGTGAATCTGCTATCCTGATCTGAGATGATAGACATTGGCACACCATAGCGTAGCACTATCTCATTGATGTAGAGTTTCGCTAGTTTATCCATCGTGTAAGTTTCTCGCATTGGCAAGAAATGAGCAGATTTGGTTAATCGATCAATGATAACCCAAATAATGTCATGTCCACTGGAAGTGCGGGGTAGCTTGGTAACAAAGTCCATTGCTATCTGTTCTCACTTCCAAAGTGGAATTTCAGGCTGTTCCAGTAAACCTGACGGTTTCTGGTGTTCCGCCTTTACTTTGGCACACGTAAGGCATCGACCAACATACCCAGCTATGTCTCTCTTCATACACGGCCACCAGTAAAATGCCCGTAAGTCTTGGTACATTTTATCAGCACCAGGATGTACAGAGTACTTGGTCTTGTGTGCTTCATTAAAAATAAGCTTTCTCAATTCATCCACAGCAGGAAATCGTACACGATCCTTGTAGTAGATGATTCCATCAGGCTTTGTTTCAAGTTGCTTTTCTGTTCCACAATCTAGTTCTTTCTTCAAGTTTCCTCGTTCAACAGCCTCTAGTTGTGCTTGCATAATGTTGTCGTGTAAGCTTGTCTGCACAGTCATCCCCATTTCTCTGACACGCAAGGGTTTGACCCGTTCCTTCCGATTCAAGGCATCAGCTACAACGTTTGCCTTGCCCGGATGGTATTTGATCACGCAGTCGTAATCATTCAGAAGTTCAACCCAACGTCGTTGTCGCATGTTGAGTTCCTTCTGATCGAATATGTGTTGTAGACTCTTATGATCACTAAATATGGTACACCTGGTTCCATATAAGTAATGTCTCCAAATCTTTAATGCGAAAACTACTGCTCCCAGTTCCAGATCATGAGTAATGTAGTTCTTCTCATCAATCTTCAGTTGTCTCGAGGCATACGCGATAACTTTGTCTCATTGCATCAGTACACAGCCGAGTCACTGATGAGATGCATCACAGTACACAACAAAGTCATCACAGCCGTCTGGGAGAGATAAGATTGGAGCGTCACATAGCTTTTGCTTCAAATTCAAAAAGGCGTCTTCTTGCTTCTGTTTCCAAACAAACGGTTCGCTTTTCTGTGTTAGCTTTGTGAGTGGCAGGGCTATCTTAGAGAAGTTCTAGATAAACCTTCTGTAATAGCCTGCTAAGCCCAGAAAGGAACGTATCTCTGTCGGTGTCTTCGGAGTATCCCAGTTCTTTATTGCCTCAATCTTGGCAGGGTCTACATGTATCCCCTCGCTGTTAACTACATGACCAAGAAATTGAACCTCTTTTAACCAAAATTCACACTTAGAGAATTTGGCATAGAGTTTGTTTTCCTTCAAAAGTTCCAAGATCATTCTAAGATGTTGTCTGTGCTCTGTTTTGTTTTTGGAATAGATCAGTATGTCATCAATTAAAACAATGACAAATTGATCTAAGTACGGCTTACACACTCGGTTCATGAGATCCATGAAAATAGCGGGTGCATTTGTCAACCCAAAAGGCATTACCATAAACTCGTAATGCCCGTATCTGGTACGAAACGCCGTCTTTGGTATATCTTCATCTTGAACTCTGAGCTGATGGTATCTGGACCTCAAATCAATCTTTGAAAAGTACTGTGCTCCTTACAATTGATCAAACAAATCATCAATCCTTGGTAATGGATACCGATTCTTGATAGTTAGTTTGTTTAGCTCCCTGTAGTCTATGCACATACGAAAGGTTCCATCCTTCTTTTTCACAAACAAAACCGGAGCTCCCCAAGGTGAGTAGCTCGGTCGGATGAAACCTTTGTGTAGTAGCTCCTGTAGTTGGTTCGACAATTCCTGCATCTCCGAAGGTGCTAACCTATAAGGAGATTTAGCAACAGGTGTTGCTCCAGGAATCAGATCAATACGAAACTCTACCGGTCGCACAGGTGGCAAACCAGGTAGGTCTTCAGAAAACACTTCCAGGTATTCCTTTACTATCAGCACCTCTTGTATTGTTTTCTTGGCTTTTTCCTTTTCCACCACGTGAGCCAAGAAAGCTATACATTTCTTTTGTAGACACTTATGCGCCTTTATGTAGGATATGATTTTGACACTTCGCTTCGCTTGATCCCCACGAACTTCCAATACACGATCATTCGTCACTGGAATCCGAAGTAGCTTTTCGGAACAGATGACTTCTACTCTATTAAGAGACAGCCAGTCCATCCCAACAATGATGTCGAAACTGCCCAACTCCATCGGTAACAAGTCGATGGTAAATGTGTGATCAGTGAGTGTAAGTGGGCAGTTCCTAAGTATAGTGCTAACTGTAATTTGCTTCCCGTTCGCTACTTCGATAATGTAAGGGAAGTCTAAAGTTTCCCCAGTAAGATTAAGTTGGCGTGCAAAATCAGATGAAATAAAACTCTGGTCTGCACCAGTGTCAAACAGAATAGATACATAAGAGTCGTGTAAAAGAAATGTACCAGTGACCACATTAGGGTCTTGGTGTGCTGCATTGGCTCCAATGACAAAAGCCCATCCACGAAGTGCTTGTGCTCCTTGTTGCACTCTCTTTGGGCAGTCTCTGGAGAAATGACCCATTTCTCCACAGTTGTAGCATCCTCTGTTGTTGTTGTTGTTGCCTGGTGGTGGTGGTGGAGATAATGCTCTGGCTGCATTGTTGGTAGCTTGTGTTGTGGGAGTGCGGCACTGTGCAACCCAGTGGCCAAATTGACCACAGTTTGTGCACTTCCTACACTGTGCTGCAACATGATGATGATACTTGCAGTGAGTACACTGAGGATGCACTCCAACATAGTACTTAGGTGCAGCATTAACAGGTACAGCAGGAGCTTGTCTTAGAGGTGCAATGGCCGCATAGTTCTTGACGACCTTTTGCTTCTTCTTTTGATGGTGCTCAGGTTTCTTTGTCGGTTCTTCCTTAGCTTTTCCCGTGTCATTCTTCAACACTCCTATCTTTACCATCTCATCAGTGAGTTTAGCTGTGAGAGAGATGGCTGACTCTAGAGTTGCGGGATTTGCAGCCAGCACAATGCTTTGAATGCAGGAGGATAACCCTACTACATATCTGTCTATCAGCTTTTCCAGTGTTGGCACCATCTCTGGCACCAAAGCTACCAGTTCATGATAGCGTGTAGTGAAAGTCATATGATCAGCTCCCTTCATCACATGGTTCGAGAGCTTAACTTCCAGCTTTTGTAGTTCATGCTTCGGACAGAATTCGTTCCTCAGAAGGGGTTTGAAATCTGCCCAAGGCATTGCCAGTGCTTCATCCCTGCCTCTTGCTCTGATTTAGGAGTTCCACCACGTTAGGGCCCGTTTGCTGAAAGACCGAGCAGCATATCGAACCTTGTGATGTTCCGGACAACTGCTTATGTCCAGGGTATTCTCCATTTTCTCTAGCCATTGGATCAGTCAACCAACTCCTTCAAGACCAGTAAAATTCGGTGGCTTGCATCCTACAAATGACTTGTAAGAGCAGTCCAAAGTAGTGCCAGTGTTTCCACTAGCTTCCCCAGTAGTGTGGCTAGAGTTGTTTCCGTGGCCTTGGATCCTGTTAATCATTTAAGGATGACATCCTTCAGTTGATTCGTCAGCTGGTTGCTCAGAAGTGTTGCCAAAGCAACAATAGTGGGATCGAGTATTTGATTCGTGCTCGAACCCGGAGGTGGGTTAAGTGGAGGAGGAGGAGGTGGTAATTGCGGTGAATCAGGTGGTGTAGGGCAGATGAGTGTGGTGCTGAGGCTTGCGAGGTCGTTTGTCTTCTTGGCGGCATTCTGATCATAACCAAAAGGATATTGGTTAGCGCAGTGATCGAATGCAGAAGACAAAATGCAACTTAAATCCTATGTTCTGTACATAATGGTCCCTAAGTTATAGTCTAGGCCAAATCGTTTAAGTAAATGACATGTTATTCTCTATAACCTTGAGCTCTGATACCAATCTGTCACACCCCGAGCCGGCGGGACGGATCGAGTTTCCCGTCGGGCGGAAGGTTCTCGGGACGCGATATCGTGAGTGATAATCGTGATGATCAGATTGTTTACATAGCATCAACATTGAGAATAACTAAAGCACAATGCAACATTAAACTAGGATTACAAAGTTAAATTACAATATCAATGTTTGGTAATTTAACTAAGTAAACCTATCAAAAGAATCAAATGTTTCTCTCTTGTATCTGTACAAGATATCAAAAGTGAATTGCATCCATAACAAAAAATGTGCTTCCCCAAAAGTCTACTAGGTCTTCTAACTGGGGATCCTAGCATGCAATCCTGAGTCTTAGCTTACTCCTGTACATCACTTGAGAAAGCATGTAAGAAAACAAAGTCAACACAATGGTTGGTGAGTTCATATAGTTTATTTGTTGAAAAATAGCTTTAGCAAACCTGTTACGGTAAAACTTTAACCTCATTAACATCACATGTAATATCCAATTCGGTATGCTTATATATAGGGCATACGAAAGGGTCGAGCCTACAACCCGCCCAGCCGCCATCCCACCACATACTAAACCGCATATGACACTGTTATTAATGATGATTAAGCATTTTAGCTACCATTCAATCCAGTCTTCATCATAGCTTTAGTGTACTGTTTAAAAGTTTACAAATTTATAGCATCCATGTAAATAAGCTTTAGAGTAAGTTGTACAAACACAATTGTTTCACAAATCATAGTTTAGCTTTCACCAATCTCATACGTGGGTACAAGCTTTGCTCTAGCAATGTTTAGCATTTACGTAGCCCACGTCTAGATACAAGCTTTGATCTAGCAATGTTTAGCCATTACGTATCTCATGAATTGGTTTGGGCTTAGCATCCGAATAGTTTAGCGTTTACGTATCTCATATATGCAGATACAAGCCTTGCTCTAGCAATGTTCGGCGATTACGTGTCTCACATATAGACACAAGCTGTGCACACACATATTTTAGCATTTGCATATCTCATATATGTAGACACAAGCCTTGCTCTAGCAATGTTTGGCATTTACGTACTTCATATATAGATAAAAGCTTAGCATTCTCATAGTTTGGCTTTCACGTATCTCAGTGCATGGGTACAAACTTTTCTCTAGCAATGTTTAGCAATTACGTAGCCCATGAATAGATACAAGCTTAGCATTTAGCATAAAATCATAGCTTCGAACATTTACTTTCAAGTATTAGCATATACTTTGAGCATATAGTCTGTAACATTAGCATTGTGCATATAGTTTAAGCATAGAGTTTATAGCATACGTATCGAGCATATAGTCTGAGCATAGAGTTTATAGCATAAGCATCGATCATATAGTATGTGCTTAGAGTTTATAGCATAAGCATCGAGCATATAGTCTGAGCATAGAGTTTATAGCATAAGCATCCAGCATATAGTTTAAGCATAGAGTTTATAGCATAAGCATCGAGCATATAGTCTGAGCATAGAGTTTATAGCATAAGCATTGAGCATATACTCTGAGCATAGAGTTTATAGCATAAGCATCATGAACAAGTGTAAAAGCATTTAATAAACATTTCAATAATTGTTTACAATGTATAACATGCTTCTCAGTCCCGAGGTAAAACAAATATGTTTGAAAAGGGACAAATGAACTCACCTTGTGTTTGAAGTGGTTGACTAAGTATAAACAAGAATGCATGCGCTCATTGTTGTGATTGTAGTAGTATTCACGATCCTGTATTGATTTCACGTTGTTGTAAATTATACATATGAGTCTTTGCGTATGTGTTTGTGTGTGTGATTATCTTAACCTTAATTTGGCTAACACCCACTAGTCTCGTTCATTATCCGGCCCGGAATTCACTATATTATGTAAGATAATATTGGATTTCTTTTATTTGTTTGCACATTCTCAACTTAAAGTTTAGTTTAAAAGTTATAACATCTAATTAAAACTTTAAGTCTTTGCATGCTTTGCCTAATCAACTTATCATCACCATTGTAATAACTAAAGCGAAAATTCATGTATGAGTTTATCACTGATTTTTAAGCGTTCGTTAATGTTTTCATTAACCTCTTGAATTCATTGGGCCGAATAATCTTTTGGGCCAACTTAGGTGTAAATGGGCCGAAAAGTATGTTGGGCCTTATAAGTTATGTGGGCCGAATGTCAAGGTTTCGGGCCGAAAGAATTGTCTTGTGCCGGTTGTTACATGGGTTGAAGGAAAAGGTTTGGGCTAACTAGTTGGGCCAAAATGTTTGTTTGTTCACAATGGTTGTGTTGGGCCGAGTACTTTGGGTCGGTTGGTTATGCTTGGCTAATGGAAGACATTCGTCCAAATATAGGTGTAGTCGGTTGAAAACTTCGTCCCAGTAGATGTCCCCCGCTCGTCTAGGTTCGTGGCTATCTAGGGTTCGTTCATGTGTGCTTAGGTTCGGCTGGGACCCTTAGCTAGCAAGGTTCGGCCAGGGGCATTAGGTTCGGAGCTAGTGGATGGCGAACCAAAGGTTCGATGATAATGCAGGTAAGGTTCGGCTTCCAGGTTCACCAAGAAGGAGGGTTCGTCGGCCATGTGTTCATGAAGGTCAAGGGTTCGCAGCCCTTCTTTGGGTTCGGCAGAAGTAGGGTTCGACACCATTTTTGCCCACAGGTTCGTGAGACTGAAGGGTTCGACCAAAGACTTCAGGTTCGGTCCCGATAATTCCACGAACCTGTCCCTTAGGTTGAGCTGCAACATCATTACCGGCGAGCCTGAGCTTGTAGGTTGTTCCTATGATGATGGCTGTGTTACAAGGGTTTCCCGTTGGTTGGTGGTTCGAAAGTTAAAGATGGTTAGCTGGCTAAATGATGGGATCGAACAAAAAGGGTGATACAACCCTAGTTTTTCAAACATTTATGCATCTATACCTCGAATTTGGCTGGACAAACTCTCAGATCGATTGTTCTTATAGGTAGAGGACGTTGATAGCTTCGTGTAGGCACCAAGAACACGCGATTTCACCACCAAATGAGCAAGATCTTGATGCTTGAAGTTGGAAATCTTAGAGAGAGAGAAAGTGACGGTTGGGAGAGTTTAGAGAGAGAGAGTGTGTGTGTATTAAATGAAGAAATGGACTCATTTAGGGTTTATATACCCCGGGGTGTTCGGGTTCGTTTCGGTTGCTCGGTTCTCGTTTTCGTCGTGTTTCCGGCACGTTACGCGCGTGTTTTGTAACTAATTAAAAGAATTTATTTCTAACTATTTGGAAGGTGGTTATTCCTAGTAAATGTTTTAAATTAATTTTTCTTGAATTATTTATCGTGATAATTATTTTACGCGTTTCGTTAACCCTTCGCGTATTTTATGTATGTTAATTAATATAACTTTATTTTTAAACTTCTAGAAGATTGTGATTTCTAATAAATATTTAATGTTTAACTTTCTTGCATTATTATAGTTTGTTTCGTAGTTCGTTTTCGTTTCGTCAGAACGTGTCACCTTCGCGTGTATTCGTTCGAATCGTCACCCGAACGGACACGGCGTTGGTTTCACATACTGATTCTTGTTTTCTACTTTTAAATCATCGTTTCAAAACATTAAAATTTTAGATTTATTCGTACAGATCGTCACCTATATGAATAATTCGTCGGTTTAGCATTCTGTAACAACAACCATTATAGTTTTGTTCTGTTTATACTTGCATACGTTTATAATATCATCAAATCAATCATTAGTGTATCTGTTCCGTGTTGTCTGAAGTGTTTCTGACTGTTAAACCATGAGGTTTAAATCATATTTTAGAACAATAGCATAATAGTTTTGTGTCAAGCATCAATTGTCATTAGCATATACATAGTTTCACGTAGTGTGTACCTGAGTTACTGTACAAGTTACTGTAGAGATCACTGTTCCGGTAATGCGTCCGGCACTGATGTTACAGTTCTCCTCCCCCTCACCAATTGAGGAGCAGCCCCTTCAAACCAAGGCTCAAGATCATTAGTCTCCAACCCTTGGAGAAGAGGATGCGATCAGGATGTCAAGTCCGTCAAGACATCATGATCATATATCTGGAACATGCATTTCCCATGACAGCCTAATGGGTCTTCATCTCGATGGATTAGGCACTAAGACTCCAGCTATGGCAGCAGCCAATGAAGTTCTTGAAACTAAGGCTAGAAATCCCGAGAACAAATAAATAGAGGTACATGACACTCATGAGATGGACTCAGGTCATGCTAAAACTGACTCACCAATCAGGGATTCGGATGATATCCTTAAACGGTTAGACGAATCAAATCTCAAACTCAAGGAATTGACGGCTACCGTCTCTCATATTCAGATTGATGTGCCCAAGCTCATTGAGTTGTCACTAAAGTCTTGAATGACCAAGTCTTGCAACCCCAATCCATCCCAATGAAGGCACCTTTACTTGAAGGTCTCCCAAACACTCCACCCACTTCTACTGCCCCCACCTTTTCAACCCAAGCTTTTCAAGAAGTGCTAAACCCACTTCTTAATGCCCCCATCTCACAACCCTCTTTACCAGTTTCACCAAAGACTTCCATAATACCCAAAAGCTTCAATTGGATCTACTGAAAATTTCAATAGATTCCAAAATTTCCTGTTTGCAACATGAGGTTAGTAATCACACTCTATTTTTGGAATCTCTCACAGGAATAGATCCTCCTCCTCCTTGGTTCAAGGAACAGGCTGATGAAACTAGAAAGAGGGAAATGAAAGCTGAAGCCTAAGCTGCCAAAAGGGCACAAGATAAGACTGAACAAGGAAGAATAAAAGAAATAAGGCTGACGAATCAGGAGGCCCTTCTCAAAGCTGCATTAGATCAACAATTTCAGATTGAGGCTGCTAAGGCTAGTTTTGAACAGAAATAAATGGAAGCTGAAGCTCAAGTGGAAACTGGAGCATCTGGTGTAACTAGAAAACCCAAACCTAAACCCACTAAACCTGCTCCCACTGAATCAATAAAACTCACAACCACAGCCCCTTATTCCTTAGCTTCCACTACTCAGGACATACCAACTCAAATTGAGTCTGTCCAATCTGAACATAATCCAATTTCTCCCAAACAAGCCTCTCCCACCATATCCATTCCTTCGCCTCCCAAGCCCTTCCAGATTTATCCTCACAGGCTTCATATCCCACCATTTTAAATGAATCCAAAATCGACCAAAAACCATTACCTGTAATCACTCGGTCTTTCACAAGAAGACAGAAGAGTGTGGCTAGAAAATCCGAAACTCCTACCACTAAACCAAACAAACCTCTGACTCCCATTCAAGAACCATGCTCAGAATCAAATGATAATCAGCCCATTGCCTCTCTAATTCCAAGAAAAAAGAGGCTTAGACTCGCTGCTGATGATGAGTCTGACTCCAACCCATCCAAGACCACAAAAGCTCCCTCAAGAATAAATCCAGCTGATGTAGAAGTTGAGAAAACTCAAACCTCCCCTCTAAAAGAATCCCACTCTCCTGTAAGGAAGTTCCCTACAACTGAAGAGCTTCAAGAACAAAAGAATAAAGAAGTTGAAGTGGAAAACAAGATCTTAGCTGATCTAGAAGCCACTGGCTTTTCAGGATATGAGCTGGTCAAAGCCTATCAGGAACAAATATCCCTGGTTGATCAGCAACAAGATAAAGCCTATCAGGCTGAGAGGGAACAACTGATCAGGTTTCTGCTAAATGAAGGTAAGTATAAGATTGAAACCTTCATCAACTGGGATATCATAGGTCTTAGAAAGGAAGCTGAAGTCCATTCTAAAAGAATAAAGGCGGAAATTAAGAAGAAGAAGACCATTGAACAAAGAAAATGAATAAAACACGTCCTCATTCAAAATCAGTGGGAACCAATGAACACAATCATGCGATGGAAAGATGACATATTGTTTGATGAATGGTCCAAATTCAAAAGGGTAAATAGTGATCATCATGAGCTCTGGAAAGAAGCCACATCACCCTCTCCCACTATGGAGTCTACCCTCAAGGATGCAAATCCAAGTACCATGATTGATCATTTGCTGAATGCACCTCTTGGGAGTCTGGATGCTGGACCTGAGGAATCTCCATCTGCTGTCAAGTTCAGACCTTGGATCGAAGTTGAAAAGGAGGTTCTGCATGATATCTTGAGACACTACGAGCCTTATCAGCATGATGTTGTCAAGAAGGTGCTTGACTCCAAGGATCAAATACAAAAAAGAGAAATCATCCAATGCCCTATAGCATCTCCACTGAAGCCAAACAACAGAATAAAACAGCTGATTGACCAACCGCGGATACTTTCTTCCTGCCATTGTATCTCATTAACGGATTGCAACAGCAGATACCAAAACAACGGATCCAATAACCACTGATCAAGCAACCGCGGATCATGTAGCTGATGACAACCACGGAACAGGACCTGAAGACAACAACGGATTCAACAAACTGCGGAATGGCTTTCGTGGTTCAACCACTGAAGACACAACAACTGATCACAACCACAGAAAACCACTGAAGACTTGGGTTTCCATTGTTGTTGACTTTTGTATTAGTTGTTGCACATTTTTGTTTTGTTTTAGTACCTGTATTTTTGTTAGGTGTTTGCCTTATTCTTCTTTGTCCTGTAACATTAAATGTTGGGTATTTATACCCCAAGATTCCCTAAAATATTTGAATTGATTTCCCGAAAATTCCTTGTGTTACTATTATGTCTTCTCCTTTTCTAGCAATACTAAACAACCTAAAATAACTACGCATTAAACTTTAAAGGGAGCAAATACCAAGGCTTTGACCGTGAGTCTAAAGTCCTTGTTCTTGGTTAAATAGCTTCCACAAGGTTCAACATTTCTACTCTCACTTTCACTTGCATATCAACTCTGATTTACCAATGACTAATCCCAACATCGGAGTATAGTCTATGGAGGGTTCTTCCTATAGTAAGGATAAGAATGTCGTACTTGTCTTAGCAGGATAATAAGGAATAGTGGTTTCAGGTCTGTTATCAAGGCCCGTGGGTAGATACTTCAATGTAAGCTACATGAACAAGTTGGCCTAGCCAAATTTAGCAAGGTCCTTCTTCTCCATGTCGTATTCCTTTATATAAATTGCTGACTAGAACTTAGGTAGGATCTCGGTTCCTGGTATGACCAAGACAACACTTTCTTGTTGTCCACCTAGTCAGCCTTGACACTCACATTTCTCTCATCTCTTCTCTTTCATAATTACTTGTGTATATGATTTTGTATTCTTCACTTTATTATCTCTCATTAGATACTAACTGGAGCGTCGGAGTGCCTTCGAGGGTAATCTCCTCCAGCCGTCTAACGTAGATTTTATATGTCTTTGCACCTGTAATCCATGCTCGGTATAGCAAGGCATAACTT
Source organism: Mikania micrantha (assembly GCA_009363875.1). Taxonomy (NCBI): domain Eukaryota; kingdom Viridiplantae; phylum Streptophyta; class Magnoliopsida; order Asterales; family Asteraceae; genus Mikania; species Mikania micrantha. Next base: position 69,851,854 of record CM018681.1, on the reverse strand, counting down.
GACTCAGGATCGCAAATCAAAACTTGACACGACGTCATACCAGACCCGGATATTGAAAGGCCCCAAACACGGGTATCTTTCAGAGTTGGTTAAAATCATCATCACATAGTTCATAAACCAAAAACTTGCATAACATGCAACAGAAATTAAAATAGTTTGTCATATACAAAACACAATTAGTTGTTTGTATCGAAATCGTTTGGGATTTCCAGAAACAAAAGATTTTCTAAAAGAGTGCCACGAGCCCCTTTCTTCCTCCTACCTGCTCTTCATCTTGGCATACATACTAGAAAGTCAGCACTCTTTGATTGTTAGACAGTATTCCACCAGTGCAGTGCGTCCTCAACAAAAGAGTGAGCCACAAATTTTACAGCCTGATCGACTCGGCACTTACTGATGGAGATGACAGCCTCCATAGACAATACCCAATGGTAGGTGGCCACTGCATCTTTCTTTCCATAAAAGGATGGTTGGGTTGCATCCCTTGAATGCTTTATAATCGCAGCCTTTCAGATAGATTCATCATCCTCGTTACTACTTTCTTTAGATCCCTCCAACTTGTCTTTCAGGTCTTCCTTTAGGGCCCTGGCTATTATCCCCGGCATCTTCTCTTCCAAGATTTTGTACACCTCATCAGAGATGGCCTTCAATACAATGGCCTCTATTGTGAACCCTTCTTCTTCCCCTAACTGTTCACCAGTCTTGTTTTCCTCCTTATTAACGTTTTCTTCCACTTCAACATGTGGCTCTTCAATTGTCTATGGTTGCTTTCGAGGCCTGCCTTTTTGTTCTGCCATTTAACTATCTACAATTTGCAATAAGTGATGAGTTAGTAGAGAAATCAGTTTAGCATGAGATAAGCATTGTAAATCGTTAACGACGTTGATCAGGTTTTATTAACCATTTACCCAACTTATAAGTCCTAAACGACTTCCGCCCCACCTCATCCATGTGCATGAAATTAACTACCTTCCTAGCCTCGTATATATTTCTATTGCATTACCCCTAGTTCTTACATAACATTCAGCTCGTGGCATTTTTTCATCTGTGGTTGGCAATCTGCATTAATTAATCCTAGTCTTAGTTTAATCTTTGACACTTGGATGTCAAGATTTCTCAAACTATGGCTCTGATACCAACTTAAGAGGCCCCGAACCCGGGTACCTTTCAGAGTTGGTTAAAATCATCGTCACATAATTTTTAAACCAAAAACTTTCATAACATGCAGCAGAAATTAACATAGTTTGTCATAAACAAAACACAATTAATTGTTCATATCAAAATTATCTAGGAATGCCAAAAACACTAGATCTTCTAAAAGAGTTCCATGAGTCCCTTTCATCCTCCTACCTACTCTTCATCCTTGCATACATACTAAAAAGTAAGCTTATGCCGGTGAGTTCTAGTTTAATTAAAATATCGTAAATATTTAATGTGTGTTTCATCATTTTCTTAAAACATTATAACGTTCACATCATACATATATATATCACATAATCATAATAAAACCACCGTCACTAGCGTAAATTATGGGCTTATGCCGGCACAAGGCTCCAAGTTCGTTGACCTGACCCGCCAAAGCGTTCCGCAGATCCATACTTACCCAGTCCAAGTACTGGAGCATTGTTCATACTTAGCCATAACGAGTACGGGAGCATCATTCATACACAATCTATAATGAGTATCGAAGCACCGTTCATACTTACCCCGTAATGATTATGGGAGCATTATTCATACTAACCCCGTAACGAGTGTTGGAGCATCGTTCATACTTACCCCGTAACGAGTACGGGAGAATTATTCATACTTACCCCATAATGAGCATGGGAGCATCGTTCATGCTTACCCCATAGAGAATATGGGAGCAATGTTCATACCTACCACGTAACGAGTATGGAAGCATTGTTCATAACATCATGGCATTCCCACATCATCATAGTTTCATCTTGGTATCGTAACCATCATAACATCATCATGGCATCCTAACCATGTCATGCCAACCCAAAATAATGTGTAACACATTAACACATAAGCATTTAAATTAGGGCATCTAGAACTCAACTGGTAATCGCGCGGCTCTCAGCTTCCTTAACTGGATCGTTTTGGCTAGGACTCAAGAAACCTACATTGTCACATCATTTTATTACTTCCCATTTCTTAGACTTAGAATTTATTCTATGTCCTCATTGTTCACTCAACTAGCCCTAGTATTCGATCATGCATAAATATCCGGGATTTGGCAAAGTTCTTGAAATGTCAAGTACTCGAATTCCCTGGAGTTTACGAACCTCAAAGTTCACGAAAACCATAGAGTTCATGAACCTCAAAGTACACGAAACCATGAAGTTCACAAAACCAGGTTCACGAACTAAAGTTCATGAAATCGAGTTCGCATACTTCCAGTTCGTGAACTGGTAGTTCTCATCATGTACCTTTTGAATACTCTTCTTTCCTTCATAAAACATCTAAGAAAAGCTATACAAGACTCGTGGGGCTAGTTCTAGATGCACAATGGTCTTACCAACACTTAGAAACTAAAATGGAACGAACTTTATGCATAAAAGTACAATCTTTATGCATAAGTTTCCTTTTTGCCTAAAAATCATAACTTTTCCAAACTAAACACTTTCCCATTGTTTACTAGAAGGATCTTGTAGCTTCTCGTGCGTTTATTGCCTCTTTTGAGTGTGGTGAAGGCAATCCCGAAGTTACAAGGCTCGACCACTTCGTTTACTTTGGGAGAGAATGACGCCAGCCAAAAGAGCTCACTCTTCCCAAGACACTAGTATTTATAAGCTAAGTTCACAAAATAGGTTCACAAAGCCAACTTTGTGAAATTTGGTTTCATGAACTTGGGGCACTTTCGTGTACTTCCATTTTTGTCATTATTATCCATAAATTGATTTTCGGGTCTTCTTTAATTATCCGTTTATACGTGTTCCCTTCTTCCCTCGTTCACCCTCCTTCTAGGTATTTAATCAATTAACCATTCATGAGTAAAATAACTTTCATTGAAAATTTGGGGTGTTACAAGTCTCCCCTCCTTACGACTATCTCGTTACATTTAGAGCAATTGGGGATACAATCTCTTTATTTCCTCTTCCGTTTCCCACGTGGCGTCTGAACCTTGATGATGCTTCCATTGAACTTTGACCTTACGAACGGTCTTATTCGTAGTTGCTTTACCTTTGTGTCCACAATCGCGATCGGTTCTTCAATGTAGTTCAATGTGTCATCCACCTCAATGTCATCCAGCGGAACGTGCGGCTCCATGTCTACCATCACTTCCGTAGATGCGATGCCTGAAAGGTAGGATGAATCTCGTGACTCGATCTGATACAATGAAGACATGAACTCCATGTAGCATCACAATTTCCTTTACGAACAACTCAGACAACCTTTTGGACGTGTAAGGTTCTATTATTAGCAGAAATTGTGCACTCTTCGTCAAACGGTCCACAATCACCCATATGGTATCATGACGCTTAGCAGTTCTCAGTAGCTTGGTGATGAAATCCATGGTGATGTGTTCCCATTTCCAATCAGGAATCCCTCGTTCACTTTTCGGGATAGATAGAGACCGTGTGGTTTTGCCCATCTTGGATCTCCACTCCAGTCTTTCGATGTTTGCTGTACTATATTTGTCACAAAAATATATTTCATGTAGTAATATTAAATATGAGTTGTACTGCTTAAACCTTAATATTCCTTTTTTAGCGTAAGTATATGTTAATACAAACACACACACACATATATATACATATGTATAAAACATTTATTCTACTGATTTAACATCTTTTTCTTTAGATATTTATATAATTATAATAGAAACAAAGAACAATTAAGTAATAATTTACCCTTATGTCATTTTATCTATGCACAACAAATTTGACAAAGACTTCGCATAGGTTATGTCATTGATCATATTAAATTTGACCTCTCTTCTCTTTTAGGCATGCTTTTTACCAAAAATGATCATTGACCTCTCTACAAATTATTGTTAGGAATCTTTTCTAATTACTTAAAACTCTTTTTTCTTAGCTTTGCTTTATGAACAATTTAACTTGTTATTCTTTAAATAAAGAATCAACAATGAAAGCAACAACCTTTTGGCAAAAAAATAAAATAAAAAAATAAAAACTCATGTCAACGTGGTAAATGTTTTTTCTGACATTCTTTGACATGTTGATAAAGACAATTGTTTTTTCTGATGTTCTGCTAAATGCTTTTTTTGGCATTCTGCAACAACTAGATATATACAATTACTTTTTCTGAAATTCTACTAAATGTTTTTTCTAACATTTTACTAAATACTAAACTATTGCAGACTTTTTATGTCAAGTCAAATTATTAGCCTATACTTAAATACAATTACTTTTTTCATGCATCATGTAGACTCTTCATTTCAATTTAATAATAATATTGATTAGGATATGATTCTATAAATGCATTAAAGAAGAGTTAACCTTGCAGTCAAGACGAATTATCTTTCACGACTAAAAAACTAGTCTTATTTGAACACAGCCCAAGTTACCCTAGAGACCTAGTATCCAAGCGTTTACAATGAGGCTATGCCAAGCCACCTTGCCTGGAAAGAAGAGAAAACATTATTTAATATTACAAACCTATGTAGTTTACAACCAACATGGAAGGTTGTACGTTAGCAGTAACCTTCCACTTGTCAAAAAAAAAAAACCATTCAAGTTTTGCTTGTTAAACATTCTACTAGACCTCAAATAGTATACCGAGCATGGCAAATAGTAATCGCATCTCACAGAGACGGAGGTACCATACTTCAAAAATATTATATATTTAGATAAAATAAACAAAAAAATAATATTAGAACTAACTATACACTAATGATATTTCTATAATGACCGTTTGTTACAACTTACCTCACCAGGTATCCAGCTAGGCCTTACGTTCCAATGAACTAATGTTTGCCTCGGCTTGCCAAACAATAGCGCGGCTTAAGCTCCACGTTCTTTATCACCTCAATGGTTGATGCAGAGGTAGGCCCAACCCCGTGTCCGTGAGACGAACAACAAGGCTAGCGAAGTTAAAACGCCAAGGGTTGCTTAGCCGTGCTAAGGACAGAAAGGAAGTTTTCGTATCATGGTTGTGCTAAGCTCATCTAAGATGCACCTAAGAAAGGAAGAATACGGGCATGAAGATGAGCACCACTCCTAATGAAAGGAGCATTATGTCTAGGACTGTGGAAGAGCATGAGAAACCAAAGAGCTACAGTAGTCAACTTGTAGCATTAAAATGGTAAGATTGCACATGCCTAGGCCAAGGATGGTTTCTCGAGGAAGATTAATAAATGGGAAAGGAAACTAGACAATTTAGCCTGGCTATTTGAGCAAAGTATGAATAGAGGACTTAGAAGTCATCTAGAGGAGGACCTTTTACACAACATGTTACTCTCACAATCTTCTAGATCAAGCATCATACATGAGTATTTCCTCATGAGACTCTCATGAGTCTTATTGCTTATTTTTATACACTTGTCAACTTGTCTATATGTTATACACCATATTATCTTATATAGATTACTGACTTGAGCGTCAAAGTGTTCACGCGGATAGTCCCCTTCGGCCCTCTAACATAGTTTTTCTATGTTGTTGCAGCTCGGATCTATGTTCGGGTCCTTCGAGATAGCTAAGCTAAGTTCAACCTTACAACAAGACCCGACCCAGATTTGGATACGCCAACATTGGCGCACACTGTGGAGCCAAGGATTTCAACCCGCGCTAATTACTCACGCCCTCCAATGATTGGACATGCATTTTAAATCACTCCTCCTGAGGTGATTAGACTTGGGTTTCTCCATGTTTACAGGTGAATATAAAATTAAAATTAGTCTTATCTTGCATCTCACGATTATCTTTTCTCAGAAGTCTTTAGACATCAAGGCTTGCCCAGTACACATGTATCCAATTCCAATTCTTTTATAGAACTCGTTGATAAATAATTGTTGTCACAATTAAAATAGAGAGTGCAAAAAATAATTAAATATAGCATGATAATATACATACATATGTGTGCACGTATACTTACGTAATATTCAAATCCTGAGTGCTGTATTTTGTCTCATAAAAAAATATGGTAAGAGATCTTTTGAAGATAGCTCTTTTTCAGAACCTATGCCCTTTTCAATTGTAGCTACAATTCAAAAGGTAAATCAAGGATACGAAAAGCATCAAGTACAAAATTAGCTAGCTTAATACAGTACTCTACATAAAGCAAGCATTTTAAACATGCATTTTTATCATCTTATTATTAAATTTAGCACTATATTAACTCTTACTATTGTTGTACCTAAAATACAAGTTTGATTTTAAGTTTAACACTTTTCCTACTCTGCTATAAATTTGTCAAAACCCATCACTTTATTAGACTTTGCATGGAAAATGTATTTTGGGTTATTAGAAAAAAATTGATAAAATGAAAATAGCATTTAATATTTCTTCAATTTATAATATCATAGCATTTTCTAAGTATACACTTTATTGGCATTAGATCATGCTCTAACCAAAATATAAATTTTGGAACACTTATGAATAAAGAAGAAATAATTGTGTAAATTGATTTTGCACGTTTTTCTAACAACCTTTTGTCTTGTACATGCATTCAAAAGAAAAAAAGTTTAGATAATGAAAAATACATTAAAATTTTCAAAAGGGTCATTTTATTTAGACACCCCATATTTTTTATTTTAACACCCCAATGAACCTATACAGCCCATACTGATCAACACCAGTTGAGAGTCAAATTGGCTTGTAAAAATATGTCAAGGCCTATATGGCCTGTATAGGCGTATACGGCCCCGTCCATAGAATCTGCACTGAATCTAAAAAATTCTCTGGAATGCTTGTCTGTATGCCTATACAGGCCATATAGGCCCTGACTTATTTTTACGAGCCAATTTGATTCTCAACTGGTGTGGAGTAACTTTATATGGGTCGTACATAAATTAATTATTTTATTTAAACTTAATATATGTATTTTGTTAATTTTTATGGATATACGTTTATTATGTTAAATTTTGAAGAATATACGTCTATGATGTTAATTTTAAACGTTATAACTATATTATGTTATTATTTTAAACGATATTTATTATTTACGTGTTCAAACTAAATCTTTTATTTTATCATTAGTTTGTTTACGTTAACATTCCATTTAAACGTTATAAGTTGTCGCGTATTTATTAAAAAAACAAAGCACAACCAGAAACAATACAAATATAAAAAGAAACATATATACACACACATCGTGAGTTTATACATACAACGAAAACAAAATACAAAAAGACAAACTAAGCTATGATCCTCCGGATGGTCCAGTGGACGATGTGTCGTCTAGGTAGACACGTGGCTAATGTAACGGACGAAGCCGTATCCCAGCCCGTCGCTCACGCTCTGAAACGACGTTGATCGTCCACTCAACAAGATCCTCCGGCCCATCGATTCGTCGCTCGATACGTGTGTCCCAACGGCGGCTATCATGGATTAGCTAGTCAGTCTGTTCCGCCATACGGTACAACAACGCCTCGAGTGGCTCAATAAGGCGCACTGCACGGTATACGTGAGGTGGGTTCTGAGGAGGCGACTCCTGCTGTGGCGGTGACCTGAATCGGCTCAGGGTTCGGAATGCCTCCCCTGAGCCTGCTCCTGCTGGTGCGGCTACTGCTGCGCGACGGCCATCTAGGCTGGCTGCCAGATATGGCCGTTGACCCAACGAAGCACAAGCCAACACGCTGGAAGTCTGTGGCTAGGTGCATGTTCAGGATCGTTTGATGGTCTAGCTTACGGGGCTGGGTCGCCGACAAATCCTAAAGATGGTGAAACATGACTATACTATATGTGATATAGTCACATAGGCGCCGCCCAGTAGTGTGCCGAGCTCCTGACAGTGATAGGAGGAGGCGAAGTACAAGGCAAAACAACGCTCATAACCTTTTTTTTCTCTTTTTCCTCGACCAGCAAATTAAGAGCTTTATGGGATATCTTTCACGACTAAAAAACTAGTCTTATTTGAACACAGCCCAAGTTACCCTAGAGACCTAGTATCCAAGCGTTTACAATGAGGCTATGCCAAGCCACCTTGCCTGGAAAGAAGAGAAAACATTATTTAATATTACTAACCTATGTAGTTTACAACCAACATGGAAGGTTGTACGTTAGCAGTAACCTTCCACTTGTCAAAAAAAAAAAAAAACCATTCAAGTTTTGCTTGTTAAACATTCTACTAGACCTCAAATAGTATACCGAGCATGTCAAATAGTAATCGCATCTCACAGAGACGGAGGTACCATACTTCAAAAATATTATATATATAGATAAAATAAACAAAAAAATAATATTAGAACTAACTATACACTAATGATATTTCTATAATGACCCTTTGTTACAACTTACCTCACCAGGTATTCAGCTAGGCCTTACGTTCCAATGAACTAATGTTTGCCTTGGCTTGCCAAACAATAGCGCGGGTTAAGCTCCACGTTCTTTATCACCTCAATGGTTGATGCAGAGGTAGGCCCAACCCCGTGTCCGTGAGACGTACAACAAGGCTAGCGAAGTTAAAACGCCAAGGGTTGCTTAGCCGTGCTAAGGACAGAAAGAAAGTTTTCCTATCATGGTTGTGCTAAGCTCATCTAAGATGCACCTGAGAAAGGAAGAATACGGGCATGAAGATGAGCACCACTCCTAATGAAAGGAGCATTATGTCTAGGACTGTGGCAGAGCATGAGAAACCAAAGAGCTACAGTAGTCAACTTGTAGCATGAAAATGGTAAGATTGCACATGCCTAGGCCAAGGATGGTTTCTCGAGGAAGATTAATAACTGGGAAAGGAAACTAGACAATCTAGCCTGGGTAATTGAGCCAAGTACGAATAGAGGACTTAGAAGTCATCTAGAGGAGGACCTTTTACACAACATCTCACTCTCACAATCTTCTAGATCAAGCATCATACATGAGTATTTCCTCATGAGACTCTCATGAGTCTCATTGCTTATTTTTATACACTTGTCAACTTGTCTATATGTTATACACCATATTATCTTATATAGATTACTGACTTGAGCGTCAGAGTGTTCACGCGGATAGTCCCCTTCGGCCCTCTAACATAGTTTTTCTATGTTGTTGCAGCTCGGATCTATGTTCGGGTCCTTCGAGATAGCTAAGCTAAGTTCAACCTTACAACAAGACCCGACCCAGATTTGGATACGCGAACAGTGGCGCACACTGTGGAGCCAAGGATTTAAACCCGCGCTAATTACTCACGCCCTCCAATGATCGGACATGCATTTTAAATCACTCCTCCTGAGGTGATTAGACTTGGGTTTCTCCATGTTTACAGGTGAATATAAAAATAAAATTAGTCTTTTCTTGCATCTCACGATTATCTTTTCCCAGAAGTCTTTAGACATCAAGGCTTGCCCAGTACACATGTATCCAATTTAAATTCTTTTATAGAACTCGTTGATATATATTTGTTGTCACAATTAAAATAGAGAGTGCAAAAAATAATTAAATATAGCATGATAATATACATACATATGTGTGCACGTATACTTACGTAATAGTCAAATCCTGAGTGCTGTATTTTGTCTCATAAAAAAAATATGGTAAGAGATCTTTTGAAGATAGCTCTTTTTCAAAACCTATGCCCTTTTCAATTGTAGCTACAATTCAAAAGGTAAATCAAGGATACGAAAAGCATCAAGTACAAAATTAGCTAGCTTAATACAGTACTCTACATAAAATAAGCATTTTAAACATGCATTTTTATCATCTTATTATTTAATTTAGCACTATATTAACTCTTACTATTGTTGTACCTAATATACAAGTTTGATTTTAAGTTTAACACTTTTCCTACTCTGCTATAAATTTGTCAAAACCCATCACTTTATTAGACTTTGCATGGAAAATGTATTTTGGGTTATTAGAGAAAAATTGATAAAATGAAAATAGCATTTAATATTTCTTCAATTTATATTATCATAGCATTTTCTAAGTATACACTTTATTGGCATTAGATCATGCTCTAACCAAAATATAAATTTTGGAACACTTATGAATAAAGAAGAAATAATTGTGTAAATTGATTTTGCACGTTTTTCTAACAACCTTTTGTCTTGTACATTCATTCAAAAGAAAAAAAGTTTAGATAATGAAAAATACATTAAAATTTTCAAAAGTGTCATTTTATTTAGACACCCCATATTTTTTATTTTAACACCCCCAATGAACCTATACAGCCCATACCGATCAACACCAGTTGAGAGTCAAATTGGCTTGTAAAAATATGTCAAGGCCTATATGGCCTGTATAGGCGTATACGGCCCCGTCCATAGAATCTTCACTGAATCTAAAAAATTCTCTGGAATGCTTGTCTGTACGCCTATACAAGCCATATACGCCTTGACTTATTTTTACGAGCCAATTTGATTCTCAACTGGTGTGGAGTAACTTTATATGGGTCGTACATAAATTAATTATTTTATTTAAACTTAGTATATGTATTTTGTTAATTTTTATGGATATACGTTTATTATGTTAAATTTTGAAGGATATACGTCTATGATGTTAATTTTAAACTTTATAACTTTATTATGTTATTATTTTAAACGATATCTATTATTTACGTGTTCAAACTAAATCTTTTATTTTATTATTAGTTTGTTTATGTTAACATTCCATTTAAACGTTATAAGTTGTGGCGTATTTATTAAAAAACAAAGCACGACCAGAAACAATACAAATATAAAAAGAAACATATATACACACGCATCATTAGTTTATACATACAACGAAAACAAAATACAAAAAGACAAACTAAGCTATGATCCCCCGGATGGTCCAGTGGATGATGTGTCGTCTAGGTAGACACGTGGCTATTGTAACGGACGAAGTTGTATCCCATCCCGTCGCGCACGCTCTGAAACGGCGTTGATCGTCCACTCAACAACATCCTCCGGCCCATCGATTCGTCGCTCGATACGTGTGTCCCGACCGCGGCTATCATGGATGAGCTAGTCAGTCTTTTCCGCCATACGGTACAACAACGCCTCGAGTGGCTCAATGAGGCGCACTGCACGGTAGACGTGAGGTGGGTTCTGTGGAGGCGACTCCTGCTGTGGCGGTGACCTGAATCGGCTCAGGGTTCGGAATGCCTCCCCTGAGCCTGCTCCTGCTGGTGCGGCTACTGCTGCGCGACGGCCATCTAGGCTGGCTACCAGATATGGCCGTTGACCCAACGAAGCACAAGCCAACACGCTGGAAGTCTGTGGCTAGGTGCATGTTCAGGATCGTTTGACGGTCTATCTTACGGGGCTGGGTCGCCGACAAATCCTGAAGATGGAGAAACATGACTGTACTATATGTGATATAGTCACATAGGCGCCGCCCCGTAGTGTGCCGAGCTCCTGACGGTGATCGGAGGAGGCGAAGTACAAGGCAAAACAACGCTCATAACCTTTATTTTCTCTTTTTCCTCGACCAGCAAATTAAGGGCTTTATGGGATATCTTTCACGACTAAAAAACTAGTCTTATTTGAACACAGCCCAAGTTACCCTAGAGACCTAGTATCCAAGCGTTTACAATGAGGCTATGCCAAGCCACCTTGCCTGGAAAGAAGAGAAAACATTATTTAAATCATTACTAACCTATGTAGTTTACAACCAACATGGAAGGTTGTACGTTAGCAGTAACCTTCCACTTGTCAAAAAAAAAAAAACCATTCAAGTTTTGCTTGTTAAACATTCTACTAGATCTCAAATAGTATACCGAGCATGTCAAATAGTAATCGCATCTCACAGAGACGGAGGTACCATACTTCAAAAATATTATATATATAGATAAAATAATCAAAAAAATAATATTAGAACTAACTGTACACTAATGATATTTCTATAATGACCCTTTGTTACAACTTATCTCACTAGGTATTCAGCTAGGCCTTACGTTTCAATGAACTAATGTTTGCCTTGGCTTGCCAAACAATAGCGCGGCTTAAGCTCCACGTTCTTTATCACCTCAATGGTTGATGCAGAGGTAGGCCCAAACCCGTGTCCGTGAGACGAACAACAAGGCTAGCGAAGTTAAAACGCCAAGGGTTGCTTAGCCGTGCTAAGGACAGAAAGGAAGTTTTCCTATCATGGTTGTGCTAAGCTCATCTAAGATGCACCTGAGAAAGGAAGAATACGGGCATGAAGATGGGCACCACTCCTAATGAAAGGAGCATTATGTCTAGGACTGTGGCAGAGCATGAGAAACCAAAGAGCTATAGTAGTCAACTTGTAGCATGAAAATGGTAAGATTGCACATGCCTAGGCCAAGGATGGTTTCTCGAGGAAGATTAATAACTGGGAAAGGAAACTAGACAATCTAGCCTGGGTAAATGAGCCAAGTATGAATAGAGGACTTAGAAGTCATCTAGAGGAGGACCTTTTACACAACATCTCACTCTCACAATCTTCTAGATCAAGCATCATACATGAGTATTTCCTCATGAGACTCTCATGAGTCTCATTGCTTATTTTTATACACTTGTCAACTTGTCTATATGTTATACACCATATTATCTTATATAGATTACTGACTTGAGTGTCAGAGTGTTCACGCGGATAGTCCCCTTCGGCCCTCTAACATAGTTTTTCTATGTTGTTGGAGCTCGGATCTATGTTCGGGTCCTTCGAGATAGCTAAGCTAAGTTCAACCTTACAACAAGACCCGACCCAGATTTGGATACGCCAACATTGGCGCACACTGTGGAGCCAAGGATTTCAACCCGCGCTAATTACTCACGCCCTCCAATGATCGGACATGCATTTTAAATCACTCCTCCTGAGGTGATTAGACTTGGGTTTCTCCATGTTTACAGGTGAATATAAAAATAAAATTAGTCTTTTCTTGCATCTCACGATTATCTTTTCCCAGAAGTCTTTAGACATCAAGGCTTGCCCAGTACACATGTATCCAATTTAAATTCTTTTATAGAACTCGTTGATATATATTTGTTGTCACAATTAAAATAGAGAGTGCAAAAAATAATTAAATATAGCATGATAATATACATACATATGTGTGCACGTATACTTACGTAATAGTCAAATCCTGAGTGCTGTATTTTGTCTCATAAAAAAAATATGGTAAGAGATCTTTTGAAGATAGCTCTTTTTCAAAACCTATGCCCTTTTCAATTGTAGCTACAATTCAAAAGGTAAATCAAGGATACGAAAAGCATCAAGTACAAAATTAGCTAGCTTAATACAGTACTCTACATAAAATAAGCATTTTAAACATGCATTTTTATCATCTTATTATTTAATTTAGCACTATATTAACTCTTACTATTGTTGTACCTAATATACAAGTTTGATTTTAAGTTTAACACTTTTCCTACTCTGCTATAAATTTGTCAAAACCCATCACTTTATTAGACTTTGCATGGAAAATGTATTTTGGGTTATTAGAGAAAAATTGATAAAATGAAAATAGCATTTAATATTTCTTCAATTTATATTATCATAGCATTTTCTAAGTATACACTTTATTGGCATTAGATCATGCTCTAACCAAAATATAAATTTTGGAACACTTATGAATAAAGAAGAAATAATTGTGTAAATTGATTTTGCACGTTTTTCTAACAACCTTTTGTCTTGTACATTCATTCAAAAGAAAAAAAGTTTAGATAATGAAAAATACATTAAAATTTTCAAAAGTGTCATTTTATTTAGACACCCCATATTTTTTATTTTAACACCCCCAATGAACCTATACAGCCCATACCGATCAACACCAGTTGAGAGTCAAATTGGCTTGTAAAAATATGTCAAGGCCTATATGGCCTGTATAGGCGTATACGGCCCCGTCCATAGAATCTTCACTGAATCTAAAAAATTCTCTGGAATGCTTGTCTGTACGCCTATACAAGCCATATACGCCTTGACTTATTTTTACGAGCCAATTTGATTCTCAACTGGTGTGGAGTAACTTTATATGGGTCGTACATAAATTAATTATTTTATTTAAACTTAGTATATGTATTTTGTTAATTTTTATGGATATACGTTTATTATGTTAAATTTTGAAGGATATACGTCTATGATGTTAATTTTAAACTTTATAACTTTATTATGTTATTATTTTAAACGATATCTATTATTTACGTGTTCAAACTAAATCTTTTATTTTATTATTAGTTTGTTTATGTTAACATTCCATTTAAACGTTATAAGTTGTGGCGTATTTATTAAAAAAACAAAGCACGACCAGAAACAATACAAATATAAAAAGAAACATATATACACACGCATCATTAGTTTATACATACAACGAAAACAAAATACAAAAAGACAAACTAAGCTATGATCCCCCGGATGGTCCAGTGGATGATGTGTCGTCTAGGTAGACACGTGGCTATTGTAACGGACGAAGTTGTATCCCATCCCGTCGCGCACGCTCTGAAACGGCGTTGATCGTCCACTCAACAACATCCTCCGGCCCATCGATTCGTCGCTCGATACGTGTGTCCCGACCGCGGCTATCATGGATGAGCTAGTCAGTCTTTTCCGCCATACGGTACAACAACGCCTCGAGTGGCTCAATGAGGCGCACTGCACGGTAGACGTGAGGTGGGTTCTGTGGAGGCGACTCCTGCTGTGGCGGTGACCTGAATCGGCTCAGGGTTCGGAATGCCTCCCCTGAGCCTGCTCCTGCTGGTGCGGCTACTGCTGCGCGACGGCCATCTAGGCTGGCTACCAGATATGGCCGTTGACCCAACGAAGCACAAGCCAACACGCTGGAAGTCTGTGGCTAGGTGCATGTTCAGGATCGTTTGACGGTCTATCTTACGGGGCTGGGTCGCCGACAAATCCTGAAGATGGAGAAACATGACTGTACTATATGTGATATAGTCACATAGGCGCCGCCCCGTAGTGTGCCGAGCTCCTGACGGTGATCGGAGGAGGCGAAGTACAAGGCAAAACAACGCTCATAACCTTTATTTTCTCTTTTTCCTCGACCAGCAAATTAAGGGCTTTATGGGATATCTTTCACGACTAAAAAACTAGTCTTATTTGAACACAGCCCAAGTTACCCTAGAGACCTAGTATCCAAGCGTTTACAATGAGGCTATGCCAAGCCACCTTGCCTGGAAAGAAGAGAAAACATTATTTAAATCATTACTAACCTATGTAGTTTACAACCAACATGGAAGGTTGTACGTTAGCAGTAACCTTCCACTTGTCAAAAAAAAAAAAACCATTCAAGTTTTGCTTGTTAAACATTCTACTAGACCTCAAATAGTATACCGAGCATGTCAAATAGTAATCGCATCTCACAGAGACGGAGGTACCATACTTCAAAAATATTATATATATAGATAAAATAAACAAAAAAAATAATATTAGAACTAACTGTACACTAATGATATTTCTATAATGACCCTTTGTTACAACTTACCTCACCAGGTATTCAGCTAGGCCTTACGTTCCAATGAACTAATGTTTGCCTTGGCTTGCCAAACAATAGCGCGGGTTAAGCTACACCTTCTTTATCACCTCAATGGTTGATGCAGAGGTAGGCCCAACCCCGAGTCCGTGAGACGTACAACAAGGCTAGCGAAGTTAAAACGCCAAGGGTTGCTTAGCCGTGCTAAGGACAGAAAGGAAGTTTTCCTATCATGGTTGTGCTAAGCTCATCTAAGATGCACCTGAGAAAGGAAGAATACGGGCATGAAGATGAGCACCACTCCTAATGAAAGGAGCATTATGTCTAGGACTGTGGCAGAGCATGAGAAACCAAAGAGCTACAGTAGTCAACTTGTAGCATGAAAATGGTAAGATTGCACATGCCTAGGCCAAGGATGGTTTCTCGAGGAAGATTAATAACTGGGAAAGGAAACTAGACAATCTAGCCTGGGTAATTGAGCCAAGTATGAATAGAGGACTTAGAAGTCATCTAGAGGAGGACCTTTTACACAACATCTCACTCTCACAATCTTCTAGATCAAGCATCATACATGAGTATTTCCTCATGAGACTCTCATGAGTCTCATTGCTTATTTTTATACACTTGTCAACTTGTCTATATGTTATACACCATATTATATTATATAGATTACTGACTTGAGCGTCAGAGTGTTCACGCGGATAGTCCCCTTCGGCCCTCTAACATAGTTTTTCTATGTTGTTGCAGCTCGGATCTATGTTCGGGTCCTTCGAGATAGCTAAGCTAAGTTCAACCTTACAACAAGACCCGACCCAGATTTGGATACGCCAACATTGGCGCACACTGTGGAGCCAAGGATTTCAACCCGCGCTAATTACTCACGCCCTCCAATGATCGGACATGCATTTTAAATCACTCCTCCTGAGGTGATTAGACTTGGGTTTCTCCATGTTTACAGGTGAATATAAAAATAAAATTAGTCTTTTCTTGCATCTCACGATTATCTTTTCCCAGAAGTCTTTAGACATCAAGGCTTGCCCAGTACACATGTATCCAATTCCAATTCTTTTATAGAACTCGTTGATAAATAATTGTTGTCACAATTAAAATAGAGAGTGCAAAAAATAATTAAATATAGCATGATAATATGCATACATATGTGTGCACGTATACTTACGTAATAGTCAAATCCTGAGTGCTGTATTTTGTCTCATAAAAAAAATATGGTAAGAGATCTTTTGAAGATAGCTCTTTCTCAAAACCTATGCCCTTTTCAATTGTAGCTACAATTCAAAAGGTAAATCAAGGATACGAAAAGCATCAAGTACAAAATTAGCTAGCTTAATACAGTACTCTACATAAAATAAGCATTTTAAACATGCATTTTTATCATCTTGTTATTTAATTTAGCACTATATTAACTCTTACTATTGTTGTACCTAATATACAAGTTTGATTTTAAGTTTAACACTTTTCCTACTCTGCTATAAATTTGTCAAAACCCATCACTTAATTAGACTTTGCATGGAAAATGTATTTTGGGTTATTAGAAAAAAATTGATAAAATGAAAATAGCATTTAATATTTCTTCAATTTATATTATCATAGCATTTTCTAAGTATACACTTTATTGGCATTAGATCATGCTCTAACCAAAATATAAATTTTGGAACACTTATGAATAAAAATAATTGTGTAAATTGATTTTGCACGTTTTTCTAACAACCTTTTGTCTTGTACATGCATTCAAAAGAAAAAAAGTTTAGATAATGAAAAATACATTAAAATTTTCAAAAGTTTCATTTTATTTAGACACCCCATATTTTTTATTTTAACACCCCCAATGAACCTATACAGCCCATACCGATCAACACCAGTTGAGAGTCAAATTGGCTTGTAAAAATATGTCTAGGTAGACACGTGGCTAATGTAACGGACGAAGCTGTATCCCATCGCGTCGCTCACGCTCTGAAACGGCGTTGATCGTCCACTCAACAAGATCCTCCGGCCCATCGATTCGTCGCTCGATACGTGTGTCCCGACGGCGGCTATCATGGATAAGCTAGTCAGTCTGTTCCGCCATACGGTAAAACAACGCCTCGAGTGGCTCAATGAGGCGCACTGCACGATAGACGTGAGGTGGGTTCTGTGGAGGCGACTCCTGCTGTGGCGGTGACCTGAATCGGCTCAGGGTTCGGAATGCCTCCCATGAGCCTGCTCCTGCTGGTGCGGCTACTGCTGCGCGATGGCCATCTTGGCTGGCTGCCACATTTGGCCGTTGACCCAACGAAGCGCAAGCCAACACGCTGGAATTCTGTGGCTAGGTGCATGTTCAGGATCGTTTGACGGTCTAGCTTACGGGGCTGGGTCGCCGACAAATCCTGAAGATGGTGAAACATGACTATACTATATGTGATATAGTCACATAGGCGCCACCCCGTAGTGGGCTGAGCTCCTGACGGTGATAGGAGAAGGCGAAGTACAAGGCAAAACAACGCTCATAACCTTTATTTTCTCTTTTTCCTCGACGAGCAAATTAAGAGCTTTATGGGATACCTTTCCTCGAAGGTTATCAAATATTGTTGGTTTATGATGACCCATTGTTTTCATCAAGCTCGTTTCAAAATCGTGATTCACTTATACCTCCTATGATTGAATGATTTCATTTAGGAAACCGACAAGTGAGGCAGGTGTGTTGATTGTTGATCTGAGATAACTTTTAGTTTTGAGTGCTGACTTTCTACCTGGTTTGTTGTACGTTTACCAAAGTTGCGCATTCTATTGGTCCATGTTGTTACAAACATATCTGTGTAAGTGTTTAACCAGGTGTGCGTCAGATACTCCAGAATTCCTGAAATGAAACAAAAAACTAATGATGATATGATGATGGTATATGATGCTTACTTTTTTGTTGTCTTTGATAAGTCTTTCGTAAAGACGATTGTAATTATAATCGTATAACTCTGCTGTCGCAGAGTTACACAAATTTGACCAACACCATTGAATTTCTTCCAATCAGCATCTGAAAAGCTTGCCTTGCAATGTTTGGCAATATTTTCTTCTATGTGCCATCCGCAAAGATATTTTGCAGCTTCTGGAAATATCTTAAGACACATACTCATAACAGCAAGGTCTCGATCTGTTATGATAACACGTGGCTTCATACATTTATTCAACATCATCTTAACCATTTCAAAACCCAGATGTAGTTCTCCTCACGCTCTCTGCTTACTAACGCGTGAGCAATATAAAAGTCTGTTGTGTGGAGGTCACGCCAACAATTTGAATAAATGGAAGTCGGTACTTATCCGCTTTATACGTAACATCCATCATCAGTACATGCAGAAATGCACGCCACCAGCAATACGATTATGGATGACAGAAGAAAATATCTTCCACGACGTTTGTTTCTGGATCTTCCCGGTATAGTAAACGTATAGCTAACTATGAAGTAGGTTTTTCAAAAGCTACATCAGAGTATCACCGATTTTTTTCTTATTTTTCATTTTTTGTTGTAAATTGTATACATCTCTAGAGATGGACACGTTTTCAGGGTTATGTTTCTTTATGCTTGAAAGAATGTTCAGAGGATCTATGTGTTGCTCGATCGAATTCTCAACCAAATCTTTTTCTCCTGAGTGAATCTTCTAACATATGGATAAACCTCTAGATTCTGAGCAGGTTTGTGATTGTCCTTAATCACATGTTATTTCCAAGATTCACGAACTTCATTGTATAACCCTATCAATTAAAATGGGAAACCGATTTTTTTGATGTCTGACCATCTAAAGATTGCAATGATATTATGTTCGCCACCACGGTCACATATGAGCCAGACCTTGATAACACTCCCTATTATCTTTGATTTCTTCGTTCTTCTTTTGACTACAATATAACAGTTGTCCAGTGCTCAACTTTTCACCCAACCTACCGGCGCTTCTTTGGACACAAATCCTGAAATATAACAATAATAAATACCATAACTAATAATCATTATATACAATCATAAACATCTATGTTCTAGTTAACTGTACCTCATGTTTCCCACTGCATGTGTGAATCAGCCGGTTTTTCTTCATAAGTCGCTTCCGGGTTACTTTGTTTACTTTCAGAATACACGAACCCATAATTGTTTTGTTGCGCATATGATGCTTGACTTTCAAAACCGATATCAGCATGAGGCTCAGCATTCAGATCTATCGTGGCGTATAAATACTCAACAAAAGGCTCTTCATTCAAATATGGCACGTAATCGTTGAAAAAACTCCCATCCCATAACGCCATCATTAGAAATTTGAATTTAGTATTAGAAATATTTGAAAATGGATACGTTCGTTTAAAGCAATCGAGGTTTATATAGAAAGTTCAAAATTTTTCAAGATGGCTCGTACAGGTCTGTACTGTCCATCTTGATCCCAATCATTGTCCTAGAATGTCAGCAATGTCAGGGGTAAAAAAGCAAGACGGGTACGGGCCATCTTGTTTACAGTCATTGTCTTAGGATCACAGCAGGGGAATGCTTGTCTGATGAATGAGACGGGCCGTACTGCATATTGAGGGTCTATTTTTAAATTTTGAGGTGTTAGTTTAACACAATCCTTTTTCAAAAAAGATTCTTTGATCTCAACAAAGGTTGTTCTGAAAAAGAAGAACATGCAATTTATTATGTATCAACGAAAATGAATAAATTCTCTTAGTTAAGATTTGTTTTCAAAGTCATAAGTTGTCACATTAGACTATTAGGTATGCCAAGTGACCCATTCACTCCACCTATGCGCCACGTAGGCGCCACATAAGCACTCACCACAACCACTCACCCCACCATTTTGGTGGAAATGCCCCATTACCCACTCACTCCACATCATCATTTCTTTTTACATTAAATTGAGATATAATTGGGAACAACTTCATCCTAAGATAATTGTCCAAACCCGTGCGGTTGTTGACTTGAACCATAATCGGCGAATGTATAAAACCCTTGTTGTGGGCTTGAATCAAAATTCGGTCGATAACAGTTTGAATCAAAAAAAGGATTTATTGGAGAAGGGCTAAAGACCCAATTCGGAGGTGGCGTGTTCGGGTTTCGGTTAGGTGGAGTGTTTGGGTTATAGTAATTTGGGTTTTGGTTGGGATCCATGGAAATTATTTTTTTGGTTAAGAAAGTTTGAAATGGGAAGAGTGGGTATTTTTTTGGGTTGAATATTTGAAATGGGAAGTTAAAATTTTTTTGGGTTTAATGTTTGAATGGTTTAAATAGATAAAAAAAAAATTTTTTTTCCTTCACCAACGGCTCCCTCCAACGTTTCATTCAAGCCTCACGCCTGTTGCTGCTCCCACGCCCCGTCTCCCACGCCCCTAGGGGGCGGTGTCCCACGCCCTATAACGCCCCTCCCACGCCCACTCACCCTGCATACCGGGCAGCCTTATATTATAACTTTGGCATTCTCTTTCCAGCTTTGTATTTCTCTTAAATATACCAGGAAAATCACATGCATATAACTAAATCAGGTTACCTAGTAGCTACATATGTTCTGTCTTTCAATACTCTACATAGCCTTTAAAGCAATTTCAAGCAAAAGTAACATCAGACACTAGATACCCTTATGTCAATAATAAATAAAAAAGAGAGGATGTACTATCATACTTGACTAAAAACACTATATTAAAGACCTTTCGTTTATATCTTTAAGCAATACAATTGTTGTTAATTAAAAGTCAAATCCTACATTTAGACTTGTGGGAACGTATTCTTTTCAAATGACAAAAGAAAGTCATATAGCTATCATTATAAAAACCTATGGCAGCAAAACCTAGAAACCTTACTTTGCTTTCATAGGAAATTTACCTTTTTTTTCAATGGTAAATATTTTAGATCACTGAAAAATCACTTGAGTATTATCATGCCTCTATCAATATCACCCGATCATATTCACCACCAAGTCACCCATTTTTGAGGAAACTCAAAACTTTTGAGAAAACCCCATTGTGAGATTCGAATCCAATACTATTTGGTTCCTTAGCCCTGTCCGACCACCAAGATACCACTAGACTGTAATGTCTTTGGTCGTTGTAAATTTACCTAACTTATGTTTGTTAGGAACTTTACTTACCTTGGCTCATGAGAACCTTTCCTGGTCACTGCTTTCAAGGAAGGTTGATAAGAATCTTCCCTGCCCTTAGCTTTTCCGGAGACATGTTTGATATATTTTTTATTAGATAGCAAGAAATCTCATTTTACCTTGGCTAAGTGATTCCCTTGTTTCGCAAAAGGCAAAGTTATTTTTTAAAAGGAGCACAAAGTCACCGTATTTCACAAGTGATCAGATCACCTTGCTTGAGAAAAGGCAAGCTCACATAAATTTGAAGAGTCTTAATTACAGTGAAGAGTCTCAAGTCATCTTGCTTACCAAGAAATCAAAGTCATCTTACATGAAGACAAGGTCAACTTTTCATGAAGGAACTCAATTTATGTTACTTCCCAATAACTCAAGTTGCCTTGCTTGACACAAGGCAAGGATATATATCCTTGCAAGAGCTGAAGTTAAGTTACAAGTCGGAAAACACATATCACATATTATCCTTGCTACAGTGAAGCTTAAATAATATTGAAGATATGTTGCATAAATGGTGATGTAAAGCCACACCATCCATGCTAAGAATACAAGGCATAATTGTTAATGAAAGGAAAACAGAAGTACTTCTTAAGCTAACTAGAAATAGCAATGACACGGGTCAGTTAAATCACTTTCACAAAGTAGGTAAACCTCTATGTCTTGGCTAAGCATACCAAGTTATCTTGGCTAAGATTATTTATGAAGTTGAGCGTTCATCCCCAAATCCTGACTAGACTAACAAATTCAACTGGGCTAAGAGTATTATTAATTCGTGTGATGACCAGCATCCGAGCAACCATGAGTCGGAGATCCAAGGGTGTACACAATCACAGTGTAAGATATAGTGTTACGAGAGTGAAGACAACAATAATAAATGACAATAAAAATACACGGGTTTCTTAAAACAGTTAGGAAAATCCACTTAATCGCATGAACATGAATCAGAAGAAAAGAAAAACAACCTGTGAGGGAAAACAATGGACACAACCTGAATTATTAACATTTGGAGTGTCAATCCAACGAGATATCGATATGGGTGATGATCCATGTGGATATGTTATTAGATTCGGATACCCTAAATGAAATCTTTACAGTATCAAACAATGTCAGCAGTTAAATACAAAGCAATGTTTGTATGGGTGACGATTCATACGGATGTCAGTGTGAGTCTTTAACGTTGATATAAAATGTCACACCCCCACCTCTCGTCTCCTGAGATGATGTCATTTGTCATTCTGATAAGGTTGCGAAAGCATAGTGGTGATGTCTTAGAGATGAGGTGTGACTTACTTGATCCGGTATCACAACACACTGATTAAATTAAAGTAAATACGTTACAAGGTTCCATCATTCACAATCACACTTACAGTTTGCAAAGTGAGTTTATTACACAATCCAACTTATTTAATTACAAGTGTTTGAAAGTGAAGCTTCACCGTGGGTCACTATCTCCCAGCAAAAACGTTTGAGTTTGAAGGATCATCACAAAGCTGGTGAGTTCGTAAAGATTAAGTTAAACCATATGATATGACTTGATATACACGTTCTCAAGATATTCAGTTCAAGATAACCATCGGACCCGTATCTAGTTCCTTTCGGACAATTATACGTTTTACGAAGATACTACCCGTCGGTAAATATCTTAATGCCTCATTATCTTAATGTCTATCACTAACATTAAGAAGGTGTTTCGGAAACAGGTAACAAACATTCACACCATGGGAGATGCAAACGTCCTAGTGAATGGGTTGTCAGCCAATAGTACTATCATTTATGCATGTTCGGCCCCACATGGGTTAACTACAAACAGTTTCGAAGAATGAGGACTTTTGATACTGTGATAAAGAAAATAATAGCAAAATCCCATGAAATCTTACAAAAGTCACAAGAGATCACACACATAACAGTGATACATATCATATGTTCAGAAACAGATTTACAGAAAATACCCCGATGCTTATAAAATATTAAAGATAAAAGGAGTTGTAGGAAACTCACTTGAAGTCAGAATAGTGGTGAAATCACACGCAAATGATAATGGTAGCTAAATTCTGCATTTGTTTATGTTAAACGAGTTATTTATGTTTTAACTTACTAATTAAATCTTTCTGAACGTCCAATGTCAAAGACATTGCAGTGAAAGTCATCAAACCGATACTATATGTTTAATTAGATAATTTAATGTCATATGAGACAATGTATGACAATGTAGGAACCTATACAGATTTAGTTCCTAATAAAAGGTTGATGACACGTTAGATTAATTGAAATAATCTCAAATTAACCAGTTAGGTACTGTTGTTGATTATAGTGCTAAAACAGTTTCTAGATGAATTTATGGCTTAGGAACGATCAATCCTTGTTATTAATTACCCAAATATCATGAATTATCATAATGTGATATTGTAATAGGTTTAATAACCATGTTTAACATACTAATCTGACTGTTATCATAAACATTAAATAATCGTTCCAATGAGTATGTAAATGATTGTGATTAGTTTGAAACACTTGGATTTAACTTTGCATTTCAAAGATTAATCAAACTAATCACATACATTGTCATAATCTAATGGTTTAAACCATTATAATCATTGTAGTAGTTTCATGAAAACCGGACATTACAACGGATCAAAACAAGGATTTACCCTTTAACACATCGAGTTCTTCCTTTATAATGAATCCTAGCTATCATCTAGGCAATAATCAACAACCCTAACTATACCATTATGTTCAAAAACAAGATCTAATCAACCATTATCAAACTAGAAGGTTAAAACGAACCGTAACCTAATCAGACGGATTTTCAGCTGTAGAATAACGATCAGGACTCGTACATACGTTCCCTGGCTTCAAATATACGATCAGATGGCTTGAAATTTGATTTCGGATGGTAGTCAGTCGAAGTTTTTGTCTATGGTGGTGTTTAAGTTCGAGATGATAGAAAAACTATCAATTTGCATGAAAATCTGATTTTTGATCCTATCCACCAAACCGACATACGCCAGGCACATCGCCCCTCGTGGTCGCTTGGCCCGGGGCATAGCGCGCGAGAGGCTCAAATCCTCGGATATTTTCTGACCTGCGCGTACCACCTAGCGAGAGAGGCTGGGGCTAGGCGTACCACCTGGACCGTTTGACTTTAACCATTTTGTAATTTTCTTCGTCTTGCAATTCCGAACAATCCGGAAATCAGTTTAGCGCACGGTTTTCGCCTATTTTCCCCATTTCTTGCATACTATCAACCTGTAATAATTACAATACTAAATCAAACGTAGATTTCAAGAACGACCAAATGTTCTCTCGTCATTGATGATGAAATTTTCAAATGCAATTGTCACAGTCTCCTCCTGTTAGAGAAATTTCGTCCCGAAATTTAGTGAAGACTTACCTAATGACAATCGTTCATGAGAACAGGTGTGGGTATTTTGCTTTCATTCGATCTTCACGTTCCCACGTATACTCAGGTCCACGTTGTGATTTCCATCGAATTTTAACAATTGGTATGCGATTGCGTTTTAATACGTTAACCTCTCGATCCATCACTTCTACTGGTTCTTCACTGAACTGAAGTTTTTCATCGATTTGAACTTTATCAAGAGGTACAATCAATGATTCCTCAATTAAGCATTTCTTCAGATTTGATGCATGAAACACGTTATGAATGTTACTAAGTTCAGGAGGTAACTCAAGTCTGTAGGCTACTGATCCAATTCGTTCTAAAACTTTGAATGGTCCTACGAATCTTGGTGAGAGTTTATCTCGCTTCCCAAATCTGAAAATGCCCTTCCAAAGTGATACCTTCAACAATACTCGGTCACCTATTTGGAATTCTAGAGGTCTACGACGATTATCAGCATAACTCTTTTGACGATAGCAAGCAGCTTTAATTCGTTCTTGAATGAGTGCGATCTTGTCAGTAGTTTCTTGAATGAATTATGGCCTTATGATCTGACTTTCGCCTACCTCTGACCAACAGATATGTGATCTACACTTGCATCCATAAAGTGCCTCGAATAGAGAGCATTGAATACTGGTATGGTAGCTGTTATTGTATGAAAATAAACAAGTGGTAGATGAATAACCCAACTACCTCCAAAATCAATCACACAGCTTCTGAGCATATCTTCAAGAGTTTGATTCATTCGTTTGGTTTGCGCGTCCGTTTGTGGATGATAAGCTGTACTCATATTGACTTGTGTGCCCATAGCATTCTGAAGAGTTTGCCAAAATCGTGACATAAATCGACTATCTCTGTCAGAAATAATAGAGATGGGTACTTCATGTCGAGATAGAATTTCATTAACATAGAGTTTAGCCAGTAGATCCATGGAATAATCTTCTCGGATGGGCAAGAAATGTGCAGATTTAGTAAGGCGATTAATGATAACCCATATAGAGTCATTATTACGTGATGTTCTAGTTAGTTTAGTGACGAAATCCATAGAGATCTGATACCATTTTCACATGGGAATCTCAGATTGTTGTAGTAACCTAGAAGGCTGTAACATCTGTCCAGGAATCGTTACCGGAACAGTAATTTGCACAGTAAAGTGCACAGTAACTCAAGTACAAACTACTTGAACTAGGTAGATACTATTTACACATGATGCTTAACACTAAACTATTTTGCGATTGTCTGAAATCTGATTTAAACCTTGTGGTTTACAAACACGTCAAACAACACTGAATAGATATACACATTTTGATTTGATGCTATTATGTATAAACGTATACGAGGATAAACAGAACAAAACTATAACAGTTGCTGTTACAGAATGCTAAACCGACGAATTATTCGTACAGGTGACGATCTGAACGAATAGATCTGAAAGTTTAACGATCTGAAATGATGACTGAAAAGTAGAAAACAAAATCAGAAAGTGAAACGTACGATCGTGTTCGTACAGTTACCGCTCCGTACGAAAAGGCGCGTAGGTGACGTTTTCTGACGTAACGATACGAACGATAATAAAATTAAGGAAATACAATATTTCCTATTTTACAATTTTGAAACTCATCGTAGATAAATTAAAAGGGAATCACTTTAAATTAAAATACGTAAATTACGCGAAAAGCTAACGAAGCGCGCGAAATAATAAATTACGAGAAATAATTTAAGGAAAATAATATTTAGACTATTTACTAGAAATAAGCACCTTCCAAATGTTTAAAATAAAGTCTTTTTGTTTAATTTACGAGAAACTCGAGTAACGTGCCGGAAACGCGACGAAAACGTAAACCGAGCGACCGGAACGAACCTGAATACCCTCGGGGTATTTAAACACCAAATGATAGCATTTATTTCATTTTCCCACAAACCCTCTCTCTCTCTAACTTCAAATCCGTCTTCCTCTCTCTCTCTAGAAGAAACACCATTCAAATCACCATAACTTGCTTGTTTCTTGACGAAATCGCGTGTTCTTGGTGTCCACTTGAAGCTCTTGATGCACACTACGTAGAAGTACAGCAGATCTACGCAGATATCCAGCCATTATCGAGGTATGAAGCCATAAAGTTCATGAAAACTAGGGTCTTATTGCCCTTTGGTTCGACACACACATATGAAACTAGTTCTCGGCTTAACCATTCGACCCCATCACCTTTGAGGGTCATCCGTAGCATATAACCATCATTGGAAACGAGCGGGTGCGATCTGGGTTGCAACAGCCTCGAGGATGATGAAAGGAACACACAGGTTCGTGGAGATCTTAGGTGGCCGAACCCTGGACTGCCATCACTCGCCGAACCTGTGCAGGAAACAGCCGAACACAGCCCCGGTTGCCGCGAACCTTTCTCCTCGTGGCGAACCAAAGCAGTCGAACCTCCACATGCGAAGCCACGACCAGGCGAACCTCCCATGCATAGGGTTCGGGAACACTTAGCCGAACCTGTGCTGCGTTTTACAAGGGGGAACCTTTGTTCACAAACCACCAGCCCCGAACCTGTTCATGCTGTGAGCCACGAACCTGGCATGCACCACTCACGAACCTTTCCTACCACGAAACATGGGCGAACCTGTGGTCTCCCTTGTTGAACGAGCCATGTTAGCCGAACTTAGGACATGCTGATCAGCCAGACGAACCATAAGCTTCCGAACCTTTCTGTGGCGAACCTGGCAGCAGAAACGAACACTTGGCTTGTTGGTCGCCATTAGCCGAACCTCCAAGTCCAGCCTCAACCGAACCTTGCACAACACCGAACCTCCAACCCCTTGGATCTGTAGGTTCGCTGGGAAGGAACTATGTTTCCTTTGTGTGTGGTCCAACAGCCTTTACAAGGCCCAACAGTAATTGTGTCAGCCCACCATGGTTGTTTTAGCCCACCATTTGATTACATATTATGTCCAACTATTGGGTTCACTTAGGATTACTTCGGTCCAAGTACAATGAATTTAACTAAGAAATTCCTTCCGGCCCAACTAGTCGGCCCATGCCACCCTTTTTGGTCCATGGGTGTTAATTGGCCCAACACATCCTATTCCGGCCCAAGACTAGAACCACACTCGACCCACATCATTGTTTGGACCAGGATATCCCTTTCGGCCCATGGTTGTTGATGGGCCCATGTATCGGCCCATATGACTAATGTGGCCCAATTAAAAATAACTAGGGTCAATAGTATGCACGGGATTATAATCTAATCACAATAATGATAATAGAAGTTGGTGGTGATGAAATCATAAAGCTTAAAACCATTGCTTTACAAGGATAATCATATGGTTAGTTGATAACTATGTAATAAACTACTTTTGTGTAATAAGAGCAACCCGGGGAGTCTTAACTTTAGAATTAAGTTAAACACTTAGGGAGGGTTACTAAGAGTCATGTAACGCAAGTAATTTACATAACAATTAAATTGATTAAGTATGAAAAGCATAACAAATACGCAAGGGCCGAATGAATACCGAGACTTACAAGTGTTAGCCAACTTTAGGGCTAACACATACACGCACACAAATACTAACAACTTGTACTTATAAGCTACAACAACAGGAAATCTATACAGGATCGTGAGTCTACTACGAAAACAAGAAAGAGAGCGTATTCTTGTTATACTTAGTCAACCACTACAAAAACAAGGTGAGTTCAATTGTCCCTTTTCAAACCATTTATTTTTATTCGGGACTGAGAAGCATGTTATACATTATAAACAAATATTGAAATGTTCATTAAATGCTTTTACACTTATTTATAATGCTTATACTAATGCTTAAACTCATAACGCTTGTTTTGAAAACTAAAGACTAAGACTTTAATGTAAATAGCTAATGCTATTTACACTATACTTATTTGCATTATACTTAAACTCTATGCTCAAACTAGATACTAAGGTTAATGCTACAAACTTTATGCTTAGACTATATGCTAGAACTAAAGCTACAGGTTCAATGCTAATGCTATTTACACTATACTTAATTGCTTAAAACTTTTGAAACATTTAAATGCATAAGGAAACTAAAGCTAAAACTAGAAAGGCTTATGAAAACCATGCCTATGTAAACTTGGAACTTAAACTTATAAAGACTTATGTGTTTGGGATACTTGAAACACTTGAATACTTGATATACTTGGAATACTTGAAACACGTGAATACTTGATATGCTTGGAATACTTGAAACACGTGAATACTTGATATGCTTGGAATACTTGACCACTTGAATGCTTGATACACTTGGAATGCTCAGACAACAGACTGATTGACTGCTGCGCTTTGACCTATGTGTCAACCCCTACTAGTCGTCAGTAAATCTATGTGGATGCTATAAACTTGTATGCTTAAGCTCTTAGACATCATAAGACAGACTGATTGACCATCGCGCCTTGACATTTGTCAAGCCCTACTAGTCATCAGTGTTCTTCGTTGTCAGGACCTAGTAAGACAGACTGAATGGCCATCGCGTGTTGAATGGTGGAGTTAACCCCTACTATTCATTAAGTGTTCTTCTCTGTCCATTTATTTTGATGTTTATTGGGGTTCAATACAATTAATTGTCCTCGATAGTGAATTCAAAACTACTCACAGATCAATCGAATTCTTAGTTGTTGGGAGGTGAAACGCTTAATTATCATTAACAACAATATGTTAAGCAGCCCGGTATGTGGTGGGACTGTGGCTGGGGCTTGTCCCCAACATATGCCCTATATAAAAGCATACTCGGTTGGATAGTATAGGTGGTTGTTAGTTAGGTTAAGGTTGTCATTTTGGGGAAACCAAAGTAAAAATTTTCAGGGTAATCAAATGCTAAGAATCATATGTCATGGAATCAAGGTAGTGGAATGAAATGCTTAATTATCATTAACAACAATATGTTAAGCAGCCCGGTATGTGGTGGGATGGTGGCTGGAGCTTGTCCCCTACATATGCCCTATATATAAGCATACTCGGTTGGTTAGCATAGGTTGTTGTTGATGAGGTTAAGGTTGTCATTTAGGGAATCAAGGTAAACATTTAAAAGGGTAATCGAATTCTAGGAATCAATTGTTATGGAATCAAAGATGCAGGATGAACCACTTAATTATCATCAGTAAGAATATATCATGTGGTTTGGTATGTGGTGGGACGGTGGCTGGGCGGACGGTAAGTTTGACCCTACATATGCCCTATATATAAGCATACTGAAACGGATGGTATAGGTGGTTAATGGTGAGGTTAAGGTTGTCATTCCAGGGATTTTACAAACTATTTTTTACATAAAACTACATGAACTCACCAACCATTGTGTTGACTTTGTTTTCTTACATGCTTTCTCAGGTGATGCACATGAATAGACTCAGACTTCAGGACTGCATGCTAGGATACTCAGATAGAGGACCTAGTAGACTTTTGGAAATCACATATTTTGATTGTTGCTACGAGTCACTTTTGATATCTTGTACAGATATAAGATAGATATATTGGATTCTTTTGATATGTTTACTTAGTTAAATTGCTAAACATTGATATTGTAATTTAACTTTGTAATCCTAGTTTAAATGCTATTGTGATTTAGTTATTCTTAACAATGATGCTATGTAAACAATCTGATCATCACGATTATCACTCACGATATCGCGTCCCGAGACCTTCCGCCCGACGGGGACTCCGATCCAACCCTGCCGGCTCGGGGTGTGACACATTGGTATCAGAGCTCAAGGTTATAGAGAATAATAGGTCATTTACTTAAAACGGTTTGGCCTAGACTATAACTTAGGGACCCTCATGTAGAGAACATAGGATTTAGAATTGCATGTGTCTTCTGCATTCGATCACTGCACTAACCAATATCCTTTTGGTTAGGATCAGAATGCCACCCCGAAGACAACCGACCCCGGTACCTACGCCACAGACTTCTGCACCTCACTCATCGACACCATCACCACCAGATTCACCGCCGCCACCTCCTCCTCATCCACTAAACCCTCCTCCGAACCCGAATGCAACTCTAGTTCTAGATCCTGCTACTGTTGCCTTGGCAACATTACTGAGTAGTCAGTTGACTAATCAGCTGAAGGATCTTATCCCAGAGATGATCAACAGAATTCAAGGCCACGGTAACAACTCCGGGCATACTGCGGGGGAAACTAGTGGAAACACCGGCACTACTGCAGACTGTTCCTACAAATCATTTGTAGGTTGCAAACCGCCAAGCTTTAGCGGCGTTTAAGGAGCCATTGGACTGGTCCAATGGTTAGAGAAGATGTAGACTACACTGGACATAAGTGGTTGTCCGGAATGACATAAGGTTCGCTACACTGCTGGATCTTTCAGTAAGCGTGCCCTAACCTGGTGGAACTCCCAGATACACGCTCGAGGTAGAGATGAAGCATTAGCCATGCCTTGGGCAGAATTCAAAATCCTTCTGAGGAATGAATTCTGTCCTAAGCACGAACTGCAGAGGCTGGAAGTTGAACTCTCAAATCACGTAATGAAAGGAGCTGACCACATGGATTTCACTACTCGCTATCATGAACTAGTAGCCTTGGTGCCAGAAATGGTACCAACTCTGGAGAAACGTATAGATAGGTATGTAGGCGGATTACCAGCCTGCATTCACAGCCTTGTCATTTCTGCAAATCCTGTAACTCTAGAATCGGCTATTTCACTGTCAGTCAAAATTACTGACTTAATGGTCACGTCAGGAGTTTTAAAGAAGGATTCAGGTGAGGCTAAGGAGGAACAACCAAAGAAGAAGCAAAAGGTCATCCAACAATACGCGATGCCCACACCACTCAATCAAGTTGTGGCAGTACCTGCTAAAGCTGCACACAATACCAATTTCATCATGTTGTCACAATGCCGTGTAGGCAGTGTACCAACTGTGGCCGAAAAGGCCATCTGGCTCAACACTGTCGAACTCCACCGGCACCAGCTATGAACAATGCTGCCATGGAAATGCCACCACCACAAAACCCTAGCAACTAGAACAACAACAATCAGGGATGTTATAACTGTGAAGAACTAGGTCATTTCTTCAGGAACTGTCCGAAGAGAGCGCAACAAGGAGATCAAGTACCAAGGGGAAGAGCTTTCATGATAGGAGCTCCTGCTGCACGCCAAGACCTGGAGACGGGTACTGGTATGTAGTATCTCCTCACTCATAAGACTTTATTTTATTTTGATACTAGTATGAATAAGAAACTTATCTTATTCCTATCGGTATAACCACATACGTATTTCACGAGAACTTAAGCACTCCTTTATTGCGTAGAAACAATGAAAAAATCCTTAGTTAATGCACAAAACATACACAGGAAACCACCACTAACACTAAGGTTGTGCAACAATTGATGCTAATAGCATCAGTTCGTTTTGAACAATAAGGTGTTAGAGTACGTAAAGAACAAGTAAGCCATAGAAATAAGACAACTATAAGCAATAAGGCGAACAAAACTATGAGATCATACAGCAGGAATCCCAAACGCGACCCAGACTTTATTTGGGAGCGTGGGATCATCACATCAAAAAAAAGTCTCTCCACTGTTTACAAAGAAAGTTGTACCGATAATAATTTTTAAATTTCGGGAGGAAATTTCTTTAACAAGGGGAGACTGTAACATCTGTGCCGGAATCGTTACCGGAACAGTAATTTGCACAGTAAAGTGAACAGTAACTCAAGTACAGGGTGTAAACGGAAAAAAACTTTATAAGTATCTGTTAATGGAGTTGAATTTACCAAGTTCTGAGGAGTTGGTGTCCAGTTATGCTTAAGTGCTGCATATATGTTTCCTCGAGCCATATTTTCTAAACGAACCAAGGCCAGTCCAAATTGCTCTTGTAAAAGATCTGCTACAGAACGAATGTATTAATTAGAGTCTGTTAGAGTATTTAAGAGAAATATAGTAAGATAATAGACTAAATAGATAAGGATATAGAGCGGGTAGCGGGAATCGAACCCGCATCGTTAGCTTGGAAGGCTAGGGGTATTTACACATGATGCTTAACACTAAACTATTTTGCGATTGTCTGAAATCTGATTTAAACCTTGTGGTTTAATAGTCAGAAACACGTCAGACAACACTGAATAGATATACACATTTTGACTTGATCCTATTATGTATAAACGTATGCGAAGATAAACAGAACAAAACTATAACAGTTCCTGTTACAGAATTCTAAACCGACAAATTATTCGTACAGGTGACGATCTGTACGAATAGATCTGAAAGTTTAACGATCTGAAATGATGACTGAAAAGTAGAAAACAAAATCAGAAAGTGAAACGTACGTTCGTGTTCGTACAGTTAGCGCTCTGTACGAAAACGCGCGTAGGTGACGTTTTCAGACGTAACGATACGAACGATAATAAAATTAAGGAAATACAATATTTCCTATTTTACAATTTTGAAACTCATCATAGATAAATTAAAAAGGAATCACTTAAAATTAAAATACGTAAATTACGCGAAAAGGTAATGAAGCGCGCGAAATAATAAATTACGAGAAATAATTCAAGGAAAATAATATTTAGACTATTTACTAGAAATAAGCACCTTCCAAATGTTTAAAATAAAGTCTTTTTATTTAATTTACGAGAAACGCGAGTAACGTGCCGGAAACGCGACGAAAACGTAAACGAGCGACCGGAACGAACCCGGATACCCTCGGGGTATTTAAACACCAAATGATAGCATTTATTTCATTTTCCCACAAACCCTCTCTCTCTCTAACTTCAAATCCGTCTTCCTCTCTCTCTCTAGAAGAAACACCATTCAAATCACCATAACTTGCTTGTTTCTTGACGAAATCGCGTGTTCTTGGTGTCCACTTGAAGCTCTTGATGCACACTACGTAGAAGTACAGCAGATCTACGCAGATATCCAGCCATTATCGAGGTATGAAGCCATAAAGTTTATGAAAACTAGGGTTTTCTGGCCCTTTGGTTCGACACACACATATGAAACTAGTTCTCGGCCTAACCATTCGACCCCATCACCTTTGAGGGTCATCCGTAACATATAACCATCATTGGAAACGAGCTGGTGCGATCTGGGTTGCAACAGCCTCGAGGATGATGAAAGGAACACACAGGTTCGTGGAGATCTTAGGTGGCCGAACCCTGGACTGCCATCACTCGCCGAACCTGTGCAGGAAACAGCCGAACCCAGCCCCGGTTGCCACGAACCTTTCTCCTCGTGGCGAACCAAAGCAGCCGAACCTCCACATGCGAAGCCACGACCAGGCGAACCTCCCATGCATGGGGTTCGGGAACACTTAGCTGAACCTGTGCTGCGTTTTACAAGGGGCGAACCTTTGTTCACAAACCACCAGCCCCGAACCTCATCATGTTGTGAAACACGAACCTGGCATGCACCACTCACGAACTTTTCCTACCACAAACCATGGGCGAACCTGTGGTCTCCCTTGTCGAACGAGCCATGTTAGCCGAACTTAGGACATGCTGATCTGCCAGACGAACCATAAGCTTCCGAACCTTTCTGTGGCGAACCTTGCAGCAGAAACGAACCCTTGGCTCGTTGGTCGCCATTAGCCGAACCTCCTAGTCCAGCCTCAACCGAACCTTGCACAGCACCGAACCTCCAACTCCTTGGATCTGTAGGTTCGCTGGGAAGGAATTATGTTTCCTTTGTGTGTGGTCCAACAGCCTTTACAAGGCCCAACAGTAATTGGGTCAGCCTACCATGGTTGTTTTAGCCCACCATTTGATTACATATTATGTCCAACTATTGGGTTCACTTAGGATTACTTCGGTCCAAGTACAATTAATTTAACTAATAAATTCCTTCCGGCCCAACTAGTCGGCCCATGCCACCCTTTTTGGTCCATGGGTGTTAATTGGCCCAACACATCCTATTCCGGCCAAAAACTAGAACCACACTCGGCCCACATCATTGTTTGGACCTGGATATCCCATTCGGCCCATGATTGTTGATGGGCCCATGTATTGGCCCATATGACTAATGTGGCCCAATTAAAACTAACTAGGGTCAATGGTATGCACGGGATTATAATCTAATCACAATAATGATAATAGAAGTTGGTGGTGATGAAATCATAAAGCTTAAAACCATTGCTTTACAAGGATAATCATATGGTTAGTTGATAACTATGTAATAAACTACTTTTGTGTAATAAGAGCAACCCGGGGAGTCTAAACTTTAAAACTAAGTAAAACACTTAGGGAGGGTTACTAAGAGTCATGTAACGCAAGTAATTTACATAACAATTAAATTGATTAAGTATGAAAAGCATAACAAATACGCAAGAGCCGAATGAATACCGAGACATACAAGTGTTAGCCAACTTTAGGGCTAACACATACACGCACACAAATAGTAACAACTTATACTTATAAGCTACAACAACAGGAAATCTATACAGGATCGTGAATACTACTACAAACACAACAAAGAGAGCGTATTCTTGTTATACTTAGTCAACCACTACAAAAGCAAGGTGAGTTCAATTGTCCCTTTCAAACCATTTATTTTAACTCGGGACTGAGAAGCATGTTATACATTTTAAACAAATATTGAAATGTTCATTAAATGCTTTTACACCTATTTATAATGCTTATACTAATGCTTAAACTCATAACGCTTGTTATGAAAACTAAAGACTAAGACTTTAGTGTAAATAGCTAATGCTATTTACACTATACTTATGTACATTATACTTAAACTCTATGCTCAAACTAGATACTAAGGTTAATGCTACAAACCTTATGCTTAGACTATATGCTAGAACTAAAGCTACAGGTTCAATGCTAATGCTATTTACACTATACTTAATTGCTTAAAACTTTTGAAACATTTAAATGCATAAGGAAAACTAAAGCTAAAACTAGAAAGGCTTATGAAAACCATGCCTATGTAAACTTGGAACTTAAACTTAGAAAGACTTACGTGTTTTGGATACTTGAAACACTTGAATACTTGATATACTTGGAATACTTGAATCACGTGAATACTTTATATGCTTGGAATACTTGAAACACGTGAATACTTGATATGCTTGGAATACTTGACCACTTGAATGCTTGATACACTTGGAATGCTCAGACAACAGACTGATTGACCGCCACGCGTTGACCTGTGTGTCAACCCCTACTAGTCATCAGTAAATCTATGTGGATGCTATAAACTTGTATGCTTAAGCTCTCAGACATCATAAAACAGACTGATTGGCCATCGCGCCTTGACATTTGTCAAGCCCTACTAGTCATCAGTGTTCTTCGTCATCAGGACCTAGTAAGACAGACTGAATGGCCATCGCGTGTTGAACGGTGGAGTTAACCCCTACTAGTCATTCAGTGTTCTTCTCTATCCATTTATTTTGATGTTTATTGGGGTTCAATACAATTATCTATCCTCGATAGTGAATTCAAAACAACTCACAGATCAATCAAATGCTTAGTTGTTGGGAGGTGAAACGCTTAATTATCATTAACAACAATATGTTAAGTAGCCCGGTATGTGGTGGGACGGTGGCTGGGGCTTGTCCCCTACATATGCCCTATATATAAGCATACTCGGTTGGATAGTATAGGTGGTTGTTAGTGAGGTTAAGGTTGTCATTTCGGGGAAACCAAAGTAAACATTTTCAAGGTAATCAAATGCTAAGAATCATATGTCATGGAATCAAGGTAGTGGAATGAAATGCTTAATTATCATTAACAACAATATGTTAAGCAGCCCGGTATGTGGTGGGATGGTGGCTTGGGCTTGTCCCCTACATATGCCCTATATATAAGCATACTCGGTTGGTTAGCATAGGTGGTTGTTGATGAGGTTAAGGTTGTCATTTAGGGAATCAAGGTAAACATTTAAAAGGGTAATCGAATTCTAGGAATCAATTGTTATGAAATCAAAGATGCATGATGCACCACTTAATTATCATCAGGAACAATATATCATGTGGTTTGGTATGTGGTGGGACGGTGGCTGGGCGGACGAAAAGTTCGACCCTACATATGCCCTATATATAAGCATACTGAAACGGATGGTATAGGTGGTTAATGGTGTGGTTAAGGTTGTCATTCAAGGGATTTTTCAAACTATTTTTACATAAAACTACATGAACTCACCAACCATTGTGTTGACTTTGTTTTCTTACATGCTTTCTCAGGTGATGCACAGGAATAGACTCAGACTTCAGGACTGCATGCTAGGATACTCAGATAGAGGACCTAATAGACTTTTGGAAAGTACATATTTGATTGTTGCTACGAGTCACTTTTGATATCTTGTACATATACAAGATAGATATATTGGATTCTTTTGATAGGTTTACTTAGTTAAATTGCTAAACATTGATATTGTAATTTAACTTTGTAATCCTAGTTTAAATGCTATTGTGCTTTGGTTATTCTTAACATTGATGCTATGTAAACAATCTAATCATCACGATTATCACTCACGATATCGCGCCCCGAGAACCTTCCGCCCGACGGGGACTCCGATACAACCCCGCCAGCTCGGGGTGTGACAAAGGTCGTTGATGTTCAGCCTTAACTTTAAGACATGTTAAGCGTCGATCCACGATTCTGCTATGTGTTTCTTCATTCCAGACCACCAGTAAAAATCTCTAAGATCGTTATACATTTTATCAGCACCTGGATGAGTAGAATACATGGACTTGTTCGCCTCATCCAAGATGATTGTTCTAGAGTTACCGAATAAAGGAATCCAAATTCGGCTTTCGAAATACAGTACTCCATCAGCTTTGGTTTCAAGTTGTTTATCTAATCCTCTTAGTTCCTCAGCAGGGTAGTTCGATGCTTGTAAAGCTTGTTGCTGAGCTTTTCTGATCTGAGGAATTAGACTTGTTTGAATAGTCATCCCTAACGCTTTTACACGTAGAGGTTTGACTCGTTCCTTGTGATTTAAGGCATCGGCTACTCCATTCGCTTTACCTGGGTGATAACAAATTTCAAAGTCATAGTCATTTAGAAGTTCTACCCATCGTCTTTGTCGCATGTTTAACATTTTCTGATCTAGAATGTGTTGAAGACTTTTATGATCAGTGTATACAATACACTTAGTTCCGTATATATAGTGGCTCCAAATCTTGAGTGCAAACACCAATGCACCAAGTTCTAGATCATGAGTGGTATAGTTCTTCTCATGTACTTTCAATTGTCGAGAAGCGTAAACAATTACCTTATCCTTCTGCATTAACACACACCCAAGTCCTTGACTAGAAGCATCACATTACACTGTGAAATTATCCGTACCTTCCAGTATTGCCAAGGTAGGTGCATTACAGAGTTTGTGTTTTAACAGTTGGAATGCCTCCTCCTGTTGGGAACCCCATATAAACGGTTGATTTTTCTGGGTCAATGTGGTTAGTGGCAAGGGTATCTTTGAAAAGTTCTTGATAAATTGGCGATAATAACCTACCAGTCCTAAGAATTGACGTATTTCAGCTGGGGTTCGTGGTGTCTCCCCGTTGTTTCATAGCTTCGATTTTACTGGGATCCACTTGAATACCGTTTTCATTCACTACGTGTCCAAGAAATTGAACTTCTCGTAACCAAAACTCACACTTTGAGAATTTGGCATATAGTTTTTCACGTTCCAAAAGTTCTAAAATCAATTTCAAGTGTTGAGCATGTTCTTGTTGGTTCCGAGAATAAATAAGAATGTCATCAATAAACACAATCACAAACTTATCCAAATAAGGCCTAGAAACTCGATTTATCAGATCCATGAAAACTGAAGGTGCATTTGTTAATCCAAACGGCATTGCTAAAAATTCATAATATCCGTATCGAGTTCTAAAAGCAGTTTTAGGAACATCATCATCGTGAATTCGTAACAGATGATATCCGGATCTTAAATCGATTTTCGAAAAGTAAGCAGCGCCTTTTAATTGATCAAACAGATCATCTATTACATGATAATGGATAATGGTTTTTGATTGTCAGCTTATTGAGTTCCCTGTAGTCAATACACATCTTGAATAAACCATCCTTCTTTTTCACAAAAAGAATTGGCGCTCCCTAGAACCTTTATCTAATAGTTCCTACGGTTGACCTGAAAGCTCTTGCATCTCTGAGGGTGCTAAACGATAAGGTGCTTTAGCTACAGGTGTTTCACCTAGAATCAAATCAATACAAAATTCAACTTGTCTCACTGGGGGTAATCCTAATATATCCTCGGGAAAAATTCTGGAAAGTCTTTGACTACCGGAATATCTTCGATACGTTTTTGTAAAGAACGGTTCTCGATCACATGTGCTAGAAAGGCCTGACAACCTTTCCGTAAGCATTTCTGAGTTTGCATACAAGATATGATACCAAGTTTTCTACCAGCTCGTTCTCCTTAAACTATCAGTGTATTACCGTCAGGTAATGGAATACGGATCACCTTGTTTTGACACACAACTTCCACTTGGTTATTAGAAAGCCAGTCCATACCGACAACGACATCAAAGCTTCGAAGTTCAATAGGAAGTAGATTGATATTGAAAAGGTGATCATTAAGATTCAAGGAACACCCTTGAATAACACTGTTAGTTTTGATTAACTTGCCATTAGCAAGCTCAATGACATAAGGAGTTTCTGGATCTACCGTAGGCAATGAGAGTAATGATGCAAATTCAGGAGAGATAAAACTCTTATATGCCCCTGTATCAAACAGAACTGATACGTTTATATAATTAAGAAGACACGTACCAGTGACAATGTAAGCATCATGCCTTGCCTCGGTTGCACCAATATGAAAAACTCTCCCCTAGCTTCATTCCCTTGATTAGTGTTGTTATTGTTCGAACAGTTTCTCATGAAATGGTCAGGACTTCCACACTTGAAGCATGACCGGTTTGTTTAAGTGGTTTGTCGCGGTGCTTGATTTGGTTGGCGAGCAAGCAAGTTACAATATCTGGTGTAGTGTCCAACTCTATTACAGTTTGCACAAACAGGACACGGTCCTGTATGATGAAATGAGCACTTGTTACATTTGGGCGCCTGCCCAGTATAAGCTTTCCTCTCTGGAACAACCATACCATAGTTTTTCACAATTGTTTTGCTCTGGCTAGTCTCAGCCGGAGCTTTGGTTTTGGTTTTGCCAAACCACTTCCGTTTGGTGCCTTTAGAAACATTTGAGGTACCGTCATCACTACGGCCCACCGACGTCTGAGTTTTTGTGAACAAAATACCACTCCTTACCGCCTCATCGGTAAGCTTAGTGGTTAACAAGATTGTACATTTGAGAGTGGTAGGTTCAGCTGCAGTCACCATTCCCCGGATCTGGGAACCAGCCCTTTGATATACTTCTCAATCAAAGCTGCTTCCGTAGGAAACATGTTGGGAAGTAAACAAGTGAGTTCATGAAAACGATCGGTATAAGCTAAACAATCAGCGCCGATCATCGAGTGATTCCAGATTTCCTCCTGGAGCTTTTGGATTTCAGTGATTTGGTAGTACTTTGACATAATCAAAGTTTTAAATTCGTTCCAGCCCATCGAATCAACTGTAGCTGAGCCTAAAGTTTTAGCCTGGGTATTTCACCAGGTTAGAGCTGAATCTTTTAGAGAACAAGTAGCATAAGACACCTTATGCTCCGCCAGACACTGCTGATTTTGAGTTTCGTTTCCATATCCTCAATCCACCTTAAAAGTCCAGCCGCTCTTTCTTTACCCGTGAAAGTAGGATGGTTGCAAGAAGCAAAATACTTGTAAGTACATCCTTGCTGTGGTGGATTAGGAACAGTTGTCTTCATCGTTGCTATACCGGTGGCATGATGAGTTTCTGTATGACCTTCGGTAGCATTGAGTTCAATGTGGTCATGGTCCCCACCAGAACCCGCAGTGATATGTGGTTGGTTTTGTGTCAAAACACCACAAGCAGATAGTTGATCTCTCACAATTCTGGCTATCATTGCTTCGTTCAGTTCAGATCCACTTGCACCCACAGGTGGAACCATGTTCACTTCCGGGTTCACAGGTGGAACTGTATTTGTTCCCAAATTTTCAGGTGGAACCACGTTTGTTTCCTGATTAACCTGTGGATCTGGATTTGATTCTACATTCACAGGTGGAACTTGATTCGGCTCAGGGTTATAACATTCTTGGCAGCTTTCTTAGCTGGTCGACCTCGTTTAGGTGCCATTGTTCTGCTCACATGCAGACAAACTCAGGTCAGTTCAAGAACATTAAAGATATAGCCCGTTTGATCACATAAATTCAATCATATTCAGTTATACTGAAAATTTGTATGTTGATAATGTGATTATATGAAATATCGTATAACTACTTAATATAATAAGGATATGTTCTCAGTACACAGTAATCATACGGATGTTTATAGTTATACTCAGCCCTGTTATTTCAAAAATATGTTATATTATCACTCAGCTCACGGCATTGTGACATCAACATAGATATATTATTATTCACATGTTTTTAATATATGGTCATATAGGGCTTTAATATGTTACCACACAGGATTTTGAAATGTACCACACAGGATTTTGAAATGTACCACACAAGATTTTGAAATGTACCACACAGGATTTTGGAATGTACCACACAGGATTTTGAAATGCACCACACAGGCTTTTGAAATGTACCACACATGATTTCGAAATACACACACATTTCACACATCACACTCAACACAACGAATACAAACAGATATCCATAAACAAACATTTGATTATCACCATATCAGTATTATACAATCACGAAGCTTTGACACAAAAAGTGTCAGAGAACCACAATAACATAACTAGCTACTGGGGTTCTATTCTACATCCAAACATCCCCACCCACACTACATATCTTCAACCTAACCGTTTATACTGATGGTATCCACAATGGAAATCCCAAAAATAATCATCTCCTGAACATACTTATCGTAAGAAATAGACAAGCATGCAAACATCATGGCTACATCTACCATAACTACAGCCAACACTCTCATCCTAGTCTCCATACTCACCATCCCAAATCAGTCTATAAACTCTCTCACTATCCCCGCTCTCATCACCTATATCTACTGCCAAAATGCAGCAATAACTGTCTGTCTCCATGTACTCTACAAACGATCCTCCACAGTGACTCTCCAAACACTAGTATCAGTGTCCAACGCATTCACATGCTCCATAAGAGTCAGGTGTGACATAAGTATCTCTAGTACCGTAGTACGAGTATCCTCTAAGGTGGCACGCTGTTGTTGCAAATCCTTTCGTGCACCTTGCAGGTCCTAAGAAACCTGCTGTAACTCTGCTCGGAGCTCGCCTTGGTGGTAGGATTCTCCCACCTCATGTATAACAGGAGGCACATCTATCTGTGCCATCAGGTGCCTAGGAGACAGTCATGTGGTCTTGCGGGCCTGACTCCACATCCGTCTCAAACCATCCCAAACTAGGACTCTCTAAGGTGACGAACTCTGTTGTCTACCTGCTGAGACATTCTCAGCATGCGGCTGAGAATGTCCCTGTGAACCTGATGGTGGTGGTGGTGGTGTAACTGGTACAGGTGGTGGTGGTGTCTGAGGTACTAATGGTGGTGTGTGTGAAATTTGTGGTACTGCTAGGGATGCTGCAGATGATGCTTCTGACAGATCTGAGTCAGAACTTAAGCTGGGACTAGACGTGTCGTCTAGAATCACATATGGAATCTTCCTATAGAAATAACTATCACGT
Organism: Mikania micrantha; assembly: GCA_009363875.1. Taxonomy (NCBI): domain Eukaryota; kingdom Viridiplantae; phylum Streptophyta; class Magnoliopsida; order Asterales; family Asteraceae; genus Mikania; species Mikania micrantha. The sequence goes on along the minus strand of CM018681.1, from coordinate 69,809,181 downwards.
GGGTTAACCATCGTCGTACAAACAAAATTTTTAGATCAGTACCATGAAATAAATATTGAATAATAATATTCAACATAAACATGATATGATATCCCTTCCAATCTTAATGTAGCTACTCGTCCTTATAATTATTATTGTTTTGCTTGGATTAAATTAGGGTGGAACGCACACGTGTTGCGAATTTCATTTATGCTGGGCACTTATAATTGGAATTCTTACCACCTGATTATTCTAGCTCAATTCAAAACAAGTTTTGTTCGTTAGTTATGTTCAGTGCTCTCTGTGTCACTATCCGAGCCTATGGTTATAGTTTAGGTCTCTAAATCCACCTAAATTCTATAACCTGTGGCTCTGATATCACCATGTCACACCCCCACCTCTCGTCACCTGAGATGATGTCATTCGTCATTCTGATAAGGTTGTGAAAGCATATTGGTGATGTCTCAGAGATGAAGTGTGACTTACTTGATCCGGTATCACAACAAACAGATTAAATTAAAGTAAATACATTACAAGGTTCTATCATTCACAATCACACTTACAGTTTGCAAACTGAGTTTATTACACAATCCGACTTATTTAATTACAAGTGTTTGAAAGTGCAGCTTCACCGTGGGTAGTCTCCCTGCAAAAACGTTTGAGTTTGAAGGATTAGCACAAAGCTGGTGAGTTCATAAAGATTAGGTTAAACCATATCATATGACTTGATATACACGTTCTCAAGATATTCAGTTCAAGATAACCATGGGACCCGTATCTAGTTCCTTTCGGACAATTATACGTTTTACGAAGATACTACCCGTCGGTAAATATCTTAATGCCTCATTATCTTAATGTCTATCACTAACATTAAGAAGGTGTTTCGGAAACAGGGAACAAACATTCACACCATGGGATATGCAAACCTCCCAGTGAATGGGTTGTCAGCCGATAGTACTATCATTTATGCATGTTCGGCCCCACATGGGTTCACTAGATACAGTTTCGAAGAATGAGGACTTTTGATACTCTGATAAAGACAATAATGGAAAAATCCCATGAAATCTTACAAAAGTCACAAGAGATCACCCACATAACAGTGATACATATCATATGTTCAGAAACAGATTTACAGAAAATACCCCGATGCTTATAAGACATTAAAGATAAAAGGGGTTGTATGAAACTCACCTGAAGTCAGAACAGTGGTGAAATCACACGCAAATGATAATGGTAGCTAAATTCTGCATTTGTTTATGTTAAATGAGTTATTTATGTTTTAACTTACTGATTAGATCTTTCTGAACGTCCAATGTCAAAGACATTGCAGTGAAAGTCATCAAATTGATACTAGATGTTTAATTAGTTAATTTAATGTCATATCATACAATGTATGACAATGTAGGAACCTATACTGATTTTGTTCCTAATACAAGGTTGATGACACGTTAGATTAATCAGAATAATCTCAAATAAACCAGTTAGGTACTGTTGTTGATTATAGTGTTTCTAGATGAATTTTGGCTTACGAGCAATCAATCCTTGTTATTGATTACCCAAATATCATGAAATATCATAATGTGATATTGTAATAGGTTTAATAAGCTTGTTTAACATACTAATCTGACTGTTATCATAAACATTAAATAATCGTTCCAATGAGTATGTAAATGATTGTGATTAGTTTGAAACACTTCGATTTAACTTTGCATTTTAAAGATTAAACAAACTAATCACATACATTGTCACAATCAAATGGTTTAAACCATTATAATCATTGTTATAGTTTCATGAAAACCGGACATTACAACAGATCAAAACAAGGATTTACCCGTTAACACATCGAGTTCTTCGTTTATAATCAATCCTAGCCATCATCTAGGCAATAATCAACAACCCTAACTATACCATTACCTTCAAAACAAGATCTAATCAACCATTATCAAACTAGAAGGTTATAATGAACAGTTACCTAATCAGACGGATTTTCAGTTGTAGAATAACGATCAGGTATCGTACATACGTTCCCTGGCTTCAAATCTATGATCAGATGGCTTGAAATTTGATTTCGGATGGTAATCAGTCGAAGTTTTTGGCTGTGGTGGTGTTTAAGTTCGAGATGATAGAAAAAATATCAATCTGCCTGAAAATCTGATTTTTGATCCTATCCACCAAACCGACATATGCCAGGTGCATCGCCCCGCGTGGCCGCTTGGCCCGAAGCATAGCGCGCGAGAGGCTCAAATCCTCATATATTTTCTGACCCGCGCGTACTGCCTTGCGAGAGAAGCTGGGGCTAGGCGTACCACCTGGCCTGTTTGACATTGACATGTTTGTAATTTTCTTCCTTTTCCAATTCCGGACAATCCGGAACTCCGTTTCGCGCACGATTTTCTCCTATGTTCCCCAGTTCTTACATACTATCAACCTGTAATAATTACAATGACTAAATGAACGTGGATTTCAAGCATGCCCAAATGTGCTCTCGTCACTGTTGACGAAATTTTCAAATGCAATTGTCACATAAAATGATAATAATTTTTAATAAAATCTCACCAAAAAAATTTGATAAACAATCAAAAATTTAAAACACACAACCGTTCGTACGAATGGAACCTCATTCGCACGAATCTATATAATTCGGTGAAGTTTTATATCCACAGTTCGTTCGCACGAATGGGAGCCATTCGTACTAACGGTTGATTCGTGTGATAGCACAACTATAAAAGCAACACTTCCGTTTTTCAAACTCATTTTTCACCCAACTCTCTCAAACGAAACCCTCTTTCGCCCCTCTCAATTTTCGGTCATTTCCACACGAAATTGGACCATTTCACGGTCCAAATCGTGTGTAATTCAACCCCAACACTTCCAGTTCAAGATTTCAACCATTTTCATCTCATTTCGGTCAAATATGAGCTCCACAGTAAGTATTAGCACCAATCCTTTGCACTAAAACACTCCAAAACGTTTTACGATCAATTTCGACCATAAAAACACTAAAAACAACCACCGATTTAAAAAATGGCGTTCTTGGTGAATCTGCAGGCGAATGAGACGTACGAAGGGCTCATTCGTGCGAACAATAAGCCTCGTTCATTGAAGAAGAGCCACACGAACGAGCTGCCAAGCGAATGAGCAATCACACGAACGACATGGGTACATTCATATGGAACAACCATAGGAAATAAGGCCCATTCGCACTAATGGATAACAAGAATGAGAGTATGCATTCGCATCACTCCAATCATGTGAATGACTGCCATTCGCATGAACCAACCGTTCGCACCAAGAACAACACAAAATGGCTAAGTGTTGAAAATCCTATCTTACACCATTTGTAATGATAGAACCGAACCTTAGAGCAAATTTTTAATTTAATCAAGATAAAACGAAATAACAATATGTTTTCCAAAATCACATCAAAACATCGAACACAAAATCGTTCAACACCTAACAAACTAACTTTTAACACAGGATGCAAACCGAGGGAACATACCAAGTGAGTGCGTCGACGACCCATAATCTCAGCTGAGTTCACAGAACCCTTGTTTCCAATTTCCTGGCTTCCAAATCATTTGGAGCTGAGAATATGAAACCTCTTATTCGAATGATCAACGAATAAGGGTTATTTTCAAATGATTTCAATAAAATAATCAACTCTCAACCTCTTATTCGAATGTGATAAGAATAAGTGTCTTTTCAATCATTTTTACTGAGCGATCGTCACTCCATTCAACTTTTCATGAAACAATAATAACAAACCAGTTTCAAGGATTCAAAACACAACAGTTCGAGGCATTGTGCCCAATCAAGAGGTGAACGGACACGAATCGTGAAATTGTATAGTGCACAATCGAGAACTATCTTTTTCATGGGAATCCCCCATCAAATAAACAACATTATTGCGTGGTATCTGTCTAGGGTAATTCACTAGGATATGTGTCCACACAACATCACATCGAGAATTCGCTGAGGAATTCTAGAACAGCTCACATCAGAGTCATTTACCATTGGTTGACGCAGGTCAACCGATGGTAACGTAGATGGTACCATAGGTCTAACAGCGCTGAGGCTGGTACATTACACGCCTACACACATGAAACAAATCGGATTAGTTCCAGGGGAACTAGTGTGACAACTAGTACCAGATCTTCCGGCAATCCATACGGTATGTGTACTTACACAATTACTATGTGTTAATAACTATGTGTAGATAACTTTGTGTCTATGACTATGCGTGAATAACAATTAGATTAACAGTTGGGTGAAAACAGGGCTAAAGAATAGTATATCAGTTGTATGTATTTGAATGAAAATTCAAATACAAAAATACAACAACACAAGTGAAATAGCAAGGGTGAAAGCAAATGACAAATACAAATCGGTTGTGATCTGAAATCAACAAATAACAAGAATCAGATGGCCGAAAAGTAAGTGAAAAAACAATGTGAAACTATTCATAACAATGTGAAAACAGTAAGGATTAGTTGAGTCCGTCGGTGAGAATGTACAATTCAAACAACAGTTTAGTATCGTTTATGAACGATGAACTGACAGAGTGTTTGCGTGGGTGAGGATTCACACAAACATATCTGTGAGTTTAACGTTCTAAACGGAAATTGAAAAAAAAAGAAAACCAAATCAGAAAGTGAAACGTGCGATCGTATTCGTATAGTTAGCGTTCTGTACGAAAGCGCGCGTAAGTTACATTTTTTTAACGAAACGAAGAAATTTAAACAATTACGACTTAAAAAAATAATGAAAATTAAATAAAAATAATATTTATTAGGAATTACCACCTAAAAAGATTTAATTTAAAGTACTTTTATAAAACTACACAAAATTAATGTTAAGTAACGAAACGACGAGAATTAACGCAACCAATCAAAACTGAACACGCAGGTAAACACCCGGGGGTATAAAACCCCATTTTTCTTCTCCTTCTCCTTCACTTTCAGCTGGTTTCCAGATCTCTCTCACTCAAGAAAATGTCACTCTCTCTACTCTCTCTCTCTCTCTAAGTTTCTTACACACCCAACCATAGCAAACGACCGCCAAATCTCGCGTTCTTGGTGTCTAAACGATCCTCTCAACGAGTAGAACAAGAAAGTACAAGGGATCTAGTCAAAATCGAGTTCAATCGGAGGATAATCTAGAGAGAAGTTTCTTCTGGAAGTTGGTGTTCTTCATTTCAGGAGATATTAACTCAAAATCCTGGTTTGGAGTTTTCGCTATAAATTCCACACAAAAACATCCATAACTTTCTCATTTCTTGGCCAAATCATCCAAATTTGGTATCCACACGAAGCTCTCAACATTATCTACATGAAAGTACAAAGGATCGGGTCAGAAATTGTCTAAAACGAAGGTAAAATGATCTTTTAATGTCGGTTTTTTAGGGTTTTCACAAAACTCAGCTGTTAGAGCTTGGAGTTCGAATTTATACCAGCAAATCAAGATAGAACTTAATAAAAATCAAGTCTCCGTGCTTGAAATACACTAGGAAAAGGATCTGGGTGGCTGATAATTAATATCGAAGTCTGAACATGATAGAATCGATGGAAGAGCTAATGGAATGCTTAGAATCGATGGGCAATGGGTGGGATCTGTGTTCATCGACTTTGATAGGACCGGCAGAGGCTGAAATCGATGAGGTCCTTGTCAATATCGATAAATTCGACTGGTCCAAGGACTTTGAATCTGACTTCCATCGACGTGGTTCATCATCGGAGTTAGGCCATCGATTTTAGGGGGTTGTCGACACCGTTAGTGTCGACACCCCATTTCAGCTCAACAGTACATCGATATAAATCCATCTATGAGATACAAGCATGATAAGACAATAACCAAGTAAAATGGTTTAGAATTGTGGTTGCTACAGCCATAAAATCAACCTAGTATTAAGGGAACTTATTGGCTAAACTTAAGTGTTAGCCGAAGGTGATACTCATCGATATTACACGAGGATGCCATCGGTATTACTTAGCTTTTTCCAAAATATATAAATACTATATAATAAGATGTTCTGCAACAGAAATATGGGTTATATTATAATCAAAATAATGTTTAGCAAACTACCTTTTCTACAAATGAGATTAAGGTTTTTTTTCTAAAAAGGGTGAACTTATTTTAACTAGTTGATATAAAATTTCAAAACTCTTATAGTAATATATCCATTGGTTAGAGTTACATAACCTATTACTTATGTTAACTTAATAAAATGATGATAATCATTTTAAGATAACATAAGGGTAAAACACTAGGCTTTAACCTATAAAAACCTAAGTTTTATACTTAGAAAATATTTGTGATTTCAAAACAATTATAATAAGTTAAGGTTATAATATGGGTTTAAAAGATGCAAACTAGGAACCTAAAATGTACTAGGCGTAATCTAAAACGATCAAGCATTGGTATGCTAAATTATCCTTAGAATTCAAGATTTATCAAATAACAAAAATCTATAAGTGCTAACTGACTTTAGGGTTAACACGCACATTAATAAACTTGTACTTATAAGTTACAAACAACTTGGAATCAAACACAGGATCGTGAATACAACCTCAATACAATAAGTGAGTGCGTGCATTCTGTGATTACTTAGTCAACCACTACAATACCAGGTGAGTTCATATGCCCCTTTTTACTAAACTTTTGCTTTAACTGCGGGGCTGAGAACATGCTAAAACCTTTTCTTAAATGTTTTAGTACACTGTATGATAATAAGGTTTTACTTGTTATTATAATTGTAGACCTCATTATGTTAATGTTAATGACTGTGAGTTTAAAACTGTTATTCCTGTTAGACAATATCTACGATTGCTAAGTGACAAAACGATTATTCCTCTGTGATTACAACTTTAAATATCATGAGGAATACATGCTATTCCTATTGAATTATTTTATTTGTTCTAAGGAAATTATAACTGTTAAGTCTTTGGGAATAATTGCAGTTAATTCTAAGCGAATAGATCTGTTATACCTATGAGAACATGTGTTGATGGTTATGGGTTGAGACCTATAAGAACTCTTTTGATTTTTAGTCAGCCTATTCCTACTCTATCATTTCTGACACGGGTGATAAGAGTATGATAGTGTCTGCTAATTATCTCACCATTTCTACTCTATGGACTGCTAGATTGAGTGACTGGCCTCACTCAAGTCACAGGCTGGTGGCAGATAGTTGTGAGACCTTGGGAAAACTAATGGATGGAAATGAACTGAGCACATTATGGTTTGCCTTTGTGGTGGCTGCAATGTGGTCAATTCAATTCCGTAGATCAATTGGGAATTGACTACGCGTCACACATGCTCTCGCTTCCTAATCAGATGTGAGTAATAGTAAGTCAAAGAGTATACCACCATTAATATATGTGGTAATCCACCATTTATAACTGTGGAGAATTGTACTACTTAGAAACCTATTGTGTTATGTTGATATCATGATAATGTAATGGATTGTCATATTGGAGATTTTGATTGTGATTAAGCCTATGGGTGATGAAATGGATATCTATAGCTACAATACAGGTGGTATTGAGTTCTGTCAAGTGTGTGGTGGGCTGGCGGCTTCATTCGTGATACGTATGCCCTATATATAAGCATGCTTGACTGGACAATATCCTATCTGTAGGTGTATCTATAGAGAGGACATGGGTATGAGTTAATGCTAAATGAGAATAACTGAGACTTGTGCAATACAAAATGTTGTGTAAATAACTCTGAAAGTCTTTTTAAAAAACTAAACTTATGAACTCACCAACCTAGTGTAGACTTTGTATAAATGCAGCTTTTCTCAGGTGACGAACATGTCTATTTACCAAGCATCAGGATTAAGCTAGTGGACTTTAGAAGAGACCTAGCTTGTTTTTGTGATGTTCATATTTTGGATGACATAACTTTGAATCGTCTTTTGTAAATTTTGTGCAGATACAAGACAGAAAACTCTGATTCTTTTGGTAGATTTACTTAGTTAAATTATGAACATATACTGTGTAATTTAACTTTGTAATTCTGTATCAATGTCATGTTAGCATTTCTCATTATATATCATGTGCCATGTAAACAATCTGATCACTACGATTATCATCCCGATATCGCGCCCCGGGAACCTTCTACCAAACGGGAAAGTCGATCGAGCCCGCCGGCTCGGGGTGTGACAAATAGTCACACAACCACATCAGTTAGGGTTGGTAAATGATCCCATGGGTGATATTACGGACAGACCACACAACAAAAACAAAAGTTTTCAAATCAAATAAATGTTCAAGACCTGGTCTTGAACGAGTTTCAAACGAGTACACAAGAAACAATGTTTACTACAAGAAAGGAGCGTCATGTATGAGATTTTCAAAACAAACAAAACTTGTCTCCTATATCATGAGACAGAGCGTATGCTTCTTTCTCACAACTTTATTTTCACAATCATCCGTTGCGTCATGTAGAGCGGAGATACACAAGTAACAAGGTCTGATTCCGGTTAAGGACATTCTCGTAGGTCATCGAAGGGGTGGTGGGATGGCGGCCGAGCTTCGGCTCTACGTATGCCCTATACATAAACTACCTTTGATGATTTGGGATGGTCTCAGTAATGGTGTTCAGGCTAACGCACTTGTGTAATTCATTCGTGTTTTCAAAGCCATTCACACACCATTTCCAAAACCGTTGTGAATGGAAAGATTTTCACTAAACCTTTTACAAAACCCAATGTTTTCAAAACTAATGTGACTCACCAACCTAGTGTTGACAGATTTTACATGTTTCTTACAAACAATTGTTCATAATCTTTTACCCAATTTTTGATATACTTTGCCACAACATTTCAACCAAGGTTGACCGTCAGGCAAACACTAGTGATCCTACTCATGAGTATTGGGTAAAAGAACTTTGAGTTCTATTCCCCTTACCTGGCAAAGTTCATCCGAAAAAAAACTCATTATAACTTCAGCGCTACCAACGTTAACTTGGTAATATTGAACTGGGGGTTTGCATGGTATAATACCACTAAATTCAAATTTATATATCAAATTATAATTGTGGCAATGGATATACTAACAAATATATGGCGATATGATAGTAACATCACATGAAAATTAAAAGCATTGAATGTTTAATTAGTTCCGGCATGTCCTTCTCATGTAAAGGGTGAGCACCTCATATATAACCCATGGGGTCCGGCCTTGACCTGCTCACGTAAAGGTTGAGCAATCGATACATTGCTTCGTGGGATTCGACCTTACCTACTCACGTAAAATAACGCGCGCAAAAACAAAACTGTCCAAATTTGACAAACTATAGCATACTCAAATGGTTGGCAACAATCGAAAAGTGAATCTTATCAAAGGCAGTTCATATGACCAACATACCAAAGAACTGGTTAAATAAATGGTGTTTTTCTCATATCATAAAGGCCTATCTAACAAGGCACTGAGGGAAAAATTGCCCTCTTGATTACATGGCTACATGTCGCAATAATTATATCTCTTTATACATCAAAGAAGTTTTACTTCACACATTAAGAAATCCCTATGAAAGGGGAAGTTTTGCCGAACTACTTTCTCCCACTTATTTTAAATACCTACTCCTCATCTTTATTTTTTAAAAAAAACAAGATATGATCATACGTCAGCAACGAACCAGATAACCACGTCCATGCCAAACTTGTCATGACCAAAGTTGTCTTGGCTAAACCATTATAACCATTTTTGGTATAGCCAAGCCTTGCTAAGGCCAAACCAGTCTTACAATAAGAGATATCTTCTGGAAAGCCAAAACTTTATCTGTTCATGTATCATGAGGTCTAAGTTTACCTCATTCTTGATAAAGAGTCATAAACCTTGCTTAGTATCACAAGGCTTTCGTTTAAATCAATCTAGACAATTTTCTTACTTAATGTAACATCACAAAGTTGTGACTAATGCACTCTTTTCGTGATATAATATTCTTGCTCATAATGAGAAGAGTATAATGCATTTTTATAATTGTATAGGCAAAGCTACAAATATGTATTCTAATTCTGGCATAGTAATTGATCAATTGATTGTTGATAAGTACAAAGAAACTTTATATTTGGCTTTATCTTTCGAAGAATACTTAGGAAACCATTTGAACACAATTTTTTACCCAATGTAACATTGTATGTAGCGTTTGCAGTCATGCATATACTTTGGGAAACCTTGTTTAAACTAACTTAGATAACCTCACATAAATCATTGTCTCAATCAAACAGCATGGCTTCCCCTTACCAAGGAAGCCTTACCTTAGTCAGGTGGCCTCGCACGTTCCCACTCAGGCAGCCTTACATAGTTCGAACTGAGCCACCTTCAGAGAAGCCTCGTATTGTAAGACAACCTTGCTTGGTTTCACCCAGGGAGCCTTGTCTCGTCATTCAACATTTATCTCGTCTTATCCAAAAAGCCATGACTATCATGCGGCCTTGCCTGGACTCACCCAGGCTACCTACTCTTACCACAATGCCTTGTTTATGCAACATAAAAAGAATGTTCAAGGCCCTATGTATCCTCATAGCCAAAAATTAAATCACAACTTTCATGGTGAATAAAACAAGACAGATAAATTCCTTACAAATGCAAAGCAGTAAGATTAACCTATCCAATAGAAATACCATGATAAGTGAGGGTTTATCCATTCATAGGTGAGGATATAAACTTATTAAATCACAAGGAATATGTACCCGCCAATCATTTGGTGACAAGAAGGATTCTTATCTCTACCAATGATAAAGGTCAAACTTATATCCCGAGAGGATTCATTAAGAAGGAGCTCTTTCTGCTCCTACTCCCTATAGAAGTACCCTTGCCTTTGGGTACGAATCATCAGTCAATTATGTACGCAAATCCAAGAAACATGAACCACATAAAATAGGATCAATCCTATTAAAGTTAATTCAGGTAAAACTCATCAATTTAAACTCAAAATGTTAATTTGGGACCATCTACACAACATATCACTACCACACTCTTCTCCATCAAACATCATACATGTGTATTTCCTCACGAGACTCTCATGACTTTCATTGCTTATTTTTATACAGTTTTTTACATGTCTATATGTTATACACCTTATTATCTTATATGTATTACTTACTTGTGCGTCAGAGTGCCCTCGGGGAAAATCCCCATGGGCCCTCTAACATACATATTCTATGTTGTTGCAGCTCGGATCTATGTTCGGGATAGCTAGGCTCGGTTCAAACCAACAACAAGACCCCACCCGGATTCAGATACGTCAACAATAGTTGAAGACAAAAAGCAAGAATTATCCTACAGCGTCACAAACACAAGAAAATCCGATTACGAGAGGCCAAAATCACCTTAAATAGCTAAAGACAGGTCATCCCTCTTAGTTAGAATAGTAACCTTTCGTGGTCACAACCTAATTTATTTTTTTCCAAGGACTCCAAGAAAGGAAAAGAGGCTAAGCCAAGCCACCTTGGCTTGAAAATGCCATGATAATCAATAAGGTTCCATTGATTCAAAGAAACTCAAGTCACATTGCTCAGCAAGACAACAAAGTCACCTTGCCTAAAGGGAAGGTCAGCTTATCAAGAAGGAACTCAAGTTATTTTTACCTCTCAAGAACTCCATGCATCTTGCCTATAGAGTACAATAACCGCCTTTCCTTAAAAAAGAAAAAATAAAGGCTTGTCACCATGTCCTGAAATATCTCAAGTTGTTTTCCTCTTGTTTGACACAAAGAAAGGATGTGTTTCTTAAAAAAATAAAGTCATCTCGCCTGACAGAAAGCAAGGTCATATTTCCTTAGAAAAGCAGAAGAACACAAATCACCTTTTATCCTTACTATAAATAATCTCAAGTCATGTAGTTTAGTAAGAGTTCAAGACAACTCACCTAACGGAAGGCAAGGTCATATTTCCTTAGAAAAGCCAAAGACAATTTGGGTGTACAAGCACAAATCACCTTTTATCCTTCTTATCTTAGTAAGAATTCAAGTCACCTCGTTTGATAGGAGGCAACGTCATTTCCCTAATAGGAAGTCAAATCCTCATACCTCACAAAAGTTCAACTCAACATCAAGGACACCTTGTCTTACTAGAAAATGGTTATTTGCTTGACCAAGGATTTCTCCGAGATACGTCTCCTACAAGACTTGAGACTTACGTGTTAAAACACATCTTTCACAAGGTATCTAAACCCTTACATCCAAGCTAAGCATACCTAGTTAGCGTGGCTAAAAGCACTGATATTGTAGGGGCTAATCCTGAAGTCTCAAGTAAGCATACCCAATGACATTGGATAAAGGTATTAAAGAGTGAAACATGAAAAAACCTTTTAGTTCTGACAAAAACACTCAGATGATAACAAAGTTTGTCTGTTCTAAAGATAACCATATTCGAAAAAAATAATGAAGACAGAAATACTTAGGTAGAACAAAAGGAATCAATAATAGGCCAAACCCAAAGTCATCCAACTTGGACGTACTGTAAAATCTCCTTACTTTGGAAAAGTAACATTTTCGTCATGCTTGATAAAGGGAAACTTACTTTGACAAAAGTAAGTTACATTCACCTTTTCATGCAAATTGCAAGAGACACCTAGCTTGTAAAACATCAAAGCTACTTACTTGCAACAAGGAATACCATCTTTGGTTTAAAAGAGTTCATGTCATATTGTTTAATGAAAGCTAAAGTCACATTGCCAAGAACAAGGAAAGGTCACCTTAACTAATAAAATTTGACTTCACCATCTTGCAAGAACTTGAAAACGATACACGTAACTTACTTGTGCCTAAATATTGCTTCCTATAAACAATTGTTCGCATTTTTCTTTCCCGTGCGTTTCCACCAAGTTTAATGAATCAACACTCCCACTCATGGATATTAGGGCGAAAGAAGTTATCTTTCAAGCTCCATTACCTAATAAGATTGATACATATAATGACTCCATCACCACTAACATTTTCTCAACAATATTGAAGTAAAGGATAGAATGGAGTAATATCACTAATGTCGAATGATATTAACTGGCACACTAGATACATGAGTGAATACATTAGGGGTGTCGTTCGAGTTTGTTAATCAGGTTTCGGGTTCCTCAGGTCGGGTTGTTCGGGTTTTTTGACATTGAAAATATACCTGATTACCAAACCATTTATGTTATTTGTATTCAGTATTTGAGTTTTGGTAATCGGTTCTTTGAGTTGGTATTAATCGATATTTGGGTTATACTAAATTAACTTAACAGTCAATCTGAAATTAACACTAAAACACTTGACATGTTATACAATATACACATATACATAATATAATATAAATATTTGTCTCATGCATACACATATAACATATACATCAAGAATGCATATATACTTACACATAACATTATATATAAATTAAAAGATGAAAAACGGGATAGCTTACAGATAGTGCAAATATATACATATGGAAGGATGAATATATACATACACAAAACATATAAAGTTTTAATTTGAAAAACGTTATTATGAGAGATATTCAAAATAATGAATGCATATAATAAATTAATAAGTCGATAATATATATAATCGAGTTATTCGGGTTACCAAATCTTTGAGAAAATTAACCATTTATCAAACCATTTAAAAACTTTTGGTTCCTGTTTAATAATAGATCAGGTTCGGTAGATCGGGTTAACACTTATTCGGGTTCGGGTTGATTTAATCGGGTTCGGTAAAAATGACACCCCCAGAATACATCATGATACAAAGGTATAAAATCTCCATGATATCCATGGTACAATGTACCGATCATAGAAACATATAATATTTAATGAACCCTGGTGTTATCTTACTCACGTAATAGCTTGAGCATCCTCATATTAAAGCTCCATGGGGTACGGCGTTAACCTACCCATGTAAAGGTTGAGCACCTAATACAATATTGCTCCATGGGGTCCAGCCTTAACCTACCCATGTAAAGGTTGGGTACCTAATACAATACTGTTCCATGAGGTCCGCCCTTGACCTACTTATGTAAAGGTTGAGCACCTGATACAATACTGCTCCATGGGGTCCGGCCTTGACCTACCAATGTAAAGGTTGAGCACATGATACAATATTGCGCTCCATGGGGTTCGACCTTAACCTACCCATGTAAAGGTTGACCACCAGATACAATATTGTTCCATGGGGTTCGGCTTTCACCTATCCATGTAAATGTTGAACAACTAAAACAACATTGTTCCATGGGATTCGGCCCTAACCTACTAACATAAAGTAGTGTGCGCATAAACAAAATCAGGCCACTATAAGATTTTCAAACACTTGGCAAAATCTATAGATAAGAGTATATCTTATCAAAGGCAATAGCATAATGCCAACGAATAAAAAAAGTCGTTAAAAATTGCTTTTTGTCACATCATAAGGTTATTATTATCAAATGGTTAAACACCTAAGCTAATGTTTCATCATTAGGTATATACTAAACATAATTTAACAATCAAACTAATCACCTCGACAGATGTTGCATCATGTGACATAAGTTAAACTTATCATTGTCAAAAAAGTTAAACACCTCACTTAATACTACATAATGAGGTATAACTTGAAAACCATATCACATAATAAGTTATAATTTGAACACCTTTACCTATGACACATCAAGAAGTGCAGCCAAAAGCTTGTTTATTTCATAAATATCACATGCATATATCACCACATGGTATGACTTCTGGACGAACACATCACTAGATGTAATATAATGACATCTAAAGTTCATGTATTCTTTACTCTAGTCGAGAAATTGGTCCTGCATTACATTTCCTGACCTTAAGATCGACCTTATAATAAGAGCACCTACTATGACGTTCTAGGAAATATACCAAGAATTACTTACATTCTTGCTTGGCCATGTGTCACGAGAACTACATTTGGCAAAGATATTTTAATTTACCTTATATCAAAAAATCCTTATATCAGTAAAGAAATTTCTTGTAGTTCTTTTTATCGCTTCCTTGGATCACTACTTTGATCGTTTCTATAAACCTTTCTTCATAGTTATCATTTATGACTAACCCAATGATCACAATGCATATTCAGGTCTAAAATGAATCAAACAAACATGTTATGGAAAATATTATCAAGACTATAGCTTTCTTGGCTAAATCATCATAATCGTATTTGGCCTAACGAAGCCAACCATGACCAAACCAGTCCTATGATAACATATATCTCACACCCCCCACCTCTCATCACCTGAGGATGATGTACACTAATCTCTTTAAGAAGGTTGCAGAAGCATAGTGGTGATGTCTCAGAGATGGGGTGCAACTTACTTGATCCGGTATCATAACACACATATTATCTTAAAGATATTACATTACAAAGGTATTAACGTTGACATAATCCAACCGTTACAGTTTACAACCTAAACACACTAAACAAACTGAGTTATTAAGTTACAAGTGCCTCATGTCTACCCGAAAAAAATTGTTAAGTTTGAAAAGTCAGCACAAAGCTGGTGAGTTCGTAATATATGATTCAACACAATAAGATATGATAAGAGAGTTCTTGATACACAGTTCCAGACATAATCATGGGACCCATATCTAGTTCCTTTCGGACTACTCCATTCTGTTATGTGAATATACTACCTGTCGGTAAATATCTTAGTGCCCCATTCTTAACATCTATCACAAACATTAAGCTGATATTGGAAACATGTAACAAACATTTACGCCAAGAGGAGTTGCAAGCTCCCGAAAAATGGGTTGTCAGCCAATAGTACTATCATTGTATCCTGTTCAGCCCCACATGGGTTCACTAGATACGGTTCAAGAGATGAGGCCTTTTTGATATCGTGATAGAGGTCTTACAGGCAAAATGCCATTAAATCTTACAAGTTCAGCACAAGTTCACATGAAATCACACACATAACAGTGATACATATCATATGTTCAAGAAAAGTTTCACAGTAATACCCCGATGTTTTACAAACATTAAAATGAAAAGGGGTTCTACGAAACTCACCTGAGATATCAAGGTTAACAGACAATGCGCAGAATTGTATCTATGGTTTAATTCTGCATTGGTTAATGTTTTATAAGTTATTTATGTTTTAACTTACTTATTAGATAGTTCTGAATGTTCAATGCCAAGGACATTGCGTTTTGAGTTATGAAACTGATATAAAGTATTTAATTATTTATTTTAATTGAATATCCTACAATGTATGATAATGTAGGAATCTATAATGACTCAGGTTCCTCATACACAGTTTATATGACTCATTAGATTAAGCAGGATGTCCTCAGATTAACTAAATAGGTATTGTTGCTAATTGTATCACTGAAACAGTTTCCAGATGGATTTCTGGCTTAGGAATAGTCAATCCTTGTTATTAATCATTTAGGTATCATGAAAAATAAGAATGTGATATTAAAATAAGTTTAATAACCACATTCAATATACTAACCTGACTGTTAAAATAAACATCAGATCGTTATTTCAATGATTATCTTAAGGCTTGTCTTTAGCTTAAAACACTTGGATTTAACCTAGCATTTCAAGGAATGTTCAAGACAATCACAATCATTGTTAAAATCAAATGGTTTAAACCATTATAATCTATGATATAGTTTCATGGTTACCGGGCATTATAACGGATCAAAACAAGGATTTAACCGTTCACATATCGAGTTCTTACTTTCTAACCATTCCTAGCCATCATCAAGACAATAATCAACCACAATAACCATTGCATTACGTTCAAAAACTAGATATATTCCATTCATTATCAAACCAGTAGGATAAAACAAATCGTTACTTGTTCAGACGGATTTTATGGATGAAAACAAGGATCAGGTGATGTAGAATCATTCCCTAGCTCGATCCAAGTGTTTTGGTGGCTTCAGAATTGATTTTGATTGGCAAAAATTTGATCTGGTTAGTCTAGGTGTGTGTTGGAGTCGAGAGAAACTAAGAACATACATTTCTCACAAGGAATGAAATGTCGTTGAATTTTTCTAGTTTTTACGATTCCAGAGACTCGGGAACTCCATTTCTCGCACGGTTTTCGCACACATTCACGATTTCTTGCGTATTTTCAAATCGTGATGATAACAATCGTTCTTTTAACGTGAATTTCGAACATGACTACGTGGCTTTTAAACATAGTTGTCATAATATACCTCACCTAAAGCCACATACTTCACCTGCTTATGCATTACGAGGCCTAGTTTAATAATGACTTCATTTTTCCTTCGCAACCCTGCTTGGACTAACTCAGGTGGGCTCATCCGGTCTCAACAAATAGTCTTGCTTGGTTTTATAAAAAACAACATTGCGTGATTCTACCTACATAACCTTGTCTTAACAAATTCTTACACAGGAAACTTTACATTATATTACCAAAGTAAATCTTCTTGGTGCTACACGAAAATCCCAGGATTTTCTAGGAATACTTGTATGGACTCATTCAGGCAACCTTGCCTTGCATCCTCGGAATCTTGATCTTTTTATCTTTAGCATTTCCTATCAAGTAGATATATGTAATGACCCATTCTGGGATTATTATAAATATAATGAAAATTGATGGACACTTTAGTTGTATTTTATTTGGTGGGTGTCTTAATAACATTTGGGGTATTAAAGTTAACTAGTAACTAACTTAATTAGGTTGGTTAAATGAGTTAACTAATTAAAATATTATGGGACCAGTTATGCCAATTGGCCAAACTTGATTAAAAGAGGAGGATAAGGACTTTGACTAAGTCAAAATCCTGAAAAATTCATTTGGTATGTGTGCATTTGTGGGAGCTAGGACAAAACGGTGAAGAAAAACCTAGTTCATCAAATCCACATAAATTGGTGGTGTTCTTGGCGGGAAATTCAAAACTAAGGAGCTTAATATTAATCCTTTGGTGATACTAAAACAAGTAAGTAATCTTGAAACCTTACTTTGATGATTCTTGCAAGTTCTTGAGAAATTAACAATTTGGGGTTAAACATGAGGTGTTTGGAGGTTATATGTTGTTATTCATAGTTTTTATCATCTAATAACAACATTTTTTATGATTGTTTGTATGTATATATAATTTGATAAGAAGGTGTTAACGGGTTTTTGTAAGGTCGATGGGAGAAATGAACTTGGAGATTAAATTTGGTGTTTAATAGTGAAGTAGATGTTAATGTATGAAATTATTTCAGTTGTAATTTGAAAAAAAGTTGAATTTAGTTGATAGAATAAAAATGTGGAGTTTTTAATGGACTTTAAAACAAATTAAATATATGTTGGCATGTTCCTGCACATAAGGTGTTTGATAAGAGTTTCTAGCTTAGGAAAAAACCACATCTGAGAAGTGAGGATAAATAAACATGTACTTTTAATATGAAGAATTTCAGGCGATAATGGGTCGTTTGGGTACAAATTAGATGGGAATGGTGATAAAGGGTCAAATGGGGGTATCTTGACTAGTTGTGGTCAACACTTATGTTAAACCTATAAACTATGATAATAGGAAGCAGTAGTGGATGCTCGAGTTGAAATCATCGATCTAGAAGGAGATTTTGGCAGTGGATAGTTCTTGGGGGCAAGGTAAGCCACCCAATTCATCTTAATTAACTTGTGATATGGTGTTTACGCATATGTGTATGGATATGTGTTGAGATGTATGTAGGGTGTACAATGAAATGTTGCTTTTGGTAAGTTGGTGTTTTTATGCGTGTTGTTAAACAATCATATTTAATAAAGGATGTGTTTTATTAAATGTTTTTGTTATGTAAAAATTTTACAAGTGGGTGAAAGTGTTAGTAATGTATGTGGAATATACATGTTAGGGTGATAGGTGTTTGATTTGGTGTATGAATGATTGGGTGTTTGTTAATAATGAGCAATTGGTGTTTACAATTTCATTTTTCTTGGTTGTGAGGAGTTATTTCACAAGTGGTGTGAAAGATTGGAATGATTCACAAGTTGTGTGAAACTCCAAGATTAATTGAGTTGAATTTGGTGTTAAGATTAATAGGTGGCGCGAACGTTTATTAGGTTTATTCACAAGTGGTGTCATCTTCATGGAATAGTTTTGAGAAGTTTTGAATAAATCACAAGTCTGTGTGATTATCTAACATGGAAATCCTTGGTGAAAAAGGATGTTTCAAGATCTTGGGTGAAATTGACCCGCTAGAAAATTTCTACTAGTTTGGTCATTTGCTTTCGCATAATTATATTATTGTCGATTTGTTTTTGGTGAAGCTGGTGAGAACTTTTTAAGGTGGGTGGAATAAAGTTGGTAATCACAAGTAGTGTGATTTCCTAATTTTAGGATCCTTGGTGAAAAGGATGCCTTAAGGTGTTGGGTGAAAACGACCCGTTAGTAAATCGTTTGATCTTGTGTTTAATAAGATCATTAAATTATGTTTGGAACTTGATTATTATGTACATGTGATGTTTTGGAATATATTTGGGGGTAAGGAGATTGCTGGAAATGATTAAAAATGGTTTTGGATGTCAAAACAAAAAATTTGGTATTGATGAGCTGAAGTTGGAGTATCATATGCCTAAGGAGGAGCATGATACTCCTGCAGGAGTATGGTATGCATGAGACTTTATGTGATGCACCTCCTAATACACCCAGATCAGAACTAGAATAATACGCTGGTCAGAGTAAAATTTGGTGTTTTTAACATTTTGAATAGGAATGGATTCAAGGGTCAATAGGGTGAACTTACTCAGTTCTAACGAAGTAACGGTGAATATAAATGTGATGTTTTTCATGTAAGAGGAAAGTGTAATGGCAGATGTGATTGGATATCTCGCAAGGGCTCGGAATCAAAACACTTTTTGTAATTAACCCTCCATTTTTTATGTGTTAAGTTAGTAATTTTGTCTGTTGGATTTACATACATAGACTTTGAGTTGTTTAAGCTTGATGTTTTATGTCAAAGTTGTCGGTATGTATTTTTAAATTAAAAAATCTTAGACCAAACTCTGATGTTGCTTTTATTACATGTGTGTAACGTGGGTGAATATAGGGAGTCACAATATTATTCAACATCTGACATGTAAGACAAGTGTTCTAAATCTCGAAGAAAAGTTAAAGGCAATAAGGCTATCACACGAGGCTTAATAACCTATAGTAGCCATCTCAAGAAGACTACATTGCTCAATGGCACTAACATGTTGACTTGATATACTTTTCTTTGTTACATAAAGCACCAAGGTTAGCCTATATACATTATCTTTATTAATCAGGATGAGTGTGTAACTTTATTACATATGCCTCAAGACACCCTAATTACTTGGAGAACACTGGAAAATACAAACAACCTTCTCCAAAAACCAAAAGTTAAATTGTTTGAAGAAGTTGATTTTTACACGTAAAATCCTGTTACCCCTAAATACGGATAACTAAGTTTCCTTCACATCACAGTGAACATTTATTTGAACTATGAAATGATTCAATAGTCCAAGCAAAGTTCTTCGAGTAATACAATTTTCAAAATCGTAACAAAAGAGGGGCAAAAGCATTGAACGAAGTGGCATCCTTGTTAAAAATCAAAAGCAAAACTAGTCTACCTATGTACTCTCAAGACATTGACAAAACGGAAATGGATTGAGTTCAAATCATAATTACGAACAAAGGTATACAATACAAAATTATTATAAATCAACTCTCGGTCCTCTCCTAGGGTGTGTTTCCCGCCCTAAAATAAGCACTTTGCAAAAAGGTTTAACAACACCATACGAACCTACTTTCATCCTATAACCTTCAACTAAAACAAACATATCAAAGTTTATGCTAAATACACGAACATAGGCTCACATCAAGACTAGACTTCCTAGCGTTAATTTCGTACTCCAGCCTTTCCGTGGGCGCGACGTGCGGCTGTCAGGATCGCAGTCTTCGGTCATACAGTTGCGAGACCTACATGTCTGGTTGCATACGTATATCCAATTGCTTCGACAAAACAGTTTACAAATTCAGAGTTGCGGAAGTGAATGTTTAAGTTGTCAAAACAGTTTGAATTTCATAAGTTGCGGAAGCATATGTAAAAACAGTTTCAAAACAGTACGTAAGAATAGTTACGGAAGCGGTTTAAGTTGTTTAATAGTACATAACAAACAAATGTTATAATGTTCTCAAACAGCCTAAGACACTAAAACTGATGCATGGACTCCATTCTAGTATCCTAGATCCTCATGCACGTGCCTTAGTTACCTGAGAAAACATGCGAGTAAAAAGGGTCAACACAAAGGTTGGTGAGAGCACAGGTTTTTCATAAGCAGTAAACATCAAAATGTTTAAAGTAAAAGTTGCTGGATTACATATCATTACAATGCAGTATCGATAGATAGCTAGTCAATACAGTTATATTATATGTGGGTTCGTACTGAATGTGGGTTCGTATCAAAGCTGACTGTTGTGCCTCCTGCCATGTCCATCGCAAGACAATGGCAAAGTGTATTGGTCAATATTGCACCCATTCCGACCTCCAGTCGGGTTGGCCTCCCAGGCGCGATAGGTGGGGCTTGTCAGGCCCAAATATTACAATCCAAGATTACCACGCTAGGCGTTCTACGCTATTAACGGTCCGAGGTGTGTTTGCGAGGACATTGAGTTTGTGATGTGTGCCATACATATACATATAGTGATAAAGCATGTCCATACATAATCAAAATAAGTTGTTGATCATAAAACAGTTTATAATTGAAGTGTTTTCTCCCCCAAAGGTAGAAAAGATAAAAGGGGTCGTGAACTCACCTGATAAGCCGTTCCGGTTTTCAAGTGTGTTCGCAATTGCGAGTGCTAGCAACCTGCTAGTAAGCACCTATAATCATATAGGTCGTGAGTATGTGTTTTGTGGTGTGTTGTATCCCATACAACTCTAAATTTCGATGTGCTCAACGGAGTGTGTGTGTTGACTTGTGTTGACGCGATGAATCGTTGGTGACATGTTTGTTGTGTTTTGTTTGATTATGTGTCATAAATTCAAGTAAGACTCTAATTGTGATGTTTTCACAGAAGTCATGTTCCAAAAATTGTAACATTTCCATTTTGGGGACGTTTCTATATTTAGAAAGTTTCTAAATTTGGAAATTATAGTTAAGAAATCCCATTTCATAAAATCAATACTTCTAGTATATTTATAAAACACGTTTAAACACTTAAAACATATCGTTTGCGCATAAATCACCATTTATGGTGTTTGCCCCAAAAAAAGTTTCCTAAAATAGTAAGTATTCGCTCAAAAGCTTGTTTTCAAAAATCAAAGTTTTCAATATGCTTAGAAATCATTCTTAAACATGTTTCAATAATCACAAATCATCAAAACATCTTAAAACATCAAAACCCCTCTTTTGATTTTCAAAAGTTTCCATATAAAATAAGTTTCTACAAAATCATGTTTTTCACCAAATCAAATACCCAAATGTGATTCTAAACACTTCAATATGCGTATGACAACATTTAGACATGTCTAACATGTCTAGGTCATCACAAATCACCAACATGCATCATAAAAGCTTCCTTTTATGCCAAGTTCTACAAAATCAATATTATAACTCATCAAAACTCTGTCTAAACATGTATCCACTCTATAATCAGTAGATTTATATCAATATCACACAAAATCACCAATAAATTCATGCACAATGGCCACATGGAGTTGCATGTGGGTGGATGTTCATGCATGTGGGTTTTCACCCATTGCATGTTCGATCTAACACTAGATAAACTCATAAAACTACTTTAGAGATGTGGATTTGTGCTAGAACAGCTTCTGGAAGTTCCAAAAGTGGCTAGGATGGGGTTTCCTTGTTGATTGATAGCTTCAAAAACTCCCTTGATGTTCCTATTGTCTTCAATCACCAAGAAGTGGCTTCAAAAGTGATTCTAGGGGCTTCAAGTGCTGGTTCTAGTGGGTTTAGGTCGAGAGAGTAAGTAGAAGTTCGGAGAAATTGTGAGAGAAACGGATAGAAAATGAATGGGGTTGATTTTAATAAGGTTTTTTCGTCTGGGACACGTCGCGTACCGCTAAGGCCGATCATGCATGGCCTTGGCATACCGCAATGAATATAATTTTCAGTTTTCATCCCAAAACACGCCGCGTACCGCCAAGACCCTTGTTCATGGCCTTGGCATACCGCCAAGAAATTCGGAGTTCTAAACTCCCGCTCCTCGCGTATCGCCAAGGATCTCGGCGAGGGTTCTCCGCGTACTGCGAAGGACCTATTTCCTGGTTTTCGATTCCGTTGATTCGATTTCGCTCGTGTTTGATTATTAACATTTATCCTAAACGTCTAATACATGTTTAGCACATAATCACATATTAACACATATGATTGTTTGATTATTATTTGTTCACCAACGTTCGTGAGACTTGTGTGCGTGTTTTGATAATTTCTCGAATTATCTTTGATAGCTTGTGTTCGTCGTTACGAGCAGTTTGCATGCTTCATTAAACATAATCAACATGTAATTCACAATCCAATAATTCCCCAAATTATTGTTTTGCGTTTGTGTTTGTGTTTGCCACACTTGGTTCCAAAACCAATGTGCAATGTACGATTCGATACTTCCTCGAACTATTGTTTCGCAGTTGTTTGTGTTTGACTCATCTAACTAAACATAATTAAATGAAATGAAACAAGTCTGAATGTGAAATGTAAAGTTGTAAGACTTGTAATCTGTCACACCCCAGGCCGGCGGGAACGGATCGTGTTTTCCCGTCCGGCGGAAGGTTCCCGGGGCGCGATATCTTGAGTGATAATCAAATGATCAGATTGTTTACATAGCACATGATAAATAAATGAGAAATGCTAATACATCCATGACATAGAATTACAAGATTAAATTACAATGTATCGTTCATAATTTAATCTAGTAAATCTACCAAAAAGAATCAATGTAACTATATCTTGTATATGTACAAGATACACAAAAAATGATTCATGGTTCTTGTCACCCAAAAGCATGCAATACAAAATAAAGCTAGGTCTTCTAAAACTCCGCTAGCTAAATCCTTGCATGTAAGTATCTACACATGTTCATCACCTGAGAAACATGTATTTAAATAAAGTCAACACTAGGTTGGTGAGTTCATAAGTAAGTTAATGTAAAACCTTGATTCATTCACATGAACATTCACAATGATAAATATGTTACTTGTATGATTGTCTGTTTCTCTTGTTCACCCAATGGCTCCTCAATAGTTACATTCACAAGTACTATATTATCCTAGCAGTGATGCTTATATATAGGGCATATGTAAGGGAACTAAGCCCTAGCCAACATCCCACCACATCAACACTAGAACTCCACACTACTTGCAATACAACTATTGATTTCCATCCTCAATTCTCATGTTTGTCCCACTGAATCGCCTGTGTTCTCATAAATTATGATAGCAGTGATGCTTACACTTTTAAATTATTAAAAGTGTTAGTTAACTATATGTAATGTATTCTCAAATGCAACGTATAGAGCCCAAAAGGATTCCATTGTGATCCTCACGTAAGCAGATTACAATGCACCCGATTCACCTCTATCCCGCCGTGTGAATCCCAATGCCTTCATCGAAACTGTTACTAGTAATATGACACGAGAGAAAATAAATTCCTCAGTCTACTAGACAAAGGTGACAATGGATGATGTACATCTATGTGTTATTGTTCTCAATGTAGGGATGTTCTCATGTAATTAACAAAGTTGAATAAGAACTTGTCTTATTACGTTATGTTAATCATTGTGTGAATGATGTGATTATCATGAAGTTACATTATCACGATTATCATTCATGTAATCCATATGTTCACCATGTAATCCTTAAGCCGTAGTAAGAACTAGTCTTAGTACCCTTAAGTGACGCAGGTGGTGGATACCAAATGCTCTATACTATCACATAGTATATTTTTTGGTTGTAACTAAGTGTTATAAGTACTTGACTTATCACACTTGGTTAATTACAATGTGGAATGATATTTAGAAGATATTTTATCTTCTAATCATTCATGTGTTGTGTAGTGTCATCATGTTTCACTATAGTAGTTCTCATTGTTTATTTGTGTATGAATTGTCTCAATGTTACTCATGTATGAATAACCAAGTGTTATAAGATATAATCTTACAACTATGTTATTCAATTGTATTGATGATTATGAAATTATATCATCATATTCATCTGAGTTTCCCTGTTATCTCATGATCATACAAGCATGCATACAATGACAAACGATAATAAACAATTTAATATTATCTAAATCAATGTATAAATAACATGTTAGGTAAGACTTTTAAATAAATAAAAGTAAACATGTTTCTCAGCTTCGAGAGTTTAAAATCAGTTAAGATTAAAGTAAAAGGGGCACATGAACTCACCTTGTGTTAGAAGTGGTTGACTTAGCTTAACAAGAAGAATGCACGCGCTCCTCGTTTGTATTTGATGTATGTTCACGATCCTGTATTGATTTCACGTTGTTTTCGACTCGTAAGTACCAATTATTGTAACTTGTGTGTGTATATGTGTTAGCCCAAATGTTGGCTAACACTCGTGACTCATGGTCTTGATTTTCATTCGGCTCTTGTCTAAGTGTCATAGATTTCATAACACTTAACTAATTTAGTTGGAACTCGCTTGTCATATTCATAATTAATCTCACAATTTTTAGAATATTTCTTAGAAACACTTAGGCTTTTCATAAATTTTGTTTATTACCTAATGTTAGACACATTTGTTATCCTTGAATTTATGTGTATCCCGTTCATTAGGTTTGAGCCGAATCTTGTTTACGTGAGTCTCATTTAAACGAGGTGAGCCTAATAACCCTTTGGGCCAAATCAGAGATCTTGGGCCGAATGGTGAGACCATGGGCCCATTGGGCCAACATAGGCCGAATTCACATGTACAATTGTTTAGGATTTTGGGCCAAGAAGTATGTCATTTAAATGATTAAATCGATTGTTAAGGCCCAATATAAGAAGATAACCGAATTGAATAGCTGGGTCAAAATCGTGGGATGAATGGAACTGCTTGGCCGATTACTCCAGCGAACCGTAAGAGGATTTGGCTGACGGTTCGGTCTTCCACAAGCCAACGAACCTTAAGGTTCGTTCTACTGTAGATGCGTGAGTCTAGAATGAAGGTTCGATGACATCCATAGGGTTCGGCTAATGAGAGCTGGTCATATAGGTTCGTTGGTGGCTTAGAAAGGTTCGTGACCAGGTAGCTGTAATAGGGTTCGGCTAATGTGGCCGCACATGGGTTCAGTGATTCCATGATGGTTCGGCAGGGTTAAAGCTTTGTTGCATGCACTCGTGGGTTCGTGAACATGCAGCGTTCGGCACCTTGCAAGGCTCGGCCATGGTCTGATGGGCACAGGTTCGTGAAGGGTTCGTTGGAAGTGTAGGTTCGCTGCCCAGCTGGTCGAAGGTTCGTGGCCATCCCCTCTATCCCGCGAACCTGTAACAACCCACCATCCCATCTGGTCTGACCCGGTTGTGGAGTTGCTCCCCATGTCGACGGTGTGCTAGAATAAGGTTTCGAGATGGTGGTTACAACAAGGGAGATGACTATTCGGTTATCTACATGGATTGAACCAAAAACCCATAGAAAACCCTACTTTTTCGTGACTTGCAAGCATCATACCTCGAATCTCAGTGTTCTAAGCTTCAGATCCGTTGTACTTTCACGTAGAGGACGTCAAGAGCTTCGCGTGGACACCAAGAACACACGAATTGGTCGAGAAACGAGCAAGATATGGTAAATTGAAGCTTGAATGTGGTGGTGAGATGTGGGTTCCGAATTTAGAGAGAGAGAGATGAGTAGGTGATTGAATAAATATGAAATTTAATGCTTGTGAGTGGTTTTTATACCCCGATGGGGTTCGGGTTCGTTTCGGTTGCTCGATTCGTGATTTCGTCGCGTATCCGGAACATTACGCGTAATTTTAAATGTTTTTAAATAAAAAGGGGTTAATTAAATATTTTGATGAGTTTCAAAATTGTAAAATGTTAAATATTTTATTTTATAAAAATTAAAGTCGTTCGTGTCGTGTTTTCGTTTTCGTTTCGTTAGATCGCGTCACCATCGCGCGTATTCGTTCGAATCGTCATTCGAACGAACACGACGATGGTTTTGCTTTCTGACTTTTGTTTTCTACTTTCCAGTCATCATTTCAGAACGTTAAACTCACAGATATGTTTGTGTGAATCGTCACCCACGCAAACACACTGTCAGTTCGTTATTCTGAAACGACACTGCAATACTGTTTGGATTGTGTTTCCTCACTGTCGGACTCAACTAAAAATCCTGTTTTCACATTGTTTTCACATTGAATTGTCGGTCATCTGATTCCTGTCATCTATGGATATCAAATTGCAACCGATTTGTTTCTGTTATTCACTTGAACACTGTTGTTTCTCATGATCTGTTGTGTTAACTGTAATTAAATTTTCACTTAATTACACACAACTAAAATTTCTCTTGTACGTTGTACTTACTGTATCTAAGTTTACACAAAAATACGTACAACGATTTCTTGTATTTAGGATTCTGATAATACAAGTAATGTATATACACATAGAATTACACATAGTTACTGTTTATAGTACACGTACCGTACGGACTTGCCGGCCTGTCAGGTACTAGTTGTCACAGTCTCCCCTTGTTAGGGAAATTTCGTCCCGAAATTTAAGCATAAAGGTCGGGCTTTACTTCTCGAACAGATGGGGATACTTTGCTTTCATGTTGTCCTCGCGCTCCCAAGTAAATTCTGGTCCGCGCTTGGAGTTCCATCGAACCTTTACAATAGGGATACGGCTACGTTTCAGTTTCTTAACTTCACGCTCCATAATCTCTACAGGTTCTTCAATGAAATGTAGTTGTTCATCAATCTTTATTTCCTATAATGGTATGATCAACGTCTCGTCTGCTAAGCACCTCTTGAGATTTGATACATGAAACACATCGTGTACTCCACTGAGCTCATCAGGGAGTTTGAGTCTGTATGCCACTGGACCTATACGTTGAGTAATCTCAAACGGTCCGACATACCTGGTGCTAGCTTTCCCTTAGCCCCAAACCGAACTACGCCTTTCCATGGGGACACTTTCAACATGACCCGGTCACCCACATCGAATTCCAACGGCTTGCGCCGTTTGTCGGCGTAACTCTTTTGGCGGCTACGTGTTGCTTGTAATCTCTGTTGTATCTGGGCAATCTTATCAGTAGTTTTCTGAATAAGTTCAGGCCCAGTTATTCTGTTGTCTCCCACTTCGGTCCAACAAATTGGAGACCGACATTTTCTACCATACAGTGCTTCAAAAGGAGCACATCCAATGCTGCTGTGGTATCTATTGTTGTAGGAGAACTCAATGAGAGGTAAATGTGTGTCCCAACTTCCACCTAAGTCTAGGATGCATGTTCTCAACATATCCTCTAGCGTTTGAATGGTGCGTTCGCTTTGTCCATCCGTTTGTGGATGATAAGCGGTGCTCAAGTTAACACTTGTCCCTATGGATTGTTGCAATGATTGCCAGAACCACGAAGTAAATCGACTGTCCCGGTCTTAAATAATAGATAAGGGCACACCGTGCCTCACTACTATTTCATCAATGTAGAGTCTCGCTAGTTTCTCCATCTTGTATGTCTCTCTGATCGGCAAAAAGTGTGCGGACTTGGTCAATCTATCAATGATGACCCAAATAGAATCGTATCCACTGGAAGTGCGGGGTAGCTTGGTAATGAAATCCATAGCTATTTGTTCCCACTTCCATTGTGGTATCTCCGGTTGTTCCAGCAAACTCGAAGGTTTCTGGTGTTCTGCTTTGACTTTGGCACAGGTGATACATTTGCCAACATAAGTGGCAATGTCTTTCTTCATGCCCGGCCACCAATAAAATGACCTAAGATCTTGGTACATCTTATCGGCACCAGGATGAACTGAATAACGTGACTTGTGTGCCTCATCAAGAATGAGTGTTCGAAGTTCATCCACTGCTGGAATCCAAACGCGATCCAGATAGTAGATAACTCCAACTTGTTTTGTTTTGAATTGCTTCTCAGCTCCACAATC
The DNA here is from genome assembly GCA_009363875.1 of Mikania micrantha. NCBI lineage: Eukaryota > Viridiplantae > Streptophyta > Magnoliopsida > Asterales > Asteraceae > Mikania > Mikania micrantha. The sequence goes on along the minus strand of CM018681.1, from coordinate 69,780,176 downwards.
GAGCTCGCGTTTCAGGTTGTTTCTTGCCACAGCTTCTTGTTGTGCTTGTAGAATGTGATCTCTCAGACTTGTTTGCACAGTCATTCCCATTGCGCGAACGCGTAAGGGTTTGACTCTTTCCTTCCGGCTCAAAGCATCTGCAACCACATTTGCTTTGCCCGGATGGTATTTGATCACACAATCGTAATCGTTCAGGAGCTCAACCCAACGTCTCTGTCTCATGTTAAGCTCCTTCTAATCAAATATGTGCTGTAAACACTTGTGATATGTGAAGATAGTGCATTTTGTACCATACAGGTAATGTCTCCAAATCTTTAAAGCAAAGACAACAGCTCCCAGTTCTAAGTCATGTGTTTTGTAATTCTTCTCATGTATCTTCAGTTGTCGTGAGGCATAAGCAATGACTTTGTCTCGTTGCATCAAAACACATCCGAGTCCCTGACGGGAAGCATCACAATAAACTACAAAGTCATCACTGCCTTCTGGGAGTGTTAAGATTGGAGCATTGCACAATCTTTGTTTCAGTGTCTGGAATGCCTCTTCTTGTTTCTGAGTCCACACAAAAGGTTCAGACTTCTGTGTGAGTTTGGTGAGAGGCAAGGCTATCTTAGAGAAATTCGAGATGAATCTCCTGTAATAACCCGCCAATCCCAAGAATGATCGGATCTCTGTTGGTGTTGTAGGCACATCCCAGTTCTTGATTGCTTCAATCTTGGCAGAATCCACGTAAATACCATCACTGTTAATCACATGACCCAAGAACTTGAACCTCTCTCAACCAAAATTCACACTTGGAGAATTTTGCATAGAGTCGTTCCTTCCTCAGGAGTTCCAAGACTGTCTTTAGATGTTGCTCATGTTCCTTCTCGTTCTTTGAATAAATTAGCATATCATCAATAAAGACGATAACAAACTGATCTAAGTACGGCTTGCACACCCGGTTCATCAAATCCATGAACACAGCCGGTGCGTTCGTCAGTCCGAATGGCATCACCATGAATTCGTATTGACCATATCGGGTACGAAAGGTCGTCTTTGGTATGTCTTCCTCTTGAATCCGGAGCTGATGATAGCCTGATCTCAGGTCTATCTTTGAAAAGTACTGTGCTCCCTATAATTGATCAAAAAAATCATCAATCCTCGGTAACGGGTACCGATTCTTGATGGTGAGTTTGTTGAGCTCTCTGTAATCAATGCGCATCCTGAAGGTTCCATCCTTCTTTTTAACAAAAAGAACCGGAGCTCCCCACGGGGAAAAACTCTGTCGGATGAATCCTTTATCGAGTAGCTCTTGTAATTGATTGGACAACTACTGCATTTCTGATGGTGCAAGTCTATAAGGAGACTTAGCTACAGGATTCGCTCCCGGAATCAAATCGATTCGGAACTGCACTGATCTCTCCGGTGGCAGTCCCGGTAAATCATCCGAAAACACATCCGCATAGTCTCTCACAACTGGTACATCTGGAATCTTGATTGCCTTCTTGTCTTCCTCGATCACGTGAGCTAAAATGCAACGCATTGTTTTCGCAGATACTTGCGAGCCTTCATGCACGATATTATCTTGACACTGCATTTCGCTTGGTCTCCCTGAATCTCCAAAATCTCATTGTTCTCCACTGGAATGCGTAGTAGTTTATCAGAACAGATGAACTCAACTCGGTTAAGAGATAGCCAATCCATTCCGATGATGATGTCGAAACTGCCCAGCTCCATCGGTATCAAATCGATGGAAAACGTGTGATCGCCAAGTGTTAGTGGGCAATTCCTAAGTATTGTGTCTACTGTGATCTGTTTGTCGTTTGCTATCTCAATAGTGTATGGGGAGTCTAACAATTCCTTATCATAATTAAGATGGCATGCAAAGTCGGATGAGATGAAACTCTGATACGCACCAGCGTCAAATAATATGGATGCATAGAAGTCAGATAAGAGAAATGTACCCGTGATTATGTTCGGGTCCTGTCGTGCATCAGTAGCTCCTATCTGGAAGGCTCCTCCCCTTGCTGCCTGAGCCCTGGGTTGAGCTTTCTTGGGACAATCCCTAGAAAAGTGTCCCGGTTCACCACAAATGAAGCAGGATCTGTTATCAGTAGCGGCAGCAGTAGCTGCATTGTTGTTTCTGTTCTGAGCCCTTGGGCTCCTGCAGTGGGCTACTAAGTGACCAAATCTCCCACAGTTGGTGCAGTATCTGCACGGGATGTTTGGCAAATGATGAAACTGGCATGAGTTTCACAGAGGTGCAGTGCCAGTGTATGGCTTCCTGATCTCCAATGGTGATGGCTGGTTGCGCATTGGGGCTTGAGTAGTGGCAGCAAAGTTTCTAGCCACCTTCTTTTCTTAGCCGGATGTTTATCCGACTTCTTGGAAGTTCCAGCCTTGGCTGTTTCAGCCTCCTTCTTAAAGTGACCAAAAGCAACCATTATATCTGTCAGGGATGCTGATAGTGTAACAGCTAACTCCTTGGTAGTAGGGTGGGCAGAAATCACATGACCCCGGATGTTGGGCGGTAGTCCCCCGACATACCGTTCAATCCTCTTTTCCAATGTTGGCACCACATCCGGTGCCAAAGTGGCTAACTCATGAAATCGTGTGGTGTAGGCCAGATGCCCAGCACCGATCATCTCCAGGTTGAGCAGTTCAGTCTCAACCTTCTTCAGTTCATTTCTTGGGCAAAACTCTGCCCGCAACATGGCCTTGAATTCACTCCACGGCATAGCTTGGGCCTCATCTCGGCCTCTGATTGAAACCTGAGCGTTCCACCAAGTCAACGCTCTCTTGTGAAATGATCCCGCAGCATACTTGACTCTGTTCTGTTCAGGACAGCCACTGATGTCGAGGGTAGTCTCCATCTTCTCGATCCACTAGATCAATCCGACTGCACCCTCACTGCCACTGAAACTGGGTGGCTTGCAACCTACAAAGTTCTTGTAGGCATAGTCCTGATTTTGCCTGGTGTTACCACTGCCTTCTCCAGATGAGTTAGCAACGTTGTTGCTGTTGTTGTTGTTGATGCGGTTCATCATCTCGGGAATCACATCCCTCAGTTGGCTAGTCAGGAGAGTAGCCAATGTCACCGTAGCAGGATCCAACTGATAAACCGGTGGTGGCGGAGGAGGAGGCGGATGTGACAATTCGGCCATTCGCGGTTAACCCCGTTAACCAGAAATTATCAGAATCAATGTGAATGTCATCAGAATCAAACTAAAAAGGGTTTGTATCGAACAAAATAAAGTTGTTATCATTTAAATACAATAGATTAGATTGTAATTAAGTAAAAACCCTAATTTTGACTTTCCAAGTCAAAATTCGAAGGGGTTATCACATGAAAATTCGAATTCCACATATCTTGCAAGTAAAAACCGAAATTTATTGCTCCTAATCATGGTATTGATGATTATTAACGTTTTTTATCAGTTACATAGTTCATGAATGATCGAATTAAACCGAAATGGCATTCAAAAGTCGAAACCGTAACATTCCACTATCAGAAGGCTCCGATTAATGATAATGCTATGATGATTTCATCTAATTACAACGAATTGATGGACTTCGAGTGCTAGGGTTCTTAGACAAAACCGATTTGGGGGTTTGAGTAAAAACAAATAGGAAATCCAAATTAAACATCAAGGGAAGGTTCGAAATCTGTTACTTAATGAAAACCCCACGGATTTACTGATTAACTTAATCAAATTCATCGAATTTGTATCATGGGATAATGGGGTTAAGTTCGAACATGTGTAGGTTCGAAAAACCGAATGTTTTGATCAAAGTAGTTCGATTAAACTTGTAGTTTGAGTCGCATTAGCTACAAGAACAGAAAGCCCATGATGTTGGTTTCAATTAGGTTGGAATTGAGGCCCAATTGGGTGTAGTTTGCTTCGGTTATGATTAAAAAGGGGAATGGGCCGTTTGGGCTTAAAAGAATTAAAAGCCACGATCTGTTAATGAAATATGAATAGATGAGTTGGTAAGAAAGGTGTGTTGAGTATGGGGGGCAGGGGTTCGATCCTAGGCCTCACCGTTTTTTTTTTGTTATTAAGATCATTTTAGTATTTTAAGCATAACTTTCTCGTTCTAACTCCGATTCGATCCGTTAGAGTTGCGTTGGAACCGTAACGAGATCCCGAACCAAATAAAATAATAAAATTTATATTTTAACCCGAAAATGTAGTCGCGTATAACTACGCGTATTTAAATAAAATCGTATATGGTTATATGATTTAATTTAAACGATTCTAACTATCTAACATACGTGTGTTGACACGTATGTGATTTCAAGCACAAAACGACATCCCGAATAACACTAAGTTGTTGTTAAAACACAGGTTCTTCGTAAAGGACTTTCTACGTGATTTCACATGTTTGATCATTCTATTGCTATCAAAGGTGCGTACACGGCCCCTTTCTTATTTTAACTGTTTTGGGGGAGAAAACATGTGCAACGAACACTTTAGATACATATCATTTGCATGAGTTAGCTGCTTACATTAAGTGCAAACATAGCATTACAAGTCCTTACATTTCGAACCGTTTAGTTTGTCGTAGTGCAAAGCGTGGTAGTTGGAAATAGATCTATTAGGTTTGACAAACCTCACTTGGTAGATGGGATCTACGCAAGTGTTTGACTAGCCAATTCACATTACTATTGTTTGTGCTAGACAATAGTGGCAAGGCAAAACATGCGATTGCATGCAACAGTCAGCTTCGGAGTCGACCACTTATGTAAATAGTACAAATGACTAGCTATCATGACTATGCATGTGTGATAATGTTATCTGCAAACATTTTGTTCAAACAATTGTTTCAAACATTTGTGAATGCTTAAACCTGTGTATGCACCAACCTTTGTGTTGACTTGATTTACATGTTTTCTCAGGACGCTAAGGTACACAAGCAAGCAAGCATGGACTAGGAGATCGAGTCGCATGCATATTTTACATTTCAGTTATTTGGATTTGAGCATTTGAAACTTTGCATTGTAATTTACAGTTTCAAACCGTTATGGTTGTTTATGTTTTAAAAAGTTTCCGCAACGCTAGAACTTTGATATTACAGTTTTAGACCAAAGTATGTTTTGAAAATTGGGGGCGTGACAGATTGGTATCATGTAACAGATATGGCAGCACCGTCACCACCGCATGTGATCGTACACGATGATGAGGAGCCGATAGCTCCAGCATTTCAGTATCATGAGGAGGATCCCGTAGAGGACCCGGATGAGGACCCGGAGGAGGACGACCCAGGGGAGGATCCTGAGGAGGATCCACAGGAGGATCCTGAGGATGACCCACAGGAGGAGCCACAGAGAGACCTAGAGAAAGCACCTGCGGAGGATTCCACCGAGGAGTCTTCATATCGTATGCCACCTAGGTTTCGTGCCTGTAAGAGGCCACGGTTTGAGTCAGATGATGTCGCCCGATTGACATGGGAGTCAAAGTGGGCTAATGATCGGATCGAGCATATGGCACAGGAGCTCCGGGATGTAAACGCCCGATATGCAGAGCTTCGTAGTGTAGTTCAGGGGATGGAGTCACACATTGTACATCTGACTACTCGAGTGCAGGAGGAGGAGCACCGAGCCGACATTGCTGAGGGGAGGTTGATTGCACTAGAAGAGCAATTTGTATCTGAGGCTGAAGAGGAAGAGGAGGAGGAGGAGATACCAGCACAGGATGTTGATTCTGATGCTTACTCCACTATTGAGGATGCTTGACTTTCTTTATTTTGTTTAAACTTATTAGGGGCGGGTTGTGTTCCTACATTAGATGTTTGAGAAACTTATGTTTTGATTTTGAAAGTATTGTACTCAAATCAGATTATTATCTATTGAAAACTATTACTTATTGCCAACAGTTGTGTTGATTCCTACATTACATGTTTGTTGTTTGTTGTATTGTTTACACGTTTCACATTGGACTTTGATAACACTCTAACATTTCTTTTAACTAGGAAGATAATGGCCGGTGAGAACATTCACATGACAGTTGCTGAGCTCAATGAGCTGATTAACAACAAGGTAGCGGAGGCTATCGCGAACTACACTCAGACACACACTACAGGGCCACATGGTCCAGCAGGGGGATTGGTGAACCCACAGGCGTGCACGTTCAATATGTTCTTGGACTGTAAGCCACACAACTTCAAAGGATCGGAAGGAGCCATTGGACTCCTACGATGGATTCAGAAAGCCGAATCGGTGTTTGAAATGTGTAACTGTCCTGATGAGAATAAGGTCAAATATGCTACGGGTACGTTGGAGGGTCCAGCATTGACCTGGTGGAACTCCAATGTTCAGACTTTGGGATTGGGAGAAGCGAATGCCCTAACATGGAATGGATTCAAAACCTTACTGCAGGAGGAGTACTGTCCTCGCGGTGAAATGCAGAAACTGGAGGAGGAGTATTGGCATCTCAAGATGGAGGGTCAAACATCGAGGAGTACACGACTCAGTCACATGAACCGGCCAGACTCCTACCTCACATGGCTACTCCAGCAAGCAAGTGGATAGAGAGGTACATCGGGGGATTAGTGCCTCAGATTCAGGGATTGGTTACTTCTGCAAATCCCACGACGATTCAACACGCTGTTCGACTAGCGCACCAATTGACTGACCAGGCAGTTTTACAAGGAACTCTGCCTAAACGAACATCAGCTACTAAGGTGGGAGACCACAAGAGGAGGTGGGAAAGCAGCAACACCAAAAATTTTAATCAACAGCCGTTTCAGCAGAACCGAAAGCAGGATTCACACAAGTCTTATCACAATTCGAACAGTGGTCAGCAGTCATCATCATCAGGGGGTATATTGGTAAACACCCAAAGTGCAACAAGTGTGGATTTCATCATGCTGGGAATCAGTGTGATAAGTTTAAGTGTCAACGGTGTGGTAAAGGAGGGCATGCAGCTAAGGATTGCCGCGAAGAATTGCAAAACAATTCCAACACTCAGAACAACAACCAGAACAACGCACAGAAGGGTTGTTTTGAGTGTGGTAAGCCGGGGCACTTCAAAAAGGATTGCCCACAAATCAAGAAAGGAGGGAATAATGATGCAAATGGCAACGGCAACGGAAATGGCAATGGCACCAATAACAACAATGGTGCTAGTGGCAGGGCGTTTGTGATTGGAGGACGTCAGGCACGGGAGGATCCCAACATTGTCACGGGTACGTTCCTCTTGAATAATCACTATGCCTCTATGCTATTTGATACTGGTGCAGACCGGAGTTTTGTATCTAGTTCATTTTCTAAGTTGCTAAATGTTAGTCTCACTGCCTTAGAAAACCCATACACGGTAGAACTAGCTGATGGCAAGTTAATTGTAGTTGAACAAATCCTTAAGGGATGTATGCTTGACTTGATGGGTCAAACACTGGAAATTGACCTTTTGCCTATCACCTTAGGCAGTTTTGATGTAGTCATTGGCATGGACTGGTTGTCCAAACACCAGGCTGAAATAGTATGCCATGAAAAGATCATTTGTATACCTCTTTCGCATGGAGAGACATTGTATGTACAAGGCGAGAAGAGCAATACGCCACTGTGTCTCATATCTTGTATGAAAGCACACAAATGTCTACGGAAAGGTCATACAGCAGTTATAGCACTTATAACTGAGAAACCGGTAGCTGAGAAGACGATTGAAGACATTCCAGTAGCTTGTGAATTTCCTGAAGTATTTCCAGAAGACTTACTGGGATTACCACCTATCAGACAAGTGGAATTTCGAATCGACCTTACACCAGACGCAACACCGATAGCTAGGGCGCCTTATCGACTTGCACCTTCTGAGATGCAAGAGTTATCTACACAACTGCAAGAGTTGTTGGATAAGGGCTTTATACGACCTAGTTTTTCACTGTGGGGAGCTCCAGTCTTATTTGTTAAGAAAAAGGACGGGACTTTCCGAATGTGTATCGATTACCGGGAACTTAACAAGGTTACTATCAAAAACCGGTATCCGTTACCTAGAATTGACGATCTGTTCGATCAGTTGCAAGGTTCGAGTTACTACTCGAAGATTGATCTCAGATCGGGTTACCATCAACTCAGAGTACAGGAAGAAGATATCCCGAAGACAGCCTTCAGAACGCGCTATGGCCATTATGAGTTCTTGGTCATGCCATTTGGGTTGACAAACGCTCCAGCTGTATTCATGGATCTCATGAATCGTGTTTGTAAACCTTATCTTGATAAGTTTGTCATTGTTTTCATTGATGACATTCTCATCTATTCTCAGACTGAGGAGGAGCACGCTGAACATCTTCGTTTGTTGTTAGAATTATTGAAACAAGAGCAACTGTACGCTAAGTTCTCGAAATGTAACTTCTGGATGCAAGAAGTTCAATTCTTAGGTCATATAGTCAATGAAAAGGGCATACATGGTGATCCAGTGAAAATTGAAGCGATTAAGAATTGGGAAGCACCAAAAACCCCTACCGAGGTACGACAATTCCTTGGTTTGGCGGGTTATTACCGACGATTCATTGAGGGTTTTTCAAAGATCGCTCAACCACTTACAGCTCTTACGCACAAAGGAACGAAGTATAACTGGACGGATAAACAGGAAGCTGCATTCCAGTTATTGAAACAGAAACTTTGCAGTGCACCGAAATTGTCCTTACCGGAAGGAACAGAAGACTTTGTGGTGTACTGTGACGCATCTGCACAGGGTTTGGGATGTGTGTTGATGCAACGTGATAAAGTGATTGCTTACGCTTCAAGGCAACTACGACCACACGAAAAGAATTACACTACTCACGACTTGGAATTAGGAGCAGTGGTTTTTGCTTTGAAGATTTGGAGGCATTATTTGTATGGAACCAAGTGTACCATTTACACTGATCATAAGAGTCTGCAACATATCTTTGATCAGAAGGAACTCAACATGAGACAGCGACGGTGGGTCGCGTTGTTGAATGATTACGAATGCGCAATCAAGTACCATCCGGGAAAAGCTAATGTGGTAGCTGACGCTCTAAGCAGAAAAGACACAACAGGAACAAGACGGGTTCGCGCACTTATGATGACGATACATACTGACTACCTGACAAGGTACGTAGTGCTCAGCTGGAAGCCTTAGAAAAAGATAAATTGGTACAAGAATACTTACGAGGGATGGAAACACAATTGGATGTCAAGCCTGATGGAATTCGTTATTTCATTAATCGACTGTGGATACCTTTGCATGGTGGTTTAAGGGAACTTGTGATGGATGAAGCGCACAAGTCTAGATATTCAGTCCATCCGGGATCAGACAAGATGTATCGTGACTTAAAGGCACTGTATTGGTGGCCTCACATGAAAGCCGACATTGCTAGGTATGTTAGCAAATGTTTGACTTGTTCTAAAGTCAAAGTGGAATATCAGAAACCATCTGGTTTGCTACAACAACCAGAAATACCGGTGTGGAAATAGGAACAGATTTCGATGGATTTCATTACTAAATTACCCCGTACACCAAGTGGTTGTGACACGATATGGGTAATTGTCGATCGATTAACGAAATCTGCACATTTCTTGGCAATCAAGGAAACTGATAAAATTGAGAAACTGACACGTATTTACATCAAGGAAGTGGTAGCACGACATGGCGTGCCAATTTCCATCATATCGGATTGGGATGCTCGATTCACTTCAAACTTTTGGAAATCACTTCATAAGTCATTCGGGACTCGTTTGGATATGAGTATCGCATATCATCCACAGACCGACGGTCAGAGTGAACGTACAATTCAAACGCTCGAGGATATGTTACGAGCTTGTGTAATTGACTTCGGTGATAGCTGGGAAAACCACTTACCGTTAGTGGAATTCTCTTACAACAACAGTGATCATACAAGTATTCAGGCAGCACCATTTGAAGCTTTGTATGGTCGTAAATGTCGTTCACCAGTTTGTTGGGCTGAAATTGGTGACGGTCAGATTACAAGTCCTGAACTAGTACATGAAACGACAGAGAAGATAGTTCAAATTCGGAACCGTATGGCAGCGGCCCGGGATCGACAAAAGAGTTACGCTGACAAACGTCGCTAGCCGTTGTTATCATTTAAATACAAAAGATTAGATTGTAATTAAGTAAAAACCCTAATTTTGACTTTCCAAGTCAAAATTCGTAGGGGTTATCACATGAAAATTCGAATTCCACATATCTTGCAAGTAAAAACCGAAATTTATTGCTCCTAATCATGGTATTGATGATTATTAACGTTTGTTATCAGTTACATAGCTCATGAATGATCGAATTAAACCGAAATGGCATTCAAAAGTCGAAACCGTAACATTGCACTATCAAATCCATGGCATTCGACCATAACTCACAAAATTAGACACTCTCACACTATAATCGGCTCCCTTAGAGAGTTCTGCACACAACCATTTGATTCCAGAAGCTCGGATTGAAGGATTCGATCGTGGGTCGGCCGAAGTTCAAGCTAGAAGTTGATTTTTATCAATTCGACATTAAATCACGTAAGTAATCACTCCTGTATAGCCTAAAAGTGCCGACTAAGAGTACCCCCATGTTAATTTTGACTGATAACATTGGGTTATATAAGATTGAATAACTAGGGTTCATAATAAGAATGATTTGGGGTTTTTCATGAAGACGAGATTCTTACTCAAATCAAATTTTACAGATAGATTCGTAATCCTCTTTCTAATGAAAACCATGTAGCAATTTCTTGTAATAACATCGGTTTGAAGAAGTTTAATTTCTAGGGTTCTTAATGGAAACCTATTTGGGGGTTTTGATTTAAACGTATTTTAAAATCGAATTAAACCTTACAGAGATGTTCGGAATTCTCTTTTTACTGAAATCCCTATACTAATTGCATAAAACAATAACAAATTCTATGAAAACGATTTCTAGGGTTTGTTATGAAAAGCGAAATTGGGGATTTGAGTGAGATGGGTTCAAGAATCAAAATGAATGATATCTGTAGTTTCAGAAGGCTCCGATTAATGATAATGCTATGATGATTTCATCTAATTACAACGAATTGATGGACTTCGAGTGCTAGGGTTCTTAGACAAAACCGATTTGGGGGTTTGAGTAAAAACAAATAGGAAATCCAAATTAAACATCAAGGGAAGGTTCGAAATCTGTTACTTAATGAAAACCCCATGGATTTACTGATTAACTTAATTAAATTCATCGAATTTGTATCATGGGATAATGGGGTTAAGTTCGAACATGTGTAGGTTCGAAAAACCGAATGTTTTGATCAAAGTATTTTGATTAAACTTGTAGTTTGAGTCGCATTAGCTACAAGAACAGAAACCCCATGATGTCAGTTTCAATTAGGTTCGAATTGAGGCCCAATTGGGTGTAGTTTGCTTCGGTTATGATTAAAAAGGGGACTGGGCCGTTTGGGCTTAAAAGAATTAAAAGCCACAATCTGTTAATGAAATATGAATAGATGATTTGGTAAGCAAGGTGTGTTGAGTATGGGGGGCAGGGGTTCGATCCTAGGCCTCACCGTTTTTTTTTTTTGATATTAAGATCATTTTAGTATTTTAAGCATAACTTTCTCGTTCTAACTCCGATTCGATCCGTTCGAGTTGCGTTGGAACCGTAACGAGATCCCGAACCAAATAAAATAATAAAATTTATATTTTAACCCGAAAATGTAGTCGCGTATAATTACGCGTATTTAAATAATATCGTATATGGTTATATGATTTAGTTTAAACGATTCTAACTATCTAACATACGTGTGTTGACACGTATGTGATTTCAAGCACAAAACGACATCCCGAATAACACTAAGTTATTGTTAAAACATAGGTTCTTCGTAAAGGACTTTCTACGCGATTTCACGTGTTTGATCATTCTATTGCTATCAAAGGTGCGTACACGGCCCCTTTCTTATTTTAACTGTTTTGGGGGAGAAAACATGTGCAACAAACACTTTAGATGCATATCACTTGCATGAGTTAGCTGTTTACATTAAGTGCAAACATAGCATTACAAGTCCTTACATTTCGAACCGTTTAGTTTGCCGTAGTACAAAGCGTGCTAGTTGGAAATAGATCTATTAGGTTTGACAAACCTCACTTGGTAGATGGGATCTACGCAAGTGTTTGACTAGCCAATTCACATTACTATTGTTTGTGCTAGACAATAGTGGCAAGGCAAAACATGCGATTGCATGCAACAGTCAGCTTCGGTGTCGACCACTTATGTAAATAGTACAAATGACTAGCTATCATGACTATGCATGTGTGATTATGTTATCCGCAAACATTTTGTTCAAACAGTTGTTTCAAACATTTGTGAATGCTTAAACCTGTGTATGCACCAACCTTTGTGTTGACTTGATTTACATGTTTTCTCAGGACGCTAAGGTACACAAGCAAGCAAGCATGGACTAGGAGATCGAGTCGCATGCATATTTTACATTTCAGTTATTTGGATTTGAACATTTGAAACTTTGCATTGTAATTTACAGTTTTCAAACCGTTATGGTTGTTTATGTTTTAAAAACGTTTCCGCAATGCTAGAACTTTGATATTACAGTTTTAGACCAAAGTATGTTTTGAAAATCATATAGAGGTCTTCGTTATGACTAATGATCTGAGATCCTGGCTTGTCACGTCCCAAACGGTATAATTCCGTTAGTTGAAAATTGGGGGTGTGACAGTGGAGGTGGAGGAGAGTCAGGTGGTGTCGGTGTAGATGAGTGAGGAGCAGAGCCTTGAGTCAATGGTAATAGAGGTGGTTGTCTTCTTGGCGGCATTCTGATCATAACCGAAAGTAATCGGTTAGTGCAGTGATCAGAAGTAGAAGACATATGCAAATTGAATCCTAAGTCACACGATCTCTATATGAGGGTCCCTAGGTTATAGTCTAGGCCAAACCGTTAAGTAATATGACCTATATTTCTCTATAACCATTGCTCTGATACCAATCTGTCACACCCCAGGCCGGCGGGAACGGATCGTGTTTTCCCGTCGAGCGGAAGGTTCCCGGGGCGCGATATCTTGAGTGATAATCAAATGATCAGATTGTTTACATAGCACATGATAAATAAATGAGAAATGCTAATACATCCATGACATAGAATTACAAGATTAAATTACAATGTATCGTTCATAATTTAATCTAGTAAATCTACCAAAAAGAATCAATGTAACTATATCTTGTATATGTACAAGATACACAAAAAATGATTCATGGTTATTGTCACCCAAAAGCATGCAATACAAAATAAAGCTAGGTCTTCTAAAAGTCCGCTAGCTAAATACTTGCATGTAAGTATCTACACCTGTTCATCACCTGAGAAACATGTATTTAAACAAAGTCAACACTAGGTTGGTGAGTTCATAAGTAAGTTAATGTAAAACCTTGATTCATTCACATGCACATTCACAATGATAAATATGTTACTTGTATGATTGTCTGTTTCACTTGTTCACCCAATGGCTCCTCAATAGTTACATTCACAAGTACTATATTATCCTAGCAGTGATGCTTATATATAGGGCACATGTAAGGGAACTAAGCCCTAGCCAACATCCCACCACATCAACACTAGAACTCCACACTACTTGCAATACAACTATTGATTTCCATCCTCAATTCTCATGTTTGTCCCACTGAATCACCTGTGTTCTCATGAATAGAATAATATGATGATAGCATTGTACTTATCAAACTGAAGTATTGATAACCATTTTGTGTAATAAGGATATTAGATATAATTAATCTGTTCCTTGTATTATTCGATTTTCTGCGCGTTAATTGTTGTTACACTTTTAAATTATTAAAAGTGTTAGTTAACTGTATGTAATGTATTCTCAAATGCAACGTATAGAGCCCAAAAGGAGTCCATTGTGATCCTCACGTAATCAGATTACAACGCACCCGATTCACCTCTATCCCGCCGTGTGAATCCCAATGCCTTCATCGAAACTGTTACTAGTAATATGACATGAGAGAAAATAAATTCCTCAGTCTACTAGACAAAGGTGACGATGGATGATGTACATCTATGTGTTATTGTTTTCAATGTAGGGATGTTCTCATGTAATTAACAAAGTTGAATAAGAACTTGTCTTATTACGTTATGTTAATCATTGTGTGAATGATGTGATTATCATGAAGTTACATTATCACGATTATCATTCATGTAATCCATATGTTCACCATGTAATCCTTAAGCCGTAGTAAGAACTAGTCTTAGTACCCTTAAGTGACGCTGGTGGTGGATACCAAATGCTCTATACTATCACCTAGTATATTTTTAGGTTGTAACTAAGTGTTATAAGTACTTGACTTATCACACTTGGTTAATTACAATGTGGAATGACATTTAGAAGATATTTTATCTTCTAATCATTCATGTGTTGTGTAGTGTCATCATGTTTCACTGTAGTAGTTCTCATTGTTTATTTGTGTATGGATTGTCTCAATGTTACTCATGTATGAATAACCAAGTGTTATAAGATATAATCTAACAACTATGTTATTCAATTGTATTGATGATTATGAAATTATATCATCATATTCATCTGAGTTTCCCTGTTATCTCATGATCATACAAGCATGCATACAATGACAAACGATAATAAACAATTTAATATTATCTAAATCAAAGTATAAATAACATGTTAGGTAAGACTTTTAAATAAATAAAAGTAAACATGTTTCTCAGCCCCGAGAGTTTAAAATCAGTTAAGATTAAAGTAAAAGGGGCATATGAACTCACCTTGTGTTAGAAGTGGTTGACTTAGCTTAAGAAGAAGAATGCATGTTCTCCTCGTTTGTATTTGATGTATGTTCACGATCCTGTATTGATTTCACGTTGTTTTCGACTCGTAAGTACCAATTATTGTAACTTGTGTGTGTATATGTGTTAGCCCAAATGTTGGCTAACACTCGTGACTCATGGTCTTGATTTTCATTCGGCTCTTGTCTAAGTGTCATAGATTTCATAACACTTAACTAATTTAGTTGGAACTCGCTTGTCATATTCATAATTAATCTCATAATTTTTAGAATATTTCTTAGAAATACTTAGGCTTTTCATAAATTTTGTTTATTACCTAATGTTAGAGACATTTGTTATCCTTGAATTTATGTGTATCACGTTCATTAGGTTTGAGCCGAATGTTGTTTATGTGAGTCTCATTTAAACGAGGTGAGCCTAATAACCCTTTGGGCCAAATCAGAGATCTTGGGCCGAATGGTGAGACCATGGGCCCATTGGGCCAACATAGGCTGAATTCACATGTACAATTGTTTAGGATTTTGGGCCAAGAAGTATGTCATTTAAATGATTAAATTGGTTGTTAAGGCCCAGTATAAGAAGATAACCGAATTGAATAGCTGGGTCAAAATCGTGGGATGAATGGAACTGCTTGGCCGATTACTCCAGCGAACCTTAAGAGGATTTGGCTGAAGGTTCGGTCTTCCACAAGTCAACGAACCTTAAGGTTCGTTCTACTGTAGATGCGTGAGTCTAGAATGAAGGTTCGGTGACATCCATAGGGTTCGGCTAATGAGAGCTGGTCATATAGGTTCGTTGGTGGCTTAGAAACGTTCGTGACCAGGTAGCTGTAATAGGGTTCGGCTAATGTGGCAGCACTTGGGTTCGGTGATTCCATGATGGTTCGGCAGGGTTAAAGCTTCGTTGCATGCACTCGTGGGTTCGTGAACATGCAGCGTTCGGCACCTTGCAAGGCTCGGCCATGGTCTGATGGGCACAGGTTCGTGAAGGGTTCGTCGGAAGTGCAGGTTCGCTGCCCAGCTGGTCGAAGGTTCGTGGCCATCCCCTCTATCCCGCGAACCTGTAACAACCCACCATCCCATCTGGTCTGACCCGGTTGTGGAGCTGCTCCCCATGTCGACGGTGTGCTAGAATAAGGTTTCGAGATGGTGATTACAACAAGGGAGATGACTAATCGGTTATCTAGATGGATTGAAGCAAAAACCCATAGAAAACCCTACTTTTTCGTGACTTGCAAGCATCATACCTCGAATCTCAGTGGTCTAAGCTTCAGATCCGTTGTACTTTCACATAGAGGACGTCAAGAGCTTCGCGTGGACACCAAGAACACACGAATTGGTCGAGAAACGAGCAAGATATGGTAAATTGAAGCTTGAATGTGGTGGTGAGATGTGGGTTCCGAATTTAGAGAGAGAGAGATGAGTAGGTGATTGAATAAATATGAAATTTAATGCTTGTGAGTGGTTTTTATACCCCGGTGGGGTTCGGGTTCGTTTCGGTTGCTCGATTCGTGATTTCGTCGTGTATCCGGAACGTTACGCGTAATTTAAATGTTTTTAAATAAAAAGGGGTTAATCAAATATTTTGATGAGTTTCAAAATTGTAAAATGTTAAATATTTTATTTTATAAAAATTAAAGTCGTTCGTGTCGTGTTTTCGTTTTCGTTTCGTTAGATCGCGTCACCATCGCGCGTATTCGTTCGAATCATCATTCGAACGAACACGACGATGGTTTTGCTTTCCGACTTTTGTTTTCTACTTTCCAGTCATCATTTCAGAACGTTAAACTCACAGATATGTTTGTGTGAATCGTCACCCACGCAAACACACTGTCAGTTCGTTATTCTGAAACGACACTGCAATACTGTTTGGATTGTGTTTCCTCACTGTCGGACTCAACTAAACATCCTGTTTTCACTTTGTTTTCACATTGAATTGTCGGCCATCTGATTCCTGTCGTCTATGGATATCAAATGTTGGACCGATCGGGAGCTCGGAAACAATCCGAATCCAATGAAAAACTACTCGATAACCTCTGGGATAGTGCGGAATCCTATTCCAGGGTTTTCCAAACGAAACCAACAGAAACCGTGGTGATCCGAGGCTGTAGGAACAACTTGGAAGCAACGAACGAACACCACGGGTTGAGAATCGAACTTGGAAGCATAAGAACCTCTCAAATCTTCAAGGGTTTTGACACTGGAGTGCTAGGGAAGAAGGAGAGCTCTGGAAAGTTAGGTTTGAAATGATTTGAACATCTATATATAGGCTGTAGTCATTCGGCCGAATGAGTGGCCGAAGCAGCTCATTCGGCGAATGACCAAGCTCGAATGAGCAGACATTCGAATGAGTCATTCGGCGAATGACTCATTCGGAACACAGACATTCGCTATAACCTTCATTCGCCGAATGACTTCATTCTAGAGTCATTCGGCCGAATGAGAGTACTTCATACTCAAACAGTTTATAATCAAATCAAACAACTAGATAAACATTAATAGACAATAATCAATAGAAATAAACATTATGAAATAGATATAAAGACAACTTCCATTAATACTTTGAACATTTACATGATAAGAGTTACAAAACTGAACTAGGGACAATAAACATGCATCAACAAACTCCCCCTTGGACCTAGTTCAACTCTTGGAAGTGTCTTTCTTGAAATACTTTTCTGAAATAGCTTTCCAGTCTGCTCCAGCGTGGATCTTGAAAATGCTGCAGAGACGGATCACTCTCATAAATTGCAAAGCTTGCACCATGTCTGGAACGTCGAAGAAAATCTGGTTTCTGAACAAAGCTTGAACATCCTTGTGAGACAAGTTAGTCAACCATATAGGATCAAAGATCCTAACAGTCTCCCACTGTTTGTCTTTGCACAAAACTATCACAGCTTCACCTGTGCGCCCATCATAATACCACCATCGGAAGCCATCCATAAAGTCTTGTCGCATCTTCCGCAGTGGAATCTTCTTCAAGACTTTAGGGGGAAGCCACTTCAGGATCACTTTATGCTTCCGGGTATCCCCATCTATCTCTGGCAAGTAGTACCTCTCTGGTTGCTGTGGCTGAAAGTTCACCCATCTCTTCCGGTATTCGTACTTGATTTGTCGAGAGAACCAAGCAGACATCCCGGAGTCTTCACAGTATAGCATGTTCAGACGTGCTAGTTGATTGACCTCGAATCCAGGCAGCGTCTTGAAATCATGCGGGTGTTTGAAGTAATCTATACCCTTTTCCCTCTTTACTGCGTAGCACCCAAGATCATGGAAGTATGCCCAGCTGAGTATCTGACCTCCAGCCTTATATCCTTTGGTCCTGTAGACTTTCTTGTGCGTTGCTGGCATCTTCTCAGTGCTTTGTTTCTTTAGTACCTCCCAGTACGCAGCCCATTCTTCCTTTCTTTTCTTTAAGTCATCAGCTTCAGCCTTGCTAGCCTCTACTTGCTCTTCAAGATATCTGACCAAGAGATCCTCCGTTTCCTGATCAAATGGTTCAGTGAATGTAGGCAACTCAGCTTCAGCCGATGTATACTTTGGATACTCTTCTTCTGTGATGTCTTCCAAAATGACTTCATCTACATCATCAAAAATTTCTGGTTCGGGCTCTGCAGTACTGGGTACAGAGGTGTCCTCAGTGACCACCTCATCAGGATTCAACCTGAACAGCTCGGCTATTTGCTCTTTTGACAAGCAGTGTATGATTTCACCCTCCTCCTTGTCGTAGCTCACTGAGTGCTGTATAATGCCTTGAGCGTCTAAGATCATAGTAAGAGTCTCATCGAGTTGACGTCTCAGAGGCACAGCTTGGACTTCCTCAGTAGCTTCAGGCTCTGCAGTCTTTGATGGAGACGAAGGAGGAGGAGCCTGAGCCTTCTTATCGTTCGCCTTCTTGGATCTGATCTCGGAAGTGGGAGGAGCTTTGTCTTCATTGTTGTTATCATCATCATCATCATCATCATCAGTACCAGATGATTCTCCAGACCCACTCCCAGATCCATCTTTATCTTCATCATCATCATCATCCTCTTCATCTGATTCCTCGTCTTTTTCGGAATCTTCGTAATCCACCTGTTCCTCATCAGACTCTTCTTCATCTTCTTCTTTGTCTGAATCATCGGAACGATCCTCAACTCCTTCCAGTCTGGGAGTACTCTCCTTCGAACCCTCGACAAGTCCAGCTAGACGAGCATTCTCAGACTCTAGCTGCAGGATCCGATCACTGAAACCAGAGGCTGTCAGAGCCAACTGGTTGTGCTCATCAATATATTTCAGGAGCTGCTCCTCCTGTTGTGCAGACCTGGCCCTCAAATCGGCCCTCTGGTCTGCAGCCTGAAGCAGCAGAGTATCCTGCTCTTCAATCCTCTGAGTGAGCTGAGCAATAACCAACTCCTGCTCTTTATTCTTCCTCTCTTGCTCCATGCTCCTCTCCATCAGTCTCAAGACCATACTGTTCAGTGTACTAAGCTGATCTACAACTGAAACAGCAGGTATATGAACATCAGCACGAACTGTGGAGGGGCCAGAGGAAGCAGCAACATAAACAGGCTCTTGAATGAAAGGAGTGGACAGAGGGGCAGTAATGGCCTGAGTGTGAATGGCCCTTGTCCTTGTCAGTGAAGAAACTGACACAGCTGCTACTGATGTGACAGTAGTTGCAGCAGCTGTAGTCAGTTCTGACCTCCTTTGGAAAGAGAATCGGGTTCTCTTTCCCCTTCCAGCTCTGGATGAGGTGGACAGTCCAGCAGAAACAATCACTGCTGTGGAAGCAGGAGCAGATGACCTAGGAGGGGGAGAAATGTCAAACTCCGGAATAAATATCGTATCAGTAATATCCTCCAAATCATCATCTGTCCTCTTTCTCTTCCTCATCTCCACTCTTCCGCCCTCATCCACTTTCTCAAACTCATCATCATGAGTCTCTTCAGAATCAGAACTGTCTTCATCACCTTCAACTGCTACACCTTCATCTTCACTCGAGTCTTCTGACTCATCACCACCACCTGAGGAATGTGGAACTGAAACATCGAGAGGAACAGTCACTGAGGATGTAGTAGTAGTCAAGAAGTCCAAATCCAACAGTGAATCGATGTCCACATCCTCCTCCTGAGCTGTTGACACAGCAACATCACCACCAGCACCAGAAACAGTAACATCAACCATGCTCACTGAAGCAGCAGTGGTTATGTGTACTGATGTCATCTCACCAGCCCCAGAACTCTCAACAGCAACAGTGCTCACCTCCACTGTGCTCACATCAACACCAGCACCACTCGGGCCTGCACCACCATCTCCATCCTCACTATCACTATCATCATCACCAGCCGGAACTACAATGTCCTCCACATCTGAGTCGGAGTCATCGTGTCTCCATCTTCTTCCAGCCGGAGCCCTGTAGTCAGGTCGAGAGAGGTGACCAAATAATGATCGAGTAGTAGGCTTCCTCTCCTTCCCTCTGTATGACAAAACTCTGTTGAGAGTTATGTCATTCATGTGCTCCAATCTGATAATGTCAGCATTCAGCTTTGGGAGATCTGGAATCTGTGCATCAATGATCTGCTGTATGAATCGAGGGTACATCAAAAACTTCTTGTCACCCTTCAGCCCCACGTTCTCCTTCATGTGCAGAAAAACCATCTCGGAGAAGTTGAATGGTTTGTTGAGCACAAGGGCAGCAAATGCGCACTGTATGGTTTCGCGCATATCATCGAAGCCTCCTCTCCTGGAGCCAAGACAGTGTACAAGTACATGCGCCAAGTACTTGAACTGCGGGGACATGAACGCTTTGTTCAAAATCCCGGCTCCAATATCTCCCTCGTACTTGCATCTGAGGAAGCATCCACGTACTAGAAATCTGTCAAGAAGAACTGGATGATCCGGAGAGTCCAGAAAACCACACACCCTCCGTATGTGCTCAGCTGACACTACAACGTCATGACCCCTGACCTTGCCCCTAATGACTGTAGGCTCGGCCTCACAGTCAATATCAGCTGATGTCCAGAAATCCTGCTGATGTGATAAATATGGCACATGAACGGTCGAAATGGCAGTGAAAATCCTGGAACGCCTCAGGAAAGTAATGATATCAGCATAATGCTTCGCGTTCGGAGTCGTCAGATCAAGATGGGCACAGATGTTATGCTTCGGTACTGATTTGTATCCTGCCATGCTGCACAATACAAGAAATACACATATCAGTACAAGATGATCAATTAAACAATGAGATTTAACAAAAATCAGATTAACTTTCTTCTGATATGCCGAATGAGTCCATTCGCCGAATGAGTTATCTGTCGAATGAGGCTCATTCGTCGAATGACTCTCATTCGTCGAATGAGACTTGAGTATGACTGGTCATTTGCCGAATGATCCATTCGTCGAATGAGGCTCATTCGCCGAATGAGTCATTCGCCGAATGACGACATTCGGCAGTATGACAGTTCAAAATCCCTTTTTGTCCAAAATCTCAAATCTATCCAAAAAATTTGTTGAACAAGCCTCAGAAATGACCGATTAGCAATTTTAATTCATGACATTATGGGTTTTAGTTCCATCTTGACAGTTTATTCGTTGGGCGAATATCGAAACCCTAAAACCCTAAATGTCGATCTGTTCATTATGATTTCATGGATGAAATCGGTTGAAATTTGATCTCCATATACCTGAGAATGAGTACAAAATGATTATCAGTGGCAAGATCAACAATAGACACTAGAAATCAAGAAAGACGACTGAGTATGTGTTTCGCCGAATGGGGTTTCTCTGATATCGCGAAAGAGTAAATGGTCGAATGACCCTCATTCGGCCGAAACACAGTTATATACTGTGCACTCATTCGCCGAATGAGCTAGGCGAAAGGTCACGAAGATTCTGTTCCATTCGCCGAATGAATATGGCGAATGAGTCAATCGTTGAAATTCATTCGCCGAATGAGAATGTCGAATGAGACATTCGACACTTTTCATTCGTCGAATGAAGTTCATTCTGAGTAACTGATTCGGACGAATGACTCATTCTCATTCGGCCGAATGAATCCATTCTGCCTTTCATTCGTACGAATGAGAAATGGATTTTTCAAAACTCCAAAATTTCAAAGATTTGACATTTTAAGCACCAAACTTTTAACCAATTATGAAGATATGTCTAGTTGGTTCAGGATTCAGATATGACAGGCATCCGAATCTACAAATGATCATCTAAAACAAAATTGAAAATAGAAAATCTTTTTGTATTTTTCTGAGACAACTAAACAACTGTACAAACACAAATTAAAAGCAAATAAACACAAGTAAACACATATTTTTGTGAAAAGCCCATTAATAAGATAACACAAATCTCTGATCACATCATATAACCTTCAATAAATGCTTCACTTCAATCACAATTTCATTTTGACACGATTACTGATATATTTGTCCAAATTTAAACTGAACAATACTCAACTCTTAAACAAACTAAATGATCCCTCATATTTTCTGATTGAGTTCCCCAATTCATTTCATCAATTAAGATCAAAATTAGTTCAAAATTCATTTCAGCATATCTTAATACCAGTCATCATGAATTCAATAAGATTCAATCATTCATTATCTTTTTGTGTTTTTCTTGTTCTATCCACATGGATGGCTTCAGCTAGGTCCGTCCCAGCAATATGGCACATGTATGGAATCGAACTTTATTTTTATTTGTTTAAGTTTTTCTCAAGCTTAATACCAGCTTGCATTAGGTTTTCTTCAAGCTTAATACCAGCTTGTTTTTAATTTTTCTTTATCAAGCTTAATACCAGCTTGTTTTTGATTTTCCTCAAGCTTAATACCAGCTTGCCTTTATTTTTCTTTGAATGAAAACTCATTTGATTCCATGATGACAGGTGTATGCTTGATTTGAGTCAAAAACCATTTCTCACTCAAAAGCCTTAATAAATTGGATCCCACAAATCAAACTTTCTAAGTTCTCATATATTGTTTATTTATTTTGTATAGTCAGCCTATCAGTACATCCCATCATTATTTCCTTGTGATTTTAGCTCATGCATTCATTTCTGCTTCTATGACATAATGAAATCAATGTGTTATGTCATTAAACAGGACTATTTCATTTTTCATTTTTCTATTGTTTTTGGATTTTCATTTTTCTATTGTTTTTGAGTTTTTCAAATTTTCTATTGTTTTTGGTTTTTCAAATTTCTATATCTCCCCCTAAAAACCTAAAAATAGAAAATCTTTTTGTGTTTTTAGTAATAAAAAAAATAACTGTACAGGATAAAATAAAATGAAAATACTAAAAATAATAAAAAAAAACTATCTAATGAAAGTGATGATCATTTGTTAGACTCAGATGAGGATTGAACTTCATCCTTTTGAAAAACACCATTAGCCGATAACAGATATAAAAATCTGGGTTTATCAAAAGCTTTTGTGAAAAGATCGGCTTTCTGGTGATCGGTGTGAATTTTAACAACATCGATTAATTTCTTCTCAAAACAATCACGTATGAAGTGATATTTTATGTCAATGTGTTTGGTTTTGGAGTGCTGCACTGGATTTTTAGTGACAGCTATGGCGGCAGTGTTATCAACATAGATAGGAGTGTTAGAAAAATGTAACCCATAGTCCCTGAGTTGCTGTTGAATCCAGATGATTTGTGAACAGCAACTTGCAGCAGCAATATATTCAGCTTCACAGGTTGAAGTAGACACCGACGTCTGCTTCTTGCACTGCCAGGTGACCAATCGGTTTCCAAAGAACTGACATCCCGCAGATGTTGACTTGAAATCTCTTTTACATCCACCATAATCTGAATCACTATATGCAGTAAGATCAAAGTTATCATCATTAGGGTACCATAATCCAAGTTCCGGTGTACCCTTCAGATAACGCATAATCCTTTTGACAGCAATCAGGTGAGATACTCTTGGTTTTGATTGATAACGAGCACACAAGCAAGTGGCAAACATGATATCTGGCCGAGAGGCAGTGAGATACATGAGAGATCCGATCATTCCCCGATACAGAGTGGCATCAATTAACTCCCCCTTTTCATCTGGAGTAATCCCGTGATTAATCGCCAGTGGGGTACCAGCAGGCTTCGCATCAGACATACTGAACCGGCTCAGAATGTCACCAACGTATTTGGTTTGATGAATAAAAATCCCTGCCTCAGACTGATCCACCTGTAAACCCAAGAAAAACTTCATCTCTCCCATCGAACTCATTTCAAATTTTTCTTTCATAACTGTCTCAAATTCCTTGCACAGATTATCATTTGTGGATCCAAAAATTATATCATCCACATACACTTGTACCAAGAGTAAATCACTGTCCTTCTCACGGATGAATAAAGTGCAGTCAATGACACCTCTTCTGAACCCGTTGTTCAGAAGGTGAGTGGAAAGTGTCTCGTACCACGCTCTCGGAGCCTGATGCAATCCATACAACGCTTTGTCTAGCTTGTAGACTTTATCACGATGCAATGGATCTTCAAATCCGGGAGGTTGATTGACATACACTGTTTCACTGATAACCCCGTGAAGGAACGCGCTCTTTACATCCATTTGATAAACCTTGAACCTTTTGAAGGATGCATAAGCCAGAAAGATACGAATGGCTTCTAGTCGAGCGACCGGAGCAAACACCTCATTATAATCCAATCCCTCTATCTGTCTGAATCCTTGAACCACCAGACGAGCCTTGTTTCTCATGATTATCCCGTGATCATCCTTTTTGCAACGAAGAACCCATCTAGTTCCAATGACTTTTGCACCTTTGGGTTTATCAACTAGTTGCCACACCCCTAACTTCTTGAACTGCAAAAGCTCCTCTTGCATGGCGTCTACCCATGATTCTTCTTTAAGAGCTTCAGTGACGGTACGCGGTTCCACTTGAGATATAAAGCAGGAATGAGCACAAAAGCTTACATCTGCAAAATCAAGAATGTCTGCAAGACCACCAGAAGAAATCTGACTTCTAGTCTTCACTCCATCCAAAGGACTACCAATAATGTTGTCTTGAGGATGAATGCGATTGATTCTTCCAACAGGATGAGCAGGAACCTCAACCTCAGGATCTAAATTATTCAAGTTCAAATCCTCAAGACCAGGTACAAGATTATCAACAACTGGTTCAGGAGGATTGTCATCTGTGTCTGAGCTGTCATCATTTTTCTGTGTCGAGGGACCAGATGCAGATGTAGGTTGAAAAGTAGCATCGGGGGCATTCTGTACATCATACAGCATCTGAACAGCTACATCTTCATCTGAGTACATGGGGGGCATATTGAATGAGTCAAACAAACTGGAATAATCAAACATCCAATCTGGCCCTTTTCCAGGTGGGGGCATTGAATATTTTTGAACATCCACATGGTACCACTCCTCCACATTATGAGTTGTAGTGTTGTAAACTCGCTTATTTGGAGTGCTGTACCCAAGAAAGTACCCTTCTTCCACCTTTTCATTGAACTTGCCCTGCTCATGTTTCTTAAGCATGGTGCATGGAGCACCAAATGGTTCTAGATACTTAAGATTTGGCTTTCGGTTATGAAGCAGTTCAAAGCAAGTCTTCCCATGTCTCTTCACAATAAGAACCCGGTTCAATGTGTAACAAGCATTGGCAACAGCTTCATTCCAAAATTGAACCGGTAGAGAAGAATCAGCAAGCATAGTTCTAGCAGCCTCAATCAATGTCCTATTCTTGCGTTCAGCAACGCCATTCATCTGTGGAACATATGGAGCACTAAACTGTTGTACAATGCCTCTTGCATTACAAAAATTCTCCATATTGTGATTTTTGAACTCGGTTCCATTATCAGTTCGAAACTGACGAATCTTGAGCTTATAGAGCGATTCAAGTTTGGTAACCAAAACTTGAATGCAATCAAACGTTTCTGATTTCTCCTTCAAAAAGAAGACCCAAGAGTATCTGGAGTATTCATCAGTGATAACCAGGCAGTATTGATCTCCAGCTATACTCTTCCGATTTACTGGACCAAACAAATCCATGTGGAGAAGCTCAAGAGGAACATTGATTGAATGATACTTTTTCAGCTTATGAGACTGCTTAGACTGCTTTCCTTTCTTGCATGAAACACAGATATCAGACAGCTTAAAATTTTTCAAGCTAACTCCCTCAACCAAACTGTTGTGTACCAGATGATTCATCTTACGTAAACTCAAATGGCCCATCCTCTTATGCCAAAGGATTGAATCTTTTTCAGTTGCCTTTGTCATAAAACATGAAGCTGTGGAGGATGTAGTTGAAGCTGTGGCCATATTGAGAACATACAAGTCTTGTTTTCTTGGAGCAGACATCAAAATCCAATCTTCAGGTATCTGCACACCTTGCTTGAGAATATAACACTTTGAATCATCAAACAGAACCTTGTACTCTTTGTCACAAATCTGAGAGACTGACAGGAGGTTGTTTTCCAACTGTTTGACATATCTGACATTATCGAACGAAACCTGTCCATTTGTCAAGATTCCCTCTCCTGTAATAAAACCACCCTTGTCTCCAGCAAAAGCTACATAGCCACCTCGAACTGAGTTCACATTGGTGAGCAAAGAAATATCACCAGTCATGTGTCTGGAAGCCCCACTATCAACGATCCAATTGCTGTTTACTCCAGCTTTTGGGGCAACCTGCACAATAAAGAGACTATCAGTTTACATTGGGAACCCAAGCCTTTACGGTCTTGGGTTGACCCATTGAGTCTCGGATCCAAACATCGATCCATTTTCCCTTAGGAATAGGTTTATCTGAAATTTGTGGAACAGACACCTCAGATGATTTAACTTTCCAAATTGCATTTTTATCAAAAGAGGTTTTCAGATAAATGGATGATTGTTTTGATTGGTTAACATTAATCTCATTTGGAACCACCAATGTTTCCAACTTTCCCTTACCCTTGTCTGAACCCTTAGGCTGAGTGTGAAATGAAGATTTTGACTGAAAAGATTTAGACACAGATTTGCTAGGTTTTGGTAAAGCAGACTTTAAGGTTATGAAAGGGACAACCTTAGGTCTGATCAACTGAGGGCAAAACCTCACAATGTGCCCTGGTTCACCACACTCAAAACAGACTTTAACACCTTTTTTATGAAAGTGTTTTAAATCAGAAAATGACTTTTTCGTTGATTTAAAAACATTTGATTTTTGACAATCTTGCTCGAAACCCAAACCCTTCCTTCCTTTGTTACCAAACTGAGCTGATTTGGTAGTACAATTAGCTTCAGACTCCTGAGAAGCTTTAACAAAGCAGAGTTCCTTGTAAATCTTTGATTTGGAGATTGGGTCACCTTTCATGACACTAGTAATTTGATTCCGAGGAGTACTCTGCTTTGATGAATACTCTGATTCATCCTCGGAATCAGAAACCCAATCTTCCACGATTCCATCCACCCTTGAATCCTTAGTCTGAGATGAACTCTGATTTTCACTCAGACTAACTGGATCAACTACTAACGGAGTAGTAACTTGAAAATCCTTTACATCTTTGTCATTTGGAGTGTTGACAAAGGCATTTAGGATTGGTGGAGGACATTTTTGATAATTCACCTGCTCCTTCCCCTGATCAGTACCTCTACTGATCATATGCTCAATGATATAAGAGGAGCTCTCATAGCTCTTGAGCTTCTGTCCCAAAGTCTCATAATCACACTCAACTAATGCTAATTTCTTCTTAATCTCATTTATGGTATTGAGATAAGAAGTAATAGCATCTTGCTTGTTCAGAACAGCGATCTCGGCCTCATGCAGTTGTCTATTTAAAAGATCAATTTTATTTTGAAAATCTTTTTCATTAGATTTTAAAACTTTGTTTGCTTCAATGCACAGGTCGAGATCGGTCATAAGATCACTGTTGTGCTTCTGGTAAGCAAGGACCTTGCTTCTAAGATCAACACAATTGAAACAATCAGATTTAGAAGATGAACAATCAGTGTATACCTGCTCAGAAGAATCAGTAGAAGCAGAAGAGTTTGCCATCAAAGCAAATTGAGTTGAAGAGTCATCAGCTTCTCCATCAGATTCTTGAGTGTCAGAATCTGTCAAACTTTCTGAGTCTAAACTTGATGCTTTGTCATCAGTCACCAACACATCTCCCTGACAGCTTTCTTCAACAATGTCATCAGAAATCTGAATCTCTGCCACACATGCTTTTTCTTGATCATCCTTGTCAGCATTGAATCTGAAGTCCCAATTTACCCCTTCATCTTGTTGAACCATCAAGGCTTTACTACCAGAAGATGAAGATCCAGCTGTTGTAGGAGAATCAATAGGAACTAATCGCCTTTCAGAATTAGCAGGAGCAGACTTCTGATGCTGAAATGGATTTTTGTTTCCAGCTTTCTTCGGCTGTTTGCATTGTCTAGCAAAGTGTCCTTTCTCACCACAGTTGTAGCATGTAACAGAAGCCATATCAAATCCAAACTTGGACTCCTTGTTTAGATTGATGTCTTTTCCTGTCCTCTTCACAAACTCCTTAGCTCTTCTGACTGCACTAGCCAATGCCCACATGATGTCAATTCTTTCCATATCATCAGGATCAATTTGAGAGTAGTCATCATTGGTCAAATATGGATTGCCGATCTGACCAGCAACCAATCCATCATATGAACTAACCAATGTTGACAGAAGACCCATGTGCTCTTTAGCAATCTCAACTGTGACTTTATCAAAGTTCTCTGTCTTCAGACTTGCAGTAGGCTGATGATGCTCTTGTTGTGAGCTCGATGAAGAAGATGGGCTAAAGTGCATCTGAGCTGCAGATGGGGCTTCAGAAGCTTTAGACACAAAGGCAGTTTTCAGAGGAGCATGAGTTGTAGACTTATCAACTGTTGGAGTGGAGTAGTATAGAGAAGGATCTTGAACTTGTGCAACCCTCTTGGCCTTCCATTTGTTCTCTATCTCCTGCTCTTTTAGCTTCTGAATGAAATCATTGATGTCCATATGAGCCATCATCTGATTTTGCTTGAGTACCATCAAGAAGGACTCCCATTTTGGAGGTAGTGCATCTGCCAAACATTGAATCTTCTCTTGAGTTGTGGTTTTGACCTCGTGGTTGAACAGCTCACTCAACAGATGATAAAACCTTGCAATCAACTCATCAAGGGACTCATTTCCCACATACATAAAGCTGTTGAATTCCTTTTTCAAAGCTTTAGACTTAATGCTCTTCAAAGCATCATTACCCTCATATCTTTGCTGCAATGCATCCCACAGAAACTTAGCCGAAGGAAACTGTCTAAACTGATGGAAGATATCAGTGGCAATGGACTGTGACAAAATAGCATAGGCTTTCTTCTCATAATCATACAGCTTCCTCTGAGGCTCAGTCATCCGTGTGACTAGCATAGGAGTTCCATCTTCATTCAGAGGCCGCAGATAACCTCCTTCAATCATCATCCACAGATTTGTATCCACCCCATTGATGTGAATCTCAAATCTATATTTCCAGTGAGGGTAATCATCTAAATTCAACAACTTAGGAGCTTTGTTTGAGTTCCCTGTCTCATTCTCTGTCAACAAGAGAGTCTGAATGCGATGGTTTTGGTTAGCCATGAGAGCTAAATCCTCCATTTGATCAGAAGTAATAAGATTCAACACTTAGAAAAATTTCAGAAGCAACTGGCGAATGAGTGCTAAACTGGCGAATGTCGGGGGCCGAATGTGTGGAAACTGGCGAATGAGAGACTGAGTATGAGAACTGGCGAATGGGTAAGTCGAATGACCTATTCGGCGAATGGCAAGTCGAATGAAGTCTTTCGCCGAATGAGTATTGAGAATGAGGCTTATTCGGCGAATGAAGAATGTCTAATAAGCTATTCGTCGAATGAAGAGTGTCGAAGGAGCTATTCGCCGAATGAGAGCTATTCGGCGAATGGGAGGCTATTCGGCTGATCTTATTCGGCCGCCAGAGTCATTCGGCGATCTGGGGTTTTTTACAACGAAAATCGCGATATCTTTCGATTTTGACCAGATCTAACCACCAAATTTTGCACAGAACTTCAAGACATGATTATTAACCAATTGGGAAGAAACTAGATCAAATGAACCACAAAAACACTTAAAATCTCAATGAAATAGTGACTTTGGAAGCAAGAAACTTAGGGTTTTTGGAAGTTACGAAAATCAGGGTTTTGGGGATCTCAGATCTGTTGATTTTGAGTGGAAATCGAGCAGAATCAAGAGCCAAAGCTCTGATACCACTTTGTTGGACCGATCGGGAGCTCGGAAACAATCCGAATCCAATGAAAAACTACTCGATAACCTCTGGGATAGTGCGGAATCCTATTCCAGGGTTTTCCAAACGAAACCAACAGAAACCGTGGTGATCCGAGGCTGTAGGAACAACTTGGAAGCAACGAACGAACACCACGGGTTGAGAATCGAACTTGGAAGCACAAGAACCTCTCAAATCTTCAAGGGTTTTGACACTGGAGTGCTAGGGAAGAAGGAGAGCTCTGGAAAGTTAGGTTTGAAATGATTTGAACATCTATATATAGGCTGTAGTCATTCGGCCGAATGAGTGGCCGAAGCAGCTCATTCGGCGAATGACCAAGCTCGAATGAGCAGACATTCGAATGAGTCATTCGGCGAATGACTCATTCGGAACACAGACATTCGCTATAACCTTCATTCGCCGAATGACTTCATTCTAGAGTCATTCGGCCGAATGAGAGTACTTCATACTCAAACAGTTTATAATCAAATCAAACAACTAGATAAACATTAATAGACAATAATCAATAGAAATAAACATTATGAAATAGATATAAAGACAACTTCCATTAATACTTTGAACATTTACATGATAAGAGTTACAAAACTGAACTAGGGACAATAAACATGCATCAACATCAAATTGCAACCGATTTGTTTCTGTTATTCACTTGAACACTGTTGTTTCTCATGATCTGTTGTGTTAACTGTAATTAAATTTTCACTTAATTACACACAACTAAAATTTCTCTTGTACGTTGTACTTACTGTATCTAAGTTTACACAAAAATACGTACAACGATTTCTTGTATTTAGGATTCTGATAATACAAGTAATGTATATACACATAGAATTACACATAGTTACTGTTTATAGTACACGTACTGTACGGACTTGTCGGCCGGTCAGGTACTAGTTGTCACATAATTTACCTGAAATTGTCGGGTTTCACAGTTAATCCTTGTTAAGATTTTGAAAAATTTCGCGTCAACACATTCCTTGTTTCAGTTATTTCTTCATGTATACAAACAATCTTACGACTGTAAAAACAAACCCAGACGCGCTTCTCATTAGCAGCCATATTAAGTTTTGACAGCATATTGATAATTGGCCTCCAATACCATCAGCTTATATGCATACTATCGGTTTCATATACACTTTTAGATCAATAGCTTGTCCTTTGAAAAATCAAAGGTAATAACTCAATCGAGAAACATTCTGAAGAAAGACATTACATTACTTTTATTAAAGGTTTATATGTTATAAAGACACATAAAGTGTTTCACAAAACTGGTTTCTCCTATCAAAAGGATTCTTATTGTCATCAATGTATGCCAGTTGATTTACATCTTGAGAAGACTTCACAATAGGAGTTAGTGTAGCTCCCACTCATGAGTAATCCAAAATGGTAACAAGATTCAATGCAATGTAGACTAGTCAACTTTAGTCTTCCAAGCAGTAATGCTACACAAATTAAAGGCAACATATATCGTTAAATGAAAGAAGTTGCCTTTACAACCAAGTGCAAGCCACATATGCGCCATGTACGTATGTGGATCCAAGGTCTTAGTACACAGAAACTAAACAAACTGAAATCAATAGAATTAAATTCTACCACGGTAAACTCTCATCAGTTCAAAACTCGAAAGGTTTTAACTTACTAAATTCATGCTCATAAGGTTGAAGGTTCTCATTTTAAGCTAAATGTTGATGTGATTCAACAAAACAAAGGAGAAAAAGGCCAAAGAGATGTAAAGTATGATTTTAGTTTAATGTAGTTAAAACTGGAACACACTAGACTGGGGCTGATGCCATAAGATAAAATACCCTGGCCAACTTGCTAAGACAGTAACACTAGATGAAACATCGTGGCTAACGTACCAAACAACTTAACAACGCGAGGCAAGATAGCCAGGTCGAGCAAAACATGTAGCCTATGAAATACATTCATTCATATATGAGTGGGAAAAGAAAATATAGTACAACATAGGGAGAGTTGGTTTATTTAATGGGGAAAGCCAAGGTCTAGGAAATGACATTATTCAAAGTAGGTTGGTTGACTCATGCGGGAAAACAGAGGAAGCTATAGTCAATGAGTTATACCAAAAAGGAAGTAATTGCGGATATCAAGGAAAGTACCAGGGCGCCAAGAAGATCTAATACGCAAAGAGCAGATTTGTAGCGGACACACATTCATGCTAGCTCTCAATTCTACTCTCACTTTCACTTTAATATCACCTCCAATTTGCCAGTGACTGATTATTATGACGAATTGTAGTTGTCACACCCCAACCGATGGCGGAATACATCAAGGCACAAATGTGACTATTCAATAGCTCATGATCAACTAAAATGTTTCATAATTAATGCAACCAAATTACAAAAATTTGAAATGGATGTACGAGTTATTATATATATCATGAGCGATACGGAAATAGGAATGTTGGGGTGAACCAGAAAAGTTTGGGTAGAGCCGGATCTAAGCGTTGGCTAGGTAAGCGCCCTGTAGTAAGAGGGTCTTATAATAAAAATTAAACAAGGTTCAAACAAATAGAGTTCAAATAACCAAAGTTAAAGTCAAAATTAATATTAAAGCTCTAAACTCCAAGCAATCTTATGTGTTCATCCCAAAGTTCTCTAAGTTGCACTTGAAACATGATAAATTTGAATAGGTCAACTACAAAAGTACTTGGTGAGAATCATAAAGTCGACTTGATAAATAGTTTAATAGTTCAAAGTTGAATCATGCATCATAAGCATATCAATATATAAGGCTTAATATGGAAACATACATTGTACTCTTTCAGAACAAACCTTAGTTAACCAAGTTAGGCATGGTAACACATACTATCCATATAGTTTCAATAGTTCAAATTGTGCACAATAGTTCAAACAAATTCCAAGTTCAATAGTTGGTAACTGACTGACACCAACTTGGTGGAATGGTCAGTTCAATAGTTATCATCACAACAGTCAGGGTAATATAGTTAATGATCGATGCAAGTTTCGAGGATAGTTCACAAGCAGTTTGGGACAGAAGCTCATTTTACGAAATAAGTTCATAGATACAGATTGCTCAAATAGTTATAGTTCATGTTTCATCCCTGATGTTTTGTAAACAAAATTAAAAGCAATAAAAGGGGAATATGAAACTCATATGAATAAGATAAATAGCTAAGTTGCAAGCACACGTAGTTGTAGGTCCAAATTTGTGCTAAGAAATTCTCACAACAAATCTATAGTTTCAAGTCATAGTTCTTTAAGTTCAAAATAGAGTTTTAAAAAATATAGGTTCTAAATGTAACCTTTAGGATTTTTGTAAAATGAAATCGTGTCAAAATTGTTATAAATTAAAGTTATGGACTATTTAAAATTTTTAGCACATAAACATATACGTATTGCATTTATTAATATAGGCATTGAACACTTAACAAATAAGTGTTATTAAAATATAATATACATAAATTATATAGAGGATAAAACATCTAAAATGTATAACAATAAATTTATTTGGTTTTAATAGATTTATTTTATACATATTATTATTATTATTATTAAATGTATTCTTTCATAACTAAATTTAATTGTTTTCTTATAAAAGATGATTAAAATTATAAACTTTATAAAGAAATTTTTTTATAAACAAATGTTAAACATAAAATAATAAACTTTGAAAATTGAGGGACTAGGTTGATAATTAAATAAAATTTAATTAGTGTAAAGTAAATCAAAATAGAAAATGCATAAGCTTAAAAATTCTTAGGACCATTTCTCTCAAAGAACAAAAGTTTCTTTCTTCTCCAATGGATCAACCGTTCGAGCCTAACCCTTTACGGTTCAACATCAATTTGAATCATTTTTAGATTTAAATTACAAATAAACAACGGTAAAGTGTTATACCCATAAAGACGAAATTAATAGAACAGTTAATTGTGTTAAACATAGTTGTTATGACAAAGAACCATAACCGGACGACTACATTCAATTTCTTAATTA
Source organism: Mikania micrantha (assembly GCA_009363875.1). NCBI lineage: Eukaryota > Viridiplantae > Streptophyta > Magnoliopsida > Asterales > Asteraceae > Mikania > Mikania micrantha. The sequence continues at coordinate 69,746,227 of CM018681.1, read as the reverse complement.
GAGATCGGTTTAAACAATGATATGAGATCAAATTAGCCATTCAAAACATAGGCGACATCATTCTGAATCTTACGAATCATAGAACTCATTCGCAGACTCACCATATCGTTAAATAAGATCTCAAGAACATCCGAAACTAAGTGGTACTCGATAACCATCAATCCTTCAACAAATCAGGTAAGTTGTAACATCAGTGCCGGAACCGTCACCGGAACATTGATCTCTACAGTACATGAACAGTAAATCAGGTACATATTTCAGTTATCACTTGTATATCACCTTCATTACATGTTATCATAACGCAAGTTCAAAATCATTTCAAAGAAACAAGTTCAGAACAATGGTTCTTGAGTCAGATAATTATCTGGCAACACAGAACCATCATGTGATTACTTGTTAGGATTTTAATATGTATAAACGTATGTGAGGCTTTATAGAACAAAACAACATTGATGTCGTTACGTGAATACTAAACCGACAGATTATTCGTATATGTGACGATCTGTACGAATAAATCTGGAAGTTTAACGTTCTGAATGATGTCCAGTAATTAGAAAACAATATCGAAAAGTATAGTTATCGCCGTGTTCGTACGGGTGACGATTCGAACGAATACGCGCGACGACCGTACAATTCGGTTTTAAACAATAAATTAATTATTTTCCTAAAACTTAAAATAAATAAAAGATATTAGTTAATTTATTATGAATCACAACCTAAAATAATTTTATAATTTCTATTTTAAAATCGGATCATTTCGTTACGAAAATGACGAGAAACCGGCGTTTTTACGCGAGACCACGCGAGACCACGCGAACCCGAACATACCCGGGTATTTACCCTCATTTAATGAGGCAATTAAACCCCAACTACCATCACCAACCAGCCACCAACACCCCCATTTCCGTTCATTTCTTTCTGTCTCTAACCCCTCACAAAAATTTCCACTTCTCTCTAAGAGTTCTTGCTCGAATCTCAACTAAATCACGCGATTTTGGTGTCAAAACAACCCTTATAACTCGTAGAATCTGAAAGTACAACAGATCTAAGGTGTTATCCAGCCGATTCGAGGTATGGGTTGTGTTTTTGTTCGATATTAGGGTTTGAAAACCGTAAGTGCGGCCACCCCTTCTAAACCGGCCAACCTACCTTAAACCCTTAGGAAATCACATTCACCTCCCATGGAATGAGTTAGGAACAAGTTTTAGCCTAACCCTAGCCATTTGGTTCGAAAACCCCGACCACAGGTGGTGATGCTCGACAGGCCGAATGGCCATAACCAGCTAGGCCGAATGAGCCATACCCTTTTCGCCGAATGACTTAGATTCCCCCTTCGGCCATCATTCGCCGAATGTCAATGGTGAGGATGGGCCTCTCATTCGCCGAATGGCATAAGCTGAGAATGAGTCCTCATTCGCCCAATGCTTCTGCGGCCAACCTCCATTCGGCTCACATACGGCTCGGCCTTTCGGCTAGGGTCATTCAACCAAGTCTTCTTCATTCTACAATCCTCTCATTCGCTAAACCTTTATTCGACAGGAAGGCCATTCGTTCGGCCAAGTTACTTCGGGTCAAGGACCCCTTCGCCCAACTCTCCTTCGCCTATTTACTTTCGGTCCAAGACTCTTCTTGACTTAATTTCATTCGTCATGATGGATTGATACGAATTGGGTCGGTTAGGTATGGGAGCACACGTCGAGTGGATGATGGGTGTGAGCATGCATGAGAATCGAATGAGAGTGGGGGATGCATGGGGTGTTTATTAGGGTTTTGCATGGAAGACTTAACACATCCCATGCATATCAACAATGCATGAAACTCATGAAACACATGTATACATATATATATATATATATATATGGGTGCGTGTGCATGGGATACATGTAAAACCCCACGTGAACATGTATGAATGGTTATGTCAATCATATGGGAATTGGATTTCATGCTTATGTGTTTATTACATGTTAACTGAACTCCTATTGTACATCTGATATGCATATACTGCTTATTAGTTTCTTGCTTACGTGTGCCCTAATGATTCAATAAGGACATGCACATGGTGTATCGTAAAGGTGGTGGGACGTTGGCTAGGGCAGTTGCGACTGACCTTTACATATGCCCTATATATATACCATTTACGGTGCATTAGGTGGATGTCAGTATTGAAGAATGTGGGAACTACCCGTTTGGGAAATTATCAGTTTAGGAAATTAACTGCTTAGGAATTATCTGCTTTAGAGAATTATTTGTCTGAATTATAAACTCCGGAAAAGGACACACTCGTGGTATACTACATGGGAAGTTTAGTTGTAACTCAACTAAACAGAACCAGAGAGTTTATCGCAGTCATATTGTTGATGATTATGGATTTGGGTTGGAATGGAAAGAAACTGGGAGTTTGTTTTGGTCTGGTTGCTAAACGTAGTCAAGGACACATGGTCATGGTTTATCGAAATAGCGGTGGGACGGTGTAGGGGAGATTGCGATCTACCTCTGCATATGCCCTATATATATGCATATTTCGGTCTATCATGGATGTGTCAGTGACTTGGTTTAGTGGGTTTTTTGTTTGGGAATATAATATTTAAGTTAATAAAATGATAAAAGTTTAATTGGAAATTAATTACGCGAAGTGAGGTTACGAACATTACTAAACCGCGAATGTTGATTCAGAAATATTAACTTAATAATGTATTCGCGTGAGTGACGATTCCCAAGAATATAATTATTAAGAATAATATTCTGAAATGATATTCCATAAATAGTAAATCGAATCGAAATACGATACGAGCGTTGGATTCGCAAAGGTGACGATCTTTACGAATACGTACGTAAGTAGCGCGTTTCGACGAGATAATTAAATAATACCTAACGATGTTAAATTAGCAAATGAAAACTAAAGAAATATTTATTAGGAATCACACCTAAAATTAAATTCGAATGAATTGTTTGTTTAAATAAATAATTTAACGAAAACTGTTTTACGAAACTATATTAATTAAAATCGTTTTATTTAAAACAAAACTCATGTTTTTAAATGTTCTATGTTTTAAATGGGTTTCACGTTAAAAACCGAGCATAACTGAACATTTTATATAATTTATCGCGATAAAAACGAGACTGAACAAGCGGGGAACGACACGCGATATAAGGAAGAAAGCTTCCTTTCTTCCTCATTTCCACCAAAACTCTCTCTCTCTCTCTCTAAAACACACACCCACATTTCTCTCTACATTCTCTCTAACTTTTCTCGTTCGTTAACTGACGGAATCGCGAGATCTTGGTGTCCAGACGACCGCGTGATCGAGAGGAACAAGAGGATACAAAGAAATCTAGCATTTGATCCACGTAAAGAGGTTGTTGAGTCGTTGTTGATTTCTTACGTGAGCGCGCATTTTACGAAAACACTAAATCTGAGGAACTCAGGTGAGTTCTCATAACCTCCCTTTCTTTGAAACTGTTTTGTTTTAAAACTCGGAGGTGAAACATGTATACCAACTTTAAATATTATTTTGATAACACAAGGATGATACCTGTTTATCAATATGGTATTTATATTATGGAATTACATTAATTATTAAAACTCCGTGTGGCATTGCTGATGACCTCGGTTATACGCAATGATCACATGTATTGTCACGTGGGTTACCACATCCGTGTAAAGATTGTCATTGACTTTAGTCAATAACAAAGATTACATGTATAGCCACTTGGATTATCATAACTCAGTGAAACAATGCCTTTGACCTTGGTTAATTGCAATGGTTTCATGTATTGTCACGTGGATAGCTTCCACTCCATGGATCATGTTTTTAACTTATGTTAATTACATAATATCCATGTATAGTCACATATATTATTTGAGAATATTGATGTTGAGATTGGTTGAATGGTTATGTGATTGATTATCTAATATTGTCTATGATTATCTATGATTATCTATGAATATGTGAGATAGGTGAATGTGTGTTTGTTTATATGCTTGATTGATTGTGTTGGGATATGTATTGGATTGTCACACAGGTACTCTTGTAGATTTCCTCAGAAAGACCATAAGTTCTTATACTCATTTTATCTAAACTTTTTATAAAAATCTTTTCAAAATACAAACTTTTATACTCATTTTATAAAACATTTTTAAAGTATAAAGACTTATGATTACTCACCAACTACTTAGTAGTTGACACTTGATTTCTTACACGTTTCAGGTGATGGAGACAAGTAGGATGAAGAGGATGATCTCTTCTATTTTGGACATCATCACATAGGATTCTTGGACTTAGCTAATTAACTAAAATTCTGGCGATTAGAGTTTAGTTAGTTTAGCTAAATCTTTTGTGTAATTGATGTATTTAATTCATGATGAACATGATTTTTGTGTAAACATTTAATTGGTTTGATTGATATGTGATGATTTAATTTAGATGCCCACGAGCTTTTGAACAATCTACACATCCCTCGTGGCATCCCGACGTTTCCGCCATAGGTCGGGGTGTTACAGGAATTAGATTAACAAGGGCTATTAGGGTTTTCTAATAAGGTCCACTTAAAAGCCATGATTTAAAACATTTGAAAGATCATAATGGTCAAGAACAATGAACTAAAGTTAAATGTGTTGGAGTAAATCTTTAACCCTTAACTCTTCAAAGAAAATCACTTGGAAATCAAAGTCTATTGAATGGGCCCGAGGATGGCCCAATGGGCTTCATCTAAGTCCATCACATATTAAATGGTATTCATTTAAACTAAATATGGTTCTAATAGAAGATGATGATTGTAAAATTTATTAAATTAAAGGACGTTTTCTAAATGTTTAATCTAAATTGAATTATTTTGAAAATATCTTAACTAAAAGGGTTTTAAATGACTGTTGTGGGTTAAGGGTTTACTAAAGGGTAACAAGTTAGATGAAATCCTAGAAACTCATTAGTAACCTAGGACACTTAGTTGCACACCGAGACCGAAACCCTAGTCTACGTCAATTATAACGACTTATCGTATTCAAATCTCTTAAATAACACAGGTGCTAAAGATACATAAGCAACAGTCAAAGAGGGCACATTAACTTTTGTGATTCATTGCACAGCAACACAGGTGAGTTCATTGCCCCTTTTTCTAACATTTTTGTTTTAAAACGCGGGGCTGAGAAGCATGCGTAAACTGTTTTCAATTAAACTGTTTATTTAAATGCTTTTATTATTATATGTTTTACATATTTATGTTTGTTGATACTCCTAGACTCCTGTCTAGGAAATTATTAAACTGATCAAATTATCAAATTAATTAAAGTACTCTTATGAGTAATACTTAAATTCTAAACTCTAAGCAAACCCCTAGTCCATTCAGTTCAAATTCAATAATCTAAATTCAAAGTGAAATCATATGAACTAAAGCAAAAGATCATGTTCAAGAAACTTAACTCAGTGTGTGATCTGAGAAGCAAGAATCATAATCAAGAATCAGTTATCATTGTGAATCATGGAAATTCAAAAGATCAAGATCAAGAGGCTCAAGGAATCAGAAATCATAAATGTGTGTGAATCATTGAAATAATGAAATCATTACAATCTAATGAAATCATTAATACTCAAGTTAAGGTGGATGTCAGTTGTATAGGGAATCAAGACCACGTGTAACACACATATAAAGTCCCTTCAGGTATAGAAGACTCTTGTAGTCAGGCTATACGGGCAATAACATAAACTATCAAAGGTGATCTATATCAAAGTCAAAAATCATGAGAATCAAGAGATCAAGAACCACAGGATATCCTTAAAGTCCCCGCATGTACAGAAGACCATTGGGTCAAGCTGTAAGGGCAAAACATTAAAATCCCGCTCAGTTTAGGTGTACTCCTTGTGAGTAATGCCTGACATGGGTCACGTGTGAGAGGTTACAACTTGGACAACCACCAACAACTAAGTCTAATTGATTGAGTTAAAAAAGGCCCAATCATCATGTCTTAGTTGTATATAAATGTTTTATTTAATTATTTAATTAAATATTTAACATTTTATTTCTATCATTGTCTTTTGGGAAAATCATGTATCTATGATGAACTCAAGAGAATCAAAGGTAAATCAAGTTTTGGAAAACATAATCAAAATCAGAGGTGTGTAGGGTAAAAATGCTTAATTATCATTAATAACAGTGTCATATGCGTATTAGTATGTGGTGGGATGGCGTCTGGGCGAGTTTGTTGGCTCGACCCTGGGGTATGCCCTATATATAAGCATACCGATATGGATATTACATGTGAAGTTAATGAGGTTAGGGTCTTTACCGAAAGAGGTTTTCAAATCATTTTCAAACACTAAACTATATGAACTCACCAACCATGTGTTGACTTTATTTTTGCATGACTTCTCAGGTGACGAACAGGTCAACTGAAGAGTTGTTTCTTTTGGACTAGGTTACAGATAGAGGACCTAGCTTTTGGACCTGCATACTTTTGGACATCATACACAGTTATTTTGTATATCTTGTGCAGATACAAGATTGAAGATTTATGATGTTATAATAGATTTACATTGTTAAATTATAAACTTAACTGATGTAATTTAACTTTGTAATTCTATTTTATTCTAGCAAGTTTCTCATTTATATATCATGTGCAATGTAAACAATCTGATCATTCCGATTATCACTATTGATATCGCACCCCGGGAACCTTCCTCCCGTCGGGGAAATCCGATCCTACCCCGCCGGCTCGGGTTGTGACATAAGTAATCTACGTATTTTGATCGGTTTTGCGAGGAGATCAATAGCCCCATGAATGCAGAGGGTCATAACCCTTCCTTCGATCGAATTGAAATCAATATTAAATTAGGGTTCATAATTGATTTGGGGCTCGATTCAAGCAGTGGATAACTCTATTTCGAAGTGTCGTTTTTCAACATCTCACCAAGCCAGACTAGTGGTAAACCTCTTAGTTGGTAGGGTGTGTGTGGCAACAGGCCTCGAGTTCGAGCCCCCGCAGGGCTTCCAAAACCATTTTTTTTCATTTTAAGCCATTTTATGGGTTTAAAAATGTGACAACCGGAAAAATTTTTGTCTTTTAAACACTATTGCTTCTCAAACACTGCCAACAACAACCAAATTTCGGGACGAAATTTCTTTCAACAAGGGGATGATGTGACACCCGGCAATTTCAGGTAAATTGCAGCTCTTATATTCTTTACATTTCACATTCATACTTGTTGCATTTCATTTAATTATGTTTAATTAGATGAGTTGAACACAAACCACTACGAAACAATAGTTCAAGGAACTATCAAATCATACATTGCACATTGGTTTTGGAAACCAAGTGTGGCAAACACAACACTAACTTGAATTATTGAATTGTGCACCACACGTTGATTAGGATTAATCAAGCGTACAAACACTTCGTTATACACGAACACAACTATCGAAGATAATTCGAGGAATTATCGAAACACACACACGAGTCTCACGAACGTTGGTGATCAATTAAACTTATGTGCTACTCTGTATTTATGTGCTTAAACGTGCATTAGATGTTTAGGATAAACGTAGGAATCAAGTACGAGCGAAATCGTATCAACGAAATCGAAAAACAAGGAAAAGGACCCATCGCGGTAAGCGACGGTCCCTCGGCGAAAGGCTTCGCAGTACGCGGCGCAAACCGGGAGTCGAGACTCCCGAATCCTATCGCGGTACGCGATGATGAATTTTCATCGGCCTCCGCGGTACGCGAAGGCCATGCAGATCAAAATTCTTTTAAATACCAACCCATATCATTTCAGTCGAGTTCCTTCACCAATTCCTTCGATTTCTCTCATCTTCCAGCGATTAAACCCATTGAAATCAGTCCTTGAACTCCTGTCAAGCATTTCCTAAGCCACATCCTTGTATCCTTGGAGTGATTTGAAGACATTAAAACCCGAAGAGAGATCGTGGAGGCCATCAACACGCAAGAGAGTCTTCATCCATACTTGTAGTTTCTGTCCAGAGCAAATCCATCCACTTAAAGAGCATCTAAGGTAGTTTTAAACGTTTTTCTAGTATTAGATCGTACATGCAAGGGCTAAGAACCCACATGCAACTCCTTACGGTTATTATACACGATATTGTTGGTGATTTGATGTGTTATTTTCATGGATTACTGATTTTAGTGTTTAGTAATGTTAGAATCGAGTATTGGTTAAGTTAGGTTTGATTTGGTAATGATTTGGTACACTTGCCATAAAAGGAAACTTTCATGTTGCAAGTCTTGGATTTGTGATGATCTAGACATGTTAGACATGTCTAGATGTTGTTAAATGTGTATTGGAGTGTTTAGAAACACATTGGGACATTTGATTTTGTCAAAATCATGGTTTTATAGAAACTTACTAAAAATGGAAACTTTTGTAAATGAAAAGAGGGCTTTTGATGTCTTTGAAAGATTCGATGAACTTGGATTATTGAAATACGTTTAGAAATGATTTCTAACATATTTGGAAACCTTGATTTGTGAAAATGAATTTTAAACGGATACTTTCCAAATAAGGAAGCTTTATTTGGGCAAAACGGCGTATATGATGATTTATGCGCCGACGATGCGTTCTAAGTGTTAAAACATGATTTTATAAACATATTGGAAGTTATTGGCTTTATGAAATAGGATTTCACAACCACACCTTCCTAAATTGGAAACTTTCTAAAAAGAGTAACTTATGTGATTAGAGTCATAGGATGCATTTTGGTGTCTTATGTGCATCAAGGCACATAAACACAACAATCGTGTCACCAACGATTCATCGAGTCTCACTAGTTAACACATGCACTCGGTTGAGCACACCGACACTTGGAGTTGTATGGATTAAAACACATCACAAAACACATACTCACACCTATATGGATATAGGTGCATACTAGCAGGTGCTAGCTCTCGCAGACGCAAACATTCACATACCGGAACTACTATCAGGTGAGTTCACGGCCCCTTTTTATCTTTTCTACCTTTGGGGGAGAAAACATTGCATTACAACTGTTTTTGAACAACAACTCGTTTTATTTACGTATGGACATGCTTTATCATTATATGTATATGTGTGGGCCCCTATCACAATTAAAAGTCCTCGTGATACTCCTCGGACCGTTAATAGCATAACGCCTAGCATGGTAATCTTGAATAGTACTATTTGGGCCCGACAAGCCCCACCCATCGTGTCTTGGAGGCCACCCGACTGGAGGTCGGAACGGGTGCAATATTGACCAATACTTTGCCATTGTCCTGTGATAACATGGCGGGAGGCACAATCTGTCAGCTTCGGTACCATCCACAATATAATATAACTGTATTGACTAGCTATCAATCGATACAGCATTGTCGTGATATGTAAATTTACTGAACTCTTACTTTAAACATTTGATGTTTACTGCTTATGAAAAACATGTGCTCTCACCAACCTTTGTGTTGACCTTTTACTCGCATGTTTTCTCAGGTAACTAACGCACGTGCACAAGGAATAGGATGCTAGGCTGGAGTCGCATGCATCTGTTTTTGTGTCTTATGTTACTAGACTCTGATTATCATTTGATTTTGTTGTGTAATGTTAAACAACTTTATTCGCTTCCGCAACTATTGTCACTTATCGTTTTAAAAACCGTTTTAAATTAACGCTCCCGCAAACTATGAATGATTAAACTGTTTTGTTAACTTATACTTTACTTCCGCAACTCTGATCTTACTAAACCGTTTTATCCAAATTATTGGATGTACGTACGAAATCATACATATAGGTCTCGCATGTTGTGTGACCGGAGACTGCGATCCTGACAATCTGCCGCCGCTCGCGCCCCGGATGGGACGGGATTTCTCGGGGTGCGACAAAAAATCTCCTAGTTTTTATATATAATTCCTAAAAGTATTCTGAAATATTCTGATAAATTTCAGAAAGATCAAAAATATTATTTTTATTATTTTATCTTTTCTTTCTATGTTTTAAACATTTTAAATCTATATAATTGGATTTGGAAAATATTTACATTATTTTCTTTGAAACAAAATTAAAGTTTTAAATAATAATTTATAAATCTATATTAATTTTGTTAAACCTTATAACTATAAAGTTATAAAATACTTTGTAAATATTTTAATTTAGTTATTTAAAATCTTTATATTGTAATTTGCAACTTTTAAGTTAAATATATTAGTAAATCATTATTTTTACTCAATATTTATTATTTTATTATTTTACATTATTTACTCAACATTCTACTTATATATATATATATATATTATTTATACTTATAAATAAATATTTTAGAAAATTTTTAATATTCCTCAAACACATATACACTTAATTTCAACTTGAATATTTGTAAAATTATGAATACACAAATATTTTAATTTGTAAACCATTATTTTTATATACAAACGTTTAATGTTATAAGTTATAGTTTGAAAAAAAATAATTTTAAAAGCAAATATAAACATTAATATTTTATTAATACAAATATTTATATTATTAAAAATTTACCATTCATCCCATCGTTTTACCATTCACAGTAAAACATTAGGATTTTAAGTCATACTCATACAAATATAGGATTTTTAAGGTATGTGGATTCATTAGAACATATCAAATCAATCTTGAAAACAATCAAGCAAACAAGTGAGTTTATCGCATCCTCCTTCTTTTACACTTTTTTAATCTTTTGGGATGTTACACATGTTTGTATTCAAACATTTTTCAAACTTTAAAAATTATTTAAACATGATGCAAGCTTTAGATCTAGTTAGACTTTGTGTTAATTGTTATGTGTGATACTTGTTGTGATTATTTTTTATTGCTAGTCAAGCAAGCATTGGTACTTAGTAACCTAATATGTGTTAGATACTATATTCGCATTGGCTTTTTCCATTGTGTTAAAAGGGTGAAAAGTACATTTAACAAACTTGTAGAAATACAAATGTTAGCTCATTTGTATGGATACTTGTTTGGACACAAGCATTGGGATTAATCAATACTCATATCAAACTTGTTTTTATTCATACTTTTAATACATGCTAATTAGATTTATGTTTGCATCTTTTATATATATCTATATCAAATGTATGTGATACTCACTAACTATGCAAATACTTTATCAAACTCTATTTTACATGTGTAACAGGTTTAAAGCTTTTTGGATGAAGATCATATAGGAACTTTGAGACCTAGTTAAAGAATAATCAATATTCTGTATTTGATCATGATGCAATGTTTGGGATTTATGATACTTAAATGTTGTACTTGAATGACAATTATGTTTTGATTTAAATGGATTGATTAAATATTGAAACTTACAAATAGCAATATGAACTTTTGAAAAATTACACATTGCACCTCGACGTGTTCCGCCGTCGGTCAGGGTGTGATACTAAATAGGTTTGAAGCAATTAAAACTAAATTCGACGATTAGGTTGATAAATACGACAAATTGTATTTTTAGTTAAAAATAACTATTTTAAGTTAAGAAAATAATGATCTAATATTCAAATAAATTACCAAATACAAAATAATTTTTTTTATGTTTTGGTCTACAGCGTTTAAGTTAAATTAATTGTTATTTATTTTTTAAAAAAAACCACACACATATATAAAGTATTTATAATTCAAGTTAAATAGCATTTTTATTCAAATAAAATATGTTTAATCAAACGGAAATATTTCTGAGTTATTTTTAATCCAAAAATCTTAGAAAAAAATTTTCAGAATTTTTCAATGTATTTTAGTATACTTTAAATAAATTATTTATTCAGTTTTATATTGCTTTAAATCAAAATAAAGAGTTTTCAGTCATAGAAATTAATATAAAAATTTTCTCAAGTTTATAAAGTTCTAGAAAGGCTTTATAATTTTTTCAGAATTTTTGTAGTGTTTAAGTATTTTTAATAAATATTTTATGCACATTAATAACGCTTTTAAATAAATTTAAATAGTTGTGCTGCATAAAAATAATTATAAAAATTTGGGCAGGTTTATATAAGTTCCAAAAGTTTTGTATAATTTTTCAAGAATTTTAGACATAGGTTTGGTATGTTTTTGTGATTTAAATATGTAATTATAAACATAAACTATTAATTTTTATAATTAAATAACATGAATTTCTTTAATAAAATTTTTATGGGTTTGTAGAATAGTTGCAAGTATTTTATAAAATTTATATAAAAATTTTCGGATTTTGGAAATAATAAAAATGGATTTAAACGAAGAATAACAAAAAAATATGATTTAAATAATGTTGGATGGATCTCAAACCTATGACCTCGGGTTGGCCGGAAGAGTTCTAACCATAAGACCAAACGCAACAATCTTTATAGGATCTTAGACCAAATTAGTTTTATCTTCAAATCACTCGGGTTGTCTCGCTTGATTCTTGATTTCATTGAAGTTTTGGAGGCATTTCGATGGTACGGTTAGGTTTGTATCATCAAAACAAAGAAAAGCCCTATGTTTATCCCTTCCAATTGATACTGAAAGTGTAGTTTAATTCGAGAGTTATTGTTTTGGTTATAGGTTAATCAAAACTTTACAATTATATACACTTACTTTAATATTTCTAATTGTTTTAATTTATTACAAATATATTGTTATATATTTGTATTAAAAATTGTATTATACGTATATATAATTAAATGTGCATATATATATATACATATATATATATATAATCTATGTATAAATATATAATTATTTACTTAATTATATATATAGTACTACTAAATGAGATAACTTCAACGTGATTAATTAAATAAATATACCGTGATTACAATTCGAATAACATCATCGGAATTACTGCCAGAAGTTCTCAGATGTTACAGTAGTCGTAGGAGGTCTCCTACTGTAGCAAGGCCAAGAATGTCATTCCAACCTTGGCAAGATACTAACAAATAATGGTTTCAGGATGGTTATCAAGGCCTAGCTTGTTGATACTTCAACGTTAGCTCATGAACAAGTTGGCCTTGCAAAATTTAGCAAGGCCCTTCTTCTCCCAGCCATATTCCTTTATATAAATTGTTGACCAGACCATAGATAGGATCTTGGTTCCTACTATGACCATGACAACACTTTCTTGCAGTCCTCCTAGCCAGCCTGGCACTCACATTTCTCTCATCTCTTATCTTTCATAATTGATTGTCCATACGATTATGTGTAACGCCCGTATCCCAGACTCGACTATAGAGGACGTCACTCATCGGATTTTCACAGTACATTGATTAATAAAAGATATTACAAGCAGCGGAATAAAGAAAACATTATTTTATCCATAAGTTAAAGATTTAGATAGGAGTTGAAAATTATGTTATCCGATAATTACAAAAAAAAAAATTTAAGCCAGCCTTTTTTATCCAAGAGTAGACCAGCATATGTCATTTTCTCTTGAAAGCTATCAACAGACTTCCTTTCCAGCCCTGCTAGAACTGGCTATGTCTTTACCTGATATGCATGCCAAAACTAGTCAGCTTTCGCTCGTGAGTTCTAAGATTAGAAAAATATTTCCTTTGGTATATTTTATACATACTTTCTGGATAAAGGTAAACAATTTCCAATAACTTTTCTTCTTAAACATGTTCTCAAAACCGCAGCCGAGATCCAAGTTCACAATAAAACATTTTCAAAATAAAAGTGCAACAAATATTCCTTTATTAAAATATGTTCCCAGACCGCATCCGAGATCCGTCTTTTCAATATACTATTTACCAAGTAATGTTTAAAAGCAATCACTCACCAAGCACTGTCTTAACTTTATCCTTGGGTCGTCACCCTAAGTGATCGTAATCACTTAACACACTACGTTGTATAACCTTTGGGAGGCCGTCACCTACCCCTTTATCCTAACCATTCCATAAAGGCACGACTGACGGTATACACTAGGTAATTCAGAGCCCATTGTATTGATGAAACTTGGATTTTCTTTATCAAAATTCTAACTTTATCTTTTCCGCTATAAGGGCGTAAAAACATCTTAAGACATTTGCACTTTATCTTTTCCTTTACCATCATGATGCAAAATTCTTTAAAAACATTATTCTTTATCCAATGGATACAATGATCCAAAAACTATCTTTCACCCAAGGTACTTTAAACATAATTCACCCAAAGATGCTTTCAAAACCTTTTTATGAAATCATTTCATAAACACGCTTCCGCAAAATATCTATATCCTTGGATCTATACATTGACACTTTCTCGGCACACCAAAGCTAGTTTATTTATCATAACACCTTTCTTTATTACTTTCATAATCGATCTCTACCCCAAACCTATGCACTGACACTTTCCCAATATGACGAAGGAAGTTTATGTATAGGGTATACATAGGAAATAATGCCCAGCCGCCAGCCCACCACCCCTTCGAAATACCATGATCATGCCCTTGTTAGTATTTAAATTTTAGACCACTATTTATTTATAAATACATCGGATTGCCCATCTCGTTACTTAACATAATACATATAGAAAAACGACAGTATCCAGACTTAACATTTCATACATATAATAATCAAACGAGAATCATCCTAGCCTAAATCATTATATAAAGCATAACTATGGCACCATATTAGCCCAAAATGTAAACATTTAAAATGGGCACATAGAACTCACCTTAACATTGCTTTATTACTGACTAGTATATGGTGCTACCTCCGTCTTAACAACATCTCGTTATATGATCCGAACACTCCTAACCACTTTTCAAAATCTCTCACACAGTTCTATAACTTTAATGGGGGTTTACAATTGTATAAGGCAATATATTCGAGTTTGAAGAGCGTAAAAAAATTAATTTTGACGACTATTTATAGGAACTGGCTTGCAAATCGAGAAATCCACATCGTGACACCTCTTCGGACACGTGTAAAGGCTATAGGACACGTGGCAAGCCCCCATGACACATGTCTCCATGTGCACATCGTTCTAGAAACTTGTTTTCGCGTTTCCGGGAGAATATGAACTCTGTTTTGCGTGCCATTTTCGCCCACGTTTACGATTTTCCAAGCTCTTTCCAACCATATATAACAAACCTCTTAGAGATGAGCTAATTTATTTGGCTATTTTGTGATTACGTTTGAATACTCCACTTACCATAGCTTTAAGTGTGAGCATTGTCTGTGGATTCTGCTTTCACTCAGTTTCTTTATTTCATGTATAGAAACAAAGTTTTATCATATCTTGACTAACTATTTGGATCGTATAACTTTTATCATATAAGTTATTCTAACTTCGCGCTTCTTACTTTAATTTTTATAAATAGTCATTTAAGTAAATGGAACATAATCATAAAAATATTGGATCTTTACGTATCATTTATTGTTTGGAAAACCGGGTGTTACATTATGTATTCTTCCCTTTATTATCTTTCATAAGATACAGTATGGAGCGTAGGAATGCCCTTGGGGGCAATCTCCTCGGGCCCTCTAACATAGATATTCTATGTTGTTGTAGCTAGGATCAATGTTCGGGAAAGCATGGCACAACTTGACTCGAGATAGCAAGCCACAGCTTGACCCGACGTCATACCCGACCCGGATATGGATGCTTCAATATTGCTATAGGATTCGTGAGGACATAATCAAATTCTTGTAGTGAAAGGAGGAAGGAAAAAATATATATTACAAGATAAAATAATAAAACTTAAACAACTACGTGATCGTGAATCTGACAGTAATACTGTCTTCAGATAAGACATCCGCCTCTACATCTGTTATAAGAGCCTTAGGAATTTATTCAGTTCCTTTACATAGTGAAATGAAATATTTTCTAAGATGAGGTGTCCACTTCAAAGTTATAGTTGGGGAAGGAAGAACATGCATTTCATTTAGTGAACTTTTCGGTTCACCCCATCTCACTATCCCAAAATCAATCATTCCGTGTTAGTTGATTTTAAAGCACCATGATATTGCACCAAACCTTATTGAAAAACATGTGATGATGTGCTTTTTATATCTTTAAATGAACCCGCCAATCATTTTAGGCATATACAGTGAGCACAAAACAATCAACACTACAAGAAAATGGATCTAAAGGAACTAACTCTATAGGGACGACAAAATGTCGTTTCTAATGCTAGAGCTATAGCGACGACATGTCGTCTCTATAGGTAAAAAGTTACTTTTTTGACCTTTTTATCAACAGCGATGAGATGTCGTCGCAATAGCTCACTCCAAAATTGGCGGGCTTTGACTAAATTATTGGCGCTTGTTGAAAACTCTATAGCGACGACTAGTCGTCGCAATAGGTTAATTTAATTTTTTTCCTTTTTTTAATTCGTTTTTATCCTAATGTGATTAAAAAGAAAATAAAAAATAATTATATTTTTCGTATAGCGAGGATGTGTCTTCGCAATAGCCTTAATTTAGAAAATAAAAATATATTTATTAAATAAAGGTTAAACGCATTCGTTTTGGTTGTCGGGTATAGCGACGACATGTCGTCGCTATAGGAGATTTAACATAAAAAAACCGCAGACACCCTCATTTGTAGAAAACGATCCGGATCCCCATTTTCTACCCCAGACGACGCTACGACGGCGAATTCGAGCATAGGACGAGATTTAAGGTTCTATTTTATACTTATACCCCTAATTTCATGTTTAGATACGTTTATTTCTTCTCATTTGAATTTTTATTGTGTTTTGGGGGATTTTTGTCTATGATAATCATGTGACCGAGCATAATCATATGTGTATGTGTATACGTGTAATCACTTCCTTATTTTCATTATTTTGTGTTCATTTGCGCATATGTATGTATATAAGTGAGATTTTTTGTGTGTATGTGTTTTTTTATGTTGTATGTGTGTAATAAACGTATCTCCATTTTTTTGATGTTTTTTGTTTATGCTTTATATGTATGTGTATTGTTGTTTGATTCTTTTATGAGTAAGTCTTTGTGTATGTTTTTTATATATGTTTATGTTATATGTACATGTTAGAAACAATAAGTTAAAAGATTTGAGCTAATTTAAGATTTGAATTGATGTATGTGTGTAAATTTATGTTTATGTTATGTGTATGCTTGAATTATGTTAACTTAAGGTTAGAATTTGAATATGTATGTTTATGTTGGGATATTTGTATGTGTATATTTGTAAGTGTATTTTTATGTTGGGATGTTTATATGTGTATTTTTATGTTGGCATGTTTGAATGTGTATGTTTATTGTTGGATCGGGTTGTTAACTTCAAACAACACTTCACAAGTATTTCTTTCTTACAATCTAACAGATGCAGAATCTCTGTTAGAAGGATCTCTCAAACACTCAAAGGTAAACAAATAATCTTTAAACACAGGTAAGGACACAAGAATAATTTTCAAGCTCAAAGATATATTTCTCTCAAAGTTGTTCAACTGTTTCAACAAGCAAGCACAAGCACACTTATACAGGTTTACAATGAGAGGTTATATAGCCAAGGCTACAACCGTATACTCTTAGGAATACAAGTTGGGTATACTAGACAATACATAAAGTAAAGCTTATTCTAGTATCTAAAGTGTCTTAACAGGCTAAGACACTTGATTACAATGATTAAAAATATAGACATTGACTTTACAAAAGACTAGCTAAATACAAAAGACATTTAATGTTCTTGATCTTCAAGGCTTCAGATGATCTTTTGCATTTAATGCAGTTGTGGAGAAGTAAGGTGTTGTGTCTGACTCTCGGTATGTTATCTTTGTTGTACTTAGACCAGCATGTCTGTTGTCAGCACCTTTTGTACCATAAAAGGTAATCAGCTAAGTCTTTGTCAAAGGGTACTCTTCGGAAGTTTTTGTCTTTTGAAAATGCTTAGGAGAATCTTCGGAAGCCTTCTTTCAGAAGCTATGTGTCTTCGGAATCTCTGAAGCTTTGAATCTTTTAAGTGTTTGCCTTCCGAAGCAGTTTGTCTTGTACAGCCTTCGTAGGAGTAAGTTACCCTTCGGAAGCAATGCTGCTTCCGAAGTGTAACTCATTTCTTTCGAAGGCTGTTTCTCTCTGTAGAGTCTGGTACTTAGACAGAAGAGAAGTTTGGTGTGCATCATCCTTTATTAGTCTTTACAGTCTCCCCCTAGGCTGATGCTACCAAAACTTCCTATACAATTCTCCTGGTAATTCTCTCTCCTCTCAGAACCTGGGCTCTGGCCTTTACCCATTTGATGGCTATTTTCCCATCTGATCCATTATCTGGATTTTCAAGAGGGAGTTTCTCCAAATCAAACACAAAGGGCTCAACCAACACCATTAGTTGCATAATATCCAAAACCTTTATCCCTCCATTGATCTAAGTGAGTGTGAACATCTTATGAAGTGCATCAAAGCTCCACTTCACTATAGGAATGTAAGAATTAATATGCTTTAAGGAGTGAATGTCCCTTGGATTTTCCTTAGGCTCTGGAGGTTCTGGTGTGCCTTTTGGTTTTGAGGGTACTAAATCAGGCTCAGAGTCAGAGGAGATGTTAGTAGTTCTCTTTTTCCTTCTAGCTATGGACTTTCTTCTTCTCATTCTTGGTTTGTCTGAGTCCATGGCTTGACTCCCCTGTTCTCTGGCCTGTTGATCTTCCATGTTGGAGGCCACTGTTGCATCTGTTCCTACAGTGGGCTCTAGATCTGCAATCCCAGATCCTTATGCTTAGTTCCTCTCCTCTCATATGCCTTTGATTGTTTCTCAGGATTAGGGTCTTTTGATTTATCTTTCTTTGCAGCCTTTTTACCCTTGTTGATCTTAATCACTGAGGAGATTGGCATGTTGTCCATAGAAGGGCTATATGGGGGAGAGACTGGTTCTTCCTTAGGGTTTAGGGGGAACATGTTGGGGAACATTGCCTTTGTAGCCTCCCCACACATGACTTCTTCACCCTCTCTGATCCCAGATCCAGAGATGGGTATTTCAATTGTAGCTCCTCCCCCTAAACCTAAGCCTAAGTTTAGGCTTGCCCTTTGAGCCTGTATTTGCTCCATAGAAGGTAACTCACCTATGGCAATCTTGGCTTTTACATCTCTAACATGCATATCTAGGGTTGAGGTCTTCATAGGGCCTAGCTGCCGAGCATGGAAGCCATACTGTAGGAGGATAGCCTTCATTTTATCTTTGTAAGCCTTCTCCTTTTGTTTCTTTGTTAGTACAACCATGGCTTTGGATGCAGCAGCTGCCTGTTCCTACTGCTGCACCCTGTCCAGCTCGGCAGCCAATTCAGGTACCGACCAGAGTAAGACTTCATCTATATCATACCCCTTCTCCTGGAGAAGAGCAGAAAGTTTGATTAGCTCATCATCCACGGAAGTGTCTGGTCGGCCCTTCTTCTTCTTGGGCATCCTTTCCTCAAGTTCTGCTTCCTCCTTGGGGTTAGTTTCCTTTGTCCATTATTTATGTTGAGATATTTGTATGTGTATGTTTATGTTGGGATATTTGTATGTGTGTATTTATGTTGGGATATTGCAGTATGTTGTTATTCTTGTACGTGTGTGTGTATGGTGTATGAGTATGTTTATGTTTATGTTTATGTTTAAGCTATTCTTGTATGGAGTATGTTTGTGTTTATATTTATGTTTGTTGAATTTAGTACAATTCTACTTTTAACATTATTTTTGTGGTTGTAGGTTTGATTTAGGGCTTTAAGGTTGATGGAACCTTCTCATTTTCATAGATATGATTTGTTTTCTTCAATTTTTCATTTTTTTTATGTTAACGTATTTTACAAGAGGGTTTCTTATTTCTTTTTTCATACTTTTTGCAATGCATGTGATCTTATAAGGTTGATTCGTGTTGAAGCCTTCTTGGAACCTTAATTCGACATAGGTATGTTTATTTTTCAACTTTAATGTGTGTTTACGTATTGTGTATATTTATGAAGCTTTATTATACATGTATGTATGCTTGATTATGTTTTAGAAATGAAGAAGGAAGGTTAATTCTTATGTGTATGCATGGATGTATGTTTCTATTGTTTATGTTTATACAAAAGATTAATGTTTTGAATTGTAAATGTATGATTGTATTATTTAGTTGTTGAAACACATTTGTTTGGGTTTATACGTTTGGTTTAATGTGTTGACTTGTTATAAGACTGTATATGTTGAATTAGCTTTATCATACATGTATGTATGTTTGATTATGTTTTAAATTTAAGAAGGAAGGTTAATTCTTATGTTTATGTATGTATGTATGTTTTTATTGTTTATGTATATACAAAAGTTTGATGTGTTGAATTGTAAATGTATGATTGTATTATTTAGGTTCGGATGTCAAAGTATGAATGTGTGAATGTATTTGGATGTTTGAATCTAGAAATTGTTATTGTGCAGCAGGTATATTGGTTTAAACATGATAAAAACAGAAAAATTCAGAAAACAAAAAAAAAATTGAAAAATTTCCTTAGGGCTATAGCGACGACATGTCGCCACTATAAATGGAATTCTGACTTTTTGACTTTGAGCATTAGCGACGACCTGTCGTTGCTACAAAGGAATATTTGACTTTTTGACCAGACTCTATAGCGATTACATGTTGTCGCTATTGATAATTTCCAAAAATAATTTTGCTTTTTTAATTAATAAAAAGAATAAAAAATAAATCAATAATAAAGATATGTCAGTCATCTATAGCGACGACATGTCGTCACTACATCCTAAAGAATTGCGAGGTCAGAAATAGCGACGATTTGTCTTAACAATAGCGACTAAGCTATAGGGACGACATAGTGGCGACGGCATGTCGTCACTATAGGCTATAGTGACGATTTTATGGCTCTAATGCGATGACTTTTGTCGTCGCTATAGGTAAATTTCGTTGTAGTGCAACCAACATCAATTGTGCCTGCGATATAGTGAAGTACTCTCTTGGTTGCTCAAAAGTGAAATATTGATGGCCTTAGCATGAACCTTGAGATTATACCCACAATAGACCTGGCAATCTTAACCCACAACAAGATAAAAGGGTAGATGTGGGTAAACAATTTGAGTACTTTAGGTTGAAATGGGTAGCAATGTGACATTGAATGGGTTGAAATGGGTAGCACCTTAACACAGTGGAGGTCAAGATTGGTAACTTAAGATCTATATGAACATAATTAAATCAAACAGATAATAATGATTAATAATATAATTGTTGAGAAAATCATGAAAAATTATTAAAATAAACTATTTGTTCCATTACAACTCATTTTAACTTGAAATAAGTTAATTTTTTGAAAACAACTCATTTAGACCTAAACTAATTTGCTTAAAACTCATCGTGACCCGCATCCATTGTGACATGCACCCATCCTAACCCGTTATCCAACTCAAGCCAACCCGCTCGTTTTGCAAGGCATAACCCACAACAAATGCTATGCCAGGTGTTGAGTGTTAAATAAATTGACCCTCCTACCATGTTTCTTTTATGTTTTTAATGGATTGGAAAGACGACACCGGATTTCAACCATCCCTTCGGATTTAACACTCGGGGCATACACCTAAGCCCACCCTAAGAGGAACCCCATAACTGAGTAAACCCTTGACCTTGGCTCAGCAAATCTCCATCAGCTAGAATTTGAACCCAAAACATCTATAGAAAAATCAAGGGGGTAACCATTAGGCTATAAGTGTAACATTTGTGTACAAACATCCTTGTAATCAATAAACGTAAACATGAACATATTCATCAATAACATTTTGATACAATTTCCTTGCATGTCATAACTTAAACAGGTCAATATAATTCATTTTCTTTATCATTATAACAATACGAACATGGATGATCATGAACATCATTGTCAACAAGTGTTTAGGACATTGGAACAAGGGATAGGCTTACGTTCACACACTAAGTAATGACACGATCATGTAATGTATCAGAACAAGTAAGTGGAAACATTTTATCTTTATGGGTGACGATCCATAAAAATAGATACGTTAAACTTATAATTCCAAGGAAACATCATTAGAACAGAAAATAACCAAGTAAATGCATATTTATGAGTATCCACATAAATTCATTCGTAACTAGTTAAAATAAACAAAGATTTATAAGATCAAAATATATAAGTTAAAATCTACAACATCAACCGAGCATACATGAACGTTAAAAAACATTCATGCACACACAATATATATACACACACACATATACGTTTAACCTCCCCACTCTCTTCATTTATTACACCCACACTCTCTCTCTAAAACCTCCATCCTTTCTCTCTTTCTCTCAATAGAAAACTTCATTTCTAGCAATTTTCGTGGCTGAAGAAGGTGTTCTCCATCATTTTCGAGCAGATTTAGGAGTCTTAACACAAGCTTCAAGATCAAAGAAGCTAGATCTAAGCTCATTTCTTGTCTTAGCCAAATCTCGGAAACCAATACTCAAAGCATGTTCTACAATTGTTTAAACTTAGATCTTGACAATACAACCAAGGAAATCAAGTTTTTACACGAAAATATTGAAGTTGGTGTGGCTCAAGGTTAAAGATGATACACCGAGACTGTTAGTCTCGGCACTCCCGAGATTAGCAGGTGCGGCACCACCGATACTATCAGTATGAGCATATAGTACCTATACAAATAGTATCAGCAGATTGTCTCGACCGATATTAGCCAACCACCGATACTATGAGTATCGGCATCAAGGTCACCGATACTAGCTGTTTCGGTGAAAACCACCTTCGACACTTGACCAAATTTTCCAAACAACATAAAGGATAGCGATACTAATAGTATCGGCACCGATACAAATAGTATGGGCGGGTCAATACTTAACAAATCCTTACACCATTTCACCAACTCAAAAAAAAATTAATATCAAATGTGCAAACAAGGTTAATAAACATGTAATCAATCTTATAATATCTGTTATCACAATTATAGGATCTGATTAGAAGTCTCGTTGCCTAGGAGCATAGTCGGGGCTTAGACCATTACCAACAGGTGAGAACATAGCCCTTACTTTACCCTATATTACAAACCTTTGGGGTGGAACATGTATCAAAATAACGTTTTACTCAAACAGCTTTTGCAACAAAATCTCTTGTCAACCGTTTTATCAAACCTTTAACCAAATCTTTTATCAAACAACGTTTGTTTCAAAATAGTGCAACATATTTGAAGATGCAACATTGTATCATGCAATATATATCATGCCAGCAAAATATCATGTGCCATGCAACATGGGTGCAACAGTGTATCAAAAACTACGCAACACAACATTTTCATTAGAGTAAATTACTGATTGTGTCCTTAAAAAATATGACAATTTGCTGGTTTCGTCCTTTAAATTCAAAAATTACTAGGAGTGTCCCTATTTTGAAAATTTTGCACTGGTTATGTCCTTTGTCACTAACCCCGTTAACTTATTCCGTTAAAAATCTCATGTGCCAGTCACATGAGGGGTATTTTCGTCATTTAATCCCTTCTTCTTCTTCCATAACTAGGGTTTCCATAACCAGGGTTTCCATAACCAGTAATGAAAATTAAATGTCATCACAACTTTCAAATCCCCTGTTCCAGGCTCACCAAATTCAGTAGACACCTTTCTTGGCAAGTTTTCAGCATTCGGTGGCCTAATCGCTGTCCGTTCGGCTTTAAGGGCTGCACCAAGAACAGGTGGTTCGAACTCATTGTTGATTTGATCATCAGAAGGGTTTTTGGCAGGTGGGGATGATGATGATCTTGCTTTGTTCAAAGGGTGTTGAGTTTTTAGGTAATTCTGGAACATAACAGGTGAAGGACAACACCAAAATCCTTCTGGAGTTGCAGCAATTGGTACATTTCAAATCTTGGCTTGCCCTTGTTCAACCTTTTTAACCCTAATTTCCGCCATTTCATCACAATTCAAACCTCGATTAACCTATAAAGAAACATGACTAAAGTTCGATTAACGGAAAAACATAAGAGCCCATGAAAATTTCCAACAAATTATCAAACATTTCATCAATTTCTTGGTGGGTTTCAAGAAAATGGAAGAATTTGAACACAAAAATTACAAGAAACCATGTTGCACGGTGTAATGTGGAAACCCTAGTTATGGAAGAAGAAGAAGAAGGGATTAAATGATGAAAACACCCATCATGTGACTTGCACATGGGATTTTTAACGGAATAAGTTAACGGGGTTAGTGACAAAAGACATAACCAGTGCAAAATTTTCAAAATAGGGACCTTCCTAGTAATTTTTGAATTTAAAGGACGAAACCAGCAAATTGCTATATTTTTAAAGGACACAATCAGTAATTTACTCTTTTCATTATAATATAATTAAGCGATTCTTGTATGGAAACTAAACGGTAAACTTTATGATGAACATCAATTGCAAACAAACTTGAACCACACTCACGACTTTAGTATTATATGGCCATTAGAGGGAAAGCAGTCACATTTACAGGAAACCGAGTAACTTATTTTTATGAATATGAAAGTAAGTTTCGGGTTGTCACATCGTTATTCATGACCGGTCGCAGACGGGTCACATCTTCATTCAATGTAGATGGTTTGGGTTGCAATATCATATCTTTACTTACATGTTCTTATGATGAACTTAATTACGTTTACATCTTTAATTATTTAAATATCATTTTGTACAAAGCTAAGTTTCTCACCAACTATTCGTAGTTGACACGTCTTATACATGTTTCAGGACATCAAGGATAGGTACAACATGGACCACTAAGGCGACCTAGTTGGCACTCATCAAGATCAAGAAACAGCTAGGATGGTTTAGAAAATCACCATTTCAAATCCCATTGTTTATTTAATTATCTTTTTTTGTAAACACTATTTTTGTCGTTTTATTTTGTATATCTTTTTGTACAGATGGAACCACTTGCAACTTTTAAACTATGAAATATAGTAAACATTGTGGTTGTTCCTTCAATTCTTGGTTATGAATCAACAGTAGTCACCGCACCATGGATTGCACACGTGGGGCAGGGTGTGACTATAAGCCCTTAGTTTCCAACCATGTTTCTGAACTTGCATTCAACTTCATCTCCACCGTCTTCTGCAATAAATTTTTCCTGGTTATTCATCGGTGTTGGAGCCATCTTACAGTTAGCCATTCTACACATGTGAAACAAATATATGGCATACTTCTTTGTGAAAGAAATATACCATCTGCACCTAAATATACTTCTAAGTCAAGAAAATATGTTAACTTCCCAATGCCAATCATTCCAATTTCAATAATCTATTTTTTTTTAAATAGACAACAATTTAGGAGATATACATGCATATATTATATTACTAACATAAAAACATAAGATGATATAATATGTAACATTCGCTTGTTTAATATATAAAGTAGGGTCACTTGGCTTCTCATGTAAAATTGTTGTACTAGCTAGATATCCATCAGTTTGTGAATGCTTGTGAGCTTTTTTAAGCCATACAAACCTTTAAGTTATTGTCATCGTACTCATTATATCTCACCATTAGCAAAACTAAGGTAGGGTCTGAGAAGGGTAAGATATAGACAGCCTTACCTTTACAACGTAAGAATAGAAGGGTTGCTTCTAATGATACACTCGGCTCATGATACCTGATTAACCAAACAACCCAACGCTTTTAACCTTTTCAAAAAAAAGTTAAATACAATTACATTAAAATTAATTTCACTTTTGACCTTTGAAAGCGACTCAATGTATACATTATATGCGCGCATCTCATACGATGTTTAATTAGTTTACAAAACTAGTTTCTTTTGTTTTTGCTTAGTGGTTGTCACATAAACCTCTGCAGTTTACTTTACATGTAAAAAAGAAAACTTAACATCATACAGATACGCATCCCATCTTTGTTGAGCTACAACAGTTAACACAATCTGAAAAGTTTTAAATCTTACAATGAGAAAGAATGCCCTCCTCAGTTAATCCCAAACTCTTGTGAGTAGACTTGCGCTAAAAGTCGTGATTTGTAGCGTTTAATATTCCTATTTGCACCGATTTAGGCCTATTGTTTTCTTACCTTAATGGGTCTGATGCCTTGACAATGCACTAAGTTCTTCTTCCATTGTCTTCTTTCACTCTTTCACTCAAGAAAAATTAACGAATATTAATCGGAATGTGACATATATTCAACAATGTTATTTCTAACAAAAATACAACATATGAAATATTTTCAAGAAATGTCAGTCGGTTTTACTTTCGACATGATATTGAACTCGTGTTGTAATGGTATCAACATTGAAACGTTAATTAATGAGATAGTTCTTTCATTGGTTTATATTACCCAAATTTTGCTACAAATATAAAAAATGTCATTTTAAAACATATATTTAAAATATGTTTGATTATTATTTACAAAGTTATGGTTTAACATTAAACATACAACAATGAATGCGACTTCTAGTTTGAGTATAAGCCAAAATGTTAAGTTCGAATTGTCTAACACTTTAAGCCAAGATGAACATTTATATTTTTGTTTGTATTTATTATTTGTGTAATAAATATAAGTTTCTTGTTGAGTTTAATTTTTTTGTTCAATGTTTATAAATTTTATTTAACAAATACGTTTTTAATCAATTAGTTTTATTATAGAAGGAAAATGAACTACATGCTTAGTATTCTACCTTGGAAATTCTACTATAACTTTGAGTGCTTGGAAACAACTAACAGTGGTATTATCAACAAGTGAATATTAGTTCATGATAGCAATAGCAGCAACATGTCAGGCTTTATTGCTAAAAATATTGATTAGTGAAATAAGATGGAAAGAAAATAAATAACCTTATAAGGTAATAATATTTTAGCCACTGCGTTAGTAAAGAATCTCGTTTTATGAAATGAGCAAACATACAAACATACACATAAGAAATAAAATTGCACAAGTATATATATACTTCAAGCTTGTATATTTATATAAAATGCAAAATGTACAAGACTCTTAGCAAAACCGCTTAAGTTACTACGTTACAATGAGCAATTATATACTATAATCTACAGTTGTATTCTCGTAGGAATAAAAGGCTAAACATAGAAACTAAGTAAAGCTAATTCTAATATTTTATTATGGCTTGACAGACCAGACCATATTAATTACAATTACTATGAATGACTCCATTAACTTTTACATTAATTACCAAGACTACAAAAGGCATTAATGAAAGTATCTTCAAAGAATATTATGTTGATCTAATAATTGTGCCTTGTTGCTCACTATCACAAAAAATATCTTCTAAATTGGTTATGATTATAAAAAGCAACTCTGAATGTTTCTTCAATTGGAATTCAACATCAGCAGATGCAAAAGTCTTCGAAAGTCTCGGTATTGGAAGTTATTGGGCATTCTCCAATATTGGTCCTAAGAAGAACATTGGTGAAGCATCGGAAGGTCCGATTAGCCTGGAAACCTTCAGATCTTCTTCTTCACACGTACAAGACATTCGTCAAATACTGATCATGAAGATTTGTATGTCTTCCGATATGTCGTACTCTTCAGAAGTTTCTGTCTGCACATCGGAAGGATGGAGTTATTGTTTGGAACTATTCAGTCTTATGAGATTTAATTATTACTTTCGAGGGTTGATGACTTCCGAAGGATAAATCTATACTTCTATGCCTTTGGACTTGTGAGATGGGATTTGTCAAGTGAGTTAGTGTTTTTGGAAAGCACTATTCTTTTATGATCTAACAGAGTTATTTAGGTAATTGTTATAAGGTTGTACTTTCGAGTCACTTCTGTAACTTGTAATTGTAAAAAGGGGTCTACTGTCTAGAAGTAAACGCCATAACCTAAACCGATATGTTATACATTTACTCAAGTAGAATACTAAAAATAACAGTTATTATTATTAATATAATAGTGTACAAATAGGTCAATTTGCATAATTTTTATGCTAATACGTATTGGATTTAAACGTTTTCAAGTTTTGACTATAATTTTCTATAAAGTTGATGATGTTTGCTTTGACCAACGTGATTTGCAACACAAACATTATTGGACAATAAGAGTTCACTAGCATATATATATATATACACACATATAGCAGTCTATCTATCAGCTGTAGAACTGTTCTACCTTGTGTAATAATCTGTTTCGCGGAGACGATGAGTAGTGATATGTCGACAGATTTGAAGAAAGGTTCTTGGAGTGCGGAAGAAGATCAAAAGTTGATTTCTTACATCGAAAAATATGGCATCTGGAACTGGTCTCAGATGCCCAGATTTGCTGGTAAATATTAGTTCTTGATAATCTATTTGAGCTCACAAACAGTTGATGATCATGTGTTTCTCATGTTATTTCGTATGCGTATAGGTTTGTCGAGAAACGGGAAGAGTTGCAGACTAAGATGGATGAATTATCTGAAACCGAACGTAAAGAGAGGAAATTTCTCAAAGGAAGAAGAAGAAATCATACTCCATTCTCATTCACTTCTTGGCAACAGGTATGCATATATGTATATATTCCTTCATCAATTTATAAATCATTTGCTCTCGAAAAGTTTTTCTTTTCATCAAGAATAGAGGTAACGTCTGTATATCTTATCATTCAAAGACGCTACAATAGCTATGTTACGAGTGAAATTTTTTGTGTATGATTGATAATTTAAATATCATTTTCATTCAGTCAAGTCTTGATAAAAACATCTTTTTTAATATGTTCACAGGTGGTCTGCAATCGCATCCAAACTCCCTGGAAGGACTGATAATGATGTAAAAAACTACTGGCATACCCATCTCAAGAAACGAGCAAATAAACATAAACCCGCGCCTGAAAAAATGGAGCAAAATGACACAAATTCGAATTCGTTACCAACATGTACAGAATATAATGTTGAGGAAATACAACAATCAGCTAATTATACAAATTATGTTTCTGGATCCTGGTTTAATAATTTTGAAGATGACAGCCCTTCATCAAGCTGCACTACTACTAATACTACCAACAAGGATCAAGACGCTCATTTTACAGCTGACTATCATGATGCTTACCATGATGCTTATCATGATGCAGCTGGTTCACCAGGAACCATTGATGATCTTCAGTTATTTTGGGACCAACTTTGCCCCGTTGAGAACTTGGAAACCACAAACAATCACTATGATATGTTTTCAGACCCTCTTTCTCAAGATTCATTCAATGATCCTCTCAGTTCTTACAGCATTTTTAATGATGATTACAGCACTAATTTCCTGTCCCATCCTTAGATAGTTATAGTTATTATAAGTTGTGGGTTTAAATCTTCAACATTCATGTATCATATTCTCCAAACGTTGTTATGTTAACTGAATAAATGCAAGTCAAGGAGCTTTTACTTGCCAGATTAAGAAATAACAGTTTGTATATGAATTTAAAAATGTAAGAATTATATGTAAACGGGACCCAAAAGTATTGTAAATTTAGAGTATTTATTATACCATCATTATAGTTAGAAGGACATGTATCTCCTATAAAAGCAAAACGCCAACGGCCCTAAAGAGAACATGCATGCATACATAAGTTTAGCATGATGTTCAAATTATAAGCGTTAGGTGCCTTGCATGAGTCACAAATCAGTATGTTGTATGACAATGACAATCTTTGTTTACAAAATAAAGAGGACATAAAGAGAGGAAAATATTTGTTTACAAATTACATATTTTATTATTATACAAAACTTAGTATATTTTTCTTTATAAAATAAAGATTTTTTTTTATTATAGAGAAACACCTTATCATTTACAATTGATTATATAGTAAATATTGAACGTGTACCACATAATACTAGAATGATAATAATCTATAGTAACAACATATGGAAATGTTTTCGCAATGATATGTCATCGTTATAGGTGCTATACAGATGACAAGTTGACACCATATATAGGGTATGTTGTTATACTCTCATCATATAGATTTTAGAAGTCATCACGATATATGTCGTTTCTATTGTTTAAATGGTTACTACCCCGTATATTACAAAAGATAAATAAAAAAATATTAGTAATTAATAGTTACCAATACAAATTTAAACTTTATAAGATGGTATTTTAATATAAAATATGATTAAATATATTTTCATAGATTAAATAATAAAATAATTATATTATTTTTTTAACACTAACTTTTTCAAAGTTTGTTTCTTTAAATATTTTCATTTTATAAAACTATTTTTAAAAATTCTACATTTTATAATAATTTTATTTTTTTAAAAAAAGTGCTTTTTTAATATTAAAATATTTTTATTTTACTAAAAAGTCTTATTTTTAATTTTAAAATGTGTTCAATGTATATTTAATAATTAATATAAGATATATTTATCAGAAAAGAGAGGCAGGAAAAAAATATTAAGATGCTCTAAGAATGTGCCAAGTGCCCTAAAAAAAACATTTATTTATTAGTTAAGATAAGATTATATGTCGCTACAAATAAATTGAAAAAAAAATCATTAAATTATTTATATTAATTTAAAAGAAAAAACTATTTGCATTTTTACTTTAGTGTTTTCTATCAGCTTGTCGTTACTATTGGCTAAATAAAAAAAATTAATTATTTAATTTTTTTAGCAACAGCTTCATGTCAAAAAACATTTAATATTATTGCAATGTCGTTTTGATGCAGCATACATATTAACCAAGATTTTTTAATGAATAATTTAAATTTGCAAGGATTTGTCGACGCATATGAGAGAATATAAATAAAGATATATCCAATCTAATTTTTAATAAAGTTATGACAATTGATAAGGGTTTGATTAAAACGAAAATCAAAACTATACACATTTCTGAAAAGGTCTTCACAACTTAAAAGATAATCCCAAGAACCATATTGTTAGTCAAGGTAAAGCTTAACGTCTATGTATATGGTATATGTCAATTAGTATGAGTAGCATATGAATACTATTTATGCCCACATACATGCCAATAGTCAGTAAAATTTTCAGGTTTGGTTGCTAGAATTTAATACGTTCGGTAATATGAATCGATTTTATAGAATGAGGCCAATAGTGTTGAAAACATATTATATACCACTGTTGGATCGGGTTATGCAACTTGCACAACACTTACACAACTAATCTTCTACTGAATTGATAGATGCGGAACCTCTATCAATTCTGATCACAAGTATGCTTACAAACAAGATTGAAAATGCAAGAAATGTTTCAAGGTTAAAGTATACCTCATTCAAATATAAAGCATACAAGACTCCTTACTCAAGCACACATTGTTGAGTTACACATGAACATATTTTTACCAAAACTTACAGCTGTACCCTCGTATAGATACAAGGTTGACCAAAATACTAAAAACAAGTGAATGCTAAAACTTGTATACTATTGTGGCTTGACAGGCCAAGCTACATTGATTACATTCAATACAAATAACTTCTTTGACTTTTACATTAAATGCCTACACTACAAATAGTATTAATGTAAAGTGTCTTGTGCTGGTCTGACAGAAATCTTTGTCACTGACTTGCAAGAGAATGTCTTCTGAGTTGATTCTGATGAAGAAAAGCAATTCTGAATCTTTCTTTAAGTGAGGTAGACCGTAGCAAAAGAGTATCTTTGGAAGATATTGTATCAGAAGCTGTTGGTGATGAGAAGGCTTCGAAAGCTTGAGACTTCTGTATAGCTTCTGGAAGAAGACAATCATCCTTCGGAAGCATTAGTTATTCCGAGAGTAAAAGACATGTGCGGAAGAGACCTTTGGTGAGCATCAGCCTTATCTGATCTTACAGTCTCCCCTAGGCTGATGCTACCAAAACTCTTTAAATTTTTCTCTTAAAGTTTCAGCCCTTCTCTTGACAAGTCTTGCTGTGAGCCTTCCTTCTGGATTATTCTCTGAATTTAGAAGAGGTAGGTTCTAAAAGTCAAAAATGAATGGATCAGGGAGAGCATAGATTTCAACCTCTCTGAGTTTGACTATATTTCCATTACTATAATTGAGTCGGAATTTCTTCTCACGAGAGATAAATTCACATTCAATGATAGGAATGTACACATTGACGAGCATTTATTCCGGTCTTCTTCATGCAATGGACTTCCATCTTCTGAAAGGTCCACGCTTCCTATACAGGACTATCTGACCTTGGGCTAGAGTCCCTTCTTCCTGCTCCCCCTCAGCTTCAATTGTTGTGGATTCATTGCCATAGCTGATTCTGGCTCTTGATCCTTAAGAGGATCTTATTCCTCAGCTGCTGTATCAGATTCATCAGCTGGTTCTGGCCTTTGATCCTCAATAGGATCTTGTTCTACAGCTGCTACAGTTGATCTGTCAGTTGTTTCTTCTCTCTCCACCTCCTTCCTTGATTGTTCCTCAGGATCTGAAGTTTTTGATTTTTGCTTTGTAGTACCTTTATTGATCTTGATCACTGAGGATAGAGGTACATTGTCATATGAAGGATTAGATGGAGGAGTAATAGTATCTACCTTTGGCAAGTAAGCCTTTGTTGACTCATCACACATCACTTCCTCTCCATCTCTAATTGCTTGAGCAGAGAGAAAGATGTTGGGAAACCCCTTCCTCCAAAACTAAGGTTAAGGGCTTCCCTTTAAGCCTGGATTTGATCTATTGAAGGCAACTCTCCCCTGGATATTTTATTTTTAATTTCTCTTAAGTGGAGATCCATGGTAGAGTTCTTCATAGGACCAAGTTGTCTCTGGGAGAATCCATAGTTCACAAGGATCTGTTTCATTTTCTCTCGATAGGCTTCTTCCTTTTGTTTCGTGGTGAAAATTGCTGCACCTTGTCCAACTCAGCTACCATTCTAGGCACCGACCATAGCAACACCGCATCAATATCATATACTTTCTCCTAGAGGAGACCAGAGAGTCGTAGAATGTCTCCATCCAGGGAGGTATCTAGTCGGCTCTTCTTTGTGAATGGCCTCCTCTCCTCTTGAGGGGCTTCCTCCTATGGGGTTAGCTTTCTTTTTCCTTTATCGAGTATGTTTGACCTAGAGGAGATTGATTCCGAGGACTCACGAGTTGGTTCATTAGCTGGTTGTTCTTCTGAGGAAGAAACCTTAATAATGACTGGGCCTTTAGAGACAGTTTTAGCTTCAGAGTTAACTTCAGCATCCACTGTCTCCTCCGGTTGACCAACCATCTTGGAAGGTTCCTTGGATATTTCCTCAAGAATTACAGGATCTGAGGTAAGGTCTTCAACAGCCACAGTCCCAGAAGGAGACTCAAGTTCCTTGGAAATATAGGTTTTTTGTTAACTTTGATCTTCCATGGCAACCTTGGCTGTAGTCCCAACAGGGGACTTAGTCCCAAAGGGGGGGCTCTTGGATCCCAATAGGGGACCTAGGCTCCATGGAGGTGGGAGATGTTTATTGTTGTGTTTCCTCCATGGAAGCCTCTACAGCTTCCGAAGAGCAGGAGCTTGGAGGTTGAAAGTTAGTTCCCAAGAACTCATCTCATTCACTATCTAAGTTAGATATGAAAGGAGTGGGATCTTAAGAGGGCTCCTTCTCTTCATCCAAAGTTGGGGAACTTGAACACCTAGGTTGTTCCTTCTCCCCTTTTTTGGTAACATTAGGGGAAACATAAGTCACCCGGTGAGGGTCAGGCTGAAAAGTGCTACATATATGATTGGGCGGAGCTGCAACTCTAGATCCTTTTCTTGAACTTGCAGCCTCAGGGTAGCGACTTCTGCTTCAAGAGAAGCTGCCCTGGCTTGCAACGTGGTAACGATAGCTGTCAAATCCTTTGTTGTGGGGCTCTCCTCCACCAGAGTGGAATCATGGGGCGATGGAGTCTCAAGCCTAGCTCCTGCACCTCCATCAACAGATGTGGTTTCTCGGCACCTTGGATTCCTCTAACTGAAGATGAACTCAAAGAAGTCATCAGCAATTGGAGTTGCCACAGAAGAGGTCATATTGCCTGTACCACTGGCCTGATGAAGCTGATAGGGTTAATCAGTAGTTGCAGCCTCCTCTATATTGACCCTTCAAAACTCCTGGGGTCAACCTTTGTATTAGTAGGCTCTGGGTCAGGGAACCTTTCCTGCAGCTCGGTCACCACTCTCAATAGATTTTGGGAAGTGGGGGAAAGTGGGTCATGCAGAGCAGTAGAAAAGCTTCCTTGAGCTTGGGGAAATGTATGGATGGGGGGCAGTGATGGGGTGGCCAAACCTATGGACCTGGAAGACAGTCCTTGTTCTAAGGAAGTTGCCTCAAAGGAAGCAAACTCCATTGTTGTGGTTTCCCTTTGGATATTCTCAGGTATGTTTTGTGACATACACTGAGGGCTTTCAGGATGGTAAGGGGCAGCCACTGGATCCAGAAAAAGATCTAATGGTAAGAGAACAGGTGTGGTTTGCACCTTAGGCAGAACTGAGCCCCTATAAGATCTTTTGGCCTTTTTCCTTTTGGAAGCTGAAAGAGGGGCCTGAACATCTATTGATAGCTGAAAGAGGGGCCTGAAGATCGTTTGCGTTTGTAGGTAATTTTTATTGAATGAGGGAAAAAAGTGGAAGGTGTGGGATCAACATCTGTTGGGTTTACAGAACTATCACCTTCAAAAACAGAATGCTCCATGGATGGTAGAAGAGGAGTGAATGTCCCAGAGAATAAGGCATTCGTCTTCTTAAGTTGTACAAAAACCTTGGCAATAACCAAGGGAACAGAATATGTATTCCCAGTTAATGAGAGAGTAGATCCCATCTCACTATTGAAAATGTGTTGCAAAAACCTGTGATACATGCAAAATTTCCTTGGGGACGAAAGATTGTCCACCAAATTATTAAAAATAAAAGCAGAAAAATTAAAGGATTGGTTGGAGATCAATCCATGAATAGCGAAGCTAAGTCAGAAGAAATTTGATCTCAACCCCCTATTTTATTTGATAGACAATGTAGAAAAACATGTATGAAAGGTCACTACTACCTCATCCCTAGTGAAAGAAGCCCTCCCATCGGCATCATTGTGTTGAAATTGCCGACAGATGATCTCCAAATCAGATGAGCATAAATGGTAGCCAACAGAGTTCTACCAATGGGAGATGAAACAACAGAACAACAACCCCGAAATTGTTGGTGATGTGATTCATACACCATCGGGTGAACTGTAAGAGCAAACCCCACCCTGCTTCTTTGAATAAAGGAGATGATCGGAGCAAAATCAACATTGTTGTCCGTTGATAACTTCGCAACGAGATTTGTGGCAGGCTTGAATGGAAGGAGAGCCATGGGAGACTCTTAGGGTTTGATTGAGAAGAAATTGTCGATTTGAGAGAGAAAGGTTGAGAATTTTAATGGGAGGGAGACGTTTTATACCTTCGGATGTCAGCATTTAATATAGAGACACATTAAATATTTGAAATATAGAACGTCAGAGGGAAAAGCTCTCCCGAGACAGTTAATTCATAAAGGTATTTCTTCCTTAGGAAGGAAGGGTATATTTCAGGACAAAATTCTGAAAAATTTCGAAAGTAAAGGAATTTCAACAACTTGGGACAAAAATTTCCTTTCAAAAGATGTGCTTCTGATGGCTCTATGAAGGTCTCAAAAGAGACTTTCAACTAAACATTGGTAGATATTTCTTCAGAAGGCGCAGAGTTTGACACATAAAGGAAGAGACGTTTGTACTTCGGAAAAAATTTTCTTCTGAGTGCCAAAAGACTCCTGATGTGATCATTAGTCTTCATTACTTAGAAGATGAATCTTTCGAAGGCAACAATGTATCGGAAGATAAATTCTTCTAAGAGTTGATTGTTTCTGAAGTGTGACTTCTCCCGAATTAAGATTTAAATAAGGCTTCTGAAGACTTCAAATCTCTTCTGAGTAATGAGTATTATCAAAAAAAAGTTTAGGTTTATCTTTCGAGGACTTATTTAGATATTTTTAAAAAATTCTACTTATTCAAAATTTATCATACCGATGGCAGTTATTAAGTATCTGAAACATCCTTCATCAAAATCTTTGGTGAAGAGATCAGCAAGATTATGTTCGGTATCAACTTTCACTAAGTGAATGAGCTTCTTTTCTACACAGTCTCTGATTAAATGATATCTAATGTCAATGTGCTTGGTCTTTGAGTGTTTCACCGGATTGTTGGTGATGGAGATTGCACTGTAGTTGTCAATTTGTATAGGAGTATTGGAAAATTCAACTCCATAATCTTTCATCTTGTTTAGGATCCAAATAACTTGAGCACAACAGCTGGAAGCAGCAATGTATTCTGCTTCCGCGATTGAAGTTGAGACACATGATTGTTTCTTACACTGCCATGAAACAATTCTAGATCCAAGAAACTGACAAGCTCCTGATGTAGATTTCTTGTTTATGTTGCAACCTCCATAATCACTGTCAGTGTATGCGATAAACTGAAAGTATGTATTTCTAGTATACCATAATCCAAGACCTGGTCCTCCTCTCAAATATTTGAAAATTCTTTTCCCAACCAACATGTGAGAACTCTTTGGGTTTGCCTGAAATCTAGCACATAGACAAGTTGCAAACATGATATCAGGCCTGCTTGTTGTGAGATACATTAAGGAGCCAATTAATCATAGCTCTATATTGGAGTTGACCAACATCCACCCCCTCAAGGTCAATGCTTAAGGAAGTTGTCTTGGACATTGGTGTTCCAAAAGCCTTGCAATCTGCAAATTTGAATCTCTCAAGAATGTCCTTGACATACTTAGATTCATTAATAAAGATCCATGTAGGAGTTTGCTTTACTTGAAGTCCAAGAAAGAAAGTAAGCTCACCCCTTGAACTCATTTCAATTTTGCACTTCATCAGTGCTTCAAATTCCTTGCAGAATGATTCATTGGTCGATCCAAAGATAATTTCATCAACATAAATCTGAACAAGCATGATATGTTGATTGGAATTCTTAAAGAATAGAGTCTTGTCAATGGTCCCCCTCTTAAAGTTTCTTGTTAGTAGAAATGAGGATTAAGTTTCATCCCATTTTCTAGGAGCTTGATGCAGCTTATATATGGCTTTATCAAGTTTAAATACATGATTAGGAAACTTTGGATCCTCAAATCCAGGTAGTTGACAAACATATACTTCGTCATTAATTTTCCCATACAGGAAGGCACTCTTGACATCCATCTGATATACTCTGAAGTTTTTAGCAGCTGCAAACGCTAATAATATTCTAATAGCTTCAATTTTGGCAACTGGAGCAAAAACTTCATCATAATCGATTCCTTCCTTTTGTGTGTACCCTTGTACAACTAACCTTGATTTGTTCTTGATGACAACACCTTTGTCATCCTTCTTATTCCGGAACACCCATTTGGTTCCAATGGCATGCTTTCCTTTTGGCAAAGGACAAATCTTCCATACTTCTTGTCTCTCAAACTGTAGAAGTTCCTCCTGCATTGCTTCTACCTAGCTGCAGTCTTTCAAAGTTTTAGCAACTTTCTTTGGTTCTATATGAGATAGAAAACAGGAGAACAAGCAAATGTTTGCTTAATGTAGAGAGCTTCTGGTTCTTACATCTTCTTCTACATTGTCAATGATGTTTTCTGGTGGGTGGGTGTTATGAATTTGAATCCTTGGGATTACATCTAACTGGGAGTTCAGATCCATATTGCATGTGTTGAGATTCAGAAGTACTACTACAAGTTTAATTTCTGGCAGGTCTTGAACTCGATGAGATTGGACTGTTGTGGGTTGATTCTCTCTAGTTTGAGAGTCTCCTATGGTTGTCACCTCTTTAGAAGGGCTGCCAACCTCCTCCTGATTAAGTGGAGTAGATGTAGTGTCACTTAGAGGAGTGGCTTTAGATGAGATGATGGTCTCAGACTGTGAGACTGTGTGTTGAGATGGAACAGAATTTTCCAAAGATTGTCTTGAAGCTATTGCCAATTCAACACGATAATCATCTTCCCTTCTGAATTGATTTAAAGCTAACACATTTGTCCGAGGTCCTGCAACATACTCTTTAGAAAGATTAAAAGTAGATGTGAATTCATCAAGATCAAATAGCCAATCAAGACCAATCCCAGGTTTATTGATCTTATGTTCATTAAATTGAACATTTGCAAACTCTTTAATATTCCTAGAACTTTTGATGTATACTCTATATGCCTTAGAATTAGAAGAGTATCCAACAAAGAAGCCCTCTGCTGACTTTTCAGCAAACTTGGCTATGTGATCTTTGGTATTCAAGATGGTGTATTGACATCCTAATGGTTTAAGAAAGCCAATAAATGGTTTTCTTTTATGCCAAATCTCATAAGGGTTCATATCATGTGTCTCAACTACCAATATTCTATTTTGAACATAACATGCAACATTGACTGTTTCTGCCCAAAATGTTATTGGTAGTTTGGCATCTGATAGCATGGTTCTAGCAGCCTCAATTAGTGTCATATTCTTTCTCTCAGCAACACCATTTTGTTATGGATCCTAGGAGCACTATATTGTCTAGTAATACCTTTGGATTCACAAAAAAGAGTTTAAAGTATGATTCTTAAATTATGTTCTCTGATCAGATCTAATGATATTTACATTATGGTCACTTTCATTCTTAACTCTGAGAATGAATGACTTCAAGATTTCAGTAGTTTCGTCTTTGGTACTCAAAAAGAATACCCAAGTGTATCTTGAGAAGTCATCAGTGGCCACCAGACGGTATGACTTTCTTCCTAAGCTTTTCACACTTGTAGGGCCAAACAAGTCCATATGAAGTAATTGTAGGACTGTTGTACTTGAATTCATTTCTTTGGCATGATTAGAGGATTTGTGTTGCTTCTCCTTTAGGCAGGCAACACATTTGTCCACACAGATAAATTCTTTTGTAGGTAAACCTGTGACCAAATTATTTTTGACAAGTTTATTTATATTTTTCAAGTTTACATGACAAAGTCTTATATGCCAAAGGGATGATTTATCAAGTGAAGCTTTTGAGATATAGCAGCTTGTATTGCTTAATGGTGAGGTTGTGCTCATATCAAGCATATACATGTTGTTCCTTTTGGGAGCTCTGAGCAGAATTTGATCATTTGGAACAAAAAAACTGGTTTGAAAATAATACATTCATGCTTATTGAACAACATGTTATGTTTCTGATTGCACACTTGTGAAACACTTAGCAAATTGTAGTTTAACTCTTTGACAAAATGAACATTTTCAAAGATTACTTTACCATTTGTGATTGTACCCCTACCAATGATATAACCTCCTACTAGATCACTTCCAAAAGAAACAGACCCCCCAAAAAATTGTTCATATTTGTGCAAGTGGGTCTTGTTGCCAGTCATGTGCCTGGAGCAGCCACTGTCCACTATCCACAGATTTCTTTTGAAATCTTGCTGCTCCTGCACATATAAATGAGTGAATTAGCTCTTGATGGGAACCAAGCCAATGTGGTCTTAGGTCTGCCATCTGCATCATTGTGTGTAAAGCTCTTGGATATCATCTTTGGTGGTACAGATGATAGCTTGACTGATGGTGTTGGGTATTGTGTTGATTCCTTTCTTCTCAATACTTTGTTGGACTTTTGGCTTGACTGAGGAGGTTTTTTCTGTTGCTTTAGGTTCCGACGGAATGGTTTGGTTTTCTCATTGGAAGCTTGTCTTGTTTTTCCTTCTGAATACATGTATTTTGATTGAAATGATTGACCTTTGTCAGCTTTACTTCTTCGGAAGTAATAAGTTTGTTTCTTCATCTTCTCATCGGAATAGTTCTCGAGTTTTTCTCCTGATGACCTATATACTTTGGAAGGCTTCTGGTTGTTTCTCTTAGAAGGGGTGGAATCTTCCGAGACCTTCTTTGCCGCTTCCTTGATCTTCTTCTTTCGAAACTTGATCGTCGGTCTTCCGAAGACTGGGATGAACTGCTCCATCTTAGTTTGACACATTCTCCTTTGATGAAATGTGATTTTGTTCTACTTATAGGATTAAAGAAGCATTCTGCAGCATAGTGATTAGTTTCTCCACAGACTAAACAAATGGTTTGAATTTTTGAAGATTTTAGAGAGTTCTACTTTGATGATGAGTCTGACCCATGAGTTTCTTCTCTGGACTGCTTGGATTTTGATTTGCGAGTACCAACATTACATGTGTTGGAGTGATTTGCTTCAGTTCTTGGTTGATTTCTACAAATGTTTATGTTTTCTGATTTTACCCTATGTGACTTGTCAGATGGACAAGTTACATATTCATTTGAGGATGTGCTTCAAGTTTGTACATATTTAGCTTTGACAAAATTTGATTTGTTTTCTAAGTTTCTTTTCTTTTGTTTTGGAACAGATTTTAATTTTTCAAAGAAAATAGTTTTCTCATCTTCAGATGTGCTGTTATATTTAGTGGGGCAAACATCATTTGATTCCTCTTCTTTTGCTATCTTATGTATGTCCAGCACTTCATCATACATAAGAGTGTTTATGGTTTGCACTGAACCTCCACATTTGGAGCGTATGCAGATGGAAGTTCCACTTGATTATATCCTACCCCAGCTCCCTTCTTTTTCACCAAGATAGGTATCTTAGTCATTTTAATAAGTTTCTTAAACTTCTCTCCTTGACTGAGAAATATGTCTTTGTAGAATTCTGCCAATACAGGTTATGTCTTAGCAGTTAGTCTTTCTAGAAGATTGTTTATTTGACATAGTTTATTAGTGCCTTCATGTTTAATACTTGAGATTTTATTTTCTAATTCTTCTATCTTATCTTTATAATCTTTTTCAGCTTAAAAAAGTTATGTTTTGACAACTTGTATTGTTTGAGTGCATTGTTTGGGGTGGATGCTTTTTCAGCTTGAAAGCTCGAGTCAGAGAAGTCACAATTGTGACATCAAGTACCAGATCGTCCGGGAAGTCCGTACGGTACGTGTACTTTCACTATTTACCGTGTGTAAATACAAGTATGTAAACAGTGTTTGTAATAACAGAATTCAAAATACAAGAATCAGTTGTACGTATTTATGTGAAAACTTAAATACCGTAAGTACAACAACTCACGATAAACAATAGTTCTATGTATTTAGGTGAAAACATAAGTACAATTAATACAACGAATCAAGGATGACAACAGTATTCAAGTAAATAACAAGTACAAGTCGGTTGCGAACTGATATTCATAGATGACAGGAATCAGATGACCGACAAATCAGTACGAAAACAATGTGAAAACAG
Organism: Mikania micrantha; assembly: GCA_009363875.1. NCBI lineage: Eukaryota > Viridiplantae > Streptophyta > Magnoliopsida > Asterales > Asteraceae > Mikania > Mikania micrantha. Next base: position 69,705,272 of record CM018681.1, on the reverse strand, counting down.
GACGTTTAGTTGAGTCCGTCAGTGAGGAAGAACAATTCAAAACATAATTTGCAGTGTCGTTTCAGAATAACGAACTGACAGTATGTTTGCGTGGGTGACGATTCACACAAACATATCTGTGAGTTTAACGTTTTGAAATGATGACTGGAAAGTAGAAAACAAGAATCAGAAAGCAAAACCATCGTCGTGTTCCTTCGAGTGAGGATTCGAACGAATACGCGCGATGGTGACGCGTTCTGACGAAACGAAAACGAAAACGACACGATCGATAATAAGTTTAAGAAAATATAATATTTTCTTTTTTACAATTTTGAAACTCATCAAAAAGTAATTAAAGAAATCATTTTATTTAAAACGAGTAAAAATACGCGTTACGTTCCGAAAACGCAACGGAGACGAAAACGAGCAACCGAAACGAACCCGAATACCCTCGGGGTATTTAAACCCTAAATGAGTCCTTTTATCCTCATTTCACTCATCTCTCTCTCTAACACCCAAACCCGTTTGTCTCTCTCTCTAGAAGAACAAACCTTCAAATCCTCATAACTCACTCGATTCTTGACGAAATCTTGCATTCTTGGTGTCCACGCGTAGCTAGCAACCTCCTCTACAAGGAAGTACAACAGATATGAGCATTTATCCAGCCATATTCGAGGTATGGAAGCTTGAAGCCTACGAGAATTAGGGTTTTGTGTACCCTTGGATTCGATCTAAACTACTAGCCGGTTCTACACCACTTCCCTCGAACCCAACCCTCTCGAGGACTTACATGCACGTAGCAACACCATTGGAATGGCTAAACCGAAGGTTCGAGCTGATGATGATGGTGAACACACACAGGTTCGTGGAGATGCAGCAGCCGAACCTACACCAAGATGGTTCTCATGCATGAGTCACGAGCCTTACTCCACACCCAGCAAACCTTTGTGTAGCAGCCATTAGCCAAACCCTTCATCACTTAGGACGAACCTCCATGGCGATCTCTGGCCGAACCTCAACCTGAACGAACCTGTATACACTTGACCGAACCTTTATGGTGCGAACCTCCATGCACGAACCTTCCTAAGATCACGAACCTGTATGGATTGCACTCGGACAAACCCTTATGGTGAACCTTAGCAGCCGGAACCACCGAACCATCCAGGGCCGAAGGTTTTTGAGCAGCGAACCTACCCCATCTACGAACCCAGGCTGGATTAGGCACCATGTAGCCGAACCTATAGCCTACATTTGGTCGAACCTTTACCCAAACGAACCCAAAGGTTCGCTGTAAATGGGAACCCTTCCCTTCTATTAATTCAAAACCAATTTGCTTGGCCATGCGGACCCACTTAGCCAACACCTTGTTCGATGAAATCAATGGTAACCGGCCCAAATTCCTTGTTTCGGCCCAGAACTAACATCCGGCCCATGGCCATCTAGGCGGCCCACAGCCCACTAATTCGGTTCAACTCATCAGCCAAAACAACCCCTAACCGGCCCAATCTTATTCCTTTGGCCCTGGACCAAGCGATTATGGGCCAATCAGTGAGTTATAATAGGCGTAGTATACATGGAATTGGTTGGATAAAAATAAGTTCCACAAAGAAGACATGACAAGTTTGAAATAATAAACTTAAGTCATAACTATGATTTAGGTTAAATTACAAAGATTTTTATCAATGCGATGGTTAACATATGATGACGAGGTTCATAAATTTCTAAGAGTAAATTAAGGCTAAACACATCACATATAAGGACCTATGGTAATAACAATTCATGATAATTGGAAATACGGGCCGAATAATGACCAAGACCGCGACTCACAAGTGTTAGCCAACTCGAGGGCTAACACATACATGCACACAAATTCTTACAAACTATACTTACAAGTTACAAACAATATGAAATCAATACAGGATCGTGAAAACAACCTCAAGTACAAACAAAGAGCGTGTGCATTACTTGTTTAAGCTAAGTCAACCACTTCAACAGCAAGGTGAGTTCATACGCCCCTTTTCTAATCTTAACTGATTTTAAACTCTCGGGGCTGAGAAACATGCTTAACTTTTATTTATTTAAAAGTTTTATGTTTAACATATCGCTTATACCATGATTAGATAGTATTGTTTAATTTATTATCGTTTATCATCGTATGCATGCTTGTATGATCATGATATGACAGGAACAACTAAGATGAATATGATAATATAATTTCATAACTCATCAACACGTTAGAATAACATAGTTGCAAGATTATATCTTACAACACCTAGTTATTCTTACAAGAACGAACATTGAAATAATCACAGGTAAACCTCATGACAAGAACAAAACACATGAATGATAGGAAGATAACACATCTTCATAATATCATTCAAATCTAGAGTTAACTAAGTGTAATAAGACAAGTGCTTATAACACTTAGCTTACAATTCGAAACATACTACAAGATAACATGGAACGACTATCATCCACCACCTGAGTCGACTAAGTGTAGTAGGACTAGTTCTTACAACATCTTAGTGACAACATGGTGACTTTATGGAATAACAAGGAATGATAATCATGATAATGTAACTTCATTATAACAACATCATTCATACAACAATTAACATAATTTAATAAGACATGATCTTATTTAACTTTGTTAACAACAACGGGAACATACAACATTGATGAAAACAATACAATTGATTACTTTTGAACTGTTTGCATTATATCATTTCAATCATGTGCCATGTACTCAAGTTTGATCATTGTAAGTCCCTTTCATAAATCGCTGACCAGTTAGTTTGACGTGACTAAACCAACGATAGCATAATGGTACCATATGTTTGACAAACCTCTAGCTTGTAGGGCTGATATGTTGATCGTACTCAATCATTGGCCGGTAACGTATGACCGGTGACAGGGCGACTCAAGTCAGGGTCAGGTAAGCGACACATGGTGAAATAAATCTGCAGTTATAGTTGTAATTAATCCATCGTTACCAGTTGACTAGTTGACTGAGGAATTCAAGTCATAACACTAGTAACCGTTTCGATGAGGTCTATGGATACACAAAGTAGTAGAGGTAGATTGGATGCATTGCAATCTGATTACGTGAGGATTGCAATGGATTCCTTCTAGACTCTATGCACTTCAAGTTGCAAACAAATAACAATTGGTTAACTAACACTCTTAATATTTAAAAGTGATTAACAGTTAACCCCACAAGTAATAGAATAATACAAGGATCAGATTAAATTAATCTAATATCCTTAATACATGAAAGGGTTATCAATAGTTCAGTATGATAACTAAAACCCTATCATTATATTATTCTACACATGATGCTACAGGTGATTTACAAACGATATGAACAGGTGAAATGGAAATGGATATCGATAGTTGTATTGCAATTAGTGTGGAGTTCTAGTAGTTATGTGGTGGGATGTTGGCTGGGGCTTGGTTCCCCTACATATGCCCTATATATAAGCATAACTACTAGGATGAGATATTATTTGTGGATATAACTATTGAGAAGCCATTGGTTGAACGGGTGAATCGAACAACATACAAGTAACAGAAATGACATTGTGATTGTGCATGTGAACAAATCAAGGTTTTCAATTATCATATTTATGAACTCACCAACCTAGTGTTGACTTTGTTTAAATGCATGTTTTCTCAGGTGACGAAAAGGTTTAGTCACCAGGGTTACAGGGACTTAGCTAGTGGACTTTAAGAAAGCCTAGCTACTTTTGTGTTGCATACTTTTGGATGACAAAACCATGAATCATCTTTTGTATATCTTGTACAGATACAAGATATGAACTCATTGATTCTTTTGATTAGATTTACTTAGTTAAATTATGAGGAAACGATGTAATTTAACTTTGTAATTCTATTTCATTGTCATGTTAGCATTTCTCATTTATTTATCATGTGCTATGTAAACAATTTGATCATTTCTATTATCACAACGATATCGCGCCCCGGAAACGTTCAGCCCGGAGGGAAAGTCGATCCAGCCCGCCGGCTCGGGGTGTGACAACAATATTCTGCAATGTTTGCATTGTTGGATTGGTTTGTTCCTTTAGATTATTGGATATTTGATTGACTTGAAGTTGATGGCTGGGATTTTGGAGACTTGCATTCTCTTGCAAAATGGCCTACTTGCTAACAGTTGAAGCATTTGAGCTTGGATTTATCTAGACCAAATCTTGTCTTCATGTTGTGCTTCTTGAACTGTCTTCCCGTTCTTTGATAAAACTTCTTTGCACGATAGGAAATCATGGACATCTGGTAGTTGATGTCCATTTCTTCTAAATCATCAGCAGGGATGCCATCTAGATCTTCTTGACATGGTTGAAAGTAGTTTAATTCTTCTGCCAAGAATGCTCCTTGACCAGAGGTGAGTAAGGGAACCGTGTTTGAGAAAGGATTGGCATGTGGTGTGGATGGTGTAGATGTTTCAGGGTAAGTAATGATTGGTGTTGAGTTTGAGTGGTATATGGGTTAATAGTTCTGAAATGATGAGTTGTGAGTGGGTGCATACAAAGCTGCTGATCCTAGGGGTCTCGAAGTTGTCTGTTTGATTCTTGGGCATCAATCTCTATTTGGTATGCACTTAGTATACAAATAGTTCTCCCAGCTTCAGGGTTCTAAGGTTTATAGTTCTTCGGATGGTGACTGAGTAAATGTTCCATGCATGTGGAAGAGATCTTAAGAACTTTCTTATCACATCCTGGTTTTCCATTTTTACACCTGCAGCAGTTAGTTCATAAACACATACCTCAAATACTGAGAAGCCATCTTTTCATTGTTCTCTTGCCAGAAATTCTTAAACTTCTACTTGAGCATATCCTTCTTGTTTTCTTTCACATCATCTGATCCTTCGTACATTTGCTACATAGAGTTCCACAACTCTTTCGCATATTTGCATTTCCTGAATGCGTGTATGTTGGAGTTAGGAAGAGACATTTGGATTAGCCAGAATGCTTTAGAATCAACTTCCATCTTCTTGTAATCTTCGTCTGAGTAAAGAGATGGATCTTTTGGCACAGCCGTTCCACCCTCTCCAGCAGCAGCAGCAGCTGGAATAAAGGGTCCTTCAAGAACTGACTTCCATAGTTTCAAGTCTTCGTTCCTGATGAATTCTTCCATCTGAACCTTCCATGTGTCGTACTCGTCTGGAATAAACATGGGAGGTTTGTTGAGAGTGTCATTTTCAGTATCATGCTTACTAATGGTAGACATTTGAGCAAGTAGTAAAGTCTAAGGACTGTAAATAGTAGAATATGAACAACTAGTAACTTAAGAATGGTTAGTTGCTTAAGTTAAAGAACCGTAGCTCTGATATCACTTGTTGTATCGGGTTATGCAACTTGCACAACACTTACACAACTAATCTTCTACTGAATTGATAGATGCGGAACCTCTATCAAGTGTGATCACAAGTATGCTTACAAACAAGATTGAAAATGCAAGAAATGTTTCAAGGTTAAAGTATATGTCATTCAAATGTAAAGCATACAAGACTCTTTACTCAAGCACACATTGCTGAGTTACGCATGAACGTATTTTTACTAAAACCTACGGCTGTATCCTCGTAGGGATACAAGGCTGGACAAAATACTAGAAACAATTAATGATAAAACTACTATACTGTTGTGGCTTGACAAGCCAAGCCACATTAATTACATTCAATATAAATAACTTCTTTGACTATTACAATAAATGCCTACACTACAAAAGGTAAAGTGTCTTTTGCTTGTCTGACAGAAATCTTTGCTGCTGACTTGCAAGAGAATGTCTTCTGAGTTGATTCTGGTGACGGAAAGCATTTCTTAATCTTTCTTTAAGTGAGGCAGACCTTAGCAGAAGAGTATCTTTGAAAGATATTGTATCAGAAGCTGTTGGTGATGAAAAGGCTTCGGAAGATTAAGACTTCTATATGGCTTCCGGAAGAATACAATCATCCTTCAGAAGCATTAGTTCTTCTGAGAGTAAAAGACTTCTGCGGAAGAGGCCTTTGGTGAGCATGAGCCTTATCTGATCTTACAACCACCATTTATATGAATGAAAGAGTCTTCTTTCATCTTTACCTTGTTAATTTCTGACCATAATTCAATTGGAAAGGACAAGATATTTTCCTAGCGAATTTTTTGGAAGAGTTGAAATGTTGTTGGATGAAAGAGTTCTAACTAAGAGATACACAAACAAAAATTGTATTTAGGATGCATGCAACAGTATTATAGATCATCAACAATTATCCTACTTGTTAAAAAACTTGTCATGACATAGTAGTTAAGGTTATAAACAAATCCCTACGTGAAAAATAGACACACCTTTGTGACATTTAACCAATAAGATAGCTTTCATAGATCAAAAATATTTCTTGGATGGCAAGCATAAATTACAGCCCCTTAATTTTGATAACTTTGTAACAACAAAGTAAAGGAATAAACTTGTGGGTTGATGTTGAAGAGAAAACATAAGAATTCCCCAATTCAAGTTCACAATTGATAGAAAGAGAGAAGAAAGCAATTTTACAAAAAGATAAGATCAATTAGAATCATCTTATGATTCAACCAAAACAAGTTATGAACAATAAAAGAAAATGATCGACATCTTTATCTACATGATCGAATTTAGTTCTTTTTCAATTAAGAAGGTAAATTTTTATGATTTTTCACACAAATATTTATGTAAATGTTTTATCTAGTTATATATCATAAATTTGATTAAAGAGAAATGAATTCTGATGTAAAAGATCGATTCTTGAAGTGTTATAAAATGAATTTGAAGAAAAATCATCGTTCCAGGGTTCATCATTAAATGTTACTAATATAACTAGATATTCGACCAAATATAGATTTGGTTTAATGTAAAATGTAAGAATTAGATGAAAATGGATTCAACTAAACATCATATTTGACTGCATGAGAATTCAGCAGAATATGAGAGGCTCTGAACGAAAGTTATAAGGTTCTCCAATGTGGTTCTATGTATTAATGTTGTTCATATGTAATCTTATGACAGGTTTATAAGATATTCTAATGTTTAGCAAGTGTCAAAACTTGTCTAACTTAAGGTATTTGATAGCATCTTATAGGTTAGTTCTGGGCACATGTCTTCTAATGCTTTTAAACAATTTGCAACAATAACCCTCGATCATAAGCGTTGGATTGGATCATGCAACTTGCACAACACTTAGACAAGATTTCTTCTGCAAGATTAATATATGCGGAATATTATATCAATCTTCTCACAAACACAAGTAACAATAAAGAAATGATAAATACAGAAATACTTCAAGCTCAAATTATATTTCTCTCAACTAAAAAGTGTAAAAAACTCTTAACCGAAGCACACCAAGCTAAGTTACAAGTGAAAGATTATATGCTAAGAGCTACAGTGGTATTCTCGTAAGAATACAAGGGACAAAATACTAGAAACAAACTAAAGGTAGTTCTAATATAATGTTATGGCTTCATAGGCCAATCCATATTAATTACAATTAATACAAATAACTTATTTGGATTTTACTTTAAATGCATGCCTACACTGCAAATAGCATTAATGCAAAATGTCTTCTACTAATGTGACAGTTGTATCATGTTGTTGAGTATCATAGGAATGACTTCTAATCTAGTTCTCATGATGAAAAGCACCTCTAAAACCTTTTTGAACAAGAAAAGCATCAGTAGAGGAATCTCCTTAGAAGTTATTGTATCGGAAGTTGCTTAATCAAACTCTTTGAATTATTGAGGCTTCCAATGTGAAGTATCTCTCAGAAGCTTAGATCAGCAAGGCCTTCAATGCATTGTAGTATTCAGAAGCATTGTCTTCTGCATTGGGTATCAGAAAGATATTGTTTTCTTTCAGAAGCATTTAGTCTTCCAAAGGTTGATTATTCCTTCTAAAGGCTGATGGCTTTCAAAGAATACTTTTATCATTCTGATGTTTTCTTTGGATTTCTAGGAATATAGTGAGGCCATGGACTTATAATATTTTGGGAAACACCAGTCTTTTTGACCTTACAATAAGTGATGTTGTGATTTCATATATTATATGTTAATGATTGAGGATTTATTGTCAAATAATATGATTAATATTGTTGGTAAATGTATGTGATTGGTGATGGATGTTAAACATATGTGAACAATGATTGATATTAAACATATGTGAACGATGATTGTTTAACACATGTGAATCACTTTGATATCTTGTATTGTTACAAGATAGAAGAACTCATGATTATTTTAATAAGTTTACATTGTTAAATTATTAAACATGACAAATTTAATTTATCTTTGTAATCATAGTTTAATGTATTTATGCTTTAGTTATTCTCAAATGTGCTATGTATACAGTCTGATCATTCCAATTATCACACGATATCGTGCTCCGAGACTATTCCGCCCGACAGGAAAGTCGATCCAGCCTACCGGCTCGGGGTGTGACAGTAAGGATCCTCTTTGATAAACCCATCTCTGCACAGGCAGTCAAAGAAGGAGAAGGGTACATACATGAAGCTGTGTCTTAAGCTATGTTCCCAAAGAAAGATCCCATCTCTCCTCTATCAAGTCCCTCCTATGACAATGTGTCTCTTTTCTCAGTGAAAAAATTAAACAAGAAGTCAAAAAGGCATAAATCTACAACTTTCAATCATGAGGAACCTACAAGGGAAGATGCGATAATAACTGAAGAGACAGCTGCTACTGATATAGTAGCATTCACGAAGCCTAAAGGAACAAAGGAGGCAGTGGCAAGACAAGAAATTAGAGATCAAGGTGAAGGCTCACAAAATATTACAAAAAGAAGAAAATCCATGGCCAGAAGGAAGAAGAATTTTAAACTTGAGCCTGAATTTGAGCTTGAACCTGAATCTTAGGAAGAATCTCCTTTTGATTTTGTGTGTCCAACAAAGCCCATTAGGTGCTACCTTTCGATTGTGGAGTGATGTTTCAGTGGAAAGGATGACATATTCACTCTAAAAGAGAGTAACAATAACATCATGAAACTCACTCTCAAAGACCTCTAAAGTATCACTGCCTCAATTGTGTTTGATCTTGAAAATCTCCCTCTCCTCAATCCTAACAACCACACAAGTGGCAGACTTCCTACAAGATGGGCCAAGGGCAGAGCTAAGACTCTAAGGAGTTTAAATGAAGTTTTGGAACAGATAAGATGAAGTTTTGGAAGCGTCGGCCTAGGGTGAGACAATAAGATCTAAAGTTTAATGCTTTCCAAAATTTGCTAAGTCCCTGGCCTCATCCCTAAATGTCCAAGATGAACATCGGAAGGATAAGGCTATCCTTCAGAAGTCATCAGTCTTTTGGAATATATGCTAGATCTTTGGAAGATTGAATACTTCTGAGAGGATAGCTCATATGTCTAACACAATGATTTCAGAATGATTCTCAAAGCTTTTGATACAAAGAACTTCCGAGAAGATTCTTCTGCTGATGTCTGTCTCGTTCAAGGAAGATTCATAGATACTTTCTGCCACATCCCGAGCCGACAGGCTGGATCGACTTTCCCGCCGGGCGGAATGGTCCCGAGGTGCGATATCGTGTGATAATTGGGATGATCAGATTGTATACATACCACAACATTTGAGAATAACTAAAGCACAATAATATTAAACTAGGATTACAGAGTTAAATTACAATTGTCATGTTTGATAATTTAACTAAGTAAACTTATCCAAAAGAATCATGACTTTACTATCTTGTAACTATACAAGATATCCAAATGATTCACAAGTAACAAAAAAATATGTGCTTTCAAATGCAACTAGGTCCTCTATCTAGGCACCCTAGTATGCATCCTGAAATCTTATCTTAATCTTGTTCGTCACCAGAGAAAACATGTAAGAAAACAAAGTCAACACATAGTTGGTGAGTTCATAGAGTTTTGTATCTTAAGAAATGAGTTCAACAAACCTTTTAGAGTAACGACCTTAACCTTACCAACAACGCCTACCCTATCCAGTCAAGTATGCTTATATATAGGGCATACGCAGGGTCAAGCTTACCACCAGACCAATCGCCAACCCACCACATACCTGACCACATATTAGATTATGGATGCTAATAATTAAGGGTTTTACTCCCTACCACATTCCACATTCAATATAGTTCTAAGAATTATGGTCATCTGATTTCCAATTCATTAGAGTTTGAAAACCAAATTTGAGCTCCCATCTGTGGACGACTTTGTACTAGAAGGGTGTGAATCCAAGAGACACGCACGATGGCATTCAGTATCAAGCCACACATACAACTCGAGTGTGACTTTTAGCATCGATGCGTAGTTAGAGGGTACCCATCAGATGACACTCGGTCAACTGAATGGGACTATAATCATCCTAGCCACTCATCACAAAACATAAGAATTGACAACGAAGAACACTGAATGACTAATGGCGCTAGACCACATGTCAACACTCGAAGGCCAGTCAGTCTATCTTATGAAGTCCTTGTGAGTATCTAGTATTAACTCTTTCTGTACCGTGTGCACACGTGCGTGTTTACCAACCTAGATCCCATCCGCGTATGCCCCATCGTGGGCACACCAACCACGGAGTTTGTGAGTATAAGTATTGAGTAATTTATGAGTTTAAGTGTTGTAAGTATTGTAAGTATTATACGAAAGCATTCTAAGTATTGTATAAGTATTGTAAGTATTGTATGAGTAAAAGCATTATAAGTATTGTATGAGTAAAGGTAAAAGTATTATAAGTATTGTATGATTTTTTGTATGAGAAAGTATATGTTTGAGAAAATATTTGTATGAAAAGTGTATGTTTGAGAAAATATTTGTTAATAGTAGTTTATAGATGAAAACTTAATGTTTGAAGCATAAACATAACAATATTGTAAACAAATATCGTAAACAAGTATACATTTTAATAGTAAACAAGTTATAAAACATGATAAACATTTATATAAAACATTTTAACATGTTTCTCAGTCTCGCGGTAAAACAAAATAGTTTGAAAAGGGACAAATGAACTCACCTGTGTTGTAGAACCCTTGTGTGAACTAAAAATGCGCTCACTCGTTTGTTGTTTCGTATGTAGCTTCAACACCTGATTTCATTAGTTATGGTTTTGTATCGTAAGTGATTATAGTTATTAATATTGTATTTTGATCCAAGTGTGTGACTAAGCGTCCTATTTGTTACTATAATGAGTTACTAAGTGTTTAATCCTATATTGCCTTGATTGACTTAACATTCTAAACCCTTACCCAAAGTAAGTAAAACTTAGCTTATTTAAGCAAGATTTATGTTTAAAAGATATGTTTTAAGATATAAAAGAAGGTTTATTGTAAAAGTGTACATAATTATAAGAGAAAGTTAAATTATTTAATAAGACCTTATTATTTTTTGCAAAAATAGTTAATATATCTTGTAAACTTATTTTAATACAATTAAGTAGTACATTTTATCAAAATCTAAGTTTAATTATGAAAATATAAAATTTAAAATGTTGGAACTTAGGCTAACTCATTCAAGTATAACCTAAGTCCTTATAAGTTTCTTTGATGTTTGTTACATGGACTTAACCACTGTGAACGATTGAAATTGATCTTTTGACACTAATCTCATTGGATTTGATGATCCAAGATTAATATCGATGATAATTAGGATAATATCGAAGGCTAGAGATTCATGTAACACATGATCCCATACAATAGCCCTTAGTCGATTCCATCAACCATAACTCCTTTGTTTTGTTCTTGAATTTCATTGTTCTTGACCATGAGTTGTTTATAAAACATTTTTTTAAGTTAGTAGGTGGTAATATGTTAGTTTTTTGGCTAAAACATTAGTATCGATGGTGATCAATTCGGTTAACCCATGGATAAAACCCTAAGAACCCTTTCCCCGATGCTACAATGTTTAACTAACCCCCATGGCTTCATTTCGATCCTTAAAAACTGATTTTAAGTTCTATGTACTTGGACTAGATCAAGGCATTAGTATCTAAGGGATTTAGCTTAGGATCGATGGTTAATATCGATGGAACTCCCAATCTCTTAGCCGACACTACAATATCGATGCACTCCACTTGATCATCCCTTAGGCCATGGAAACTAGCAATATCGATGGCCACTTGACCACCAACACTCGGAGACCTTAGATACTAGCATCCTCGACCTCATCCCATCGATATTACTCTGTCGAGACTAATTGTCTCGATGAGTTTTGGAGCTGGGTCTACAGTGTCGTCGAGACTATCCATTTGGACCTTCATCCATCGATAATGTGAATTGCTAGTTTGCCATCTATGTTCGATCGTTCCAATGCTCAAACCAACATGTTTCATGAGTTCCTAAACCATTTTAGGGCATAACCTAGCCATTTTCAAGTGCTTAAACCGGTTTCAAAGCTCACCTAGCTGAAATAGTGAAAACCCTAACAAAACCACAACTTCTCTCTAGAACTGCGATCGATCGAGCTCGTTTCGCCACAGATCCTTTGTACTTCCTTGTTCTCCTCGTTCCCACGATCGTTTTGACTATAAGAACGTCAATTTTGGTGATGATTTGTTTAGGTTGAGTGTGGTTTTAAGTAGAGAGGGAGTGGAGAGAGTGGCAATTCAAAAATGAAGAGAGAGGGGTTAGATCTGCAATAAATGAGAGGGAAAGGGAAGGATTTGGGGCTTTTATAGCCCGGGTGTGTTCGGTTTCCTTTTAATGCATCGTTTTCGTAATTTCGCGTAACGTTACGTAATGTTATAAAAATAGTAATTTTTAAATAATTTTAGTGTTAATTCCTAATAAATTAACTAAACATATTTTTATTATTTTTAAAAGTTCATAAACGTTTATTTTTATCGTTTCACCAGATCGTATTGTTTTCGCGCGTATACGTACGAATCGTCACCCTTATGAACACGACGACAACTTTACTTTTCGATTTGAATTTCCAATTATAAGATATCATTCAGAACGTTAAACTTCCAAATATATTCATGTGAATCATCATCCACACAAATACACTGTTAGTTTAATATTCCAATAACGACATCTAATACTGTTTTAGTTTAGTTATCCTCACATACGTATATACACAATAATATCGTATCTAACAATCACGTATAGCATCATATCACAGTTTAGCATTTTACTCACGTAAGTATTGTGTGTCTGTGTGTTGTTTGTTAGTATTGAGCTTCTACATTGTTTGCATAACTATTTCTCATAATAATAACACAAAATATTACACTTTTGTTAGTATTATATTAAAAACTAACTTTCATAAATCAATAATATAAAATATAATTTTTATAATTACTAAATTTAAATGATCCAATTTAAAAATAGCGTTAAACATAATGGAACAAAAGTGTAACTTTGTTATCATTTTTATAACTTTAATTTATAAATAAATTAAAAAACGTCATTTGTTTACAAAAATATCATTGATTAAAAACTTCTTTTATAGTATACTTTATTTTTTTTAAAAATTATTTTTAAGATAAGTTATTTTTTACATAAATTTTGTTTTTTGAAGATAAAATATTTCTTGCTTTAAAATTTTGGTTTTAGAAAATTTCGCATTCTATAAAAAAAATTAAGTGTGTTTTATAATAAACGGATAATTAATATATTAATTATCAATATTATAATTATTTAATAAAAGAAAATTTTTATTTAATATGAGAAAGAAGATAGTTATTTAATAGGATAGAGAATTACGTGGAATAATAAGAAATTGACAAGTGTTACTTTTAGTTTAAGAATGTGACAAGTTGAAATAGTTGTTGGATCGGGTTGTTTAATCTAAACAACACTTCACAATTATTTCTCTATTACAATCTAACAGTTGCGGAATGTCTGTTAGAAGGTTATCTCAAAACACTCAATGGTAAGTTAATAATCTTTGAATGACAGTAAGAACACAAGAACAAATTCAAGCTCAAAGATATATTTCTCTCAAAGTGTTACAAGTGTAAGCATACAAGCACACGCATACAAGTTTACATTGAGAGGTTATATAGCCAAGGCTACAACCGTATACACATAGGAATACAAGTTGGGTATACTAGACAATACATAAAGTAAAGCTTATTCTAGTATGTAGAGTGTCTTAACAGGCTAAGACAGTCAATTACAATTATTACAAACATAGACATTGACTTTACAAAGACTAGCTAAATACAAAAGGCATTTAATGTTATTGATCTTCAAGGCTTCAGATGATCTTTTGCATTTAATGCTGAGGAAGGGAAGTAAGGTGTTGTGTCTGACTATCGATATGTTCTTTTTGTTTTTACTCAGACCAGCATGTCTTGTGTCAGTCCCTTTTGTACTATAAAGTAATCAGCTACAGCACGTTACTTCCCTTCCTCAGCATTAAATGCAAAAGATCATCTGAAGCCTTGAAGATCAATAACATTAAATGCCTTTTGTATTTAGCTAGTCTTTGTAAAGTCAATGTTTATGTTTGTAATAATTGTAATTGAGTGTCTTAGCCTGTTAACACACTCTAGATACTAGAATAAGCTTTACTTTATGTATTGTCTAGTATACCCAACTTGTATTCCTACGTGTATACGGTTGTAGCCTTGGCTATATAACCTCTCACTGTAAACTTGTATGCGTGTGGTTGTATGCTTACACTTGTAACACTTTTAGAGAAATATATCTTTGAGCTTGAATTTGTTCTTGTGTTCTTACTGTCATTCAAAGATTATTAACTTACCATTGAGTGTTTTGACATAACCTTCTGACAGACATTCCGCATCTGTTAGATTGTAATAGAGAAATACTTGTGAAGTGTTGTTTAGATTAAACAACCCGATCCAACAATAGTGTTGTAAGGAGATGACATGTGACAAAATATTTAATATTTTATTATAGAGTATAGATAGATATAGATTATGCGGATAAGACTATGCGGTATGCCCGGTGGGGGGGTGTGGGTGCGCGTACACAACTGATGGAACACCGCCCCCGTAGGGCGTTGGTGGCTTGGGCATGGCCACAGCCACGCTTCTCCCCTTCCTTCTCGACCGTTGCCAGTGTCCCAATTTTTGACCGTTGCCAACTTTAAAAAAATTTTCTATATAAACCATATTCAACACACAAAAATCCTCCCACTCAAAAAAAAATACTTCTATTTTCTATACAAAAAAAAGACTTTTCAATGGATCCCAACCAAACACCAAACCAATACTACAACCCAAGCACCCCACCTAACCGAAACCCGAACACCCCACCTCCGAATTGATTCTTCAACCGTTCTCCAATGAATCCTTTTTTTGATTCAAATTGTTATCGCCCGCATTTTGAATCGAGTCCACAACAAGGGTTTTACACCTTCGTTGAATATGGTTCGAGTCAAAAAAACACACGGGTTTGCTCAACTATCTCAGGATGAAGTTGTACCCGAGACTCAACCCTCTGCCGATGTCGGTCCAAGCATTCAACCAACACAAAGGCGTAAACACAAAAAAAAACAAAAAAACAAGTTGGGGATACCGAACCCGTTGTGTTAGCTCTAACTCGTCCCGAAAAATGGACACCGGAGGAGGAGTTTGCACTTTCAAAAGCTTGGGTCGATGTGTCGAAAGACCCAATTGTTGGTAATTACTTTCGTTTTATTATTTTAAATATTGTTAATTTATTTGTTTAAAATTGTTAATATTTTTTTATTTATATATTGTTTATAGGTCGTAACCAAAAAGGACTGGACTTCTGAAATAAAGTCCGAAGTCATTTTTTCCAAGATATGGGTCGTGGGGAGTATCGTACAAATGATATGATCTCTAGCAAATGGTGGGACATTAACCGAAAGGTTAAAAGGTTTAACGGGATTTATTCCCAAAAATGGAAAACTCGCCGAAGCGGCCAAAGCGACGCAATGATCGAGAGTGAAGCGGTCGATCAATTTAGGCAAGAGTTTAACACCGCCTTCACGCTTAAACGGAGTTGGAAGATTATGAGAAAATGTCCTAACTGGGTTAGAATCCCGACTGTTCAACTCTCGACCTCAAAGCGGTCAAAAGCATCGTCTACCGATAGCCCCGGCTCGTCGGATGTTCGAGTTCAAATAAATCTAAACGAGCTCGATGAAAAAGAAGAAGAAGAAGAAGAAGAAGACGAGATAGAGGATTTGACCCGTCCGATTGGGAGAGATCGCGCAAAGGTCGACTGAGTAAGGGCGAGACGGGACTCTTCATCTCAACCAATCCCGGATTATACCCAAGGAATGGAAAACTTATCTCAACGAATCGGTGACTTCAACGAATTAAAACGGGAGCGTCAACGGTTGGTAGAGCTACAACTTCTATTCACCAACACCGACCACTTAACCGGGATCGGCCGTGAAATTGCCGAGCGGAAGAAGGAAAAATTCTAAATAAATATAGAGATAATTAACTATTTTTTTATTAATTTGTAATGTTTATTTATAATTTTATGTAATTTTTTAATTTATGATTAATTATATCTAGTTATTCTAATTTAAAAAAATGACATCATCAACTAACCAAGGGGCATTTCCACCACAAATAGTGGAGTGAATGGTTATGATGGGTGCCTACGTGGCGCCTACGTAGAGTGGTTGGGACCAAGGGGCATACCCCATGTTCTAAGAAGATTGATAGAGATTTCACATTTATCAATCTTGTAGAAGATAAATATTGTAAGTGTTGTACTAATTGCATAACCCGGTCCTACACAAAATAATTTTATGGATTATTTTTGGATATTTCAGATACTCGGATAACTTTTCAGAAACTTTGAATATCTAAAGTTTCGGACACGTATTCAGATATTGAAATTCACTATCCAAAATTTTCGAATATCATTATAAAGGCAAAGACTGCAAATAATGAGAATGAGGAAAACAAAACCAATATAGTCGTCACTGCATAGGTTTCAGTCCCATTTATTTTTCTTATCTATTCCTGCTAAGTATATATTCATTGGCATAAGGTGACCAAATCGGAAAAATTGGGGAACTCTGTCCTGATAACATGTCATCGCTTATGTAGTTATACGCCAATGACAATTGTTGTCGAGAAAAGGCCAACGTATCCGATAACCTACTTATGAGTGAGTATGACCCATGCTAAAAGCATCTAAGACTTTAAAAATTGTTCTTAGAATACTTGCATAAAAAAGTGATCGCCTTGTGAATGTTAGGAGAAGACATTGGTGATCTTTACCACATCAAATAGAAAATCTAAATGGGTTATCTAATCCAGACATGATACAAATAACAACTCCTCGTGATTTGTTCTCTTTAGGTCTTAATTTACATGCAGTTTTGTAACATTTCCCACAAAAATCTTAAAGTAAAATTACGTTGGTAATCTATATAGTCAAGGTTTTGACAGCAGTTTTTTGTTAACAAATATTACATCGGACGCATCCTTGTGAAGAATCTAGTAAACAGTTTTGTTTTCTCACGTAATAGGGGTTGAACCAAGTAGTCTAGTCAAAGTGAAACAAATAACATGTTTGACAAAGTGAAAAGATGTCGAAATAGACGTTCATTAATCCATGGAAAAAGATTCGCGAGTTTTAAATAAAATTAGTTTTGTGTTAAATAAGTTGTTTTTAAAAAGATTAACTTAGTCAAAACATGTTATAACTAAACAAATAGTTTATTAGGATAAACTTTTATTATTTTCTAATAAATTATATTATTTAGTATTCTTATACGTTTGAATTCGTTGTATTCATATAGCTAGTTTTTATGTTACCTATGTTGACTCATAATGTATTAGCGTGTTATTTATCTCAATTCGTTTTTATTTTATAATATTACAGATTTCAACTCAAAATAAAATAAATATTCATCAAAATCAATCAATTTATCTTGCTTTAAGTCAAGATTTTCACTACTAGTAAAAGGAAAAAAGAAATATTCATGAACACTTAAAACTAAAAAATTAAGTCAAGAAGCTGCAAAATTGCAGATTTTTAGAGGGCATAATTAAATTATTCATATCATATTTTATTTCTGTGTTAGTTAATCTAGTTGTTTTGTATCCTAAATGTTAATCTATTTAATGGCATATATTTTGTTGATAGTAAAATTGTAGATATAATATAATATGGAATTAAGTTATGGTGGGAGTTGAAGCTATGGAAGTTGAGAGACAAATTATAAAAGAGGGCTGTTTTGTCAAGAATAGTGAAACATCAACTAAAAATAGATAAATATATTTTTGGTTTTTTAATGCAAATTATTTTCGCAGATTGATTAATTAATTACACTAAAATAAAACAATAATTTTGCTTACGAATGAGTACATGCATAAATTAAAACTTCAAATCATTAGCCATTATTAATAGTGCAATAATAGAAATGTTGTATTTAAATTTTAAGTGGGAATTTTGATTAATCAAGATTTATTTTATAATCGTGGGAACTCACGTACGTGGTCAGCCCGTTGGTTCCCAAAAACCTGACTCTATAGTTGCATGTTTCTCACCATTTAAATTATAATTAGTACCGAGTTGAGCCGGAATTATATGCTTGTGGCCGGTTTGATATACAAGAAATTAGAGCCAGTTTTTATATAGAAGATTTTTTTACAAGCAAGATTAAAGATATAGGATCTAATTATATATGGTTGGTTTAACATTAGAACAAAGATAGTTTGTTAGAGGATCTAAATTTTAATTAGGAGCGGTTTATATATGAAACTGCTCATAATAGTTTCAACAATATCGCATTAAAAAAATAAGTTTATAAATAAATTGTTGCTATAGATTATATAATTTAGAGCAATTTCACATAAAGAACAATTAAAAAAATGGTTTAAGTACAAACCCACTACATATTAGGAGCAATATTCAAAAGGCTCCTAAATACCCATTTTTGTAGTGGTTTTGTAATTTTGAAGCGGTTTTGAAACATTTTTTGGAGCATTTAAAAAATCTTTTTGAAAGTTGTCTAAAAAAATCGTTGTAGAAAATGTTCAAACACTCAAATCATGTCAAATGAGAAAAACTATGTCAAAAGTTGGTTCAATCTCTTTAAAAGACTCTATAGATTTGTTCTTATGACGATATTGTGACAAAAAAAAAAAAAGAAAAAGAAAAAAGAAAGCAATATGCTGCATATATCAAATTGCAAAGTGATCAGTTCTATTTTTATACTCTACGTAAATCGGGGGTTAAATTAAGTATCAGGGTGTACAATTGTTAGGAGTGAGTTTTGGGCTGGTAAACATTTGAACAACTGTGATTGCAATTGTAAGTGAAGTGAATAAAAGCTGTCGAATAGAATATGTTGGTGAATTCATGGTATATATGCAGTTGTTGACTGCTCATTAATGAAGGATGGATACAAACCTAAAATGGCAAAATTAAAGACCATGCATACACCAGCAAATAAAACTTAATTAATTGCAAACTTAAGTTTATAATGATACCTCAATTCCAACGTTAGGTGCCTTTCATGACTCACAAATCAATGTCGTACGAAGATGACAATGATTTTTCATAAGATTAAGAAAATACGTAAACTTTAAGATGCGAATGGTTTTAATCGTGTTTGGGGTTTGTCTCACTCACCAAGTATTTTTGTGAAATGATTTTTTTTCATAAATAACCAATTACTTTTTTTATGTTGAACAACTAACTTTGATCACTAACGGATCACTGAAGTATCATCATATCATCAGCGGTACAACTTAATAATATCCACCATCAAGTCATAAGAAAACTTAATACTTTAAGAAAATATCCTACTTGTATTCGAAGCAAGAACCTAATGGTTTTGATTATTTATCTATTATTGAATTTTGAATTTATAGCATATTAAAAATTTACATCATTCAAACCAGCATTGTTAATATTAAAATTAGAGCTTTATATTAGCTCCTAAAATAATTTATATTTATAATGTGTAATCAATAAATAAGTAAGTGATTTTTTCAATTGTCACAATTTATTTAATATATTCACATTATATTTCTTACTCATGTAATATTTAATGTTTTATTCCTTTAATTATTTATTTGTTTTTCTCACTCGTTTATTGTGTAATGTTATTTTATTTAACATGTTTAATATATGAGTTTCTAACTTAATTAATTATTATATAACTATGTTCTTTTGTTAGGAGGTCCTTACAGCTCTCAGGAGGATGGGTAGGAGGAAAGCGGTGGGACCTGATGATATTCCAATTGAGGCATGAAAATGTTTGGGGGATGAAGGTTTGGGGTGGTTGACAATGTTGTTCAACACTATACTCAAAACAGGTAACATGCCAAGCCAATGGAGAAGAAGTATTTTAATCCCTCTATACAAGAATAAGGGAGACGCCCAATGTTGTGAAAACTATAGGGGGATAAAGCTGCTGAGCCATACTATGAAACTCTGGGAAAGGGTGATCGAGACAAGATTGAGAAGAGAAACCCAAGTTACGGTAAATCAATTTGGGTTTATGCCAGGAAGATCGACAACGGAGGCAATACACATTATGCGAAGACGAATGGGAAAATACAGAGAGAAGAGGAAGGACTTGCATATGGTATTCATCGATCTTGAGAAAGCGTACGACAGCGTACCAAGGCAGGTGATGTGGGATACCTTGGAGAGTAGAGGTATACCCCAGAGATATATAGAGGCAATCAAAGATACCTATGCAAATGCAAAAACTAGCGTGAGAGCACCGATGGGAGATACAGACTTCTTCCCGGTGGAAGTGGGACTACACCAAGGATCGGCATTAAGCCCCTTCCTGTTTGCGGTTATTATGGATGAGTTGTCGAGGTCGATTCAGGCTCAGATCCCATGGTGTATGCTTTTTGCGGATGATATTGTCTTGGTCGCAGAAACGAAAGAGGAGCTAAACACCCGTTTAGAAGAGTGGCGTAACACTTTAGAGCAGAGAGGCCTACACATAAGTAGGACAAAAACTGAGCATCTACATTGCCATTTTAGCAGCCCAAACGAGGAAGAAGAAGATGACCAGTTGACTATTGGAGGACAAGAGGTGCCAACGATGACAAAGTTCAAATACCTAGGATCGTTCATACAAGGTGATGGCGACATTGACAGTGACGTAGCTCATCGGGTTCAGGCAGGTTGGAAAAAGTGGAGAGCGGCAACGAGCATCATATGCGACAAGAAGTTCCCAGAAAAACTAAAAGGTAAATTTTACAGAGTCGCGATCAGGCCAGCCATGATGTACGGAACGGATTGTTGGCCGATTAAGAAGAATCAAACCAGAAAACTGGAGACAGCGAAGATGAGGATGCTGAGATGGATGTGCGGACATACAAGGCTTGATCGGATAAGGAACGAGGTCTTCCGGGAAAGATTAGAGGTGGCAAATATCTCGGACAAAGTGAGGGAGGGAAGATTGAGATGGTTTGGGCATGTGAGGAGAAGAAGCCAAGCGGCGCCGGTCCGAAAAGTAGAGCTTCTCACAGTGGAGGGGAAACAGGGAAGGGGTCGACCGAGGTTGACATGGGAAGAGCAGGTCAGACATGAGCTGTCAGAGCTACACCTCTCTGAGGACATGATCTATGATAGGAATACGTGGAGACGTATAATAAAGGTTCAGGATACATAGAGTTTTTCTTAGGTTTCCTTGGCATAGGGCTTGTGGGTTGTTACCGTGTCTCGTGCTTTTTGTGGGGTTTCTTGATATGAGTTTATATGTGATGTTTCTTGTTTGCGGGAGGGGGTTCTTGTTGGTGTTAGCCTTAAAATGTTAGCTCGTATGCATGTTGTAGGTATGTTTGTTCGTTTGTTGGTTGTATGCTTTCTTAGTTCTTTGCCTTGTCCGTTGATTTATAGGTTTAATGCTTACATGTTTCGCTTGAATCATTGCTGCTCCATGTTTATAATTTATGTTTCTGGGTGTGATATTATATATGTTATGTTTGTTTTGTTGTAAAAAAAATAAAATAATAATAATAATAATAATAATAATAATAATAATAATAAAAATCCTTTGAGCCGGGAGACTCTAGCGAAGCAGCCTCTCTATTCTACTTTGTAGTTTAGGGGTAAGGTGTGTCTTTATCATTCCCTCCCCAGACCCCACTCTTAGTGGGATTTTTACTGGGTACGTTGTTGTTGTTGTTCTTTTGTTAAATTGTTTGCAATTTGAACCTCTGTAATGTAATTCGGTCTTATTTCATTATTGCTAAGAACCAACAACAAATTTCATCCATAGTATTTTATGACGACAACAAAATGTATACTAATGCAAATTTGTATTGTCAAATGAACACGTATTATATCTTATCCAACTTAATTTTGAACGAAATTCACATTTAAATGTTTACCAACTGAATCCGTGCATAAAATACGTATGCAAACGAATTTTATTTGACCCGAGTTGTTTCCATAAAAAGTTTACATCGAAACATGGATCAACCTGAATTTATATCGACATCTACATAAAACTAAACATGTAAGAAATTAGTTTTTTAAGTCAAGACATGAAAGCAAAGATGCATCAATTATAAAGTTTAGAAAGGCAAAACTTTATAATCGAAAGAGATGAAAATGGCTATTTTTGAATTTCTTTAAAAAGTTAAGGGTGTAAAAGTATAGACCTGGAAAGTTGAGGGAACCAATTGTTGTCGGAAAAGTTCACTTACGTTAAAAATGTCACGAATGTGACATTATTATGATTAAATATATAAAATATATGTATGAAATATTGTTACAGCTAAAAGAAGAAAATTACTTTGCGACGTAAACAAGATATAATGACAATATTACTGAATAAAAAAAAGAAAAGTAAATGAAAAAATATATATTAAAGGAGTAAAAAAAATTAAAAACAAAAATAAAATAAAATTTTCAATTGTAGGATTCAAACGTACGACTACAAATTGCAAATATATAAATTTATAAAATACGTCAAATTATATATATCTATATACATGTATGTATGTATTCAAATTTATTCTAACTAGTCTTGGTATAAATTCCAATTACATTTTGACACTTGTGCTACGGTTTATACAACGACTGTTTTATACAAATAACAAAACAAAATTTGTACTGATGGGGGACTGTTTACGGAATACATGTGGCAGGTATTGATTCCCCCTCAAATTGTTCCTTACCAATGACAAGCAAAAAAGACTGCTTTTCTGGTTCAAACTTAAAAAACCGGTTTTTGTATACCGATTGATAAGCCGGTTGAAGCCAGCGGTTTAGACCAAGTTTTAGTTTCAAATGAGCAAACCTTTTATAGACCGGTTATAACCCGTTAAAGCAAAATATAAGTTAACTACATCATTTAGAAAAACCAGTTATTAACTGGACTGGTTTTAATTAAATATGTTTTCGATATTGTTGACTAGTTAATTGGTTCGGTTAACCTATAACCGATTTTCAATGGGTTAACTAGTTTGTGCATTTGTAGGACTTGTCATGTTTCCTAGTGTTTATTTTATTATTGCTTTTAATGCACAACGTTCTTCTATATTTCGAATACATTTTTTCTACGTATTCTGTTATCAACCTTTCAATATACATTTATTTGAAAAATAAAATAAAACCAAAGCTGAGTTACATATAAGTTATGTTTACTTTATTTCTAATTCAGTTATGTTTACTTTGTGTATGTGCATTACAAGTTTTCGATTCAATTTGGTGTTCCTTACTTTTTTTTTCATTTTTACAAGATTCCAAAGATATAACTTTAACATATTTATTTTTATTTATATTTTGATATAGATTTTATTTAAAACTTATAATAATATTATAATAACATTTTGTTAGTGTTTGTAAGACTTTTAAGTTTAACTAGGGTTTAGTTAAAGAAAATTGATGACTGAGAATATGATGACGTTTAGATATTCTCTCTAGTTGTAATAATCAGATGTTTATGTTGGTTACTTTCGAATGAAAATGTATCTTGAGTGCCAACAAAATTTACATTAAAATATAGACCAATTGAACACATACAAAAATAACGTTTTACAAATTTAGGAATAAATTCCTAAATTTTAAGAATAGAACTTAAAGGTTTTAAAAGTTGAACAATTAAAAGTAATAAATGACAGGCTACTATCGAAGCTTCATATTAAGTTTAGAGATAAACTCTAAAATTTAAAACCAATGGGTGAGGTAAAAGTGAGATTCTACAAATTATAGGGATGGAACGTAAAAATTTACGAGTAAAACCTAAACATAAAGGTTTATAGTAAAATTCAAAGGTTTTGATATTATGTGTAATGGAAAACTCAAAGATTAAATTGATCTTTTACAAAGTTTAGGATTAAAACATTAAAGTTTGAAAGTTAAACATAAACGTTTTGATGTTATGTATAAAAATAAACTTTATATTCTAAAACATAAGGTGGTTAAATGGTATTTTACCAGGTTATGTAATATACACAACACTTTCACGAGGTATCTTCTACAAAGTTGATAGATGCGGAAATTCTATCAACTTGATTTGCAAAACAGATTGAAACAAAATACATAATACAAGTATAAAATCAAGGTCAAAGTATATTGCATTCAACTGTAAGAGATAAAAAAATTTTAGCTCAAGCACATGCACACCTTGCTAAGTTACAGATGAAGGATTATATACTAAAACCTACAGTTGTATCATCGTAGTAATACAAGACTGGACAAAATATTAGAGACAAACTAATGCTAAAACTAGTACCTGTTATAGCTTGACAGGCCAAGCCATATTAATTACAATTAATACAAATAACTTCATTGACTTTTACAATAAATACCTAAACTACAAAAGGCATTAACTTCATGGTATCTCTGTAAGTCTGACAAATCTTGTTTGTTGCTGACTATCATCGGAATGTCTTCTTTGTTGGTCTTGAAGGCAGAAAGCAGCTTTGATTGTTTCCTTAAGTGTATGGATCTTTGTCATAGAAAAGTCTTCGGAAGCCATTGTCTTCGGAAACAGCTGATAGTTGATCGGAAGCTTTGAGTGCTTTAAGGCTCTAAGTGCTGAGGAGGCTTTTGGAAGTTTTAGTCTTCTGTATAGCTTTCGGAAGAAGAGAATTATCCTTCGGAAGCTATAGTTCTTCCGAAGGTTAATTCTTTCCTTCTGAAGGTTGTTTGTCTTCAAGACTTGTTCAAGATATGTTTTGGTAAGCATCAGCCTTAATTGATCTTACACGTTATGATGTTATGTATAAAAATAAACTTAATATTCTAAAACATGAGGTGGTTAAATGGCATTTTACCAACTTAAGAAAAGTTATACATAAAAGTTTTTAATATTGAATGTAAGGATAAATTTTTAATTATAAAAACTAAAATGTTTAAATAAACTTTTATTAAAGTGTGTTTTTTAATAAAAATATTTGATTTTTAATTTATCAAAAAACTATTTTCTAGCATGAAAAATGCATATAATATTATTACTCATTAATAGTATAATTGTTTATTAGAAAAGATAATATATAATTAATAAGAGAGAGGATTGAGTAGGATGATACAAAAGTGACAAGTGCCAATATGAACATGAAAATTTGACAAGTGGCAAAAAGATTTTTGTTTATTATAATAGAAAGATTAAGATATATGTATATATATATATATGTATATATAAGAGGAGGATCCACTAAGAAATGATTTTCTCTAAGAACAATAAGAAATAATCGTAATCATTAATTTTTTTGATTAGATGTCCTAATTTATTATGTGTCAATCACCCTTTACTAATTGTTAATTTTTAAGCATAAGGGCAGTATGGACATTTTCCACAACATTAACGATCAAAACATAACATTGTGCACAATATCGCAAACCTACTCCTCGTCATCTTCCAGTCCGTCACTGGCGAATCTCTGTCGATTGATCATCGAAAACCGTCTTCAATCCTTCATATGTTCATCGTCATACTAAGTAATTTCATCCTCAAAACAATGATTGATTGAAATGGATGAAAGTCTTTCGATTGATACCACTGGAAAGTAATTCGATTTGTTTTCCCCTAGTTTTTGGTCACTAATTTTGCGACCAGTTTTATTTTGGTTGCTAAATATGAGACCATTTTTCAACCAAAATTTTCTGGTCACTAATTTTGCGACCAATTTTGTATTGGTTACTAATGTTGCAACAATTTTAGAATTCCTTAACAAATACGGCGCTAACTTTGCTGCCTTTTCCTTTTTTACAGTCGCAATTTTTTCCCTTTTGGCCATTTGTATATTAACGTCTTTAAATCTTTGTATTGCGAGTAAAATTTCATCGATCATACTATTTTTCCTTTTACAGGCAAATAGTGATTTCTTCCATCCATAAAACAAAAAAAAATCAATTCCTAAATTTGAGAAATAACAACAAAAGGTACGATTTTGTATCTGCTACCTTTATTTGAGATATTTAATTATTATAATAGCATAACCTGTGGAAAGTAATTTTCATGTTCCTTGTTCCTTGTTACAACGTAATTTTCTAAATTCACAAATTAATTATTCAAATTAATTTAATTACGGTTGAATATATGCATACATGCAAATGTATGTATATATGTAAGGAAATTACAAGAAGCAACAACTTTCAAAAGACGTTACGTAGAATTGCCAAATTACGTGAAATTTCAAAAATAATGACCAAAACAAAATTCAAAGGTCAAAACTAAGTTAATATCACATATACAACAAATTAAAAAAAATGTACGTCAATAACAGAGCCCAATTGAGAACTCCCTAAGTTCCTACAAGTCAAATCGCGAAAAATTACGAAAAGGCAATTCGACATGCGTAATTGACAAATTCTTGACAACCCGAACTTTCTAGTCATATTATATACCTAATGGAATGTATATGGAAGTATAGCAATGATTGTTGATCAAGTGTAGCAATTCCTGAATGTACGCGCGTAAAATCCGAGCAAAAAATCGCGAAAAGCCTAACTACCAAGAAGATTAGAACTTCATTTGACACCTTTTCACACTAGAGCTTCCTAATCCTGCTTATGGAGATATTTTGAAGGAATACATCTGGAAAACTAGCTAAAGTAGCCAAAAAATTGATAAATATCCAAGAGTTGACTTTTCCAGTCAACATTTTTGCCCTCTTTACACCCAAAATTCGACTAGAGCTTCCTTCTTTCACTTCTGAAAGTCTAGAAGCCCCTTCTAAACATCATTTCTAACAAATTCCAACTAGTGATCAAGTCCAAGGACCAAGCAAATCAAGAAATCATCTTCAAAAGCTCAATTTTAGTTGCCTTGAAGCAAGTTCATCAAATTAGTAAGTTTCAATCCAAATATTTGGTTGGAGTAGCTTCAAATAACATAACAAAGGATTAATAAACATGGGTTGATGACCGGAAATCATCATCCAAAAACCCAATTTTTCAAAGTTATCCAAATTGAGTTTTCTTTTCACCAACCTGTAGATATTTTTTGAACGGCTTGGTACGACGACACCCAATACATGATTTTAACCGTCCTCTCGGATTTGACGCTCTGGGACATACGGCTGAGCCTATCCCAGGAGAACCCCACAACTGGGTAAACCAACCTCTAGATATAAGTTAAATACTATGATCTACAGATTTTGACACGGTAAAAGTATCAAAAATATTGGTTTTGGCACGCAAAGTTTGACTGTGGCCCGGAATTTAGTTTACCGTCTGTTTTTAACAGGAGAATCTATCTTATATCGATATCGTGTTCTAAACTCTGTTTTGCAATCCGACGACCCGATAATCGATTTAGAAGCTGATTGGAATACCGATTGTGACCGACTTTCAGTTTCTCATCGGTTTTAGTATGAAAACCTATTCTTGGTCAATTTCGCGTTCCAGGCTTATTTTTACAATATGTTTTGTGATCTGAAAATCAGAAGACACGCTACAATTTTCTTTGAATACTTAGATAATTCAAAATATAAATAAACGTGGAATAATGCTATATAATTATTCTAAATGCTATTTATAAAATTTCTAATACATTTTGTTGAAATAGAATATTAACACATATTGATTCCAAAACTTATAAATAAATTCTCCATGACACTAGCTTCTAAACAACCAAACGCATATGACATAATTTCTTATTAAATATTCTCAATAATGTTATAGTAAAATGGAGTTTTAATGTAAAAAGTGTAAAAAGGATTTAAGACATTAAATATACAATTTAATGTTTGATATCAAAGTTGTATAGAAAAAATTATTAGAAAAGTACTTTAGTCAAACAATTTTGTTGATTTTTTATCATCTTTCCCCCATTTTTTTTTTAAATAATCATATCTTTTAGGTAAAATATTATTTTTTTTAAAAAAAATTATGCCAAAAAACGAGTGTTTTTTATATTTGAAACGAATAAAGTATTGTTATATAAAAATTAGAAAAAATATATTTTTCTGCACATTGTATATATATAATTCGTCATTGTATCTTTTTGTTCGTTATTGAGTCTTTTTGCACGTTATTGTGTCTTATTATTTTTTTTAAATGATGAATTTAAAAAGAATAATAGTGAAGCAACTCAATCAAGTACTTTTTATATGTAAATCATAATGATATAGCAAAAACAAATTTATCTAATACATAAAAAACGTTGATAAGATAAAATGAAATAGTCAAAAACGTAAAATACAATGATGAATACATATGACATAATAACCTGAAATATATTATACTAAAACAAGAAGTTTTGAAAAACAAAATGTTGAAATAATACAATTGTGTACTTCTAATATGAAAAATATAAAAAAGAAATAACAAATTTATTTAATATATAACAAAAAACATGAAATGAGTTAAAACGTATAACATAATAATGAATACATATAATACGATGGCCTGAAACAAAAGCAATAAATCTATCAATGTTATTTTAGGAGAACCATAGAAAGCCATAGACTTAAACTCAATTCTTGAATTTAGGAAATACTAAGACTATTTCTATATATACACAAACTTAGGGTGACATGTGATTCTTTGACTTAAAATTCATAATCAAGAATTCTTGGACAAGCTAGGCAATCAAGTGAGTTTCACCCATACTTTCTCTTTACTTTTGTACTTTAGAGATGTTACATATGTTTGTATTTAAACCATGTTATTCTAGAGTCAAAATTAAAACTAGATGCAAAACTTAGTCTAAGTAGTCTTCATTTACATGCTATTGTGTGCTTACTTATTTAGTTATTTGTATGTTTTGTGAAATCTTGTTATGTTGTATGTATGTATGTATGTATGTATGTATGTATGTATGTATGTATGTATGTATGTATGTATGTATGTATGTATGTATGTATGTATGTATGTATGTATGTATGTATGTATGTATGTATTAGTAACTAGTATCCCTTATTCAATGACTTATGTTATTATGTAATAAAAGGGTAAGAGGCTAATTCTATTAGTAGTAACTATTAGCATTTTTTCAATGACTTATGTCATTGTGTAATACAAGGGTAAAAGAGCCTAATAATTAGTATTTTTTTAATGATTAGTGTCATTATGTTAGTAAAGGTGAAAACATCAAAGTAAACTTACTATCAAACTTGTAGTACACTATGTTTTAAGGTCAATACAATTTAGGCTATGTTTGCATTTAATCTTTAAAATATATATCTATATTGTTGGATTGGGTTATGCAATATACCCAACACTTAGGCAAGATTTCTTCTACTGAATTGATAGATGCGGAATACTCTATCAATTCATTCTCAAAACACCATAGCAATAAGAACAATTTGAACACATGAAATACTTCAAGCTCAAAGTATATTTCTTTCAATTACAAAGTATACAAGACTCTTAGACAGAACTCTCTGATTACTAAGCTACAAGTGAAAGGTTATATACTACAAGCTATAGATGTATCCTCGTAGGAATACAAGGCTGGACAAATACTAGAAACAAACTAATGCTAAAACTAGTATTCTGCTATGACTTGACATGCCAAGCCATATTAATTACAATTAATACAAATGACTTCATTCACTTTTACATTAATTACCTAGACTACAAAAGACATTAATGAAAAGCATCTTCTGTTAATCAGATGCTTGTACCATGTTGTTGGCTAACATGAGAATGCCTTCTGATTTGGTTAAGATTAAAGAAAGCAGCTATGAATCTTTCTTGAATAGGAGATTGGAATATCTTCGAAAGTCATTGTATCGAAATATGTTGAGCATTATCCAAGTCTTTTCATCATTGGAAGTCCTTTGTGAGAAACTGGTCTTCCAAATCATTGAGGCTTGCAACATGTGCTGATCATCAGAAGCCCAAATCATTGAGGCATGTAAAATTATCTGATCTTCAAAAGACCAGATTATTGAGGAGTGCAACATTTTGTGTTCTTTAGAAGCTTGGTATTTTGTCTTGTGTTCGGAAGGACAAAGTTATCTTCCAAAAGTATCCAGTCTTCCGAAGTTGATTATACCTTACGAAGGTTGATGACTTCCCAAGGATAACTTTATCCTTCCGATGCTTACTTTGGACTTCTTAGGAGTTTAGTGAGGCAAATGGAGTTTGTGTATTTTGGGAAGCACCAACCTTTTTGATCTTACATATATAAACTGTATTAGTTACTCACCAACTATACAAATAGTTGACCCAATTTTATTTTACATATGTCACAAGCTAAGATGAAAATGTCGAGGACGTAGATAAGGATTTAGTAGACCTAGATAATTTTTTATAAAATGTTATGTGATTTCCTTTTTGTTTGTTTGAATTTTAAACTCTTGTAATGATTGTTTTGTTTTTGAATGAATGAATGTTTGAAATTTAAATATGATGCTTTAAATACTAAAATTTTAAAGTAGCATCATGAGTTAATGAAAAATCATAAATCAAGTCCCGACATATTCCGTCGTCGATTAATGTGTGGCACCAATTGTGTTTGTTTACACTTCGGATATACTTTCTTCGTCTTGCAACATTTATAATGTGTTTTCTCACATAGAGTTTATTCTTTTGCCTAAAAAACATCTCAAACATGCAACAAACCTTTTAAGTTGACACTGAACTCAACCACATCTTAATTGCACCAATTTTTATTGTTTATATTATAAGAAATTATCTGAACAATTGTACGCTTACTATTGGAACCTTGACCAATGGAATATTGTGAATAAGCCATAATACTAGTTAACAAGGACATATAGAATAAGAGGCCGTACAGATTTTTAAACTTAGTTAAACCCATATGTCAGTATAGTAAAAAGGACATATTTTATTAAACCCATTTTAATTATTAAAAATGCACTCAAACTACACTTAAAATTCGTATTATCATTTCACAAAAAAAAAAAAAAACTCTTATAGAACATGATTCCATGAGATCATAAAGTTTAAGACAATCAAACAAACTAAATAGAACATGATGAACTTTGACACGAATCTCATATAATCAGGAGCTCAATAGTCATCAATTGAGTTTTCCTGATATTGATTCATCAACTTAAGGAACTCTTTCTACTTATAGATTTCAAATAGGATCACTTTGGCTATTGTGCATGCTTGAAGAATCAAGGCTTTTCCAACAAAAAAAACAAACAAAGGTGAGTACGTGGCCCCTCTTTTCAAATCTTTTAATTCCTCGATGGGTGGGAAGTACAACTAATGTTTTACTTGTGTTGCTTTTCTAATACATCAATATCTAAATGTGAATTATATGAGTTTATCTATGCTCAATACCCCATGTTAGACTTACACAATCTCTTAAGTTATTGCTAGTTGTTACTATTACTTCTTTGTTTTAGTGTTTATGCCATTTCTCCTTCATTTTTGGTAATGGCTAATATCATCTTACATATCTAAATGGTGTATGTTTCCTTTCTCTATAACAACTTAGATCTAAACCCACTCAAAAGGTATATATCATTTAGTGCATCCATTAGCTTCCTCAATGCTTTCATCCATGGTCTCTTGTTAGATATTTTTAGTGTAATTGGATTAATTTTATTTATCAATGCGAATTATAAAATTCATTAAACAAGTTGGGTGTGGGGTGCATGCTTGTTTAAGGTTTTATGATTCAATGGGGGTTTACAAATCTGTGACACCCCTTAATTTCCAGGTAAGCTTTTATTTTAATTAATTGTTTATTTAATTAACATTTGCATACGTGGCACTAGAACTAGTTTAATTTAGTGTGACACGTGGCACGAGATTACAAACACAGACATAAACCTCGATAATTCGAGAAATTATCGAAAAACGCACACACGTGTCAGAAATCATGAACGTTGGTGAACGTCATATTAATCAAGCACCAGTATATTGCACAAGTCAATTATGACTAATAATTAATGATTAAGTTCAAACGATGTTAAAACCACGTGTTACGGTCGAGAAACGATCAAAAACGAACCCGAATATGTAAAATGGGCCAATTGGGCTTGTCTGGCCAGTCAGGCGCTACGCCTAGGTCCAACACACAACCTCTAGCCATGCGCGCGGGGGAAGGAAGACACCTCGGACTAGGGTGACCCGCGCACTACGCCTGGATTCGATGCATCTTGGGAGTCGAGAATCGCAGAAATCTTAAAAGAACGAACCAGAAGTTTGATGCGACCTTTCTACTCATTACCCTTGAAACTACCAGCTAAAACCCGGATCTTCCCTCTTCCTCACCATCATTACAGCCTCTGGAAGCCATTTTTGAGCTCTTGAAAGCTCAAGTTTGAAGAGTTGAAGCTTGGAACTCATAAGAAGCTTGAAGAAGGAGGCTTGTGAAGCTTGAACACCACCATCACCTTCTTGTTTCTACAAAATCCTTCTATCCAAGAGCCTTAGAAGCTGCTTAGGGTCATCATTTCTGCATCTTGGAGCTTTAGAGGGTAATCCCATGTTTATTTTACATAGTCAACACACACACACCCACATGCAATGTCATACACACGCATGCAACCCACTTGATGATGCATGCACGAATTTTCAGCCTGGTGGCTCTATGTTTTGATGATCTTGCTACTGATTTGATGATGTTAGAATAATCTAGGATGTTGATGATGTGAATAGTTGGACATTTTGTTTGAAATAATGAGAATGGTGATATTTGATTACATGCATGCATGATCTAAGGTGTTAAATGATTTTAGATGATGACGAATGATTAGTTATGATTATTAAAGATATTTGAGATGTGTTATGAAGTTCATCATGATTCTTTTTTATCAAAAATGCATTATTTAGAATTATTACTATTATTATAAACATGTTTAAATGATGATTTGTGATATATGATGATGATATTTGCATAAGGAATGGATTAGGAACATTATTTTGGTCATTTGATGGATATTTGGGCATAGTTACTATTTTTAGTAACTTTATTTTTGTAAGACCATGATAAATAATGACTTTGGTGAAATAGATGGGTTAAAATGATGAGATATGGTTAGTAATAGAATTATTAGTAAGTGTCATGGATTAGTTTGGTTAAAATGATGCTTAAAATGAAAGTTGCTATATATGGAAACTTTACTCGAGGATTTCATTAAATATAATCATAAGACTTGACTTATTTATGATAAATGACTTAGAATGATGCAATATGATCATTATGTGAAAAGTTATGTGATTCTTGTTGTTATACATGCTAAATATAGAAACTTTCCATTTTAGGAAACTTTAATGAATGAAAATGTTTATATGTTTATTTGATCGTATGTGACAA
Source organism: Mikania micrantha (assembly GCA_009363875.1). NCBI lineage: Eukaryota > Viridiplantae > Streptophyta > Magnoliopsida > Asterales > Asteraceae > Mikania > Mikania micrantha. The sequence continues at coordinate 69,671,714 of CM018681.1, read as the reverse complement.
CGTGCTAAGTGTTAACATGACCACTTCGGAATGATAAGTATGCTAGAACCATTAAAATGTAACTTGTTGTGAACTTTCTAAAAATGGAAACTTACTATACATTGTAAGTTGTTCATAAATGAAACTTATGTGTTTTACGCACTATGTGCACGATCACGAATGTTACACGAATTATAACCAACGCACGGTTCACCAACGGGTCGTTGACTTTGACACGATCAAACACGGACAAACATGGACCGACATGGACAAACATAACAACTGAGGGTTGTTGAGCACAAACACGAGAACGAACACGATACATGATCACAAGCACGAACTTACGTAAGCCGTACGATATAGGTAACCGGTGAACGAGTCACCTGAGGCAAACCGGAGCTTACGCATTATTCTACGATCTACCGAGGTGAGTTTATGACCCCTCTTTAAACTCTTTTACAGGCTTTCAAAATTGGGGGAGAATACATGTTGTTAAGTCAAACATATTTACTTGTACAAACATATTGTGTATGCTGGTTTATTGAAAAACATTAAGTATTGTATCGTAACAAAGTCCTCGCACAATCTTACCGTTAATGTTCAAACAACGAGGTGAGTTTAGATAGATCTATTGGGTATGACGAACCTCACGCGGCGCCAATACTGACTGGAGGTCGAGACGGGTGTAATCTCGACCCATCGCGCCATTGTTATTACGAGACATGGCGGAGGCAAGAGCTAACAAGTCTAGCTCGGTAGATACAAAACTGACACTTGGAGCCTAGGGCTCGGAACAAACATTTAATAAACAACATGACACGTGACAAACATTCGTATATTACTTATGTATCTATATCAAAACATGTGAACTTACCAACCTATGTGTTGACACTTTTTTCTTAACATGTATTTTTAAGTAATTAGCTAACTGGCACGGAACAGGGATGCACTTAAGGACACGAGCACAGGAATAGCATACATTCATACCGTGTCGTTTTGATCAAACAATTTTATTTGCATTATGTTATGCCAAACATTGTGGTGTCTAACATTGTGTGTGACGATTCACACAAATATATATGTGGGTTTAACGTTCGGAATGATAGCTGAAAAGAAGAAAACAAAATCAGAAAGTAAAGACATCGTTTTGTCCATTCGGGTGACGACTCAAGTGAATAGGCGCAAAGGAGATGCGATCTGACGAAACGTTAAAAATAAACGTTTTCGAAAAATAAAATAAGAAAAAGAAATTTAAGAAATTTATTAGGAATTACAACCTTAAAATGGTAAAAATAAAACTATTTTTATTTAAAGTACGAAAAATACGCGGCTCGTAACGTAACGTTAACGTAAAACCGAACAACCGAATGAACCCGAACTTACCCGAGGTATAAAAACCCTTAATTATTCCATCTTCTTCATTAAAACACCCACCCACCTCTCTCTCACTCTAAAATCCCGTCCAAGCGCTTTCTTGAGAGGCCCCGAGTCCCGAGAGTCCCCTCGGTTGGCAAAACATCAAACCCATAGTCCTTAAACCATAATTACATTACTATAGCAGCGGAATTTAAGGTGATGACATAAAATAATATACACATACTAAAAAAATGTTAAAACATAGCCCACACTTCTAACAATTATATAATATAGCCAGTCTATGCCAATGTAGTCCTCAACGTATGCCACGAGCCATCCTGTTATCGTTTCTCAAACTATTCAACCTGATATGCATGTAAAACAATTCAGCTTTATGCTTGTGAGTTCTAAGTTCGATTTTTTAAATAAATCTTTAACCATTCATATCATCACATAACATAATTCAATACATATCATCATAACATTAATCATACTGTGCAGAAACTTTAGCCTGAACTGCTGACCGAAGTCAGCATGCTTATGCAGCACAAGACTCTATGACTATAACCCGAAGTTGACAACTCATGCATGCATAAGATTTCCTAAACTGGCGACACAAAGTCGACAGCCTTGTGTTTCCACAAGACTCTTTAACTATCAACCGAAATTGACAGCTCATACAGGTACAAGACTTCTTTACATACATCATTCATACATAACATTACTTTACATATCTTATTCATTCATACATAACATGGTTTAAAACATTTAAACCATCATAATCATAAATAGTGATCTGCACCGTAGTGCTCATATTTTTCCCAACCGCAGCCGGGACTTCAAAATCATATTCTCTGCTCGACCTCGGCCGAGACCTTGAAAAATCATTTACTTCTCAACCATAGTTGAGACTTAAAACATTCTTTACCTTACCATAGTCAGGTTAAATCATTTTCACAAAATAATTTCATAACATGCATACCAGCCCAAAATGATAATACATTTAAAATAGGGCTACAAAGAACTCACCTGAGCTTAATAAAGCACAATTTGCTAGCCTTTCTTCTTTCATTACTTTTTCACTTCAGAATGATATCCTATTAATATGGATATATTATCATGATTATAAACTTATCATGAAAATTTACGATGACCGCTTGAAACTTCGGCATGTCATAATTTTCATTCGGAGCTTTATTTCAAAATTCCGCTTACACTCATTTTGACCATTTTTATCTCTACAATCTTGTTATGCTTAAAGATTACTTATTTGCTCAGCTTAGATAAGCGTATTCTCTTATTTAATTAATTCGTCTTAGGGCGTTGCTAAATTTACTGTATAATAACATGGATTTAAGGCAACCGGAAGCACACGCATATTATATCCTCATAAAACTCAAGAAAACTTGATCATTATCTAGATGAAATTGGGCTCCAACCGAATCAAGTTCATGTTCATCATACAAAACCAAAAATATATCTAAACATGGTGTTGGTCTCTTTAAATCAATTAAGACTAAACTAACATGAGATGAGAATCATGAACACATACGTTAACGATCGATCTATTCTTCTTGATTCTCTTTTCTGCTCTGCTCGTACGATTCTTAAATTGGTCAGAAGATTTCTAAACTGAGAACTTGTGAATGCGATATATGTACTCCAAACTTACATAAAACCATTGACGTGCTTAAAGTTGATCCATTCGAAATTCCTTGCTGAGATAGGAATGAATTATGGCCACACAATTCATAAACGTAATTCAACAATCCATTTTTCTACACTTGATTTAATTTCAATGTTACACATTGACCCCTTGCACTTTAGGGTCATATTTTTAAAACCCCCTTCTACTTTGCTCACATATTTTTAATATTCATGAGCTTATATCTTGTTCATACTTTATCGTATAACGGTCTCGCTTATATTAATGTGATCGTAATTACTTCGGGAACGTTCATAAAAATTACGAACTCAAACGGTCACAGAAATTTTTGCACGTTATTAATAAGCTTTATAACGTGTCCATACATTATCAGATATTTTTATCCTTTATATCATTTTGATCATAATTACTTTACGAACGTCTGTATAAATTTTGGACATAAACGGTTACCGAAATTTCGCACGTTTATTATTAGGTTGCTAAATTTTCGGTTGTTACAAATCTACCCTCCTTACAATAGGTTTCGTCCTCGAAACCTGTTACGTTTCAAACAAATGTCGGTAGAGTCGTCTCATCTCATCTTCAGTCTCCCATGTAGCCTCCGATCCTTTTCGGTGCTTCCATTGAACCTTAACTTGTCTAATCGTCTTGTTACGTAATTGTTTTTCTTTCCTGTCAATAATGGCAACCGGTTCTTCTATGTAGTTTAGCCTTTCATCAACTTCAATATCATTCAATGGCACTGTCACACCCCCAAATTTCAACTAACGGAATCACACCGTTTGGGAACATGACAAACCAGGATCTCAGATCATTAGACATAGCGAAGACCTCTATATGAATTTTCAAAACATACTTTGGTCTTTAAAACATAACATCAGAGTTTTTCAAAAGTTGCGGAAGCGTTATAAAACCAATAACAGTTGAAAATGTAAATTACAATACAAAGTTCCAAATGTTTAAATCCAAATATCTAAAATGTTCAAAAATGCATGCGACTCTATCTCCTAGTCCATGCCAGCTTTAACGCACGCCTTAGCGTCCTGAGAAAACATGTAAATCAAGTCAACACAAAGGTTGGTGCATAACACAGGTTTTAAGCATTCACAATGTTCAAAACAACAGTTTGAATAACAAGATTGTAGATAACATAATCACACATGCACAGTCATGATAGCTAGTCATATAAACTATTTACATAAGTGTTCGACACCGAAGCTGACGGATTGCCATGCTATAGCATGTTTTCGCCTTGCCACTATTGTCTATCACAACAATAGTAAAATTGTGTTTGGTCAGTCAAACACCTGCGTAGATCCCATCTACCAGGTGAGGTTTGTCAAACCTAATAGATCTATTTCCAACTACCACGCTTTGCATTACAGCAAACTAAACGGTTCGAGGTGTGTAAGGACTTTCAAGTTGATATGTTGTCACATAATGTAAACAGCTAACTCATGCAAGTGATATGTATCTAAAAACAGTTTGTTGCACATGTTTTCTCCCCCAAAACAGTTTAAAATAAGAAAGGGGCCGTGTACGCACCTTTGATAATAGCAGAATGATCACACACTAAAAGCTCGTGTAAGAAAATCCTTCTACGAAGAATCTGTGTTTAAACAATAACCTAGTGTTATTCGAATAATCGTTTTGTGCTTGAAATCACATACGTGTCAACACACGTATGTTGGATTTGCTAAGAATGTGTATACGAAAGTACGCGTGCCATTGAAATCGTTAAAATAAAATTATATACAATTTTATTTAATTAAACGCAATTATACGCGATTTCGTGTTCGGATTAAAAATATGAATTTTATCATCCTAATACGTTCGTATTCTCGTTACGGTTCCAACGCAACTTGAACGAACTAAAACGGAGTTCGTATGTGGAAATTATCTCAAAAATACCAAAAATGGTATTTTTTTTCCAAAAACCGGCCACCCCTTGGCTCGAACCCGCGACCCTTCATTCAAACCACACGCATCTAACCAGTCCAGCCCGCTAGGGTATCGCGACTGATTACCAAACTTATTTGTTTTATACACTACTACAACCCAAATCCTATTTGCTAATATAGCCGAAGCATACACCTTACAATTGGACTTCGATTCGAACCCCATTAATCCTAAAACCACAGGGCTATGATTCCTGTTATCAAATCGAGTCTACCAGTTGTTTTAATTTGAATAACACCTCCAATTGGTTCAGAAATTTCTAATCGGTTTCATCTAAAAAAAACTAAAACTCTAATACTAACAATTCATTATAGTTTGATGAAATTAATCTAGGATCACCCTCAATCGGCCTCTTATGAAACTGTTAATGAAAATCAATTTCATTCTTAAACTCTTTTGAATCAAAATCCCCAAACCATTTTAACTCAAGAACCCTAGAAATAGAAATCCATCAATTCGTGATTGTTTCTTAAAATTAACATACTATTATCCTTTGTCGAGATCTTCTGAAGTTAACCATAACAATTAATTTGATTTTAAACTTCATTTGACTACAAACCCCCAAACTGTTTTTGATTTAAAACTCTAATAATCGAAATCTTACAATTCAAGATTAATACATGAAATCAGTGCATGGATTTTGTTAATCGGTGTATTCAGAAACTAGTAGCATATTTTGATTTCATTTTTAATCTCAATTGCACTAAAACCCCCAAAACCGATTCTAGGATGAACCCTAGAATTCGTGCATATACCATTCGATGTTAAGAATCAAAATTAGCATATGTTTAACCTTATTCGGCCACTTTAGGTTGTTCAGAAGCAAAGACTTACTTGTTTTGACTCCCGATTGATGTAGTTCCCTTCTAGGATGATATTCGGCCTAGTCTCGATCCAATTTCTTTTTCCAACGCTTCTGCGATCGAATTGCTGCTTGAAATCTCCTCTAATAATGCCGACTAATGTGAAGGAATGCTCAATTGTGCAAGGTGTTGTCGAATTCTACGAGTTTTATGACTAAGGCCACGGTTTCAAGTTAGTGTAACCGTTTTCAATCAATTGGCTAATGATTCGATCCAATAACGTATAATAATCATTAATCATCATTTATGTGATGATTTAAATCGATTGATTTTAGTTATAACCTTTATTATTGGGCAATTCGAATTTTTGCCTAAATTTCCATACGAATTTTGACTCTAAAAGTCAAAACTTGGTATTTTAACCCACTTACCAACCTTATCTTTGTAATTGGGGTGTTTATGGCTTATTTTGACAAATTCTAATCCTTATAAATTATTCTCGATAAATAACATATCACTTCTATTACTAAAATTGAACCGAAGATCTTAAATTATCATTAATTGGTTCAATTAAAATACTATCGGGCCAAATTTATCCATTTGGGCCTCATTATTGAAATTGGGCCTACATTAAACTCATTGGGCCTATCTTGGCCTTACTGGGCCAACCTTTGGCCTTATTGGGCCTACCTTGAACTCCTTGGGCCTTCCTTGGCCTCACTGGGTCTTCTTTGGTTTTACTGGGCCTTCATTAGCCTTGTTGGGCTTGTTGGGCCTTCATTGGGCTTGTTGGGCCTTCACTGGCCTTATAGGGCTTACATTTGTCCTGTTGGGCCCACACTATCCCTGTTGGGCCTATGATATCACCATCTCCCGTTAACAAGGTTAGTGTAAAAAGTCGGATTGTCACATCATCCCCTTGTTGAAGGAATTTTCGTCCCGAAAATTAGTAAGTGTTAAGAGTAGTTAGGAAACTACTTACGAGTTTAAATCGTACGTGTTAGTGTGATTTGATCATTCTGTGTGCTTGTGTGTATTCACACACAAAGTCTAATGCTTGCAACATCACAACTCAATTGTGATCGTTCAATGTGACTGTTTGCGTGTACACTAGTTACTTCACCTAACTGTGACTGTTTGTGTTTGATCATACTGTGTTGTGTAACCTTACACATAGTGAGTGTCTATAACTGTTTGTACTATGCAACCCCGCACATAGCAAAATGTATGTAACTAATCATGTATGTACTACCATAACATGTAACATACGAAATGTAGCACATAAAATATATGGAATGTAATGTAGCACAAATGTTTGTAACAAAATCAATTGAATAAATAAAATGTTTGTGCTTACAGTTTGAAATTTGCAGTGTTGATGTGTGAAAGCATCACGTCATCCCCTTGTTGAAGGAAATTTCGTCCCGAAATTTAACGTGCGCTCTCAGTGTTAGCAGTAGGTGTTTTGAATAAATGAGGATATTTCTTCATCATTTGATCTTCCCGTTCCCATGTGAATTCAGGACCACGTCTTGAATTCCATCGGACTTTGACTATTGGAATCTTGCTTTGCTTCAGTTGTTTGACCTCTCGGTCCATGATTTCTGCCGGTTCTTCAATGAATCGTAACTGTTCATCTACTTGTATTTCTTCCAACGGTACAATCAATGTCTCGTCAGAAAGACATTTCTTTAAGTTCGATACGTGAAAGACATCATGAACTCCACTGAGTTCATCCGGTAGTTTGAGTTGGTACGCAACCGGACCAATCCTTTTCAGAATCTCAAAAGGTCCTACGTAACGTGGACTAAGCTTCCCGCGCTTGCCGAATCGTATCACACCTTTCCAAGGTGATACCTTTAGAAGAACTCGATCTCCTACTTGAAATTCCAACGGCTTACGACGTTTGTCTGCATAACTCTTCTGTCGATCCCGAGCCGCTGCCATACGGTTCCGAATTTGAACTATCTTCTCTGTCGTTTCGTGCACCAGTTCAGGACCTGTTATCTGACTGTCACCAATTTCAGCCCAGCAAACTGGTGAACGACATTTGCGACCATACAAAGCTTCAAACGGTGCTGCTTGAATGCTTGTATGATAACTGTTATTGTAAGAGAATTCCACCAACGGTAAATGATTCTCCCAACTATCACCAAAATCAATTACACAAGCTCGTAACATATCCTCGAGCGTTTGAATCGTTCGTTCACTTTGACCGTCGGTCTGTGGATGATAGGCGGTACTCATATCTAAGCGAGTCCCCAATGACTTATGAAGAGATTTCCAGAAATTGGAAATAAACCGGGCATCCCGATCTGATATGATAGAGATTGGCACACCATGCCGTGCTACCACTTCCTTGATGTAAATACGAGTCAATTTCTCCATCTTGTCAGTTTCTTTGATTGCTAAGAAGTGTGCAGATTTCATTAATCGATCGACAATTACCCATATCGTATCACAACCACTCGGTGTACGGGGTAACTTAGTAATAAAATCCATCGAAATCTGTTCCCATTTCCACATCGGTATCTCTGGTTGTTGCAGTAAACCAGATGGCTTCTGATATTCAACTTTGACTTTCGAACAAGTCAAACATTTGCTAACGTACTTAGCAATATCAGCTTTCATGTGAGGCCACCAATACAGTGCCTTCAAATCATGATACATCTTGTCTGATCCCGGATGGACTGAATATCTGGACTTGTGTGCTTCATCCATCACGAGTTCCCTTAAACCTCCAAACAAAGGTATCCAAAGTCGATCAATGAAATAACGAATTCCATCAGACTTAACATCCAACTGTGTTTCCATTCCTCGTAGAGATTCTTGTACCAAGTTTTCTGTTTTCAAGGCCTCGATCTGAGCACTGCGTACCTTGTCAGGTAAGTCAGTATGTATTGTCATCATAAGTGCGCGAACCCGTCTTGTTCCCGTTGTATCTTTTCTGCTCAAAGCGTCAGCTACCACATTAGCCTTTCCCGAGTGATACTTAATCGCACACTCATAATCGTTCAACAACTCAACCCATCGTCGTTGCCTCATATTAAGCTCCTTCTGATCAAAGATATGCTGCAAACTCTTATGATCAGTATAAATAGTACACTTAGTTCCATACAAGTAATGCCTCCAAATCTTTAAAGCAAAAACCACTGCTCCTAACTCCAAGTCATGAGTAGTGTAATTCTTTTCGTGTATTCGTAGTTGTCTGGAAGCATAAGCGATCACTTTATCCCGTTGCATCAATACACATCCCAAACCCTGTGCAGATGCATCACAATACACCACAAAGTCTTCCGTCCCTTCCGGTAAGGACAGAATCGGTGCGCTGCAAAGCTTTTGTTTCAATAACTGAAACGCAATTTCCTGTTTATCCGTCCAGTTATACTTCGTTCCCTTATGCGTAAGAGCTGTAAGTGGTTGAGCGATCTTTGAGAAACCTTCAATGAATCGTCGATAATAACCCGCCAAACCAAGGAATTGTCGTACCTCGGTAGGAGTCTTTGGCGCTTCCCAATTCTTAATCGCTTCAATCTTCGCTGGATCAACATGTATGCCCTTTTCATTAACTATATGACCCAAGAACTGTACTTCTCGCATCCAGAAATCACATTTCGAGAACTTAGCGTACAGTTGTTCTTGTTTCAATAGCTCTAGTAGTAATCGGAGATGTTCAGCGTGTTCCTCCTCAGATTTTGAATAGATGAGAATGTCATCGATGAAAACTATGACAAACTTATCAAGATAAGGTTTACAAACACGATTCATGAGATCCATGAATACAGCTGGAGCGTTTGTCAACCCAAATGGCATGACCAAGAACTCATAATGGCCATATCTTGTCCTAAATGCTGTCTTCGGAATATCCTCCTCCTGAACTCTTAGTTGATGATAACCCGACCTGAGATCAATCTTCGAGTAGTAACTCGAACCTTGCAACTGATCGAACAGATCGTCAATTCTGGGTAACGGATACCGGTTCTTGATAGTAACCTTATTCAATTCCCGGTAATCGATGCACATACGGAAAGTCCCGTCCTTCTTCTTTACAAACAAAACTGGAGCTCCCCACGGTGAAAAACTAGGTCGTATGAAACCCTTATCCAACAACTCTTGCAATTGTGTGGATAACTCTTGCATCTCAGACGGTGCAAGTCGATAAGGCGCCCTAGCTATCGGTGCTGCGTCTGGTGTAAGATCGATTCGAAATTCCACCTGTCTGATAGGCGGTAATCCCGGCAAGTCTTCTGGAAATACTTCCGGAAATTCACAAACTATAGGTATATCTTCAATCTTCTTCTCAGCTATCGGCTTTTCAGTTATAAGTGCTATAACTGCCGTATGACCTTTCCGCAGACATTTGTGTGCTTTCATACAAGATATGAGACGCAGTGGCGTACTACTATTCTCGCCTTGTACATATAATGTCTCTCCCTGCGGAAGAGGTATGCGAACAATCTTTTCATGGCATACAATTTCAGCCTGGTTTTTGGACAACCAGTCCATGCCAATAACTACATCAAAACTGCCTAAGGCAATAGGCATCAGATCAATCTCTAATGTCTGACCCATCAAATCAAGAATACATCCATTAAAAATGTTTTCCACTACAATCAACTTACCATCAGCTAATTCCACAGTGTAGGGACTATCTAAGGCAGTGGGACTAACATTTAGCAACTTAACAAGTGAACTAGATACAAAACTCCGGTCGGCACCAGTGTCAAATAACATAGAGGCATAGTGATTATTTAAGAGGAACGTACCCGTGACAATGTTGGGATCCTCCCGCGCTTGACGTCCTCCAATCACAAACGCCCTGCCTCTAGCACCGTTGTTGTTGTTGTTATTGTTATTGTTGTTGTTGGTGCCATTGCCATTACCGTTGCCATTTCCATTTCCATTGCCATTATTGTCCCCGCCTTTCTTGAGTTGTGGGCAATCTTTCTTAAAATGCCCCATTTTGCCACACTCAAAACAACCCTTCTGAGCGTTGTTCTGGTTGTTGTTGTTCTGTAGCTCCCCGCGACAATCCTTAGCCGCATGCCCAATCTTGCCGCACCTCTGGCACTTAGCTCTGTCACATTGGTTACCTGCATGATGGTAACCACACTTGTTGCACTTGGGGTGCTTGCCAATATAACCCCCCGATGATGATGATTGCTGACCACTGCTTGAACCATGATAAGACTTGTTTGAGTCTTGTTTCCGGTTTTGCTGGTATGATTGTTGGTTGTTACCCTTGAAGTTATTACTTTCCCACTTTCTCTTATGATCTCCTACCTTGGTAGCAGATGTTCGTTTGGGCAGAGTCCCCTGTAACACTGCCTGGTCAGTAAGCTGATGTGCTAGACGAACAGCTTGTTGGATAGTGGTGGGATTTGCTGAAGTAACCAACCCCTGAATCCGAGGCACTAGTCCTCCAATGTACCTTTCAATCCACTTACTGGCTGGAGTAGCCATGTGTGGTAACAGTCTGGCCAACTCGTGTGACCTGGTTGTGTACTCTTCAATGTTTGACCCCTCCATCTTGAGGTGCCAATATTCTTCTTCCAACTTCTGCATTTCACTGCGAGGACAGTACTCCTCTCGCAGTAAAGTTTTGAAGTCATCCCATGTTAAGGCATTAGCCTCTCCCAATCTCAGAGTCTGAACATTCGAGTTCCACTAGGTTAATGTTGGACCCTCCAATGTTCCCGTAGCAAATTTCACCTTGCTTTCGTTAGGGCAGTTGCACATTTCGAATACAGACTCAGCCTTTTCAATCCACCGAAGGAGTCCAATGGCCCCCTCCGACCCTTTGAAATTGTGAGGTTTGCAGTCCAAGAACATCTTGAACGTGCAGACTTGTGGGTTAATCAATCCCCCAGCTGGACCCTGTGGCCCTGTGTTGTGAGTCTGAGCATACTGTGCGATTGCCTCTGCAACTCTGTTGTTAATTAGCTCATTGAGCTCAGCAACAGTCATATGTACGTTTCCCTCAGCCATTAGTTTCCTATTTACAAGAAGTGTTAGCACAAAGTCAAAATCTAATGTGACATGTGTAAGTAAAACAACAAACACAACATGTATATAAATCAACACAACTGTTGAAAATAAATAATAACTCTTCAATAGATAGAAACTTTCTTTGAGTACAATACTTTTGAAATGAAATACAAGTTTTCAAACTACTAATATAGGAACACAACCCGTTCCTAATAAGTTTAAACAAAACAAGAAAGAAAAAAAAACAATCAGTCGTCCTCAACAGTGGATTCAGGATCGGACTCAACAACTGGTGCTGGTTCCTCCTCCTCATCCTCATCCTGTTCCTCATTCTCTGAGGCCACTAAATCCTCCAAGGCTTCAACCCTGCCTGCCAAGATCTCCTCTCGGTTCTCTGACTCTTCTAGACGACCAATCAAATTGATCATCTCATCCCGCATATCGTGAACCAGATGGGTAAGATCATCCTGCCTCTCAATAGCATCCCATAACTCCTGAGATCTCTGTGCTATCCTATCTTCTGCTACCTCCAGATCCTCGCGCAATTTGGCGATCTCCTCGGCGTCCGTCCTTTGCCTCTTAGGCTCAGGAGCATCTAGTGCTGGTGGGGAATGTGTAGAAGGTCCCTCAGCAGGGATCTGCTGAGTGTCCTCCTCAGGCTCCTCTTCCGGATCCTCGTATGGATCCTCGTCTGGATCCTCGTCTGGATCCTCGTCTGGATCCTCCTCCGGGTCCTCGTCCGGATCTGAGTCATCCTGCTCATATGGTGGAGGTGATGGAATAGGTGGTGGTGGTGATAATGGTGGTGCCGGAACTATCGGCTCCTCGTCCTCGGAATCATCAATGATAATATAAGGTACCGATGATGATGCCATGCCTGTTACATAATAGCATATGTAAGTGCAATGCCATGGAATACGTAAACAAGTCAATTACATAATGTCATATGTAATTTCTAAGCAATACATATAAGCAGATGTGTCTAATGTCTAACAGTCATAGTCTAGGCTTACAAATGCAAACCTAGTTCGCTATAACCAATGTCTCTGATACCAATCTGTCACACCCCCAAATTTCAACTAACGGAATCACACCGTTTGGGAACATGACAAACCAGGATCTCAGATCATTAGACATAGCGAAGACCTCTATATGAATTTTCAAAACATACTTTGGTCTTTAAAACATAACATCAGAGTTTTTCAAAAGTTGCGGAAGCGTTATAAAACCAATAACAGTTGAAAATGTACATTACAATACAAAGTTCCAAATGTTTAAATCCAAATATCTAAAATGTTCAAAAATGCATGCGACTCTATCTCCTAGTCCATGCCAGCTTTAACGCGCGCCTTAGCGTCTTGAGAAAACATGTAAATCAAGTCAACACAAAGGTTGGTGCATAACACAGGTTTTAAGCATTCACAATGTTCAAAACAACAGTTTGAATAACAAGATTGTAGATAACATAATCACACATGCACAGTCATGATAGCTAGTCATATAAACTATTTACATAAGTGTTCGACACCGAAGCTGACGGATTGCCATGCTATAGCATGTTTTCGCCTTGCCACTATTGTCTATCACAACAATAGTAAAATTGTGTTTGGTCAGTCAAACACCTGCGTAGATCCCATCTACCAGGTGAGGTTTGTCAAACCTAATAGATCTATTTCCAACTACCACGCTTTGCATTACAGCAAACTAAACGGTTCGAGGTGTGTAAGGACTTTCAAGTTGATATGTTGTCACATAATGTAAACAGCTAACTCATGCAAGTGATATGTATCTAAAAACAGTTTGTTGCACATGTTTTCTCCCCCAAAACAGTTTAAAATAAGAAAGGGGCCGTGTACGCACCTTTGATAATAGCAGAATGATCACACACTAAAAGCTCGTGTAAGAAAATCCTTCTACGAAGAATCTGTGTTTAAACAATAACCTAGTGTTATTCGAATAATCGTTTTGTGCTTGAAATCACATACGTGTCAACACACGTATGTTGGATTTGCTAAGAATGTGTATACGAAAGTACGCGTGCCATTGAAATCGTTAAAATAAAATTATATACAATTTTATTTAATTAAACGCAATTATACGCGATTTCGTGTTCGGATTAAAAATATGAATTTTATCATCCTAATACGTTCGTATTCTCGTTACGGTTCCAACGCAACTTGAACGAACTAAAACGGAGTTCGTATGTGGAAATTATCTCAAAAATACCAAAAATGGTATTTTTTTCCAAAAACCGGCCACCCCTTGGCTCGAACCCGCGACCCTTCATTCAATCCACACGCATCTAACCAGTCCAGCCCGCTAGGGTATCGCGACTGATTACCAAACTTATTTGTTTTATACACTACTACAACCCAAATCCTATTTGCTAATATAGCCGAAGCATACACCTTACAATTGGACTTCGATTCGAACCCCATTAATCCTAAAACCACAGGGCTATGATTCCTGTTATCAAATCGAGTCTACCAGTTGTTTTAATTTGAATAACACCTCCAATTGGTTCAGAAATTTCTAATCGGTTTCATCTAAAAAAAACTAAAACTCTAATACTAACAATTCATTATAGTTTGATGAAATTAATCTAGGATCACCCTCAATCGGCCTCTTATGAAACTGTTAATGAAAATCAATTTCATTCTTAAACTCTTTTGAATCAAAATCCCCAAACCATTTTAACTCAAGAACCCTAGAAATAGAAATCCATCAATTCGTGATTGTTTCTTAAAATTAACATACTATTATCCTTTGTCGAGATCTTCTGAAGTTAACCATAACAATTAATTTGATTTTAAACTTCATTTGACTACAAACCCCCAAACTGTTTTTGATTTAAAACTCTAATAATCGAAATCTTACAATTCAAGATTAATACATGAAATCAGTGCATGGATTTTGTTAATCGGTGTATTCAGAAACTAGTAGCATATTTTGATTTCATTTTTAATCTCAATTGCACTAAAACCCCCAAAACCGATTCTAGGATGAACCCTAGAATTCGTGCATATACCATTCGATGTTAAGAATCAAAATTAGCATATGTTTAACCTTATTCGGCCACTTTAGGTTGTTCAGAAGCAAAGACTTACTTGTTTTGACTCCCGATTGATGTAGTTCCCTTCTAGGATGATATTCGGCCTAGTCTCGATCCAATTTCTTTTTCCAACGCTTCTGCGATCGAATTGCTGCTTGAAATCTCCTCTAATAATGCCGACTAATGTGAAGGAATGCTCAATTGTGCAAGGTGTTGTCGAATTCTACGAGTTTTATGACTAAGGCCACGGTTTCAAGTTAGTGTAACCGTTTTCAATCAATTGGCTAATGATTCGATCCAATAACGTATAATAATCATTAATCATCATTTATGTGATGATTTAAATCGATTGATTTTAGTTATAACCTTTATTATTGGGCAATTCGAATTTTTGCCTAAATTTCCATACGAATTTTGACTCTAAAAGTCAAAACTTGGTATTTTAATCCACTTACCAACCTTATCTTTGTAATTGGGGTGTTTATGGCTTATTTTGACAAATTCTAATCCTTATAAATTATTCTCGATAAATAACATATCACTTCTATTACTAAAATTGAACCGAAGATCTTAAATTATCATTAATTGGTTCAATTAAAATACTATCGGGCCAAATTTATCCATTTGGGCCTCATTATTGAAATTGGGCCTACATTAAACTCATTGGGCCTATCTTGGCCTTACTGGGCCAACCTTTGGCCTTATTGGGCCTACCTTGAACTCCTTGGGCCTTCCTTGGCCTCACTGGGTCTTCTTTGGTTTTACTGGGCCTTCATTAGCCTTGTTGGGCTTGTTGGGCCTTCATTGGGCTTGTTGGGCCTTCACTGGCCTTATAGGGCTTACATTTGTCCTGTTGGGCCCACACTATCCCTGTTGGGCCTATGATATCACCATCTCCCGTTAACAAGGTTAGTGTAAAAAGTCGGATTGTCACAGGCACATATGCTACATCATTTGCTAGACATTTTCTCAAGTGTGAAACATGAAATGTTGGGTGAATTCCACTCAGTTCATCTGGAAAATCCAATCGGTAGGCTACTTTACCGACCCGTGCCATTATTCGAAAAGGTCCAATAAATCTCGGACTTAGTTTTCCTCTTTTCCTAAATCGAATAATTCCTTTCCATGGAGAAACTTTTAGCAGTACCTGATCACCTACCTCGAACTCTATTGGTCTTCACCTTTTGTCAGCGTATGACTTCTTTCGATCCTGTGCAGCTTTCATTCGCGCTTTAACTAGTTGAAGCTTTTCAGTCAAATCAACTACAGCATCTTTGCTTCCCACTTCTTTCTGTCCTACTCCTCCCCAACACACAAGTGTTCTACAACGTCGTCCGTACAACGCCTCGTATGGTGGCATTCCAATACTAGCATGATAGCTATTGTTGTACGAGAATTCCACCAATGGTAAATGATCATCCCAACTACCACCAAAATCAATAATACAGGCTCTGAGCATGTCCTCTAAGGTTTGGATAGTCCTTTCAGACTGTACATCTGTTTGAGGATGATATGCAGTGCTGATATTGAGTCTTGCGCCCATCGATTCATGAAACTGTTTCTAGAATCTTGAAACAAATCGTGTGTCACGATCAGACTCTATAGAAATTGGCACTCCATGTCTTGTAATTATTTCTTTCACAAATAATTCAAACAGTTTTTCCGACGTATAAGTCTCACGTATAGGCAAGAAATGAGCACTTTTCGTTAATCGGTCTACAATCACCCAAATAGTATCATGACGTTTCGCCGTGAGAGGCAATTTAGTAATAAAGGCCATGGTGATGTGTTCCCACTTCCATTCCGGGACTTCTAAAGGTTGCACATAACCATAAGGTTTCTGATGTTCTACCTTTACTTGCGCACATGTCAAACATTTGTTTACGTATTGCATTACATTAAACTTCATACATGGCCACCAATAATCCTTTCGGAGGTCTTGATACATTTTCGTTGCACCAGGATGAATAGAATAACGTGACTTATGCGCTTCATCTAAAATTCTTGACCTGATGTCCCCGTTTTGTGGAACCAACATTCAACCAAATCGGATCTTAACACCAAATTCATTTTCTTCTAGACTTTTAACTTGGCCAAAGATTCTTTCGAATCCAACATTTTCTTCCTTTAATCCTTCCTTCAGTGCATCCTTGAGCTCATTCAGGAAATCTGGTGTTATCACCAAACTATAAGACTTAACTCGTATAGCAGAGTGTTCTGTCTTGCGACTTAGAGCATCAGCCACCACATTGGCTTTACCCGGGTGATACAAAATCTCACAGTCATAATCTTTAAGCAGTTCAAGCCATCTTCTTTGTCTCATATTCAAGTCTTTCTGTTCAAAAAAGTATTTAAGGCTCTTATGATCTGTGTAAATTGTACATTTGACTCCATATAGATAATGCCTCCAAATTTTTAAAGCAAATACCACAACAGCCAATTCCAAATCATGTGTTGGATAATTAGCCTCGTGGGTTTTCAATTGTCTTGAGGCATATGCTATTACCTTTCCTCTTTGCATAAGTACACAACCCAAACCCTGATAAGACACATCTGAATACACAACCATGTCTTCATTACCATCTGGTAATGCTAAGATAGGATCTTGGGTTAATCTCTTCTTTAGTTCTTCAAAAGCTTGGACCTGAGTTGGACCCCAATCATATTTTACTTCTTTCCTAGTCAATTCCGTCAATGGTGTAGCAATCCTGGGGAAATTCTGGATAAATCTTCTGTAGTAACCTGCTAATCCGAGAAAGCTACGAACTTCCGTAGGTGTTTTCGGAGGATTCCATTTCATTACAGCTTCTACTTTAGCTGGTTCCACCATTATGCCTTTTCAACTAATGACATGACCTAGGAACTGTACTTCCCGTAGCCAAAAGGCACATTTAGAGAACTTAGCATAAAGCTTTTCTCTTCTTAACATTTCAAGTACTTCCCGGATATGACACGCATGGTCACCTTCGTTCTTTGAATATATCAAAATATCGTCAATGAAAACGATCACCGATCAGTCCAGTATGGGTCTGCACTCCCGATTCATCAAATCCATAAAGGCCGCCAGAGCGTTTGTTAACCCGAAAGACATCACAAGAAACTCATAATGTCCATAACGTGTGCGAAACGCTGTCTTCGGAATGTCTTGTTCTCTCACCTTTAGCTGATGATACCCTGATCTAAGATCGATTTTAGAAAACCAACTTGCCCCTTGCAATTGGTGAACTAGATTGTCAATCCTTGGTAACGGATACTTATTCTTTACTGTGACCTTATTCAATTCCCAGTAATCAATACATATTCTCATGCTTCCGTCCTTTTTCTTTACAAACAACACTGGTGCACCCCAAGGCGACACACTTGGTCGTATAAAACCTTTGTCTAGAAGGTCTTGTAGTTGGGTCATTAATTCTTTCATCTCTGTTGGAGCCAGATGTAACACCCCAATTTTCAACTAACGGAATCATACCGTTTGGGACGTGACAAACCAGAATCTCAGATCATTAGACATAACGAAGACCTCTATATGATTTTCAAACATACTTTGGTCTAAAACTGTAATATCAAAGTTCTAACGTTGCGGAAGCGTTTTTAAAATAATAACAAACATAACGGTTTGAAAACTGCAAATTACAAATCAAAGTCTTAAATGTTCAAATTCAAAACAACTGTAATGTAAAGCATGCATGAGACTCGATCTCCTAGTCCCTGCTTGTCTGTTCTTGTACCTTAGCGTCCTGAGAAAACATGTAAATCAAGTCAACACAAAGGTTGGTGCATACACAGGTTTGTTTGATCACAAACGTTTGAAACAACTGTTTGAAATGAAATGTTTACAGATAACATAATCACACATTGCATAGTCATGATAGCTAGTCATTTGTACTATCTACATAAGTGATTGACACCGAAGCTGACTGTTGCATGTTATTGCATGTTTTGCCTTTCCACTATTGTCTAACACAAACAATAGAAATGTTGAATTGGCTAGTTAAACACCTGCGTAGATCCCATCTACCAATTGAGGTTTGTCAAACCCAATAGATCTATCTTCAACTACCACGCTTTGCACTACGGCAAACTAAACGGTTCGAAATGTAAGGACTTTGAGTGTTATGTTCGCACTTATAGTAAACAGCTAACTCATGCAAGTGATATGTATCTAAAATGTTTGTTGCACATGTTTTCTTCCCCAAAACAGTTAAAATAAGAAAAGGGGCCGTGTACGCACCTTTGATAACAGACAGAATGATCAATACAAGTGGAACTGCGTAAATAACATCTACGAAGTATCTGTGTTTTAACAATAACGTTGTGTTATTCGTAATTTTAAATTATGTTTGTAGTCACATACATGTCAACACACGCATGTTAGAATGTTTGAAACGTACATACAAAAGTATGTACGGTTTTAAGTTCGTTTGTTTGAATCGTTCAACAATATACGATTTCGTTAAACACACGTATTTATACACGATTTATGGTTTTATGACAAAATATATATTTTATTATTCTAATACGTTTGGAACTGAATTATGGTTCCAACGCAAGTCGAACGGGTCGAAACGGAGTTAAAATGAGTGATTTATGATTAAAATACTAAAAGTGATTTTAAACTCAAAAACCAGTAAAGACCGGGTTCGAGCCCGCGACCTCTACCTCTTAACACACACTCCTCACCATCTCATCTGATTCAAATTTCATTAACAGACTTCATTTTAAATTCTTTTAACTAACAAGGGATCAGTTTCCCTTTGTTTATTAAACCGAAGCCATCAAACCCCAAATTGGTCCACAATTCGAACTCGATTGAACCCAAAACCTTAGGGCTTTTGTTACACAGATCAAAATGAGTTCAAGAATGAATTTAATTTAATTATCAATCATCACAGAATCCCAATTCGTGACTTGCATAGTCTCGAATCGTGAACACTCAAACTCATCATTCAATCTTGATAATTTCGATTAAATTAAACTGTAAATCCATGGGGTTTTTATTAAGACATGATTTTCTAACCTTTCTGTATCGTTTCATTTGAATTTTCTGTTGATTATAATCAAAACCCCCTATATACATTATTCTTAGAACCCTAATAATCGGATTCACAAAATTCATTATGATTTGATCAAATTGGTATATGGTTTTCATTAATCGAACCTTTTAGAAACTAATTATATGAGTTGATTTGATTTTTAATCTCTTATTGATTAAAACCCCCAAAACCGTTCATTCTAATAACCTAGCAATCGAACTCAATCGATTCGTTAATACCTCATGAAATTGACACATGGATTAGCTTAGTCGGAGATTTCTGAAACTAATGGTGATATTTAATTTGATTTTATAATCCATCTCGATCGAAACCCCCAAAAGCGTTTTCGTGATGAACCCTAGAATTAGAGTTCACACAATTCGAGTTTTTGACATGAAATCAGTATAGGGGTTTGCTTAATCGGTTGCTTTAGGTGGTGTAGAAATGATTTGTTACCTTGTTTGGTGTTGAATCGATGTGGTTTGCTTATAAGCCCTAGTTCGGCCTCCTCACAATTGAGATCTTCTTTCTGTGGCTTCTCAGTTCGAATTGACTTGTGTAAAAGTTTCTGAGGGTGCCAATTGAGGCTTCTGTATGCTCGATTGTGAGAAATCTTATCGAATTTTGTGGTGTCATATGTTCTATTAACGGTTTTAACATTTTAAGTCATTGATTGACTTTAATCCAACGATTTATGATCTGATAACGTATAATAGCTGTTATTAATCATCAATGAGATGATTATTGCTAGTTTCATTTCGGTTACAGGTCTCATTATTGTGAAATTCGGATTTTCCATTGTTCTTCTACTCACATTTTGACTTTTAAAGTCAAATTTGATTTTTCTAAGTATTAACAAGTTTTGTCCTTGTAATTTAGATGTTTATAACCTTATGTAAGTATCAATGAAATAATTAAAGATAGTTTAATTCAATTGTAATTGATTTTGAAAGTGATTTCGATTTCCACTTGGATCCATAACCCAAATTTTGACTATGAAAGTCAAAATTAGATACTTTAAGTTAATTACAATTTAATCCTTATATTATAATGGTTTTGGAGCTGTTTTTGTTTGGTTCTAGTACTTCAAGTTTGATTTTGTTCCATAACAACTGATTTCTGTTAGGTTATAATTAACGGGGTTAACCCGAAATTGCCGGTTGTCACATCATCCCCTTGTTGAAGGAATTTTCGTCCCGAAAATTAGTAAATGTTAGGAGTTGTTAGTAGACTACTTTTGAGTTCAAAGTGTACGTGTTAGTGTTATAGTTGATCATTACGTGTACTTGTGTGTACTCACACACAAAGTTCAATATTTGCAACATCACACCTAAGTGTGGTCGTTCTGTGTAACTGTTTGCGTGCAAACCAGTTAGTACACCTAATTGTGAATATTTTATGTTTGATCATGCTGTGCTATGTAACCTTGCACATAGTGAGTGTTTGCAACTGTGTTTGCAACTGTGTTTGCAACTGTTTGTACTATGTAACCTGGCACATAGTAAATGTTTGAAACTAATCATGTATGTACTACCATAACATTTAACATATGAAATGTAGCAGATAAAATATAATGTAGCACAAATGTTTGTAACAAAACCAATTGCATAAAGTGTTTGTGCTTACAGTTTGAAATCTGAAATGTTGATGTGTGAAGCATCGCGTCATCCCCTTGTTGAAGGAAATTTCGTCCCGAAATTTAACGTGTCTTCACAGTGTTTGCAGTTGTTGTTTTGAACAGATGAGGATACTTCTTCATCATTTGATCTTCCCTTTCCCATGTGAATTCAGGTCTACGTCTTGAATTCCAACAGACTTTGACTATCGGAATCTTGCTTTGTTTGAGTTGTTTGACCTCTCGGTCCATGATTTCCGCTGGTTTTTCAATGAATCATAACTGTTCATCTACTTGTATTTCCTCCAGTGGTACAATCAATGTCTCATCAGAAAGACATTTCTTTAAATTCGAAACATGAAAGACATCATGAACTCCGTTGAGTTCATCCGGTAATTGAAGTTGATTCGCAACCGGACCAATCCTTTTCAGGATCTCAAAAGATCCTACGTAACGTGGGCTAAGCTTCCCGCGCTTGCCGAATCGTGTCACACCTTTCCAAGGTGATACTTTAAGAAGAACTCGGTCTCCTACTTGAAATTCTAATGGTTTACGACGTTTGTCAGCGTAACTCTTTTGTCGATCCCGAGCCGCTGCCATACGGTTCCTGATTTGTACAATCTTCTCTGTCGTTTCATGCACTAGTTCAGGAACTGTTATCTGACTGTCACCAATTTCAGCCCAGCAAACTGGTGAACGACATTTACGACCATACAAAGCTTCAAACGGTGCTGCCTGAATACTTGTATGATAACTGTTGTTGTAAGAGAATTCCACTAACGGTAAGTGGTTTTCCCAGTTGTTACCAACATCAATGACACAAGCTCGTAACATATCCTCGAGCGTCTGAATCGTACGTTCACTCTGACCGTCGGTTTGCAGATGATAGGCAGTACTCATGTCTAAACGAGTTCCCAAGGACTTATGGAGAGATTTCCAAAAGTTTGAAGTGAATCGGGCATCCCGATCTGATATGATATAAATTGGCACGCCATGCCGTGCTACCACTTCCTTGATGTAAATGCGAGTCTGTTTCTCCATCTTGTCGGTTTCCTTGATTGCTATGAAATGTGCAGATTTCGTTAATCGATCGACAATTACCCATATAGTGTCACAACCACTCGGTGTACGGGGTAACTTAGTAATGAAGTCCATCGAAATCTGTTCCCATTTCCACATCGGTATTTCTGGTTGTTGCAGTAAACCAGATGGTTTCTGATATTCAACCTTGACTTTAGAACAAGTCAAATATTTACTAACGTACCTAGCAATGTCGGCTTTCATGTGAGGCCACCAATACAGTGCCTTCAAGTGATGATACATCTTGTCTGACCCCGGATGGACTGAATATCTAGCCTTGTGTGCTTCATCCATCATGAGTTCCCTTAATCCACCATGCAAAGGTATCCACAGTCGATTAATGAAATAACAAGTTCCATCAGGCTTGACATCAATTGTGTTTCCATCCCTCGTAAGGATTCCTGTACCAAGTTATCCTTTTCTAAGGCTTCAAGCTGAGCACTGCGTACCTTGTCAGGTAAGTCAGTATGTATCGTCATCATAAGTGCGCGAACCCGTCTTGTTGATGTTGTGTCTTTTCTGCTTAAAGCATCAGCTACCACATTAGCTTTTCCCAGATGATACTTGATTGCACATTCGTAGTCATTCAACAACTCGACCCATCGTCGCTGTCTCATATTGAGCTCCTTCTGATCAAAGATGTGTTGCAAACTCTTATGATCAGTGTAAATGGTACACTTGGTTCCATATAAATAGTGTTTCTAGATTTTCAAAGCAAATACCACTGCTCCTAACTCCAAGTCATGAGTAGTGTAATTCTTTTCGTGTGGTCGTAGTTGCCTTGAAGCGTAAGCAATCACTTTCTCACGCTGCATCAACACACATCCCAAACCCTGTGCAGATGCATCACAGTACACTACAAAGTCTTCCATCCCTTTCGGTAAGGACAGAGTCGGTGCACTGCAGAGTTTCTGTTTTAACAGCTGGAATGCCGCTTCCTGTTTATCCGTCCAGTTATACTTCGTCCCTTTGTGCGTAAGAGCTGTAAGTAGTTGAGCGATCTTTGAGAAACCCTCAATGAATCGTCGGTAATAAAATGCCAACCCAAGGAATTGTCGTACCTCGGTAGGGGTCTTTGGTGCTTCCCAATTTTTAATCGCTTCAATTTTCGCTGGATCAACATGTATGCCCTTTACATTGACTATATGACCCAAGAATTGAACTTCTCGCATCCAGAAGTCACATTTCGAGAACTTAGCATACAATTGTTCTTGTTTCAATAATTCCAACAGCAATCGAAGATGTTCAGCATGCTCCTCCTCAGTCTGAGAATAGATGAGAATGTCATCAATGAAAACAATGACAAACTTATCAAGATAAGGTTTGCAGACTCGATTCATGAGATCCATGAATACTGCCAGAGCGTTTGTCAACCCAAATGGCATGACCAAGAATTCGTAATGGCCATAGCGCATTCTGAATGCTGTCTTTGGAATATCTTCCTCTTGGACTCTGAGTTGATGATAACCAGACCTGAGATCAATCTTCGAGTAATAACTCGAACTTTGCAACTGATCGAACAGATCGTCAATTCTAGGTAACGGTTACCGGTTTTTGATGGTAACCTTGTTAAGTTCCCGGTAATCGATACACATACGGAAAGTCCCGTCCTTTTTCTTGACAAACAAAACTGGAGCTCCCCAAGGTGAAAAACTAGGTCGTATGAAGCCCTTATCCAACAACTCTTGTAGTTGTGTAGATAATTCTTGCATCTCAGACGGTGCAAGTCGATAAGGCGCCCTAGCTATCGGTGCTGCGTCTGGTGTAAGGTCGATTCGAAATTCCACTTGTCTGATAGGTGGTAATCCCGGTAGGTCTTCTGGAAACACTTCAGGAAATTCACAAACCACTGGAATGTCTTCAATCTTCTTTTCAGCTATCGGCTTCTCAGTTATAAGTGTTATAACTGCTATATGACCTTTACGCAGACATTTGTGTGCCTTCACACAAAATATAAGACGCAGTGGTGTACTGCTATTCTCGCTTTGTACATATAGTGTCTCTCCATTTGGAAGAGGTATACGAACGATCTTTTCATGGCATACTATTTCAGCCTGATGTTTTGACAACCAGTCCATGCCAATGACTACATCAAAACTGCCTAAGGCAATAGGCATAAGGTCAATGTCAATTGTCTGACCCATCAAGTCAATAATACATCATTTGAGAATATGTTCTACTGCAACTAACTTACCATCAGCTAGTTCTACAGTATATTCAACCTCTAATGGTGTTGGGGTTATGGCAAATATTTCACTAATTTCTTTAGATCTAAAGCTCTTTTCTGTTCCAGTATCAAACAACACAAGAACATAAAATTTGTTTAGCTCATATGTACTTGTGGCGAGGTTGAGATTTTCTCTATGCTTCTTATGATCATGAAGGCTTGTCCCCCTCATACCATTGTTTTCGTTCCTTTGGTTGTTACTACCAGCGCGCTTCAATTGAAGTGCTCTGGCTTTTTGCATCCGAAGCATCCTTTGGGTGTTTCTTATTGTTATGGTCATTGAGAACTCTGCTCGGTAGACACATGAAATCAGACTTCGTTCTTTGCTTGCTAGGGAATCTTTACAAATGATCACAAATAGGTGTTCTGAAATACACATGAAGTTATCTAGGTGTTGTGCAAAGTCGTACCATGAGGGTTTTATGAACACAGAGTAACCAGAACTACGGCTGGAAATTTGATGGATGTTATGTTGGAATCTTGATATGTTAACCGAATTCGTTACAACCCCCATAATGAAGGATAGGCAGATATCTTATGTATGCATTTCAAAAAATAGGCTCACAATAGAATTTGCCAGAATTCATGCGTACTTGTAGATTCACGGTTACGTTGCGCACCATGATCGTCAATTTACCTTACATAAGAATTCTAGTTCCTCCTACCTTGTGCTATTTGGTTTTGTGGGATTCAGAGTTTATTCAGGACATCAAGATTCAGGCAATAGTCACATGATGTATGATTGGATAATCTATCCAAGGAAATACTTAGGGATAGTTACTTTAGTTGAATGCTAGTATAGGGTCCAGTGTAGATCCTTCAAGGATAGCTATTTAGCTTGAGTGTGTTTTTCTTATGTAACCTGATGTCGAGACACTCATTGTGTGAGTATTAGTGTAGCTGTTCGAAGTTGACCACCTTGCAGTTAATGTGTCTCCTATAAGTTCCCAAGTTGCTAGTTGACTCACAATAGAGGTCACCAAGGTTTTCATATAATGTAAATTGCCTTCACATATGCACCTGTAATGGAAATCTTTCTCGCATGATCACTCTAGTTCTACTTAACTCGAGTGACAGTGTCCGTTTGGTGGTACTTCAAGCATGGCAAGAAGTTGGGTTTGAACTCTCATCTTACAGATAATGAGTTCATAAAGAGGTCCTTGTAAACCGTACATGTGGAAGTACCAAGAGCTATAAGAATGTTGTCCAGGAGTTAGAAAGAACATTGATGTTTTCTTATCAAGGCTGAAGCCACAGCCTTATTAACTATTGTATGTGTTGTAAAGACTGACAAATCATTTGTCAGAACTAAAATTTTAGTGGAACTAGTAGGCATAGTCCCAAGCTAAGGAATGGTATTGTTTGAGTCTTTAGGCTTAGTTCATCCGCCGACTCGTTGAGTGAGCCACAGAGCCTATTTCATCCCCTGACCTGTTCGAGTGAGCCATAGGATCTATTTCATCCATTGACTTGTTTTAGTGAGTCATAGGGCCTATTTCATCCCTTGACTTGTTTTAGTGAGTCAAAGAGCCTATTTCATCCCTTGACATGTTTTTGTGAATCATAGGGCCTATTTCATCCCTCTGGTAATCTAGTGATCTATCCAACTGCCTCTCGCATGTTGTGAATCTCCCGATTCATACATGCAACAAAAGCTGCAAATGCTTGCTCTGGTGGGTATCTCAGAGTAGGTAATGTCCAACTACTAGTAGCAGTGTAAGGAGTAGGTGGCGGAAGTACTTGCTCCTCAGGCACCCAGCTGCGAATGAGATCAGGGATCCACTGCCAATACTGGCCGTCCTCCCTCGGTCATATGTGTATCTCCTCATCGTAGTGAATCGTGTCATCCATTGGTTTAAGTCGCCTCTTCTTGAATGCTCGTGATGATACAACTTAATGTCCCTTGTCACTAGTAGGTGTGGATGGTAAGGCCATGTCTATTACATAATACCATATGAAATTGCTATGCAAACTATCGTCTAAGCAAGTGTGTCTAATGTCTAACAGTTATAGTCTAGTCTACCAATGCAAACCTAGTTCGCTATAACCAAGGTCTCTGATACCAATCTGTCACACCCCAATTTTCAACTAACGGAATCATACCGTTTGGGACGTGACAAACCAGAATCTCAGATCATTAGACATAACGAAGACCTCTATATGATTTTCAAACATACTTTGGTCTAAAACTGTAATATCAAAGTTCTAACGTTGCGGAAGCGTTTTTAAAATAATAACAAACATATCGGTTTGAAAACTGCAAATTACAAATCAAAGTCTTAAATGTTCAAAATCAAAACAACTGTAACGTAAAGCATGCATGAGACTCCATCTCCTAGTCCCTGCTTGTCTGTTCTTGTACCTTAGCGTCCTGAGAAAACATGTAAATCAAGTCAACACAAAGGTTGGTGCATACACAGGTTTGTTTGATCACAAACGTTTGAAACAACTGTTTGAAATGAAATGTTTACAGATAACATAATCACACATTGCATAGTCATGATAGCTAGTCCTTTGTACTATCTACATAAGTGATTGACACCGAAGCTGACTGTTGCATGTTATTGCATGTTTTGCCTTTCCACTATTGTCTAACACAAACAATAGAAATGTTGAATTGGCTAGTTAAACACCTGCGTAGATCCCATCTACCAAGTGAGGTTTGTCAAACCCAATAGATCTATCTTCAACTACCACGCTTTGCACTACGGCAAACTAAACGGTTCGAAATGTAAGGACTTTGAGTGTTATGTTCGCACTTATAGTAAACAGCTAACTCATGCAAGTGATATGTATCTAAAATGTTTGTTGCACATGTTTTCTTCCCCAAAACAGTTAAAATAAGAAAAAGGGCCGTGTACGCACCTTTGATAACAAACAGAATGATCAATACAAGTGGAACTGCGTAAATAACCTCTACGAAGTATCTGTGTTTTAACAATAACGTTGTGTTATTCGTAATGTTAAATCATGTTTGTAGTCACATACGTGTCAACACACGTATGTTAGAATGTTTGAAACGTACATACAAAAGTATGTACGGTTTTAAGTTCGTTTGTTTGAATCGTTCAACAATATACGATTTCGTTAAACACACGTATTTATACACGATTTATGGTTTTATGAAAAAATATATATTTTATTATTCTAATACATTCGGAACTGAATTCTGGTTCCAACGCAAGTCGAACGGGTCGAAACAGAGTTAAAATGAGTGATTTATGATTAAAATACTAAAAGTGATTTTAAACTCAAAAACCAGTAAAGGCAGGGTTCGAACCCGCGACCTCTACCTCTTAACACACACTCCTCACCATCTCATCTGATTCAAATTTCATTAACAGACTTCATTTTAAATTCTTTTAACTAACAAGGGATCAGTTTCCCTTTGTTTATTAAAACGAAGCCATCAAACCCCAAATTGGTCCACAATTCGAACTCGATTGAACCCAAAACCTTAGGGCTTTTGTTACACAGATCAAAACGAGTTCAAGGGTGAATTTAATTTAATTATCAATCATCACAAAATCCCAATTCGTGACTTGCATAGTCTCGAATCGTGAACACTCAAACTCATCATTCAATCTTGATAATATCGATTAAATTATACTGTAAATCCATGGGGTTTTTATTAAGACATGATTTTCTAACCATCCTGTATCGTTTCATTTGAATTTTCTTTTGATTATAATCAAAACCCCCCTATATACATTATTCTTAGAACCCTAATAATCGGATTCACAAAATTCATTATGATTTGATCTAATTGGTATATGATTTTCATTAATCGGACCTTTTAGAAACTAATTATATGAGTTGATTTGATTTTTAATCTCTTATTGATTAAAACCCCCAAAACCGTTCATTCTAAGAACCTAGCAATCGAACTCAATCGATTCGTTAATACCTCATGAAATTGACACATGGATTAGCTTAGTCGGAGATTTCTGAAACTAATGGTGATATTTAATTTGATTTTATAATCCATCTCGATCGAAACCCCCAAAACCGTTTTCGTGATGAACCCTAGAATTAGAGTTCATACAATTCGAGTTTTTGACATGAAATAAGTATAGAGGTTTGCTTAATCGGTTGCTTTAGGTGGTGTAGAAATGATTTGTTACCTTGTTTGGTGTTGAATCGATGTGGTTTGCTTATAAGCCCTAGTTCGGCCTCCTCACAATTGAGATCTTCTTTCTGTGGCTTCTCAGTTCGAATTGACTTGTGTAAACGTTTCTGAGGGTGCCGATTGAGGCTTCTGTATGCTCGATTGTGAGAAATCTTATCGAATTTTGTGATGTCATATGTTCTATTAACGGTTTTAACATTTTAAGTCATTGATTTACTTTTATTCGACAATTTATGATCTGATAACATATAATAGCTGTTATTAATCATCAATGAGATGATTATTGCTAGTTTCATTTCGGTTACAAGTCTCATTATTGTGAAATTCTAATTTTCCATTGTTCTTCTACTCACATTTTGACTTTAAAAGTCAAATTTGATTTTTCTAAGTATTAACAAGTTTTGTCCTTGTAATTTAGATGTTTATAACCTTATGTAAGTATCAATGAAATAATTAAAGATAGTTTAATTCAATTGTAATTGATTTTGAAAGTGATTTTGATTTCCACTTGGATCCATAACCCAAATTTTGACTATGAAAGTCAAAATTAGATACTTTAAGTTAATTACAATTTAATCCTTATATTATAATTGTTTTGGAACTGTTTTTGTTTGGTTCTAGTACTTCAAGTTTGATTTTGTTCCATAACAACTGATTTTTGTTAGTTTATAATTAACGAGGTTAACCCGAAATTGCCGGATTGTCACACCGGACGGTATGGTGCCTTGGCGACAGGTTGAGCTCCTGGCACAACATCAACTTGGAATTCGATTTCCCGATCAGGTGGAATATGTGACAATCCGACTTTTGGATTAACTTTGTTAACTGAAAGTGGCCCAATAGTATTTATGAGGCCCAATTGAGTAGTAGGTAGCCCAATCACAAACCTGAGGCCCAAGGGAGGCCCAATTACAAATCCAAGGCCCAAGATAGGCCCAATTATATGTTGTGAGGCCCAATGAGCCTAAGGTAGGCCCAATTGGCCTAATTGGGTTAACTTAGCCTAATAATGTTTCAATTGGTCAAATTAGTGACAATTCGGAAATTTCAAGTTAACTCCGATAACCGGAAACTATCAGGAAAGCCATGAAATCTCATAAGACCAAACTAGAGGGATTGGGAGTGTAGAAATTAATCCTAAGACATTCAATTTGATGGAATTAAACTTAGAAGTATGAAATATAATGAATCTTGACTTGTAAAAGTCAAAATTTCGGCCATATGATAAATTAGACTTGAAATTAGCATCAAATGATGGTTAAAGATCGAATTCAACACCCATTTAACTTACTTTGATAATAAGTAACTGTTAGAACAGATGATTAGTCATGTAACAGCTCAATTGAATGAGATTAATGACCAAAAATTGAAACCGTCGCCCATATGATTAGAACTTCCATAATGCGACAAGAATATTACAAATTGAGGACCCCAGAGCGTCAATCGGCACTCTTAGGAACTTCTTCAATAGCCAATTCAATATTAGAAGCCACGAGAAGAAGGGTTGATTCAAGAGCTTGGCCGAAGAACACCCTATAGTCGATTAACATCAATTCGAGATCAATTCAGGTAATTCTCGACACCTACACAACCTAAAAGAGCCGACTATGGATAAGCACATGTTAATTTCTGGTTTTAACATCGAATTGATTAAGTTTGATTTCTAGGGTTTCTTCTTGAAACGATTTTGGGGGTTTTTATGAAAAAGAATCTAAAAATCAAATTGGATACTATCTGTAGCATCAGAAGGAACCGATTGAAGTTTTTCTTAAATCAATTTTAAGTTTTAACAACTAGTTACACGATTTCGATTCTAGGGTTCTTGAGACAAAAACGATTTCGGGGTTTTCGATTCTAGTGCACTTGGTATTCAAATTAAACATTTCAGAGAGTTTCTAAATTCATTTTTAAATGATAAACCCATATTAATTTTATCTAACAACAATGAAAACTAGGATTTCGATTTCTAGGGTACTAAAGGAAATCGGGTTTGGGGGTTTTGGGTTAAACGAACGTAATGTTCAAATTAATCGACCCAGATAGCTTCGAAATTTCTGTTTCAATGAAAGCCCTATGGTTTAGTGTTGATAGATTAATGAATTTAATGAAATTGGATTGGGGATTTGAAGTTAGGGTTCGAACTCGGTTATGTCAAGTAATTCAGAGATATGATGAATAATTATAAAATTAAAAGCACCCATGAAGTCGTTTTAACATATGGGAATGAAGCCCTAAGTTTTCATGAGTGAAGGTAGTCGAATTGGGGCTCAAATTGGAAGTCCATTGCTTCGGCTATAGTATGAACTAGGGGAATCCGATCAGTTTTGATTAAAGGAATTCAAACAGGATCTGGTTAATGAAATTGGAGATAGTTGGGATGGTAGATGGTGAGTGTGTTGGAGTTGGGGGTCGCGGGTTCGAGTCCGGCCCCAACCATTTTTGGGTTTTAATACTAATTTAGTATTTTGACCATATTTTATTCGTTTCAAGTCCGATTCGATCCGTTCAAGTTGCGTTGGAACCGTAACGAGAATACGAACGTATTAGAATAATAAAATTTATATTTTAATCAGAAAATGAAATCGCGTATAATTGCGTTTATTTAAATAAAATCGTATAGGATTTTATTTAAACGATTTCAAAGGCATGCGTACATACGTATACACATTCCTAACACTCTAACATACGTGTGTTGACACGTATGTGATTTCAAGCACAAAACGACATCTCGAATAACACTAAGTTATTGTTAAACCACAGATTCTTCGTAGAGGATTTTTACGCAAGTCCACAAGTGTTTGATCATTCTGCTAAAATCAAAGGTGCGTACACGGCCCTTTCTTATTTTAAACTGTTTTGGGGGAGAAAACATATGCAACAAATTATTTTAGATACATATCACTTGCATGAGTTAGCTGTTTACATTAGGTGACAACATAGCAACTTGGAAGTCCTTACACACCTCGAACCGTTTAGTTTGCTGTAACGCAAAGCGTGGTAGTTGGAAATAGATCTATTAGGTTTGACAAACCTCACCTGGTAGATGGGATCTACGCAGGTGTTTGACTGACCAAACACAATTTTACTATTGTTGTGCTAGACAATAGTGGCAAGGCAAAAACATGCTATAGCATGGCAATTCGTCAGCTTCGGTGTCGACCACTTATGTAAATAGTTTATATGACTAGCTATCATGACTGTGCATGTGTGATTATGTTATCTACAACTTGATATTCAAACTGTTGTTTTGAACATTGTGAATACTTAAAACCTGTGTTATGCACCAACCTTTGTGTTGACTTGATTTACATGTTTTCTCAGGACGCTAAGGCGCGCATTAAAGCCGGCATGGACTAGGAGATAGAGTCGCATGCATTTTAAACATTTTGGATATTTGAATTTGAACATTTGGAACTTTGTATTGTATTTTACATTTTTCAACTGTTACTGGTTTTATAACGCTTCCGCAAATTTTGAAAACTCTGATGTTATGTTTTAAAGACCAAAGTATGTTTTGAAATTCATATAGAGGTCTTCATTATGTCTAATGATCTGAGATCCTGGTTTGTCACGTTCCCAAACGGTATGATTCCGTTAGTTGGAAATTGGGGGTGTGACAGATTGGTATCAGAGACATTGGTTATAGCGAACTAGGTTTGCATTTGTAGGCTTAGACTATGACTGTTAGACATTAGACACATATGTTTACACACATTGCTTAGAAATTACATATGACATTATGTAATTGACTTGTTTACGAATTCCATGGCACTGCACTTACATATGGTATTATGTAACAGGCATGGCATCATCATCAGTACCTTACATTTACATTGATGATTCTGAGGACGAGGCACCGATAGTTCCGGCACCACCGACATCACCACCACCACCTATTCCATCTCCTCCACCATATGAGATGGATGACTCAGATCCGGAGGAGGATCCAGACGAGGATCCGGAGGAGGATCCAAACGAGGACCCAGACGAGGATCCAGAGGAGGATCCAGATGAGGACCCGGATGAGGATCCGGAGGAGGAGTCAGAGGAGGGCACTCAGCAGATCCCTGCTGAGGGACCTTCTACACATCCACCACCAGTATTGGATGCTCCTGAGCCTAAGAGGCAAAGGACGGACGCTGAGGAGATCGCCAAACTGCGTGAGGATTTGTACGAGGCAGAAGATAGGATCGCACAACACTCTCAGGAACAATGGGATGCTAATGAGAGGGAAGAGGAACTTGCCCATCTGGTTCATGATATGCGGAATGAGATGATTAACTTGATTGATCGTCTTGAAGCTTCAGAGAACCGAGCTGAGATCTTGGAGGGCAGAATAGAAGCCTTGGAGGATTTAGTAGCATCAGACAATGATGAGGAGGATGAGGAGAATGGAGAGGAAGAAGGGGAGGAACGAGCACCAGTTGTTGATTCCGATCCTGAATCCACCGTTGAGGATGATTGATTGTTTTGCTTTCTCTTTGTTTGTTTTGTTTAAACTTATTAGGAACGGGTTGTGTTCCTATATTAGTAGTTTGGAAAGTTATGTTTTATTTCAAAAGTATTGTACTCAAATCAAATCTTTATCTATTGAAGAACTATTATTTAATCCCAACAGTTGTGTTGATTTATATTATATGTTGTGTTTGTTGTTTTACTTACACATGTTACATTAGACTTTGCAAGCATGCTAACACTTCTTGTAAATAGGAAACTAATGGCTGAGGGAAACGTTCACATGACAGTCGCTGAGCTCAACGAGCTAATTAATAGCAGAGTCGCTGAGGCAATCGCACAATATGCTCAGACACACAACACAGGGCCACAGGGTCCAGCCGGGGGATTGGTTAACCCACAAGTCTGCACGTTCAAGATGTTCTTGGACTGTAAACCACACAATTTCAAAGGGTCGGAGGGGGCCATTGGACTCCTTCGGTGGATTGAAAAGGCGGAGTCTGTGTTTGAAATGTGCAACTGCCCTGATGAGAGCAAAGTGAAGTTTGCAACGGGAACATTGGAGGGTCCAGCATTAACCTGGTGGAACTCGAATGTTCAGACTCTGGGGTTGGGTGAGGCAAATGCCTTAACATGGAATGACTTCAAAACTTTACTGCAAGAGGAGTACTGTCCTCGCAGTGAAACGCAAAAGTTAGAAGAGGAATATTGGCACCTCAAGATGGAGGGGTCAAATATTGAAGAGTACACGACCAGGTCACATGAGTTGGCCAGACTGCTACCACACATGGCTACTCCAGCCAGTAAGTGGATTGAAAGATACATTGGAGGACTAGTGCCTCAGATTCAGGGGTTGGTTACTTCAGCAAATCCCACCACCATCCAACAAGCTGTTCGTTTAGCGCATCAGCTTACTGATCAGGCAGTGTTACAGGTGACTCTACCTAAACGAACATCTGCTACCAAGGTGGGAGATCATAAAAGGAAGTGGGAAGGTAACAACTCCAAGGGTAACAATCAACAATCATATCAGCAACACCGGAAGCAAGACTCAAACAAGTCTTATCATAATTCAAGCAGTGGTCAGCAATCGTCATCATCGGGGGGTTATATTGGCAAACACCCCAAGTGCAACAGATGTGGGTATCATCATGCGGGTAATCAGTGTGATAGAGCTAGGTGTCAGAGGTGTGGCAAGATTGGACATGCGGCTAAGGATTGTCGCGGGGAGCTACAAAACAACCACAACAACCAGAATAATAACCAGAACAACGCACAGAAGGGTTGTTTTGAGTGTGGCAAGATGGGGCATTTTAAGAAAGATTGCCCACAACTCAAGAAAGGCGGGGACAATAATGTCAATGGCAATGGGAATGGCAACGGTAATGGTAATGGCACCAACAACAACAATAACAATAACAACAACAACAATGGTGCTAGGGGCAGGGCGTTTGTGATTGGAGGACGTCAAGCACGGGAGGATCCCAACATTGTTACGGGTACGTTCCTCTTAAATAATCGCTATGCCTCTATGTTATTTGACACTGGTGCCGATCGGAGTTTTGTATCTAGTTCACTTGCTAAGTTGCTAAATGTTAGTCCCACTGCCTTAGATAGTCCATACACTGTGGAATTAGCTGATGGTAAGTTAATAGTAGTTGAACAAATCTTTAAGGGATGTGTCCTTGATTTGATGGGTCAAACATTAGAGATTGATCTTATGTCTATTGCCTTAGGCAGTTTTGATGTAGTCATTGGCATGGACTGGTTGTCCAAAAACCAGGCTGAAATCGTATGCCATGAAAAGATTGTTCGTATACCTCTTTCGCAGGGAGAGACATTGTATGTACAAGGCGAGAAGAGCAGTACGCCACTGCGCCTCATATCTTGTATGAAAGCACACAAATGTCTGCGTAAAGGTCATACAGCAGTTATAGCACTTATAACTGAAAAGCCGGTGGCTGAAAAGAAGATTGAAGATATACCAGTAGTTTGTGAATTTCCGGAGGTGTTTCCAGAAGATTTGCCGGGAATACCCCCTATCAGACAGGTGGAATTCCGAATCGACCTTACACCAGATGCAGCACCGATAGCTAGGGCGCCTTATCGACTTGCACCGTCTGAGATGCAAGAGTTATCCACACAATTGCAAGAGTTGTTGGATAAGGGTTTCATACGACCTAGTTTTTCACCGTGGGGAGCTCCAGTTTTGTTTGTAAAGAAGAAGGACGGGACTTTCCGTATGTGTATCGATTACCGGGAATTGAACAAGGTCACTATCAAGAACCGGTATCCGTTACCCAGGATTGACGATCTGTTCGATCAATTGCAAGGTTCGAGTTACTACTCGAAGATTGATCTCAGGTCTGGTTATCATCAACTAAGAGTCCAGGAGGAGGATATCCCGAAGACAGCATTCAGGACACGCTATGGCCATTATGAGTTCTTGGTCATGCCATTTGGGTTGACAAACGCTCCAGCTGTATTCATGGATCTCATGAATCGTGTTTGTAAACCTTATCTTGATAAGTTTGTCATTGTTTTCATCGATGACATTCTCATTTATTCACAATCTGAGGAGGAACACGCTGAACATCTTCGATTACTATTGGAATTATTGAAACAGGAACAAATGTACACTAAGTTCTCGAAATGTGATTTTTGGATGCGAGAAGTACAATTCTTGGGTCATATAGTCAATGAAAAGGGCATACATGTTGATCCAGCAAAGATTGAAGCGATTAAGAATTGGGAAGCACCAAAGACCCCTACCGAGGTACGACAATTCCTTGGTTTGGCGGGTTATTATCGACGATTCATTGAGGGTTTCTCAAAGATCGCTCAGCCACTCACAGCTCTTACGCACAAGGGAACGAAGTATAACTGGACGGATAAACAGGAAGCTGCATTCCAGCTATTGAAACAGAAACTTTGCAGCGCACCGATTTTGTCCTTACCGGAAGGGACGGAAGACTTTGTGGTGTATTGTGATGCATCTGCACAAGGTTTGGGATGTGTGTTGATGCAACGAGATAAAGTGATTGCTTATGCTTCCAGACAACTACGAACGCACGAAAAGAATTACACTACTCATGACTTGGAGTTAGGGGCAGTGGTTTTTGCTTTGAAAATTTGGAGGCATTATCTGTATGGAACTAAGTGTACTATTTATACTGATCATAAGAGTTTGCAACATATCTTTGATCAGAAGGAACTCAATATGAGACAACGACGATGGGTTGAGTTGTTGAACGATTATGAGTGTGCGATTAAGTATCACCCAGGAAAAGCTAACGTGGTAGCTAATGCTTTAAGCAGAAAGGATACTTCAACAAGACGGGTTCGTGCACTTATGATGACAATACATACTGACTTACCTGACAAGGTACGCAGTGCTCAGATTGAAGCTTTGAAAAAGGAAAACTTGGTACAGGAATCTTTACGGGGAATGGAAGAACAGTTGGATGTTAATTCTGATGGAATTCGTTATTTCATTAATCGAATGTGGATACCTTTGTATGGAGGTTTAAGGGAACTCGTGATGGATGAAGCACACAAGTCCAGATATTCAGTCCATCCGGGATCAGACAAGATGTATCATGATTTGAAGGCACTGTATTGGTGGCCTCACATGAAAGCTGATATTGCTAAGTACGTTAGCAAATGTTTGACTTGTTCGAAAGTCAAAGTTGAATATCAGAAGCCATCTGGTTTACTGCAACAACCAGAGATACCTATGTGGAAATGGGAACAGATTTCGATGGATTTCATTACTAAGTTACCCCGTACACCGAGTGGTTGTGATACGATTTGGGTAATTGTCGATCGATTAACGAAATCTGCACACTTCTTAGCAATCAAGGAAACTGATAAGATGGAGAAACTGACTCGCATTTACATCAAAGAAGTGGTAGCACGGCATGGCGTGCCAATCTCTATCATATCAGATCGGGATGCCCGGTTTACTTCCAACTTTTGGAAATCTCTTCATAAGTCATTGGGGACTCGCTTGGATATGAGTACCGCCTATCATCCACAGACCGACGGTCAAAGTGAACGAATGATTCAAACGCTCGAGGATATGTTACGAGCTTGTGTAATTGACTTTGGTGTTAGCTGGGAGAATCATTTACCGTTGGTGGAATTCTCTTACAACAATAGTTATCATACAAGTATTCAAGCAGCACCGTTTGAAGCTTTGTATGGTCGCAAATGTCGTTCACCAGTTTGCTGGGCTGAAATTGGTGACAGTCAGATAACAAGTCCTGAATTGGTACACGAGACGACAGAGAAGATAGTTCAAATCCGGAACCGTATGGCAGCGGCTTGGGATCGACAGAAGAGTTATGCTGACAAACGTCGTAAACCGTTGGAATTTCAAGTAGGAGACCGAGTTCTTCTAAAGGTATCACCTTGGAAAGGTGTGATACGATTCGGCAAGCGCGGGAAGCTTAGTCCACGTTACGTAGGACCTTTTGAGATCTTGAAAAGGATTGGTCCGGTTGCATATCAACTCAAACTACCGGATGAACTCAGTGGAGTTCATGATGTTTTTCACGTATCGAACTTAAAGAAATGTCTTTCTGATGAGACATTGATTGTACCGTTGGAAGAAATACAAGTAGATGAACAGTTACGATTCATTGAAGAACCAGCAGAAATCATGGATCGGGAGGTCAAACAACTTAAGCAAAGCAAGATTCCGATAGTCAAAGTCAGATGGAATTCAAGACGTGGTCCTGAATTCACATGGGAACGGGAAGACCAAATGATGAAGAAGTACCCTCATCTATTCAAAACAGTTACTGCTAACTGAGAGCACACGTTAAATTTCGGGACGAAATTTCCTTCAACAAGGGGATGACGTAATGCTTCACACATCAACACTGCAAATTTTTCAAACTGTAAGCACAAACATTTCTGTTCAATTGATTTTGTTATAAACATTTGTGCTACATTACATTTTATGTGCTACATTTCATATGTTACATGTTATAGTAGTACATACATGGTTAGTTACACACATTTTGCTATGTGCGGGGTTGCATAGTACAAAAAGTTATAGACACTCACAGTGTGTGAGGTTACACAGCACAGTATGATCAAACACAAACAGTCACAGTTAGGTGAACTAACTTGTGTACACGCAAACAGTCACATTGAACGATCACATTGAATTGTGATGTTGCAAGCATTAGACTTTGTGTGTGAGTACACACAAGCACACAGAATGATCAAATCACATTAACACGTACGATTTAAACTCGTAAGTAGTTTCCTAACTACTCCTAACACTTACTAATTTTCGGGACGAAAATTCCTTCAACAAGGGGATGATGTGACAATCCGACTTTTGGATTAACTTTGTTAACTGAAAGTGGCCCAATAGTATTTATGAGGCCCAATTGAGTAGTAGGTAGCCCAATCACAAACCTGAGGCCCAAGGGAGGCCCAATTACAAATCCAAGGCCCAAGATAGGCCCAATTATATGTTGTGAGGCCCAATGAGCCTAAGGTATGCCCAATTGGCCTAATTGGGTTAACTTAGCCTAATAATGTTTCAATTGGTCAAATTAGTGACAATTCGGAAATTTCAAGTTAACTCCGATAACCGGAAACTATCAGGAAAGCCATGAAATCTCATAAGACCAAACTAGAGGGATTGGGAGTGTAGAAATTAATCCTAAGACATTCAATTTGATGGAATTAAACTTAGAAGTATGAAATATAATGAATCTTGACTTGTAAAAGTCAAAATTTCGGCCATATGATAAATTAGACTTGAAATTAGCATCAGATGATGGTTAAAGATCGAATTCAACACCCATTTAACTTACTTTGATAATAAGTAACTGTTAGAACAGATGATTAGTCATGTAACAGCTCAATTGAATGAGATTAATGACCAAAAATTGAAACCGTCGCCCATATGATTAGAACTTCCATAATGCGACAAGAACATTACAAATTGAGGACCCCAGAGCATCAATCGGCACTCTTAGGAACTTCTTCAATAGCCAATTCAATATTAGAAGCCACGAGAAGAAGGGTTGATTCAAGAGCTTGGCCGAAGAACACCCTATAGTCGATTAACATCAATTCGAGATCAATTCAGGTAATTCTCGACACCTACACAACCTAAAAGAGCCGACTATGGATAAGCACATGTTAATTTCTGGTTTTAACATCGAATTGATTAAGTTTGATTTCTAGGGTTTCTTCTTGAAACGATTTTGGGGGTTTTTATGAAAAAGAATCTAAAAATCAAATTGGATACTATCTGTAGCATCAGAAGGAACCGATTGAAGTTTTTCTTAAATCAATTTTAAGTTTTAACAACTAGTTACACGATTTCGATTCTAGGGTTCTTGAGACAAAAACGATTTTGGGGTTTTCGATTCTAGTGCACTTGGTATTCAAATTAAACATTTCAGAGAGTTTCTAAATTCATTTTTAAATGATAAACCCATATTAATTTTATCTAACAACAATGAAAACTAGGATTTCGATTTCTAGGGTACTAAAGGAAATCGGGTTTGGGGGTTTTGGGTTAAACGAACGTAATGTTCAAATTAATCGACCCAGATAGCTTCGAAATTTCTGTTTCAATGAAAGCCCTATGGTTTAGTGTTGATAGATTAATGAATTTAATGAAATTGGATTGGGGATTTGAAGTTAGGGTTCGAACTCGGTTATGTCAAGTAATTCAGAGATATGATGACAAATTATACAATTAAAAGCACCCATGAAGTCGTTTTAACATATGGGAATGAAGCCCTAAGTTTTCATGAGTGAAGGTAGTCGAATTGGGGCTCAAATTGGAAGTCCATTGCTTCGGCTATAGTATGAACTAGGGGAATCCGATCAGTTTTGATTAAAGGAATTCAAACAGGATCTGGTTAATGAAATTGGAGATAGTTGGGATGGTAGATGGTGAGTGTGTTGGAGTTGGGGGTCGCGGGTTCGAGTCCGGCCCCAACCATTTTGGGTTTTAATACTAATTTAGTATTTTGACCATATTTTATTCGTTTCAAGTCCGATTCGATCCGTTCAAGTTGCGTTGGAACCGTAACGAGAATACGAACGTATTAGAATAATAAAATTTATATTTTAATCCGAAAATGAAATCGCGTATAATTGCGTTTATTTAAATAAAATCGTATAGGATTTTATTTAAACGATTTCAAAGGCATGCGTACATACGTATACACATTCCTAACACTCTAACATACGTGTGTTGACACGTATGTGATTTCAAGCACAAAACGACATCTCGAATAACACTAAGTTATGGTTAAACCACAGATTCTTCGTAGAGGATTTTTACGCAAGTCCACAAGT
Source organism: Mikania micrantha (assembly GCA_009363875.1). Lineage (NCBI taxonomy): Eukaryota > Viridiplantae > Streptophyta > Magnoliopsida > Asterales > Asteraceae > Mikania > Mikania micrantha. Next base: position 69,631,031 of record CM018681.1, on the reverse strand, counting down.
GTTTGATCATTCTGCTAAAATCAAAGGTGCGTACACGGCCCATTCTTATTTTAAACTGTTTTGGGGGAGAAAACATATGCAACAAATTATTTTAGATACATATCACTTGCATGAGTTAGCTGTTTACATTAGGTGACAACATAGCAACTTGGAAGTCCTTACACACCTCGAACCGTTTAGTTTGCTGTAACGCAAAGCGTGGTAGTTGGAAATAGATCTATTAGGTTTGACAAATCTCACCTGGTAGATGGGATCTACGCAGGTGTTTGACTGACCAAACACAATTTTACTATTGTTGTGCTAGACAATAGTGGCAAGACAAAAACATGCTATAGCATGGCAATTCGTCAGCTTCGGTGTCGACCACTTATGTAAATAGTTTATATGACTAGCTATCATGACTGTGCATGTGTGATTATGTTATCTACAACTTGATATTCAAACTGTTGTTTTGAACATTGTGAATACTTAAAACCTGTGTTATGCACCAACCTTTGTGTTGACTTGATTTACATGTTTTCTCAGGACGCTAAGGCGCGCATTAAAGCCGGCATGGACTAGGAGATAGAGTCGCATGCATTTTAAACATTTTGGATATTTGAATTTGAACATTTGGAACTTTGTATTGTATTTTACATTTTTCAACTGTTACTGGTTTTATAACGCTTCCGCAAATTTTGAAAACTCTGATGTTATGTTTTAAAGACCAAAGTATGTTTTGAAATTCATATAGAGGTCTTCGTTATGTCTAATGATCTGAGATCCTGGTTTGTCACGTTCCCAAACGGTATGATTCCGTTAGTTGGAAATTGGGGGTGTGACAGAATACCTGGCAAATCCTCAGGAAATACATCAGGAAAGTTACACACCATGGGTACGTCTTCCAATTCTTTTACCTTAACTTCTTTGTCGATAACATAGGCCAGATAAGCCCCACACCCCCGCCGCATAAATTCACTCGCCTTAATCATTGAAATGACTTTAGGCACATTGAAAACTTTATCCCCGTAACCCGTTACTGAACTCCCATTAAGAGCCGTTAAGAAAATCGTATTTCGTCGGCAGCCAATGTTAGCCTCATATTTGGCCAACCAATCCATGCCCAAGACTATATCCAAAACTCCTAACGTAATCACAAACAACTTAACAGGGAATCTATGACCTTCTATATCAATGTAACAATCATCATCAATGACCTTCGTTACTCTAGTCGATTTACCAAGAGCAGTTTCTATGTTAAAGGCATGTTCTATCTTTTTAACATTAGCACGCAGTTTATCACAAAAAGTAATAGCCACAAAGCTCATACTTGCACCAGAATCAAATAGCACTGAAGCAGGGATATCATTAATCAAGAATGTACCTGTCACCACATCCGGGTCTTTATCTGCTTGATCTTTAGTCATAGTAAAGGCACGAGCTTTTGCCTTTTGCTTCTCACCTCCCTTGCTACTTTCAGGTTTGTTGGCTCCAGTAGTTATTATCTTTGGTTTAAAACAATTCTTGAAAATGTGACCGAATCCACCACAATTGTAACACTTTGGCATACTCGGGCAATCAAAAGAGAAATGTCCAGTCTTTCCACAACGGTAGCAAAAAGTAGTCCCCATACGACATTCTCCTACATGTTTCCTTCCACACTTAGGGCATTTTTCAAATTCTTCTGTTCTAAACCTTTTTATAGGAGGTCCTAATTTGTCATTTCTGTCTCTTTTAATCCAGGTGACCACTTTTGCTTCAGTTCTTCCTTTAATGGTTCTGCTTCCAATACATCATCCCAGACAATACCGCTAATCTCTACCGCCGATTCAAAAGTTCTGGGAGCATGTGACTTTACATGTGTTCGAACTCTAGGTGGTAGTCATTCCACATATAACTTCAGTCTGTGTTCCACAGAGTTTACCAAATGAGGAACCAGTCTTGACATTTCATTGAATTTTGAAGTGTATTGCCGATGATTCATACGTCCAGCTTTCAATGTCAGAAATTCTCGCTCGATTTTACCAATTTCATTCTTTGTACAGAAGTGTTTTGTAACTAATTCTATTAAGTCCTCCCATCTCAAGCCTTCTACATCAGCAGTGGTCTTTGACTGCTTGACCGTGTTCCACCAATGTAGAGCTTCTTCGGTAAATGAATGAGCTGCAAACTTCACAGCTTGGTCTTCCTGGCATTCACTGATAGCGATAACCACCTCCATAGCCGAAATCCAATGGCAGGTAGCCACCGCATCTTTCTTACTATCAAATGGTGGGGGATTGCATCCTTTAAAAGCTTTATAATCACATCCTTTGGGTAACTTTGTACTTGAATCCATGCCTTTAGCATTGATGATCAATATCTCGTCTTCATCTTGCTCTTTGTTAGAGCTATTAGCTTTTTCTCCTTCCTCATTAGCTCCTTCTTTAGAAGTTTCCTTTGAACCTTTGGTTCTATCTGGAGGAAGTATATCTTTTAAAATTTTATGAACTTCAACAGATATTGCCTTTACCACCACCGGTTCAAGCCTAAGTTCCTCCTCTTCATTTTCTTCTTCAATGTTGACTTCAGATTCCTCATTATTCGTTGGTATTTCCTCAGTTTGCTTCTTGTTTTTAGGTGGTCGACCTCGTCCTCTACCACGTCCACCTCCTCTCTTTTCACCTATCATTTTAGTTTTCTATACATATTGCAAACAACCACGTGTCAATCAAGGTAATAATTCAGGATGTAATAAGCATTGTAAATTGTTAATGACGTTGATCAAGTGTAATTAACTATTTACGTCACTTATAAGTTCTAAACATTCCCAATCATGAACACATTATCATTCGCAATATCATACCATTTTAATCTATATCTTAAACATAACAAAGCTCTAAGGTTATATGCTCGTGGCATCAGACTACCCTTAACTGGCATTCTTATCATTCTGTCCCATTTTCAATTTAAGTCCAGACATTAGGAATGACCGGATCTCTCAAACTATGGCTCTGATACCAACTTGAGAGGCCCCGAGTCCAGGGAGTCCCCTCGGTTGGCAAAACATCAAACCCATAGTCCTTAAACCATAATTACATTACTATAGCAGCGGAATTTAAGGTGATGACATAAAATAATATACACATACTAAACAAACGTTAAAACATAGCCCACACTTCTAACAGTCATATAATATAGCTAGCCTATGCCAGGGTAGTCCTCAACGTATGCCACGAGCCATCCTGTTATCCTTTCTCAAACTATTCAACCTGATATGCATGTAAAACAATTCATCTTTATGCTGGTGAGTTCTAAGTTAGATTTTTTAAATAAATATTTAACCATTCATATCATCACATAACATAATTCAATACATAACATACATATCATCATAACATTAATCATACTATGCAGAAACTTTAGCCTGAACTGCTGACCGAAGTCAGCATGCTTGTGCAGCACAAGACTCTATGACTATCAACCCGAAGTTGACAACTCATGCATGCATAAGATTTCCTCAACTGGCGACACAAAGTCGACAGGCTTGTGTTTCCACAAGACTCTTTAACTATCAACCGAAGTTCACAGCTCATACCGGTACAAGACTTCTTTACATACATCATTCATACATAACATTACTTTACATATCTCATTCATTCATACATAAAATGGTTTAAAACATTTAAACCATCATAATCATAAACAGTGATCTGCACCGTAGTGCTCATATTTTGCCCAACCGCAGCCGGGACTTCAAAATCATAATCTCTGCTCGACCTCGGCCGAGACTTTGAAAAATAATTTACTTCTCAACCATAGTTGAGACTTAAAACATTCTTTACCTTACCATAGTCAGGTTAAATCATTTTCACAAAATAATTTCATAACATGCATACCAGCCCAAAATGATAATACATTTAAAATAGGGCTACAAAGAACTCACCTGAGCTTAGTAAAGCACAATTTGCTAGCCTTTCTTATTTCCTTACTTTTTCACTTCAGAATGATATCCTATTAATATGGATATATTATCATGATTATAACCTTATCATGAAAATTTACGATGACCGCTCGAAACTTCGGCACGTCATAACTTTCATTCGGAGCTTTATTTCAAAATTTCGCTTACACTCATTCTGACCATTTTTATCTCTACAATCTTGTTATGCTTAAAGATTACTTATTTGCTCTTAGATAAGCGTATTCTCTTATTTAATTAATTCGTCTTAGGACGTTGCTAAACTTACTGTATAATAACATGGATTTAAGGCAACCGGAAGCACGCGCATATTATATCCTTATAAAACTCAAGAAAACTTGATCATTATCTAGATGAAATTGGGCTCCAACCGAATCAAGTTCATGTTCATCATACAAAACCAAAACTATATCTAAAAATGGTGTTGGTCTCTTTAAATCAATCAAGACTAAACTAACACGAGATGAGAATCATGAACACATACGTTAACGATCGATCTATTCTTCTTGATTCTCTTTTTTGCTATGCTCGTACGATTCATAAATTGGTCAGAAGGTTTCTAAACTGAGAACTTGAGAATGCGATATATGTACTCCAAACTTACATAAAACCATTGACATGATTAAAGTTGATCCATTCGAAATTCCTTGCTGAGATAGGAATGAATTATGGCCACACAATTCATAAACGTAATTCAACAATCCATTTTTCTACACTTGATTTAATTTCAATGTTACACATTGACCCCTTGCACTTTAGGGTCATATTTTTAAAACCCCCTTCTACTTAGCTCACATATTTTTAATATTCACGAGCTTATATCTTGTTCATACTTTATCGTATAACGGTCTCGCTTATATTAATGTGATCGTAATTACTTCGGGAGAGTTCATAAAAATTACGAACTCAAACGGTCACAGAAATTTTTGCACGTTATTAATAAGCTTTATAACGTGTCCATACATTATCAGATATTTTTATCGTTTATATCATTTTGATCTTAATAACTTTACGAACGTTTATATAAATTTTGGACATAAACAGTTACCGAAATTTCGCACGTTTATTATTAGGTTGCTAAATTTTCGGTTGTTACATCTCTCTCTAGAATTCTAACACAAAATCAACAAGTTACCCCCTCAAACCTTCACCAAATTGTGCAATATGGGTATCAAATCGAAGCTCTTGATATTCCCTACACGAAGGTACCAAGGATCGGCCCTATCTCCAGCTCAAACTCCTGGAATCTTAGTGAGAAGGTACAGTTTTTAGGGTTTTCTACAAACCCGACAAAAACCGAAGTTTAACCGGTTTTAAACATCTCTTTTTCGACCCATACACCTTCTAAATGAAATTACTCACCTAAACACACTCAAAACGACTATATATATGACTAAAAATCGAAATCGCCACATGCTATGGCTAAAACCTGTTTCAGGCGAATGACTCATAAGAACGAGCCACTCATTCGTATGAAGCCATACGAATGAGCCACTCATTCGTGTGACCCACTCATTCGTATGAACACTCATTAGCATGACTCATTCATATGTACACTCATTAGCATGATCCATTCGTATGAATGGTCATTAGCATGAATCATTCTTATGAAAATCACAAGAATGAGTCATTTTCACTACACGAACTCAGTTAACAACTCAGATTTGAAAAAGAACAATCAAATAAGGGATCATAACTCATATAATATTTAATCAGACGCAAGACTATGAATACAAGATCAGTACAACAACAGTGAGCGCGTGCATTTCTTGAGTCTTAGTCAACCACTACAACAACAAGGTGAGTTCATATGCCCCTTTTCTAATCTTTTGATTTTAAATGCGGTGCTAAGAAACATGCTAACTCTTTTAAATTATTAAAAGTTTTAGTACATTACTTCAAATATCATGTGATTTAGATAATAAAGATTCCATCTTTATTATCACACTTATATCAAGATCAATGTGTATGCTTGTGTGAACATTAACAAAAATGACAAATCAAGGATGTTTCATGATAACATAACTTCATGAAATCATCCAAACATTTAAATAACTCAAGTGAAATAAGATTTGATCTTATAACACTTTGTTATTTACAATGAGATAACATGAGACAATTACAAGTGATAACAAGAATAAAATCATGATAACATAATTTCATGATGATGATATCATTCACCACATATATTAACATCGTGTAATAAGACTAGTTCTTATAACACTTTGTTAAAGACTATGAGAACACATAACATTGAGAACAGATAACACTGAGATGATGACAATGGGTGAACACATAACAACAACTAATTACTATTAAGACTGTTTGTTTTATATCACAACAATCATGTGTTCATGTGTACATGTTCAGTCGTAAGTCCCTTCAAGAAAATTGTTTACCACTGATTTAGTGCGACTAAACCGACGATAGCGTAGTGGTACCATAGCTTTGAAAAACCGTCGGCGAGTGAGGTCGGTACATTAATCGTAGCATATTCATTGGCCGGTAACGTATGACCGGTAACAGGGTTGCATCAGTCAGGTTTGGTAAAGGACACATGGTGATATTAATCTTAAGACACTGATTGTAATTAAATCTTTCGTTTCTATTAACTAGTAGACTGAGGAATTGATTTTCTCTCAGGTCATAAAATTGGTAATAGTTTCGTTGAAGGCACTGATTCTATTAAGACTATAAATGGGATACAGGTAAATATGATGCATTGTGGTCTAATTAGGTGAGGACTACAATGGATCCCATTTAGGCTCTATACATTCAAGATTGTGAACAATATCAATGAATTAACTATCACTTCTAATATTGGAAGTGAATTACAGTTAATTCTACAATTGAGAGAAAACTATTAAGGATAAGATTAAATTAATCCATTTTCCTTAAAACATTAAGGGTTACCACAACTTAGGTCATGGAAATATATTCCCTTCAAATCATCTTTATGTTATACATATAACACAGTTGGATGAGAATACATCATGTGGGATTAACTGGATGGATATCAAATAAGACAAATACAATGTGAAATGATAATGGGTATCCATAGTTGAATTACAAGTGATATTGAATTCAGTCAAGTATGTGGTGGGCTAGCGGCTTCACTCGTGATACGTATGCCCTATATATAAGCATGCTTGATATGGATGACACACTATTTGTAACGGTAACTATGAAAAAGACATTTGTGAGAAAGATATGACAATAACAATGAGACTTGGGTGACAAAATGACATGTGAATAATAACTACAAGCATTTTCAATTACTAAACTTATGAACTCACAAACCTAGTGTTGACTTGTTTAAATGCATGAATCAAGAAGAACACTGAATGGCTAGTAGGGGTTGACACACAGGTCAACACGCGGCGGCCAATCAGTCTGTCTTACATGACTCTGACAAAGAAGAACACTGATGACTAGAAGGGGTTGACACACAGGTCAACACGCGGCGGCCAACAGTCTGTCTTACAATGTCCTATAGCTTTAGCATACAAGTTTAACGCATTCAAATAGTTTCACTGATGACTAGTAGGGGTTGACACAAAGGTCAACACGCGGCGGTCAATCAGTCTTTTGTTTAAGCATTCCAATGTTTCAAGCATCCAAATGTTCACATGTTCCAAGCATAGCAAGTATTCCAAGTGTTCATGTATCCCAAGTATATCATGCATTCAAGTATTTCAAGTATCCCAAATGTATCAAGCATTCACGTGTTTTCAAGTATCTCAAAGTATATCAAGTATTCACGTGCTTTCAAGTATTTCAAGTATAATAAGCATCCAAGTGTTTCAAGCATCTCACGTATACAAGTGTTTCTAAGCATATAGGTTTCAAGTTAAGTTTAAACAAATCATTGTAAGTGTAAAGTAATTTAATACTTTACTAAAGGTGTAGAACATTATCTTTCTGAAATAATTGTATAAAGCATTAGTGTTTAGTTTAAGTATTTTCCAAAGCCTTAAGATTTAGTATATAGTTAAACATAGAGTTTATAAGTTAAACTTCAATTGCATAGTTTAAGCACATTGCTTATAACATAAGTATTTAGCTCAAATTTTAGGTATTAAGTTTATATCATAAGCGTTTAACATAAGGTTTAGGCTTCAAATCTATATCGTAAGCCTCAAGTATATAGTTTAAACCTCTCGTTTGTAGTATAAGTATCAAGTTTATAGCTTCTCAAAGTATACTAGTTTCCAGTTTGAGCACACAGTGTTTGTATAATGTAAATAAGTGTAAGGTAAATAGCATTTGCTATTTACACTATAGCCTTAGTCTTTGGTTTCCCACCCAATCATTTCAAATTCAAGCATTAGTATAACCATAGTAATTAAGTGTAAAAGCATTAAATAAACACTTCAATAATTGTTTAACATGCTTCTCAGTCCCGAAGTAAAACAAAAGATTTGAAAAGGGACAAATGAACTCACCTGTGTTTGAAGTGGTTGACTAAGTTAAAAAAGAATGCATACGCTCTTTGTTTGTACTTGTTGTAATGTTCACGATCCTGTATTGATTTCATAATGTTGTAGTTTATAAGTATGAGTTTGTAAGGGTTCGTTGCGTGTATAAGTGTTAGTCCTAAAGTTGACTAACACTTAAAGATGTTGATCATCATCCGGCCTCGCGTGTTAATCAAGGACTCCTTATCACTTAACCACTTAAGTTTTTAAGCCTTCATGTTATATGTTTTAGTTTCAATGCATTATTGAATTTCCCAACACATTGAAATCTCTATTTCCCAATTCCATAAAATATATTTCGTGTATTTGTTTCAAGATTACTTAAGTGGTTAATTGGTTGTTTATGGGCCAGATGACATGCATTGGGCCAATTCACTTTTGTGGGCTTTAGGACTTGGGCCGAACTGTCTTGCTATTGGGCCGATGATTGGTCCAACTGTTTGACCGAAAGTTGGATTGGGCCGCATGGAATAAAAGTGGGCCGGTTAGTATTTTTCATGTGCCGATCACAGTTTCTTATTGGGCCGAAGGTGGTCGACCATTAGAACAAGTTATCTTCTGGGCCGAATAGGATAAATGGGCCAAGGACTTATGCTGTTGGGCCATGTAATCACGGTTGAGCATGGCCGATCAACACCAACCAGCGAACCTCTCAATCAGCAACAAAAGGTTCGGCCAATGGTGAGAGAAACGAACCAATGGTGCAAGGTTCGCCTATGGGTTCGGTGGTGGTATTAGACGAACCCTAGGTTCGTGAGAGTGCATGGGTTCGCCTAAGGTTGTCGTGCCCACAAGGTTTGCCTTCATGTATGGTTCGCTATCATAGGTTCCGGAATAAAGGTTCGCTGAAGGTGGTAGCCGAACCAAGGGTTCGCTGCTCATGAAACTAGGTTCGTTAGTTCGGGAAAGGGAAAGCAGGGTTCGCCCATGCTAGCATTACGTTCGTGAATCTTGTATGGAATACGCAGGTTCGTGATGAATCCATGGGTTTGGCTGATGTGCTAGGTTCGTCCTTCGGTTCGTGGCTGGTTCGCGTGTCAGGTTGGTACATCGAGGGTTCGTCCACCAAGTAAGGTTCGGCCAGGGTAGAACGGGTTCGTTCCCCACGAACCTGTACCAGTTCATCTTCCTCATGTAGCCTCAAACCCTCTTCTAACCCTTGCCATGTAGTTGCTACACATATACATGTTTTCGAAAGAAAGGGGTTCGAATCCAAGGCCCAACAACCGGTTATGTGTGTGTGTCAAGACAACATAGAAAAACCCTATTTTTCCGTGATTTTCTTTGCTCATACCTCAAATTCGGCTGGATGAAACCTCAGATCGGTTGTCCTTCCTCGTAAAGCTCGTTGATAGCTACGCGTGGACACCAAGAACGCCCGATTTCGTCTCCAAACGAGTGAGTTATGGAGGTTTGAAGATCGGTTATCCTAGAGAGAGAGAGAGCCGTTTGAGAGAGTTTAGAGAGAGAGATGTGTGAAAAATGAGGTTAAAGCCTCATTGAAGGCTTTAAATACCCCGAGGGTATTCGGGATCGTTTCGGTTGCTCTGTTCGTATTGTCATTGCGTTTCCGGATCGTAACGCGCAAAATATCATAATTTAAATAAAATGGTTTTAATTTAAATTATTTTAAAGGTTGTAATTCCTAATAAATACTAAGTATTAAGTTTTCTTGAAGTATTTGTCGTAATTCGTTATTTTATACTTTTCGTTAATTCTTTCGCGTATTTTATGTTTTATACTTTTAATTAAAAAGAGTTTCGTTTTAATTTATTTCTGATGAGTTTCAAAATTGTAAAACAGGAAATATTTTATTTCCTTATATTTAATATCTTTCGAATCGTCTTCGCTTTTGTTTCGTCAGAAAACGTCACTTACGCGCGTCTTCGTACAGAGCGCTAACTGTACGAACACGATCGTACGTTTCACTTTCTGATTTTGTTTTCTATTTTTCAGTCATCGTTTCAGATCGTTAAACTATCAGATCTATTCGTACAGAGCGTCACCTATACAAATAGTTCGTCAGTTTAGCATTCTGTAACTGCAACTGTTATAGTTTTGTTCTGACTATCCTCACATACGTTTAAACCTAATAATACAAAATCAAGCATGTTTGCATCTGTTCATGATTGTCTGATGTGTTTCTGACTATTTAAACCATGAGGTTTAAATCAGAATTTTAGAAACATCGTGTAATAGTTTATGTTCATCATCGAATGTTAATAGTCACTAAGTATTTCTCCTCGATTGTATCTGAGTTACTGTACAAGTTACTGTACAGATTACTGTTCCAGTAACGATTCTGGCACAGATGTTACAGTCTTCCCTTGTTAAAGAAATTCCGTCCCGAAATTTAAAAGTTATTATCGGGTACAACTTTCTTTGTAACAAGTGGAAAGACTTTTGTTTGAAGTGATGTCCATACGCCCCCAAATAAACTATGGTCGTGTTTGGGATTCTTATGTATGTCCTCAGTGTTCTGCTAATCTTAATGTTTATAGTTGTCCTACTGTTACGACTTACTAAATCTTAGCATGGTTCTAACACCTTATTGTTCAAAACGAACTGATGCTACGTGCATCAATTGTTGCGCAACCTTAGTGTTAGTGGTGGTTTCTTGTGTATGTTCTATGCATTAACTAAGGATTCTTTCATTGTTTCTACGCAATCAAAGAGTTCCTAAGTTCTCATGGAGTACTCGTGTGATTATACTAAGTAGGAATAAGATAAGTTTCTTATTCATACCAGTATCAAAATAAAATGAAGTTTTATGAGTGAAGAGATACTACAAACCAGTACCCGTCTCCGGGTCTTGGCGTACAGCAGGAGCTCCTATCATGAAAGCTCTTCCCCTTGGTACTTGATCTCCTGGTTGTGCCCTCTTTGGACAGTTCCTGGATAAATGACCTAGTTCTCCACAGTTAAAGCATCCCCGATTGTTGTTGTTGTAGTTGTCAGGGTTTTGCGGTGGTGGTTTTGCCATAGCAGCATTGTTCACAGCCGATGCCGGTGGAGTTCGAAAGTGTTGAGCCAGATGGCCTTTTCGGCCACAGTTGGTACACTGCCTACACAGTATGTTAGCAGCATGATAAAACTGACATTGTGCACATTGAGGATGTACACCAGTGTAAGGTTTGCGTGCAGACTTAGTAGGTACTGCAGCAACTTGATTAAGTGGTGTGGGCATCACATATTGTTGGATGCCTTTTTGTTTCTTCTTTGGTTGTTTCTCTTTGGTCTTGCCCGAGTCGTCTTTCAACTCTCCTGACTTCACCATCACGTCCGTAAGTTTGGCGGATAGAGAAATGGCAGACTCTAAAGTTGCAGTGTTTGCAGCAAGTACAATGCCCTGAATGCAAGATGGTAATCCTCCTACATATCAGTCAATTCGCTTTTCTAGAGTTGGCCCCATTTCAGGCACCAAAGCTACCAATTCATGATATCTGGTAGTGAATGTCATGTGATCAGCTCCTTTCATCACATGATTTGAGAGTTCAACTTCCAAACTCTGTAGTTCGTGCTTAGGACAGAATTCATTCCTCAGAAGGGTTTTGAATTCTACCCAAGTCATGGCCAGTGCTTCATCCCTACCTCGAGCATTTATCTGTGAGTTCCACCAAGTTAGGGCACGCTTACTGAAAGATCCAGCAGCATAGCGAACCTTATGTCTTTCGGACAACTGCTTAGGTCCAATGTAGCCTCCATCTTTTCTAACCATTGAATGAGTCCAACAGCTCCTTCAACGCCGCTGAAGCTTGGCGGTTTGCATCCTACGAATGACTTGCACGATCAGTCTGATTTAGTGCCGATGTTTCCACTAGTTTCTCCCGCAGTATGACCAGAGTTGTTACTGTGGCTTTTAATCCGGTTGATCATCTCCTGGATGATATCTTTCATCTGATTAGTCAGCTGACTGCTCAGTAATGTTGCCAAGGCAACAGTAGCAGGGTCCAGAACTAAAGTTGCATTCGGATTCGGAGGAGGGTCTAGTGGAGGAGGAGGAGGCGGCGGTGGTGAATCTGGTGTTGATGGTGTTGAAGAGTGCGGTGCTGAGGTCTGTGAAGTAGGCACCGGGGTCGGTTGTCTTCTAAGCGGCATTCTGATCATAACCAAAAACATTGGTTAGTGCAGTGATCGAATGCAGAAGACACAATGCAAACTTAAGTCTTATGTTCTCTACATGAGGGTCCCTGAGTTATAGTCTAGGTCAAACCGTTTAAGTATGTGACCTATTATTCTCTATAACCTTGAGCTCTGATACCAATCGGTCACACCCCGAGTCGCCGGGGTTAGATCGAAGTCCCCGTCGGGCGGAAGGTTCTCGGAGCGCGATATCGTGAATGATAATCATGTTGATCAGATTGTTTACATAGCATCAATGTTAAGAATAATTAAGCACAATAAAACATTAACTAGGATTACAAAGTTAAATTACAAATGTTAAGATTTGGTAATTTAACTAAGTAAACCTATCCAAAAGAATCAGATATATCTATCTTGTATTTGTACAAGATATCAATAGAGATTCATATTGATCTCAAAAGATGTGCTTCTTCAAAAGTCAACTAGGATCTATATCTAGGCATCCTAGCATGCAAATCCTGAATCTTAGCTTAATCCCGTGCGTCACCTGAGAAAGCATGTAAGAAAACAAAGTCAACACAATGGTTGGTGAGTTCATGTAGTTTTTATGTAAAAATAGTTTGAAAATTTCCTTTGAATGACAACCTTAACCTCACCATTAACCACCTATACCATTTGTTTCAGTATGTATGTAGGGGACAAGCCCCAGCCACCGTCCCACCACATACCGAACCACATGATATATTGTTCCTGATGGTAATTAAGCGTTTCATCCTACATATTTGATTCCATAACGTTTGATTCTTTGAATTCGATTACCCTGTAAGCATTTACCTTGATTCCCTGAATGACAACCTTAACCTCACTAACAACCACCTATGTTATCCAACCAAGTATGCTTATATATAGGGCATATGTAGGGGACAAGCCCCAGCCACCGTCCCACCACATACCGGGCTGCTTAACATATTGTTGTTAATGATAATTAAGCATTTCATTCCACTACTTTGATTCCATGACGTATGATTCTTAGCATTTGTTTTCCCTGCCAGTGTTTACTTTGTTTTCCATGAAATGACAACCTTAACCTCACTAACAACCACCTATGCTACCCAATCAAGTATGCTTATATATAGGGCATATGTAGGGGACAAGCCCCAGCCACCGTCCAACCACATACCGGGCTGCTTAACACATTGTTATTAATGATAATTAAGCGTTTCACTCCACCCTATTGATTCCATAGCATATAAGTATTTAGTTTAAGAGGCACCATTATGGACAGCTGAAAACCCTAAGGAGTTCAGCATCCATCCATAATGATCCTAAATATGACTCGTGACATGTTTTGATAGAGGAACCTTCAAGTTAACACAAATTCAACTAGAAGAACCCAATCATTCTAGTCACTTGTCATAACCATGGATGAATCAAGAAGAACACTGAATGGCTAGTAGGGGTTGACACACAGGTCAACACGCGGCGGCCAATCAGTCTGTCTTACATGACTCTGACAAAGAAGAACACTGATGACTAGTAGGGGTTGACACACACGTCAACACGCGGCGGCCAATAGTCTGTCTTACAATGTCCTATAGCTTTAGCATACAAGTTTAACGCATTCACATAGTTTCACTGATGACTAGTAGGGGTTGACACAAAGGTCAACACGCGGCGGTCAATCAGTCTTTTGTTTAAGCATTCCAATGTTTCAAGCATCCAAATGTTCACATGTTCCAAGCATAGCAAGTATTCCAAGTGTTCATGTATCCCAAGTATATCATGCATTCAAGTATTTCAAGTATCCCAAATGTATCAAGCATTCACGTGTTTTCAAGTATCTCAAAGTATATCAAGTATTCACGTGCTTTCAAGTATTTCAAGTATAATAAGCATCCAAGTGTTTCAAGCATCTCACGTATATAAGTATTTCTAAGCATATCGGTTTCAAGTTAAGTTTAAACAAATCATTGTAAGTGTAAAGTAATTTAATATTTTACTAAAGGTGTAGAACATTAACTTTCTGAAATAATTGTATAAAGCATTAGTGTTTAGTTTAAGTATTTTCCAAAGCCTTAAGATTTAGTATATAGTTAAACATAGAGTTTATAAGTTAAACTTCAATTGCATAGTTTAAGCACATTGCTTATAACATAAGTATTTAGCTCAAAGTTTAGGTATTAAGTTTATATCATAAGCGTTTAACATAAGGTTTAGGCTTCAAATCTATATCGTAAGCCTGAAGTATATAGTTTAAACTTCTCGTTTGTAGTATAAGTATCAAGTTTATAGCTTCTCAAAGTATACTAGTTTCCAGTTTGAGCACACAGTGTTTGTATAATGTAAATAAATGTAAGGTAAATAGCATTTGCTATTTACACTATAGCCTTAGTCTTTGGTTTCCCACCCAAGCATTTCAAATTCAAGCATTAGTATAAGCATTGTAATTAAGTGTAAAAGCATTAAATAAACATTTCAATAATTGTTTAACATGCTTCTCAGTCCCGAAGTAAAACAAAAGATTTGAAAAGGGATAAATGAACTCACCTGTGTTTGAAGTGGTTGACTAAGTTAAACAAGAATGCATACGCTCTTTGTTTGTACTTGTTGTAATGTTCACGATCCTGTATTGATTTCATAATGTTGTAGTTTATAAGTATGAGTTTGTAAGGGTTCGTTGCGCGTATAAGTGTTAGTCCTAAAGTTGACTAACACTTAAAGATGTTGATCATCATCCGGCCTCGCGTGTTAATCAAGGACTCCTTATCACTTAACCACTTAAGTTTTTAAGCCTTCATGTTATATGTTTTAGTTTCAATGCATTATTGAATTTCCCGACACATTGCTATTAGGTTTCTCGTTTCCATATAAGACTTGATATGTGACTAAATGAATTTTCCAACTACTTTAGAAATCTCTATTTCCTAATTCCATAAAATATATTTCGTGTATTTGTTTCAAGATTACTTAAGTGGTTAATTGGTTATTTATGGGCCGGATGACATGCATTGGGCCTTTTTACTTTTGTGGGCTTTAGGACTTGGGTGGAACTGTCTTACTATTGGGCCAATGATTGGTCCAACTGTTTGACCGAAAGTTGGATTGGGCCGCATGGAATAAAAGTGGGCCGGTTAGTATTTTTCATAACTTATGCTGTTGGGCCATGTAATCACGGTTGGGCATGGCCGATCAACACCAACCAGCGAACATCTCAATCAGCAACAAAAGGTTCGGCCAATGATGAGAGAAACGAACCAATGGTGCAAGGTTCGCCTATGGGTTCGGTGGTGGTATTAGACGAACCCTAGGTTTGTGAGGGTGCATGGGTTCGCCTAAGGTTTGTCGTGCCCACAAGGTTCGCCTTCATGTATGGTTCGCTATCATAGGTTCCGGAATAAAGGTTCGCTGAAGGTGGTAGCCGAACCAAGGGTTCGCTGCTCATGAAACTAGGTTCGTTAGTTCGGGAAGGGGAAAGCAGGGTTCGGCCATGCTAGCATTACGTTCGTGAGTCTTGGATGGAATACGCAGGTTCGTGATGACTCCATGGGTTTGGCTGATGTGCTAGGTTCATCCTTCGGTTCGTGGCTGGTTCGCGTGTCAGGTTGGTACATCAAGGGTTCGTCCACCAAGTAAGGTTCGGCCAAGGTAGAACGGGTTCGTTCCCCACAAACCTGTACCAGTTCATCTTCCTCATGTAGCCTCAAACCCTCGTCTAACCCTTGCCATGCGGTTGCTACATATATACATGTTTTCGAAAGAAAGGGATTCGAATCCAAGGCCCAACAACCGGTTATGTATGTGTGTCAAGACAACATAGAAAAACCGTATTTTTCCGTGATTTTCTTTGCTCATACCTCAAATTCGGCTGGATGAAACCTCAGATCGGTTGTACTTCCTCGTAAAGCTCGTTGATAGCTACGCGTGGACACCAAGAACGCCTGATTTCGTCTCCAAACGAGTGAGTTATGGA
Source organism: Mikania micrantha (assembly GCA_009363875.1). Classification (NCBI taxonomy): domain Eukaryota; kingdom Viridiplantae; phylum Streptophyta; class Magnoliopsida; order Asterales; family Asteraceae; genus Mikania; species Mikania micrantha. Next base: position 69,614,560 of record CM018681.1, on the reverse strand, counting down.
GGTTTGAAGATCGGTTATCCTAGAGAGAGAGAGAGCCGTTTGAGAGAGTTTAGAGAGAGAGAGAGAGAGAGAGAGATGTGTGAAAAATGAGGTTAAAGCCTCATCGAAGGCTTTAAATACCCCGAGGGTATTCGGGTTCGTTTCAGTTGCTCGGTTCGTATTCTCATTGCGTTTCCGTATCGTAACGCGCAAAATATCATAATTTAAATAAAATGGTTTTAATTTAAATTATTTTAAAGGTTGTAATTCCTAATAAATACTAAGTATTAAGTTTTCTTGAAGTATTTGTCGTAATTCTTTATTTTATGCTTTTCGTTAATTCTTTCGCGTATTTTATGTTTTATACGTTTTGATTAAAAAGAGTTTCGTTTTAATTTATTTCTGATGAGTTTCAAAATTGTAAAACAGGAAATATTTTATTTCCTTATATTTAATATCGTTCGAATCGTCTTCGCTTTCGTTTCGTCAGAAAACGTCACTTACGCGCGTCTTCGTACAGAACGCTAACTGTATGAACACGATCGTACGTTTCACTTTCTGATTTTGTTTTCTATTTTTCAGTCATCGTTTCAGATCGTTAAACTATCAGATCTATTCGTACAGATCGTCACCTATACGAATAGTTCGTCAGTTTAGCATTCTGTAACTGCAACTATTATAGTTTTGTTCTGACTATCCTCACATACGTTTAAACCTAATAATACAAAATTAACATGTTTGCATCTGTTCATGATTGTCTGATGTGTTTCTGACTGTTTAAACCATGAGGTTTAAATCAGAATTTCAGAAACATCGTGTAATAGTTTATGTTCATCATCGAACGTTAATAGTCTCTAAGTATTTCTCCTCGATTGTATCTGAGTTACTGTACAAGTTACTGTACAGATTACTGTTCCGGTAACGATTCCGGCACAGATGTTACACTAGAGAACTTTAAGAAGACCTAGCTTCATTTTGTGTTGTGCATATTTTTGAATGACAAAATTTTGAATCATCTTTTGTAAATCTTGTGCAGATACAAGATAGCTACTTTATGATTCTTTTTTTGTAGATTTACTTAGTTAAATTATGAACATGAATTGTGTAATTTAACTTTGTAATTATGTATCAATGTCATGTTAGCATTTCTCATTATATATCATGTGCCATGTAAACAATCTGATCATTTAGATTATCACACGATATCGCGCCCCGAGAACCTTTCGCCCGACAGGAAAGTTGATTCAGCCCGCCGGCTCGAGGTGTGACAATCACCACTTTCCTTCTTGTTCTGCGACACTCAAAATTTGCACGACGCTCGCTTGAAAAATGCTTGAATCAGATATACGCTCATTCCATTTTGGTTCAGTTGAAAAGCACTAAGTTCGGTTTGATGCGATTTGTAAACGAACAAAGGACGAGCAAACATATGCTCGGTTTGGGTCGGCCTGTGAACAACCCTACATGCCACTTTACTTTGATAGGTTTAAACGTTGCCGAAAGAGTTGAATTGCAACCAACATAGCAATCTCATGCTATTCTTGAGGAAAAGAACGTTTTGTAGCACACAAGAATTGAATCGTACCCTACCCTGCATCCCATGAACCGTTTCTTAACCATGCACCCCATGTTCATCATCACTACATTTCCTCATATTATTTTAATTTCCTTGTTTTAGTGTTTCATCCATAGTGTCCTTCATTGTAGCAGCCTCTCTATCCTAGCTGTGATATGAGTAAGGTTTGTCTCCATCTTTTTCATCTAGACACTACTGAAGAGTAAGAATAAACTAGATAAGTTCGTTTGTTTGTTTATATTTAAATGGTGTATGTTTTATTCATGAATTAAGAAGAAAACTCAAGCCTTGTTTCCTTTTTCTATTAACTTCATGAAATCTAATTTGCTCAAAAGATGCATATTATAGGCCAAATGGTCATATGAATACCGTGTCTTGATAGTCATAGAATGTTAGATCACACTCGGAGGCAAGTATAAACACTCATTCTCACCAACAAAGAAATCATAGAATATTGTTTGATCTACTCTCATTTACTCTCAAAACGGGCTAATTCTTGTTCTCGAACCGAGCTTGGTCACAACGAGAAATTCGTGCTTAGTGTGACAAGGCTAACAACCGTTTGCAAGCTTACACGATTTATCATTTCTTTCGCCAAGCGTTTTACCTATGACCCACGAGCCTTGAGTGACACATTTTTGCCTCACCAAAAACGAACACAACTTCTCTTACATGCATTTGTGCAATAGTAACACTTTGTAGCATTCAATATTCCATCATTCTAGTTTTGTGAAAGGTCATGTACGTACGACCTTCAATAGCCAAACGACGAATAACATGACAGAAACATGTAAACATATGTTTATTATAATATTCCAGTTCAATCGTTAGGTGCCTATTATTTTACGGGTCATGTTGACTTACAAATCAATATGATAATACATGGTTAAGGGGATTAAAGATAAGACATTAATTTGACGTTATAAGAAACCTAGTGGTCGTGCTGTCAATCCTGCACTAATAAGTTTGGATTCATATTCGGTCACTGATGGGCCGACAATATGTGACCCTAATTGAACGATTCTTTATGCCACTAATAAACATTAGACTAATTCTGTCAGTGCCTAGCTAGTCGGTATAACCGGTTACTAACGCTGTGTTCCCGAGTTCATTTAACGAGAGAAAAGAAAGGAAATGGAAGGAAAGGGGAAACATTTTTGTGTTCCCGAGTTTCATTTAACGAGGGAAGGGAAAAGAAAATAACACATTTTGTGTTCCCGAGTTTCATTTAAAGAGAGAAAGGAAGGGAAGTGGAAAGAAACCTAGGCTAAATTTCCTTGCTTTTCTTTCCTTCCGATTTGGAAGGAAATGGAAGGAAAGAAAGCCATTCTTTTCCTTTCCTTTCCTCTCATTTCTTTTCCTTTCTGTTTCCTCCTTTAATAAACTCGGGAACACAGCGTAAGGGAACTAAGCTGTCGAAAATAATGATGTTAGTAATCCGTTTTTCGAAATGTTTGCGACGGAAGTCACTAAAATGATCAGTCGTATATACCGCTAGATTAACATCTAATGATAGGTCGTACACTATACAGATGGAACATTTAACGACTACTTATGGATGGTCGTTTCTTTAAAGCAAATCGGTCGGTATTAGTCCAGTGGTGGACCCAGAAATTTTTTTAATGGGGGCCGGAACTTTGTTGCAAGGCCGGCCCTAGGGAGGGCGAGGTGGGCGACCGCTCCGGGCCCGACATTTTAGGGGGCCGAAATTTTTTTTTTTATATTATATAAAAAATTATATAAATAATATATAAATAATCATCTAAAAACACATAATTTAAAGGTTACAAAAAGTAATTTTCTTTAAAGTATAAGAAATTACTTTCATTCCCTTTAAACTAGAGGTGTTCATCAGTTCAGTTAATGGTTTATTTGGTATAGTTTAATTGGTTTTCAATTTCTTTCCCTATCCAAAAACCGAACCGAATTTTAGAAGTGGTTTAGTTCGGTTTGAGTTAAAAATGAACAAACCGAATAAACCGATAAAAAACCAAATAAGCCGGTTAAAAATTGAATAAACCTATCCGAATAAACTGAATTCAGTCGAATAAACTAATTAAAAATGAACACACCGAATTCAACCTTATTTATTATTAATAAGATAATAAATTTAAATCTGAATTCGGTTTAATCGGTTAATCAAACAAACCAAATTCAAAAAAATTGTAACGAAAACCGAACCAAAAACCGATATTCAGATACAGTTAGGAACCGAATTCGGAATTCGGATACAGTTAGAAACCAAACCGAAGTTGGTTCGGGTTTTTTCAGTTACAAATATGGTTCAATTCTGGACACCTCAATTCTCAGGATCGTCCCTAAAAGGGCCCTTTTTTTTCTCGCCCCAAGCCACGGAATTTTTTTGATTCTCGGGGCCGGCTCTGCTTTGTTGGTGCTATTGTATGTCGTTAAATATTCCATTTTTGGACCGATTATAATTGGGTCGGGTTAGGTTATAAAAAAAATAAAAAAACTAAAGTAAATATAAACTATTAGAGTTGTTATTGCATCTATTTATGTTAAATATTTGATCTTCTTAAGTCAAAAATAATGAATATTGAGTTATTTGAGTGTTAATTTTATTAGTTTTACTTTCCAAATAGTTTTAAATTGGTTTCAACAGTGTCATCAAAATTTCATGGGGGCGGTGTCAAAATTTAATTATTGGGGATCGATTAAGATGAGATAGTATATAGAACACTTTAAAATAAAAATTCATGGGAGTCGGTCGACCCTCATAAAATGGGCTAGGTCCGCCCTTGTATTACCGTGGGGTGTGGTTGTTGCTATTATTCTGTTAACATGCATCTTTCATTGTTAATGTGAAAAAAATCCGAACACTATATTCAATTTTTACAGTGACAAATTTTTGTTGTATTCTTAAATCAGGGGTCCTCATAGATAAGACATCTAAAACAACTATTTTAGCCTTCCAAATTCTTAGGATCTTATTGTAATGTTTATTTTGTATATTTTTAAATAATTGTGCTTGAGTTCTAGGTTTAGTGGGTTAAAAAACCAAATAATCAATGAGAAATCTTAAATAGAAACAATGTAATTTATATAGATAATTTATTGAAACATAATCAACTAAAATGTTTCTTCATTTGCTTAACAATTGCTTCTACCCTTGTAAATTTACATGTATCAATTATTAATTGATTAGCAATTGCTTAAATCTTGATTTTTCACTCATATTTCACTCTTCTAATTTTAAGTTTGAATCTAAATTTTGTCTATTTTGGTTATTTTGTTGATCATTTATGTAGATTATTTGCATCATTAGACACGTGTTGTTTTTCGTACAAAAATGAATTGATTTAAATTTGATAGACTTCACTAAAAAATGTGCAAAGTTTAAGGATAAGTAAATCTCATGAAAACAAAAATTAATCAATTTAGATAAACAAAACCTAAACTTAACACATTTATAATTATATGGGTCAATTTTACCACTTGAATTAATTGTAACAATATTAAAACCTAAATGGTTTTATAGAGCAAAACAATAGTTAAAATAACATACCATGTAGATTATTTTAATTATATTATACCTTATTTAAATAAAAAAGAATAAAAACTTATGAAAGAGCTCAAATTTAAAAACCCGATTTAGACACCTAAAAAGCTTGAGGCATCTTATGTTAAACTAAGTCAAACTAAGATTATATGTTTGCTCATAAATTAACTTGTGAATTTGTAATATCCTTATCTATGATTAAACACCTCTATCAAAAAAGATGGTTTTATATTAAAAATAAATTCATTGTAACTATAAAAAGTCGCGAGTTTTGAGATTCCTTTGAAAATTACACATATTAGCTCAATGTGGGATGTTTGAATTTCAGCATGGAACAAAGACATTCTGGAAAGAGAGATGTCATTTTTATAAACAATCTAGAAAGTAGAAACTAATTTTCACATCACTCTATCTTATTAAAGAGAAATGTTAAATAATAATTATATTATATGTACATTTTTTAAATAAAAAAAACAAATTTCTTAAATTATTAATCCGTTTATTTAAATCACATTTTTTAAAAACAACAAAATAATTATTAAACATAGAACTTTTATAAAATATGAAATTTTCTAAAGCTACGAACTTTTTAAAGATGCAAAATATTTTTAACTTGTCTTTACCAAAATAAAAGTTTTATAAAATCAATTAAAAAAGGTAAATTTCAAAAATTAAATTAAATTTTATAATAGAAAAAATAAGTTTTTTATAAATTATGACATTTATTCAAAAGAGTTTCGTAAAGCTAGTGAAATGATTAAAAAAATAAATGCGAAATATTTAAAAAAATATATATTAAAACAAGAAAGTTAAAAAAAATATCATTATTCTTTTATTACTTAAATAATTATTTATATATATTTTTTAATCATTTTCTTCTCAAACTATCATCTTATATATAATTCTTAAATCTTATTCCTTAATACTTAATATTTATTTTATTTAATTCATGTAATAGGCAGGTAGTAGCCCATTTTTTTGTGAAAGAATGCCATTTGTTTTCTAAACAGATTTTTAAAACAAAATATTGAGATAATCTTAAAATACTAAGATATATATACACAAAATACATATACATATTCGCACAAATATAGACATGTAGTCAGATAACATCTTCTTAAAATTAAATGTTAATTGTTAACCTTTAAACCAAACTTAAAGTTAACAAGTTAGGCCCGGCCTGTTTGGTAGCCTCCTAATCCCATTCAGATGCTACCTCTTAATTGTTCATAGCATCTGAATAGTTAAAAAGTATCTTTAAGTCTTAATGGTTAAGAGGTTGGTAATGGTTCATAACCTCTGAATGGTTAAGAGGTAACCCTAAGTCTGAATGGTTAAGAGGTTATGAACCATTCAGAGGTAACCTCTTAATGTCATTCAGATGCAAACAAACAACCCTTGGTCTTTCACCAAAAAAAATATATATAAAATAAATGAAAAAAATTAAAACCACTTCAATTTCTCTTTGTTTCATTGGTGTCTCCTTGCTTCAATAAAGGAAAGGTTAGTCATTGGATATATTTAACCTGGTTTGGATTTTTTTTCCTAAGAACGTAACGACTTGCCAATTTAGGGTTTTCATTGATACTATACTTTGAAAATTTTGTTCAATTCTAGGGGTTTTCATCTATTTTAATCTGGTTTTAATTTTGAATCAAGGGGCTACGCTGATTGTGTTTAACTTTCTGTTTAAATAATTAAGGATTTTCATGAAAATTATGTGAATTCTTATATATAACCTATGTATTGTAGGTTTTCCATGTGCTATGTTACACTAGAAAATCATAAGATTTATGATTTACGGGTTATAGAAAAAATTCAATTTTTTAGGATTTTATATAGTGATATTCAAGAACATGTTTGCTTCTAATGCCAACTATCAAATGTGTAATTTTGTGTGTATGTACGTGTGTTTAGGGCCGGTAATATTAAACAAGGACACGTAAACACGACACGACTTTAACATGTTTTGTGTTTACTCTTAACATGTTTCGTGTCTAAAACAAGTCAATACATAAATACCTGTTTATTTTCGCATCCAAACAAGCAAAAACTCGTTAACCTGTTAGGACATGTTTATAATTTTAAATTCAGAATAAATAATTAAATAAATTAGGAGGATAGGCTATTACCTTATAAAATTTCTAATTATTTAACCCTAGTTTGTTAACAGGTTTTTTAACAAGTTATTTAACATGTTTTTAATAGGTTATCTATAGTGTTAATGTTAACATGTTTTTAATTGGGTTATGTATAATGTTGTTTATGTATAGTGTTAACTGTTAACATGTCCCTTAATATATGTCATTTCCTGTTTACATGTTTTAAATAAGTCGTGTTTGTGTCTACCTATTTCATGTCTTAACGCGACGTGTCTTATAATGTCATGTGACACCTGTTATGTATGCCAGTCCTACATATGTCAGTATATAGGGTTTTCTTAAAAAAACCCAAGTTTTTTTATTATTGTTAGATTTACATACATACATATTGTATATTTTATATAAAATGACTTAGAGAGACAAAAAATTGGTTATGTTTTTGATGTGACAAGAATTAATTAGATTTCTAAGTCAAAATAATTGAAATATTCAAATATTGAAAGCAATCATATTTTGTAAATGATTAGAATGAAGAAATTAGTAGAGTTCAGAGCATTCTTAACACAAGCACATGATATGTTTTTTACTTAAATTTTAAGATTTACATGTATATATGTATGACTTGATTAAATTTATATGGTCATTTATCCTATATTTATAAAAGAAACCAAAGAAAAGAATATTGTTTGATTAATCAAGGGTAGGAAGGAAAAAAAACATTCAGAAGCTTTTAAACATTTACTCAAAAATTAATTACTTTATTCATATACTAGGTTTAATTAGATCGATGTATTACATAAAATTGTATGACAAAATATATAATTCTATAATGTTTATAAAAAAATTATATAATTTGTACAAAAACTAGCATAACTAAAGTGTTTTTATTATGTACAACAATAAAAAAGAAAAGTAAAATCAGAATTCACAAATCTCTATATATTTCTTAGTACATGAAATTTATTTCTTAGCTTTTAATTTTGTTATTTTCATCAACTATCAATAACTTAAGCCAATCTCTATTTTTAACTCTATATAATCACAAACAATAGATTATGTGTAAAAACTATGGTATAATTGGTTGTTTCAAATATGAACCTATCATAGTTCATATATAGTGGTTGTCTTTAGCTTTTATTTATCGTTATAATAAAACATAAGGTGAGAGGAAACTATTTTCTTTGATAACTAGGAATTATTTTTATTCAATTACAATTTATAAAACTTTTTTTTCAACTTATAATTGTAATAGTAATAATAAAAATAAAGATCTTGATTATTACCAAATTTAGCTCATATTGTCAAATATATGGAATAACAAAAATAAAATCGAAAATAAAGATTGTAAAATATCGACTATAATTTTAAAAAATTGAATTTTCAGCAACATAAAATTTAATTTAGTGATTTGGGTGGGAATAATATAGTCTGTCACACATGTGTATTGCAATTATCACATTTTATATTATTTACATGATATATGGTTTGTAAGAAAGTTAAAAAAAGTACTTAGTTTATAGCAATAAACACTATTTAGTTTCTCAAAAAATAACATAAAAATACAGAAAAATATGTTATAAATTAATGCCATCTTAAGCATATTTAATGGCATGTTGTAAAACTGTAAAAGTATGTTGAATACATGTATTGGCTTTTTATAAAGTATGTTATAAACTAGAAGAGACTTTATATATATACACACACACACACGTGTGTGTATTGGGTAAGGATACATTATTAACTCACCTTAACTACGAAAACTCGATTAACTCTGACAAGCAAGAACAACCCAAATCTTTGGGTTTTTTTCATACCTTAATTAAACATGTACAATATTATGTTATTTTATGTGTTTATGCAAATTAATCACCGTTTGTAATTTAAAGGAAGTGTAATTTTGCGTTATACTGTAAATAATTATTTCTTGTTGCGACCACTTACGCTAACGTAAGAGCCCAAACGGTGATGAATTTGCACAAACCCATAAAATAACATAATCTCGTACATGTATAATAATGATCATGAAAAAAACCAAAGATTTTGGGTGATCTTGTGTGACAATTGTATTCGAAGATTATGTCATAATCAATGAAAGCACATATCATCGTCCTTGAAATCTACGTTGATTTAGCGATTGTGATTATTACAGGTTGAAAGTATGCAAGAAATCGTAAACGTGGGAGAAAACCGTGCGCGAAACGGAGTTCTGGATTCTCCGGAATCGTAAAACGAAGAAAAATACAAAAATATCAAAATCAGGGAGCCCATGGTACGCCTAGCCCCAGCTTGCCATGCTAGGCGGTACGCACGGAACCAAAAATATCTAAACTCATAGTCCGCGCGCTACGCCTAGTCCCATGTTGCCACAATAGGCGATGCACGCGGGACCAAAAATCTCAGGACTTCGTAGTCCCTCGCGGTACGCCTAGCGCCAAACGGGCCCGCTAGGCGATGCGCGAGGGGTATGGCGGTTTGAAAAGTCGTTTTTCGTCATCAGACTTCATGCAACATACTATTCATGTTCTTTCTCGAACTCCAGCTTCTCATACACGCACAAAAACGAATTTTGATCATCAAAACTTAGTTCTGAAGACATCCAATTGTCCGGATCGTGTTAGGGAACGTATCTACAAGTGTTGATCATTATTTCTAACCGAGAATTCCGTCCGAATAGGTAACGATTCGTTTTTACCTACTAGGTTGATAATGGTTTGATTAGATCTTGTTTTTGAACGTAATGCAATAATTAGGATTGTTGATTATCGCCTAGATGATGGCTAGGAATGATTATAAACGAGAAACTCGATATGTTAACGGGTAAATCCTTGTTTTGATCCGTTGTAATGCCCGGTTATCATGAAACTATACCTATGATTATAATGTTTAAGTCATTTGATTGTAACAATGTATGTGATTATTTTGATCAATCCTTGAAATGCAAGGTTAAATCCAAGTGTTTCAAACTAATCACAATCATTAAGATAATCGTTGGAATAACTATCTGATGTTTATGATAACAGTCAGATTAGTATGTTGAACATGGTTATTAAACTTATTCCAATGTCACATTACAATGTTTCATGATATATGAGTAATCAGTAATAAGGATTGACCATTTCTAAGGCATAAATTCAGCTAGAAACCGATTCAGTACTATAATCAACAACAGTATCTATTTGGTTAATATGAGAACATTTTGATTAATCAAATGAGTCATCAACCTTATATTAGGAACCTGAATCGGTATAGGTTCCTACATTATCATACATTGTATAATATGACATTAAATCAACTAATTAAGCATATAATATCAGTTTGATGACTTTTAATGCAATGTCTTTGGCATTGGACATTCAGAAAGATCTAATCAGTAAGTTAAAACATAAATAACTTATTAAACGTAAACTAATGCAGAACTTAGCTATTATCACCAGCTTGCGAGCGATTTTACTACCTTGAGACTTCATGTGAGTTTCGTACAACCCCTTTTATTTTTAATGTTTTGTAAACATCGGGGTATCTATGTGAAACCATTTCTTGAACATATGATATGTATCACTGTTATATGTGTGATTTCATGTGACTTTTGTAAGATTTTATGGGATTTTGCCGTTAGTATCTTTATCACAGTATCAAAAGTCCTCATTCCTTGAAACTGTATCTAGTGAACTCATATGGGGCCGAACATGCATCAATGATAGTACTATCGGCTGACAACCCATTCACCGGGAGGTTTGCTTCTCCCCTTGTGTGAATGTTTGTTACATGTTTCTAAAACACTTTCTTAATGTTAGTGATAGACATTAAGATAATGAGGCATCAAGATATTTACTGACGGGTAGTATCTTTGTAAAACGTAGAATTGTCCGAAAGGAACTAAATGTGGGTCTCATGGTTATCTTGAACTCTGTATATTAAAAACTTGTATATCATATCATATTGTTTAACTTAAATATTACGAACTCACCAGCCTTGTGCTGACATTTCCAAACTCCAATCTTTTGTAGGTAGACAGTGAGCATCGGCGAGATTGTACATTTAGACACTTGTAATTAAATAATTTGGTTTGTGTAATAAACTTAGTTGTAAACTCTAATGTTGGTTGTGATGACGAAACCTTTGTAACATATTATCTTTAAGTTAATCTGTGTGTTGTGATAACGGATCAAGTAAGTCACACCTCATCTTTGAGACATCACCACTATGCTTTTGCAACCTTCTCAATGTGACGAATGATATCACCAACAGGTGACAAGAGGTGGGGGTGTGACATCTTGTCAAAATTAATCGGGTTTTCATAATTAAGGTGAGTTATTACATGATCTCAATCATATATATGTATCCGTTGGTAATTATAGTTTGTTGCTGATAACAAATGCATAAGTTTTGGATCAATTTAAAAGACACCAAAAAATAAAACAAAACCCTGCAAAATGTGATACGCATGTTGGAGATAAAGGGGAAAAAAAATGAAATCAAAAGATGAAAATTTGTCCTACATATGGGAGGGGAAAAAAAAAGGAAGGATGACAAAAAAAATGGCTTAGCTACATCACTACTGACTACTAGACATGGGCAAAAAAACCGCTTTCCAAACCAGTATTTCATAGTTTTCAAACCGGTTCCCAAACCGGTCTGAACCGTCGGTTTGGTATAGGTTTGGGATCTTACTTTTAAAACTCGTTCTTAAACCGATTCAAACCGGTTTCAAACCTATCCAAACAGGTTTCAACCCCTCCAAACCGGTTTCAAACCTATGCAAACCGGTTCTATAGGTTTGACATCCTCATCTCCCAAACCGGTTTCCAAACCGAACCGGTTTTCACCCAAACCGGTTTTGACCATCCGTAGACCAAACCGGACCGGTTCCTAAACCGAACCGGTTTAGTAAAGAAAAAAACGATTTGTGCAACCCTACTGACTACACCCAATGTACATGCAATTCATAAGATAACCAAAAAATAGTGAGGTGGTTAAATTAGTTATTAGTCTGATATAGTGATGCGTCCCAATGTCCCAATACCCTGGACTGGAGCCCAACTTAGAGGCCCAATTGCAACTCACAAGCCCGACGGATTAATTAGGAGGCCAGCACGATTTCAGAAGTGATTTGGTCATTTGGTGTAGATGGATTTTAATCCCCTAATTTTCGTATGAATGGCAAAACTACCCGAACACCAAAAACTTTCTGACCGGTTAATCGAGTATATAATCGGTTATATATGAGATTACTTTAAAAAAAATTGCAGGCATGAGATATGTTTTTACAATCTGCTATAAAACTAGAATTAGCAATACTGTAACCCTAACCTCACTCATTGACAACCCTAAATTTTCATATGTGCACATTGAATATTATTCCCTCATTTTTATCCCATTGACTATTATTACCTCATTTATATCCCATTTCACAATATTTTAGGCTTCTTTCTAGTATTTGATCCAAATAAGTTGTCTTAATGGTAGAAGACTCACCTTCCAATGTGGAGGTCAAGTGTTCGACTCCCACTTGAAGCACTTTGATGGATACCATGTGAGGGGAGGAATCTTGAGTTTAATATCGGGTTCTGAACTGATGGGGACGCAGTTTTTACAGCAAATATGTTGGTTTCTGCACATCAGGTGCAATTATTCCAAGGGTGGCGCCCGGTAAAATGGGCTATCACTCCTTGAGTAAGGGGTCTTTGAAGGCATGCTGACGTGGTGCATATGTCATAACGTTATACTCAGTTGTTGCTGTTCAAAAAAAAAAAGTGAGGTTCTGGTGTTGGTGGGTTATCTTTTTTTACATCATTCCAATAATAATGAAGTGTTCAATTACGAGATTGATTCCCTAATTTACAATGTTGTTAAACCCGGACCGGACCGGCCGGTCGGACCGGTCGGACCGGGATTCGGCTAGTGCAACGGTCCGGTTCTATGTTCAAACCCGTTTTTGTGATAACCGGCCGGTCGGACCGGTGGCCGGTGGTCGGACCGGAAAACCGGTGGTCGGGCCGGTGGTTGGACCGGTTTTTTTATTTTTTTTTAATTTTTTTAATTTTTTATATATATATATTTATAAAATGTATATAAAATCATCCGGTTCTTAAATCCGGTTCGACCGGTCCGACCGGTCCGACCTCTGACCGGTAAGGAGACCGGTTCGACGTCCGGTCCGGTTATGAAAACATTGCTAATTTATATAGGATGAGTTGGACTAAGATAAACATCTTGGATGGGTGTATGTACACATATAACATACATCAATAAATACATTTGCATTCATGATTTAAATGCATATGTCTAGAGGATGTGACATCCATATTAAAACAGAATTGCAAGAATGTGACGATTTGTATAACACCAAATATTCTTTATGAGCCATTAATGTGTAATGGCATATGTTTGAAGAAATGTCTAAGTATACATGATTGTAAAGTCAAAAGTCTTCAAAAAATTAAAACAAATAACATGTCCAAAAAAACCCTAAACATCCAACAAAAACAAGTAAAAATGTTCTATCAAGCATAAATATGGCGCAAGCACACACATATGCATGTATACACCAAATATGTTATGTATTAAGGGTGTAAATGAATCAAGTCGACTCATAAGAACTCAAGTTCGGAACATTAAAAAGCTCAAACGAGCCGAGCTGTAATGACCCAAGCCCGAGAGTTGAAATATGATACGTTTAGTTATCGAGTTTTGGTCGGTTCATGAGTCTAAACGGGCTTTTTAGTTATATAATTCTTATTTTAATTGAATAAATGTATATTTATATAACTAAATGTTTTTATATATAAAAGCACAATACAATCATATTTATACATGAAAAATATAGTTATATATATATATATAATAAATATAACTAAATTAATTAATTACTATAAATGAGTCAAGCTAAAACTTAAAAATTTTCTAATAAGTCGAGCTCGAGCCTTCATAAGCTAAAACAAGACGAGCCTTTTTAAGTCAAAACAAGTTGAGCCTTTTTAAGTCAAAAAAGTTGAGTCTTCTTAAGTCAAAATAAACCAAGCCCAAGTCCTGATGAAATCAGGCTCGGCTCGACTAGTCTCCACCCCTACTATGTATATGTATCTTTAAATGAAAAGCTTTATACCAACTCATAGAACTTCAACTACTTATTACATGAGAAACATGTCTAAAATGTTAGCTATAAAATTGTAGGTTTTTGACTTTATAATGAAAGCATCAATTTATTGCTAAATATGAATCATATATGAATATGAAAAAAATATGTACATAGACATGAGTTCACAAACAAACTTAATTAATGATTGTTTTGTTTGCCCATTAACACATCATATTTTGTGGCTATTTGTCGTTTGCTTTGTATTGCTAGTACGGTCTGAGAGTACCGTCATACGATTAGAAAAATGTTTCAAGGTATTGGTCCATTTATTCTTGTCGGACCGCCTCTTGTTGTTCATTGACCATTGCTAACACCACTTCTTCCCCTTTTAATATAGTTTCGGTCAATTTCGTTCAAATTTGCTAATTTTCCCCCTTTTTCGTGCTTCTATATTGTTTTGTATTCTTCAGCAACGTCAACCAACTTTAATTTGCATTTGCTTGATGATTCAACACCTTTTTTCTCTTTACATGTCAGTCGTGTTGGTGCTGACTGTGTGCTTAGGTTGGGAATGTCAAGGAACTTGTTTGAAAAATTGTCACTCGAGCTTGTATAATTGCATGTCCATTATCAACAACTAATTCTATAACGATCATTGGAGCTTGTATAATCGTCATTCAAACCTGTTTTTTTCTCTTTATTATTTTTTTAGTGGCTACCCAGCCTCCTCCTCCTCCTCCTTTATTGTTAATTTTCATAAAACAATATGTAATATACTTTGATTTGCGTGTTAATTTCTTTAAAAATAGACAGGCATATTATTTCTCTTTATACTCGTAAATTGTTCATTATATAAAAAAGTACACATTTATACAGGCTGGAGGGCCCTTTCTACCTGCAGTATTGTAGGACATTTCTTTATTTTTCCGACACTTAGGTGGTGTTTGTTTTTTAAGAGGTAAAATGTCTTCAGTCAGCAAACCACATCTGCAGACATCTGTAAGAGAAGAGGTGAACCAAATGTCTTCAGTCTGCGGTGGCGGTGGCCAGTGGCGGTGGTGGGTAATCTCTGTAGACCTTAGAAGACCCTAGAAGTGGTTGATCCACATCTTCAGAAAGAAGACCTCACGCAGACGTTTTTTAATGAAACGTCTTCGAAAAAACAAACAGTCTGCAGACGTTAACGTCTGCGCGTGGTCTGCGCGGCGCAGACAAAAGAGGTTTCGCAGACGTTTTAAAAAGAAACAAACAAGCCTTAACCTTTCAAATTAACTAATCCAACAATTCCTAATTTTTGTGTTTTATCTAAAAAATGCAATCCTTATCTATAATCATGGGTCGTATTCATGGTGGCCCGTCTCTTGAAAAAACTAATAAATTTGCAAAATCTTAATTTCAAGAAGTTACGGTGTCAAAATTAACAGAATAAGTAGGGTTTGGGTCCATTCTTGGAGGACACTTCACCCCTAAAACCCTCAATAGCCGAAAACCCTCTTTATTATAGACTCATCTCACTTCTCATCCTTCGATCATTTGCAGCAACGCCGTTGGAGTCTGAATCCTTCATAAAGTTACAGTATGTTAGAATTTCTCTGCATATATTTTATGATTTTGCAAACCTAAAATCAATCCAGCGTCTAGGTTTTTTTAATTGATACTGCTCTAAAATTTTGCGTGATCAGTAGTTTCGATTTTATTAATTTTTAGTTACAGTTTTGTATGAAGTTGATTGATTCGTGATATTATGCGTTCTGGATCGGTTTGAATCTACATTACAATTTGTTCTTTCAGTTGACGTCAATCTGAGCAAGTTCTTAGTGTGTTTCGAGATCTGTAATTCGTGCTTTTAATTTTAATGTTCTTAGAGAGTGTGTTATGTTCGTTACCTGTGTTTTCGTGTTTACGAATTTTTGGGTTGATTTTGTCGGTTAAACCTATTGCATTTTAAATTGAGAACTACTGATGTGTTTTTCTTCTGTGAATTTATCAACAGCAGTTTTTTAAACTCATAGCATTTAATGTCAAGTGTAATGAAGTTATCATTATATTTTTGTGCTTGTTCTTTGGGTTTGAAGTAAAAGTGAATTGTATGTGACCGTGGTTTATATAATATGAAATGTGTTATCATTTGACCTCTGGTGTCTTTTAAACAGATTTTTTTATAAAATCTATTAGTTTTGCTATACTGACTATCATAGTATTTCTATTCTGAAGTGATGTGATGATGTATTTGGGATTTAATGGCAGGGAAGATGAATCTAAACAATATGAAGGTACCCAGGATGCCTGATGGCCGTGGAGCTTCTGCATTGATAAAGTTTGGAGCTGTTCTTGGTCTTGGATTGTATGCTGCTGGTAACAGTTTGTACAATGTTGAAGGAGGGCATCGTGCAATTGTCTTCAATCGTATAGTTGGTGTCAAAGAGAAGGTTTGCTTCTATGAATGTAATTATTTTTCTTTATGCTTTCTTCTTCACAAAAATTGTGTGACCACTTTATAATTTTAGCTCTTGTATGTGTATCGTTTAGCTACTAATTATCAGTATCTAATCCTCAAATGCCACAAAGTGTTATTTGGTTATTGCTTGATGCTAAATTGACTATTGCATTTACAAATGACAAACTATTACTGCTTCTATTTCAACGGAATAGGCCAACACATAGATTTAAGACGAGTTGTCTCATCTTCGTTTTTTTTTCTTTTCCATAACTATTGTATTATAATTATATATCTTCTTGTAAGTGAATATCAGGGGGGGGGGGGGGCGATGATTTTTGTGGATGATAACATCTATTTGTTGAATTAAAAGATTCTTCAAGTAACCCATGTCCCATGCTTACAATTGTATCGTTTTCTATGCTTGAGTTCACTTTCTTTATGTCTCAAGAAGGTCTTAAAATCTATTGAGGTTGACTTTGTTAAGAAGCCATAGTAATTACTAACTAGGACATACCATTGTACAGTTATATAAATGGTTTACTTTCCAACTTGCAAGGACAAGGTTATCTAATACAAGTTAGCCTCTTATGCTTTATCTTGTCATCCATCAAGCTTGAAGTCATGCTATTTTGTATAGACCTTAGGTCTCATACTTCTGGAGTTTCTGGCTTTTAGTGAACCAATGGATGAAGTCTGTTTTTCTTTTGAACATCTTGACACTGTTTCAGCTTCTTGTGAGTATTAGTGGTCTCTAGCCTTTTATTCTTAGTGATGCATACACGCATTCATTTCTTTATCTTAACAATTAAGCCCTGGTTTTTGGTTTTTGACGTTTTTTGCCTTTGAATACGCATCACTGTCTTTCGCAACATTGAGTGTCCATTGTATTTAATGAACTTTTCGTTGTAGTATATATGATTATATTAAGAACATTTGTATAGCACCTATTTGTGTTAACGTAACATTGCAAATGATCATTCTTTCAATGCTAAATTGCAAGCATATGAAATATGTGACTTCATATCTTAATAAAAACATATTGATTAGTTTATCATCATCAAATCTTTGCTATAAAAATGGGTCTTTTCAAAAACTACATTTCTGCTTTGTTTCTTGCCATTTGTCAATTATATGTGCATTTCATCACATCAAAATGCTTTTTATGGAAAAAATTAGTATAGATATATAAAACTTTAGTAGTGTTGTACTAAATGCTTATATGTTCAAAAAATAGGTTTACCCAGAAGGTACACACATCATGATCCCTTGGTTTGAAAGGCCAGTCATCTATGATGTTCGTGCACGACCCCATCTTGTAGAAAGCACTTCTGGTAGCCGTGATCTACAAATGGTACTTCTCTGTAACTCATAGTCCTAATACTATTTATCATTGTATCCGTCAGTGAATCAGTTTCTGTAAACTTCTTATATTTTTCTTGTCGTAAGTCCTCAAGAATTTTTAAATGCACATACTTTCTGAGCATCAGTTAAATTGTGCGAATCAGGTGAAAATAGGTCTTCGGGTGCTTACTCGCCCTGTTGCTGATGCATTACCAGCTGTTTATCGAACTCTTGGTGAGAATTACAATGAGAGAGTACTGCCTTCAATTATTCATGAGACATTGAAAGCTGTGGTTGCACAATATAATGCTAGCCAGCTTATAACTCAAAGAGAGGTATGCCACAATTCACATCATGGTGTTTAACTGATATTAAATTTACTAAGCTTCTTAATTATGTGTAATCATGAAACATTTTTTCTACATGTTCTTTTTTATGCTATAGTTGTGCCTGATAATCTTGACCCAAAGGAGGATAACCAAGAATGAAATGGATAAGTCTTTTTTGTTTTTGGGTTAAGATGGGTCCCTTGCTATAGACAATGGGTTGAGATGGGTAGAGAAAAAATATTTTAAACTTAAAACAAGTCAGAATGGATCTATAAGATTAATTTCATATGCCATAGTGGGTAAGTTGGGTCAAAATGGATAAGTCAATACACGTAAACCATTTAAGAAGTTTCTAGAAATCTACCACAACCACCCCCGAAGGTCATCATTGTAGAAACTGCCACCAACACCCACAACCGTCACCATCGTAGCCACCACCACCCACGGCCGTCACCATCGCAGCCACCACCACCCACGGCCGTCACCATCGCAGCCACCACCACCCACGGCCGTCACCATCGCAGCCACTACCACCCACGGCCGTAACCATCGCAACCACTACCACCTACCTTTGTTACTGTCGCTGCACCATTGTGGTATATGGTGGTGAACTGGTGATGGTGAGTGATGAAGAGGAAGAAACAAATGTTTAGAATCCTAAACATATATATAAACATATGTATGTACGTGTGAAGATATGGGGTTTTGCCGGTAAACACTGAACATATATATTTGTGTATGTATATATATGCATATATGAGTGAAAACTGAGCAAATTTTAAACAAGATATATACTATGAAAACAACTTTTTTTAAACGACCTGTTTTGACCCATACGCATTTTTATTGTAACTTGTTTAGACCCAGACCAAATTGACTTTTATAAAACAATCATACTGAGCTGAACCCATGCTGGTCTGACCCCTTCGGACATGTTACCCTGCCAGCTGCCTGACCTGACTTGGCCATTTTGACAGGAATAGTTATAGTATTAGGAGATTTTTTTCTATAGATCAATATTGTGGCCACTTTTTAGGCAACAATGAAGATGCTTTTTACAAGTGAAGACATTTATATAAAAGCATGTTTGTGTAGGCTGTTAGTAGGGAGATACGAAAAATACTTACAGAGAGGGCTGCCAATTTCAACATTGCCCTGGATGATGTATCCATCACAAGTCTTACTTTTGGGAGGGAATTCACTGCTGCTATTGAAGCCAAGCAAGTTGCTGCACAGGAGGCTGAGAGGGCCAAGTTTGTTGTTGAAAAGGCCGAGCAAGACAAGCGCAGTGCTATTATCAGAGCACAGGTAACACTTTTAATGTTTGACTGATAACTCTCAACTCTGAAAACAATAAATGGGCTGGGTTAACTGCCTAAACTTTATTTTTTTTTTTTTAAACTTCTTTCACCAAATATTTTATGGATTGTAAGTTTGTGAAATATGATTACAATTTGTTGCAAGTTCTTAAAGTTTTTTTATCTTTTCTTTACCTTACTAGTTGAGTAGTTGGTGTGTAAGATATGATTAAATAGGTCTTTTCTAAAATCTCTAGAATAAAGGTTTTTTGGATGAGGCGTTACGTTTGCCCATTTTTTATTTAGGTCTTTCTTATTTTTATGCTACTGATTAAATATAAAACATAACATGAGATTATTATAATATCAGGGAGAGGCAAAAAGTGCCCAACTGATTGGCCAAGCAATTGCCAACAATCCAGCATTTATAACTTTGCGGAAAATCGAAGCTGCTCGAGAGATTGCAACAACAATGGCAAATTCATCTAACAAAGTCCTCTTGAATGCTGATAATCTCTTGCTCAACCTTCAGGAAATGAGCCTGGAAAAGAAGTAGTTAAACTACATCTATGGAGTAGCTTTATTTTTGTTGTTTTGACACACCCTTTTCTATATGTTTTTATTAGATTGTGCACTTTGGGAGAAATCATGTATTATGATTTGTGATACATGAAACATGATGGTAATTTGTCGGTTTATCAAATGTTGGACAATAAGCTTGCGCGGGACATCATCGTTGGCCTATTCATGTGGTACTTGATATTGCAATGAAACTGTGT
The DNA here is from genome assembly GCA_009363875.1 of Mikania micrantha. NCBI lineage: Eukaryota > Viridiplantae > Streptophyta > Magnoliopsida > Asterales > Asteraceae > Mikania > Mikania micrantha. The sequence continues at coordinate 69,594,118 of CM018681.1, read as the reverse complement.
TTTCTGTACTTGAATGGGGTTTTTTTAGAAGCAACGAGTCTTTTTGGAGATCACTCTTTTCAGATCTTACAAATAGTCATGTGTTGTTTATATTGCAATGAACCAATGAATGTGTTCTATTTTACTTGATTTTGGGATACTAGATTCATTGATATATTGCAATGAAACTGTGTGTTTGTACTAGAACTGGGTTTTTTTTTGGAAACAAGTCTTTCTGTGGATCACTCTTTTTAAGATCTTACAAATAGTTGTTTTTATATTGCAATGAACCAATGAATGTGTTCTATTTCACTTGTATTTTTTGGATACTAGAACCATTGATATATGGTTCCTACTTCAAAAAAATATAAAGAATTTTTTTTTAAAAGCTTGACTATTTAAATGATCAAAGCACTATTTCATCTCTACATTGCTACTATACGAGAGTCTTGGTGATAATTGTGGATTTTTTCTTTTGCCTCGGTTATATATTCTATTGAGGATCAAACACAAAATCAATACAAGTAAAAATTTCCCATCTCTTCTAATAAAATAACACAAAGTAAAAGTGATGTTGTACTTGTACATACTCTAATAAACTACTTCAATGACTTTGAAATATGTAGATGATTTGGATTTTTCTTCCATTTAATGATTCGGATTTTTGTTATGTATTTTTCTGGTATTGAATTTTAGTTTTTCTACTAGATTTTTATTTTTTTATTAAATTTTTTATATTTTGTACTGATTTTTTAATTTTTGTAATAGATTTTTGTTTTTTTACTAGATTTTTGTTTTTATATTTTAATGCATTTTGTTTTTAATGGATTTTTTTTGTACTGAATTTTTATTTATTTTTTTGTATTGAATTTTTGATATTTTGTACAGGATTATTTTGATTTTTTACTTGATTTTGTACTGGATTTTTGTTTTTATGTTTTTAGCCTGTTACATGTCAGATTCTTATTGTTTCTACTATTCTTAAACAAAAATTGCTTTGTATTTGATCCAACCTTTATTCTATTACCATACTTAACTAAGGATGTCAAATTGTCAATGGGCCGGGTTTGGAACGGGTTTGAGTAATACAAGTTCCTTACCCGTTTATAAAAGTATGTCCCATACCCGTCCCAAAACTTATCGGATATCTATCGGGTATTTACCCGTCGGGTATCGGGTATCTCGGCGGGTTTCGCTAATTATACTCGTTGAAAATAACTAGCTTAAAACACATCGGGCATCGGGTAACTAATAATAAATTTATTTTTTTTATAACCAAAAACTATATGTTCAAGAACAAATATTAATACATCAAATAGCATAAAATTTCAAAATGTCATAAGTTGATTACCATCGTTCAAGAGAAACAAAAAAATAGCAATTAACAAAATGGTTAAAAAAAATATTGCAGTTGCCACAAAAAAAAACAAACATAAGTAAAGAAAAAAAATATATGAACAATTTATAAAGTTCAAAAAGAATAATAAAGAAACAAATTATATCTACTTCAAATGTATATAAATGAGTATTTATAATCGGGTACACGGGGACGAGTAAACCGGTATATATAATTGAGTAATCAGGCCGGTTAAACAGGTATATGAACAAATCTCAAGCCCGTCCCATACTCGCGAAAATTTGAAAAATTAATCTCATATCTGGCCCAATACCCATCGGGTTTGAGAATACATGTCCCATATGTAGCGAGTTTTGGGTAAACCCGTTAGACGTGGGTTTTTTTGCCATCCCTATACTTAACCAATTGAAGAAGAATAATAATCAATAGAAGGCATCTTTGGAAGATGAGGATTTGAGTAGAATGAGCAGCAAAGAAAAATAAACATTTACCTATTAATATTTCTATGAACACATGTCAGTTTTATATATAAAACATATTAGCAATTTAAAAAACCAACATGCACAATAAATTAAAAAACTTATAAAATTCTTAAAATTTAAATCTGGAAAACTATAACAAGCAACTTATTTTTATTCAATAATTTTTGTTAACACGAAACATAATTTTATTAGCCTTAAACCAACTTCTGTGATATATCCCTTCGTGGGGACTTCAGCCATGATTTGAAGGGCCTCTTCTCTGTCGGGGCACCGCAAATCAAGATCTAATTTTTCCTCTTGAAATTAATTCATCAGCTTGATGATAAAATCCATGAGCGTTCCAGTGGGCGTTATTCACGTCTATCCCAAAATGTACTATTTTATTAAATTTAAAAATTAAACAATAAAGATTATTAATTTATTAAAGTAAATAAATAAAACAAATAAATGATTGAAAGTTTTATTAAACAAATTTTTCTTCAAATTTATATTACTTAAAATATAAAACAAACTTTGTTAATAAATCCAACTGTTATGTTTTATGTTTTTTGTAATAATTAAAAAAATTATTGATGTATATTTTGGATAAAATGTCCTTATATTTTAATTATTATATTTAAATTTAATTGTTACATAATTGAAACTAATATCTTACACTTCATAAACTTACATATAATTATTTTTTAACATCTTGTATATTAAAAGATATGTATAACACATTTTAGCAATTTAAAAAACTCAATAAACATAATAAGTTTTTTATATTTCAAATTTATTAATATTTTAATATAATCAACTTTTTTTATTTAGTAATTTCATAAAGTAAAAAACATTATTCCAATAGCGTCAATTATTTTGTAATAAATTAATATTTTAAATTAAAGTGCTAAAATTTTAACTGATTATTCATTTATCAATGGAAATGATTAGAACAATTAAAATGGATCAAAATTTGTATTAAAATATGATTAGACCAATCTCTTTTCAATATTCATTATTTAAAATATAAAAAAACTATTTAATAAATGAATAAATTTTATTTTTTTAATTTCAAATCTTCAACATTCATGTTTACCTAAATTTATCCACTAATTTCGTAATATTATAAAATACATATAAAAAAATACAATGATATATACATAAATAAGAAAATAATAAAAAATAATAATGGTTTCTTTCTTTGAATTTATCGTCATTGATTATCATTTCTTTTTTAACATGTCATGTAAAACTATAGATATATGATAGGAGAAAAAAACTAGGTAAAATAATTGAATTCATAAAATTTTATGTTCATTGAAATTATATTATTTTATTAATTTTTTTTTGTGAATTAAATTTTTATTTAGTTACTCAAGAACAGTTGCACATAATTGAAATAATACAACGGAACGGTTCGTTTTCTTCTCACTTTTTCTCACTGATAGTAAACTGAAACTAGGGTTTCATCATTCACAGATGCTACAACCATTTATAGCTATTGATCAAACTGTAGTTTCTCGTTCTCTAATTATCAGTACTTCCAATTTCTTTGATCCAAACAATCTTACGTTCGAATCTGACTTATTACCCCTGATTTGCAGCAACAAGTATCCTAATCTTGAACAATGGTTTATCAAAGAGGCGATCGAGTGGAAGTTCTTAACGAGGAAGAGGGTTTCGTGGGTTCATACTACCCTGCAAACATCATCTCTCGGATCTCCACCAAAGAGTACATCGTGCAGTACAGAACCCTCGTCAACGACGACGGGTTAGGGCCCCTGAGAGAGGTCTTATCCGCCGATCGGATCCGACCAAAACCGCCGGAGATCGTGACCACTGGATTCGGTTTGTCGGATATGGTTGACGCCTCTGATCACGACGGTTGGTGGGTCGGGAAGGTTGTGAAGAAGATGGGGTCCGAATACTTGGTGCGTTTCGAGAACCCAAGTGAAAAGATTGCTTACCCAATGAGCAAGTTACGAGTTCATCAAGAGTGGAAGGATGGTGTTTGGGTATATTGCAAAAAATAAGGTATTTTCTTTGATTCAAGATTGATTGAAGTGGTGTTTGGATTCTAGTTTGATTTTGTTGAGTCTTTTGGTATGATTTTGATCTTTTATTTGCGTTTCACTTGCATCAGCAAACCTTCACAATTCGTATCTGAATCGATACCAATCAGCAAGAAGAATACATCATGTATTATCAGAATGTTGCCATGAGATTGAGCAAAACTAAAATAAAGTAACTTACTATATTCTATTTTTTAGTAGGTTTGGCAGAAACGATATATAAACCTTACTTCTATCTAAGTTAGTTTAGAGAGGCCGATATAAAGAATGAGTGAATGTTGTTCGAATTATTAATAATAAAAATGTTTTATTATTAATTTTGGAACATAATAATTATTTGTATATGTTACGAATACGATTATTATCGATTATGTTCTTGTTCTACGATGTGAGAGGATCATAACGAACAAAACGGGATCTAAAACTGAGCTAAAATAAATGAGATATTGATGTTTAAAGTTATGTGGTTTAAACATTAATTTTGTAATAAATGTGGGAACGGATTCTCACATTGAAATAAAAATAAATCATTCATCAGTTTATAAGGAACGGTTATAAGTATGTATTCCAATACAACAAGACACACCTAGTAGCAATCAGGAGGGTGCGAAGCAATCGTCGCGCCTGTGGCCAAGGCCGAGGGAGATGGGCATAATGTGGCATTTTGATGGCAACACACCTGCGACCGGGCCCGTGGCCGAGGGTGTCACACCCCTGCCGAAGGCAAGATCGCAGGAGCATGACTGATTGCATATCACAACACATGGTATCCACAGAAATACCAGACAATGCAAAAGTGTCGCAACATGTGCAGGCACTATAATCTGGAAGTAAAACATAAATAACCCAACTAGCAAAAACATATGTTTAACTTTTCAAGCAAATAAACAAACACAGTCTAAACAAAAACTTAACAAAATGCAAATAGGTCTCCATGGCAGTCTCATTCCTCAAACTTTATTTATCCTTGGTTGTCACCTGAAAAGCACGTCGAAAATGCCGACTAAAAGTTGAGTGAATATGTAGTTTTATAATAATAAATGTTGTGCTGCAAGTATTATATAATGACTGATGTTCATAAAATAATGCAAGTAGATATCGTAATGCAATTGTTATGCGTCCACAATAAAGCCTAAGTGACTGTTGCCTTTGGTACTTTTCGCACCAAGCCATAGTATCATATTATTGACTTTGGGATATATTCACTCCAATGCCTAGTGCCAGATGGCGTGTGTCAACTGTTACTAGTAAGTCTAACACGAAGGAGTGGGGTTGTCAATCCAGATAGTACTATCTAACACCTACCCATCGGTTTATCACGCGAAGTTAATGATTATGTACAGACATATAAATGTCGGATTAGAATAAACCCATACAATTCACATTTGATTCACACTTGATATCAAATAACCAACGAGTCATGAAAGAAAATGAATTCAACACATAGTATAAAAAATTGACGAGCTTTTCGTCTCTGGTTAATAAAATAGTAAAAAGGGACTACGTACTCACCTTAGTTGTGAAGTAACTTGAGTTTTTTTTCCAATTAGTTGATATCTCTGATTGATCCAAAACTGGATCCTACAATTTGGTTAATATTTCAAGTTCAGATTGAATTATACACTTTGGTGTATCCAATAATTAATTGACCATGTTCAAATCGAAATAAATTTATTTACTTGACTTTGATTAGTTGAAATTTATAAGATCCTACGTAAACTTAGTTGGTTTATACCTGTTAAACATATTATTACTATTTACCTATGTCTTACTTGTTTATCCATTTGTATGTTTTTATACATATGCATGCTTTGTGTATATGCATACCTTCCTTCAGTGTATCACGTTAATTTCATTTGTTCTAATCCTCACATATACACACTCCATCACGCATGCATACCCAATTCACAAACTTTTAATTTTTTATTATTTGCCTACCCACGTTGCATTCCTATATTAGCTAGGACCCTATGGCATAACTCTCAATTATATGCCTACATCACCCATCCAACTTGATCTCGACTCTACCTTTTAATTCCTAACTAAATCAGGCCCTCGCTAGCATCCTTAATCACGAACAAAAAACAACCAACTCCCCATCCTGTAACCCACATTAGCTTAACACTTCTCTTCATTCATCCACGGTGACGGAGCTTGGGCGGGGTAAGAGTGGGGTGAAAATTTTTAAAACCTAGAATACATTGTTAATTTTTTGAAACGAGGGGGGCCAAACCACTAAATTTAACTAAAAATAACATTTCGGCCGAAAATTAACATTACGAATGGAAAAAATAAAGCTTCGTCATTGTTCATCCAACCTTACCACCGCACGACTATCGCCCCCTCTCCACCATACCTACTTAGAATCTAATCTGACAGATCGACCACATGGATTTTTGCTCGGTACCACAGAGTTTTACTAAATGCTCACCACAGTCTTCACCCTATCGCCATCTGTTCATGTTTGGCTTCAAATTCATACATGTTGTTCGTCTTTTATATGTTTCTGTGTTTAACTTGTGTTTATTGTGTGAGTTTAGAAAGAGACAAGTTGATCGATGGTACCTTGATGGAAAGGAGATCATCGGAAAGCTTAAGGACGATAGTAACTCGACCCTTGGTAATGACAGCAAAGTGCTCCATTCAAAACAGCAGTACGCAACAAGTACTCTAATGGAACAAGAGTTTGATCGTAGCTTGGGTTTTATAGTAGGGTTTAGTCGGTTTGTTTGAAGGTCCGGATAACGATTGAGATAATTTTTGACGAAAGTTCGGGATTAAATTTCAACCGGGAGACATATGGGTATTATGACTTTTGAGTTAATTACGAATGTACCATTGTATTTAATTAGAAAATTTACATTTTGGACCTTCAACTTTCTACTACTATTTTTAAAACACCCTCACTATTGTATCATATTTTTAAACTTCATATACTTAAACTAGACCATGATTTAGTCAGATTCGTGTTCTGATCGTCTTATTTGATTTCGCTAATGTTTGTTAATCAGTCATAATTTTTCCGGCTCGTTATGAGTTCACTCAGGGTGCGCTTACGTTTATTTAAGTAGATTTATTAACGTTTCTAACCTTTGTGATTCCGACTTAAAATCTTTTTATTTTTGGCGTTTTAATTAGTCGTTTTAAGACATAATATAATTGAGTATATATTTTATTTATGAAATCATAATATAATTGAGTATATATTCAGATTGTACCTTGATTTGTAGACGAATGTCACAGAGGGTTATGAGCATAATGTGGCGTTTTGATGGCACACTTTGCACACGCGCATAGCCTCGAGCTGCTTTTTAGGGGCATTCAATGGTTCATGTTATGATTAAACGGTACCATTAAAACATATGCATTGCGGTGTGATGGTACTATTAAAAACTATACGTTGTGGCATAATTGCACAATTAAGAAACATATGAAGTTACGGTGGATCAATTATGAAGATTGAAACATACATAGAAAATATAATTATATCTCGTATGTTGTGTTACATCAATTTTGAAAAGTAATTTAAGAGATAAATATAAGAAAATTAAAAAACGTCATCAATTCATTATGGGTATTTATGAACTTCGTTGTTCACATTTTGTCAGTGATTTTAACGTATTAAGTACAAAAATAGAATATATGTCATTATGATGATTCGATTATGACGATCAAAACATAAATAAAAAACATTTATATAACTCAATCAATGTTGGTGTTGGTTTGATTCTTCATGGTACAATTATGAGTAGTTTGTCGATATAATTTATGATTATTTTTTCCTTCAAATTAATGAGTGAAAGTAATTAACTAGTTATGAAAAAAAATCATATTATATAGGTAATCTTTAAACTTTTGAACTTTAAGAAGGTTTAATTGATATTTTATAAAGTTAAAAGTTGATATTTGAAGTGGTTAGTATCAATAAGTGTTGTTAGAATCAGATCGATTGGATTAGGAGCCAATGAGGTAATAGGATGGTAGTTGGACCGTCTTTTAACATTATAACTAAATTTTATATTTTTAAGTATGTTTGTGTTGTTAAAATGTTTTTATAATTCTATATTTTTTGGTATTTTTTTTAAATATTTACGATATTATCTAGGTAATCTTTAAACTTTAGTTAATCAGCACGAACATCCATGTCATTATTAGAAGTGCTAGAAAAAGTGATAAGATTTGAAAAATCCCAAGTCAAACGAATAATCATATCCGAAAAAAAACAAATAAGATTTATGCGCACCTGCAAAACGCTAAGGATACATATTTAAAAATTTAAATAGAGCATTCAAATAAAAAAGCCCCAATATCACAAGAGGCACGCTCTCGAATTGTGACATTAGCGGATTTCATGATAATCATATTCCTTTTATTGAACTCTCGATATGCCTTAGCAACATATAAATATCCGACAAAATTAACCTTCATCAACCTTAGAGTCGAATTTGGCTAAATGGTTCGAAGTATTCAGAATTGCGCGCACACACTCAAATTGTTATAGATACCTACTATAAAGTATTCCACGTAGCTGTTGTTGTCGACAGTTAATCGGAATAAACAATTTTCAGTTAATAACCAGTTTTTCAAACCCTAAAGCCCTAAAAAACCGAATTGGTTAAATGACCAATAAATGTTTTTTTTACTATAACTCAAGTAGATTACTAGTAAAAACTGGTTAAAATAATTAGTTCTAGTACTTGAAATCATGATTCTTTTACCAACAATTATAATATATTTTATAAACAATTCGGTTAAAAAACGAGTTTTTTTTTTTTTTTTCATCCAATGGATCTACTTTTAACATGAAATGGACCAAAAGTGTGATTTGGTATTGATTTTAATAGTTAATAAGCACCAATGACCTTATAATTTAACGGTATAAAGGATGAGGATATAACTTGGGCTTTTAAGGTCTCATGTTCTAATTCTGACTTTGATAGGTTTTACCATAGTGATGAGTTTTCAACGAAATTAGTAGGATATAGATAGTGTGGTTTATCCAATCGACTATTGGGGTTAAGAAAAATAGTTAACAAGCCTAAGATGAAATGGTTTGAAAACCGCAACTTCCCCTGCATACTTCCCATGTGTGAATGTCATGAGTTACTCAAAAGTTTACCCAAAAACCCTTTAAAATCTAGATTTTAATCATAAATCACGTTTTGGTGCGTGTGGATTCCGTTCTTCCACACAAAGTGTCTCAATTCTTGTCACATCTTCTTCACCAAGAAGATATTTCTGGGTCTTCAATCTATATTTCAACGTCCAGAGGGCCAAAACGCGCAAAATCAACAATGGCATCCATCAATTGCCACTACCTTTCAGTAACCTGCACTGCAACGCCCGTGAATCAGGACTCCAGCCCTTCTATACCCACCAAGATCATCTTGCCCAACAAAAAGCCCCAAAAATGGTCCACCGGCGTAGCTCCCGGAGATTACGGCGGACCACCCACCACCACCAAGCTCCGAAAGTATTGGGGCGGTGAAAAGGAAGACCCCATCACCTCAGACGAGTTAATTTGGAACAGAGATTTCATGCCTCACATGAAACGATTGATTGGGGATTCCGATGATTTTGTCTCCGACCCTCGTTTGTCTCCTGTTCAGGTTTCAAATTTCTAGACCTACTTTCTACTGATTCAATCTATTCTAATCGTTATTTATATGTCAAATTGTTAGTGGAGATGGTTTTGTTGCTGAATTTGTAAGCAGGTGTAGATTCTGATCATATTGATATTTTGTGTAAATGAACCAAATGCATACATGGGGTTTATCACACATTAGGAATTGATCAAATGATTGTTGATGAGCCACTTCCATTTTAAACGATAATGCTTCTCAAATTCAAAATTGGCATATCCAAACTTCTACTTATGAGAGTAGATAATTTTTAACTTTTAGTTCATGGTCTTTTCTTTAGGACCATGCTGATTTCTGTGATAAAAGAGGTTATCAATTACTGCTTTCGGGTTCTTTGAAGGTCAGGTCCCATATTGGATAAATGGTGTGGGTTTAGGAGTTGATTATAAGGGTGTGTGAAGTACGCGGTTCAAGAATAAAGAGTTTTATCTCTAAGATCAGGAGATACAATTCCTATATATATATTTCAGATTAATAGTAATCTAGTTTCATGTGAATAAATTGATTTTGAACGTTTTATGCAATCTAAAAATATTTTGGGCAACTTTTGTTCCATTTTGATAAGTTTGAGTTGTTTCTTTTCAAGGTAATGTTTTTCATTATACATGTTTAACCCATTTGAGAGAAAGCACAACGTTAATTTACCCTTTCAAGAGTAAATCAGATGAAATTGCCTTCTCTAGATTTTGCTCTTGAACGAACTGTAATTTGGTGTTTGTTATGTAAATCTCATCATGTTGTTGCATTGCATTTTGTATTTATATAGGAAGAGCCATCTGGATTTCTGAGCTTAAACAGAGCCATGAGCCTAGACAGGCATGAAACCTCCCTTGTATCACACGCACGCACGTATATATACACACATATATTTATGCACATATATATACATCTATATATGTGTGTGTGTAGGAAGGAGCAAATGAGAACTCTTGTTTTTTAAGAGAATTGTGAGTACGTCTTCTTTACACATGTGCAAATTCATTTTTTTACACATATTTACACATGTGTAAACATGTTTAAGAAAAAGCTCTCACAGTTCACATAACATTTAGAGTTCTCAAATGAACCATTGTGAGAATTGCTTTTTAGTTGCACCTATGTAAATATGTGTAATAAAAGAAAACTAATTTACACATTTGTAAAAAAATGTTCTCATAGTTCTCACAAAATTAAAAGTGAATTATTTATTATTTATGAGAACTGTGAAAACCCAAACATGTGTAAAAAAAGATATCATAATCTTCTTAGAAAAATAGCAGCTCTCAATTGATTCTTCCCATGTGAGTGTATAGACACACACACGCGCGTGCATGTGTTTGTATGTATATATTTGTGTATTTCGATAAAAGTTGACCTTTTGTGTTGATCCAATTGACATAATTATATTCTTGATTTATAGTATGGAAGTTGACTTGAGCAAGAAGCTATCAACTTCTAATCCAATCACAGAGAAGCAAGTTAAGGCTTCTCAGGTAAGTAAATATGCACATGTAACTTTTTATTTCTTTTTAATAATTTGTGTCGATTGAAATGATGTTAGGGTACCAACATTATGTCAAGAAAATGGAGACCAGCACCCACACGTCGCGAACAAGAAAAATGGGATAGAGCAACTAAAGCTGCAACCGGAGGCAGTGTATGTATTTCTTTAACTTTTGATTGTTTTATATCCTTTCATTCTTCTTAAGTAGAGCTGTCAAGAAGATGTGGTGGTTGAAACGCCAACATTTTTGTCTATTTTTTATGAACTCTTTGTTTTAAAAAGTTGATGTCTTCAGTATTATTAAAAAACTATATTATTGTGCTTTTAAACAATGTGTATGAGGCGTGACGCAATCTGGGAAATGCCTCAGGGGCTTGAGGCAGCACCTCATGCACATGTGGGTTAAAATTGGTTAAATTAGGGTATGCAAGAGGCGGGTATCTAAAAACAGCCAAAGGGATGAAAAACTTATGAATGGGTTTACTTGGTAAAAAAACTGATATGCAAACGATACGAGAGAGATTCAACTTTCGATTGTACATTAAGCATATTTGGTTGTACATAGAGAATGCCTTATGGCTTATGCACAAGAGACTCTCGCCTCAGCTTGGGAATCTAAACGGTTGAAGCACCTCCAACTTTTTTAAAACAAAGAGCATTATTATGATAATAGTCAATATCTTTGAACAAAAATGTTTAGGGATGCTGTATGCATTAAAAGTAGATCTTGGGCAGTTCACAGTTGGGCAATATTCAATCCGTTTGACCCATCTTTTCTGTTATCGATATAAATGTGCAAATGAGCAGGTTAGGTCACTAGGTGGGTTGACTATCCGACAGTTTTTGAATTCTATAAATAACTAATATATAAAATATGATTGTGAAAAACTGTTATTAACATGTCGATCCAGTTTCTATGAATAAAGTAGTTTCAGAAAATTGTGAAGGCTTAAGAATATATTGGGCAAATTGTAAGATTTTGGCCTGTTTCCTTTTCAGCTGAATTTTAAGTTTTTACTTGTCCCGTTTATCAATAAAAAGTAACTCAAATAGACCCTTTTCACATATGACAGATGTAGTGATCTCTGGTTATTTTTATTTTATTTATATAAATATTACTCAAATTGTAATTGTAGTCTCTTGTGTATAGGATTGGGGTAGGGGGTCTCCTCCAAAGCAGCCTCTCTACCTCATTTAGGAGTAGGGGTAAGGCTTGGTTTCATCTATCTCATCCCAGACCCCACTCAAAAGGGGGAATTCACTGGGTATGTTTGTTTGTTTGTGTATAGGATGTGATGTTCAGGGAAATGAGACGTTCCAAAGGGGACCCAAAAGTGCTGGCTGCTAAATCAAGGGAACAATATATCAAGGTTATATTGTTTTGAATATGCTAGTTTTTTTAAAGTAGCCTATGTTTTTATAAACTCACTTATATCAAACTTGCAGTTAAAGAACAAGATGCAGATTCTAACATTGGCCATAGGTGGTGTTGGGTTAGTGTCAGCTTATGTTTCATACACTCCAGAAATTGCTGCAAGGTAATTTTGTGATTGCAAGTTCCAAATACAACACAATTGTGTTTCTAGATTCAAACATACTGGGGCATCCTTTAATTCTTTTTCTATTTTTCTATTGTAGTTCTTGTTGTACGTACTTTGCTTCTACCATCATACATCACTATTTCTATAATAAATTTCTATTTTTCCATTCTTAACTAAATTAGAAACCTGTGTATTAGAGGGGTTGAATAAAGGAAAATGTTAGTAATAAAGATTTAGGAGTTATAATACAATAACCTAAGTTTTAAGTAAGTAATAAAGTAATAATATTTAAAGTGAAATGAAACGGGAAAAAATATCTTAGGGAGCTAAAATTGTGACATGTGGCAGCATCAGTTAATGATATAGTAACTACCCATATACCAGTTGAATAAAGAAAAATTAAATACTAATCATTTAATGATATTGTAACTACCCATAATTAATAGGATAGAAAAGCTAAAAAATAAAAGAGATAATACACAAGAGAGTGACACGCGGTCTGTCATATAATAGGAGAAAGAGGCAAGAAAATACAGTTAAGTCATCACAAGGTGACATGGTCTCTTTAGTTACTTATTCATTAGTATAGATTCAGAACGTTTATTGCTATGTCACTTGAATTCGCTCTTTCTATATTATTGTTTTAATATACTGGGGATAATTTCACAGACCCCCCTTAAAACTTGGTATAATATCATATTTACCAAGCAAAATATCATAGCATAGTGTATGCTCACGCGAAAACTTACGAGATACACACATACACACACATACCCTTCCTTTAATATTTGTACAAGGATATACGAGGATGGAGCCTAAGATGAAAGGTACGGGTATAATTATGAATAGTATTTAACGAAATTAGTAAATGTTAAATTTTCAAGTGTTATGGGGCATATATTTGCTATTTATTTTTGTTGATTGGCTACTTATGATATTATTCATACTATATTTTAGATTGAGTTCTTAATCATACATATGTAAATGAAATTCGAAGAAATTGTACATGATGGCTGAAGCATTTATACTTGATTTAGAGTGTCTTATTTAAGTATCTAAAATTCCCTTTAGAGCACCCCCCACCCACCCACCCACCCACTGCATCTTTAGTAAGTTTTATATTTGTAAAACCCGAAGAATGAAAAATTAATGTTTAATTCTTATGATTATTATGTATTCAGTTATGGTGTTGGATTAGTTGGTTCTTTGGTATATATGCGGATGCTAGGAAATAGCATTGATGGAATGGCAGATGGAGCTCGAGGGGTTATCAAGTAAGCTCTTCTGTTTCTTATTGTCTGTCATATTTGTACATTACACCTTTTCATAGACAAATAATTATGGACATTTTTCATAATTACATATTTGCCCATTATTGTAACAACTTATCGACATTATTGCTTTTGACCCTATAAAGTATAAACCCTATATTGCCATTATTAAAGGATGCTCTAAACATTTTATTAACAGTCAAACATTGAGGATTGAAACATTGAAAGTGTTTATTTTTGTTATATGCAGGGGAGCAATTGCGCAGCCACGATTATTGGTCCCTGTTGCCTTAGTCATGATCTATAACAGGTGGAATGGGTAAGCCCTTATTTCTTCTTTAAACTAAAAACTATATTCGTTAAAGGTGGACCTTTCTTCACAGTTACCACACCCATGTATCTCATGTATTGAAAGTTGTACCTTTGGACTAATTTAATGGGTAAAAGTCATTATTTTATATACTTTTTAAAAGTACATGCATTCTAGGCAAGTTTAAGAACTTAAATGTACCATAATTGGGTTTAGAGACTTTGTTGCATTTTTTTTTTTTGCATGTTTTTTTTGCATGTTTAAGGACTTTGACATAACAAAATTAGGTTGATAAACTTTTTAAAATTTATGGTATTTACCCTTTTTCTTAAAATGGCTACTTTAGGATGTTTATGCATGTAAAGACATGTTTATGGGTATAACCGTAAATATTGCAACTTATATGTTCATCCACCCAATTGGAACAAAGTTTTCTTAAATCTACTGTTGCTCTTTATTCAAGTTTCATTTCTTTTTCACTTGAGGATATAAAGTTATAAATCACGATAGAAATTCATATAAAATATTAATATATTTTACTATACCATGCAAAATAATGTGTTTAAAGAAGTTAATGTTGTGTATAATTCGATATAATGAACAACTACCACGCCCAATAAATCCCACTTGTAGCATGCCTATTTGTAGAGTTTAGGGACGGTAAATGTATACAAACCATACCTCTATTCTTGCGAAAAGAGAGACTGTTTCCAAAGAAATCTGAAATCCTTAGCTCATGATCAAACAAAGGCAAACATAGTTAAACAAAATACAGATTATGAAGTTAGGAGAGTTACTAATACAAGTGAAATGGTGTCATGATAAATGACAACATATGTAGATCGTAAATCAGAATATCATAAAATTTGATGTGGTGAATCCTGATATAATCCTCCCTCATTTTGTTCTGCAGGATGGTAGTTCCTGAATATGGGTTAATGAACCTAGAGTTGATTCCAATGCTAGTGGGATTTTTCACATACAAGATTGCCACCTTCACTCAAGCGATTGAGGAAGCGATTACTGTTGTGAGTAATGATGCTCAAATCGATTAAACCCACACCAAACGGGTCCTTTTCTTTAACATTTGGTCAGTGCTAACATCAACTCTTTCACCATAACACCAACACATGCTGGTGTCATGGTCATGGGTTCTCAAACCAGCAGCAGGCTAAGCCAACACAGTTGAGTGGATCAAATTCTTGGAAATGATATCATGGGCTAGTGTATGTATAGGGCAAGTTTGGATTCCAAAATTTATGGGTTTGGTCAATTTACTATAGGTACAACTATTTGTGCATGTGTTACAAATGTAGAATGCAACGTCGTTGTTGTCGTTTCTGTAAGTCGTTGTATAGGTCGGTGTTTATGTAAGACTTATTTTTTTTATATACAGCTATAGATTGGTGACCTCATAATAAGAGTTCTAAACTTCTAATTCTCAACTTCATAGAAGGGGATTAGTTGCAAGTTGTAACTTCATTTTAGGCAAGCTTTTCTTTATGCATACTAAATAACTTCATTTGGGTTCGAATCCGGGCTGAGGCATATTTGCTGAAGCAAGGCCTTCAGGCATACGCCCCAGAGCGTTAAATCCGAGGGGACGGTTGAAATCCTGTCTTTTGTGTCGTACCAAGCCGTTCAAAAAAAACTAAATGACTTGCCAATATAATTAGGAAAATTTAATAATGTCAAGATAATGATATATTTTGCATTGACTCTTGCTAAAAGAAAAGAGTTTTTGTCATTGACTTCTTGGTTTAGTGACATTAAGTGTATATTCCTATTTAATATTAATATGTGTAGACTGTGTAGTATATGTTAAAAAAAAACAAAAGAAAAAAAAAGTTTTGTCACAAACATGAGCAAACATGAAACCAAAACTGATAGAGATTGTATTCTATAATAGCCTATCTTTAAAATACAACAAGAAGCATACTCGGTTAAAATCTCACTTTGAGTGAGATTTAGAGAAAAAAAAAACGACACATTTTATCTCTATCTAAAGTTACGATAGTGAGGTTTCTTTGCATGAGTCTTCTGAACATAGCTTTAGAAAGTTAACTTTTAAATCTATTTCTAGTCATTTATTTTAAATATTACAAAAATGTATGGTTTATATTAAGGGCATTTTTAATTAGACACCCCACTTTTATATTTTAACACCTCTGTGGTCCAAGACGGGCCGTACTGTAGGGGTGTTCATCGGTTCGGGTAACGATTTGTTCGGTTTATTTGGTTTTCAAAAAATTTCCCCCCTAACCGTTAACCGAACAAACCGATTAAAAACCAAATAAACTGGTTAAAAACCGAATTCAAGCATATATTATTAATAAAAATAATAAATTTAATTATGAATTCGGTTTAATCGGTTAACCGAATAAACCAAACAGACCGAATTCAAAAAATTTCTAAAACCGTTAACCGAACCGAAAACTGAATTCAGAATTCGGTTCGTTTTTTTTGTTACGGATACGGTTCGGTTATAGGTTTTAAACAGTTTTCGGTTTTTCTGATCACCCCTACCGTACTGGGCAATACGGCCCGTGTAGAGTACAGACAAACATTCCAGGGAATTTCTTGGATTCAGTAAAACATTATTTAGGATGGGTCGTACTGCCCAGTACGGCTCGTCTAGGCCTTGACTTATTTTTCCAAGCCATTTTTGGGTGTCAAGCAATTTGAGTCACTTGATACGGCCCGTACTGGGCAGTACAGGCCGTCTTGAAGCTATTTATTTTATTTAAACTTAATTTACATATGTAAATAATTTTTAACGATATACGTTTAGTACGTGAACTATTTTAACGATATACGTCTATTATGTTAATTAAAAGTCATAATCTTGTTACGTTATCATTTTAAACGATATTGATTATTTACGAAATCGTTTTAACTAAAAATTTCATTTTATAATTAGTTTGTTTATGTTAATTTAAATAATTTAAATGACATAAGTTTGTCGCGTAATTATTAAACAACACAAACAGAAATAAAACAATACAACCATAAACAATACAAATGAAGAAAGAAACATACATATATACACAGCATAAGTTTTACATACAAGAAAACAAAATACAAAAATACAAAAGTAACTACGAACCTCCGGATGGTCTAGCGGACGATCCATCGTCTTGGTAGACGTGTGGCTCAGGGAACGGTGGAAACTGTGACTCGTCCCGTCGCGCATGCTCTGACGAGACCGTCCACTGGACCAAATCTTCGAGCCGCCGCTCGACGCGTGTCTCCCAAGCGGCCCGACGACGATCAACCTGAGCCATCTAGTCGCACCGGGCCACAACATGGTGCTACAACGCCTCGAGCAGCTCGGTAAGGCGCCCCGCACGGTAAACGTGCGGTGGATGATGCGGCGGTGAGTCCTCGCGTGCCGGTGATCGAACCAGCTCCTCCCGAATCGGATCGGGCTCCGGCATCGCCTGGTCCTCAGGCTACTGTTGCTGCTCCGGTATGACGGCGAGCCGGGCTGCCTGAAATGGCCGGCCGTCGGCTCCAATAAACCGCAATCCCAGACCAGGGATGTCGACAGCAAGTCTCATGCTCAGGAGCATCCGATGATCGAGCTTACGAGGCTCGATCGCCGGCAGGTCCTGAAGCAAGTCGACGAAGCCTCTGGTGCGTGCGATGTGGGTGACAAAGGCGCCACCCCACAGTGTCCCGCGCTCCTGTCGGTGGTAGTAGGAGGCGTAGTATAATGCAAAACACTGTGCAAGGTTGCACGGCCTGCTAGTCATGAGTGGGTGAAGATATGACAAATCTGTCGTCGTCACCCACTCCTGCCAGTCAAACGTGTTGTTTGTTGATATGAGGTATCGTTTTAGGTTTGAGTGCTGACTTTCCACCCGTTTTGTTGTACGTTGACCAAAGTTGCGCGTTCTATTGGTCCATGCTGTTACAAACATATCTCTGTAACTGTTTAACCAGGTGTGCGTCAGATACTCCAGAACCCCTGAAATGAAACAAAAAACCAATGATGATATGATGATAATAATGATATATGGTATATGATGCTTACTTTTTTTTTGTCTTTGATAAGTCTTTCGTATAGACGGTTGTAGTTGTAGTCGTATAACTCTGTTGTCGGAGAGTTACAAAAATTCGCCCAGCGACCTTTGAATTTCTTCCAGTCTGCATCCGAAAAGCTTGCCTTGCAATGTTTGGCAATATTTTTGTCTATATGCCATCTGAAGAGATATTTTTCAGCTTCTGGAAATACCTTATGGCACGCACTGTCACATCCCCACCTCTCGTCACTTGTTGATGATGTCACTGAAACGGTCGCGGAAGCATAGTGGTGATGTCTCAAAGATGAGGGGTGACTTACTTGATCCGATATCACAAGCACACAGATTAACTTGAAGTAAATACATTGGAAGGTTCGTCATTAATATCCACATTACAGTTTACAACTAAGTTGATTTAATTACAGAACTAAATTATTCAAGTATAAGCATTCCAAAAGTGTGTCCTCACCGACGATCACTGTTTCCCTGCAAAAAGGTTTAAGTTTGAAAACGTCAGCACAAAGCTGGTGAGTTCATACAGTTCATGTTCCACAATATGATATGTTATACAAGTTCTCAAAATGTTATGTTCAAGATAACCATGGGACCCGTATCTAGTTCCTTTCGGACTGTTCTGTTCTTGTTCTATGAAGATACTACCCATCGGTACATATCTTAGTGCCTTATTGTCTTAATGTCTATCACCACATTAAGAAGTTCTGGAAACAAATAACAAACATTTACACCAAGGGGAGTTGCAAGCTCCCGGCAAATGGGTTGTCAGCCGATAGTAATATCATTGTTTTCTGTTCGGCCCCACATGGGTTCACTAGATACATTTCAGAAATGAGGACTTATAAGTTCTGTGATATGGTTCTGTTCTACAGGCAAAATCCCATGAAATCCACAAGTTCTAAACAATCACATGAAATCACGCAGATAACAGTGATACATATCATATAGTTCTAAAAAGTTTTACAGCGCTACCCCGATGTTTATAAAAGATTAAAAAGAAAATGGGTTGTACGAAACTCACCTGATAACTCAGATATAGCAGAATATCACAAGACTGATAATAGAGAGGTGATTCTGCATTTATTTATGTTTAATGAGCTATTTAGGTTTTAGCTTACTGATTAGATCTTTTTGAACGTTCAATGTCAAAGACATTGCTTTGAAAGTCATCAAACCGATATTAAGTATTTAATTAGTTATTTTGATATCATATCATACAATGTATGATAATGTAGGAACTTACATTGAATTAGATTCCTAATACAAGGTTGATGACACTCTTGATTAATCAGAACAGTCGGATTAACCAAATAGTTAATGTTGTTGATTATAATACTGAAACAGTTTCTAGACAGATTAATGGCTTAGGAATCATCAATCCTTGTTATTGATTACCCAAATATCATGAAATATCACAATGTAGCATTAGAATAGGTTTAACCACCATGTTTAACATACTAATCTGACTGTCATCATAAGCATCAGATAATCGTGATTAGTGTAAAACAGTTGGATTTAACCTTGCATTTCAAAGATTAATCCAACTAATCACCTACATTGTCATAATCAAATGGTTTAAATCATTATAATCATGGGTATGATTTCATGCAAACCGGGCATTACAACGGATCAAAACAAGGATTTAACCGTTAAAACATCATGTTCTTTGTTTATAATCAATCCTAGCCATCATCTAGGCAATAATCAACAATCCTAACTATGTCATTACGTTCAAAATCAAGATCTAATCAATCATTATCAAACTAGAAGGTTAAAAACGAATCATTACCAAAACAGACGGATATCTGGCTGCACAACAACGATCAGGACTTGTAAACACGTTCCCTGGCTTCAAATATACGATCTGATGGGTTTAGAATGGAGTTTTGGGTGATAAAACTCGACTTTTGTTCGTCTGGAGCGAAGAGAGTTCGATAGTTTGAAAAAAATTATAACTTCTGCATGAAATCTGATGAAGAAGATCAAGTTATTCCACCGCCTCATCCGTCGCGTACCGCGACGAGGAGCCAAAGAAGGCTTTGCGTACCGCGAAGAAATCCGGAGGAATCTTATATATTTTGTTCCATCGCGTATCGCCGAGAACTCTCATCTCAGCCTTAGCGTACCGCGACGAGTCCAGAAGTTCAATACTTAGAAAATTTTCTTCGTTTTTCGATTTCGGGCAATCCAGGACTCCGTTTTGCACACGGTTTTTGCCCACGTTCATCATTTCTCGCATACTTTCAATCTATAATAATTACAATCATTAAATCAATGTGGATTTCTAGAACGATCAACTGTGCTCACATCATCAATGACGTGATTTCTCAACTGCAATTGTCACACGCACTCATAATAACAAGGTCTCGATCTGTTATGATCACACGTGGCTCCATACATTTATTCAACATACGCTCAACCATTTCCAACACCCAGACGTAGTTTTCCTCACGCTCTCCGCTTACGAACGCATGAGCAATACTAAACGTCTGGTGTGTGGAAGTCACACCAACAATTTGAATAAATGGAAGCCTGTACTGGTTCGTTTTATATGTCGCGTCCATCATTAGTACGTGCGGAAATGCACGCCACCAGCAATATGATTTTGGATGACAGAAGAAAATGTTTTCCACGACGTTCGTTTCAGGATCCTCCCGGGTATAGTAAACGTAACGCTGACTATTATAACACTCCGACCGATGGCGGAAACGTCGGGATGCCACGAGGGATGTGTAGATTGTTCATAAGCTCGTGGGCTTCTAATTTAAATCATCACATATCATTTAATCAACCAAATTAAATACACAAAAATCATGTCTATCATGAATTAGTTACATCAAATACAAAAGAGATTTAGCTATCTAACTAAATTCTAATCGCCAGAATTTAAGTTATTTAGCTAAGTCCAAGATCCTACGTGATGATGTCCCAAAAGAGTGTAGAGTTAATCTGCCCTACCTACTTATCTTCATTTCCTGAAACATGTAAAAAAATCAAGTGTCAACTACGAAGTAGTTGGTGAGTAATCATAAGTTTTTATATTTAAAAGGTTTTATAAAATGGTTTTAAAAATTTATAATTTTGATGAGAAATTCCACATAAGTACCTGTGAGATAATCCAACACCACATCCAAACACATAATCCAATCACATAAACAAACACCTAACCAACACATAATCACATATCTCATATAATCATAGACAATTATAGATAATCAACCACATAACCATTCAACAATCTCAATCATCAATATTCTCACATATTATATGTGACAATACATGGAATTAATGTTATTAACATAAGTTAAAGACATGATCCATGGAGTGGAAGCAACCCACGAGACAATACATGAAATCAATGTAATTGACCGAAGTCAAAGACAATGATTCATGGAGTTGTGATAATCCAAGAGGCAATACATGTAATCATTGTTAATGACCGGAGTCAATGACAATGTCACACGGATATATAATAATCAGTGATAATCCATAATAATGATAATCCCATAATGTGAATATCATATTGATAAACAGGTATCATCCATGTGTTATCAAAATAATATTTAAAATTGGTATACATGTTTCACCTCCGAGTTTAAAACAAAACAGTTTAAAAAGGAGGTTATGAGAACTCACCTGAGTCCTTAGAACCAATGTTTTTCGTAGAATGCGCGCTCGCGTATACACAATCAAAGGTGACTCAACAATCTGTAATTAATGTGTTTATCATATTCATAAGTACATACGTTTCATCTCAAACTAATGTCCTTAGTGTTTACTTTTTATCTTTAATTGACTTTTTAATTTAGTTTGTCCATTTCTAAGTTAAAACGAAATGTCTGGGATTTTTATAAATAATCGCCTTTGTAATAAGTTTTAAACCTGTCAGTTATAACTATCTAATTGATGATAACGAATTTAGGCTTTCGTATATGTATTCCCATAAATACGTATGCAATAAAGTATTATCTTTTATTCTTGCACACTTCCATACACACATGCATAATTACTTGATCCCACCACCTTTATCTAAACTTATAAAATCCACTTTGTCTTTAAGAGAACTTTAGTTAGACTTTCCTCCTAAAAATTTAGGTTTAAAACAACATATTGAAAATCTATATAATTCTATAAAATTTTTAAAGAAAACTTAGGTTAGTGTGATAAAAAAGGTGGTAATCCCGAAACTTTTTCATGCATGCATGGTTATCCCCATCTCTTATTTCCTTTATTCATCCTTAGTAATTACGTAGGTTATTTAAGTTTTAACGACTCTTGATCGAGCCATTAAACTTAGGTTCAGCTACCCTAGGCTACACCATCCCTTAGGTTCGCTGTTATGAGAATGGTTTAGTTTATCTATGATTCAGCCAGGGGATTAGATTCAGCAAACCTTTGGGGTTCGGCCAACCAAGGTTCGGTGGCCACCCAAGGTTTGTATCACTAAGGTTTGTTGCATAGATCAAGGTTCGGCTGGACCATGGTTAGACACTAGGTTCGCCGGTTGATAATGGTTCTAGGTTTGGCCCTCTTAGTCGGCCTAAGTGAGGTTCGCCCATGATAGTAAAGGTTCGCCGATCCCTTGGGTTCGCTAGGTCCAAGTCAGCTGCAATAGGTTCGGCCTTCACGAGCAGGTTCGCCCCCTGTGGTTTTGCTCAACCAGGTTCGGCCAACTAGTGTTTGGCTGAGAAGGGTTCGCAGCCAAGGTGTAGGGACTCCAAAGGTGTGTGGGGATAAGGTTCGGTCGGTAGAAAGGAAGGTTCGGCCACCCCTCGTCTGACTCATACAGGTTTGCTAGGCCAGCAAGGTTTGGCTCCCATTCTGCTCAGCTAACATAGTTTCGATCGACCCACACCCTCTTCTTCCTCGCGAACCAGTCAGCCCGTGGATGCCCACCATCATCTCTATCGCATATCAAACTGTTGCAGGTCAAAACTACTACTACAACTCGGTCACACTAACTTGTTTTACACATATCAAACCTAAAAATCATGTATAAAGATGTAGCCATGTCGAATAGGGTTTTCACCCAAAACCGAAAAGTAAAAGCTTTGGATTTACCTCGATCGTTGACCAAACGTAGGGTTTCTTTGTATCCTCTTGTTCTCCTCGATCACACGAACGCGTAGGCGCCAAGATCTCATGATTTCGTTGATAAACGAAGAAGTTATGGTAGAGAGAAGTTAGAGAGAGAAAGTGGTTCACTAGTACAAAAACTGGCTTTGGTCACACATAGCCAGAATTAAACGGTCACACTTTCGAATATTTATGTGACTAAAGGTATCAATAGTGTGACCAATTGGGAATGTATTGTCCCACCTTCAAACATTTATGTGACTAAAGGTAAAATATATTTTTTTGAATGAGTTTTTTGTACTCGTAACGTTACGGGTTTCTTGTTTTACAGAGAGAAAGAATGTGTAGAAGTGAGGAAGAAGATCTTCCTTCTTATATCGCGTATCGTCACCCATGCTCGGTCTCGTTTTTATCGCGATAAAATTAATAAAATGTTCGGTTTTATTTGTAAATGAGTTTTGAAACATAAACCATGTAAATAATTATATTTCGTTTTTCATAAAATGATTTTATTTAAATATCGTTGTTTCGTAAAACGGTTTCGTTGAATTATTTATTTAAACAAAATAATTCGTTCTTTTTCGTTTTAGGTTGTGATTCCTAATAAATATTTTTAGTTTTCATTTAATAATTTAATATCGTTAATATTATTTAATTCTCTCGTCGAAACGCGTTACTTACGTACATATTCGTAAAGATCGTCACCTTTGCGTATCCGACGCTCGTATCGCATTTCGATTTGATTTACAATTATAGAATATTGTTTCAGATTATTATCCCTAATAATTATATTCGTGTGGATCGTCACCCACGTGAATACATTATTAAGTTAATATAACATTCGCGTTTAAGTTATATTCGTAACCTCACCATCGCGTAATCCTTTCCAACATTATTTTCATTATTTTATTTATTTTAATTTTATAAATTCCCAATCCAAAACCCACTAAACCATATCACTGACACATCCATGATAGACCGAAATATGCATATGTATAGGGCATATGCAGGGGTAGATAGCAACCTTCTCAACACCGTCCCACCGCTATTTCGATAAACTATGACCATGTGTCGTTGACTATGTTTAGTAACCAAACCATAACAAACTCCATTTCGTTTCCATTTTAAACCAACATCCGTAATCTGTGAAGTGTAACTGCGATAAACTCTCTGCTTCTGTTTAGTTGGGTTACAACTAAACTTCCCATGGTTCACGCGTATAAAAATATGTTCTCATATGTATACCAAATCATAATAATATCATTCAATAATTAATTATCATTAAATAATATCATATCAGGTCGTGACCGTACAATCGTACATGTGTACGGACAACCTGTAGTACAGTGATGTTACAACTATGAAGCAGGTTTTCCAAAACCTGCATCGGAGTATCACCGAATTTCTTCTTGTTTTTCATTTTCTATTGTAAATTGTATACATATCTAGAGATGGACACGTTTGCAGGGTTATGTTTCTTTATGCTCAAAAGAATGTTACGTGGAACCATGTGTTGCTCGGTCAGATTCTCAACCATATCTTGTTCCCTGAGTGAATCTTCTAACATACGGATGACCCTCTAGATTTCGAGCAGGTTCGGGATTGTGATTGTCGTTTATCACCTGTAATTTACAGGATTCACGAACTTCGTTGTATAACCTTTCAGCTGAAACGGGCAACCGATTTTATTGCTGCCTGACCGTCTTAAGATTGCGATGCTATTATGCTCGCCACCACAATCACACATGAGCCAGACTTTGATTACATTGCCTGTTGTCTTTGATTTCTTCGTTCTTCTGTTGACTACAATGTAACCATTATCTACTGCTCTACTTTTCACCCACCCTACCCGCGCTTCTTCGGAAATAAACTCCTGACATATAAAAATAATAATAAATACCATAAATAATAATCATTACGTATAATCATCAATATTTATGTTTCATTTAAATTACCTCTTTTGTTTCCTAGTTAATGTTTGTATCCGCTGGCTTTTCTTCATAAGCCTCCTCTGGTTTACTTTGTTTACTGTCATCATACACGAACCCATAATCGTTTTATTGCGCATACCATGCTTGACTATCAAAACCGACATCAGCGTTAGGTTCAGCATTCAGATCTATCGTGTCGTATGAATACTCAACAGGAGGCTCTTCATTCAAATACGACACGTAATCGTAGAAAAAACTCCCATCCCAGAATGACATCGTTACAAATCTGAATTATAGTGAGATATCTTAAAAAACATATGCGTTCATTTGAAACGATTCAAGCTTATATAGAAATTTCAAATTGGTTCAATACAGCCCGTACCGGGTCAAATCAATGTCCTTTCATGTCAGCAGTGTCAGAATTGAAAAAGCAAGACGGGTCGTACTGATCACTTGGGCCGTCTTGCTTTCAAATCATTGCCCTATTTTCGGGGAGTGTCTGTACGATGAATGAGACGAGTCGTATTGACCAGTACGACCCGTCTTGCTCCCAATCATTGTCATAGGTTGTCAGGGAGAATGTTTGACCCAGTACTGAGACGGGCTGTACTGGACAGTACATGCCGTCTTAGGTGTGTATTTTTAAAAATGGGGGTGTTAATTTAACACAACCCTATATTAGTGTTAAATAGAAAAATGAATTTAGAATAAAAAATAATTAAAACCATACATCTTTTTCATGTATTAAAATGGGTAGTTAGAAATAAGTTTAAAGGTTAACTTTCTATGGATGAATTATGATAAAACAATTAAGTGAGAGGGTGAATTTTAAATAAATAAAAAATAGAGAAATTAATATAACTTTGATGTGAACAAGAGAGAAAACTCTTGAAATGTAAAAATAATGAGATGATTTTTCCACCTTGATTACTTAAATTACACAAATAATCTTTTGAGTGTCTTATGTTGAGGTTTTAATTATCACTTTTTAGGAAATTAATGTAGAAAAAACATAAAAACTTATATACATTAACTAGCTTATTGATTTGTATATTACATATAATTATATATTAAACATGTTTTTGATTAACAATTTGTTTCAAGATCATGTAACATCTTGTTGATTATAACACTTTAAACCCGTGACGTGGTAACATTATGTGTCGAAGCGTCTCAAATTTTTATATACTTTCAAAATCATTAATTAACTAATTCTAGTCTTATATATGTACGATGATCAAGTACGTAAAGGTTTGGAGAGGAGACGTGATTAATCCGGAATTATGGAAAGCTCCCCCAAAACTTTTAAAAACTAACGTAAAAATGACTATCTGTCTAATTATTAATATATAGACAGCGGTGGAATCAACCACCTCAAGATGCATTCTTAGCCGTTCAAAATCACAAGGATTTAATCCGGGCCCTTTTAAATAGGCGGTTACCTCCCTTACGCGGCGGTTTCTAGCGGTTGCTGAAGGTTTTCCGACGGTTAAGGTGGTTTTTCGACGAACTACGGATTACCAGCGCATCCTTATGCCATATCTCTCCCCACCGCGAAGCAACCGCCACCGCCACCCGGTCCTATTTTTCTCCTACTGCGAAGCCACAAGCGCCACCGCATCCTTTTGCCATATCTCTCCTCATCGCGAAGCAACCACCACCGCCACCGCATCCTTCTGCCCTATATCTCTCCCCACCACCAAGCAACCACCACCACCACACAACCCATTGGTCTATCTCTAGCCATTAACATAAAAACTCATCGATAATCGATCGTCGGAAAACCGTACGCTCCACCAATGTTGCTGCCTTCATCATCGCGTTCATCTGAGCAACACCCTTCTCCTTCTCTGTTGATGTACAGACCACCAACATTACTGCCTTCACCATCACGGTCATCTGAGCACCACCCTTCTCCTTCTCCGTCGATGTAACAAAGAATGGTAATGATCAAATATTAGACTAACATAAGAACCGGTGAAGAAGAAGAACCCCCAAGACCATGATGGAACAACCCCCAAGATGGAACCATCTGGAAAATCAAATGAGAATAATGTTACTTCAAGTCTGAGATATTTTATGGAACCTTTTGTAATACCCTCTAAATATATATTATTTTTTTGGGAAAATACCAAAAATGACCACAGGCGCCCAACATTTTCCAGAAATGACCAAAATTGGTCGAATGGTCACCCCCTATGCAGGCGAGGCGCATGTTCCACTTTTCTAAGACGCTCACATACGCAGCCAGTAAGAATGCGCCACATCACGGTTTTGGTCGTCCACACCCCTAAATCTGACACAGGCGCCCCTTCTTTTACAAACATGTCACAGGCGTACGCCCGTCTAGGGATTTTTTTTACGATCGCTTTTTTACGGGCGTCACGAACCAAAACACAGTCGTCCGAACCACCTTTACAGGCGTGTGTAATTTTTTTTTTTAAAAAGAAAAGTCGTCGGACTTCACCGAACAGTGTAACATCACCATATTTCATGTCCGTACATGTACGATTGTACTGTTACGACCTGATGTGTTAATTATTAATGAATATGGATTATTGACTGTCATTATTAATACTGGTATACATATTGAGAACATATTATTATATGCATAAACCATGGGAAGTTTAGTTGAAACCCGACTAAACCGAACCAGAGAGTTTATCGCAGTTGGATTCACGGAAATGATTATTGTTTCAGAATGGAAAAGAATTAGGGGTTTTTATAGTTTGGTTGCTAAACATAGTCAAGGACACATGGTCATGGTTTATCGAAATGGCGGTGGGACGGTGGCGGGCAGTTGTGACTGACCCCGACATATGCCCTATACATATGCATATTTCGGTCTGTCATGGATGTGTCAGTGATTTGGTTTAGTGGGATTTGGATTGGGAATTAATAAGGTTGAATATAATAAGATAATGAGAACGATATGGAAATTGATTACACGATGGTGAGGCTACGACTATTAATTAAACGTGAATATTATTTCAGAAGTATTAACTTAATAATGTATTCGCGTGGGTGACGATTCACACGAATATAATTATTGAGAATAATATTCTGAAACGAAATTCCATTAATCGTAAATCGAATCGAAATACGATACGAGCAACGGATTCGAAAAGGTGACGATCTTTACGAATACGTATGTAAGTAACGCGTTTCGACGAGGTAACGAAATAATATCTAACGATATTAAATTAATAAATGAAAACTAAAAATATTCATTAGGAATCACAACATAAAACAAAACTGAATAAATCATCTTATTTGATAAATAAATTTAAAGAAAATAAAACGGAAACGTTTTTACAAAACGTTTTTACAAAACGTTTTTACGAAACAATTTAAATAAAATTATTTTATAGAAATGAAACATAATTATTCTTAAATGTTTTGTATTTAAAAATGTGTTTTACAATTAAAACCGAGCATCTTATGAATGTTACCACGTATAAAACGAGACCGAATACCGGGGAATGGAACGCGATATAAGGAAGAAGAGATAACTCTTCCCCCTCACTTCTCACATTCACATTCTCTCACTAGAAAGCAAAAATCGTCACATTCTCTCACTAGAAACTTCTCTCTAAGAGAACTTCGTCATTTCTCAACCGATTCGCGTGATTCTTGGCCCTACATGACCGCACAAGCAAGTAGATGGTGAACCCAAGAAGGAATACTACATTTGGGTGGCTTTTACAGGTAAATCTGAAGCATTATCTTCGGCTTTTGTTAAAAATACATGAATACATGGATTGCCATCTTGTAACCGACTCTAAGGTTTCAAAAACATGTTAATCGAACAAGTATAAGGGTGGGAAGCCAAGATATGGATTTGTAACAGGTAGGGGTTCGAAGAAGAAGATGATGAACAGTGGGGAGAGCTGGTTCGTGGATGATGCTGCCATGGCCGAACCTTTCTGGCCGCCGAACCTTTCTGGCCGCCGAACCTTTCTGGCCGCCGAACCTTTCTGGCCGCCGAGCCCTAAAAAGGGTGGTGAACCTTCCTCTCCTGATTGGTCGAACCTCATGAAGACTTGACCTTAGGTGGGCTAACCTATTTCAGCCACGAATCTTTCCCTTGGCTGAACCCCTCTCGAACGAACCTAGGGGTATACCAGCCGAACCCTTGGATGGGGATACCACCGAACCTCCTCTCCTTGCATGGACGAACCTTAGCCCATCCACGAACCTACTGTGCTACGAACCTGTTAACACATGGGTCGAACCCTTGGCCATAACCTCTTCTTTCAGCCGAACCTTTATGCTTTCACAAACCAGCTAACCGAACCTTATGACCTTGAAAGCAGCGAACCTTATGGCTATGAACTGAATATGGGCCGAACCTTTTCCCTCTTTCGACCGAACCCTAAGGATTTGGAACCATAGGCAGCGAACCTAAAAGGGATAAGCGAATCTATGGATGTTAAGCCTAAACCTTGTCAAAATTAGGGTTAAACAAAAAATGGGTTTTGTAACTAAATACAAGCATGCATGCATGCATGCATGCATGGATGCTTTGGACTACCATCTTTTGTAATATATATAAGTTTTGAATTATGGTTTGACACGAGTTGAACTTTTAACGAAAATAACTTAAATATAATTTCATTAGACCTAAAGTGGATTTTATAATTTAGAAAAATGGTGGTGGAATTTAGTAATCATGCATGTATGTATGAAGGTGTGTATAAATAAAGATAATATTTTTTTTGTAGTATACTTATTTATGAGAAGTATACATATGAGTTCACAAGTAATTATTAACAATAGATAATTGAAACTAACAAGTGAAATTCACATTTTTTTTTTGATGATCATTGATAAGCCTTAGGCATTACAAGTTAACTTAGAATAAATAAACTAAGTGACTAAGCACTTAAGGTTATAAAATGGACATTTACTTGAAATGAAGCGAATATACTTATGAACATAAATACACAATAAATTACAGGTTGATTGAGTTTTTGTTGATTTCATATACGCGAGCGCGCATTTTACGAGAACATCAATCCTAAGGACTCAGGTGAGTTCTCATAACCTCCTTTTAATTCATTTTGATTTTATACTCGGAGGTGGAACATGTATACCAGATTTTTATATTATCTTAATAACACATGGATGACACTTGCTTATTTGTATGATATTCATATTTATGGATTATCATATTCCATAAGTTGTTGCTATTGACTTCGGTCATCCGCGATGATTGCATGTATTGTCACTATTCCATGAGTCATTACTTTTGACTTCGGTTATCGGTAATGATTGCATGTATTGTCACGTGGATTTACACAACTCTGTGTGTCGTTGTCATTGACCTCAGTCATACACAATGATGCATGTATTGTCACTTATACTAATTGAGAATATTGAGGATTGAGATTGGTTGAATTCATACGTAATTGATTATCTATGATTAACTGAATTATGTGATTGTATGTTTGTGTTATGTGTTGGGTTATGTGTTGGATTATCTCGCAGGAGCCATGTGGATTATTTCAGAAAAGCTATAAACTTTCTTAAACTTGTTGTAAACATTTTTAAATATAAAAACTTATGATTACTCACCAACTACTTCGTAGTTGACACTTGATTTTTACATGTTTCAGGGAACGAGGACAAGTAAGTAGGGCATGATAGCTCTACATTCTTTTGGGATATCATCACGTAGGATCTTGAACTTAGCTAAATAACTGAAATTCTGAAGACTAGAATTTAGTTAGATAGCTAAATCTTTTGTGTAATTGATGTAACTAATTCATGATGAACATGATTTTTGTGTAATTAATTTGGTTGATTAATTGTTATGTGATGATTTAATTAGATGCCCACGAGCTTATGAACAATCTACACATCCCTCGTGGCATCCCGACATTTCCGCCATCGGTCGAGGTGTTACGAACAGGCGTCCGACTTTACCGAACAGGCGTCCGACTTTACAGAACAGGCTTCCGACGACTGCTATCTTTCGAATTTTAATTTCAAATTTTACCATGTTAAATACCACCAGTTACACACCGAAAAATCTATACAAAAATTTCCGAACAAACATTTTCAAAAGGATGAATAAACAATATAGTTCCCAACCTACTGATAAACCTTCTAAATGGATATTATCCAAGTGGAGAACTTTAAAATCAACGAATGCAAAGACAAGTGAGAAACCATTAGATAACCGTGGTAAAAATATCCTTGAAAAAGAAAGCGTACCTACGGAACATATACGGAAGCGTAAATGGGCGATTCCAGACGACGAGTCAGATAACTGGTCTGAAGATGTTGTCGAGTTTTTTCATGCCGGTGATTCGGCATTTTTCTATTCTGCGATGTTTTTTAATGATGAAAAACTTGACAAACAATTTTGGGGTACTTTACTTGGATACTACGATAATGGACACCTATCATCAACGGTAAATTTTTGCGATAAGTTATTGTTTTAATTTTTAAATTTGCTTAACTTTTTAATATTTTACAGCATATTGAAGGATGGGTTGGAAGACTCATGAACTGGAGAAATAGGAAAGTTCAAAGTAATCCATCTTTAAAACTACGATGGACAATCTTACCACCTTCATTTGTGTATTTATTGTTAGATTCTTGTAACAAAAATTCTGTGAAGTTTGCAAACGGGAAATCTGCACCATTCCCGTCTTTTTTCGACGTTGATTTTGTTTATTTTTCTTATTGTTTTCAACGTCAAAACTGGGGTCTTTTAAAAGTCGACCTAAAAACACAAGAGTTGTTTTTGTTTGACAACAAACGTACTATCGGTGAAGACTACAGAACACATTTCCATCTTGCATTGGGGAAGATTGCTGTTTATTTTACCGCTTTGCTAGTTACCATTCGTTACTGGAAATAAACCAGACGTCCGGAAGCAAGCATAACATTTGGAATGAATGACGAATTTATCAATTCTTCGAATGCATTAAACGGCAATGAAGGTGTTTTTGTATGCATGCTGATGGAGCATTTAGTAACGGGAAAACCTTTAAATTTAACTGCAGATTTTAATAGTTATTGTATCTCTTTCAGATTTTAATAGTTATTGCAGATTTTAATAGTTATTTGTACCACGAAAAATTAATGAAAAATGATTGTAATTTTAGTCTTTATATTCGTTTATGATTATGATTATTATTGATATTATATTATATTATATGAATAAGTATAATACGAAAAAATTAAAAATTAAATACTAAATTCAAGCAAACCAACGACTTACACTAAATATTACAACTAATTAGTGTAATCAGAATCGAATTCGTTTTCATCATTCCATGGGTTATGATAAGGTGGAAATTGTTCTTCATACTCGTCTTGCCAAGGATCACAAGGAACATACTCTTCTCCTGTTTGTCTTCATAAAGAAGATGAGAATAGTCCTTCATGTATGGATGATATTCGTCCTCGTCCTCGTCCTCGTAAGGTTTGTTTTCTTCCTCCTCATTATTCTCAGGTAAAAATGTATCTTCGACTGGTTTGTCACCTTCCCGTGAAATTTTTTGTTGATGGTCGCCAATTGGTTGTTCAGCTTGAACTGATTCACCTTCAGCTGGTTTCTCTTCTTCTTTCATATCAACAGTTGACATTCTAAAAATTTGGTTAATCGTAAAAAAATTTTGAACACCTTCGTCTTCCTTTATATTGTCCCGAAAATTGTTAATAATTTTTTATATTTAATTAATAAAATTTAAAAAATAATTGTGTAATTGAAAAAAAAGGCAGAAGCCATTTAAAATATTAAAATTTATGGAAAAATGGGAAATGCCCGTTGGGAATAGTAGCCGCCTTTTCGGAAGAGTCGTCCGCCTGGAAAGAGGAGGCGTCCGCCCGTAGTGAACAGTCATCCCGCTGTAATGAACAGTCGTCCACCTGTATTGAACAGTCGTCCGACTGATCCGCCTTCTATGCCTGTTCAGAAGAGTCTGTTTCTCTTTTTCCCGCTTAAAGTAAAATTTTCAACTTTTACTAGGTTTACCATGCCTACATATTCAAAAAAGGAAAAGGTTGGACCACCACCACGTTAGATCGGTCGTCCGCCTATACTCGTTGTCGGCGAATCCGAAACAAGCACAACTCGGGAGTCGGGACCACATTTCTTATTTTATCTGATTTTCCTTTCCATTCTTGAAAATGTTCTAAGTTATTTTAAGTTTTTTTTAACACCCCATTGGGACCACATTTCATTTAAACACTATTCATAATAATTCTTTTACTTAATTTGGTGTTTAGGCTGATTGTAAAACTAGAATCTGTTGGAAATATGTTGAGATGGTGAAATCCATCATTTCGAAAAACGAAATGCGAACACAAATTTGGAACGATCAATGATTCGCGAAATGGTTAAATGTCCAAAGTACGTAGACAGACGGTCAACTAATTTATGCCGTATTGCTTCATCAGGTTGACGTTAATTTGGAATCCGAGTTTGACGGGATAAGATATTTAGTTGGGGTCCGGTTAAAGAAAACCTTTGGTTTGGACCCTGCGAGTTTTGTTTGATAACAGATTTTATGTTTGGTGACAATACGAAAGCTAAACATGTTGGGTTTTCTTTTATTAACCGGGTGCTTTCGGAGAACATTGTCATCCCTTTTTCCGTTGATAGTTTAAAAACATTATTAGAAGAGAAAGAAGATCTTTTTGAAGATGAAGATGTCGTTTGTCTATGTTTGTTTTTGTTGCTTTATTCTTTCTTTATGGGTGTGGAGACTACCAAACTCGTTGAACAAGATCATCTGTTACTTGTCGACAATCTGCAATTCTGAAATGAGTATAACTGGGGATCTTATTTGTGGTCCCGCACCTACCCCAGCCTTTTGAACGTACTGGCAAAAAAGAAACTGCATTCAAACAAAAAAAATTATATCATTCTTTGACAGGATTTGTTTGGGTTTTCAATGTAAAATTGTTCATTTATTTTTGTCTTTCGTAATTAAATTTATTATCATGTTATGTAATGTCTCATTAAATATTTTTTCAGATATGGATTTACGAGTGTTTCCGTATATGAAAACCATTTGCACATACAATGAAAGCATTCCTCGGGCAATCGGGTGGGAGAAACTTTGTAGAAGCCATTGGACATCTGTTCAAATGATATTTGGGAAATTCTATGAGGTTACTACTCCGTTTATCATATGTTACTTGTCGACAAATGACCTTTTTAAGAATTACTAACTTTGTGACGTTTTTTAAAATTATTAGATGGCGTTTAATCCTCGTAATTTATTTCCAACTGATGTCGAGACTCAACAAGAGTGGTTAAAAAAGACTTTCAAATACATCAATGACCAATTTCTGCGAAAGACAACGTCTTCTATGAATTTTCAAACACAACCGGGTGACAATTACTACCGTCCACAACATAATGTGGACGTAGAAAATGAATTTTTTAATGATCTTTTCGTAGATACCAATCCTGCAATGAATGTTCCACATGTAGACACAAGTACAAAACAATCACATGGTGAAGAGACTGTTACCATAAACAAGACTCATTATGATGAGCTTTTGAAAAAATTGGAATCACTGATGACCAATCAGCAAAATCAACAGGGTTATTTTGATAGCATGTTAAAATTTCAAGAACGGACTGATCTACGACTCAGTGTATGGACCAAAACTTTCATACATGATAAATTTATTAATTTAATTAACAAGAGTTTGTATTTTTTTTTAAGTTACATTTAATTGCAGAGATTTTTTCCGGACGAAAACTTTCAAGAAAATGAAGAAAATTTTCAAAAAGCCGACGACATGGTTACCCCGAATGTGGTTGCGTTAAGTGTGAAAAAGGTATTTTATACAGTGTGAATTGGTAAACAGTTATAAAGTTTATTAAACGGACTTTTGTTAAACAATATATTTTAAAATAAAAAACGTTTTAAATTATAATATTTGTATTCGTTAAGGTTCAATTATCGCGCGGACGGGGCAAAAGAATAAAAAAAATCAAAAGTGTTACAAACCCTCTTTCAAAGCCTTGAGGATACACCAAGAATCCACAAAGAAACCAACGAGGTTTATTCTCGTGAACTTATTGTAGAGTTGGCCATTCGTGATGATATCTGGATTTATACCAGTTTTAATCCAAATGTGTCATACTCACATGAATTCTGGAAGTCAGTGACTACTGGTTGGTTTGAAACCGATGTAAGAACACCATTTTTTATTTTAAATTTATGCTCGTAAGTTAAAAATACATTTCTAATTATGATACTTTAATTATTTTAGCAGCAAATCGATTGTTGGATTAATAAAATAATGTTGGAAAGACCGAATAACGCGGTTTGGTCAATTTTGCCAACTTATTTTCTAGCAACAATGTTTAAGTATAATACCTGGCTTGAAGGTATTGGTACCGGTGATATTTGGTCATTTCCATCCATTGAGGGTATTGACGTAGTAAGTGTGCATATTATATTTAAAATTTTAATTGTTTAACAATAAATACTTAACCATTTTTTTATCAGTTTTATTTGCCAGTCAACATGTCAAACCAACATTGGTGTTTAGTTTGCGTAGACCTTCCTAGTTGGAAAATGACTATTTATGATAGGTTTGTTTCATTTGTTAAATTAAAAATACCAGTTTATTTGTTGATGCATAAAATAATACTTATTTTTTTTCAGTTTCCCTGAGATATGTTGTGAATCAAGAAATACAATGTTACTTTATATTGACAACATGTTTCCTCAGTGGTTGCTGTTCAGTGGTCATGATTTGGGTGGCGTATTTAGACCTCCACCGTTTCAAAGAATTTTTCCAGATAAGGTTCCTCATCAAAACAGTTGGTGATTGTGGGGTATGGGTTTGTGTTTTTCTGCAACGTCTGATAAGCGGTGAACCAATATACCAGCAAAATGAAGACACGTCTAAAACGGCCGCTGAGTTTCGTTGGAATTTCTCGAAAGTTGTGTACGAAAATAAAATTAGAGTTGAAAGTGTATGACACTAAACTAGTAAATGAATGTAATATATTCCTCACTAGTGTTATGGCAATTTTTATTATCTTTTAAATTAGTTTTGGTTTATTTAATTATACGGGCGTCCGACTTTTTTTTACGGGCGCTCGACTGCATGTTGTGTTTTTTATTTTGCTATAAATTCCTTACTATCGGAGCGATATGTGCTATACAAAAATGCTTCTCAAAAATTTCCTAATAATGTTTTTAGTAAAATACTTTCATGTAAAGTATTATCTAGAGTTCTCGTCGAATTAAAATCACTTATGTTTCTATTAGTATTCGGGTTTTTAACTCAGTCATTTCTACCTATATGCGTGTTAACCAGAATGACTCTAGTTTACTTAAAAAGTTGATGAAAATCTTTATTTTCCATCATTTATAAAGACAGAAAAAGATGTAGAGCGTGTAATAAACGTACCAGAACAAGATAGAGACGTCGAGCTACAACTTAAAGGATGTCGAGCACGCAACCGGTGAATCTGATTTCGACATTTTCAAATATTTGGTTTTAGAATTCGAGAATATTTTATTATATCGTTTGTAAATTTTCGACTATATTAATCACATTTTAAAATGTATGTATGTATTCGGTTTTTATGTTAAAGTCATTTTCCCTTTTTTTAATATATTAATTAAATTTTCATCTCCAACTGAAACAAATGGGTGTCCGATTGCATCCGAAATTATGAAATGTCAAAAATTTCAAATTATCACGGATAATCGTTCGACTATACTAAACAGGCGTCCGCCCGTAAAGAAAAGGCGTCCGCCTGCAAAGAGGAGTCGTGTGCCGAAAATATTTCAAATTGTGTGGGAGGTTGTCCGCCTGTTAAGAAAAGGCGTCCAACTCGAAAGAGAAGGCGCCCGCCTGGTCTTGTAAGGCGTCCGACTGGTCTGTATAGGAGTCCGAGTGCTTTGATTTTTTTACCAAAATTTCATTTTAAAACTCGCCTATAAATACGGGTGTTAACGTTTTCGTTTTTCAAATTGAAAATAGTTTTTATGTTTTTGAAATTATGGCTTTTTTCATGATTTTTTTATTCAATTGTTTAAAATTAAGTTTTTTTACAATGATAACAAAGGGGACAAAAATATATTTATTTTGATTCATACAGGAGTCTTTATATCTCGTTGAGTTAAATCCACTTATATTATTGTGTCGATGTAATGTGTTTAATTCTCGTTGAATTAAACCACTTACATCGGTCCTTTACTTGTTTTTATTTCATAGTAGATGCGTTTGGTTTTAGGTTTAACCAAATCAAACGTATAATAATTTGGGCTCTCCATACAAGTTCGAGCGTTAAGGTGTTATCCCTGATAACACAGTAGTGCTACGCTGGTAACTGTTAGAGGAGTCCACCTATTTAAATTATTCTAAAAAATATATTATCAAAAATTGTGTTAATTATTATTTTTAATCTCGTTGATTTAAAACCACTTAATTATATATTTATATTCGAAATCTAACGTCGATAAATTCGACGTATACGCGTGCTAATTGTGATTGCACGAGACGTTGTTGGGCATTTCCATCTCTTTTAACCTTCAAAATTAATGCCGGTCCCAAACAACGTCTCAGTGTTGAAGATCAGTTCATGCTTTTATTGAAGATCAGTTCCTGCCTTTGTTGAAGACCAACTCCTGCTTTAGAAGTGAAATTCTCTTGACATCGCGGGTACTGAAGCAACATATATATATATCACACCTCAAAAAAGATGTTGAGCGTGTTCGTCATGTGTTGAACAACTCGCTGAGTAGAAACACAATTGTAGCCGCATGATTATTTCTTCCAACTCTCGTAGAATTAAAAACACTTACTTATTCTTCATCAAGAAGCATAATAGTAGCCGCAGGATTATTTCTTTAATGTCCACCGGTTTTGGTGTTCGTAAAGTGTTGAACAACTCCCAGATTAGAAGTCTAACTCTGTTGTATATATATGAAGTATTGTTATGAAGAAAATATATTCATATGTAATATGTGTTGAGCAACTCCCTGATTGTGTATCATGTAAATTTGTTTATATTGTAATAAAATTTTTTAAGATGACGATATATTTGATTTAGCAGGTTATCTATATATTTTGTAACATTTAACAATTTGCAATATCACAATAATAAAATTAAAATTCATTTAGATCATAAAAATAATCGTCTTGAGTGGTTAAACCAACTACAAAATCACGAAAATTTTCAGCGTCTACATAGTTTGTTGTTGTTTCGTTCCTTTTTTGTATGTATTTGACGACGAAGGCATCTGTGACGATAACGCGGTTTTGCATTGATGGCGCATATGCCCTTTGTGATGACATCTTGAGCATATTGTTGGAGCTATTTCCTCACCACGAGATGAGATGCGTTTATTTTCACGGGGTCGGCCTGCTTGCCTTCGTTCCATTTAGGGAGTCTCTAAGCTATCTTCATCTTCTTGTAACTCCCACTCCGATTCATCTGGAACCGTGTTAATTGACTCCGCGTATGTCGCAGCGTGAACATCATTTTTAAACCAATCCATTGCCCAATGAAAACAGTCCGGTTGTTTCAAAAATTTTGAAATAGCAATCACATGACCGCACGGCAAGCCAGACAGCTGTCATTTTCGATAACTTCATTTTTTGTTATAAAGATCGACAACACAACGGTGACATCCATCGTCAACTGTAAAACGATAATCATCAATACCCCTTACCGGCCACGTC
Source organism: Mikania micrantha (assembly GCA_009363875.1). NCBI lineage: Eukaryota > Viridiplantae > Streptophyta > Magnoliopsida > Asterales > Asteraceae > Mikania > Mikania micrantha. The sequence continues at coordinate 69,555,272 of CM018681.1, read as the reverse complement.
CGACATTTTTTAATTCTTTTTGCAATTTTATTTTCTGCCCAATTTGTTAGATTGTGATTATTTTTATCTGTAAAATTATGTATAATACATCATTAGAAGCAAACAAAAAGCTATAAAAATTGAATATAAATTAAACATTGGAAACTTACCTGCAACTTTTCTTCGCTCAAAATACCATTTATATAACAAAGAAATAAAAAAATAAAGAAGTCTTGTTATAGGTAATTTCCGTGCATTTCGTGACAACGCGTTAATGGACTCGACGCTATTCGAAGTCATGATGTTGAAAAGCTGAACGGAGCAGTGTGACTGAGCCCATTTATGTAAACCGACGCTTGTAAGCGTCTCTCGAATCACAGGCCGGAAGCTACATAGCGTATTAAAATTTTCCTCAAACTCACTGACTCTATAGGCCTTACAAGTTGCCCACAACAAGTTTTCTTGTGATTTACCTTTCAAACGCAAATTTACCATTAAATGCCTACAACAAAGACCGTGATAGGCTAACAGATATACTGTTCTGACAGCCAAATCAATTGATGCTGCTCTATCTGAAATAATTGCAAGATTAGGATTATCAGCAACGCCGTCTTTAAGTTTCAACAAAAACCATGTCCATGTTGGCCCACTTTCTGTCTTCCCAACACCGAATGCGATAGGTAAAATCTGGTTATTCGCATCCATGCCGACATCGAGGAACATGTTACCTTTAAATGTACCCTTAAGATGAGCGCCATCTATAATGATGATTGGATGAACACAATTAACAAAACTGCGAACCTATAAATAATTAATATTAGTCAAAAAAAGTAATGTAAAAATAATGTTATCAAAGTATATAACTTACTGCAGCTCCAACGGCAACAAAAACCATTTCGAAACGGTTAAATTCATCTCTTAGCATGTGAGTCGTTGTACCGGGATTTGCTAATTGAAGATTGTAACAATACGTAGGTAGTTTCAAAAATGACTCTACAGTAGATCCGGCTAAAAGTTGTTCTGCATAGTGTTTCCCTCTCCATGCTTGTTTGTATGATATGTTTACCTTAAATCTTTGGTTGATGTCTTGAACAATTTTCTTTCCTTGGTAAACACGACCGCAATCTGTAAGTTGGTTCTTAATAATATGGCCTAACAATTTTTTATTTGCATTTCCAATGTTAGGATACATTTGCGTTATAAAGCATGTGTGCTTATTGTTAAAATAAGTCACGTGAAACGTATCAGTATCCTTGTAAGTGGAAGCTCTTAAAACCCAGTCGCAGGGTTCAGAAAAACAATTTACCATAAATCTACTTTTTCACTGAAAAGATTCTTTTAAAGCCATCATATAAACAACCAATTTAAGTTTCTTCTTATTATTGAAAATTGTATTAGCAATTGGATGCGTAGAAGATGAAGGTTTTAAAATTTTTGAACCTACACGCTCATACTCGTTTACAGGTTCGTCATTGGAAAATAATTCATTATTTAAATCTATATTAAAATCAGATTCATTGGCAAAATCATTAGAATTAAAAGCAGGGATGTTTAAGTCGGGAATAAAACTTTTTTTTTTGAATTAGATCCATGAGATGATTTTTTTCTAACACGATGTTGACTCACTCTACCATCGTCAACGACATACATATAACACACATCATTGGAATTTTTTTCAATAATTGTTTTAAAAACTGGCATATCATTGTCATCAAATATGTCAACATGATATGCATATGTTGAAAATTTATAAGACAAACGAGCTATTTGGAAAATATTAAAACGATTACAAATAAGCTCAATCAGTTCATCATAACCGATCATACAAGGAATGAATAAAGCGCGTCGAAAACAATCAACATGCAAGTATTCATAGACACCGTTATTATCTTCCTAGTTCCCACCGGTGCAAACAATTACCGTAGACTCCATCCTTTTGAAAATGTTTGTTCGGAAATTTTCGTATAGATTTTTCGGTGTGTAACTAGTGGTATTTAACATGGTCAAATTTGAAATTAAAATTCGAAAGATGGAAGTCGTCGGACGCCTATTCTGTAAAGTCGGACGCCTGTTCGGTGAAGTCGGACAACTTTTCTTTTTCTTTAAAAAAAAGTTACACACGCCTGTAAAGGTGGTCCGACCGACTGTATAGGTGGTTCGGACGACTGTGTTTTGGTTCGTGACGCCCGTAAAAAAATGACCGTAAAAAATCCCTAAACGGGCGTACGCCTGTGACACAGTTGCAGGTGTGGGACCGACGCCTGTGACAGGTTTGTAAAAGAAGGGGCGCCTGTGTCAGATTTAGGGGCGTGGACGACCAAAACCGTGACGTGGCACATTCTTACTAGCTGCGTATGTGAGCGTCTCAGAAAAGTGGAGCAGGCGCCTCGCCTGCACAGAGGGTGACCATTTGACCAATGTTGGTCATTTCTAGAAAATGTTGGGCACCTGTGGTCATTTTGGGTATTTTCCCTATTTTTTTTGTAATACCCCCTGAACAGATAACAATATTCCCAAATAACCTCATGCATGTATTTAATATAATTAAAATAAAATATGGTACGTTTACCAAATTAACGCCATTTTTTAGCAAAATTCCCACCATTTGTACATTTCCCCACGCGCATTAAATTATGCTATCTTAATATCCAAATTTTGAATTAATAAAAATACTATTGACAAAAAAAAAAAAATTGGCTTTCAACCTACTAAGAGTTTCACGGTTCAGTCGGTTTGTTTAATACTATATGTTTGTTGCATGCATGAAACGTATATAAACACGATCAATTCTTGATGAACATATTACGTTCAGTTATGCATTTAAGCTACTTTAGTTCAATGCTAAATAAACAACATTTTAGCATGTTCGCTTATAAACCATATTTATTCATAAAACTTTTATTAGAATTTTAAATAATTTATATTATATAATTATGGCGAGAAATTAAAATTTAGAAAATGGAGACATTGAAGATAACCATTTTAAAACCAATTTATATTACTTTTAAAATACGATGACTAATAGAAAATGATGATTGGTGACATCGACTTCATACCTCAAAGTCTCAAACTAATATTGCTTGACTAAGTACCACAAGGACACATTTTAGGAATTATTTAGCATATAAACAAAATAAGGTTAACACGAATATATTTTTGTTTACATATCAATTTCATAAAATAATAACATTAAACCATTAAATTACCCGGCTATCGGACGGGTATAAAACTAGTTTATATGGCCAAAATCAAATCTTAAAGAGTTTAAATGACTCAAATCAGCTCTCAAGACAGTTAAAAGAACGACCCTAATGTTAATATAATTTGTTTCACACATGGTTTTCTGAGCAGGATCGGGAACCGAAGGTTCAGTTGGCCCAAAATAAGCATTTGAACCGGCTTCAAACAAACCGGCCGATTGAGTCGGTTCACCGGTCGAACCGGATTTCAGTTTTTTATAACTAAAATTAAATAATAAACATTAATTCCAAATCCTATATTTTTTTAACATTATTATGTTTGTTTAAACATTAATTATGTTCGTTTAAATGTTTTTATAATTTATAACTTTTTTGGTTATTTTATATATTTAATATGTTATCCGGTTCTTAAATCTCATCCACCGGTTATACCAGTAACCAATAAAACGTCCGATTCAATGTCCGATTCAGACGTGAAAACATTTTGTTTTCACATTTATAACGTGTCGCAATACAAAATACAAAGTCCAACAAATTCTTTTGTATCAAAAACGTTCGTCCCCACTGCCCTTGCAACACCTCTCATCCTCCAGGACCTCCACCGTCTACCTGCTGCACGAAAACCTGCAACTCCCAAGAAATTGGTCACCATGGAGATCAAACAGGTGCAACCATGAGTCGTCAAAAACTTCACAACCAAATCCCTGTTCTAATTCGTAACACTCTAGATTGGTCCCAACATTCCAAACCGCAAATAAACCCAACACCACCAATTCAACAAAAATCAACCGCCAAAAAATCCACTAATCTCATCAAGATTTACATTGATAATGGGTTACTCAAACAAGCACGCCAACTGTTTGATGAAATGCCTGACCGAGACGTGGTTGCATGGACGACCATGATTTCTGGCTACACGGCCCGTGAATGCTACAACTATGCGTGGATGATGTTCAAAGATATGATGAGGGAAGGTTTGGATCACCCGAATGCGTTCACGTTTTCAAGTGTTTTGAAGGCTTGTAAAGGCATGAAGTCGGGTTCTTGTGGTGCTTCGGGTCATGGGCTGGCTTTGAAATATGGGTTCGTTGGTTCTAGCTTATATGTTGATAATGCACTTTTGGACATGTATGCTAGTTGTTCGGCAAGTATGGAGGAAGCACGTTTGGTGTTCGAAGATATTCGAGTGAAGAATCCGGTGTCTTGGACTACGCTTATAACAGGTTTCGCTCATAGGGGTGCCGAGCTTGCGGCTCTTGAAGTGTTTCGACAAATGTTCATGGTATGTAACAAGCAATGGGTCAAAATGGTTAACTTTTTTTAAACGGGTTAGGTTGTCCAGACTCCAAATCCTTAAGTTTAGAATACAGTTTAAACAACTAGTGGTGTCAAGTGTCAACTATGTCACGTCGAACCATTGACCCGAACGCAGCCCATATATTTGATAGTGTCAAAGACATCACCCTTAACCCGAACACATGTAAAATCATGTAGCTTGAATATTATTCATTTAACACATTTATCTAACAATGTGACGGGTTGTATGAAATGGGTTAAATGGGTCGTGAAGAGATTCGCAGATCAGTTTGGTTACTCGTATTGTTTGATGGGTCGAAATGTTTAATCTAACGGTTACACAAGTCAATCGACCACATTTTGTATAATTAAATGGGTCAAACAGGTCAACCACCACGACTCATTTATTAAACACCACAACCTAAAACCTATGTATTTTCATGTTTGCATAATTAAGGATTTTTCTACAAGAACTAACTATGAAGATTTCTACAAGAGCTCACTATTAAATTAGTAGCTTTCTATCTCCATAGAATTATATTTTGTTTGATTATGTCTAATTTGTATTTGTATCTATATTTGAGTTGAGGGTCTTTCTGAAAATAGTCTATTTTTTCATGAAGATACAGATTTGAAATGCGTACACCCAACCTTCCTCAAACCCTATATACAGCCATATGCTAAGAGTTGAATTTTCTAGGTATAATTGATTGATTAACTGATTGATCAGGAGGAGGAAGCCGAACAAAACCCATATAGTTTCTCTATTGCAATCCGGGCATGTGCAGGAGTCAGATCTCATACTTATGGCAAGCAAATACAGGTTTTGGTGATCAAACTCGGGTTTAACCATAACATTCCAGTAATGAATTCTATACTAGACATGTATACCAAGTGTAACTGTTTTCTCGAGGCACACGTGTGTTTTAAAGAAATGAACACAAAAGACGACATCACATGGAACACATTAATCGCAGGATACATGAAGCCCGATCCACTTAAGTCTCTACACTTGTTTCTGCAAATGGAACTGCAGGGGTGCACACCAAATTGCTTCACATTTTCAAGTGTTATAGCAGCCTGCACAAATCTCTCAGCTTTGACCTGTGGTCAACAGATTCATTGTAGGATCTGCAAGAAAGGCCATGAACAGAATTTGCCATTAGCAAATTCCTTGATCGACATGTATGCAAAGTCCGGAAGCATTCAAGATTCCAGAAGAATCTTTAGTGAAATGTTTTGTCGTGATCGGGTTTCTTGGACTTCAATGATGATTGCATTTGGTAACCATGGGTATGGACCCGAGGCGGTGGAGTTATTGAATCAGATGATCAATTCAGGTATAGAACCGGATATGATTGTGTTCATCGCGGTTCTTACTGCTTGTAGTCATGCTGGACTTGTTGAACAGGGGTTAAAATTCTTTAAACTGATGAGCAGCACTAGCACGAGTCAGGAAATCTATGCTTGTGTTGTTGACTTGCTTGGGCGCGGTGGAAGGTTGAAGGACGCGTATGATATGATACGCAGAATGCCGTTCGAGCCTGATGAATCGGTTTGGGCAGCATTTCTTGGAGCATGTAAAGCACACGGGCAGCCTGTTGCAAGTGCCCTGCAGGTGTTGGATTTGAAGTCTAAAGAGCCGGGAATTTATGTCACGCTGGCAAATATGTATGCTGCTGAAGGTAAATGGGACGATCGAGCCAAAATGAGGGGTCTGGTTAACAAGAAAGATGCTGGCAGGAGTTGGTTGGAGGTTCATGATCAGGTCTTTAGTTTTGTTGCTGGAGACGGGGGTGGTTCGCACACTGAGCCTGTGTATCAGGTTCTTAGAGTGTTGGGTCGACACATGGTAGAGCAAATCGATGTGACTCGAGTTGAGAAACAAGTGGGGTAGGATCGAGTAACCCAGATAACTGGCCTGGTGCCACCCCGATACCAGACCGGTTAAGCTTAGTCGATCAGGTTTTTGGTGTTTATCGGCTTCTAAAATGTTCACTTGTTTTCCGTTTATGTTAACCGAAAACAAATATATAATTTTTTTTATAATTGTAACATAGACTAGAGTCAAATTGAATTAGAAAACGAAGAAACCATTTATTTAATTCTTATTGTTAATGATTTAATGAATTTACTTTGTTTTATATATTGTTTTACGTTTTTAGCTCAAATTTTTAAGTCAGTTAATATGAAGTAAATTTTGGAGCTAACCACAAATTAATAATTAAACTGATTTATAGGATGCGTGGATTTCGTCAGATTTGCAAGAATGGTCACTTGACATACTACTATTTCACTTATTATACAAATCTAGATATTCATAAATTTTTCATTTACGTCAATTAATTTTAAATAATTATAAAAAATTACATATGATTGAAACCTAGTGAAACTTGAGTGATTTAAAAAAGTTAAAAAAAATTTTGAACGATGTTATTGAAACACTTGAGAAACTTATTTAATATTTTACAAATAAAAATATTATAACTTGATAAAATGTTTTATTTTAATTAGAAACCTTAATCTTTTAACTTATGAAAACCTTTTCAAATAATTCATTTTTTTTTGTCAAATAAATTTTCCATCTAGATTTGTTTAAAAAAAATACATCAATAGGGGACCGTGGCAGTGAGAGTCCGGTGCCTAGGATCCGTAAGAATGGTGTGTACATTCACGAAGCCAGCATCTTTGACTGTTTTTTCCAAATCCAGCAAGTAGTATTCATCCAGGAACGGTTCAGTGCTCTTCATTAACGTAAATAGAACAGGCGACAATTCCTACAACCATAACAAAATCCATAATTGATCACTGTTTTTCAACTCGTTTAGCTAAACAGTCGTGTTCGGATTACATGGATGGTTTTAAGACCCTGTTTGGGATTGCTTATTTATCTTTAAAAGGATTTTTTTGGTCAAAAGTGTTTATTAACTTGTGACTTTTTGAAATGATGTTTTTAAAAATGTGTTTGGATTAATTTTTTCAAAATTAACTTTCAAAATGACCAAAAAGGACATATTTTATTGACACTATTTTAATGATTGGGTAAAGAGTAAAGAGCGGGGTAGATTTGTAATTTTATGTCAATAAGTCATTTTGAAAAGCTAGAATTTTTAGCTTTTGAAAAACGACTTATCACCCTTTTATAAAAAGTCATTTTCAAAAGTTCTTTTAGGTTTGACAAACAACTTATTGACTTATTAGCTTTTTGAAAAAACCAATAAGTCAATAAATAATTTTTAGATGAAATCCCAAACAGGGCCTAAATGTGTAGGTGAAGGTTGTTAGCCTTGACAAAAATAAAATATACATGTATTGTTTGATCAATATCATCCTGCTAAACTATCAACCAATCGACCCGTTTATACAAACAAACTATGTTTGTTGTTTTCGAGTTATATGGTTTTTTAGGATATTTAGGTTTTTAGTATATTTCGAGTTATACATGTTGTGTTCCAATTAGATTGCTTTACGTGGTTAGGTTAGATTGCTTTATGTGTGTCTAGGTTAGGACTGATATCTCTAACACGAACATGCTTCGGTTCACTAAAGTCAACATGCAAACCACCAACCCGTTTGACCCTCTTGATAAACAAGTTACATGAAACTTGTGTAGGTTACATGGTTCTGAGTGCGTCATGGTTAGCCTGGATTTCTTTAACACAGATAAATATGCATTTGTGCTCATGTTCATAGTCTTAATCACCCTGACCCACTGACCAGTTAACCTGTCAATCTATTCAAATTTTTATAAGAATATTCGATACTGAGAGTATGAAGGAGTTCTACCTGAAGTTTCTTAGACTTCGGCTGCAAATGACACATTAAAATGTTAGATATTGATTGCCAGATTACATCAAAGAGAAAAAGAAGATAAATTAAACAGGAGAGGGTAAAAACCGAGTTATCAGTAATGACAAGTGTTCCACCAGGTCGAAGCAGCCGAAACGATTCCTTTGCCAAATTTACTGTAGCTCTTGCTGGGCATTCATGAAGCTGCAAAAGTTTCATGGATCAGATGTATCATATATCTTATGCTTTATCTTAAATGGGTCAAACAGGCTGGACAAGTTAAACGGGTGAGCATTGGTTCAAACAATAAGATTATCATCGGAGTAAAACTCAATCATATTTAATGCATTAGTTAGCATCTTTTGAGGATAAAATGTGGGGAAAAAGCACCCCACGTCCCCACCTCTCCTGTTTTAACCCATAATGCCTGTTTCAACCAATCAACCCAAACATGTTTTGGCCCACTATCCATTATTCAACTCAACCCACCCATTTATGCCGGTGATAAAGAGAATTACCCATTTTAAACCGTACCCAGCTCCACATTTTGCGACCTAGAGGGTTTGATGAATTATATGCGTGCATAGAATGTGTATTGTTTGATATTATATTGCATAGAATAGTACTAGCCCACTTGGTAGAGACATTGCTTCTTAGAAAGAAGGTTTATATTATTGGCCATATCAACCCATACCCATTTTGAACCGTTACCCAACTACTCAGGTGTACTGTTTGTTAATTTATATTATTGGCCATACCACATAGGAGATTGAAACTATGTCAAATGATTGTGAATCCAAGCCTGTACATTCACCATTAGCATGTATCCACTGGAATGAATTTGATCTATAAGGACTTCCCTTTTCTTTATATTTAGCAACAGCTAGGAAGTATGGTGATAGATCCAGACCCTGTGGCATAAGCATAACATGAAATATAAGTTTTACAAAATCAGATCGGAAGATAAAAGACAAAAATAACCTCCAATAATGATAGATTAAGCAACCATTGTCAATTGCAACCAATGACACTAATTATAAACAAAGACAAATGGAAAATATGTCATTTAACTTTAAAATAACCCCGTAAAAGCAAATTTTCAAATATACCTAAGGTGGTGTTTGGATTCGTGACTTGGAGTTGCAAAATGTGTTTATTTTTTTAATAACAAATTGCTCTAATGAATAACAGACCAAACCAACGCTTTTAACGTTATTTTCACAAAAATTAAGTAAAATAACGTTAAATTTAGTCCAATTTTACTTTTGCTTCTCAAGAGGAGACACATATGTACTTATATGCATGCATCGCAAATGGGGTAAATTCAAGTTACTAATTATCCATGCTTTTGATCTAATTTTAAAGACTTCTAATTCCACTTTACAATCTCTCTATTTTCTTGCCAAAAATGTCATATTTGATTATTTTATCTATTAGTTAATTTATTAACATTCAGTTATAGCATTATTACAACTTCAAATAGTAGAAACACATTAAAACACTACTTTTTACCACCTTTATTGATAGATGTTATTATATCATTCATTATCACATAATCTCATACAAAATACACATCCAAACACCCCCTTGACTCTTATGGTTTGTCATTGATTTAACTCCTTTATGTTATCAATTTCATACCTAGTAGGGAGGCCTAAAGTTTAGCTAGTCCATACGGAAGGAGGCTTTATATAGAGTTATGGAAGGGTGTTCATTAAATTGTTTTCGGGCCGTTCAAACTTTGTTTCTATGAAAGTGATTTCAAATTTGAAAAGAACGTTTTGTATTCAAGTTGATTCGAATCAAACCAAACTACGAGGAAAAAATAATATATGCATATATATATGGGAAGGATTGAATGAGAAATCTTGTTTTTGTGAGAACTATGATAAACTCTTTTTTTACACATGTTTAAAAGAGTTGCCTCAGTTAAAAATAAATAACTTTAATTTTGTGAGAAATGTAAAAACTCCTTTTTTAAGCATGTGTAAATTAATTATCTTTTTTACACAAGTAAATTTTAGTTCTCAAATGAACATTTCCCGTATACAAATATTTATAGAGAAAGGATAAAATGAAAAATCATGTTTTCTACATAATCTCGTGAAAACTTGATTAAATGAACTCCTATTAAACTCATTCCAGCAGCGTCGAAACCATGTTGTCGAACCTTAAATAAATATATTTAGGGTTTAAAGTCTAGCATTTAGCATTATGATTTAGTTTTAGGGTTTAGCTTTAAGTTTTAGGGTCTAGGGCTTAACTTTAGGACTTTGCTTTTCGGGTTTAACTTTAGAGTTTATTGTTTAGGGTTTAGGTTTTTGGTTTAGGTTTAATGATTCGGTTCCAATGTCGCTTGAATGAGCTCAATCGGATTTTGTTTGATTGAGTTTTAAAAACAGGAGTTCTCAAACCTTCCCCATATACATATACATATATAGAAGGGATAAAATGAGAAATCATGTTTTTTGCATAATCTCGCTATAACTCGATCAAATGAAATTAGATCGAACTCATTCCAAAAACGTCGAAACTGTCTCGTGGAACCCTAAATAGATATATTTAGGGTTTAATTTTTCGGGTTTAGAGTCTAGCTTTTAGATATTAGCTTTACAGTTTAGTTTTAGGGTTTAGCTTTAGGATTTTGTTTTTATGACAGGGGAACCCACTTGCGTGGTAAACCCTGGGCCCCCCAATACCCGACTAACCGGGGGGAACGCTTTAGGATTTTGCTTTTAGGGTTTTGGGTTTAGCTTCGACGAGCCGGTGCCAACGTCATTTGTTTTGAGTTCAATCGGAGTTTGTTTGATTGGGTTCTCACAAATTCTCACAAAAGACAAAAGTTCTTGTTTGAACCTTCCCCTCCCAAGCGACACGTGTAGAAGGGCCAAAAGGGTACAGGCGTCCAAAAAAAGATGGGCACACGTACATGCAAGTCACATGCAATTTCTCCTTTTTCTAAACGTTTGTGTAACACCTCATAAAATTTAAAATCAAACAAGTCAACTTGTAAAGTGAAGGAGTTTAGAAATGCAAATATATAAAAATACATGGACAAGTGAAAATACACGTGTATTGGATGGCGAGTCAATCTTTCAAGGTCCATGTAGCCGCAATTTGGGAAAGATGACACGTGTCACACAGCCTTGCCATGTCTATGCTGATTTAGCCTTTTCATGAACCGCGAAGCAACCTCTCACGGACTGCGATCAAGTTGACACATAGCTAGGGAACTTGACGCGTGGCAATGACTGATCAATAAAGGTTGATGATGGACCGCAAAGGGTCCGGATTCTGCCTATAAATATAAGTTCAAGGTACAATCAATTGAACTGTTTGAAATTTTCAAAATTCCTTTCAAACTTTCGTATACCCGGTTTCTCGTGATACATGCACTGATGACTAATTATCTACAGGTTAAGGAGGCGATAATTAGAAGAATATTCCTCATATTTAAGCAAAGGATGCTACGAGGTGCAAAACAACTAAGTGAAGCTTTGTCCCGGATTCTACGAAACTTAAGGTGAATATGTTGAACTTGTTTTCATATATTAAAAAAAATTATGAGAACATGTTAAAGTTTAAAGCATAAAAGGATACTACTTAACTAGTATTTAGGCCATTAGTATATGTATAATTTGTAAATTGTATACGCTTAAAGGTGAAATTCCCTACGTGGCAGGCACATGCGGACTGGAGGGTTATACGTCAGATGTACTCCGCATAAAACCTAACCAGTGACAAGTTGTGAGCTCATGGGACAAATTGTAAACTTTGTTGTTCCTAACAAGTGACAGTATAAGACTATGTAATGCAATGATTGTATCCATCTATGAAATAACAAGTAAATGTGTAGTGTTGCCAATGATAATTATGGTTAAAGATCCCTAATATGCTATGCTTAAACACCGAATCAATTAGATGTATTCACCAACAATATGTTGACACTTTATTTTATAAAAATTTTCTGGTAATATGAATGATGAAACATAAATAAGATTAGAGATTTAGGGTCTATGATGCCTTAAATATGATCTTGTGGCATGACCAAGGAGCTACTGGAGTTATACCTCTGAGTCCTTAATAAACCGAAAATCTAAGAAATGTGATGCAAATATATGTTTATTGAAATTCGGTTTCATTATGATATAAAAGGGGTTTTTCATATCTATGCATATGAAAGTGTTATAAAAATCCTAAAAAGTTAGATACAAAATACGAAACGATGATCTCCGATGCGTAAAATTATGAAATCTATGAAAAGATGTGCCCGATACAAAACTATTAAAAGTGATTATGAAACAAATAATTTTGATTATTAAACTCTGACCGAGACTATCCATGAAACCAATCGGGTTGCAAAACTGGGACACCAAAAACCCAGGGTGTGACGGTTCGTAACCTTTTTATACATTACTAGTTTTAAAAATGCATGATTTTATAGCATAATTTTCTTAAAACCTATTGACAAAAAAGTTATAAACGTCCCACTTTTTGGTTCGATCTTTCCATTCTACCCCTCCTGATGGTTTTTATTTTCTAGATTGTAATTATTTACAAAAACACCACCACGTCAATCTCAACCACAAAACAAAATGTTCCTACGAATGAGATTCCTTCTGGGGTTTGGCTAATAAATAGATATTTCGTTAAAAATGTAAGAATCAAATAGTGCATTAATTTAGGCATAGTGTCTTTGATGTATTTTACTTTTGGTAAACATAGTGTTAAATTTACAAGAAATAACATCTATTAGTCTAAGCTGTGTAATAAAAGTCTTGGTTAGTTGTGGTAGTTAGTTTGTTTTCTGTTTTGTGTTTGTTGTATTGAATAATCAACAGCTATATAGCTGTGTATCTGTATTTGTTCGCAAGCAGATAATAAGAGAAATCAAAGAGATCAATTTCCAAATTCTCTCTAATAATAATCAAGATACCATCAGTCAATTGGTATCAGAGCTCAGCTATTCTAGATTCCTCGAATCGAGCTCGAAGGTGGTAATCGACGAAGGAATTGAGCCAGAGATAATCAATCGACTAATTGATCCGACGGACTGGATCAAGAAACAACGGTGACTTATCAGCGGCGGCGAAGAAGACCAGTCATGGGACACGGACCTAATTCAGGCGCGGTGGTCACGGTGAAAGAGTCCGGCACAACCTCACTCCAGTGTCCGATGCTGAATGTTAACAACTACAACATCTGGGCGATCAGACTAAAAGCGGTATTCAAAGTTCATGGAATTCTCAATGCGCTCGAACCAGGGATCGGCATGGCGGTAGATGCAAAGAAAAACGACATGGCGGTGGCCCTACTGTACCAAGCGATTCCAGAAGAACTAGTGTTGCAGGTGGCGCAATGTCAAACGGCCAAACAAATTTGGGAGGCCTTGAAGGTGAGATTTGTGGGTGCTGAACCGAGTAAGAGAAGCGAGGCTTCAGACACTGCAATCCGAATTAGAATCCATGAAGATGAATGATAGAGAAGGAATTGATGAGTTCGCAAGCCGGTTGAGCCATCTGGTGTCCAAGGCAAACAGCCTGGGGTCCACAATTGAAGACAAGAACCTTGTAAGAAAACTCTTAGAGTCTGTCCCAGAGAGGTTCTTGGCCATTGTAGCATCAATAGAGCAGTTTGCAGATCTGAATGTTATGTCGTTTCAAGAGGCAATTGGAAGACTTAAAGCCTTTGAAGAGAGAACAAGAATGAAGGAGAAGCAGCCTTGTTCCAAGTCTGACCAGCTGCTTCTAAGCTATGATGGATGGCAGGCCAAAAGGAGACCAGAGCCCAACCAAGGGGCTGCCAGGGGTGCTGGAAGACAAGGCCCGAGGGGCAGGGCAGAGGCAGAGGTAGGGGTCCTGCGGGCAGAGGCAAGACCCAAGATCAACCCTCTACGAGCTACCAGCCAAGAAAAACTAAAGATAGGACAAAGATCAAGTGTTTCAGATGTGATTCCATGGGGCATTATGCCTCCGAATGTCCTACAAAACCAAAGAAGAGGAGGCCAACCTCACTATAGCCAGGGAAGATGGACCGGCCCTGATGATGGCACTTGCAGTATTCTTGAATGAAGAAAGGGTACTTCCGAAAAAGTACTTGACTGAGGAGCAAGATGTGTGGTTCCTGGACAATGGGGCCAGCAATCATATGACAGGAAACAAGGATCTGTTTGCTGATCTAGACAGAAATGTGACTAGAAAAGTCAGGTTTGGGGATGGTGGTTCCTGTGTAAACATTGAAGGAAAAGGGAACATTGTGCTGGAATGCAAAACCAAAGACCAGCGGGTGTTGTCCGAGGTATACTACATCCCCACCTTGAAAAGTAACATCATCGGTCAACTTATAGAGAGAGGGTATGAGGTGCGGATGAAGGATGAGCATCTGTGGGTTTTCGAAGAAAGTGGCGCCCGCGCCCTGCTGATGAAGGTGCCCAGATCCCCGAACAGATTATACAAGATAATGCTCAAAGTAGCCTCACCAGTGTGCCTACTGGTTAGTGTTGGGGTGAACTCAGGCTGGCTGTGGAACGCGCGCCTCGGTCATCTGAACTTCGATGCAATTCAGAGGTTGTCAAGTAAAGAGATGATCCAAGGAGGATCACACACCCATCCCAGGTGTGTGACTGTTGTTTGGCAGGGAAGCAGGCCCGAGTATCTTTTCCAAAGGAGACGCAGTTCAGGGCTGAACACCCACTGGATCTGGTCTATGCGGATGTATGCGGGCCAATACAACCAGAAACTCAAGGAGGAAACAACTATCTACTGCTCATTGTTGATGATCACATCAGGTACATGTGGCCATTCCTTATTCGAACCAAGGCTGAGGTGTTCGAGAGATTCAAGGAGTTCAAGGAAAATACTGAGTTGGAATATGGGAAGAAAATAAAGAGTCTGAGAACTGATAATGGAGGTGAGTTTACCTCTCAAGATTTCAAGACTTTGTGCTCTAGATCGGGGATGTACCATCAGTTAACACCCCCTACTCTCCACAACAAAATGGAATTGTGGAAAGGAGGAACAGAACTGTTATGAGCATGACTAGATGCCTGCTAAAGGCCATGAATCTTCCACAAGACATGTGGGGAGAAGCAGTTAGACATGCGGTTTACATCCTGAATAGTCCCCAACAAAATCCATAGAAACCACCCCTTATGAAGCAATCAAAGGAAGGAAGCCAAGGCTAGAACACTTGAAAGTGTTTGGCTGTGCTGGCTATGCAAAAGTCTTGGGAACCAACCTAAAGAAGTTGGATGATAGGAGCAAGAAGCTGGTGCACCTGGGATGCCAACCAAAAACTAAGGCATACAGGATGCTAGATCCTGAAACCAAACGGATTCATGTCTCTCAAGATGTGCAGTTTGATGAATCTAAGCCTTGGAACTGGGAAAGAACTGAAGACCCTCATAGACCTGAATGGACTGAGTTTCTAGTCCATACGGAAACTGGAAGAGAAGAAGGAGAACACCAGTATTTTGGCTACGAACAAGATAGTTAAGATCAGTTTAATCTGGAAGAGGGGAATAATGTGGACAGTGAAGCTGAGTCTGTGTGGAGCAGCCCAGAGTCAACAGTTAAAGGTAGAGGCCCCATGTTGAGAAGACAACCAGGTGATCATGATGGAAGGAATGACCCAACACAAGCCCCGGATGAAAGGCATGATCACACTCCCCTAAGAGGCTCAGAAGATATAGATGTTATCTATGAGAAAACACAAGGCTCTCAGTTGTTGTTACTAGAAGGAGAACATGTTAATTACAAGGATGCACAGGGTGTAGAAGAATGGGAAGAAGCTATGGCTGCTGAGATAAGGTCCATTGAAAAAAACAAAACTTGGGATCTCACTGAAAGGCCAGTTGGAGTGACTCCAATAGGCTTAAAGTGGGTATATAAAGTGAAAAGAGATGCATCAGGGGAGGTTACTAAACACAAAGCTCGGCTGGTCGCGAAAGGGTATGTGCAGCAACATGGAGTAGATTTTGGGGAAGTATTTGCCCCGGTAGCTAGGATTGAAACTGTCAGGCTAATATTGGCAGTAGCTGCTCAGAATGGCTGGTGGGTTCATCACATGGATGTCAAGTCAGCGTTTTTGCATGGAGATTTGAAGGAGCTAGTGTATGTAACTCAACCGGAGGGTTTTGTTAAGAAAGGAGAAGAACAGAAAGTCTATAAGTTGTCTAAGGCCCTATATGGACTCAAACAAGCACCTAGGGCTTGGAATATCAAGCTGGATGGTGTATTGAAGGAATTGGGCTTTAACAAGTGTAAACATGAACCTGTTGTTTATCGAAAGGGAAACAAGGAGGAAACTTTGATAATTGGAGTTTATGTTGATGATTTGCTGATCACAGGAGGATGTTCTGAGAAGATCAGGGAGATGAAGAAGAAAATGGAGGAAAGGTTTGAGATGACAGATTTGGGGCTGCTGTCATATTATCTGGGAATACAGGTTACACAGAATAATCAAGGGATTAAGTTGCAACAAACAAGTTATGCCAACAAAATATTGGATGAAGCGGGTTTGAGGGACTGCAATCCAACTAAATTCCTGAAGTTGTCAAAGAATGATGAAAGTGAGGATGCTGATGCCACTCAATTCAGAAAATGGATCGGGTGCTTGAGGTACTTGACACACACAAGGCGTGATTTGAGCTATTCAGTTGGGTATGTGAGTAGATTCATGCAGACTCCCAAGCAAGTACATGTGCAGGCAATGAAACAATTTCTGAGGTATGTAAAGGGGACTACCAAGGTGGGTTTGTTCTATCAGAAAGGTGGTAGTGATATCCTGCATCGATACAGTGATAAAAGTTATTTGATGGTAAGAGTACTACTGGGATGGTGTTCTTCTATGGGACAAGACCAATTGCATGGAACTCTCAGAAGCAGGCCACGGTGGCTCTATCATCCTGTGAGGCCGAGTTTATGGCTGCTTCAACCGCAGCATGTCAGGCCATTTGGTTGAGAGGCTTGTTGGCAGAAGTTACAGGAAAGAAAGAATCTCAGGTGGAGATCAAGGTAGAAAATAAATCTGCTATTGCATTGATTAAAAATCCTGTTTTTCATGGGCGCAGCAGACACATAGATACTCGGTACCATTTTATAAGGGAAAGTGTTGAAAAGGAGCAAATCAGGATCGAGTATGCAAGTGAAGATGAACAGAAAGCTGATATACTAACCAAGGCTCTGCCCAGATTAAAGTTTGAGGAAATGAAAATCAAATTGGGGCTGAAAGAGGTTACAAGCTTAGGGGGGTGAAATATTAGTCTAAGCTGTGTAATAAAATTGTAATAGAAGTCTTGGTTAGTTGTGGTAGTTAGTTTGTTTTCTGTTTTCTGTTTTGTGTTTGTTGTATTGAATAATCAACAGCTATATAGCTGTGTATCTGTATTTGTTCGCAAGCAGATAATAAGAGAAATCAAAGAGATCGATTTCCAAATTCTCTCTAATAATAATCAAGATACCATCAGCAACATCATGCCTAAAATATAAAACACTATTTGATTCTTACAGCAAAATCAATTTTCTATTATAACCCAATCCTATACATATATGTATTGAATTCGAATATTCGGTCCGATCAATTTGATAAATCAGAATTTAAATTTGATTCAGAAACCAAAATGTAAAATTTGTTCCTGCAGTTAATACCCTCATGGTTATGGAGCCCAAAGAGTAGTTAGTTTAACGGTTTTAGATACTATGGTTATTCAAAGCCAGAAAAGAAGGAAATTGTTAAAGTTCCACATACTTACAGTGAGTTTAGCAGAAGGAAATTTATCAGCAAGAAATCTTGTGCTAACACCTACAGAGCATCCAATATCAAGAATGTCTCTGATTTTCAAGTTTCCTGAATATTGTTGATGATGTTGCTCGATAGCATTAAGCCAGTTTCCCCGAACTATTTCATTTGCTTCCTCGAGTGAAGAGGCATCAGGTATAGCTCGTCTCACCATTGACATAGTTGCAGCTTCAGCTTCTGCAGCAGCCTAAATAGTCACAGTAGGATATTAATGAATGAGACTGCTGAAAACAAATGATCTCTTGGTATGTGTTGAAATGGTTCTGGTCTGGTTGAATTTGTAACTTTTTTACATATATTTAACGTGTAACTGATAGTATATTATTCTTTTCACTAATAATCAAATATTTCATAAAAATGGTTTAGGAGGTTTCATGCACTGTAAAAAGAAAATAGTCACAATAGGCGAATTTCAACCTGTTCCCCTTTTAAATGTTTTTTTTATCTTATTTTACGTGTTAGCGATGAAATTAACTCTCTACACCAAGCCGATAACAAGTGCATCATAACAGGTACATCCAAAACGGAACACAAGAGACAGAAATCATGTGGAACATATATACAGAAAGAAAAGATGCAACAATTTTAATACTTTTCTAAAAGATATCGTATATTCTAGAAGTTAAAGATGAACGGAAGAATGTTTACCAGCCAAGAAAGGTTGCCTTCATCATAGGCATGGAATGGATTAAGATAGTCTGTTTCAAAAAGAGCAATCATTAGATATATCATAACCTGGTTGACATAGGAGTAACATATGAAATGTGCTTGTCATTTTGGCTATTCAAAAAGCAAGTAAACCTATATTTTGCACAAGTCATTCATGCAATGGGCTTGCTTGTCATTTGGGCTATAAATATGATTATACAACTTTGGTACATAAACAACTCACTTGTTTGCACCTTCTTTCCAATTAAGGTGTATGTCAAGAACTATGGTGTGACACGAGTATCAAATTTTAGCATTGCTAATTTGACTGCCTAAAAAACAGGGCAATAACTTGTGTAGTTATTTATGCTTATTTGTGCTGTAAATCATGGGAGAAAATAAACCTGCATAGTGACAGTACACTTCTTTTGTCATCATTACCTGATAGTTCTTGACTAACATTTTGACTAGAAAATTTTTGAGGATGAGATTCAGACGCTTCTTTTGTCATCATTACCTGATAGTTGGTCTAGGTACAACTACTGCAGTTAGTAGTTCATTTGGGACTACTAAGCTCACTTTTGATGGAAATCATTGTTAGATATCACACACACTAACACACGAAAGCTGTAAACAAAACAATCGATTGGTTCGGTCGATGTGACCTACATCCACTGTGATGCAACTAGGGTTTATTTTATTAGGTGCGCATAAAGATTAATACAAGTACAAGAAAACATATATACTGAGACAATACTAGGTTTCTAACTTAACCTACAAGCTAAGCCCAACCTAATTGTGACCTATTAGAACCAGTTGGCTTTAGAGGCCTCCACACTTAACAATCTCCCATTTGGAGGCTTTGGCAAATTCAAACCGAGCTCCGTCTATAATTTTGTACTTTTGTAATATTCTTTACCACTAGTTGCAGTGGCCTTCCTCATCAAGTAACCTGAAGACAAGTTGAAGCTACAAAAAGCTTCAACTTCTCTAAGGTAACAACCTTAGTCAGCATATCAACAGGATTTTCAGTTCCTCTGGTCTCAGTGTACCATCACTAATCAACCCTTTGATAAAATGGTATCTCAGTTGGATGTGTTTCGTTTTGCCATGAAACACTGGATTCTTTTCAAGATGAATCACACTTTGATTGTCACAATACAAAGAACTATCTGATTAATTCTTCCCAAGTTCTACCAGAAAATTCTTCAATCAACTTAGTACTTTGCTAGCTTTAGCAGCAGCCATATACTCAATTTCTGTGGTTGAAAGTGCAACACTTATTTGCAATCTGGACATCCAACTTACTGTGGTTCCTCCAACTAAAAAAACACACTCGGATTGGACATATACCAAAGCAACCATTTGACTGCTTCCCGATGTCCTTTACCTGGATTGGACATATATCGACATACTACTCCCACGACATGTGCAATATCAAGTCTTGTGCATACCATTACATGCATAAGACTTCCAATAGTTGATGCATACGGAACCTTAGCCATTTCGGCTATATCTTCTGTTGTTTTTGGGCATTGGTCTTAGGAAAGCTTAAATTGACTTCCCAATGGAGTGTTTGTGGCTCTGGCATTCTTCATGTAGAACTTCTCTAACACTTTGCCAATATATTTCTCTTGAGAAAGTGTCAGAAGTTTTGGTCATAAGGAATGTCCATCCTCTAATATCACCAACTTGTTTTGGGCATATTGGTTGTGAATGAGAGAAGAACTCCACAGTTATACATGCTCGGGTGACAGCAATCCAGGATGGGTGACCTCCCACATAAGGTTTCTCCCGAGAAACCAAAAGCAAAATCCATGACCTCTAAGTGGGCAAGGCGAACACTATTCATGGTGGGAAAATGTTTTAATCATCCTCGAATGGATGTTAACAGTAATAAGTTACCCATGGACGAGTGCAAAGTGTTTTAAGATATCTTGGGAGAGTATAAAATATTTTTACCTATAATATGCCATTCTAAGGGAATGCAAAGTGTTTTTAAGATAATCTTGGATGACTATAAAATGATTTTGCCTAGAATATGTTCTCGGTCATATGCTTGGAGACTTAATCCTTGGGAGATACCTAGTAATCTTGCTTATTTGGATTAGATATATAAATTCAACCTGAATAAACCAAATAAGACCTCTTTATTCTGGTTATTCATATGTAAAAATCATGCTTACTTGGTTTATTCGAATATTTTTGAATCAGATAAGCATATATCTTATTCAGGTCGGGTAGAATTTTAGATAGGGTCATAATATTTCGAATCTGAATGTCTCGTTTCAATCTGATGAATACATTTATTTCACAATATTGCCCAGGTACTAGGAGACACATAGTGAAAACTAAGAAACTAAACCAAAACCATATCTTGCTATTTCATCAGGGTGATTTTCCAAACGATAAAACACTAGATTGACTGTCACACCAGAGTAGCCAGAGTCTCTAGACATGGAAATGTAGCTTTCATGTAAAACACATATAATCTAACGAATCTATATAGCATTGTGAACCAATGCACAATTCTCAGCATCTGTAATAGATGGTTAACTAAATCAATCTACAATATGTTGTTTCTTGTAACTAGGAGGCACATAGTGAACACTAAGAAACTAAACCAAAACCATATCTTGCTATATCATCAGGGTGGTTTTCCATAAGATAAAACACTAGATTGACTGTCACACCAGAGTAGCCAGAGTCTCAGTAGACATGGAAATGTAGCTTTCATGTAAAACACATATAAATCTAACGAATCTCTATAGCATTGTGAACCAATGCACAATTCTCAGCATCTGTAATACATGGTTAAGTAAATCAAGCTACAATATGTTGTTTCTTGTAACTCCTACTAAAAGAGGATTGACAATAAACTTTATAAAACAGCATGAAAGGAGAGTGATAACACAATATCATATGTGTTCCATGGTGATTCAAAGATCCTATCTACTCTACTGTAATTGCAACACACATCAAGCAGATCAATCCTCTATAAATATCGGCATTTACTAAAATGACATGATGATTTCACAATGTATCATGAAGTAGTTTAAAGAATGGGAGATAAAAATTTACAGTCAGGGTATATTAGGGACGTATTCTGGATGCTCTCCAGTTCCTTATAGACATCTGATTCCAAAATTTCCTTGGTCATTTCTCGCCATGGTACATTAGTCTTCTCTGCCGTACTGTTGAAAACACTCGAATTATGTAAAACATGAAGATGAAATTGCAGTATAATTCAGCACAAACCTGATGAGAACTTGTCTGGCGCCAAGTTTTAGCACAGAATACAGTGGCTTGAATGAAATTAGGGCACCGACGAGGCGAGAAAGTGGAGTTTGACCCGTCCAATTAGGTCTTTCAAGTTTCCCTTCTTCGTACGACGCCAATCGTCCTCCGCCGCTCATCCGTACGGTCATGGCGGACTTTCTCGTCGTCGGTTGAGTTACCGGTGTCCTGTGAGAATGATGATAGTTGCCGTATTTCGATACACAGAGCGCCATTAATGGAAGCTTGATACGGTTACGGATGCCGGATCAAGTGAAGATGAACACCAGCGGTCTTTTCAAAAGGTTGCGTAATCTGGCTCATCCAATCAAAAACTGACACGTCAGATACCAAGGTGGAATGTCCACGCTGTGCTTCGTATTTTGTGGCTGGTGATTCGTTAACTTTTTTTTGTATCCAACGGTAACTAATGTTTTCAGAACCGGACCGGATATCGAACTGGTCTTCTTACCCGTCAGAGATCCGACCGGTCGGACCGGATTTAAGAACCGGATGATTTTATAAACATTTTATAAATATATATTTATAAAATCAAAAAAAATTTAAAAAAATTTAAAAAACCGGTTCAATTACCGATCCGACCACCGGTTCACCCAAAAACAGTTTTGAAGCTAGAACCGGACCGTTTAACTCTCTGAATCCCGGTCCGACCGGCCGGTCCGGTCCGGGTTTGAAAACACTGACGGTAACCAATCTAAAAGGTGTTGGATGAAAAAAACTATCATGATTTTAAAAATATTTATCAAAAATATATTGTTTTACATTTTTTTTTGAATGGCTTGTCAGCTTGGTACGATGACACCTAAGATGAGTTTTCAACCGTCAACTCGGATTTGACGTTCTGAGGCGTACGTTTGAGCCCACCCCAGGAGGACATCACAACTAAGTAAACCTCCTGGCTCAACAAAAATGTTTTAACCCGGATTCGAACCCAAGACTTATAATAAAGAAGTCAAGGGGTTTTACTAATTATTTATTTTTAAGCATTATATTATAATTATTTTGTTTTTATTAGACACTCACCCAAATTATTATCAATTTCTTTTACTAATTTTTAATAATTTATTATATATTAGTTTTCTTTTTTTATTTTTGATTGACTTATTATAGTTCTTTGCTTTTTATTTTTTATTCAAAATAGATTAAATACAACTAAAATAAGTATGTTTTTTCCGTTATCAATCTTTTTAAGATTTATTCGTCAGTAGGTTTGCTAAGATTTTGTTTTTTAATATAAAGTTTCAAGTTGTTAAATTTTGTCCTCATTTCGCTTTTTTATAATTTTTTGTATATTATTTATGATTTCGATTTGTATAGAGGCATTTTTTTTATAAACACTGGGAAACATTATGTTACTTTCTCGTTTAACAATTCTTTTCGTTAAACGAATTTCCGAATACTAGCATAACATGAATTCTATACAAAATTGAGTTGTGTTTCTTATTAATTTGATTCCTATTGTTAAACATGAATATGTATGTATGTATGTACGAAAACATGATAATAATATGAATTAAATAAAACATGTGAATCCAGTAAAAACAGTGTTAATTCCTGACATTATTGTTGACAACACCAGATCGACTGGGTTTGTGTTTAGGGTGTACGGTTAGGATAGAATAAGATGGAGAGGCTATTGAGAGAGAGTCCACGAACTAATGGTGAGGAATTCGTGAATGGTGATGTTTAATTAGTCAATAAATGAGAGTTTTTATCTGTAAGGGTAATAATGTCCATTATATAACTACATATCTTAGTGGGTATTTAATTAATTGATCAATTAAATATCATAAGGGTCACAAGGTAATATAATTTGATCTTACATTCTCCCACTTGGTCAAGTGATTATTTATTATGAGCATTAGATAAGTCTGCAGATTGATAATATTCATTTTAGTTCTAAATTGTAATTATAGCAAAAAAATACAATCATTAAATCAGTTATTCAATTCAAGACCCCCCATTAATCATACTATAACACAAATTTAAAACTTAAGTTATGATCAATTAACAATAAGATCTTTAACGAATGATTTGTATTATTAGTGTCTATATGTCATCAGGCATGCGTAAACATATATTTAGAAACAAACAAATCAAATAAGTGAGCAAATTTTATTAATCATAAGTAAGTACATTATGCAATAAAGTCTTTATATAAGCCCATCTTCGAAACATGTTCTTCGAATACTTTAGGTGGGAAACCTTTAGTCATCGGATCCGCAAGCATAACTTTAGTACTTATGTACTCAATACAAATTTATTTTTCTCAACTTGCAATCGAACGAACAAGTGCTTTGTATTAAGATATAAACCAACACCAGTCGAACTGTTACCATTCAAGAAGTTAACGGCAGCTAAGTTATCACAATAAACTTCAATGGTCTAGAGATAGAGTTAACGATTTTGAGTCCAGCGATAAGTTGCTCAACAACATTCCATGACAGATTACATTATACACTGCATCATATTCATCCATCATAGTTAAGGTTGTTGTCATTTGCTGCTTATTACTCTTTCATGAGATTGGTCTGTCTGCTAACATAAATATGTACCCCGAAGTTGATTTCTTATGGTCTTTGCATTTAGCAAAGTTAGAGTCATAATAACCAAACACTTCTAAATTATCACTTCTTCTATAAGTCAGTTTGAAGTTTTTTGTCCCTTGAAGATATTAAAGTGTTTTCCTAGTTGCTTTCCAGTGATCAAGGAGAGGTTTAGTTTGATAACGGCTAAGCATTCCAGCAATGTAAGCGATATCTGGACGAGTACAGACTAAAGCATACATAAGGCTCCCGACTACTTACGCGTAAGGTTTCAACGTAAGGTTTCATTCTCATTTGCGCCTTTTCAGCCTCAGTTTTCGAACATGAAAATGTAGCAAAAACATCATCTTTAACTACTGGAGATACAGAGGGAGAGTTGTTGTGCATATTGTAGCGTGATAGGATCCTTTCAATGTAACACTTTTGAGATAAACCCAAAAGTTCATTGACCATATCTCGGTGTATTTCGATACCAATAGCGTAAGAGACCTCTATGAGATCCTTCGTGTCGAAATTATGCGAAACTAAGCGTTTTGACTCATGCAACATATTTAAGCTATTGCTTGCCAGAAGAATGTCATCTACATAAAGGACAATTATGGTAAAGTAGATCCTACTCATCTTGAGGTAGGTGCATTGATACACTTGATTCTTTAGGAAACCGTGCTTCTTCATCACTTCATCAAAATTTGGATACCATTGATGTGAGGCTTCAACCCGTATATGGATTTCTTTAGCTTGCAGACTTCTTGACCTTCAGGCATGAAGGCCTCATGTTGTTTCATGAACACGACTTCATACAAGGGTCATTGCGATCTTTAAGGAATCCTTTCGAGAGACAGGAGAAAAGGTCTCTTGATAGTCAATTCTCTCTTTCTGAGTGAAACCTTTTACAACCAATCTTGCTTTGAAGCGTTTAATGTTTCCATTATGTTACAACTAGTACCAGATTGTCCGGCAATCCATACGGTACGTGTAATTTCACAATGACTATGTGTAAATAACTATGTACGAACAACAGGGCTATAAAACTATATAACAGTTATGTGTATTTCGATGAAAATCGAAATACAGAAATGCAACAAATCATGAGAAAATAACAAGTGTGAAAACAAGTGACAAAACATATCGGTTGCGATCTGATTTCCATAAATGACAGAAATCAGATGGCCGATAATTCTATGAGAAAACAATGTGAAAACAGTTGTAACAAGGTGAAAATAGGGCAGTTTAGTTGAGTCCGTCAGTGAGGAAGTCCAATTCGAAACAGAATTTCAGTATTATTTCAGAATAATAAACTGACAGTGTGTTTGCGTGGGTGACGATTCACACAAATATATCTGTGGGTTTAACGTTCGGAATGATAACTGAAAAGTAGAAAACAAAATCAGAAAGTAAAGCCATCGTTGTGTTCGTTCAGGTGACGATTCGAACGAATACGCGCGAAGGTGATACGATCTGACGAAACATTAAAAATAAACATTTTCGAAATAGTAAAACAAGAAAAATAAATTAAAAGGATTTATTAGGAATTACTACTTAGAAAGAATAAAATAAAACTATTCTCTTCAAAGATACGAAAAATACGCGTTACGTTTCGTAAACGTAACGAAAATGAAAACCGAACGAACCCAAACTTGCTCGGGTATAAAAACCCCAACCCAAGCATTTAATTCCCATTTAATACCCA
The DNA here is from genome assembly GCA_009363875.1 of Mikania micrantha. Taxonomy (NCBI): domain Eukaryota; kingdom Viridiplantae; phylum Streptophyta; class Magnoliopsida; order Asterales; family Asteraceae; genus Mikania; species Mikania micrantha. The sequence goes on along the minus strand of CM018681.1, from coordinate 69,529,029 downwards.
CCCACCTCTTCTCTCTCTCTCTAAAATCCAGTTTCTTTCTCTCTCTCTAGAAAAACACACACAAAAACCTCAAGATCTCACTCATTTCTTAGCCAAATCGTGCAATCTTGGTACCAAAACGAAGCTCTCGACATTCCTCACCCGAAAGTACAAAGGATCGGGCTTAGAATTAACCGAAAAGAAGGTAAATCGAGTTCACAAGGTTCGGTCTTTAGGGTTTTCTCCAAACATGACAAAAACCGAAGTTTAACCGGTTTTAAACATCTCTTTTTCGACCCATACACCTTCTAGATGAGTTTACTCATCTAAACCCACTCAAAACGACTATATATACGACTAAAAAGCGAAATCGCCACATTCCATGGCTGAAACCCGTTTCAGGCGAATGGCTCATAAGAACGAACCGCTCATTCGTACGGACCGCTCATTCATGCGAGCCACTCATTCGCATGATCCATTCGTGTGAATGGCCATTCGCATGACTCATTCGTGTGAAAGGCCATTAGCATGACTCATTCGTGTGAAGGGCCATTAGCATGACTCATTCGTGTGAACACTCATTAGCATGAGCCATTCTTACGAAAATCACAAGAATGAGTCATTCTCACTACACGAACTCAGTTAACAACTCATATTTGAAATAGAACAATTAAATGAAGGAACATAGCTCATATAACATTAAATCAAACACAGGACTGTGAATACAAGATCAGTACGACAACCGTGAGTGTGTGCATTTCTTGAGTCTTAGCCAACCACTACAACAACAAGGTGAGTTCATTTGCCCCTTTTTATTAATCTTTTGATTTAATTGTGGGGCTGAGAACATGCTAAAACCTTTTCTTAAATGTTTTAGTATGCTTTATGACAATAAGGCTTTACTTTGTTATTAAAACTGTATGCCTTATTATGTTAATGTAAATGACTATGAGTTCATAACTGTTATTCCTTTGAGACAATATCTATGATATCTAAGTGATAAGACTATTATTCCTATGTGATTACAACTGTAATCCTTATGAGGAATATATGTTATTCCTATTGAATTATTTTATTAATTCTAAGAAAATCATAACTGTTATTCCTATGAGAATATTTCAGTTAATCCTAAGAGATTAGATCTGTTATTTCTATGAGAACATGCGTGTTGTATCTATAAGATTCCTAATTGATGATGAACATGAGGTTATGAGTTGATGACTATGGGATGAGGACTATTATAACTCTTTTGATTTTTAGTCAGCCTATTCCAACTCTATCATTTCTGACATGGGTGATAAGAGTATGATAGTGTCTTCTAATTATCTCACCTATTCTATCTTGTGGACAGGTAGACTGAGAGACTGACCTCACTCAAGTCACAGGATGGTGGCAAATAGTTGTGAGGTCTCGGTAAAACTACGGAATAGGAACGAATTGAGGACATTGTGGTTTGCCTTTGTGGTGGCTACAATGTGGTCAATTCAATCCAACAATACAATTGGGATAGAACTACGTGTCAGACTTACTCTCACTTCCTAATCAAATGTGAGTAATAGTAAGTCAAAGAGTATACCACCATCTATAACTGTGGTAATCCACCTTTAATAACTGTGGATACTATTACTCTTCACAACATAAAAGTACATACCACTATTAATATATGTGGTAGTCCACCATTTATAACTGTGGAGAATTGTACTATTTAGATACCTATTGTGCCATGTTGATATCATGGTAATGTAATGGGTCATCATATGGGAAACTCTGATTATGAATAAGCCTACGTGTGATGAAACAGGTGATGAAATGGGTATCTATAGCTTCAGTACAGGTGGTATTGAGTTCTGTCAGGTGTGTGGTGGGATGTCGGCTGGGGCTTGTCCCCTACGTATGCCCTATATATAAGCATGCTTGACTGGACGATATCTCATCTATAGGTGTATCTATAGAGAGGACAATGGGATGAGTTAATGCCAAATGAAAATAACTAAGACTTGTATATCACAAGATGTTGTGTAAATAACTCCATCAGTTTTAAATAACTAAACTTATGAACTCACCAACCTAGTGTTGACTTTGTTTTAATGCATGTTTTTCTCAGGTGACGAACAGGTTTAGTCACCAGACTAAGGATGCATTAGCTAGTGGACTTTTATAGTGGACCTAGCTACATTTGTGTGCATAACTTTTGATAACATGTCTTGTGAATCTCTTTTGTAAATCTTGTGCAGATACAAGATAAAAAACTGTATGATTCTTTTGGGTAGAGTTACTTAGTTAAATTATGAACATGACACATGTAATTTAACTTCGTAAATCTATATCAATGTCATTCTAGCATTTCTCATTTATTTATCATGTGCCATGTAAACAATCTGATCATTCTGATTATCACAACAATATCGCGCCCCAGAACCTTCCGCCCGACGGGAAAGTCGATCCAGCCCGCCGGCTCGGGGTGTGACACATTCGGATATAGTTTAGAGTTGAACAACCATTTACATCCTACGGGTTTTACTAGTTCTACCAAATCCCAAACATCGTTTTTCTTCATGGAGTCAAGCTCATGAGTCATAGCTTTCTTTCATTCAGAAGACTGATCACTATTAATGGCTTCATGATAAGAGGTACGATCAGTAAACTTTTCGGCATCCATTTCAGCTTCAGTCAGGTATGTTACCTAGTCATCAAAATTAGTAGGCACTTTAGGCCTAGATAACCTCCTGAGTTGATTAATAGGTTTAGCATGGCTGGTATTGTGTTGATGTTAATCAGTTGAGGAGCTTTTATTCTTGATAACATTTGAAGTCGTAATAAGTCCTAATTGTCTCAGAGTTGGTGCCTTGAAGTTCGGAGTATCAAGGTGTACAAGAGGAGTAATCGGAGGTAAGTTAGTCGACGAGTTCCCCACCCACCCTCGCGTCTTGCACTTCTTGCAAATCGGAATCAAGATTTTTGTTGCTCCCACTGACCTTAGAATCCTCAAGGAAATTAGCATGCTTTGTTTCTACAATGCGAGTGTCATGAGTATACAAACTGTTGTCTTTAAAGCCTCGGTCCAGAAGAATGAGGGCAAATCTGAGTTGGCTAACATATTGTGTACCATGTTCATTAGGGTTATGTTCCTCCTTTCAGCAACACCATTTTATTGAGGAGTACTGGACATGGTGTACTGATTCACAATCCCCTGGCCTTTACAAAACTCATAAAATGGATCAAGAGCCTGACCCACATAAGTATGTATACCATAATATTCACCTCCTTTTGTATGATCTTGCAACTTTTATTTTAATATTTAGTTGATTTTCAACTTTAGTTTTATAATCTTTAAAAGCAGCAAGTGATTCAGATTTATCCTTAATTAAATTTAAGTACACGTAACAAGAATAATCGTCAATGAAAGTGATAAAAGGAGTATGTCCGGTTATTCGAGCAATGGTGTAAGAGACACTAATGTCAGTGTGAATAATTTCTAATAAATTAGAACTCCTAGTGCCACCTTACTTAGTTGTTGTTGTAATTTTGCCTTTAAGGCATTTGACTATTTTTTTTCAAAAATAGGGTGTTTTACGCTAGTGTCATCACAAGTAGGGGTGAGTCAAAATTTTTTTTCACAAATGGGTCAATCGCCACTGGTAAGGGCAATGGCTCACTAATCTCTTGTCATTAACACTCATTAACAGAGGGGTTGAGTTTTCTGATGTCAGAACTCGCCCATAGCATGGGCGATTGCTAATGTAGATGCCAATTCTGTTGGATTTTATGAACGGATTCGATAAGTTAACGTAACTAATCGAGCTGTGACCCGTAAGAGTTACACCGCGGGCAACGAACATTAAATCCACTTAATTTGATTAACTGGTAATCACGAACAGTTTTATAATTTATAAAAGTTATAAATTATATAAGTTTAATTATTTATTTATTTAATTAAACTATTATTATTATTATTATTATTATTATTATTATTATTATTTTGATAATATCTAATAAAATCAAGTGCCATCATTAGATATCATGCAAGATCTTGTCATAATCTTTGCATGCCATCATTTGAGATAGATTTACACTCAAAAGACATATCTTGCATGTCATGATTGTGTGCAAGATACACACTCCAACTCTTGATCTCATCTCCATCTATATATATGGTTGAATGATCAAGACTTGAAGTAAGGAGAGCTTGATGGTTCTTTGAAAGATTGGTGCAAGAAGAAACTAGTAGAAGATTGATCATCTTCATCCTACTTTCATACCACCCCCTGCTTCCGTTGAGAACCAGGAACATGTTCGTGTTTTTGTTCTAGCATTCGTTCGTTGAACCTCGGTGTCTCAAACGGTTAACTATTAACCAAAAGGGTATAATCTTTTCTCATCGGTAGATTAGATTAGTTATAATTATCTGTGTTTGCATGTTTTGTAACCTTGATCCTGATTGGGAATATTAACAGTGAAAATTTTGAAACCGTAATTCCGCTGCGTTAATATTAAATATGGATTTAATATACTAATTGGTCAAACTCGTTTTTACCGAAAAGTCAAACCGAATACCACTACGATACCCAACAGTGGTATCAGAGCCACGCTTACAACATGCAAATCGGATCCGGTCAGTTTAACCGGTTACAGATCACAAACTCTAAATTGTTTAAAATTTTGAGTTTCTGATCCAGATTTAGATCTGTCTAATTATTTGGGTTAAATAATTTATTTGGTCAAAGTTATAATTGACCAAAAGAATTACCCAGTTTAATTATAAAGTTATGATCGAATATGTAAATCAGGCCCGACCTTGTGTTTGTTTGGTTGTTTATTTTTCAGTTTTGGTTTATTATGGTTTGGCCCATTTTGATGGCTCAAAGTTGTAATAGAATAGGGTTTATATTTTCTCGTTATGTATTTCAATTTCTTGTAAATATTGTAATGACAAAAGACCTGAAAACAAAACTGAAGAATCAAGATCAAGAAGCACGGATCTGGAGGTCAGTGGGAGCAGCTCAAGATCACAAAATGCACTAGATTCATCATTGTGGTTGATTGTGTGTTGTGACCCCGTGACCTAGTTTGTTTTGCTACTTGGCTCTAGCAAAATCAAACACAATTTGGCCTTATGATTTACATATTTATTTAATTTGATATTGTGGTTGCTTTATCTTATAAATGTTATAACATACCAACCAAATACCAAAAAGGTTTTAAAAGGAGTTTTAAAAAATAATCGCAATAAAATGTAACAAGTTCAAAAATTAAACAATTTTACAACTTGTAAAAGTTTTATAAAACAAATGGTTTGTTTTGAAAAATATAACCAATGAGTTTTTACAATCTAAAATTGTTTTAAAACTCAGAAACTTAATATATTAACTATTAACTTTTGAATGGTTATGCAAGTCGCGACAAACTTAGTTTTAATAGGTTATTTAAAATTAAGTGTCCTGAGAGATGAAAGGGTTCATCACAAAGTCACGACATTAAATATAGTAAAACTGGTTTTTACAACGCACGTATGATTAGATCATTCGTTGTGTTTGACCCTTATTCGGTAAAAACTAAAATGGATCCCATATATATAAAATCAATAGTTTATGCTATCCTATTATAAGGGACACTTGGAGCATAATGCGAAACACCAGTGTTTGGAGCCACAGCACCGCACTTGGTGTGTAGTTTGTCCTCTAAGGTGCAAGAGTTTTCGTTGACACATCCGGCTCTTCCACATGTACCTGTTTTAGGATGACTATTACTTTCATATCTTGTTACGTGCCACAGCTGTCTGGAAATGAAAGTGAGCATAGATGAGGCTAAACGTATCACTAAATAGACAAGTTGTCTTAGTGGCCTCATACTTGAGAGTTGTGCATTTTTCACAATTGACAAACGTTGTTAGTCTACCTACTATCACTTACTAATGTTGCGTGCCACAGCTGCCTTTAGTAACTGATACTACTAGATTCTCAATCCTTATTCTTATTACTGTTAATGGGTCATTAATTAAATAAGGAATTAAACATCAAAAAATACTAATTATTTAATTTTGCTTACTTTAAAGGGATGTCTCACGAAAATAACTCCTCATTTGCTCTCAAGTCCATACTTGAGAAAGATAAGCTGAATAACACCAACTTTCTCGAATGGCACCGCAACTTGAAAATTGTACTTAAGTTTGCCAAAAAGCACTATGTACTGGAAGGTCCAGTTCCTAATGAACCTGAAGGTAATACGGCTGCTGCCCGTAAAGCCTGGGAAAAGCATAACGAGGATGCCATTGAGGTAGCCTGCCTTATGCAAGCCACTATGTCTTCTGATCTTCAGAAGAACATGGAAGACATGGGTGCCTTTGACATGATCCAGCAACTTACAGGCATGTTTCAGAAACAAGCCCGTCAAGAACGCTATGACACCATGAAGCAGCTTATCGGCTGCAAAATGCAAGAAGGCTCGTCAGTTAGTGCTCATGTGCTTACGATGAAAGGGTACATCGACCAATTGAATAAGCTTGGTTATCCCCTGTCAAATGAAATGGCAGTGGACTTCATCTTGAACTCTCTCCCAAAGTCTTACGACCAGTTCGTAATGAATTTCAATATGAATGCTTGGGAGAAGACTGTGCCTGAACTGCATGGGATGCTGAAGACGGCTGAGATGAATGTACCAAGCAAAGTCAATCAAGTATTGACAATTCGATCTGCTGGTGTTAGAAAGCCCAATCCCAAGAAAAGGGGTTATAACAGCAAGGGCAAGAATAAAGCTATTGTTGCTGCCAAGCCTGCCACCAACAAAGCCAAGGCAATTACTAAAGCACCACCCCCTGAGGAGCGTCAATGTTTTGAATGCAACAAGATGGGGCATTGGAGGCGTAATTGCCCTGAATATTTGGCTAAGCTGAGGATGAACAAGGCCAATGGTGCAGGCCCTTCAGGTATCTCTATTTACGTTATTGAACTTTTTACTGTTTCCAGCAACACATGGGTGTTTGACACCGGATGTGGTTACCACATCATTAATGTCTTGCAGGAACCTGAAAAGTGGAAGAAACTGAAACAAAGCGACATGGAACTCATCGTTGGTGATGGGAAAAGAGTACCAGTTCTTGCAACTGGAACATATTATCTTTCATGTCCTTCTGGCCTTGTACTTATGTTGAATAATTGTTTGTATGCACCTGGTTTAACCAGAAACATTATTTCAGTTTCTCTGTTGTTTGAACAAGGATTTAAGTACGTTTTTAATGGTATTGCTATATCTGCCTGCTTAAATGATGTCTTTTATTTTGAGGCTAAACCTCGAAATGGTATTTATGAAATAGATGTTCAACCAAACAATAATGTATATAATCTTTCTAAACGTATCAAATCTGGCATTAATGATACATATCTATGGCATTGTAGACTTGGCCACATAAGTAAATCCCGCATAAAAAGGCTCCAGTCTGAGGGGATTCTTGAATCCACTGGACAGGACTCCTTTGATGATTGTGAATCTTGCTTAGCTGGAAAACTCACTAAAGATCCCTTCACCCATGTTGGTGAACGAGCAAAAGATCTGTTAGCACTTATACATACTGATGTGTGTGGTCCTTTCAGAACTATGTCTAGAAATCATGAAAGATACTTCGTTTCATTCATTGATGATTATAGTCGATATGCATATGTTTATCTAATGAAGCATAAGCATGAAACCTTTGAAAAGTTCAAAGAATTCCAAAACGAAGTAGAAAACCAACTCGGTAAAACGATTAAGGCACTTCGATCGGATCGAGGTGGCGAATATCTCAGCTTAGAGTTCATCAATCATCTGAAAGAACGTGGAATTATTTCACAACCCACTCCTCCTGGTACACCCCAACTTAATGGCGTAAGCGAGAGGAGAAATCGTACCTTACTAGATATGGTCCGATCGATGATGTGTAGAACTAACTTGCCTCACTCTTTTTGGAGTTTTGCTCTTATGACCGCAGCCCGCATTGTAAATCTGGCACCGACTAAGAAGGTAAACAAAACACCATATGAGATATGGTTTGGCACTAAACCAAATTTGTCTTATCTTAGGGTATGGGGATGCAATGCATATGTCACTAGGGATTCTAATGACAAGCTTGATCCTCGAGGCGAAAAGGTTGTTTTCGTCGGATACCATAACAAAAGCGGATATTATTTCTACCATCCTGATGCAAACTTGATTTCCATCAAAAGGAAGGGCCACTTTCTCGAGAAAGAATTTCTAGATCGAGGAACTGGAAGCAATATTGTGAATCTCGAAGAAATTCGAGAACCGCAAACGACCGCTGACGAAGTCGGAACGTCTGATCAACAAGAAGTTGTTGCTAATGAATCAGACTTAAACACAAGCATTCGTAGAAGTAGCAGGACTCGCAATGCTCCTGATAGATACCTTGGGCATCTTGATGGTTCTGAAGTCCTGTTAGTAGCTGAGCCTGATAACGAACCTACTAACCACAAAACTGCTATATCAGATCCAGAATCTGCGAAATGGCTCGATGCCATGAATTCCGAGATGCAATCCATGCGTGACAATCAAGTCTGGGACTTGGTTGAGCTACCCCCCGGTTCACGGGCAGTAGGGAGCAAATGGATTTTCAAGAGAAAAACCGACATGCATGGAAATGTTCATACCTACAAAGCACGGCTGGTTGCAAAGGGTTTCACTCAAACTCAAGGTGTTGACTATGATGAAACTTTTTCACCCGTTGCTATGATCAAATCGATCAGGATATTACTTGCCATAGCTGCATATTATGATTATGAGATATGGCAAATGGATGTTAAAACCGCTTTTCTTAATGGACATCTCTCTGAAGATGTCTATATGGTTCAGCCTGAAGGTTTTGTTGATCCAAAATATCCTAATAAGGTATGCAAATTAAATAAGTCCATTTATGGGCTTAAGCAGGCATCTCGCTGCTGGAATCTTCGTTTTGATCAAAAGATCAAAGAGTTTGGTTTCATCAAAAACGAAGATGAACCTTGTGTTTACAGAAAGGCTAGTGGGAGGACTATATCATTCCTCATCTTGTATGTAGATGATATACTAATCATTGGAAACAACATCCCTATGCTTAACGAAGTTAAGCACTGGTTGGGAAATTGTTTTGCAATGAAAGATCTTGGAGAAGCAGCTTACATTCTTGGAATCAAAATCCACAGAGATAGATCTAAGCGGCTTTTAGGGATGAGTCAAAGTGCATACATTGACAAAATGATGACACGCTTCAACATGGAAAACTCCAAGAAAGGGACTATTCCCATGACTAAAGGAACTGTGTTGAACAAATCGCAATCTCCTTCGACGGACATTGAAATTAGGCGAATGCAAGCAATTCCATATGCCTCAGCGATTGGTTCTATCATGTATGCTATGTTATGTACCAGACCTGACGTCTCGTATGCTTTAAGCATGACCAGTCGTTTTCAGCAAAGTCCTGGCATTGCCCATTGGACCGCAGTCAAGAACATTCTGAAGTACTTGAGAAGAACTAAAGAAATGTTTTTAATATTTGGAGGAGTGGAAGAAGAGCTCACTGTAAGGTGTTACACTGATGCTAGCTTCCAGACTGACCGAGATGATTCTCGCTCACAATCAGGTTTCGTATTCACTCTCAATGGAGGAGCTGTCTCCTGGAAAAGTTCCAAACAGAGTGTAGTGGCGGATTCAACCACCGAATCTGAATATATTGCTGCATCGGATGCTGCAAAGGAAGCTGCTTGGATAAAGAAGTTCATAGCTGACCTCGATGTGGTTCCAAGTATTCGGAAGCCTATCGAAATCTTTTGTGATAACACAGGTGCAATTGCTCAAGCCAAAGAGCCAAGGTCTCATCACAAATCCAGGCACATTTTAAGAAAATTCCACTACATACGGGAAATAGTGGAACGTGGAGACATCATAATAAGCAAAGTGGACACAGATCAAAACCTAGCAGACCCGTTCACTAAGCCCATGACTCAGGACAAGTATGATCAGCACAGGAGTGCGATCGGGCTTAGATTAGCTAGTGATATGTTTTGATTTAGTATTTGGATGAACGAACAAATAAGCAGTTGTACTTTGAATTCAGAATTGATTTACTAGTTTAAATGCAAATCTGAATTTTATAACTGTGTTCGATTTTAATACGTTTAATCCTTGAATCTTGTATTCTTAATTATCCATAGTCGGTTAGACTCGTGGGAACGACTCTGAGTTAAGACTATTCTGGATTTGGTCTCAAGTAGTTGACTACCAAATTCACAGACATCATTATGAATGATGTTGGATGTAACTCGCTACAAATCATCTCCATGGATCTTAGTCATGAGATGTTTTTGATATTGGTAAACTCATCTTGTATCCTCTGACCTGAGATGTATACTAGAACTTCCGTTTACTAAGGGACATTCTTTAATCATTGTCAACCGTTGTCGCGTAATTGCCAGTCATAAAGGCTTTGATTGGGAATGATTCTGATGTTCAGTGGGAGTTGTATATAATCAAGATTGGGATTCTGTACTCTTACATATTTCATGTAACAGTTAGACATTGTGGCGCCCTCGTTGATTCATACTGGTGAAGTGTAAGGCCTTACCCAAACTGACTGTGTGTTTGATTGGACCACTCTGAATCTAAATCGAGAACAACAATAATTGAACACCATATGAGAATGAATTAGATCCATGTCTCATTGTTTCAATTGATGTCTTTTACAGAAAGGATAGATGACTACGATTATCATAAGTCTAGTATCCTGCTGTAGTAGCATGATAATTTGGTTAATGACTTTAAAGTGTCATACCTTGTTAGGAGCAATCATGTGCAGCTAGAGCACCGCTGACTGTTTACGTTAGCCTTCTATCGAAATCCGTCCAAGTGGGAGATTGTTGGATTTTATGAACGGATTCGATAAGTTAACGTAACTAATCGAGCTGTGACCCGTAAGAGTTACACCGTGGGCAACGAACATTAAATCCACTTAATTTGATTAACTGGTAATCACGAACAGTTTTATAATTTATAAAAGTTATAAATTATATAAGTTTAATTATTTATTTATTTAATTAAACTATTATTATTATTATTATTATTATTTTGATAATATCTAATAAAATCAAGTGCCATCATTAGATATCATGCAAGATCTTGTCATAATCTTTGCATGCCATCATTTGAGATAGATTTACACTCAAAAGACATATCTTGCATGTCATGATTGTGTGCAAGATACACACTCCAACTCTTGATCTCATCTCCATCTATATATATGGTTGAATGATCAAGACTTGAAGTAAGGAGAGCTTGATGGTTCTTTGAAAGATTGGTGCAAGAAGAAACTAGTAGAAGATTGATCATCTTCATCCTACTTTCATACCACCCCTGCTTCCGTTGAGAACCAGGAACATGTTCGTGTTTTTGTTCTAGCATTCGTTCGTTGAACCTCGGTGTCTCAAACGGTTAACTATTAACCAAAAGGGTATAATCTTTTCTCATCGGTAGATTAGATTAGTTATAATTATCTGTGTTTGCATGTTTTGTAACCTTGATCCTGATTGGGAATATTAACAGTGAAAATTTTGAAACCGTAATTCCGCTGCGTTAATATTAAATATGGATTTAATATACTAATTGGTCAAACTCGTTTTTACCTAAAAGTCAAACCGAATACCACTACGATACCCAACAAATTCACCTAACTCGCCCATGATAGAGGCGACATTGCCCACGTGGACGCCAACCAACTTATTTTCAAACGAAAAAAAATAAAACACATATGTTTTAACATTCAAATGAAAAAAAGAATTGAGTTATTGCCCTTGTTAAGGACGAGATCTGCCAAGATAGTACAAATTTTGAAGCCATTGCCCATAGCAGGAGCGAGATCTGCCAAGATAGTCAAATTTTGGAGACATTGTCCATGTCAGGGGTGAGATCTGCCATGGCTAGTCAAATCATCATCTTTTTTTCAAACAAAATATATATATATAACCCACGTATGTGTTGTTCAAATGAAAAAAAATGTTTTTTTCTGCTATTAGACTTCATTCGAAAAAAAGAAAGAAATTTAATAAAAAAAAACTATACACGTATAATAAAAATGAATGAGATACAATCCTTGATGGTACCATTCAACCGAAAAAAGTTTACATTTATAATAAAATATACAAATGCTAATATACACATGTTAATAGTATGCATAAATAATAAAATAAACAAATATTAATAGTTCCAACGAGGAAATATTATTTTTCCGAGCATCCTAAATTAAAAAAAAATAATAACATGGAGATATTTCCATTGATGATTCACTTATATCAATTCCATCCATTTATTAAGTTAATTAAGGGTTATAAGCATAAAGATATTAATGTTCATAACATAAAATAAAAAAGTTTTAAAAATTATACATACGACTTAAATGATAAAAGTATGAAACTCATTAAACAACAATACTTAAACGACAATACTAAACTAAACTAAATAAAGTGAAACAAATCATTAAATATTGAATCGAACGAAACATCGGAGTCTGTGCTCTGTTCGTCCTCCCATGGGTCGTGGTTCCTCCATCGATTTAATGTTTCTTCATCAACATCGTCATCGACTGTCCATGGATCATTTGACACATACTCATCTTCGGGTTGTTCTTCGTTTTCAACCTGGTATTCAGTTGGTGGAAATAAATTATCAAATGCCTAGTTCCAAAACACATCATTACCATCTTCATCCCATCCCTCTATACTTAGGGGATCTTGTGGGGGTGGGGGAAGAGCTGATGGGTTTGGTGGGTGTGCGGGAAGAGCTGATGGGTTTGGCAGGTGTGGGGGAAGAGCTGATGGGTTTGGCAGGTGTGGGGGAAGAGCTGGCGGGTTTGCATGTTACGGGTTTTCAAAAGGTAGTGAAAGGTTTTCAAGTGGATGTAGATATGAAGGGGCTTCTGGTACATCTAATGGAGGTGGTTTTGGGGCAGAAAATTGTGTGTTTCTTTTATTTGACATATGTGAAACTTTTAAAACTCATTCTTTTTTAATTCTCTCTTTAACAATGTTTTCTCCCATTTTGGTGCAACTATATTGGGGTGGTAATGTTACATATCAAAATGGAAGTATTTCTTACGATGCTTCCACTAGAAATACTAACGTTCTTATTAGGGAAAAAATTCATTCGAAGAGTTTATTGATTTAATCTATAAACACCTTAAAATTGAAAAAAAAATTTATCAGTTGAAGTCTTGGTTTTAAAAAGCGAGAAGCGCACAAAAGCGACAAGGTCTAAAACCAAAGCGCAAATCGCAAAAGCGGTGGGATTTTTGTACGCGAAGCGCAAAGTATTAGTATAATTTTTTTATATATTTCTCATATGTTTATTAATTCACCTACCCAAAATTTAGTTATAAATAAGATTTATGTATAAATAACTTGTATATACAAGCTAAAAAGTTATATGTACAACATTTTAACGCACTAAAAAAACTTATTCATTTTCTAACTTACGAAATTACATCCTATTTTATTAATGTTTATGTGGGCTGAATACAATTGGGCTTAGTAAAGTTACTGGGCCATGTGACACGAATGCTTTTAAAAAAAGTGAAAAATTAAAAAAATAACCTTTTTAACCTACATGCGGCTATCTTCCCCACTGGACCAGCAACTTCATCGCTTCATCTAACCCTAAAAATTTGTTGCGCTTAAATCTACCTGCAAATCAACATGTAAGTTCCGATTAGCTTCGATTTCTTCTTCGTTTTTCTTCTCTCATCGCATCTAAGCTTCGATTTTCTGTCCATTTAACGGGCTTTCTTTCATGCCCAATAAACTTAAAATTTGCCCAGGTTTGCTTCTTCTCTGCTTTCTGTATGTAAAGCGCATGAAGAACTCGATTCACGCTTACAAAAAAATCCCGTAAAGCCTGCGCTTCTTGTACACCCCACGCCTTTTGTAACATAAAGCGAATTGGGTTGCGCCCAGCTGCGCTTAATCGCGCTCCAGGATTGCTTTTTAAAACATAGGTTGAAGTTGAATTTGTATTATACATTCAAGAGGTTCTCTCAATCTTTTGAAATTTTCAATGATTCAAGCCTGGAAGTGTTGTATTATTTAGCAACAACATTTGTTAATTTTCACGCTGATGTCTATGTTAATATTGAGCCAACAATCTCTTTACAACAAGCTAGTTGTATGGATCTACTACGTGGTTTTAATGTACAGAAGCGCATCAACAACAAATGTGTTATTATAAATGCAATACTAGCCAATTTCAATTTGATGGCGATTTGTCCACAACTGCTAACGTTGATGGTGAATCTGCATCTGAGAAATGCCCAGAACGCACTGAAGAATCCAGATATTATCCATCAGATAACGAATCTACAGATGATGATAATAGTATGGAAGAACATGTAATTCCATAACAATATCATACAACAACTTTTGCTAACAGTACAGAGGGATCATTGGACCATTCAATTGATCCTCAAGAGTTACGAGATTACGAAGCCACTGATTTTGATGATGATGAAGAAATAGACATATGGAACACCGAATCAAGAGAAGTTCGTATCGGTATGTACTTCAGATCTAAAGATGAACTGATGCATGTTGTTCGATTATGGAATCTTAACAGTAATCGGGAGTTGATAGTGGACGAAAGCAAACGTAATAAATGGAGGTCAAAATATTACACAACAAATCCAAAGTGTAACCCTAATATTCGTATTGGTCCCCCATGTAAATGGTATGCGTCAGCTTCCAAGAAGAGCAATGATCACATGTGGAGAATTGTTAGATGGGTAGAAGGGCACAACTGTTATGGTACAGTTGTTCATAACAAAAATAGATGCTTGAAATCTAGAGATATTGCTACACTCATCATCCACGCTATTCGTGAAGACATCGCATTTCCAGTGAAACAATTTCAAGCACACCTAAAAGATTAGCTAAAAGTTGATAAATCTTATAGCAAGGCATGGAGAGGTCGAAAAAAGCAATTGAAAGGATTCATGATAGTTGGGTGAACAACTTTCAAGAGATCCCTAAGTACGTTGAAGCATTAAAGGTTGCAAACCCTGGCACTATTGTTGAATGGCCACATCATTCGGTAGGATCTTCCCACTCGTATACATTTAAATACGTGTTTTGGGCCTTTGGACCAGCAATAAAAGCTTTCCAGCATTGTCAATCAGTATTATCCATTTAGGCACTCATTTAAAGGGTTCTTACCGTGGTAAGATGTTAATCGTTGTAACAAAAAACGCAAACAATTACATAGTGCCAATTGCCTATGCAATTGGTGATGAAGAGACGGTGGAAAGTTGCTGGTTCTTTCAGCAATTTTGGTTACACATTGCTATGCAACGGGGTAAAAAGTTGTGTGTTATCTCTGATAGACACAAAGGTATTATTAATGAAATGAAAAATATGCAAGTATGGAAAGAAAATGCGGTTCATCGGTTTTGTCTTAGACATGTTCGAAGTAACCTGATGCAAAAGTTTAAGGTTTCTAGCATGAAACGACTATGTTGGAATATTGGTAGCACCACCCAACAAAGAAATTATGAACACTCAGTTCAACTGTTATCAAGCTCAAATCCACAAATGATGGAAACCAGGTGTTGGGGGTGTATCGACCAGCGATAATAAGGATTCACAGAAGATGGACTTAAGAAATCTTGTTGAATATCTTGGCTATAATCAAGTTGATTGGAACGTATTGTAGTTTTGCAGCGGATTATAACCGGATGGCCCCGCGTCCTCATAATTTTGGGTTCCAAATTGTTATAAATGTTGTGACAAGGTACCTATTTCTGTAAAATTTAGACTCGGACTATTGGGTCGATAACTATTTGAGTGGTCCATTGAACTAATGTGAGGCGAGTTAATCTCTGGCTCAGCTTGAGCCTGAGTCTGAGCCTCGGCATGCTGAGGTTGAGGCATTGAGCCTCAACATGCTAAAGACGAGCCTGTCGTCGATTCCTTCGTCTGTCTGGTCTTCTAATACTTTGTGGCACTAAAGGAACTTGATAACCAACAGGATCTTGTGACATATGGGTTGGGTAATAACCCATGTGGTGTTGGACTTGTCCATATCCCATGGCTTGGCTCGCCATATCCCTTACGAAGTCTTCCCTTGATCTTTGATAAATTTGACTCATAATGTCCCACTGTCATCGTTACTTATAATTTAAAAAAATTATGAAAGATATTTAAAATATTAATAATAACACAAATATATCATACCGTCATTTGCAAAGTCCCTTAATCATTAGGAAACCCATGCTGGTTGTGTTGGTGATGCATCGGGTCAATTGTATACATAATAGCTCGAGGCAAATACCACTACATGTATTTCGAGCTGGAAACACACGACTCTGTTAATTCTTCTGTGGCAATGTTGTTATGTCGCCCATCCCATGACAAAACGCATTGGTTACGCTTTTGTAACCAATTAATATTTCGTCCACGAGAACGACTTATTTTATGGAGCTTTCGATGTTCTTGCTCATCAATAAGTGTGTTCATGGGAATTGGCTGAAACATTCTGAATTATCTCATAACCCTACTTGGTAAGTGAGGTTCAACAATTTCCCAGAATACAAGATGCGTCTCGCACCTCTAGCTACCTTGTCCACTCAGACAAAATCCGGGTAAAAGATGAAACACATTGTCATAAGGCCTCCAGTTGAATTGTTATAAAAATAAACGTTAATAATGAAATAAAATAAAATTTTAATTTAAATGAAATTACCTTGTCTTCTGTTAAAGAGAGTAATTGAGAGCGGTAGGCACTCAAGACATGCGAAGCCGTGCGAACATAACTTAATGGACTCCGCCATCTTACAAAAATCACATAAATTATTATCACGTTATCTCAATAATATATTAACAAAACTAATTTGTGAAATAATGCACTTAAAATTTAACACATACCGTTCGCCATATGGCTTTTGAAAATCGATACTATTCACCGTTTCCGGTGCAAATCCGCTAAATCTTTCCCATGCCCACAATTGTAGCAAGAACATAGGACCACTGATATCGATTTTTGAAATATCGCTGACCCTACATAAATGCTTATATATGCATGCTAATACGACAAGACCCCCAACTAAGTTCACAACAATTATTTAAATCTTTCAAATGAGTCAAATAATTGATATGGACCCAGTTGCTTGCTGTATCTGGGAATAATGTTGCACCAATCAAATAGATAATAATCAACCTAGCCTGCTGAATTAATTGCAGTCTAGATGGATTTTCAGATAAATCTGTTTTTGTTATGGATAAAATAAACAGAAGGTTTATTTTATATCCATTGATTGTCTCTAAAGGCAGTTCAACACCCATCAAATTTTCAAACAGTGATGCAGTTTGATTTCCATTTAAAGTCAAATCTACACCTGAAACTACATTTCCTTCAATTGGTAAACCCCACAATATGTTAAAATCTTGTAATGTTATTGTGGTTTCGCCAATAGGTAAGTGAAAAGTATGGGTTTCAGGACGCCATATCTACACAAGTGCAGATATTAAAGCTCAATCAAGTCTTTCGTTTCCACATTGAATGATATCTCCAAGTCCTGCAAATGTTATGAATTCCATAACATTATCAGGGATGGGATTTGAAGTTAAATGCACCCAAAAATCTTGATCGCCACGTCTAATTCTTAATACTCCATCATCTCAGTCTAGGTTTGAAAATAATAATCCCCTCTATGACTACCGCTTAGCCACAACAAATCATTATTAAGTGGACCAGACGTAAAATGAGTATTCATTTTAGAAAAAAATGAAAGAGATAATTGATGTACGGAATTGATGTGTATGGTGCTTAGATGATTTTGTAACATCGCATACACCACGAGTGATATATATTCTTGTTTTAAACTACTCACCTAATACCATTGTTTCTCACATGGTAACAAAAGAAAAGATGTGAAATGACAATACCCAAGCTGTTGCCACTGCCATGGGCAATAGCTCCATGTCCAAACAAAATCTCAACATAAATAACATCAATTATGTAGACGCAAATGATAGCCTCACGTGGTTTCTTTTTTCATTTGAAAATTTGTGTGGTCCAATCTTTTTAACATGTGTATATTAACATTTGCATATTTTACTAAAAATGTAAACTTTTTTTTTCGGTTGAATAGTACCATCAAGGGTTGTATCTCATTCATTTTTATTATACATGTATAGTTTATTTATTAATTTTTTTCTTTTTTTAATGAAGTCTGATAGCAGGAAAAAAAAACATTTTTTTCATTTGAGCAACAGAAACGCGAGTTATATATATTTTTGTTTGAAAAAAAAAGATGGTGATTTGACTAGCCAAGACAGATCTCGCCCGTGCCAAGAGCAATGGCTACAAAATTTGTACTATCTTAGCAGATCTCGCCCCTGCTATGGGCAATAGCTCCAAAAGTTGCACTATCTTGGCAGATCTCGCCCTTAGAAAGGGCAATAGCTCAATTTTTTTTCATTTGAACGTTAAACATATGGGTTTTATTTTTTTTGTTTGAAAATAAGTTGGTTGGCGTCCACATGGGCAATGTCGCCCCTATCATAGCGAGTTAGGTGACTTGGCATGCACATCAGCAATCGCCCATGCTATGGGCGACTTCTAACATCAGAAAACTCAACCCTTCTCTTAATCTGTATTAATGACAAAGGATTAGTGAGCCATCGTCCTTACCAATGGCGATGGACCCATTTGTGAAAAAAATATTGATTGGCCCCTACTTGTGATGATACTAGTGTAAAACACCCTATTTTTGAAAAAAAAAATGGCATTTGACACATGTTCCAAAATCAGTGAAATCGAGAGGAGGTAAAACTTTATCCTTCACAAGTCGAGATAAGCGATCTCGTGAGATATGGCCTAAACGTTGATTACACAACATTGATGAAGTTTCTAAGGTTCGTTTTCTTTTAGTCTTTGTTGAGTTCTCACTAATGTTATATGACGACAAAGATTTAGAGAAATCATCATATAGTTCTAATTTATAGAGACCACCATCCAGAAGACCAGTAATAAATACTTGAGAATTATAACTAATAGTAAGTATGCCATTACCATGAGAAACATAAAAACCATCCATGTCTAACTTTGGTCCTGATACAAGATTCTTAGAATTTTCAGGAATATATAAGGTATCATAAAGTTTAATACATAAACCGGTTTTCATTATTAATTCTAAGGTTCCCACGGCAGCAACAGATAGTTCCTTTCCATCCCAAGCTTAAGTGTTCTTTGGTTTCTTTCCAACCTCTGGATTGTAAGGAATCCCTGAGTAGAACTGGTCACATGAACCATAGAACCAGAGTGAAACCACCAGGTGGAACATTTAAATTAAAGGACTCAATTATCATGTTAAGATGATTATCTCTTTTAGCGAGCCATTACTTAAAGTTAGGGCAATCTTCCTGCTTATGTCCTACCTTTCGGCAGAACTTGCAGGATGGCTTGCAATTGGAATTGCTAGAGGAAGAGCAGTTGCATTGGATTTAGGGACCTTAGAAGCGTCACTTTGAGTATTGTTCTTCCATTTGTTCGAACCAGCAACAATCAGGTAAGCAACATCAGGTTTCTCGAGCTTCTGACGCTCTTATTATTGTACGTACATGGCAATCAACTCATTCAGCATCCACATCTCTTTTTGAGTGTTGTAATTGATTTTGAAGGCGTCATAAGATGCATGAAGAGAAGTCATAATGAAGTAAACCAAGAAAGTATCCCTAATCTTCATGTCTAATCACTTGAGTTTACAGCCATGTTGTTCATCATCATGATGTGCTCACGAATGCTACTAATGTCGTCATACTTTGTAGACACCAGTTTCATGATGAGGGTGCTAGCATGTGCCTTGGATGTTCCTTTGAATTGCTCCTCCATAGAAGTAAGGTAAGCTTTCGCAGATTAGGTAAGTCAGGATTGACTCCTCTGATGATTGGGCTGATGGAGTTCTTGATAAATATGATAGCCATCAGATTAGCATTCTCCTATTTTGTCAAACCCCAGCCGGCGGGCTGGATCGACTTTCCCGCCGAGCGAAAGGTTCCCGGGGCGCGATATCGTTGTGATAATCGAAATGATCAGATTGCTTACATAGCACATGATATATAACTGATAAATGCTAACCTGACAATAAAATAGAATTACAAAGTTAAATTACATTGTTTCCTCATAATTTAACCAAGTAAATCTAATCAAAAGAATCAATGAGTTTAAATCTTGTATCTGTACAAGATATACAAAAGATGATTCATTGTTTTGTCATTCCAAAAGTATGATCACACAAAATGTAGCTAGGTCTTCTAAAAGTCCACTAGCTATTCTTGAATATGGCAACTACACCTGTTCGTCGCCTGAGAAAAACATGCATTTAAACAAGTCAACACTAGGTTGGTGAGTTCATAAGTTTGATATTTGAAAGCCTTGAAATGTTCACATACACATTCACAATGTCATACTTGTTGTTTGTAATTTGTTTGATTCACCCATTAACACAATGGCCTTTCCATAGTTATATTAAAAAGTGATATCTAATCCTATTAGCTATGCTTATATATAGGGCATATGTAAGGGAACCAAGCCCTAGCCACCATCCCACCACATATCTAATAGAACTTAATGCCACTTGTAATACAACTATGGATATCCATTTCATTTCACCCGCCCATCTGTGTTCATCACCCATTGTATCATATGTAGAATAATATAATAAGAGGATTTTAGTTATCATACCGAAGTATTGATAAACCCTCAACGTGTTAAGAAAATTAGGTTAATTTAATCTGATCCTTGTTATTATTCTATTCTTGTGCGGTTAACTGGACCGTTATAGTTACGGCCGCCGTTCACCGGGGCTTCGGTCGCCGGCTCCCCTGTCAATCACTTTTAATAATGTAAGAGTGTTAGTTAACCCTTTGCTATTTTGTTCTCAACTTGAAGTGCATAGAGCCTAAAAGGAATCCATTGCAATCCTCACGTAATCAGATTACAATGCATCCGATTTACCTCTACCACCTTGTATTACCATAGACCTCATCGAACTGTTACTAGCAATATGACATGAGAGAAAATAAATTCCTCAGTCTACTAATCAACAAGAAGCGATGGATTAATTACAATTATAACTGTAGATTTATATCACCATGTGTCGCTTACCAGACCCTGACTTGAGTCACCCTGTCACCGGTCATACGTTGCCGGCCAATGATTGAGTACGATCAACATACTAGCCCTACGAGCTAGAGGTTTGTCAAACCTATGGTACCACTATGCTATCGTCGGTTTAGTCACGTCAAATTAACTGGTCAACGATTTGTGAAAGGGACTTACAATGATCAACTTGAGTACATGGCACATGATTGAAATGATATAATGCAAACATTTCAATAGTAATCAATTGTATTATGTTCTTTGTTCTCCATGTTGTATGTTCTCATTGTTGTTAACAAAGTTAAATAAGATCTTATCTTATTATGTTATGTTAATTGTTGTGTGAATGATATTGTTACCATGAAGTTACATTATCATGATTATCATTCCTTGTTGTTCCATATAGTCACCATGTTGTCACTAAGTTGTGGTAAGAACTAGTCTTACTACACTTAGTCAACTCAGGTGGTGGATGATACTTGTTTAATGTTATCTTGTAATATGTATCAAGTTGTAAGCTAAGTGTTATAAGAACTTGTCTTATTACACTTACTTCACTCTGTGTTGAATGATATTATGAAGATATATTATCTTCATATCATTCACGTTTGTGTTGTTGTTGTCATCATGTTCACCTGTGATAATCTGTTCTTGTAAGAATAATTAAGCGTTATAAGATATAATCTCATAACTATATTATTCTGTTGTGTTGATGATTTATGAAGTTATATTATCATATTCATCTTAGTTGTTCCTGTCATATCATGATCATACAAGCATGCATACAATGATAAATGATAATAAAGCAAGCAGTATTATCTAATCATAGTATAAGCAATATGTTAAACATAAAACTTTTAAATAATTAAAAGTGTCACACCCCCAAATTCCCACTCGTGGTATCAGTCCACGTGGATGTGACGTGGCCAGGATCACAGCTCATGGTCATATAGAACGACTCTATATGAGTTACGCATTCACACAGATTTATAGAATAATGCAAATTTCAATAATACGCAGCGGAGAAGTAATGTGTTACAGCGGAAAATGTAAATTGATAACAGACACTACATAGTTAAATTGTTTCAAAACAAGTTCAAAGCACACAAAGCCTAGGACATGAGTCTATATGCTGTTCAAACTCCTTAAGGCTCCCTTGAGTGCGTCCTAGCGTGTGCTCCATTAGTTACCTGAGAATACATGCGAAAAGTGTCAACTAAAAAGTTGGTGAGTTCACAGGTTTAGACAGACTGAAAAGTAAACAGACATATACTGGATATGTTAAGTTTTGTTGTTGGATACTACGATCCGTGGAGTGTGTCAGTTCATCTTACCGAAACTAGACTGTTTCCGTTTGCCTCCGCAGGTCATCGCTGAACCCGCATTCCCATCGAAATTACACTCGTTATGACCTCCAGTCAACATTGGTGCCGAGTGGGGTTAGTCAAACCCAGTAGTACTACGTAATTACGACTCGTTTGTGATACAACTAACGGTAAGGATAAGTGAGGACTTTAAGCGATAATAGTTACACTCGAAAATGGTTTTCACAACATACCAGTACTATATCTAAAACAGTTGCATAGTATTCTCACCCTAAGGTTAAGTAAAACAGTTAAAGAGTAAAGTGGGGCTGTAAAACTCACCTGAGTTAAGTAATGCGTTTGCCCAAAAGAGATAGTGTAGCTCGCCGGCTAGTAGTCCCCTATATCACATAGGTACTATGAGTTCGTGTTCACATACGTGGGTCTCACAGGACCGTGTTAGTGTTCAACAACTCCGAGTTGTTATGTGGGTCGAGTTGACCGTGTTGACCGTGTTTGACCTAACGACCCGTTGGTGACGGTTTTGGATCAAGTGTTCGTGTAACGCGTGAACTAGTGTCGTGTGATGTGTACGGATACCAAAGTTCACTTTCATGAGGAAACTTACTATTTATAGTAGGTTTCTATTTCAGGAAAGTTTCCATATTTGGCAAGTCAAGTATAAATCATAATCCGATTATTCTAACATGCATATTTATCCTAAATGAGCATGTTATCACAAAGCACATAGTCACAAATAGTCGGTTTAGCATAGTTTGCGCGTAAAAGTTACTATTTATGGAAAGTTGCACAATTAAGCACATTTCACCAAATTTAATAGCCAATATCATTTAAATATCACTATCCTAGTTCAAAGTAGTTATTTAATCATGCCAGTTACATTCACACATAATCATTTCACATCTTTGCAAAAATAAAGTTACTATTTATAGTAATATTCATAAAAGTCACTCTTTTGACAATTTTAACAACCCAAATGCTCCAAGAATCATCATATTAGTTTCATATACTTCATTCTAAGTATAAATCATGGATTCAAACACATGCATGTGACCATTAACACCTTCATTCACATACTTGCAAGAATAAAGTTTCTAAAATTAGCAATAAGCCCTAAATCAATACTTTTGACTATAATCAACACTTCCAATCACTTAAATCATACCCAATATCATTAATAATCACATTTCAATTTCAAGAATCATGTAAAACATCATAGATCGTGCATGCATGTGGTTTAAAGTCATCATCTAGGCCAAAGAGTCCCAAATAACATCTAAAACCATATTTTAACCAACAATATGATAATCAAATCTTGCAAGAACACTTATACATTATCAAGAGTCATCTCTATATCAACAAAATCATCTAGCATGTCCTAGATCATACATGCATGTTACTAGAAACACCCATTTGTGACCAAATCATCAATATACATGTTAACATCATCATGGATCGTCATAGAAACTCATTTAATCAATATAGATCATCTAATAACACAAGATTATCATCAAACCCAGATCCAAACAAAGAAAAATTCGTGCATGTGAAGTGTTAGTGATTGCATGTGAGTGATTCATCATGCATGTGTGCTTAGAGGTGATTTCAAGCTACATGGAGCATAGATCTACCTTCTAAAGCTTCCAACAATATGAAATGCTCCTTGAACAGATCTGGATGACTCCTAGAATCGGCTGAGAATGGCACTCCAGTAGCTAGGATGTGTTGGTGTTGATGGTGAGATCCCACAAGTCTTCCTTCTTGCCCTCCAAGCTTCAACCTTCGATCTAAGCTTCTCCAATGGTGTTCTTAAGCTTTAGCAGGTTTGGGAGAGGGTTTAGAAGTGCATTTATCGAGCTAATGACGTCTAATACCGGTTATGATGGGTTTAAGTAGAGTAGGGTGGTTAATAGGAATGATTAGTCTTGGATTACTCAAGATTTTGCATGCTGGGGTCGTCGCGTACCGCGACAATGGCTGAAAAGATTCCTCGAGTACCGCGGCGGATTTCGGGATTCATTTTTTCCCGAAACTCGTCGCGTACCGCGATAGAAATTATTGGGGTCCATCGCGTACCGCGATGGGTCCACACAGAGCCCAATTGGCCCAATTTCATGGTTTTGAACCGTTTTTCGAGTTTCCAACGATTACGAGCATCGTTTCTCGATATGTGAGTGTTGTTCTACCTATGTTAGGTCTTCTAGGACCTAAGTGAAGTGAAAGTGTATTGTGGTTTGATCCGTTCACCAACGTTCGTCATTCAAGACACGTGCGAGTTTTGTGCGATAATTCCTCGAATTATCGGTGTGTTCGAACTGTTGTGTCACGTGTCACACTAAACATTCACAATTCTAGTGCCACGTATGAAATAATAACACACATATTATTAAAATAAAATAATTGCTGACCTGGAATTTGCGAGGTGTCACAAAAAGTAAGCATGTTTCTCAACCCCGAGAGTTTAAAAATCAGTTAAGATTAGAAAAGGGGGCGTATGAACTCACCTTGTGTTTGAAGTGGTTGACTTAGCTTAAACAAGAAATGCACGCGCACTTGATTGTACTTGTAATAGTTTTCACGATCCTGTATTGATTTCATGTTGTTGCAATTCATAAGTATAAATCGTATGGATTCGTGCGCGTGTATGTGTTAGCCCTAACTCGGTTATCACCTCTTGGTCTCAATCATCATTCAGCCCAATTCAATTGAAGTTGGATTTATTAACACTTAATCAATTTAGTTTGAGTTTAGTGTATAATTGTAGGTTATGACTAAAGACTTGATCTTCATTACTTCTTCTTGCCTTTAACTTAATCTTGTAAAGATTTAGTGATTTAGGTGTCATTTATTGTTTTAATCCAACAACCGTCACCTTTGTAATATAAACATGATTACTAATCCAATCCCCATACATGTCATTCCTACCAATTTATTTCAAGTGCTAAATTGTATTTTGTTTTAACCCATTGGGCCGAGTGTTATGTATGAGAGCCGAATTAGTCTTTGGGCTAAGACAATTATCAGTGGGCCAATATAATTATGATGGGCCGAATATATCAGTAGATTTGGGCCGATCTGTTGGGCTAAATAGAGGGGTTTGGGACGGAATGCTTATACTGGGCCAAATGAAATGTGTGGGCTGCATGGGTGGCTTTTGAAAGATAGTATTGGGCCTGAAACAGATGTGGCCCAGTGGTTTACTCTTGGACCGAATAATCACATGGCCCGACAGACGGTTCTAGCTCGTTTGGGGTGCTTCTTGGCCCAATGGTTAATGTTGTTGTCAAATGGGTGTTGCGACTTCCAAATCCAGCGAACCTTTGGGTTCGTTTGGGGTAGAGGTTCGGCTAAGAGTAAGCCATAGGTTCGTTAGTCCCTTCATGGGTTCGGCTAGTCCTAGGTGATAGGTTCGGCCACCATGTTCAGGTTCGGCATTGTCATGGGGTTCGGCCAAGGTGCCTGTAGGTTCGCCAGCATGATGCATGGGTTCGTGATAGCATGGAGGTTCGCATGGGGAAAGTTTGTGATATTCTGGTTCGCAGGTGAAGGTTCGGTTCTGCTAGGTTCGTAACCCACGCATGACAGGTTCGTGACTCAAGTGTTGGTTCGGTGATGAAGCAAGGGTTCGGCTACTATGCATTCCACGAACCTGTGTGTGTTCATCACCATCATCCAGCTTCGAACCCTTGGTTTGGCCATTCCCATGATGTTGCTACATCCAGAAAAGTTCTCGAGAGGGAATGGGTTCGAATAAGAGGCTTAATAACCAGTTGTGTGTGTGTGTCGAACCAAAAGATGATAAAAACCCTAGTTTTTCGAACTTTCATGCATCTATACCTCTAATTTGGCTGGGTAAAACTCCAGATCAGTTGTACTTCCTTGTAGAGGAGGTCGAGAGCTTCGAGTGGACACCAAGAACGCTCGATTTCGTCCATAAACGAGTGAGATATCGCGATTTGAAGTTGGAAATCTAGAGAGATGGTGGAGGTTCGGGAAAAGCTTTTTAGAGAGAGAGGATGATGAGAAAAATGAGGAAAAACCTCCTCATTTAACCTTTTTATACTCCGGAGTGTTCGGTTCGTTTCGATTGCTCGGTTTTCGTCTCCGTTGCGTTTCCGGAACGTAACGCGTTATTTATGCGTTTTAATTAAAAGAGTTCCTTTTAATTTATTTCTGATGAGTTTCAAAATTGTAAAACAGAAAATATTATATTTTCTTATATTTATTATCGCTCGTGTCGTTTTCGTTTTCGTTTCGTCAGAACGCGTCACCATCGCGCGTATTCGTTCGAATCGTCACCCGAATGAACACGACGATGGTTTTGCTTTCTGATTCTTGTTTTCTACTTTCCAGTCATCATTTCAGAACGTTAAACTCACAAATATGTTTGTGTGAATCGTCACTCACGCAAACACACTGTCAGTTCGTTATTCTGAAATAACACTGCATTTATGTTCTGAATTGTGTTTCCTCACTGTCGGACTCAACTAAACATCCTGTTTTCACATTGTTTTCGTACTGATTTGTCGGCCATCTGATTCCTGTCATCTATGGATATCAGATTGCAACCGACATGTTCTTGTTATTTACTTGAACACTGTTGTATATCTTGATTCATTGTATTAATTGTACTTAGGTTTTCACCAAAATACATAAAACTATTGTTTATCGTAAGTTGTTGTACTTACGGTATTTAAGTTTTCACATAAATACGTACAACTGTTCCTTGTATTTTGAATTATTGTTATCACAAACACTGTTCATATACATGTATTTACACACAGTAAATATTGAAAGCACACATACCGTACGGACTTGCCGGACGATCTGGTACTGGATGTCACATATTTCTCATAAAGTAGTTTAGCCTAAGCGGTGCTTTTGTCAGTGAGTGCAGGAGGTGCAGGCTCTCTCAGTGGTAGTCGAACTTCGTGATCCCAAGAGTTAGCATCAACGTGTCTTTCCAACAAGAGTAGTTCGCATCAGTTAGGGTTTTAATTCCCATATTGGAAGCTGTGGATTAAAATAGATGAGAAAGAGTAATATACTAAGGCTATAGAAGAACTTAGAGTGAACTATAGGGTAATTTAGATCTAAAACAAGCAGATATAAGTACCATTATGATAAGGAAGTTGTGATAAAAGCCTACTATAACATCAAAGTAATAGACTAAATTTGGTTATACTTAGACAAATGGGTTTCACTTTGGTTAATAACCATTCTTTTAAGCATTATAAACCGTTAATTAGAAAATGAGATGTGCATTAGGAATGTAACACATCAGCTTTAAGCAGAAGTGAAACATGCATGTTTTAATGTCATGTTAATTTCTAATGTTTGAGGACATACACAAGTAAGTGACAATGCTTAATGAGACTCAAATAATAAAATGCAACACATCATATTTTGGCAGAAGTGAAACACTTGTTATTAAGCTTAAGCAAATTTTATTTATTAAGGTTTTGTTAAAGCATGATAATTTTAGTGATTTTAACATAACTTAAGGTAAGGTTTTGTAGAACATAATGGTTTAAGGTTTTGATAAAACATTTTATTTTATCTTGGTAAGAAACTCGTTCTCAGTAAGGAAAATTTTGTTCTCGGTGAAGAACTTTAGTTCTCGGTTTTAGCCTTGCTCTTGGTGAGAACCTTAGTTCTCGGTTTTAAGCCGAGTTCTCAGCAAATTTCAATTTTTATATTAAATTACATATATAAGTTTTGTAATATTATCATATAACTCAATTTTTAAATCCAATCTGATCGGTTTAATCAATCAGATCAATTAACCACTAAAACGATCTTGATATGATTTTAAAAAGATTGATTGCATGTTAATTCTCTAGTAAAACCATAAAGATTTCAAATTATAAGATGGTTTAACGAAAGAGCTTACTTGGCAAACCATAAACCCAATTGGACGGCTGGCTATGATGAGGTGTGGTACTGTGGTGTGCCAATCCAGCTGATGCCAGTTATGGAGTGGATCATAATTTACAAAACACAATAATAAATAGACACAACTCAACTCGTTTCTTCCTCTCGCTCTCGCACCAGCTCACTCGTATTCATTCTTTGCTTCTTCCATTTTTTATATATATATATATCACGAGATCCCCATCTTCTTCCCCTTTTTTCTCTCTCTCTAAATTCATGTACTGTTCTTCCTTCAAATCCTCCAATTGGGTAACATTTTCATACTTCCCACTTGAAATCTTGAGTCAATTCCACAAATCCAGGCAAGAAATTGCTCCCTTTTTCAGTAATGGAGCATGCCCGCAAGGTGTTTGATGAAATGTCTCTTCCAAATGTGCTTGATAAAGCGTGTTCTCTTGATCAGAACAAGCCTGATTTCAAAGAACTTGATCTGGGTTCTATTAATTCAAGCTCCAGCACTGACAAAGGTAAAGACCCATTTCGTAGAAGATCTAATAGATCCCATTCCGGTGAGCTAAATGCTACTAGCGTCCCTAATGTAACCACGCCGGAAAAGCTTCGATCTGGGGTTGGAGATGTGAATCGGAAGATGGGTCACCGGAGATCGTATTCCACCGGAGCTCCGTTGATATATTCCGGTAGTGCAACGGCTTCCTTTAATGGAACTACTAGCTCAGGCAGCACCACTACTACCACCAACAGCGGCGGAAGCAGTGGTGGTGCTGGTGGCAATATAAGTTCAGTGAATTCTCCGGTCACAAACTTATACCCAACTGGCAACATCTGTCCAACAGGTAAAATCCTTAAATCCAATATGAATGCTCGTAATTCCACAACCCGACCCGAGAAACTTGGATTGGGTATGGGCACCGGCAATTACGGCCATGGAAGTATCATCAAAGGTGGAGGAAAATCGGTTGAATCAAATGGAGAAATTGGGATGATCAGTAAGAAGGCAATGGTTTGTCATGATGTAGAAGAAGTTAAAAATGCTGGCAATGAGTTGTATAAAAGAGGGAATTTTGCAGAAGCTTTATCATTGTATGATCGCGCCATCGTGATATCGCCGGAAAATGCAGCTTGCCGGAGCAATAGAGCTGCAGCGTTGACTATGTTAGGAAGGTTAGGGGAGGCTATTAGGGAATGTGAGGAGGCTGTGAGGTTGAACCCTGGTTTTCAAAGAGCTCATCAAAGATTAACATCTCTTTATCTCAGGTAACTTCAAAAACCATGTGATCAATCAAATCTTCTTGACTTCACATATGAATTTGATTGTTTGTAGAGGTTTTATTTTAATTTGATTTCACTTAATTGTGTATTGGATGTTGTAATTATTTAGATCATGATTCGCAAATAGTAAAAATGTTATATGTTTGATCATCTGGGAACTATTTTGTACCTGAATTGTTAGAAATTCATAGCAGCAATCATAATCATAAACATAATCAATTTACCAGGTTAGGGCAGGTGGACCAGGCCTATCATCACCTTACTCATGGTCAACATAATGATTTAACCGAGTTGCAAAAGTTACAAGACTTGGAAAAACATATTAGCAGATGCTCAAATGCTAGAAAGATCAGTGATTGGAAAGGAGTACTTAGGGAATGCGAAGCAGCCATGTTAACCGGAGCAGTGTCATCTCCTCAAGTACTCATCTGGATCTTTCTTTTCGTTATTCATTATTAAAGTTTAGTGGTTGAAATTTAGATCGATTCAACTTGATGGTGTGAATCTACAGATAATTGCTTGCAAGGCGGAAGCATTTTTGAAGCTCCATCAACTTGATGATGCGGATTCTATTTTTGTTGAGTTACCAAAAATTGAACCCTTTCCTACTACATGCTCCAAAGTCAAGTTTTTTGGAATGTATTGTGAAGCTTATGTGTTTTACATCCGAGCTCATGTGGACATGGCGTTTGGAAGGTTAGCTTTATTATAATCATTTGTTTATTTGAACATTCATAATTTTTTCATTGGTAACCATGAGACCTGTTAGGGAATATCACATACCCACAAAAACCCTGCTAACTAGTGGGACTGGTTAAGGCGTAGCTTATGCATGGGAGATGACCTTCAAGGGGTTAAGACAGGAAACAAGTGGAATATGGAGACCTCTTCTAGAGGGAACCAAGCACTTACCTCTACACCCCTTTAAGGTTAAATAATCATCACGTATGACTAAAAATGATTAATTGCAGCAAAAAGTAACAAGATTTGTGGCCGTTTCTATTACAAGCCTCATGTTTATCATTATTACTAAGATTTATTTATGCAAAGTAATCAGATTGAAAAACCATCATTGGGTTTTATGGTTTGTTTGCTTCCAAAAAAAATTATAATGGTAATGATAGGAGAACAAGTAATGTCTCAAAACAGAAACTATTGCAGTTTACATTTTGTATGCAATTATGTATGTATGTATATATGTGTGTGTGTGTGTGTGCATGTATGTGTGTATCTGTGTCTATGTGTGTGTCTGAGTGTGTGTGTGTGTGTGTGTCATTTTAGATTGATTTATACATATTGGGAAATGTATCTAACACCCTAAAATCCACAAGAAAATATTAAAATTGTCAAAATGATTTATCAATCTGTCATTACTTTTGCTTTGATATTATCTCCTGTTTTCTAAACTTTTTTTTAACAAAGTAAAAAATGATATATGCCTTTAAACAACATTCTACAAGTATCATATTTTTCTAGGAGCAATTACATATCCCTTTTCTAGCTTGCAAAATTACATATTTCCCCAAAGTAAAAGTTCTCGGTACATAATATACAATGCTCTTCAAGCATGATTTGGAAAAATATGTAATTTTACAAGTTAAGAGGGAGATATATGAAGTTGCCCCTATTTTTTAAAATTGAATTTTGAACATATTAGAATTTACAAGCAGCCTGGTCAATTTATATAATAAATAGTGCAATGATTAATGTGCTTCTTACAGTTCTCAACATATGAATGTTTTAAAAATAACACGTCTATATCTTAAGAACTGCGAGAACTCCTATCAATAGCTTTAACATTTTTTTTAATTTTGTACTCTTCTCAGATAGTTGCTTATGTAAGCTCATAAAAGATCATCAAAATAAATTTTTTTATATGATTTAAAATTTTTATTTGTTTATGTACACATGTGTAGATTATATACTTAAACGAGCATTTTTCATTATTGTCTTTTATTTTACTTTTTGAATTTCATGATAGAAAAATAAATATTGTATTTTCATCATTTTCTAAATAAAACATAAAAAAAATACTTGTGGTTGATAGAATTTTTTGTAGAATTTTGAAATGATCCTTACCCTACACTCAGACAAATACGTATGATGAGCTAAAGAGAGCGGTCAATTTATGGTAATGGCAGGTTTGAAACAGCAACTGCATTTGCAGAAAGGGCTAGCTTGATTGATTCTGGAAACATGGAAGTCGGAACATTACTGAAATATGTTAAATTAATAAATCGAGCACGTGCCCAAGGCAAAGATCTTTTTAACTCGGGAAGATTTTCAGAGGCGTGTGCTGCTTATGGTGAAGGGCTTAAATACAACTTGTCAAACTCGGTTCTTTATTGTAATAGGGCGGTCTGTTGGTCGAAGCTTGGTTTGTGGGAGAAATCTGTTGAGGATTGTAATCTAGCTCTTAACATCCATCCAACCTACATAAAGGCCCTTATGAGGAGGGCCGTCTCAAATGCAAAGGTGATTCGACTCATTCAGTACTATATTTCGATTTTGTTTAGATTAGAGTTGACAAAATGAGGGTGTGGAGTTGCAGGCCAAAATGTATATGGGACAAACAAACAATATTTTATTGATCCACAAGCACTTCATTTGTTGTTTAGGAATTGTAATAAATAATTTAAGCATTTAATATGATTACAAAATAAAATTTTTCATATTCTAAAATTTTGAAGTAAATGGTTGAAGAGGTTGTAGGCACCAAAAGTACACTTTGGGCAACTTTTGGCCCTTTTTCTAATCCAAGTACTTTTACTGTTGACACACTCGAGTATATAGGTCAAAATTTCAATTTCAATTTTTTTTTGATTTATTACTACATAATGTGTTTCATGTAATTTTTTTGATTTATTGGAATTGTAGCTTGAGCGATGGGGTGAAGCTGTGAAAGACTATGAAATGTTATGTAAAGAACTTCCGGGAGACAATGAGGTGGCCGAATCATTATCTCGAGCTCAAGAAGCATTAAGATTGATCCGAGGAGAAGCTTCGGGCGATGTTAATCGTGTTAGAACTTCAACATATTCTTCAGGTAACTTTTTGAAGCTTTTTGATCTTATAAAACAAATAGTGTGCATAGTATAATTAC
Source organism: Mikania micrantha (assembly GCA_009363875.1). Classification (NCBI taxonomy): domain Eukaryota; kingdom Viridiplantae; phylum Streptophyta; class Magnoliopsida; order Asterales; family Asteraceae; genus Mikania; species Mikania micrantha. Next base: position 69,496,302 of record CM018681.1, on the reverse strand, counting down.
AAAAAGCACTGATCTTAAATCTGGATAAAAAATAAAATAAAATATAAGTATGGGTCATCTATAATCACTCAAGGAAGAGAAATGAAAGTCGAATTACATGCAAAAACTGAAAGAAAATGTCATAAAGATTACAAATTCTTTAGAGTCAATGCTTAGATTTGAAATCACACATTGTTTCTTTATATATGTACTCTATGTCCCGTTGAGGGTCATGTTATTCTCACACTCATCCCACACCCTCTATATGCCCCTCATATAAGTCTATACGAGTCGTAAAAGGGGGCAATCATTATTTGTAAGAACTTCTCAGTGTTAATGATTTGGCCTCCTATACGTCTCGTATAGGCCTATACGCGTCATGGTCATGTACATATGAGACGTATATGAAACCAATAATTGTCGAATCAATGGTTGTCAGAGGGGTGTTAAAATATAAAGTTGCGTGTGTAAATAACCAAGCCTCGTGTTAAAGTTTCAACTTTTCCTTGTCGTTTTTGTTTTAGAATTACAATATTTGTCCATTTTCATGATGACTAGCTATTGATACTATTAGGGATGTCAAAATAGTCTGAAACCCTACCAGAAAACCTTAAACATTCACAACCGGTAATGAGACCTGCACTTGGTTATAGTATTAGGTAATACCTGCCTGATTACCCAAAACTATATACCCACATTGTATCTGATTATTTCATATAATCTTATAAAGTATAATATATAGTATGTTGAGTTTATTAGAAACTTAAATTTGAATTTTCAACAGTTTATTTGAGTATTTATGATTTTATGCTATTTAAAACTGTTTTTTTTTAGGTGAGTTTTAGATAGGATTGTGGGTAATGGGCATTCCAACTAGTGGCGGAGCTTGAACATTTTGAGGGGGGCGAAAATTTACGAGATCCGGAATACGTGTTAATTTTTTGAAGCGAGGGGGGATGAAACCATTATTTTTAACAAAAAAAATAACATTTTGGCCGAAAAATTAACACTACGGACAGAAAAGGGAGGGTGGTCCCCCCCCCCCCTCTCCAAGGGGTAAGTTTTAACCACAATATATCTTAAAGGGGTCTAATGATGGATAATGAATGAGTATGCCGAAAAATTAGCACTACGGACGGAAAAGGGAGGGTGGTCCCCCCCCCCTTTCCAAGGGGTAAGTTTTAACCACAATATATCTTAAAGGGGTCTAATGATGGATAATGAATGAGTATCAAACGGGTATAGAATAAAGTTTTATATTATCAGGTATGAGTGGGTTGTAAACGAACTGAACGTTCAGCAAACATTTCGTGAACCATTCGGCGGGAAGTTCATTTGTGTTTGTTCTTTTAATAAATGAACGAACACGAGCAAGAAATTTCGTTCGTTTAGTTAAATGAACAAACATGAACAAAGGTCATGTTTGTTCGTTTGTGTTCATGAATGTTCGGTAATGTGTTCGTTTATGTTTGTTTACGATCGTTTATGCTCATTTATTATGTTTATTCACTAAATATGTTTTATATGCTTAAATTTTAGTCTTTAGTTTAGTACCATAACATTTAAACTATAAATATATTCATTTGGAATTTGTATCTTGATAAAAACATACTAATTTGAAACTAAAAATTTTTGAAAAATTGGTTTAGGGTAATTTTAATTAAGATTATTATTTCTAACTTTTCCTTTGTTTTTTGAGTTTTATATCAAGTGTTTAATGTTATATTATGTAAAATGATTATTTCTAATATTTAAGATTGAAAATGTTGATTTTTATTTTTTAAATAATATATGTTCATTTGCGTTCATGAACAAGTTTATTTCTTTAATGAACTAATACAAACGAACACGAACAAGGGCTGGGGTTTTTTATGTTTGTTTGGTTTGTTTACAGCCCTAGGTATAAGACGTGGATTACCAGAACTCATCCCATACTGAACTTTTACTGGGAAAAATATGCTAAATGAGGTTGACATGATTATTCTTGTTTTGATATTCATCCCTAGATGCTAAAACAATAAGATGAAACATTAATACCAAAAAAAAAAAAAAAAGTTTTGCTGGTTTGGATCCCTATACATTGACTTTATGAGGTCAAACAGACCAATTTACAGCTTAAAAAGCTACAAAAATTCTGTAAATATTTAGGACGTTTTTACCCCTGTATAAAAAGCTAAACACAATTATTGTTTGTTAGGAAAATCTTGCTGCTAAATCTATACCAAATCTAAGTTGAATTTAGTTTTCAAAGCAATACATTTGACCTTCAAAATTTCATTTTCTGAATGAAGCAGATCTTCCCTCAAGCTGTATCAAGAGCTGGAACCGATGAGCCACAATCCACGTGGCAATTTTCTAGTGGAGCCCACACATGGCAATTTTTGATGACTATAAATGTTCTCAAGCACAAGTGCAGTCGCGCAGTTTGATGAACAGATTGCCTTGTTTAGATGTTTCAAGTACCACTGCTATATTACACCTTCCCTTGATATCAGTAAGAAGATTTACTTGAAATAAATTCATATATAACAATTTTTTAGTACAAAATGTTGTGTAAACATTGAAATTGTGATTACTTTTTTTATTTTTAATTTTTTTTAATTTTTCAGTTGCCTCAAGCTGTTTATTTGTTTCCCTCCTTTTAATGAAGAAAAGATTGAATTATGTCACATCATTTCTTTTTATGTTTTCATTTATTTATTTTACTACCCGTTTTCTCATTTATTTATATCTATCCCAATTGGAATATGGTAACGTTTGTTTTTATTCTTTCTTCTCAGAACATAACGAATAGTGGAAATATACCGAGTAAATTTGTTTGTTTGTTTGTTTGTTTTTCTTAATATTATATTAAAGAATGGCCAAGTCTACATTAGAAGAAATTATATATATGTGACTTAAAATGAAAAGCACTAAATGATTAAAAAAGTAGAAGAATCCCTTTTAAAATATTATAAAAAATGTATTTTTATGGGCTAGGTTTTTGGTACACTGTTGTATCAATAACACTACATTTTTGTGTTTTTTATAGTTAATTTTTTTTTATAAAATATGTATGAGTAAAAATAGTATGTGTGTGATGTGATTAATTTAACCTCATTATGGTTTACAGGCAACAAGGGTGATGTATGAATATTAATACCATTCTTTTATTTTTGATTATTTTTTTTTTGAACAACACCACCTAGAATAGCTAGTATAAATTTGACAACGCCTAAATAATCTAAAATAATATTGTCATCCCCAAGATTCGAACCTACAACTCTCTTAGTATAGAGTGAGAACACATGACGCAATGCCACTACACTCAACTCCCATTTTTTTTTTTTATTAATTATCTTTTAAAAGTTCATAAAATTAAGAAACAATAATGAGAGGGCATGGCATGGGTGACGTACACATTTGGCATTATGGGCAAAGCATGCTATGAGAACATGATTCCAACACACCTCAGCTGTAACATAATTTTGGAGCATGGCCCACCCAGGCACAAATCAATAATTCATACACATATGCTATAGAATTTTGTTCTTTTAACAAGTTTTAAAATCATAATAGAATAACAATAATTATCATAATCATAATGTTGATCATTCTGACTCTACTCCTAAATTTCTAATTCTAGGCTTCTAGCTTGCATTACCCGTAGTTTATTAAGCGTTCAAGTTTTTATGGTAGTTTTAAAAGTTCGGTTTTTAGTGACACTATTTTATCTCATGAAGAAAGAGGCTCAATTCAATGATATTGAAAATTCGCATTCGGTTGAAACAAACATTTGGATACAATAACATGTGTAGAAGACAAGACCAATCTTGAATGCTAGCTCTACGGGAAGAAACGGTAGACAAGGTGAAAAATGAAAAAGGATTGACATGTCTATTTTTTAATAAAAAAACTATAGATAAATGTATGGATAATAGGTGTCCTTCAATCGGATGATTAAATTGGTTTTTCAAATAATTTAATGAAAACCAAAGATTAATTTAGTGAAGAACTTAATATTTATTTTTTATTTTTTTGAAAAAATATTTTAAGTTTTTTTTTTGAACTTTATAATAAACTTATGTAAGAATTTTTATATACCTTTTATATGTTTTTTAGTTTAGTATTTATTACATGTAAAAACATAGATTAATTAATTAAAGAATTCTACTAAGTTTATATATAAATTATAGTTTAATATTTATAAGTTTATAACATTAGTTAGGTTTTCAGCCCACAAAAAACCAGCTATTAACCGTACCGATTTTGTTTAAAATCCGTTTGATATTTGTTACTAAAAACGGTTCGTTACCCGTTAGCCGGTGTATATACCTCTAGGTACAACTCACATTTTCTTAAAAGTGTTTTGCAAAGTTGAGTAAGAGTAGCTTTTAATTTTTAACATGTATGGTGTCTAATGCTAATATATGTTTAACATGTTTCTTGTCCACATCTTACTACCCCGTAACTCCAAATTAGTAAAAGTTTTGGTTTTAAGTTTTTCATTTCCTCAATCGTTCCACATAAACTAATTTTTGACTTTGTTTCATATCAATTTGTATTGTCTAAAAATATAACAAAACTTGGTTCTTTTTCTAGTTTGGGGTTAAAATTGGATTCTAAGTCAAACCTGTTCTACAGGCGTGGTATTTTCTTCATCATTTCATGTTTTTCAACTTTAGATCAAATTTAACTCTACTCTGGTCATGTATGGGTTCAATCTGATTATCCGAATCGACGAACACCCTCTTTAAACCATCAAATATTAGCTTACTTCATAATCTCATTTAAAACAATATTTTATCTTATAGAATAAATGTATTGTTTCCTATCAGCTTTATAATATTCATACTCAACTTACCAGTTAAATATTATTGAGTATGTTCGTAACAAATGATAAGAGACTAAATGCAATAGACATGAGGCATCATAAAAATTAAGATGTTACTAAACTTTTTATATTAATTAGTGTTAATTGCATAAAAAAACGATGTGGTTTGATCTGATTGTAGGTTTGGTCTTCAAACTTTAAAAATTGCAAATTAGTCCAAACATTTAAGTAAAGGTTACATTCATGGTCCTTTGATTTTGTTAAATTGCATGTTTGGTCCTCCCTCACATTGAAAAATTGTAAACTTAATCCAAACATTTGTGAGAAAATTGCATAAATGGTTTCTATGGTTTGATCAAGTACAGATTTAGTCCATGTATCAAATTACGATTATATTTTAAATGTTATAAACTAATACTTTAAGATTAATTAATTTAAACAATCCATAAATCTAAACTAATTATTTAAACAATATTAAATGTTAGAATACATTAATTAAAATTGATTATAAATAATCTATATTCAAACCAGTTATTTAAACACTGATAAAATAATTTATTCCTAAGAAGTCACATTAGTTAAAAATGTGTTATACCAATGATCATCAGCTCAAATGGTTGAGGATGTAACGAGTTCAAGTATTGACATGGACAAAATATGAGCTTCTTGCTGAGCTAGAGGGTTTTATCTCACATATAGTGGGTTTCATCCTATAGGACATGGATATGATTGGATGGGTCTATGACTCGTCAGTGATCCAAATTGCCGTTCAAAAAAGTTAAAGGTGGGTTATAAAAATAATGTGTGAGCATTTTTAACACAACTTGTGTTAAAAGTTTCAAATATATTGTCTACTTAATGTTTATCTTGTAATTTTTATGTTATTTTTTTGGTTAATTAGTTAACATGAATACAACTATCTTAAATAACTTCATGAGACAATACAAATTATTTTAGTAATATTTAAATTATTTTAATACTTTGTAAATATTTAGTTTAGATTTGTGAAATATATATATTAAGCGATCTTAAATAAATAGGTTCTAAAATTTTAAAAAATAATCATAGTTATATCTCGGGACTAAATCTGCATTGATCCATAGAAATTGTTTATTCAATCTTTCTACAAATGTATGGACTATGCTTACATTTTTTCAATCTTGGGTGCCAAACATGTAATCTGACCAAACCACATGATCATGTGTGTATCATTCTTATAAATGTTTGAACTAATTTGCAATTTTTAAAGTTTGGGGATCAAATCCGTAATCTGATCAAACCAAATGGTCCTTTTATGCAATTACCCTCTATTAATTATCACAAACATGTAATATCAAATTATATTACACTCATTAGAGTTAGATTATTAAATTAAACCTTGATCAAAAGCCATATTTCATCTTTGAGAAGCCTTGGCTAAATCAAATGGAAATTTTTGTTGCATACTTCGAGTCAATGTGAACTCATCAAAGTGTAAAAGTCAAACCAAAACGTTTTGACTTTTTATAACAAATGCAAGTTCTTTACCTTAAAGAATGCGATCATCGGTGGTAGGATTTTGCAGCAAATCGCGTAGGAATTTATTTAAAAGCAGCTTAAATTATAAAAAAAAAAAGTAATAAATATATCAGATTCAAACGTGATAGATTGCAATGAGAATGTTTAAAAAAGTGAAATGTCAAAATGCTCTTAATTACTAACAAATCACATCATCGTCGTCATACTCATAACGCAATATATTTCATCATTATCAAAACTAAATTAGGGTTTAAGAAGGATGAGATGTAGACAGTGTCATTTCTACCCGAATAGAGAGACTGCTTCAATAAGATAATCAGCTCTTGATGTCTAATTAACAATTAATCTAACGCTTTTAACGTTACTTTCATAAAAATCAAGTAAAATAACGTTAAAATTAATGCAATTTTACTTTTGATCCTTGAAAAGCGACATATCTTCGACTTATAATAAAAGTAACTCAAATGTCACTTGTCAATTTTTTAAACCACTCATACCACTTGTCAAATTTTTAAACAATTTTTGACATGAATCACATTCTTACTATGTGATCCAATCTCTTTCCTATTAGCAACATATATATTCTCTTTAATAAATATTAAATAATTAAATTAAATGTCAATAACTATGATTTTAGTTATAAATTATTATATTAATAATAAATTTTTAATAAATTAATAATCAAATTTTTTATTATAAAATAGATTTTGAAAATAAAAATTATATAAAACCATTTTTCTAAAAGTAAACAAAAACCGGAAGTTTAAACAACAAGATATATAAAATTATGTTTTAAAACAATTTAAAAAATGAAACGTTAAAAAATAAATTTTAAAAAATCAAAAAGTTAAAAAAATGGTATTATTGTTTTGTTATTTAAAATATGTATATATACACAAATACAATCATATATATTTTATATCAAAATTGTTTTTTAAATCCTATTTTTTTATTAGTTACCATATAGTATTTTATTTACATAATCCGTGTAATACATGTGTTATTAACCTATTATAAATGATATGCAGACAACACAAACATGAGCAACTAACAAATCACGTGGATTAAAATCAAACTTCGCTAGTTTGAAATGTCTTACATAACCAACAAGAGCACCTTCAATTTGTTAATCAAGGATTTTTTTGATTGCTTCTGTTGATAAAACAAACTTCCTAAAACCATAAAAACACTAATTTACAATGAGTGTAATAGTTGGCCATATTTGTGCATAAATTATTTTATATTTGTTGCTAAATAAAAGACCAGGTGGCATTATAATTCTTCCAACCCCATGCTACCTTTGTTCTCAATAATTCTATTTAGAATGTCTTTTATTTCATTAGAATATGGTAATGTTTTCTTTACCTCATTTCTCATTAGTACGACTTTACTATGCATGTTTATTTGTTTGTTTAGTCCATGTTACTCATGGTATTGTAAACAAAATTCTCTTGTATATGCTTACGCTCTGTTCTCGAGTTTATTTAAGGAGAGAAAAAAAGAAAATAGAAGAAAGGACAAACATTTTTGTGTTCCTTAGTTTCATTGAGGGCCGTTCACGATCTGAACCGAACCGATTAAGGGTATGTTCGTACTCGGCTCGTTTACAAACCGAACGGCTAGGCTTGGTTCATATTTGCAAAATCGAGCCAAATGTTGTGCTCGTTGCTCAGCCCATTTTAAAACCGAGCGGCTCGGCTTGGTTCGGTTTGACTCGATTTCAAAATAAAATTTAATGCAAATTCAAAATATTTATGTCAATTTCAAACTCATTAATTTATAAACAATAAGTTTAACCATATACTAATCCAAAACAAAAATTAAATCCATCAATTACAAATTGTCATAATACGAAATAGAGTGTTCACAGTTCGGTTTCAACCCGTAAAGCACCCCAAACCGGTCATCAGTTTGGTTTCGCGGTCGGTTTTTATCCAAAACATTTGGTTGATAGTTTCAAAAGTTCGAAACCATAGTGAACAGTTTTGGTTTATGGTTTTCACTAAAAATTGGTCGTTAAAAAACCTAACCGGACTTTGTGATACACGCGCGCGCACGCTTACACACACATATTAAATAGATAGATAAGATTATTGATTTAGGCATCATTTGACACACACACACATATACATATACATATACATATACATATACATATACATATACATATACATATACATATACATATACATATACATATACATATATAGGGTATATTTAATTTGAAAACCCCTCCTTAATGTGACAACTATGAAAACTATGTAAAAAACGTGTTTTTTTTTAATTTTTTACAGGCTTATTATATTACTAGCTTAGTAACCCGTGTAGCACACGGGTTGACTTATCGTTAAAATGTCAACCGAAAAAAAAGATTTTAGTAATATGATATAATTACCATCAATGTAAAATTTTTTAAATTCAATCATTAAACAACAAAAAAAATATGTGAAGGTATGCTATGAAACCAAATAAATGATATGATCTTGAAAAGAAAATTGTAAACAATTCAATAATTACAATTTATTTTAACATATCAACTTATATGTCACATAGAACTTAATAAAGTAAAATAAAAAAGTTAAAGTAATTTGTTCATTAAATTTTAAATATTTACTTGTATACCACATTTGTTGTTGTATTTGTAACTTTTTCAACTTTATCTAAAATTTTAAGTTTAAGTCGATTCCTACTTTTCACTCTGGATAATCCAACATATAATTGACCATGTATAAAAACTAGGTCTCATAAATACATGCTGACTTTTGATAATGATTGCCTTTTATTTATTGTCATCGCAAAAACATATAAACAATGGAAATTATCTTCTTGTAAATGTCATCATTGATGAAGAGTACACTCACCTCAAAATCTAATGAGTTCGAAACATACAAATTACCTGAAATCATAATTATAAATATTCATGATAATAACAATTAATACCATGAATTATAATTTAAATATTTAGTATAATTGCGTATGAAAGATTAAAACAATTAAGATATATCATTGAAAAACTTCACTCTTGCAAATTGATTACAAGATATTATTCATTCGTATGTTTAGACATATCTTTGAACATTTGAAAAGCATAGTGATCCCATAAGGTTTTATAAACCGAACAACAGTTGTAAAACTATAAAAATAAACAAATTAATAAAATATATTTCTAATGTAGCTATATAATTTATATAATGACTCAATATCAAGATCTAGAATTGCATGGTGATTCTCCTTTTGTTTTTGTCATCTTTCAAATTAACCATGATTCTACTTGTTAAAAAACTTCACAATACCCAATAACATCTATAAAATTAAATAAAAATTATATTAGTAGACAATTTAAAATGTAATTATTAATATAACATACACTGAAATGACTGTTGTTATGTTTTTAGGAATTTGATTGTAAAACACATTAATTAAAATGGAAGTAAGTATGAAAACATTGCAAAATATCATTTATTATAATATAATTAATAAAGCTAAATAATGGTTTTAATTAATTAGTCATATTTAATCGTTAATGAATTACAAGTATTAATGAAATTAAATGACAAAATTCAAACTTAAATTGTGGTATTGACACTTGTCACTTTGTATAATGTGGATATGTTTTTTAAGTGACATGTGGCATATGGATGAGTTAGACAAGCTAGTAAGATGACAAGTGACATTTGAGTTACTTGTTTATTAGGAAAGAAGATTTGACATATTTTTATAAAAATAATTAAAAAGCACGCTTACACACACATATTATATAGATAGATAAGATTATTGATTTAGGCATCATTTGACACACACATATATACATATATATACATATACATATACAAGGGAATGATCAAATGTTAACCCTTCCTTATAGCGTTAACCGCTTAACCCTAGCGTTTTTTGCCCGAATCTTTGGTTTTTTTCATGGTTTTTATTATACATAAATAGGGGGTTTCTTTTTTGTGTTTTTGCTAATTCATCACCGTTTAGAAGTTATAGTAAGTAAGTGAACCCCCCTATTTATGTATAATAAAAACCATGAAAAAAACCAAAGATTCGGGCAAAAAACGTCAGGGTTAAGCGGTTAACGCTATAAGGAATGGTTAACAATAGAACCATCCCCTACATATACATATACGTATACATATATATAGGGTATATTTAATTTGAAAACCCCTCCTTAATGTGACAACTATGAAAACTATGTAAAAATATGTAAAAAAACATGTTTTTTTTTATTTTGTACAGGCTTGTTATATTATTTGACATATTTTTATAAAAATAATTAAAAAACACAGAGTGGTTATTTTTAATTTTGTTTTGTAAAAACATGTAAAACATACGTAATATCTGGTCGTAGTGTTACATATGTTTTACGTGGGTTTATAAAATGTTTTTTTAAATACTTACTTGGCTTTTTTTTTTTATAAAAATGTGCCAAATAATGTTACAAACCTGTAAACAAACAAACATACCCAGTGAAATCCCACTTTTAAGAAGGGTATGGGGTTAGATGAACACAAACCTTACCCCTATCCAAAACAGGTAAAGAGAGTGCTTCAGACCCCTGTTACAAACCTGTAAAAAAACGTATTTTTTTACTTGATTTTTACATGGTTTCATGGTTTATACACTAAAAAGGGGTTTTCATTTTATCTTTTGCCTATATAAACATGTATATTTGGGCTCACAATGCGTAGTGAATCTCAAATCGTAGAACGATTTTTTTTAATTTTTAACGGGTCAAATAGCCCAAACCTAAAATGCCTAAACTCTAAACAAAACTGTTTAACGGTTTGGTTTGGTTTTAAATTTTAATGGTTTGATTTTGGTTTTCATTATTCAAAAACCGTTGATAACGGTTAGGTTAATGGTTCCATCCAATACCATAAAAATCAGATCGTGAATACCACTAATATGAAAGCATAAAAAAACTTAAAATGTTTGAATAGTTCATAAACATTATTATCCATTAGTTTGAATACACCAACATCATTCATTTTTAAAAACTTAAAACATGTTAGTGTTAATAAAAATTTATACATATACGTATAACTTAGTTATACTTAAACGAGCTAAAACGAGCGAGCCAAATTTCGGATACAAAATTTCAAACCGAAATATTCGAAAATTCAAAAATTCATATTTGGATACAAATTTTGAAAATTTCAGATGTTTTTAGGATATATCGAACATCTTAAATATTATATTTTCAATTCTTAGTTTTTCCTAAAAATTTTAGATAATCCCAATATTTTTGTTCATAATTCAAATATATAAAACTTTGGAAATAGATTCAAAAACTTAAATTAACTATAGAAATTCTGATATTTTAAAAAAAATCATATGTATTTGAATTTCAACACACATAATAAAATGAACTAGGTTTTTCCCCGCCGCGCGTTGCGGCGGGTTATCGCAGTGTAATCTCGATAATGGATATTATATATCATTTGTATAAGGATAAGTTACATAACAAAATCAAATTTTTTATCACGAACTCTATACTAATTTCTCATTAAGACATAAAATCATACAATACAAATATGTTACAAAAATAATATAAAAAATTAGTCACAAAATCCTTCTCATCAGTAACCAATTATTTGAATTAAAAAGCAACCAAAATCTCTAAGCGAACACTAATTTTCTATGAGAAAAAATAAATCACCATTACACAGCCGAAACCCTAAAAAAACCACGTTTTTTTCACTATATGTGTATATATATAATATTTAATAAATAAATAAATATGTATATATATATATTATTCATACTATTTAATATAATATATATTTACTATTTTAATATAATATACATAATTTTTACTATTTATTAAAGTTGGATTTTAATATATATATTAATTTTTTAAAAGCTTACTTTTTAAGTTTTTATCTATTTTATTTTCTGGTAAGAGTAAACCAAATAGATGATCCGTTAGTTTTAAAGTAAGACCATCGTGATATCCTAACTAACCATGGTTAACTTATATCCCCAATTTATAAGCTCGATCATCTCTGCCCTTAAAACCCTAATTCATACTGTCGCGCAATCTACCGCCATTCTTCACTGTCTATTCTGGCTGTCGTCTTCGTCGTCACCGGTCGCAAACCTGCAATTACCATCCCTGAACTTCCGATTTAACAACCATCAACGTTTCCCAGAGGAAGGTGAGAATACAATTTCTTTGATTCCAAAATGAATATACGTATGTCAAATTAAATAAATCTAATTCAAAGTTACTTTGTAGGTTCTTTTGTTATAACTTATAAGGATACGATACTAAGGATGAGGTTTATTAGGATTCATCGAGTCAACCTTCAATGGCGTCTTATTGAACGTCATATTCAGAAGATGATCACACGACGTTTTTTCGAGCTTTAGAATGGTAAGATATCTCTCTCTATCTCTTTTTTTTTTTCCCTCCTCAGTCGTAAATTTGAATCACTCGTAGAAGTGGATTTTAGGTTGCTTTGATTTGAAATTTAGGATGTCAAACGACAATAATATATTAACAAAGCTTCTTTCACTCACATTAAACATATATTAGTTGATTAGATAAATGAATGTGACCATCAAATGATGACACTGCTACAAAAGTGGTGGATTAATCTTGATTATTTTACAAATTTAGGTGTTAGTTTTGGTTAATTTTTTTTGAACGTCCTCAACTACTTTAAACTAATTACATCATTGCATTGGTTAGAATTCATGACCTTCCATTCTAAGATGCTTCAATTCTAAGATGCAAAGCCTCTACTAAATAGATTAGTCCTACATTGGTTAACTGAAGTTTATTTTTGTTTAGTTTATTGATAACAATGGATTTAAATTGGTACAGTTTAATTAAGTATGAGTTCATTTGAATTTTCTAAAAGCTAGGTTATTGACTTATAGTATGATGTGGTTTTTGTTTAATCTAATTTGGGGCTTAGATTAATAGGTTTTGTACGTATTTTTTTGATTCAATAAAGTTTTTGTTTTTCTTCTAGCTCATAGTTTTTCTTAATCGTAAGTTTCTTATTTTATGGTTTGGATCAATTCTGATCGAAAGGGCCTGATGGGGTCAGAGAGGCAATAACCCTTTAAAACTCCATTTCTCTCTACTGAATCCTGATATTATTACAAGCATCTTCTTTGGATCCCAAACACAAAAACACCTAAAAATGTTAACATTATAAACACAATAAAATATCTTGAAAAAACATCATGTACACTTTCTAAGGTTTTGATCCTTTTTAAAATATCCCTCCCTATATATATAATATATAGGGAATAGGGAATACATAATTTAAAAACCCCTTCTTAGCGCGAAAACCGTGAAAACTATGTAAAATATGTAAAAAAACGTTGTTTTTGAAATTTTTTATATGGTTGTAACACTATTTGGCACATTTTTATAAAAAAGAATAAAAAAAGCGCCGACCATATATTTTCACAAAAAAAATTAATAAAACCATGTAAAACATACGTAACGCTGCGTCAAATCTCACGAAATTTTTTCACGTTTTGCTACGTATGTTTTACATGGTTTTATAAAATATATTTTTTAAAAATATATGGTCAACGCTTTTTTGATTTATTTTTATAAAAATGTGCCCAATGGTGTTACAAACCTATAAAAACATTTAAAAAAAAGGTTTTTTTTACATGATTTTTACATGGTTTTCACGGTTTTCGCACTAAAGAGAGCTTTTCAAATTATCTATTCCCTATATATATATATAGGAAAGTTGCCGACCAGGTTAGCCAGTTTGATGTCTTAATCCTTGCATGTTCACACCCAATGGCGGATACATGAATTTTTTTCAATGGGTTCACCATTTTTCGAAGTTTTAATTAAATAGAACCGGACATAAAAATTTTCGGGTCGGGTTGACAGTTTGGGTCAAGTAATGTTCTTCAAGTAATAATAGTGCGATATATTAAGTCAATGATTAAAATTAAAAAACGTCGTTATTAAAGAGTTCGAAGACACAGAGTGCATTTTCGTTTAAAATTTCTGAGTTCCGGCAGACCAAGCGGGAGTCAAGGGGGTCACGCGGCCTTGCGGGGTCCAAGTGTTGGGTAATCACACACACACACTAACACACACACGAAAGCAGTAAACGACACAAGGATTTAAAGTGGTTCGGTCGATGTGACCTACGTCCACTGTGCTGCAACTAGGATTCGTATTATTAGGTGCTCAAGAGATTACAAGTACAATGAGACATTTAAATAGAGATTACATTTATGTATTCTAACTTAACCTACAAGCTAAGCCCAACCCATGTGCGGCCCATTAAGGCTTTAGAAGCCTCCACACTCAACAATCTCCCACTTGGAGGCTTTGACAAACTTCAAACTGCGCTCCGTCTTCATTCTGTATTTCTGTAATCTTCTTTTCCACTAGTTGCAGCGGCTTTCCTCATCAAGTAATCTGAATGCCAGTTGAAGCTACACAAAGCTTCAACTTCTCTAAGGTAACCGCCTTAGTCAACATATCAGCAGGATTCTAAGTTCCTCTGATCTTTTCCAGCATCAGGGTACCATCACTAATCAACCCCCTGATAAAATGGTATCGCAGCTGGATGTGTTTCGTTTTGCCATGAAACACCGGATTCTTTCTAAGATGAATCGCACTCTGATTATCACAATACAGAGGACTGTCTGGCTGTTTCTTCCCAAGTTCTTCCAGAAAATTCTTTAACCAAATGAGTTCTTTGCTAGCTTCAGCAGCAGCCATATTCTCAGCTTCTGTGGTTGAAAGTGCAACGTTTCTTTGCAATCTGGACATCCAACTAACTGCGGTTCCTCCCACTGAAAAAACATACCCAGTCGTGCTTTTATACGATTCCTTGCATCCCCCAAGGTCTGCATCCGTATAGCCCCTCAGTACAGTATCTTTACCCTTGAAACATAAACCTATCTTTGAAGTCCCTTTCAAATACCGAAGCAACCACTTGACTGCCTCCCAATGCTCTTTCCCGGGATTAGACATATATCGACTGACTACCCCCACAGCATGTGCTATATCAGGTCTTGGGCATACCATTGCATACATAAGACTTCCAACATCTGATGCATAAGGAACCTTAGCCATTTCGGCTATGTCTTCATTTGTTTTAGGACATTGGTCTTTAGAAAGCTTAAACTGACTTCCCAATGGAGTGTTTCTGGCTCTGGCTTTCTTCATGCTGAACTTCTCTAACACTTTACCAATATATTTCTCTTGAGAAAGTGTCAGAGAACCATCCTTACTGTTTCTGAAGATACTCATCCCAAGTATCTGTTTAGCAAAGATCTTTCATCTCAAATTCCTCGGACATCTGTTTCTTCAATTTGTTGATCTCTTTCATGTCGGAACCCGCAATCAACATATCATCCACATAAAGAAGTAAGATGATGTAGGACTTACTGAACTTCTTGATGTAACAACAATGATCCATTTCACATCTCTTGAACCCATTTCGACCCATGAAGTTGTCAAACTTCAAGTACCATTGCCTAGGAGCCTGTTTCAACCCATACAAGCTCTTTTTCAACTTGCAAACCATGTTTTCTTTCCTTGAAATCTGAAAACCCTCTGGCTGCACCATGTAGATGTCTTCATCAAGATCACCATGAAGGAAAGCTGTCTTAACATCTAGCTGCTCTAGATGTAGGTTCTCTAAAGCAACAATGCTAAGAACAAGTCTGATAGTAGTCATCTTCACAACTGGAGAGAATATCTCAGTGTAATCAACCCCCTCCTTCTGCTGGAAACCCTTAACCACCAATCTGGCCTTGTATCTTTTAGAACCATTACTTTCATCCTTGATCCTGTATACCCACTTGTTCTGCAATGCTTTCTTCCCAGATGGAAGTTTGGTCAAAACCCAAGTTCTGTTCTTTTCTAAGGACTTCATTTCTTCTTTCATTGCAATCTCCCACTGAAATGAATCTTTCACACTAACGGCTTCAGTGTAACAATGAGGTTCTCCATTTTCTGATAACAACAGAAAATTCGTTTGCGGAGAATACTTGTCAGGTGGTGCTGTAACTCTGGTAGACCTTCTGACCCAATGTTGAGTTTCGGGCTATGGAATAGAACCTGGAATCGATGAACTCTGAACTGAAGAAGTCGAATCTTCTTCTTCCTCTGAGCTTTCACTGCCATTTGACCCACTGTCATTTGACTCACTATCGTTTCCTGTGCTCCCACTGACTGAATCATCATCAGTGTCAACTCCTGTGCTCCCACTATCAAAGACAACTTCTGGAGTAATAGACTATCTAGACTTGTCCAATGTTTCATCTTCAAACTCAACATAATCTTTCAGAATCACTGAGCTTTCTTTTCTGTCTTTGTATAATTCGGCTTCATTGAAAGTGACATGCTTGCATCTGATTACTTTTCTGCTTTCAAAATCCCAAAGCCTGTAACCCATGCTGTCTGACCCATAACCAATAAAAGTGCACTTCTTTGCTTTTGAGTCCAATTTATCCCTGTCAACATCTTTCAACAAACTGTAAGCACTACAACCAAAGACTCGAAGGTGCTTGAGACTTGCATCTTTTTCTTGCCATTCTTCCTCTGGTATTTTGAAACCCAAAGGAACTGAAGGCCCACGGTTGATCAAATAAGCAGCAGTATTAACTGCATCAGCCCAAAATGTCTTAGGAAGACCTGCATTTAACCTCATGCTCCTAGCTCTTTCATTTAAAGTCATGTTCATTCTTTCTGCAACCCCATTCTGCTGCGGTGTTTCTGGAACAATCTTTATCATCTTGATCCCGTGATCAGCACAATAGTTAGTGAATTCAGTGCTAACATACTCGCCTCCATTGTCAGACTTGAGGCATTTTACCTTCAAATTAGTTTCCTTTCCATTTCTTAAAAGTAACAAAAACATCATATTTATGTTTAAGAAAGTAAACCCATACCTTGCGTGTCGAATCATCAATGAAGGTGACATAGTAATTTGATCCACCAAGAGAAGAAACTGATGTAGGTCCATAAACATCCGTATGAACAAGCTCTAACTTCTGGGACTTTGGAGTCTTCCCGGCTTTCACAAACGAAACCCTTTTCTGTTTACCGAGTACGCAAGATTCACAAAACCCTGTTTCCACTGTCTTCAGATCTGGAAACTTTCCCTTAGCAGCTAACATCTTCATTCCCTTGACACTCATGTGTCCGAGTCGTTGGTGCCACAAATCAGAAGGACTCGGACCTGGTGTGACAGCATTCACACCATCAGCATGTACATCAGCCATGTATAAAGTACCTCTTTTAATACCCTTAGCAATCACCAGATTGCCCTTTTTGATTTTTCATTGACCTCCCAATTGAAATTAGCTTCCTTCTGAGGTTAGGAATAACCCTGACATCTTTCAATGTCCAAACAGTACCTAGTGAAGTCCTCAAATCAACATCGCCAATCCCTGCAATATCCAAAGTCTGATCATCAGCTAAACGAACCTTACCAAGGTTACCTGTTCGCAGATTCTTGATCAAATCAGGAGATGAAACAACATGAAACGAAGCTCCAGAGTCTAGAATCCAAGATTCAACAGAATTCCCAATATAACATATGTTGGCAGCATCGATCTCTTCACAAATAAGAGCATCATCAGACTCATCATCGGTAACATTATTCATCTGCATCTTTCCTTTTGCAACTAATGGTTTAGGGCACTGACTTCTGAAATGGCATTTTTCTTTACAATTCCAACACTCAATCTCCTTTCTATTCTTTGATTGACTCCTTTTTCTTGACTTTGACCTGCCCCTGTTATGACCCCTTTCATTTCTTTTACCTCTTCCTTCTGTATTCAACAATGTACTAGAAGATTCACCCGAACTCCTACGAATGTCTTCACTTAAGATTATGTCACGAATACCATCAAAAGTGAGCTTAGTAGTTCCAGATGAACTACTAACTGCAGTAACTGTGCCTGACCAGCTGTCAGGTAATGATGACAATAGAAGAAGTGCCTGAATCTCATCCTCAAAGTTTATGTCAACAGAAGCCAAACGTGAGATAAACGAATTGAACTCATTGATGTGAGCAGTGATCGACATACCTTCCTTCAACTTGGTGTTAACCAACTGTCTGATAAGGAATACTTTGTTGGAGGCAGACGGTTTCTCATACATGTTGGACAATGCTTTCAAAACCCCAAATGTAGTCGTTTCTTTGACAATGTTGTAGGCCACACTCTTTGACAAAGATAACCTGACAACACCCAAGGCTTGCCTATCAAGCAAATTCCATTCAGCATCCGTCATTTTTTCTGGTCTGTAACTCAAACCCAGCATAGGAAGATGTAAACTCTTCTGATACAAAAGATCTTCCACTTGCATCCTCCAATACCCATAGTCGTGTCCATCAACCTTTTCAATCTTTACTTTACCGTCTTCTGCCATTGACACTTACCGAACTATCACTGATTTAACCGAGATGGAGAGCAGTGAACAAACACAACAATGGCGGCGGTCGGAACTTGACGACTGTTCTATTGAACACTGTCTTGGCAGCCCACTCGGATAAAATCAGTAATAAACGTAAGAAAACACCGGATTTAAACAATTAACCGGTCTACGAATGGCGTCAGCAGCGGAAACAGGACAAAAAAAGCTTCTGTCGGCGGCAAAGTAGGCTGTTTGACTGTTTCTGGTCAAAATCAGACTTTTCTAGTCAAAAATCAGACCTGTTTGGTCAAAATCGGACCTTTATGGTCAAAATCTGGTCAAAATCAGACCTGTTTGGTCAAAATTGGACCTTTCTGGTCTAAATCAGGTCAAAATCAGACCTGTTTGGTCAAAATCGGAGCTTTCTGGTCAAATCTAGTCAAAATCGGAGCTTTCGGTCGGATCTGGTCAAAATCGGAGCTTTCTGGTCAGATCTGGTCAAAATCGGAGCTTTTCGGTCAGATCTGGTCAAAATCGAAGCTTTTCTGGTCAAAATCAGAACTTTCTGTCACAGATCTGGTCAAAATTGGACTGATCTGGTCAAAATCGGACTGATCTGGACTGAACCAAGTTCGCCGGAACCCTAATCGACGGCTGGCGGCTGCTAGCGATTCACGTCGGAACCATAATCCGGCTGTGACAGCGGCGACGGCTGTAAAACCCTCTCTGGGAACCCTAATCGCGATTCACGTTCAAAACTGGTTCAACAGAACCTTTGAACAGCAGCAGCAAAACCCTAATCAGACAACTGTTTACTGAGACCGGAATCCGGCGGTGGCGGCGGCGAACGGCGACTCCAAAAACAACAGTGTTAGGTCTGGTGTGTGATCGATCAAGAACCGTAGCTCTGGTACCAGTTGTTGGGTAATCACACACACACACTAACACACACGAAAGCAGTAAACGACACAAGGATTTAAAGTGGTTCGGTCGATGTGACCTACGTCCACTGTGCTGCAACTAGGATTCGTATTATTAGGTGCTCAAGAGATTACAAGTACAATGAGACATTTAAATAGAGATTACATTTAGGTATTTTAACTTAACCTACAAGCTAAGCCCAACTCATGTGCGGCCCATTAAGGCTTTAGAAGCCTCCACACTCAACACCAAGGGGGCAGTCCTGCTGGACATTCAAGTAAGTGTGATGTAAGTAAGTGTAAGTACTTACACTTACTTACACTTGTAAATAATTTATAAACGGTGAGAATTATCAAAAACACAAAAAAGAAACCACTTATTTATGTATAATAAAGACCATGAAAAAAAACAAAGATTCGGGCAAAAAACGCAAAAAATGCCAGGGCTATGCGGTTATCGCAATAAGGAAGGGTTAACATTTGATCCTTCCCATATATATATATATATATATATATTATACATAAATAAGGAGGTTTCTTTTTTGTGTTTTTGCTAATTCATCACCGTTTAGAAATTATTTACAAGTGTAAGTAAGTGTCTTAAAACACCCTATTTATGTAATGAAATGTAAGTTACTTACAATACACTTAATATAATATATAAGTTGATTTAAACTTGATTTTCTTTTAAATATACACTTCATAGGGAAGTAATTTTTGAGACTAGTAATGAAGCAATTACGGAAGCCGGATTCTTCAAGACTTTATTACCAGGAACGAGAATTTATGGGGAGATAATAGATTGTTGGGCATCTGTGTTGAATGAAGAGGAGAAACTACGTAGTCCCGACTCCCCGTATCGCTTGTTTTGTGGACATCGTGTTTTTGTAAGTTTCTTAAAACAACAAAACAATAAATATAAAGACTAAAGTGGTATATTTTAATAACAGATTGCAAATATACTTAACGTTTGTATAATATGAATTCAACAGCTAAAATGGATGTTTACAACTCCAAAAACAGATGAATCGATTCGGTTGGTGGCATTGATGAAGATGATGTTTGAAGCAATTGGGAGGATTGAAAACACGAGGGATTTGAAAAGCTATGATATAGTTATCATTCGTATTCTTGAAAACGATCACTTTTATGTTATGGCTTTTGATTTGAAAAATCCAGGTATCTATTTGGTAGATAATATGGATAAAGACGAAACCGTGATTTCGATTAAAGATCATCAAGACTACTACAAGAAAGATACACCGTACAAACTGGTAAGAATTTTTAAATTAAACAGGTAAAATTAAAAAAATCACACAACTAATCTCATGTTTATCACTTTTTACAGAAACATATGTTCGTGAACTATTTGGAGAAATTCCAACATGTGAAAGCTGATAAACTGTCTATGCAGAAAGTTACCAGGGTTGATTTAGAATGGGCGACGATAGGAAATATCGTTGATTGTGGTGTATTTGCCATGAGACATATGGAGATGTTCATGGGAAGCAACCGTAAGACTTTTGACTGTGGATTCAAGGCTTCAGAAAAGTAGGTAAAAACTCAAATTCAAACACTGCGTAAGAAATACGCTTGCAGAATCTTACTGTCAGATATAAATTTGCAAAAGCAAGAATTGTTAGCGAAGGTTGGTTTGTAAAAGACTTAAAACAAGTTAGTATTGGTTTTTGTAGTAGCATATTAATGAAAACTTAAAACATGGTTTTTATGGTAAGATATTAATGACAACTTGTAGTCTATAATTTTTTGTGAAACATTTTTTTAAGTTCAGAATTTTTTAATTGTGTCAGGATTAAAATTGACAACCAGGTCGTAAGGAGTAGTCAATAAGAAAAATTAATTAACTAGAACCATGAAGGTGATGTTAGGTTAGGATAAGGTGTGTGACATTTCCATAAAAAGGCGAAGTAAAGTAATGTTATAATATGCTTCTTTCATAATCATGTGACATAAAGTATGGTGTATTGAAAAATGGAGATGGCATTTCAATAAAGTTATGACATTAGGTATAGGTAAAAATAATATAAAAAATACATCTTGTCTTTGTAAAAAGTGTCTTTTCATTGGACTTCATTTTTATCATTTAAAATATAAACGTTTATGAATATAAAGCATAAAAAAAATGTAAAACTAAACCCATAAACAATAATTGGTTTAAATATCATCAATCAAAAAGTGTAAATGTAAACCCATAAAAAGTAGAACGTGGTTACAAAATAATTCAGAGGTTATTATCTATGAAAAAAATGTAAGTTTATGTAAGTCAAATATTACATAATTACAACAGAAAATGTTCATACAACTTTTGCCAGAAGCTTGGTTATAAGAGCACTATAAGTTGATGTAGCGCATTGATTCATGAACGACCATAAAAATTTATAAAAAAAAGGAGGAACAGGGACTTACAAACCAAATGTGGTAAAAAATATACTATAATATGTTTCTTGCTAATTTATGTCGCATAGAGTGTGGTGTGACATTTCAATAAAGTAAAAATGTTATTAAAAATAAGAAAAATAAATTAAAAGGTACAACATATTGTACTTGCAAAATTGTATCTGCAAATGTGACTACTCTTTTAGTAAACATAGATGAATATAACCATAAAAAAATTAGGAGTATAACTATTAACACTAATGTTTATAACATAGGGAAAAATTTGTCACAATAAACATAAAAGTAATAAAGTGTCTTATATGGTTACAAAATAGTTCGGTCTTTCTTTATCTGTATAAAATTGCAAGTATAAATCTATTGTAAATTGATATGCTACGTATGTTCATACAAAATTTTCCGAAAAAAAGGTTTTTATAAATCTATTGTAAATTGATGTAGTTAAATCATTAATGAAAGTCAGTAAAAATAGTTATTTAAAAAACAGACATGCTACTTAATTCTTTAAAAAATAATACGGTTTTAATTTTATTGATTTATTAAAAAAATAAAAAAAATAATTAAATAAAATTTTGTGAAGTAATAACTTATTACCTAAAAAAGATAGCTGTAACTTTTTTTCTATGTAGAACTTTGTGTTTAAAACATGCTTAACACATAAGTGTAAGTAGATGTAATTTAATACTACGTTTTCTTACATTATTGTAGTTAACACATTAATGTAAGTTAATGTAACTTACATTGCATGTATTAACAAAACATTAGTGTAAGTTCCTGTAAGTCAAGGTTACATTTTCTCACTTTAACTAGCAGTAAGTTAAGTCACATGTTAATTAATAGTTACGATGTAAGACTAAAATGCGTCTAATACTAGATTGCAATAATGATATCACCAAAAATACATGCATCATTTGTAAGTGTTCTTATAATAAATTAAATTAGTATTTGCCCCATGACACGTAAAACGCTTATAGCGATACATTCTGAAAAACACAAGACTAAAATCCTACAATCACATCAAAAAGTTACACACCTGTGACATCTTCTTACAGAAACATTAACAAAAAGTTGTATTTACAATAACCAACAAACCATAAAATATTATGTAGTATTTTAGGTTCCCAAAAATCGTTTAATGGCAAACCAAAAACACACAAGTCGTCGGTACAAACCTACTTTTCAGATGTTGATTCCCCAACATTTGCTTTCTTTTTGTAATTGCGAGAATCATAGAAGGTTAACTGATTGCATGAACGACACATCCTCCGATTCTTTTTGGAATTCTCAATAGCCTTTGTATTTAACACATTAATGTAAGTTAATGTAACTTACATTGCATGTATTAACAAAACATTAGTGTAAGTTCCTGTAAGTCAAGATTACATTTTCTCGCTGTAACTAGAAGTTAAGGCACATGGTAATTAATTGTTACGATGTAAGACTAAAATGCGTCTAATACTAGATTACATTAATGATATCACCAAAAATACATACATCATTTGTAAGTGTTCTTACAATAAATTACATTAGTATTTGCCCCATGAAACGTAAAACGCTTATAGCGATACATTCTAAAAAACGCAAGACTAAAATCCTACAATCACATCAAAAAGTTACACACCTGTGACATCTTCTTATAGAAACATTAACAAAAAGTTGTATTTCCAATAACCAACAAACCATAAAATATTATGTAATATTTTAGGTTCCCAAAAATCATTTCATGGCAAACCAAAAACACACAAGTCGTCGGTACAAACCTACTTTTCAGATGTTGATTCCCCAACATTTGCTTTCTTTTTGCAATTGCAAGAATCATGGAAGGTTAACTGATTGCATGAACGACACATACTCAGATTCTTTTTGGAATTCTCAATAGCCTTCTCTCCAGGTCCAACTAAACGCCTATTCGTACCACATCCCTTGTTACGAATGCAATGAGGAGGTAACAGGTCTATAGTGTCTTCATGATGTTGGCCAACCAAATGTTCAATAACGCATTGTTTTTTTTGTGAACTTGATGAACCTGGAAAATTGTCAACTAATTCCCTCTTCAATTCCTTCATCTTTTGGTTAAAAAAGGAAAGTCCGTCCACATCAAGTGCCAAATGATCGACACATTCACTAAGACAATCAGCCACTTCATTCCTCATAATCGAAACTTTTGAATTATCAACACTAAGCCTTTGGGAAATGCTATAAACATGGCTTGGTAGACTCCCTTTCCTCCAACGGTTTGAAATGTAACGATCAGGGATGTTTTTTATTTGGTGCAGTCTAAAGACACAGAATACATGATGATAGAGATAACCAACACGAGTGAATCCCATGCAGGAGCATTCATATGAATGCTCTAGCATATGAACAGAAACCTACAATGATAAAAATAAAATCACTAACATATGATGTTGACTACAAGTCTACTAAAACTATTGAGCAGTTAATGAGGTAAATATAGTACCTTAAAATGGTTGACAAAGTCACTTCTGTTGTCCATGTGAGAAACTGTGTACACTTTGAAATTGTCAACATCAAAATTAGTGATAACACAATTTATCATGCACTTATAAATATCTTTTTGAACATCTTTGAAAATTGTTTGTGTGTAAATCTTTGCAGCATGAACTTCCAATTCTAATCCTGTTTTGAAAACACATGTGGTACTTTTTGATTTGAAATCTACCACCCTTTGATTGTACCTCTGATTGTCTATAGTGGTGTCAAAACACATCAGAAATTGAACAAGTGTGTTGGTGCTACCAGATGTAACATTAAACATGGAGTTAGAACTCTCGCAACGAGATGTAGTCTTCATAAGACAACACATTGGAATGTCACGGAAATAACAAGGCACCCAAAGTTCACGAATAGAAAACATTTCATTTAACCCAATGTGGTTTTCCAGTGCATACTCAGCCATCAGATTATGCCATTTTTCTTCTAAAGTAGTAGTAGAAATGCAAACATTCCAAACTAACTTATGTAATCTAGACCGTATATTTGAATTATGAATCAAATCTGGCAGATACCTAAAAAATACAATCAACAAATGTTAACATCAAAAAAGATAATCTAAAGTGGGGTAGATGATCATTACATACTAAACATATTACATGTCTAAAATGTAAGTTGCTGTAAGTGAACAAAGATCCTATTCTCCTTCTCAATTCTCTAACAAGAGTGTAAACTGTAAATTACTAATACAACATAAATATTACAACTTTGTATACTAAACTGTAAATGATGTAAGTGTTTATATGAACTATTTGTTTTGTAAATTAAAAATATACAATATTATGATATAAATGTAAGTTGATGTAATTAACTAAAATATTACTTATAGAATTCTTACAATACTACGATACAACTACTAATAGAAATTATGCACATCTTGGTTGAAATAATTCGTAAAATCCGATTAACAAAAACTTAGGTCTATCATGTCTACATAATTCTAAGTATCATAAAATAAACTTAATAAAAATACCTTAGATGGTAATTTTTCACGATATGCCACATGCAAAGATGATGCACAGATTGAGTAAAAACATTTGGCACGGCAATCCTCATTGCGGGGTCTTGATTTGACAAAACTAATCGAGGATGCTTAACATGAATCTTCAGAAAAGCCTCAAGAAGCCAACAATATGATTCCACTGTCTCGTTGTGAATAAGACCAGCCCCAAAGGTGACACATCTTTTGTGGTTATCAACACCCGTAAATGGGACAAAAATCATGTTATACCTGCCAAAGTTTCAAAATTTAGAATTATCGTACATTCAACTGACTATACAAAAAAAAAAAAATAACATACTATAGAAGCTTACTTGTTTGTCGAATACGTTGCATCAAAGGCTATAACATCACCAAACAACTGGTAACTAAGTTTGGAAACATCATCAGCCCAAAAAATAGCCTGCAAAACACCTTCAAAATGATATACTTCAAATGAAAAATTGTGAAGGTTTTTCGCACGGTCCTTTAGCTTCTTCAATACCAGCTGCACGTCACGCTCGCCAATGAACATTCTAATATCACGACTGACATTCTTGTAGGAATTCCTGGTGCACGCATGTTGTGGTGACCACCTTTCAAGGAAGTTTGTAACCGATGTGCTACAGTTGCACCTACCCTGTTTAGACTCATGGCATGAAGAAAGTGCAGATCATCAAAATTAAGATGCTTCCCTTTACGGGTTAGATCCATGTTTTCAGAAGAAATCAACTCATGATTGTGATTTTCAGAAAATTCATATAACACATAATTAGTAGTTCCTTTTATGGCTCTCAATCTAATAAGTGCCTTGCAACCAGTAACTTTAAAGCAACTAGATCAAGCACCATACATTGAAGTAGGATTGACTGAATCAACCATTTTGCCCCTAGGTTTACCTGCTTTGTTACATACCAAAACCCTATGAGTTATTTCTCCTTTCCACTTTTTATACCCAGCAACACGAATTTGAAAACCAGACATCTCTCCGTATGTTTCATACATCTTGTAAACTTCATCCCAAGATAAAAAAATATTTCCAACTATAGGCTTAAATTGAGAACTAACATTAGGGCTCCAGTAGCGACTACCATTAGGAGTTTGGTATACGAAGCTACTATGACAACCTAAAATAAACAACAAACAGTATACTCATGGACCAGGGAAGATCAAATTAAAAACAACAAAAGACTAATATCAATCACGTAACATACCTTGCTGGTCGAAAACAATATAACGCAGAGGAGAATCACCTGTTAGTATGTCAAATATATCAACATTTAGAGGGTTTGGTTCAGCTTCACGTACAACAGGAGATAATAAATTTTCCGTCTCCTCCAAAGAACAGTCAGCTAGTATCAACGGCTGATCACCTCCACCCATGTTTGATGTTCAAGCAAGAGTAATATAAAAGTGTTGAAACAAACTCACTCAAAAAAAAAAAAATGGATGTGCGTCTGAAATAACAAGAAACAAAAGTTCAGGGAAAGTTAAACAATAGAGAAGATGGGTATTTGGGAAATATAAAAAATATAGATTAAATAATGCTTTTTGAAAAGGTGGTTAGATAAAGTATGGTGATGGAGATTTTAGATGTGTACAATGGATATGAATTGTACCGTAAGAAAGAGTGTTAGTTTTACTCTTATAAAATAACTAGGCAAATGACGCTTATACCCTTCACAGATTGACTTCCTATAGTACACGTGTCATGACTTCATTGGTTGCAAAGGGTTAAGCGGTTAACGTGATAAGGGAAGGTTATGTTTTGATCCCCCCTATATATATATATATATATATATAAGATATATATATCTGTGCTATGTACAATCGTAAAGTAGGGCAACCGCTCGACCGTAGATGGAGGATCGACAGACGACTGGAAGAAGGAGCCACAATCGGTAGGAGATGGAGAATCGGGGACGAGCAACAATCAGTAGGTGATGGAAGATGGACTATCGGCGTCGAGGTAGCTTTCCTTCGATGGCGATCCGAGCAACAATCGGTAATTCTAAGCTTCAATCGTGTGAAATACTCAAGGTAATCATGAGTTCTTGGTCTCTGGATCACCTAAATCGCCGGAATTTGGCCGATTCTCACCGGAATCGCTAGAATCGGCGTCGGCCGATTAGTCCGGCTAGCGATTTTTGAACCGGTTAGGTAAAAATTAGTCCGTAGATGGCCGATTAGTGATTAATCATCGATTAATCACCGATTAAATCCGATTTTTACAACACTGTATTTCTTGGTAGTGATAATCCAAGATTAAGATAATATTTCTTCTTCTTGAATTGTCCATGGAACTTGATTTGCGCTACTGCTGGAACTCATTTTATGTTTTTTTTGATAAACATATATTATGCAATCAATTACGAAGTGTCCAACATTTATATGAGAAATAATGCGACTGTTAAACTTGAAAAAGTCTGTTTCACAACATTATTAAACAACAAAGATGAGTAATAAATATATTTCATATTTTTTAAAAGACCATTAGACTGAAAAAATTAACGTTGGACTGCCCCAAAAAAAAAACAAAACTGCCATTAAATAACCGGTTAATCCCACCGCCCCATCAAATAGAAAAACCGCCCAAAAAACGGTATGAACCACCCAGAAAAAGCATTTTATAAACCGCCCCATATAATGAGTTGAACCGCCCAAAAGCTACCCCAATCGCCCCAATAAATACATCACCACCCAAAAAAAATGTTACAAAACCGCCCCATATAACAAACCGCCCTATTAAACAAGCCCTAACTGCCTCAAAAGAAACATCTCCTTTTCCCACGAAATCTTTCATTTTCCTCTCATTTTTGAAATATTTTTTTTCATGTGTCTTTAATTCCTTATGAAGAATTCTTGTAAAAACTTTGAAAATGTGCGTGTGTATAAATGTTAGGGTTTGATTCCCTTAGTTTAATTCTTATATATGTTAGTTGTAAATATACATGAAGGTTAATTTTCATTGTGTTGTTTAATTTTAATAGGTATGTCTAAAAGAGGTAAGCGTGGTGTTGGTTCTTGTTCAAAGAAGCATTGGGAAAAGTATTATGTAATTGAATTTGATGAAAACAATCAGCCAATTGGTGATAATTACTGGTAGTTTATGTCCAATTACGCTTTAAAGGTCAAGCAATTATTACCTTATTATATGGACACAAAAGACATACCATAAGAGGTTTTGGAAGAACCTTGGTTACAAATAAAGGTAATATATATTTACTTTTTAAATATCTATGTAATATTATAAAACAATGTTTTGTTAAGCCACATGGCTTTCATTGAGCAAGGTTTTACACATAAATTCCCGCCCATGGTTTCCACCTAAAAAACACGTGGATCTAATAACCCATGGACGTATTCGATAACCCATGTATATGACCAAGCTTTACCCGCATATGTGTTTCATCGCTTTCTCCAAAAAAGTAAAAAACCCTAAAATTCTTGATCACTTCATGTAGATCCACCTAATCGAAGATACTGGAGATGGCAACTGATGATGATTAACAATGGTATCACTATCCTATCTTCAAACGCAATAATCTTTTCATCATCTTACACGATTTTGTGCAAGATTGAAGATCATCTAATATATACACGAACGGTTCTGGACCACTACATTATCGGCGACAAGGTATGAGATTCTTCCACAAATTGGATATAATCGAACTTATTTCATACTATATTTGAGCAATGTTCATCGTATTGGTTTTTTTTTTTTTGTTAAAATTTGCGGCTAAATCTGTAAATGTGCATTGAATATGATGATTCATACCATGTTTGTTTAATCTTCGTTTTATTGATTTGTTTGGAACAGATTTATGGTTTAATCGCTTCTTGAACAATACGATGAAAAACCCCAAATTTTGATCTCAATTTTATGTTCTGTCACTCAATTTACCAAAAGGATACCACATGCATCGGCTAACACTACATGTATTTGAAAATGACAAACCCTTTCCAATGTTAATCAGGCAGTTGCAATTGTTTGATTAACACATTAAGCTGATTTATGTGTTTTGACTTTCAGTTTTTTTGGTTTAAAATGTTCTTTTATGAGTAAGTTTTATACTTAGTCTTTATATAATTTTCGATCAACTTGCTTTGTTTAACAGTGATGATGGATCCACTGTTTGGGACTTTCTTGAGCCATTGTTCAACATCCACTTCCCTAGTAATAAGTAAGTTATAGTATAAACAATTTAAGTGCATCATTATTTTTTGACCGATGCATGTAAAACATATTTCACATTTTACAGGTTTTACCAACAGACTACCCTAAATGGATTACTACACATGATTATCCAATTGGATCTTTCGAAGTTCGGATTTCACATTATGAATCCACATGTATAATCAGTTTAGGATGGGGTGGTATTAAAGATCATCTAGCATTGCAAGAGGATAGATATGTTTTCTTTGAGTATTATGGATTGTGAACCTTCCATTTGATAATCCCATTTTAAAGTCAACCAAACCCATCCTTCCTGTATGTCTACGATTAGTTTGATGAGCATGATGAGTATGATCCTAATGTGGTATGAAAATAATCTGTTAATGTTGTGATTATTAAATAGATTATTTTTTTGACAATGTGTCAATGCTAATTTAAGTGTTTTATTTATGTAGGAACTTCTATGTGGTTTTCTTGAACATTGTATGAAAAACATTACCCATCAATCAGTATTCAAAGTAAAAAATGTTGATCATGAATGGCCAGTCAATTTATCACTTTTGGATGGTAAAGTTTTTTTAACAAATGGGTGGGATAAACTTAAACATCACCTACATCTGACACCGTTTAAAGTGTTGCTTTTCGAGTGGGTTGGAACTGATCTCTTTAATCTAAACGTATTTCAAATGGATTTAAATTTCAAAAGGCCATTTCATGATGTCATTATGATTGATGATGATACAAGTGTTAATCGAAAGCCTTTTGTTCCAAAATCATAACAAATAACCTTTGTGTCTAAAAGTGATAAACACATCTGTCTTGCTAACCCTGTTAAGGAAGATTATACAACAGAGCCTAATGACATTATCGATGTTGATGAAGGTGTGGTTGTTATCCAAATCGTTCGTAGAAAATTTGTAAGTGTATTTATGAAAACAAACATCATTTAATCGTAATCAATACTTTCATGTTAATATATAGTGTTTCGTTTTATATATTTTATAACAAACTAATACATTTAGGAAATACGAAAACACTTAGATTAACATTATGAACTGGACAAGATAAATGATGTTCTATTCATATTCAATGGAAGTTGAGGACTACCATTCATCAATGTAAGGAGCGAAACATGTTTTACATTCAAGGTTGGATGACATTTGTGAAAGACAACAACCTATCTGATGGTGATGAATGTATGTTTGCTTTTACAAAATTGCTGACACGTGTAACCAAGAAAAAAAACTAGGTGGTTTATTTTAGTAGATATAATATGGTATTAGTAAGTATGATGGCATGGTTTTTTGGTTGATAGTCTGGCTAACCTGATGTGATTATACACGTATCTTTTTTCAAGTGGTTTTGGTAAACATGTTGAATTTTAAATATCATGTTTTGATATTTGGTTATTTGTGTTTAGTGTTTGCGTTATTTGGTTTTTTTTACATACACCTAAGATATGTAGTGCATATGTAGATAGAAAAAATTATAGGGGTGTGAGATAAAATTTGAGATTAGCATAACACAGGTACAATTAATCGACATATAGAAGAGTTGGTGTTATAAAACATATGTTAGCTTTTCATTCACTTGCCCACATATATCTGTTCAAGTGGTTTTGATAAACATGCTGAATTTTAAATACCATGTTTTGATATTTGGTTTTTTGTGTTTATTGTTTTCGTTGTTTGGTTGTTTGCTTTTTTCATGTACACATAATATATGTAGATAGACAAAATAATAGGGGTGTGAGATAAAATTTGAAATTAGCATGACACAGGTACAAATTATTGACATATAGAAAACTCATTGTTATACTCGCTTACCCATCTTTGTAGTAAGTTTTATCTACTAATTTGGTATTATAAAAAACTAATAAACCAGCTCATGAATACACATGTTTTGTATAAAACATTACGAAATATTAATAGGCGTAAATACTTAATTTTATCATCTTTATTATTAAAATCTTATATGTTTGTTCAAAATTTGATGGTTTGATTTCATATAAAATACCTTTTGTATATTTAGATGATGAACTCCAAAAACAATGATGTTATCTTTTTTAAATAATTAACAGTATTACAACAAAACAATATTCACATATTATGTGAAAAAAAAACTAGACATACCTACGTAGTAAATTTGTATAAAATGGCATTTATATTATTTGAATAATTTGATGATAATTAATATATTTTATTAAATTAATAATTTAAATCATATTTATTTTAATAATGAATATATTTGCAGCCTAAGTCTTTAATAATTGTTGGAACTATTAAAGCCATTGACAAAGACATTTCGTGGTTCTATGATGGATGTTCTAGATGTAATTGGAAGGTTACATCAAGAGTTGAGTTGGATGTTGAATCAGAGGGAGTGTCACTATACAATGAGAAATAGGTGTTTCAATGTACCAATGAAAAATGTCAAAATAAAGTCATATCTGCGATTAACAGGTTTAAAAAAAAATTAAATTTATATTCAAGCTTCTGATTGTGTCTACTTTTTATATACGATTTATTTAAACAAATATACTTTTAGGTTTAAAATACCATTACACGTTCAAGATCCAACCGGTACTGTGACACTTACCATGTTTGTTCGTGAATCAATCAAGCTGCTTGGATCCATTGCTGAGGAATTGCTTAAAAATAATGATGAGGTTCAATTTTATGTTTTTCAAAATAAATAAATTTAAGTACAATAAAACAACGGCCTAATATAATGTATGTTTTATATTATATTTTTAGTTTGATGGTGAAGATATAATTCTTCAACGGTTCAACACATTGCTAGAGAGGAAGATAACATTCAAGATTCAAGTCAAAGAGTATAATTTGAGGCAAAATGTTGAGTATTATACCATTAGCAAGTTAAGTGAGGATGAGTCAATAATACGTGTACTTGACCAGAATTTTGACTTTGAACCATGGTTGCAAAAGTCGCTAGGCGCTCCTAGGTCGGAACAGGTCCTTGGAGCGAGTAATCGGAGAGTACTCGGCCCTAGGCGGGAGTACTCGGGTAATATTCAAGAAGTACTCGGCCTCGGAACAACCCTTTGGAGCGAGTACCCGGAGAGTACTCGGCCTTGGAGGCCGACTTTTACGACAGTGCTTTGAACAGGTCCGTATTTTATCATATATAATGTTTGAATTTAATTATGTAAGCCCTTTCACTAACAACATATTACATTCCAATTGAACAGCACACCGAAGAGGGTTCAATCAATTTTGATATGCTAGATCTACCATATGAAAATTCTCACTCCATCAAGGTTAGAGTTAAAATTTATAAAAAATATAAAATTATTTGTTCGTTATATCATATCGCATTTTAACATATATTTTTTTAAATATTTGTAGGTTACTATATCTTTAACCGGAGACAATGCAAAACCTCTTTCAACTGTTGACAAGTTCAATGATGTAACTTTTTCAAGCAGTCAATTGTCAAATTATTCCAATAGTTTACTTAAAGGTCTAAAAAGAAATCTTGAACATTTCATGTTAGAGGGTGAAGACATGTGTGCTCAATCTTCATCCAAGCTCAAAATCAAACAAGAGAAGCAATATTGAAGAATTAAGAAACAATGAAAATTTTATTGTTACAATTTATATTGTAACAATCTACGTTATGCTTTCAATTTAGATTGAGATTTTTGTTTGTTTTTTATGTTTGCCAATGACGTTTTGTTGTTGTGATTGGATGATGTTTTTATTGCACATTGTGTGTTTTTGATATCTGGAAAACATTTAATATAATTTAAAGGTTTCTATTTTCCATGTGTATATTTGTTTTTAATTCAACAGCAACTTATTCAACTGAACTATATTTATTTTTGGTTTCTAAGATTACCGGATATAAACTGACATTAACGGATATAATATTAGATTAGTGAAAACAAAATCTTCCCTAATTGTTTCAATTAATCCTAATTTATGTATTCTGTTTTTAAAATGTTACTGTGCCGTTCGTTTTCTACTATATATATACATATTTTTTTACAAGGTTTATTTACTTATAGATAGTAATACATACATAATAATTTTTTTTAAGCAAACTGATAGTTAATTAATTTAGTTAATTGTAAATGTAATTAAACGAAATCTCCAAAATTATCATAATTGATGTAAGTTTAAATAAAAAAATAAATTCATTTATTTGATCAACACTTTTAATGGTTTCCAAATTAATAACAAATAAATTTAACATGCACAAGCGTAATTAAAGTTTGCATCTTTACGTAAATTACATACAACCATTTTTTAAATTATATAATTTTTATTTTATTTAAATAAAATAATAAAATATCAAAGTCACCAAATATAAATGGGTGTTACTTTTAAAAATATCCGGCTAACCAAACAAATTCTATAATTAATATAATTGTAACCCCTTTTAATTATAGTCAAATGCATTCTAATTAAATACTATTAATCTCTTTACAAAATATGTAGGAAGTTATAGTTTTTTTTATTAATCATTTTAATGTATGAAAACAGATTCTAGAAATAACTTCCCACAATATATGCTTAGTTACACGTAAATTAATATATGATTACCACTTTTATGCATATTAACAATATCAAATTTTTAACAAATTTTCAATTTATATCAATTTATTAACATTACACTTACCATTCATATGCCTAAGTCTTTGTATATATATAAAAGAAAGCACCATATGGTTGTTCAACTTACAAAACTTCTAAATATGCTTATTGGTGATTGAAGATGATTGAAGATTAATATTGTGCACTATAAAAAGGTACTTTGTGGAGATAAGTTTTCTACACTTTAATTCAAGGTTAATTTATTATTTTAAATTATTTTCTTAATATGTTAATTGATTATACAATTAATCAAAACATGAATCATGCCACTTTCTTTTTAATAATATTTACATAAATTTTTAACAAAATATATCCAATTATTTTAGCTATAATGTTTATATACTTTCGTGTTAAGGATTAAGGTTTGGTTAATTGAAATGTTATTCATAATAATAATAATAATAATATAGTCTTTTAATATTACATACATTAATTCTTTTTTATTTTCAAAAAAATAACGAAATTAATAGGAAACATACAACATGAGTGGAGATAATACGAACAACACTACATCTACCGAATTAGATGATCATGAAGCTCGGAAAGCTAGAAAACTATATTTGGATTCAAAGAGGTTTAACTTAACACAAACATGTTCAAATCAAAGTGAGTTACATGTTAATGTGTTCATACTTTTAGTCATTCAAATAATATGTTCTATATTAACACTAATTTGTTCCTACTTTTTTTGTAGATCAAATTCAATGAACTCCATTGTTTGACATCTCCAATGGTATCGATTATGAAATGTCATATATAATAAAACATCATCTTTTTTGTTTTCCAATTACATTTTATAATTTAAGCAATCAGTCTACAAGTTATCATGATGCTCGGAAAGCCAGGAGGTTGTATTTTGATGGCAAAAAATCTAAAACAAGACAAGAAACTTTTAACGAAGGTTTGTTTAATATTATTAATTTATGTTAATTTTTTACAAAAAAAAAATAATACAGTTTGCTATCTTTTACTATTGTATACATCTAAGTTACAAGCATTATTAAAATTTTTCTTTAAATTATGAGCTTACGTTTACAATATATATACACTGTAAATTTTTAATTTTAAATGAATGTTTATAATATTGTATTAATTAAATTTTATTTTATTTTTTTCATATATATATTATTGCAAAGACGAAAATGTTAACCCGGCTTTTGACCGTGCATCGATTTCCATATGTTCAAGTTTTTTGACATCTACAAATACATCAACCTTGAGTAACAATATTTCACCGCCTAAGTTATCATTTGGAAAGCGTAAGTTAGTAAGCAATGGAAAAAAAATATATCTCCGTTATGAATTGTTGACGGTACATGTGATGAGCGTAACGGTGACCAACAAAATGTCAAAGATCCATTTGTAGGAATATCCAAAGGTATATATATATATAATTTTATAGCCAATATTTATATACAACATTATAAATCTTATTTCATCATTTTATTATTAACAAATTTATTTATGAATATATACACCGATTATTTTGACCACAAAGATCAAACCATTGTATGCCAATTATGTAATGCAAAATTGTGGCAAAATGAAGCTGGAAAGGGAAGGAAATCTTTTGGCAAAACAAGTTATTCAATTTGTTGTTCTTATGGAAAAGTACAGCTTTCGGATTTACAGGATGCCCGATCTGAGTACATTAATTTATTTAAATGCTTTGATTCAAAAAGTAAGCATTTTTTTTGAAGAATATTAGGCATTACAATTCAATGTTTCCTTTTACATAAATAGGTGGGAAGATTGATTCTTCCATTAACAAAGGCCATGGTCCATACGTATTCAGAGTAAGTGGTCAAAATTATCACACAATGGTTAGTCTTTCACCACAAGATGGATGCAAACCAACATTCTCCCAGTTGTATATATATGATACTAAAAATAAAGTTGATAATAGAGAAAGTATCTTTATGTATATCTACATGATTACATTTTATAAATTGTAATTGTGCAATTGAAAAAAAAAGGAAAAATATAATAAGTCTTCCTTTTTTGTAGGTCAACATTGAAGCAAAAATCATCAACTTCGGATTGTCTTGATCGTCATTTAATACTAGAGCTACAACTTTTTTTAGATTCACACAATGAGTTGGTAAAATCTTACCGAAGGGCAAGAGATTGTTTGCATAATAATCCAAGCGTCAGTTTAAAACTTCATTTGATTGGTAAAAGACAACAAGATGGAATGACATACAATTTACCATGTGCATCTAAGGTTGTTGCTCTTATTGTTGGGGATATTGCTGATGCGTTTGACAATAGAGATATAATTGTTGAAACTAAAACAGGTGTTTTACAACGTATAAATGAATTGCATCCTTCACATCTCCCTCTTCAATATCCACTTCTATTTCCTTATGGTGATGATGGATATAGGGTAGAAATACTCCATAGAGGTCTTTTGCGTTCACAAATCAAAAAAAGAGGAAATTGTACAACGAGAGAGTTTTTTGCTTATAGAATTCAAGACAGGATTAACAAATTCTCAATAATTCTAAACTCCAAAAGACTATTTCAACAATTTTTGGTTAATGGATACACAATGATTGAAAGTGAGAGGCTTTACTACATATGTAACCAACAAAAGATTCTTAGGTTCTTAGGTGTAATTCATATGAAAACCTTCATAATTTCAGTTGGATGTACATACTGATGTGTCTAATGTTGGTCAACGTGTAATATTGCCTTCTTCTTTCACTGACGGTGCAAGATACATGATACAGAATTATTTGGATGCCATGTTTCTTTGTAAATGGTATAGTTATCCTGATTTCTTCATAACAGTCACATGCAGTCCGAAATGGCCTGAGATTAAAAGGTTCTTAAATGATACAAATATTTCTTCCGAAGACCGGCCTGACATATTGTGTAGATTGTTTAAAATCAAATTAGATGCAATTATGAAAGATTTAATGGAGAATTCTTTGCTTGGGAAAGTGTCAGCACATATGTATTTTTGAAATCATGTAACAAATTCTTTTAAAAGGTAAATTTAAAACTAAATCCAATTATAAAGTCTTGATATTACGTTTTGTATAAAAAACACATAAATTACAATACTTAAATGGACAAAGATGTTTCTAATAATGTTTTTACAATTATTATGCGAAATGTTGGATTAACATTAATTAATTATAAAACGTTTTCATATTACATTTATTTACATCCGTTACAATTTGTAAATTTAATCAATGTCCTTATATTAGTTTTGAGTGTAATTTCGTACACTCAAAGGGAGTGTAAATTTAATCAATGACCTTAATCAATGTCCTTATATTAGTTTTGAGTGTAATTAATTATAAAATTTTTTTACAATTATTATGCGTAATGTTGGATTAACAAAAAAATTATTGAATAAAGTTGGTAATTTCGTACACTCAAAGGGAGTACTGGAAGCCACACTTAGAAGGTAAGAACCTTGTTCGAATACACTAGTTCGAATACATTAGTTTCGAATATAATAGTTTCGAATACACTGGTGTCGGGTACCCTAGTTTCGAGTACACATGGATGTTCGAGTACACCTGGAGGTTCGTGTACCTTGGGTACTTCAGGTATTCTAGTACTTCGAGTATATGGATTTCGTGTACATAAGTATTTCGTGAACTACAAGTGTTTCGACTATTATCCAGTTCGAGGATTTGTAGTTATAAGGGGGAACTAGTAGGCTATGAGGACTTAGAATAAATTCTAAGTCTAAGAATGTAAGGTAATGAGACGATGTAACTGATGTAGGTTCTTAAGGCCTAGCTAAGGAATTCAGCTAAGGAAACGAGAGTCTACTATCAGGTGAGTTCTAGATGCCCTGTTTCATATTTAATGTTTTGGGCTGGCATACATGCTTGTGTTATGTTATGATGCTATGTGCTTACGTATGACGATGAACGAATGATGATATACCATGATTATGTATGCATGTATATGTGTTATGCATCATGAATATGTATGGGAAAATGCTATGTATGACGAATGAATGTTACTGAACTATGATGACCATAATTATGATGATAGTCATAAGATAACATGCTATGATGAATTCCTAAGCTGTTAGGATAATATGACATGATGATAAAGATGCTAGCATGAAATGTTATGATATGATATGTGCCTTTGTTGTTAGGGCAGAATGCTATGGTGATAAGATGCTAGTATGAAAAGTTCATGAATACCAGAATGTATGATCTGATAATATGATGATAGCATGATATGCATTCATTGCTAGGAGGTTATGATGACATGATACCGGCATGACATAATATGATGAGTCCTATGATGTTAGGACAAAGTGATGATGTTATGATGATAAGATACTAGCATGAAATGTTATGATGTTATGATGAATACGATGAATGATGATATGTTGCTAGTATGTCATGAATGATGAAGGAATGATGTTCCTATATGTGTTATAGGAAAATGTACGAATGATAGTCAACCACGACTATAACTGGGTATGATAATCAACCACGACTATAACTGGGTATGATAGTCAACCATAACTATAACCGGGTATGATAGTCAACCACGACAATAACCGGGTATGATAGTCAACCACTACTATAACCGGGTATGATAGTCAACCACGACAATAACCGGGTATGATAGTCAACCACGACTATAACCGGGTATGATAGTCAACCACGACTATAACCGGGTATGATAGTCAACCACGACTATAACCCGGTATGATAGTCAACCAAGACTATAACTGGGTATGGAGCCTTGTGCCTGCATAAGCCCACTGTTCATAGGGTGAAAGTGGAATGTATAATGATGATGTTCACGATGATATGTGTTAAGGTTATGGACTATGTGTAAGGAATGATGTTTATGTTAAGTATGTTTAATGTGGTTTTATGAAAACTAGAACTCACCAGCGTAAGCTGACATTTTAGCATGTATGTCAGGTTAAGGCTAAGGTAAGAGGAAGCATGGAGCTCGGACATCAAGATAGAGAATCCGATGGTGTGGGCAATCCTAAATGTTTTGATACAATCTATTTCAGAATATTTTGTATTTGATAATGCTTTAAATTCCGCTGCATACTTATGAAAGTTTTTGGTTTACGAGCTATGTGTTATGATGGAAACCAACCTCTGTGAGTCGCTCGGGAACGGGGTCTCACAAGTTGGTATCAGAGCCATAGTTTGAGAGATCTTAGCATCCTAAATGCTAGGACTTAAACTGAGAATGGGATTGAATGATGCTGATTGCCGACTACGGATGAAAGGATGCCACGAGCTGAATGTTATGTACGAGTTAAGATGTATAGGTAGGGTTAGAAAGGTAGTTAGTGTCATGCACATTGAGGAGACGGGATGGGCAATGTTTAGAGCCTATGAGTTGGGTAAATGGTTAATAACACCTGATTAACGTCATTAACGATTTACAAAGCTTATTTCGTGCTAAACTGATTCCTGTCTTGACTCATCAATTTTTGCATCATGTAGATAGTTAGATGGCTGGACAAAAGGGTAGACCACGTAAGCAACCACAGGAACCTGAAGAACCACGTGTCGAGAATGAAGAACCCGTCAATGAGGACGACCATGAGCACAACGAACAACCATAGAATGAAGAAGAGTTCACTCTTGAACCTATCGTGGTGAAGGCTATTTCTGATGAGGCCTGCAAGATCATGGATGAGAAGCTACCAGCCTTGATTGCTAAGGCACTGAAGGATGCTCTGAAAGACAAGTATGAGGGAACTAAGGAGAGCACCAAAGAAGATGAGGTGGTGATCATCGAGACTAAGAGCGGCGACTCTATGACTGGGAAACTGAAGGGCTGTGACTGCAAGTCCTTCAAGGGATGTAACCCACCGACCTTCGATGGGAAGAAGGATGTTGTGGCCACCTGCCACTGGATATCTGCGATGGAGGCTGTTATCTCCATCAGTGAATGCCGAGTTGACCAAGCTGTCAAGTTTGCAGCTCACTCTTTTGTCGAGGAGGCACTTCACTGGTGGAACACCATCAAGCAGTCTAAGTCTGTAGCTGATATAGAGAAGATGACTTGGGACAATCTTAAGGAACTGGTCACTAAACAGTTCTGTCCCAAGAACGAGCTGGATAAAGTTGAAAGAGAATTTCTGGTGCTGAAAGCTGGGAGCCTGAATCACAGGCAGTACACTTCACTGTTTAATAAGATGGCGAGGCTTGTGCCTCATCTAGTTGCTTCTGAGGAAAGGAGGGTGAAGTTGTACATGGAGGGCTTGCCTCCAAAGGTCAGAATTCATGTCAAGGCCAATGCTCCCAAGACATTCGACTCCACTGTTGAACTCAGCGGGATAGTTTGGGATGATGTTATGTCTGCCGAACCAGTCAGAGAAGAAGCAAAGGTATAGGAGTCCTCCGGGACTAAGAGGGGTCGAACAGACCAACGAAAGTTTTCAGGCAAGAAGGTGAAACGTGAGGATGCGAACCGAAGCATCAAGTGTGGTAAAGTTCACATCGGACAGTGCTTGGTGGGCACTAACTTATGTTTTCGATGTGGAAAGACGGGACATTTTTCCAGCAACTGCCCGAGCGCCACCAGATGCTACAACTACAATGGGTTTGGACATCTGTCCAAGGATTGCAGACAACCGCGAGCTGATGCTTTGGGCTCTGGACAGAAAGACGACAAGGGGAATGAGAAGCAGAAGGCCAAAGCCCGAGCCTTTACGATGACGAAATACGATGCGGTTGGGGACCCGGACTTGGTCACATGTACCTTTTCTATCAACAATATTCCTGCCTCTATATTGTTTGATTCTGGTGCCAGTATGAGTTTTGTATCTTTTACTTTCTGTGATGGGTTATATGGGAAGGTTAAGAAGATAGATCGGGTATTTGATGTAGAGACAACTATTGGTAAGATGACAAGGGTGACTGAGGCTATAGATGATTGTTATGTTGAGATAGAGGGTCATAAGTTCCCAGTACGATTATTTCTTATAACCTTGGGAGGTTTCTATGTGGTTTTGGGTATGGACTGGTTAGCCAAATATGAGGCTAACATTGTATGTCGACGAAAGATGATATGTTTACGTGCGATGGATGGGAGCTCCGTAACGGTTTATGGTGATAAAGCGATGTATGCGCCGAAGATCATTTCGATGATCAAGGCTGATGTTATGATGAGGCGAGGGTGTGTATACTACTTGGCCTACGTGATCGAGGAACGTACGAATATGAGGACGATTGATGATGTAGCCGTGGGGCGTAACTTTCCCGATGTATTCCCTGAGGAGTTGCCTGGATTACCACCTGAGCGGGAAATTGAGTTCCAAATCGACTTAGTGCCGGGGGCACAACCCGTTGCCAAAGAACCTTACCGTTTAGCTCCAACTGAGATGAAGGAAATGATGACCCAGCTACAGGAACTCCTTGATAAAGGTTTTATACGACCGAGTGTCTCTCAGTGGGGAACACTGGTGCTGTTCGTTAAGAAGAAAGATGGAAGTATGCGTATGTGTATTGATTACAGGGAACTGAATAAGTTGACCATAAAGAACATGTATCCTTTACCTAGAATTGATGACTTGTTTGATCAATTGCAAGGTGCAAGCTAGTTCTCAAAGATAGATCTCCGATCCGGTTACCATCAGTTGAAAGTTTGAGAGCAGGATATTCAAAAGATTGCTTTCCGTACGCGTTTTGGACACTACGAGTTTCTCATTATGTCATTTGGATTGACGAATGCTCCTGCAGCATTTACGGATTTGATGAACAGGGTATGCCAACCGATGCTGGACCGATCGGTGATAGTGTTTATTGATGATATTTTGATTTATTCAAAAAACGAGGGAGACCATGCTTGCCATGTACGAGAGGTATTGGAGATCCTGCGGAAAGAGAAACTTTATGCTAAGTTCTCCAAATGCGCCTTCTGGTTACGAGAAGTACAGTTTCTGGGTCATGTGGTGAACCCAGATGGCATTATGGTAGACCCAGCTAAAGTTGAAACGGTTATGAAATGGAGTCCTCCGAAGTCACCGACGGAAGTACACAGTTTTCTTGGTTTGGCCGGCTATTATCGGAGATTTATTCAAGATTTCTCCAAGATAGCAACACCACTGACGA
Organism: Mikania micrantha; assembly: GCA_009363875.1. Classification (NCBI taxonomy): domain Eukaryota; kingdom Viridiplantae; phylum Streptophyta; class Magnoliopsida; order Asterales; family Asteraceae; genus Mikania; species Mikania micrantha. Next base: position 69,453,923 of record CM018681.1, on the reverse strand, counting down.
AGCTCACAATGAAAGATGTAAAGTACGAATGGGGCCTGAACCAAGAACATGCGTTTTCAGTGCTAAAAGAGAAACTTACCCAAGCTCCTATCCTAGCACTGCTAGATGGAAATGATGATTTTGTTGTGTATGCTGATGCATCACGACAAGGGTTGGGATGCATATAGATGCAAAGGGGAAGGGTGATAGCCTATGCTTCGTTCCAGCTAAAGATTCACGAGGTTAACTACCCGACCCACGATCTCGAACTCGCTGCAGTGGTGTTCGCATTGAAAATATGGAGGCACTATTTGTATGGAGTAAGGAGTACTATCTATACCGACCATAAGAGCTTGAAGTATTTCTTCGAGCAAAAGGATTTGAACATGAGGCAGAGACGATGGCTTGAGCTGTTAAAGGATTATGAATGTGATATTTTATATCACCCAGGAAAGGCCAATGTGGTGGCAGATGCTTTGAGTCGCAAGACTGATCATCCTACCATACGAGTACAATCCTATAGTTTGGTGATAACGCCAGATTTTCTAAACGAGCTCAAGCAGGCGCAACAGGAAGGACTAAAAGAAGAGAATATGGGTTTTGAGCATGTCTTCGGGCAAGTCAAGAACTTGGAAGATTATGATCATGGTGTGAAGGTACGATTCGGTCGTATGTGGGTGCCCATAAATGGGGACATTCGATCGAAAATTTTAGATGAAGCCCACAAGTGACGTTATTCGGTTCATCCCGGTGCTACGAAGATGTATCAACATCTTCGAAAGGATTATTGGTGGCAGGGCATGAAGTTTAATCTGATGCAGTATGTGAACAGGTGCCTTACTTGTGCTCAAGTGAAGGTTGAACATCAGAAACCCTACGGATATGTGAACCTCTCGAGGTACCGGAATGGAAATGGGAACACATCACCATGGATTTCATCACCAGGCTACCGAGAACAGCTAAACGACATGATACCATATGGGTGATTGTGGACTGACTGACGAAGAGTGCACACTTCCTCCCGATCAGGGAAACGTATACGTCCGAAAGGTTGCCTGAGTTGTTTGTAAAGGAGATCGTGACTCGGCATGGAGTTCCTATCTCCAGTGTGTCAGATCGGGATACAAGGTTTACTTCCAGATTCTGGAAGCAGTTTCATGATGCCATGGGAACGAGGTTAAACATCAGTACCGCCTATCACCCTCAGACAGATGGACAGTCGGAAAGGACTATCCAAACATTGGAGGATATGCTTAGGGCGTGCATTATCGATTTTGGAGGTAGCTGGGATGACCACTTGCCATTGGTGGAGTTTTCGTACAATAACAACTACCACTCAAGCATCAGAATGCCCCCTTATGAGGCGTTGTATGGAAGACGATGTAGGACCCCGGTCTTTTGGGGTGAAGTTGGACAGAAAGAGATGGGAAACAAGGCTTCCGTAATCGATATGGCAGAAAAGCTATGGGTGATAAAAGCACGTATGAAAGCTGCACAAGATCTCCAAAAGTCCTATGCTGACAAGCACCGAAGGCCGATCGAGTTTAATGTTGGCGATCGAGTGTTGCTGAAAGTATCACCATGGAAGGGAATCATTCAATTCAGAAAGCGAGGAAAGTTGAGTCCGAGGTATATCGGACCGTTTTCGGTAAAGGCAAGGGTGGGAAAAGTCGCGTATCGACTGGACCTACCAGAGGAGCTGAACGGGATTCATCCTACCTTCCACGTGTCACACCTTAGGAAGTGTCTGGCAGACGAACAAGCACATGTTCCTTTGGATGACATTGAGGTAGATGATAGACTGAACTATATCGAAGAACCGGTTGCGATTGTGGATAAGAAGGAAAAGCAACTACGAAATAAAAGGTTCGTCAGGTCAAGGTTCAGTGGAAGCATCGGAAGGGTTCAGACACGACATGGGAAACATAAGACGAGATGAGGAAACAGTATCCTCATTTGTTCGAGTTGTGAACAAGTCAGGTTTCGGGACGAAACCTATTGTAAGGAGGGGAGACTTGTAACATCCCGAAAATTTTCTAATACAAGTTATTTGAACTTACGAATGCGTAACGAATAATTAACTTGCCGGGAAACGGACGAAAAATAAACAAGATAAGTTCCCAAAATTTACGTACTCGAAATGGATTCGAGAACACCAGTTCTCGAAACACCTGTACTCGAAATTTCCCCATTTCGAGAACCAGAATTTCGGGTACATTGCCTATATATATGAGTGCTTTGGGAAACGTGCATACCTTTGGCTGGAAGCACATTCTCTCTCTCTCTCGAGTACACGAAGTAAGGTTCAAAAACTTCAAGGATCGGTTGTAAATCGCTCAGGAAGGAGAAAGAACGCATAGGAAGCTACCAGGAGGGTCATCTACCATCAAGTAAGTGTTCTAAACTAGAAAGTTAGGATTTTTATGAAAAAGTGAACTTATGCATAAAGCTCCCACCTTTATGCATAAAGTTCAAGACTTTGAGTTTCCAATGTGTTGGTAACAACCTAAGGAACTTGGAACTAGCTTCCCCAGGTCTTAGATGAAATTCTGAGATGTTTTATGACGGAAAGAGGAGTACACGATATTACACTCAAAGGGAGTACTCGAAGCCACACTTAGAAGGTAAGAACCTGGTTCGAATACACTGGTTTCGGGTACCCTAGTTTCGAGTACACATGGACGTTCGAGTACACCTGGAGGTTCGTGTACTTTGGGTACTTCGGGTATACTAGTACTTCGAGTATATGGATTTCGTGTACATAAGTATTTCGTGAACTACAAGTGTTTCGACTATTATTCAGTTCGAGGACTTGTAGTTATAAGGGGGAACTAGTAAACTATGAGGACTTAGAATAAATTCTAAGTCTAAGAATGTAAGGTAATGAGACGATGTAACTGATGTAGGTTCTTAAGGCCTAGCTAAGGAATTCAGCTAAGGAAATGAGAGTCTACTATCAGGTGAGTTCTAGATGCCCTGTTTCACATTTAATGTTTTGGGCTGGCATACATGCTTGTGTTATGTTATGACGCTATGTGCTTACGTATGACGATGAATGAATGATGATATGCCATGATTATGTATGCATGTATATGTGTTATGCATCATGAATATGTATGGGAAAATGCTATGTATGACGAATGAATGTTACTGAACTATGATGACCATAATTATGATGATAGTCATAAGATAACATGCTATGATGAATTCCTAAGCAGTTAGGATAATATGACATGATGATAAAGATGCTAGCATGAAATGTTATGATATGATATGTGCCTTTGTTGTTAGGGCAGAATGCTATGGTGATAAGATGCTAGTATGAAAAGTTCATGAATACCAGAATGTATGATATGATGATATGATGATATGATGATAGCATGATATGCATTCATTGTGTCACACCCCGAGCCGGCGGGATAGGATCGGTTGTCCCGTCGGGCGGAAGGTTCCCGGGGCGCGATATCGTGAGTGATAATCGTGATGATCAGATTGTTTACATTGCACATGATACAAGTGAGAAATGATAACTATAATAGAATTACAAAGTTAAATTACATCGGTATTGTTTATAATTTAACAATGTAAATCTACCATCAACATCATAACTTTCTACCTTGCATTTATACAAGATATACAAAATAATTCGTATAATGATGTCTTCAAAAATATGCAGGTCCAAAATACTAAGTCTTCTATCTGAAGTCCTAGTCCAAAAGGAATAACTCCTTAGTTGACCTGTTCGTCGCCTGAGAAGTCATGCAAAAATCAAGTCAACACATGGTTGGTGAGTTCATATAGTTTTATGATTTGAAAATGAATTGAAAACCTCTTTTGGTAAAGACCCTAACCTCATTAACTCCACATGTAATATCCACATCGGTATGTTTATATATAGGGAATCACGAAAGGGTCAAGCCCAGACGCTATCCCACCACATACTAATATGCATATAACACTGTTATTAATGATAATTAAGCATTTTTACCTAACACTTCTGTATTTGATTATGATTTTGAAACCTGATTTGCCTTTGATCCTCTTGATTTTTTTGATCGTAGATATAGGATTTCCCAAAAGTCAGTGATAATAGTAAAATGTCAAATATTTAATTAAATAATTAAATAAAACATTTAAGTACAACTAAGACATGATGATTGGGTATAATTTTACTCAATCAGTTAGACTTAGTTGTTGGTGGTTGTCCAAGTTGTAACCTCTCACACGTGACCCATGTCAGGCATAACTCACAAGGAGTACACCTGAACAGAGCGGGATTTTAGTGTTTTGCCCGTTACAGCCTGACCCAATGGTCTTCTGCATCTGAGTGGGACTTTAATGTTTTGCCCGTTACAGCCTGACCCAATGGTCTTCTGCATCTGAGTGGGACTTTAAGGATATCCTATGATTCTTGATCTCTTGATTCTCATGATTTTGACTTTGATATTGATTCCATTTGATCGTTCATGTTATTGCCCGTTACAGCCTGACCCAATGGTCTTCTGCATCTGAGTGGGACTTTATATGTGTGTTACACGTGGTCTTGATTCCATATACAACTGACATCCACCTTGACATGAGTATTAATGATTTCATTAGATTATAATGATTTCATTATTTCAATGATTCACACACATCTATGATTTCTGATTCCTTGAGTCTCTTGATCTTGATCTTTTGAATTCCCATGATTCACAATGATAATTGATTTGATTATGATTCTTTGTGCTCAGATCCCACACTGAGTTATGATTCCTTTGAATTTGATCCTTTGATTTTGTTCATTTGATTTCACTTTGAATTTAGATTCTTGAATTTGAGCTTGATGGACTAAGGGTTGATTTAGAGTTTAAATTAAAGTATTACTCATAAGAGTACTTTAATTAATTTGATCTGTTTAATAATTTCCTAGACAGGAGTCTAGGAGTATCAACAAACATATATATGCAAAACATATAATAAATAAAAGCATATAAATAAACAGTTTAAATAAAAACAGTTTACGCATGCTTCTCAGCCCCGCGTTTAAAAACAAAAATGTTTAGAAAAGGGGCAATGAACTCACCTGTGTTGCTTCGTATAGAATTACCACAAAATGCGCGCTCGTTGTTGTAGCCTATGTATCTTCGGTTCCTGAGTTGTTTTAAAAGAATTCGCATACGATAAGTATATATAATAACGTTGTAACTAGGGTTTGGTCTCGGTGTGCGACTAAGTGTCCTAGATACTAGTGTGTTTCTAAGATTCCATCTAACTAGTCTAAACTAATTACCCATTAGTAACCCTTTATCCCACAATTCATTATTACATGATTTTAATTAAACCGTATTTTGAATCTTTTCATTCTAGGTTAACTATTTAGAAAACATTATTTAATATGATTTAATAAAGTTTATAAATTATTTTTTCTTTTATTAAAATATAATTAATTTAAATAAAGAACATTTACATGTGATGGGCTTGGTTTAAGCCCATTGGGCCAACTTTGGTCCCAACATTAAGCTTTGATCGTATAAACAATTTCTTGCTAGTTCCTTGATTAACTATCCTTGATAGTTTAAACACCATCTAGGTTAGCTACATGTTTTTATAATTTTCCGATGATTTAGATGTTTACATTTAAATCAACCCCATAACTCTTAGGTTCTTGTTTTGATTTTCCCTTGTCGTTAAATACTTTCATGTTGCATCATTATGAATGGGTGTTGATGTCATACAAGGAACCCTAAGATCCCATGCATGCATTCACGTGCCAATCCCATGCACATACAACACACACTATAAGGTGCATGCACACACACCCACACTTGGTTACATCCCATGTAACTCATCATCTTAATACTTGATTTAACAACCCGATCTTAGTTAAGTTAATATGGGTTTGGACCTAGTCAATGGGCCGGATAAGTGCTGGGCCGAAAGGGGTTAGGCCGAATGAGCATCGCAGCGAAAGAGCATAGTGGTCGAATGAACACTGGCCGACTGAGGGTGGTGACATGCGGCGAATGGGTTGAGTATGGCTCGAGTCATTCGGCGATTGGGTTGAGTATGGCTAGAGTCATTCGGCGAATGGGTTGAGTATGGCTAGAGTCATTCGGTGATTGGGTTGAGTATGGCTAGAGTCATTCGGAGAATGGGTTGAGTATGGCTAGAGTCATTCGGCGAATGGGTTGAGTATGGCTAGAGTCATTCGGTGATTGGGTTGAGTATGGCTAGAGTCATTCGGCGAATGGGTTGAGTATGGCTCTAGTCATTCGGCCTATCTGATGATTCTCATTCGGCCTGTGCGGCCTTGGAGGTGCAGCCATCACCAAGTAGTGATTTACTCACAGCCCTGGAAATCAACTTGTTCCTACGTTGTTCTAAAGTGTTGTGATGTATTTTCAAGGGCTCGAAATGGGTTAAAGCCGGCTATCAAAGGACCGACCCAAAGGGTTTCAAAACCCTAAAAACCGACTAGATTTCGTGGTCTTACCTCAAATCAGATGGATGGACTCTTAGATCTGTTGTACTTTTGGGTTCTACGTGTCGATGTGGTCGTTTAGGCACCAAAATCACACGATTTGGTGAAGAAATGGTTGAGTTCAAGCTAGGGTTTCTAGAGTGAGAAAGAGAAGAGAGAGAAAGTGACGATGATGGTGTTAGATCTGGTTGGTGGGGGAAAATGAGGGAGTAAATGCCCTCATTAAAGCCTCACAATGGTGCGGGTATGTTCGGGTTCGTTCGGTTCCGCGTGGTTTCGCGTAGAAACGTCGGTTTCTCGTCGTTTTAGTCACGAAACGACTCGGTTTTAAAATAGAAGTTATAAAATTATTTTAGGTTGTAATTCCTAATAAATTAACTAAATATCTTTTAATTATTAAATTTACAAAATATTTATTTAACGTTTAAATCGAATCGCGCGGTCATCGCGCGTATTTGTTCGAATCGTCACCCGATCAAACACGACGATAACTACACTTTTCAATATTGTTTTCTAATTATTGAATATCATTCAGAACATTAAACTTTCAGATTTATTCGTACAGATCGTCACCTATACGAACAATCCGTCGGTTTAGCATTCACGTAACGACATTCGTGCTGTTTTGTTCTGTAAAGCCTCACTTACGTTTATACATAATAAAATCCTAACAAATAAATCAAATGATGGTTCTGTGTTGCCAGATAATTATCCGACTCAAGAAACCATTGTTCTGAACTTGTTTTCTCTGAAATGATTATGAATTCGCTGTTTTGGATAACATGAAATGATACTGAAACCTGATATGAATATGAAATACACTGAATTACATGAAATTTGTACCTGATTACTGTTCATGTACTGTATATGATCACTGTTCCGGTGTCGGTTCCGGCACTGATGTTACAGTCTCCCCTTGTTAAAGAAATTTCGTCCCGAAATTTAAGAATTGTTATCGGTTACAGCTTCCTCTTCAAACAATTGGGGATACTTTAACTTCATGTGATCTTCACGTTCCCAAGTAAACTCGGGTCCGCGTCTTGAGTTCCATCGAACCTTTACAATCGGAATACGGCTCCGCCTCAGTTGTTTGACTTTGCGATCCATAATCTCTAAAGGTTCTTCGATAAAGTGTAACTGATCATCAACTTGAATCTCTTCGAGTGGAATGACGAGTGATTCGTCAGCAAGGCATTTCTTTAAATTCGAGACGTGAAACACGTCATGTACACCACTGAGCTCATCTGGTAATCTCAGTTGATAAGCTACAGGACCAATACGTTCAATGATTTCGAACGGTCCCACGTATCGTGGCGCCAATTTGCCTTTCTTTCCAAAGCGTACTACACCTTTCCATGGAGAAACCTTCAACATGACACGGTCTCCCACTTGGAATTCCAACTGCTTGCGCCGTTTGTCAGCATAGCTTTTCTGTCTGCTTCTCGTAGCTTGCAATCTTCTCTGAATCTGAGCAATCTTGTCAGTGGTTTCCTGAATCAGTTCTGGTCCAGTTATACGGTTATCTCCCACTTCAATCCAACAGATCGGTGATCGACATTTCCGGCCATAGAGAGCCTCGAATGGTGCACATCCGATACTGCTATGATAACTGTTATTGTAGGAGAACTCAATCAGTGGCAAATGAGAATCCCAATTCCCACCGAAATCCAAAATACAGGTTCTTAACATATCCTCTAGGGTCTGAATCGTACGTTCGCTTTGACCATCCGTTTGAGGGTGGTAAGCTGTACTCAGGTTTAACTGTGTCCCTAGAGATTTCTGCAGTGATTGCCAGAACCTTGATGTGAATCTGCTGTCTCTATCAGAAATAATAGACAATGGCACACCATGGCGTACCACTATCTCATTGATGTACAATCTCGCCAGTTTATCCATCGTGAAAGTCTCACGCATCGGCAAGAAGTGAGCAGATTTCGTCAAACGATCAATGATAACCCAGATAGTATCATGACCACTGGAAGTGCGGGGTAGCTTGGTAATGAAATCCATAGCTATTTGTTCCCACTTCCAGAGCGGAATCTCAGGCTGTTCCAGTAAACCAGACGGTCTCTGGTGTTCCGCCTTTACCTTCGCACACGTCAGACACCGACCGACGTACTCGGCTATGTCTTTCTTCATTCCCGGCCACCAATAAATCCACGCAAGTCTTGATACATTTTATCAGCGCCTGGGTGTACAGAATATTTTGTCTTGTGTGCTTCATCGAAGATAAGTCTTCTCAATTCGTCCACTGCAGGGATCCATACACGATCCTGATAGTAGATCATTCCATCAGACTTGGTCTCTAAATGTTTCTCTGCTCCGCAGTCAAGTTCCTTCTTCAAATTTCCTCTATCAACTGATTCCTGTTGAGCTTGAATGATCCTGTCTTGTAAACTGGTCTGCACAGTCATCCCCATAGCTCTAACGCGTAAGGGTTTGACCCGTTCCTTCCGGCTCAAGGCATCAGCCACAACGTTTGCCTTTCCCGGATGGTACTTGATCACGCAATCGTAGTCATTCAGAAGTTCTACCCAACGGCGTTGTCGCATGTTGAGTTCCTTCTGATCAAAGATGTGCTGCAGACTCTTGTGATCAGTAAATATGGTACACTTAGTGCCATATAAGTAATGTCTCCAGATCTTCAAAGCGAAGATCACAGCTCCCAGTTCAAGATCATGAGTAGTGTAATTCTTCTCATGAATCTTTAACTGTCTTGATGCATAGGCTATGACTTTGTCCCGTTGCATTAAAACACAACCGAGTCCCTGATGGGATGCATCACAATACACAACAAAGTCATCACATCCTTCTGGGAGAGATAGGATTGGAGCATCACACAATTTCTGTTTTAGCTTCTGGAAAGCATCTTCTTGTTTCTGTTCCCAGACAAACGGTTCACTCTTCTGAGTTAACTTAGTGAGAAGCAAAGCTATCTTAGAAAAGTTCGAGATGAACCTTCTATAATAACCCGCCAATCCCAGAAAAGACCGTATCTCCGTTGGCGTTCTCGGAGTGTCCCAGTTCTTTATTGCTTCAATCTTGGCAGGATCTACGTGTATTCCTTCACTGTTGACTACATGACCAAGAAACTGAACTTCCCTTAACCAAAATTCACTCTTAGAGAACTTGGCATAAAGTTTCTGTTCCATCAACAGTTCCAAGATCTTCCTGAGGTGTTGCTCGTGCTCTGTCTTGGTCTTGGAATAAATCAGTATGTCATCAATAAAGACAATGACAAACTGATCTAAATACGGCTTGCACACTCGGTTCATGAGATCCATGAAAACCGCTGGTGCATTCGTTAATCTGAAAGGCATCACCATGAATTCGTAATGCCCGTATCTGGTTCGGAAAGCCGTCTTCGGTATGTCTTCATCTTGAACTCTAAGCTGATGATAACCGGACCGTAGATCGATCTTCGAGAAATATTGAGCTCCTTGTAACTGATCAAACAAGTCATCAATTCTCGGCAATGGATACCGATTCTTGATAGTTAACTTGTTCAACTCTCGATAGTCGATACACATTCTGAACGATCCGTCTTTCTTCTTTACGAACAAAACCGGAGCTCCCCAAGGTGAGTAGCTCGGTCTGATGAATCCTTTATCCAATAACTCCTGCAATTGGTTCGATAATTCCTGCATCTCCGAAGGTGCTAACCGGTAAGGAGATTTAGCAACAGGAGTTGCCCCAGGAACTAAGTCGATTCGGAACTCTACCGGTCGTACAGGAGGCAAACCTGGTAGGTCTTCAGGAAATACTTCTGGATACTCTCTTACTACTGGTACGTCTTGTATCTTCTTCTTGTCTTTCTCCTTTTCCACCACATGAGCCAGGAAAGCTACACATTGCTTCTGTAGACACTTACGCGCCTTTATGCATGAAATGATTTTGACACTTCGTTTTGCTTAATCCCCTTTAACTTCCAATACATGATCATCCGGCAATGGGACTCAAAGCAGCTTCTCAGAACAGATGACTTCCACTCGGTTAGAAGAAAGCCAATCCATTCCAACAATGATGTCGAAACTACCCAACTCCATCGGTATCAAATCGATGGCAAATGTATGACCATTAAGTGTCAACGGGCAATTCCTGTATACTGTACTAACTGTAATCTGTTTTCTGTTAGCTACTTCTATAATATAAGGGGAATCTAACTGTTCTTCTATAGAATCTAGTTGGCATGCAAAATCGGCAGAGATAAAACTCTGATCCGCGCCAGTGTCAAATAGAACAGATGCATAAAAGTCATGTAAGAGAAACGTACCAGTGACCACATTCGGGTCCTGGCGTGCAGCTGGTGCTCCAATAACAAAAGCTCTTCCACGAGGAGCTTGAACTACTTGTTGAGCCTTCTTCGGGCAGTTCTTTGCAAAGTGGCCTTGTTCGCCACAGTTGAAGCATCCACCGTTGTTCTGGTTGGCTGGTGGAGGGAGAGCTTGAGCAACATTGTTGACTGTTTGGTTTGGTGTTGCCCGGCAGTGTTGGACCCAATGGCCCTTTCTTCCACATCCCGTGCATTGTTTGCAGGGAGTGTTAGCAATATGATGATACTGACACTTGGTACACAAAGGATGTGGGCCAGTATACTGTTTCTTAGGCACATTTTGCTGTGCCATTGCTACTTGATTCAGGGGAGTAGCCATAGTGTAGTTCTTGATTAATTTCTGCTTCTTCTTTGGGTGTTGCTGATGTTGTGGCTTCTTTGAAGACTCTTCCTTTCTCTTGCCAGTGTCTGCCTCTTTCTTCAGAACTCTAGAGGCAACCATCAAATCAGTAAGTTTTCCAGACAGTCTCACTGCAGATTCAACAGTGGTAGGGTTGGCTGAAACAACCATGCCCTGGATGCAGGTGGGGAGTCCACCCACATATCTGTCTATTCTCTTCTCCAAGGTTGGTACCATGTCAGGTACCAAAGCAACCAACTCATGATAACGAGTTGTATACCCCATGTGATCAGCCCCCTTCATCACATGGTTGGATAATTCAACCTCCAGTTTCTGCAGCTCATTCTTGGGGCAGAACTCTGTTCGCAGCAGTGTCTTGAAATCCTCCCATGGCATGGCCATGGCTTCTTCTCTTCCTCGGGCGTTGATCTGACCATTCCACCAGGTCAGAGCCCCCTTGTTGAATGTTCCAGCAGAGTAGCGTACTTTATGATGCTCTGGACAGCTGCAGAGGTCCAGAGTAGCCTCAATCTTTTCAATCCATTGGATTAATCCAACGGTTCCTTCAGATCCGCTAAAACTAGGCGGTTTGCATCCTACGAATGACTTGTAGGAGTAGTGTGAGGTACCACCAGTGTTCCCACTGGCTTCTCCTGATGAATTGCCAGTGTTGTTGATCTCATTACGAAGAAGGTTGAACATCTCCGGTATCGCCTCTTTCATCTGATTGGTCATCTGGCTGCTCAGTAAAGTCACCAAAGCGATGGTGGTAGGATCCAGTATAGGAGTTGTTCCTGAACCTGATGCCTCGGTGATCAGTGGAGGAGGAGGTGGAGGCGGTGGAGGAGGTGGCGGTGGTGAGTCATTTGGCGATGGCGTTGAGGAGTGTGGCGCTTGGTCCTGTGATAATGGCAACAAGGGAGGTTGTCTTCGTGGCGGCATTCTGATCATAACCAAATGAATATTGGTTAGTGCAATGATCGAATGCAGAAGACAATATGCGATAAGTCTTAAATCCTATGTTCTCTACATGCAGGGTCCCTAGGTTATAGTCTAGGCCAAACCGTTTAAATAAATGACCTATATTTCTCTATAACCATGGCTCTGATACCAATCTGTCACACCCCGAGCCGGCGGGATAGGATCGGTTGTCCCGTCGGGCGGAAGGTTCCCGGGGCGCGATATCGTGAGTGATAATCGTGATGATCAGATTGTTTACATTGCACATGATACAAGTGAGAAATGATAACTATAATAGAATTACAAAGTTAAATTACATCGGTATTGTTTATAATTTAACAATGTAAATCTACCATCAACATCATAACTTTCTATCTTGCATTTATACAAGATATACAAAATAATTCGTATAATGATGTCTTCAAAAATATGCAGGTCCAAAATACTAAGTCTTCTATCTGAAGTCCTAGTCCAAAAGGAATAACTCCTTAGTTGACCTGTTCGTCGCCTGAGAAGTCATGCAACAATCAAGTCAACACATGGTTGGTGAGTTCATATAGTTTTATGATTTGAAAATGAATTGAAAACCTCTTTTGGTAAAGACCCTAACCTCATTAACTCCACATGTAATATCCACATCGGTATGCTTATATATAGGGAATCACGAAAGGGTCAAGCCCAGACGCTATCCCACCACATACTAATATGCATATAACACTGTTATTAATGATAATTAAGCATTTTTACCTAACACTTCTGTATTTGATTATGATTTTGAAACCTGATTTGCCTTTGATCCTCTTGATTTTTTTGATCGTAGATATAGGATTTCCCAAAAGTCAGTGATAATAGTAAAATGTCAAATATTTAATTAAATAATTAAATAAAACATTTAAGTACAACTAAGACATGATGATTGGGTATAATTTTACTCAATCAGTTAGACTTAGTTGTTGGTGGTTGTCCAAGTTGTAACCTCTCACACGTGACCCATGTCAGGCATAACTCACAAGGAGTACACCTGAACAGAGCGGGATTTTAGTGTTTTGCCCGTTACAGCCTGACCCAATGGTCTTCTGCATCTGAGTGGGACTTTAATGTTTTGCCCGTTACAGCCTGACCCAATGGTCTTCTGCATCTGAGTGGGACTTTAAGGATATCCTATGATTCTTGATCTCTTGATTCTCATGATTTTGACTTTGATATTGATTCCATTTGATCGTTCATGTTATTGCCCGTTACAGCGTGACCCAATGGTCTTCTGCATCTGAGTGGGACTTTATATGTGTGTTACACGTGGTCTTGATTCCATATACAACTGACATCCACCTTGACATGAGTATTAATGATTTCATTAGATTATAATGATTTCATTATTTCAATGATTCACACACATCTATGATTTCTGATTCCTTGAGTCTCTTGATCTTGATCTTTTGAATTCCCATGATTCACAATGATAATTGATTTGATTATGATTCTTTGTGCTCAGATCCCACACTGAGTTATGATTCCTTTGAATTTGATCCTTTGATTTTGTTCATTTGATTTCACTTTGAATTTAGATTCTTGAATTTGAGCTTGATGGACTAAGGGTTGATTTAGAGTTTAAATTAAAGTATTACTCATAAGAGTACTTTAATTAATTTGATCTGTTTAATAATTTCCTAGACAGGAGTCTAGGAGTATCAACAAACATATATATGCAAAACATATAATAAATAAAAGCATATAAATAAACAGTTTAAATAAAAACAGTTTACGCATGCTTCTCAGCCCCGCGTTTAAAAACAAAAATGTTTAGAAAAGGGGCAATGAACTCACCTGTGTTGCTTCGTATAGAATTACCACAAAATGCGCGCTCGTTGTTGTAGCCTATGTATCTTCGGTTCCTGAGTTGTTTTAAAAGAATTCGCATACGATAAGTATATATAATAACGTTGTAACTAGGGTTTGGTCTCGGTGTGCGACTAAGTGTCCTAGATACTAGTGTGTTTCTAAGATTCCATCTAACTAGTCTAAACTAATTACCCATTAGTAACCCTTTATCCCACAATTCATTATTACATGATTTTAATTAAACCGTATTTTGAATCTTTTCATTCTAGGTTAACTATTTAGAAAACATTATTTAATATGATTTAATAAAGTTTATAAATTATTTCTTCTTTTATTAAAATATAATTAATTTAAATAAAGAACATTTACATGTGATGGGCTTGGTTTAAGCCCATTGGGCCAACTTTGGTCCCAACATTAAGCTTTGATCGTATAAACAATTTCTTGCTAGTTCCTTGATTAACTATCCTTGATAGTTTAAACACCATCTAGGTTAGCTACATGTTTTTATAATTTTCCGATGATTTAGATGTTTACATTTAAATCAACCCCATAACTCTTAGGTTCTTGTTTTGATTTTCCCTTGTTGTTAAATACTTTCATGTTGCATCATTATGAATGGGTGTTGATGTCATACAAGGAACCCTAAGATCCCATGCATGCATTCACGTGCCAATCCCATGCACATACAACACACACTATAAGGTGCATGCACACAAACCCACACTTGGTTACATCCCATGTAACTCATCATCTTAATACTTGATTTAACAACCCGATCTTAGTTAAGTTAATATGGGTTTGGACCTAGTCAATGGGCCGGATAAGTGCTGGGCCGAAAGGGGTTAGGCCGAATGAGCATCGCAGCGAAAGAGGATAGTGGTCGAATGAACACTGGCCGACTGAGGGTGGTGACATGCGGCGAATGGGTTGAGTATGGCTCGAGTCATTCGGCGATTGGGTTGAGTATGGCTAGAGTCATTCGGCGAATGGGTTGAGTATGGCTAGAGTCATTCGGTGATTGGGTTGAGTATGGCTAGAGTCATTCGGCGAATGGGTTGAGTATGGCTAGAGTCATTCGGTGATTGGGTTGAGTATGGCTAGAGTCATTCGGCGAATGGGTTGAGTATGGCTCTAGTCATTCGGCCTATCTGATGATTCTCATTCGGCCTGTGCGGCCTTGGAGGTGCAGCCATCACCAAGTAGTGATTTACTCACAGCCCTGGAAATCAACTTGTTCCTACGTTGTTCTAAAGTGTTGTGATGTATTTTCAAGGGCTCGAAATGGGTTAAAGCCGGCTATCAAAGGACCGACCCAAAGGGTTTCAAAACCCTAAAAACCGACTAGATTTCGTGGTCTTACCTCAAATCAGATGGATGGACTCTTAGATCCGTTGTACTTTTGGGTTCTACGTGTCGATGTGGTCGTTTAGGCACCAAAATCACACGATTTGGTGAAGAAATGGTTGAGTTCAAGCTAGGGTTTCTAGAGTGAGAAAGAGAAGAGAGAGAAAGTGACGATGATGGTGTTAGATCTGGTTGGTGGGGGAAAATGAGGGAGTAAATGCCCTCATTAAAGCCTCACAATGGTGCGGGTATGTTCGGGTTCGTTCGGTTCCGCGTGGTTTCGCGTAGAAACGTCGGTTTCTCGTCGTTTTAGTCACGAAACGACTCGGTTTTAAAATAGAAGTTATAAAATTATTTTAGGTTGTAATTCCTAATAAATTAACTAAATATCTTTTAATTATTAAATTTACAAAATATTTATTTAACGTTTAAATCGAATCGCGCGGTCATCGCGCGTATTTGTTCGAATCGTCACCCGATCAAACACGACGATAACTACACTTTTCAATATTGTTTTCTAATTATTGAATATCATTCAGAACATTAAACTTTCAGATTTATTCGTACAGATCGTCACCTATACGAACAATCCGTCGGTTTAGCATTCACGTAACGACATTCGTGCTGTTTTGTTCTGTAAAGCCTCACTTACGTTTATACATAATAAAATCCTAACAAATAAATCAAATGATGGTTCTGTGTTTCCAGATAATTATCCGACTCAAGAAACCATTGTTCTGTACTTGTTTTCTCTGAAATGATTATGAATTCGCTGTTTTGGATAACATGAAATGATACTGAAACCTGATATGAATATGAAATACACTGAATTACATGAAATTTGTACCTGATTACTGTTCATGTACTGTATATGATCACTGTTCCGGTGTCGGTTCCGGCACTGATGTTACACATTGCTAGGAGGTTATGATGATATGATGACATGATACCGGCATGACATAATATGATGAGTCCTATGATGTTAGGACAAAGTGATGATGTTATGATGATAAGATACTAGCATGAAATGTTATGATGTTATGATGAATACGATGAATGATGATATGTTTCTAGTATGTCATGAATGATGAAGGAATGATGTTCCTATAAATGTTATAGGAAAATGTACGAATGATAGTCAACCATGACTATTACCGGGTATGATAGTCAACCACGACTATAACCGGGTATGATAGTCAACCACGACTATAACCGGGTATGATAGTCAAGCACGACTATAACCGGGTATGATAGTCAACCACGACTATAACCGGGTATGATAGTCAACCACGACTATAACCGGGTATGATAGTCAACCAAGACTATAACTGGGTATGGAGCCTTGTGCCGACATAAGCCCACACTTCATAGGGTGAAAGTGGAATGTATAATGATGATGTTCACGATGATATGTGTTAAGGTTATGGACTATGTGTAAGGAATGATGTTTATGTTAAGTATGTTTAATGTGGTTTTATGAAAACTAGAACTCACCGGCGTAAGCTGACATTTTAGCATGTATGTCAGGATAAGGCTAAGGTAAGAGGAAGCATGGAGCTCGGGCATCAAGATAGAGAATCCGATGGTGTGGGCAATCCTAAATGTTTTGATACAATCTATTTCAGTATATTTTGTATTTGATAATGTTTTAAATTCCGCTGCATACTTATGAAACTTTTGGTTTAAGAGCTATGTGTTATGATGGAAACCAACCTCTGTGAGTCGCCCGGGAACGGGGTCTCACATCTTCATACATATGGAACAAATGCAAGCTTCTCAAATTAACCAAAAATATGAGGTTGAGCTTGGAAAATCAATCGGCTGATTTGGAAAAGACAAAAGAGTTTGAAAATTGGCTATTGCAACTAGGCGAGGGGAATTTTGGAGGCATCAATGATGGTGACACAAGTATTGAAATTCCTGATGATCTTCTGATTGGTAACACAACGGATCCATTAGTGAGTTTAATTCAATTTGTTTATCCATCCATTCTCCAACAGTTCAAAAATCTCGAATACTTTCGAGAACGAGCAATTCTGGCACCTAAAAATGAATTTGTTCATGAAATAAATGATCCATTGCTCTCACTTTTCCCTGGGGATGAAGTACAATACCTTAGTTCAGGTAGCCTTTGTCAAACTGAACAATTGAATGAAGTAGTACATGAAAGCTTATACTCACCTGATGTACTTAATGGTCTTAAAATATCTGGGTTGCCAAATCATAAATTAGTACTAAAGGATGGAGTACCTGTCATGCTACAAAGAAACATTGATCAACAAAATGGTTTATGTAATGGTACTAGACTTCAAATAGTATCACATGGTAAGCGTGTAATTGAAGCAGAGATCATATATGGCGGTACTATCGGTACAAGAACATTCATTCCAAGAATCAATTTGATACCATTTGACAACAAAGTGCTATTCAAGTTTCAAAGAAGACAATTCCCAATTTCTGTTTGTTTTGCAATGTCAATTAATAAAATTCACGGACAATCTCTTTCACGGGTTGGAATATATTTGAAAGAGCCAGTCTTCACACATGACCAATTATACGTGGCACTTTCAAGGGTAAAGAGCATAGACGATGTCAAAATTTTAATACTAGATTGAGACGGTAAACCTACAAATAAGACGACAATTTTATATGATATCTTCCAATATCATTGTATGCAAAATAAGACGACAAATAAGACGGTAAACCTACAAATAAGACGATGTCAAAATTTTAATACTAGATTTAGAAACTTGTAATTCATTAGATCTTTGTATGCAGTTTACTTTATAACCTACCAATTGTTCATCATATATGTTTTCATATGATATCTTCCAATATTTAAAACAAAATTTTACAATGTATGCTTAATGGTATTTTTTACCCTTAATCCACCCGTGTATCACACGGGTTATAACCTAGTATATATTAAACTATAGGTTAATTACTATTTCTAATTGTTTGCTATTTAAATTTATAGGATCTCTTTAATATTAAAACCGATGATCCAAAAAGTTTTATGTTAAAGAAAGCCAAATAAATATTGACTACTTTTAAAAGCATGCTTGTTAACAGGTACGTAAAACCAGACAAGCTTTCTTTTGACAAGTATGAATTTCTTGATTGTATGCACTGGGATGGTTTTTGTAAGGAAAAATCTAGTGAAGAATTTGTTGTATGTGTTATTGATTATTTTTATTATACTTATTATTATACTTATTATTATTATTATTATTATTATTCATATATTTGTTTGTGACAAGTTTTTACTTTTTGTTTGTTGATTTATGACAAGGCAAAAAACACTAAAGCTAGAGCTAGCGCAATGATGAATAAAAGTTTTTTACTTGTTGGAAGAACATGATTCATTAGGCTGAAGGAAAATATGAGACTTACCAAGTTTAGGAGATTGAGCAAGGCCAAGAAAAATAAAGAAATCAAAGCTTATGAACTTATAGATGATACTAAAGAAAAAATCAATGAGTTGGTAATAGATAAATTTTTAACTTATATATTATCATATAGTTGAATTTCTTATCAATTATAATTTTTAGGTTTGTGTTGAAGAAAGCATGATTAAATATGGGTCTCATTTTAAAGGAAATGATGATCCTCTGAATAGAGTTTTGGGACCGGAGCACGGAGGACGCTCACGTACAGTTTCAAATGTCATCGGTAGTTACGTTTATAAACATATAAAATTTGAGAATATTTATTATAATAATGAAAATTTCACAAAGATTCATCAAATCTTTCTTCTTTATTGAGTTTACAGGTTCAACAAAAGTTCAAAGCGGACTTTTTAATGTTGGTAAACATAAAAAAAAAATTGATACGGGAAGAGATGGAAGTCGTGGTAGTGTTCTAGTTCAAATGGTTGATGAGAGCCCAATTTCTCATGGCTCTAGTGATACATCATGTGGACAAAATATTAATTATTCACCTATAGAGGTAATATTTATATGTTTACAAATGAAAATGTCATTTATACGTATACATACACATGTTATATTATTAAAAAAATCATATAATTTTGTAGAAATTAACTCATTGTGAGTCGTTATTTCCGTTCTAACCCAGTTTGGAACTTGTGGTAACTAAAGGACAAGTATGGCCTTCTGTGGACCATATTCTACATGGACGTTTATTAAACGAGAAGTGTGTCAAGGTCCAAGTAGATACGGTCGTCGAAAGTTGTGAAAAAACATATGTTCTTGATGTGACTCGGATAGTGAAATTAGTTGTGTGGTAGACATGCTTCATAATTTTGTTCAGTGGCCTAGAGAAACATTAAAGGTATATTTGTACATATATTATTTTATCTTGATATATTATAATTTTATTTTAATATCTTTTGATAAATTGAAGCTTATGAACGAGGCATTGAATCCCATTTAAGTCAAAGAGTCACCTTTCCACAAATTTACAACACTGAAGTCACAACGGAAGTAGTTTATATACCACAACAGGTAGTTTACTATAAATAAGTTTTATTTGGTATAATTTTATAACTTCTTTATTAATTGGATGGCATATTTTCACTCTTAGAACAACAATATGAAGTTGGACCAATGGGTTTTGTGAATATGGTAATTAGTTATCAACTTATTTGTAATAGATCACACACCCACAAATATAGATAATTTACCAATTAATGTTATTATCATTATATTTGTGTCCGTTATAGCAAATTGAGCAGGGTGAATAAACCCAAATGCCCACAACCATCTCTCCAAATATTGAAGATCCGATCGCTCCAAATATTTAAATTCCGAATCCTAAATTTATTGATCCGGAAATTGAGATTGCTTTGGAGAAAATAAAAAAGAGACCTCGTTCAATATAAAGGATTTCTCAAATGTTAGCAGCTTTCATTGGCGATGAACATGCAATTACATGTTCTACGCCTGACGGGATGTATCCCGAAAAACATGTTGAAAGTTTTTCATATGTGGAGTTGTTGAAGTTATTTTGTAACGATTGGCTTGATGCTGGCATCATTCACCTGTTTGTAATGTATGTTTTTATATTTTTTATAGGTTTTAATAACATCTTTATACACAATCTAATTCATATACTTAACATTATTGTAATTTAAGGTACTTTTTTGCATTAATGTTAAATTCAAATTGTGCATTCTTCAATCCACATAAAATTTCAGGTGATATATGTACCAAATATCCAGATCGTACAAAACAACATATTTTAGAATTGTATTCAATTCATAGTGAAAGCCCATTTTTTCTTGCACCATATGCAGCAAGGTAATATATATTTTTTTACTTTATTTGCAAAATATATATAAATGATAACCAACATACCTAATTTAGTTATTTTATGATTTATTTATTGTTGTGGTCATTGGGTGTAAGCAAAATTATGTCTTCACATTTCTAACTGTAAAAGCTTTGGGCTTGCACTTAAATTGGGAAACGGTTAAGGTTTGTTTAATTTAATGTTTTTAATTTATTTGATTGTTTAGAAAATAATTGTTGTTAATGTAATGTAGTGTGTCATACAACAAAAAAAACTGTTGGTTTAAGTTTAAACTTGCATTCTAGATAGCTTTAAGTTAATTTTGTTGAAGTTATGAATGACAAAATTATATATTGTGGTTTGAATTTGAAAAAAATACGTCTGGATAATGATAGTATTGAATGTATATATGTTGGTTTTAATCTAGAAATTTTTATATATAGCAATGCGTGCAGATTTTGTTTTTTGGCTGGAAATTTGTTTTTTTGCTCAATCGAAAACATATAATAAATTACCAGCTCGTATAACCCTCCAAAAAAATGGAACCGGCCCAAATATTCAAAATATAAACTGCCCTATATAATTGAAACCGCCCCATAAAATAACTAACCATCCCAAAAGAAAAAATAAAAACGCCCCAAAACAAAGAAATAAACCGCCCTAAATAACAAATATATAAGCCTTTATTGCCGCCATTTGGGGCGGTTTTTTATTAATTTAAGACAGTTTATGATCCATCTATCTAAAAAATAGTGATGTTTTTTAGAGCGATATCATATAAGGCGGTTAAAAACTGCCCCATATAACAAATTTTACCGCCTTAAAAATTGTTTTCTTGTACTAGTGTATATAATGAGTTGAGATGAGTAACATCATAATACAATGCAAGTCAAGATAAGTACTTTAAAAACTATGTGAATATAATGGATTCAAAAGGACAAGAATAATCAATAATATTTGAAAAGAAAATCACTAAAAAGTTATTCAATTGAAGTGTTTGTTTAATTACAATTTACTTTAACTTAAATAAAATTGATGTTTTTTAATATCACCCGTTTTAAGTCAAACTTATTTTACTTAAACCTATTCTGATCTGCACTCATCCTAAATGACACCTGTTATGTCCTGTAACCTGACTCACCTATTTTGCCATGCATTAGAATAACTTTAAATGTATTATACTTTTATATATGAAATTTAGTTTAATTGTATTTTTTTAACATGACCCGACCCGATTTGACATACCCTCATATGAACAAAAGAGAAAATTTATTATATAGCGATTCTCATATGATCATAAAACGTTTTCGCCCGCATTAAAAAAATTTCTGGGTCCGCTACTGATCGCAGTATGGCTATAACATTTACATCGCAATGTTATCTCAGTTATTTTGGCTTCTTTTGTCGCTAGATTCCGGCAGCAAAAAAAATCTTGTGACAAAACAATAACAATAGACCACATGCGACGTGTGTTTTTCTCGCTGTATTTTTGTAGCAAAACAATCACAAATAGGAGTGTTCAAAATACCCGAAACTCGAAAAAATTCGAAATCCGAATCGTATCCGAAACCCGAAAAAACCTTATCCGAAATCTATTTCGGGTTTTTTGGGTAGGATAATATGATTTTAGATTCGGGTTGGGTTTCAGATATGCAAAAACTAGTTTTTTCGGGTTGGATATCCGAATAACCCGAAAAAAACAGGGTTATTCGGGTTGGTAGGGTTATTCGGATGCACGAATTCAGGTTTTCCGGGTCGGATAATATATTATGAATTTCGGATCAAGTTTCGGATAGACCAAAAAAAATATCTTTACAACATTACAATATTTATTTTACTTAAAAAATAAATTATTAATTTGAAATATAAAAATAGATAAGTCTGCAATATATTTTTTTAAATAACTTGATATTTAAAAAATTTACACCAAAATGTTTACAAGAAAAAAATAAACAATTTTGTGGGTTTAGTTTTTTTTTTCAAAAAAAATGTAAAAATTAAAAGTTACTTTGGAAAAATCTAATGTTAAGTTCAAATTTAGGTTGCAATATGGGTTGCTTGATTAACCTAGCTGTGCTCACTAGTCATTAGTAGAAAATCTAATGATTTAAAACAATATTTTTTGGAGGTATTTTCATGAAAACCGGTAAAATTGGCCCCAAAAAAATAATATTTTGAGAAGGTTTATATTTTAACCGTCTTAAGAATGCTTTTAAAAATAAATTATCATTTATTTAGGCAGTTTTATTGGTCATTTGGATTTTTTTGAGATGTTTTACATGCTAATGGGGGCAATTTTAGTATTGTTCTTAAGGAGGTTCGTCTATTTTATAGTGCAGTTTTCTTATTTAATATTTAGTGCGGTTTTTAGTGTGTTTTTAGGAGATTTAGCTATATTTAGATCAAATGTTCGCCCTCCCAATGTAAAAAACGATGAACGACATCAATAGGTGCCCCTCATCGATCGATCCCACGATCAACATGAGGGAGGTAAATCGCATGACCCAGGTCAAATTGGGTGTTGCCAGGCTTTGAACCATAGACCTCCATTACTGATTCTCACCCCGTTACCACTATGCCACCATCGCGGGACCGCCCTCCCAATGTAAATGTCATGAGTTCAAACCTTGTTGTGACACCCCGTATTTTCCAGATCAGCTTCTATGTTAGCTAAATGTTTATTTAATTGAAATTTGCATACGTGGCACTAGAATTAGTTAATTTAGTATGACACGTGGCACGACAGTGCAAACACAGACATACAATAGGATAATTCGCAGAATTATTGAAAAACCGAACACACATGTCAAAAATCACGAACGTTGGTGAACACTTAGCAAATCGTGTAACTAAACACTAAAAACATCAAGAAACACTCAAGCACTGAGCTAGATAGTTCATATAATGCCAAACATTGTGTAACATCAGTGCCGGAAACGTTACCGGAACAGTAATCTGCACAGTAACTAGCACAACTCAGGTACAAACTATGTGAACTATTGTATGTTATTGACATTTTGATGCTTGACACTAAACTATTATGCAATTGTTTCTGAAATCTGATTAAATCTCACGGTTTAACAGTCAGAACCACATTAGACAACACTGAACTGACACGCAAATGCTTGATTAAATGCTATTATGTATAAACATATGCGAGGCTAAACAGAACAAAACCATAACAGATGTCGTTACAGAATGCTAAATCGACGAATTATTCGTATAGGTGACAATCTGTACGAATAAATCTGAAAGTTTAACGTTCTGAAATGATGACTGAAAAGTAGAAAACAAGAATCAGAAAGTGAAACCAAAGTCGTGTTCGTTCGGGTGACGATTCGAACGAATACGCGCGAAGGTGACGCGTTCTGACGAAACGAAAAACGACTCGAACGATAATAAAATAAAGAAAATAAATATAGAACATTTATTAGGAATCATAACCTCTTAAAAACTTAAAAGTAAATTCATTTTATTTAAAATGTGTAAAATACGCGTAACGATTCGGAAACGCAACGGAGACGAAAAACGAGCAACCGAAACGAACTCGAACACGCGCGGGGTATATATACCCTAAATGAACCATTTTTCTCATTTATTACACCCTCTCTCTGAATCTCCCAACCGTTTTTCTATCTCTCTCTAGATTCCAAGGCTTCAAATCATCATAACTTGCTCGTTTCTTGGTGAAATCTCGTGTTTTTGGTGTCCACGCGTAGCTACAATCATCCTCTACACGAAAGTACAACAGATATGAGAAGTTGTCCAGCCGAAATCAAGATAAAGAAGCTTGAAGGTTCGAAAATTTAGGGTTTTCACTCTTGCATTGTTTCACAAACCTTTAACCGGTCCTAGATTCAACCCCGCGAACTCTACACATTCGAAAATCCCTTATTTCATAACACCATCGTGCAAACAGCCCTAGAGCGACTGATGCTCGATGAAGATGATGATGTTGAAGGTTCAGGGTTCGTGAAAGAGCTGGGTTAGCCGAACCTCGGTGGTATGGGATGGAGGGGAAACGAACCTTTGAACTTGGCCGCACCTCTCACGAACCACCGAACCTAGGCTAAACGAGCTTTAGGCCAGCCGAGCCTTTCTACTACCACGAACCTGTGTGAGCCACGAACCACCGAACCCTCATGGCAAACCACCCCTAGTCGAACCTTTTCATCATCAACGAATCTGGGGTTGTCACGAATCTGTAGCCACGAACCTAACGGGGGCGGCGAACCTCCGTCCCTGCGAACCTACTGCCCTTGGCCAAACCCTGCAAGTCACGAACCCAGACCATGTCGAATCTAGTCCAGCCGAACCTGGGAGCCACCCAACCTTAAGGTTCGCTGGATTTGGGGTTGGGTATCCATTCAAGAAGACCGTTTTGATTCAGCTATGCACACAATCGGCCCAAGAAGCTGATTCGGCCCATCAGGATAGATTAGGCCCATGACACACCTCATTCGGCCCACATAACTTATACGACCCAATTTACTTTTCGGCCCAAGTAGGATTCGGCCCACAAGGTTAGAGGATAACATAACACATTAAACCTATAAACAAGAACTACAAGTATGGATTTATATATAAATTCTATTTACTACAAAGGTGGCAAGTTTGGGTTCAATGAGTTTCATAAAGCCTAAAACATGGTAGGTTGAATATGTTAACAAGAGATTTTAAAGTGTCAAGGAAAATGGAGCAATGTTGATACAAAACTATATTATAATGCTAAGAGTTATTAACCTTTAACCTAAAACCTAAGTTCTATACTTAGAATCTCTTTGGTTATGATATTAATGCAAATGAACAAGAATGCTAACATTAACCTAATTAGGCTAAGTGTCACTAAAATCTCTAACAAGTAAATGGGGTCGAATGAGGACCGAGACTCACGGGTGTTAGCCAATTTAGGGTTAACACACACACGCACACAAGTCACTACAACTTATACTTATGAGTTACATACAACGTGAAATCAATACAGGATCTTGAAAACAACTACAAGTACAACAACGAGCGCGTGCATTTCTTGTTTATAATTAGTCAACCACTTCAACAATAAGAGTTCATTGTCCCTTTTCAAACCATTTTGGATTTTACATCGGGACTGAGAAGCATGGTAATTATTTTAAACAGATGTTTAAATGTTTTGTAAATGCAAATACTAATGCTATATGCTACTTGTTCAAACCAAATGCTAATGTTACAAGCTACATGCTAAACTATATGCTAATGCTAATGCTAATGCTACAAGCTACATGCTAAACTATATGCTAATGCTAATGCTACAAGCTACATGCTAAACTACATGCTAATGCTAATGCTACAAGCTACATGCTAAACTATATGCTAATTCTAATGCTACAAGCTATATGCTAAACTATATGCTAATGCTAATGCTAATGCTACAAGCTACATGCTAAACTATATGCTAATGCTAATGCTAATGCTACAAGCTACATGCTAAACTATATGCTAATGCTAATGCTAATGCTAATGCTAATGCTACAAGCTATATGCTAAACTATATGCTAATGCTAATGCTACAAGCTACAAGCTACATGCTAAACTATATGCTAATGCTACAAGCTACATGCTAAACTATATGCTAATGCTAATGCTAATGCTAATGCTAATGCTATAAGCTACATGCAAAACTACATGCTAATGTTAAATCTACATGCTAATGCTAATGTTATAAGCTACAAGCTAAACTACATGCTAAACTATATGCTAATGCGAATGCTATGAACTATATGCATAAACTACATGCTAATACTAGATGCTAAATGCTACAAGCTATGATTATATGCTAAATGCAAAGCTTGTATCTATGCATGAGATACATGAATGCCAAACTATGCTAATGCAAAGATGGTATCTATGCATGAGATACGTGAATGGTAAACTATGTCAATGCAAAGCTTGTATCTACATATATGAGATACGTGAATGCTAAACTATGCTAATGCAAAGCTTGTATCTACATATATGAGATACATGAATACCAAACTATGCTAATGCAAAGCTGGTATCTATGCATGACATACATGAATGCTAAACTATGTCAATGCAAAACTTGTATCGATATATGAGGTACGTGAATGCTAAGCTATGTTAATGCAAAGCTTGTATCTACATATATGAGATACGTGAATGCTAAACTACGCTAATGCAAAGCTAGAATCGAGTCATGAGATACGTAATGGCTAAACTATGCTAGAGCAAAGCTTGTATCAAATCATGGGCTACGTGAATGCTAAACTATGCTAGAGCAAGGCTTGTACCCATGCATGAGATTCGTAAATGCTAAAATACGTTAATGTGAAGCTATTATCCGTGTACAGTATACGTAAAGGCCGAACTATGTGAATGCTATAAACTTGTAAACTTTTAAACAATAATGCTAAAGATATGATGGAGACGGGATTGGATGGTAGGTAAGACGCTTAATTATCATTAACAACAGTGTCATAAGTGGATTAGTATGTGGTGGGATGGCGTCTGGGCGGGTTGTAGGCTCGACCCTTTCGTATGCCCTACAAATAAGCATACCGATCTGGATATTACATGTGATGTTAATGAGGTTAAGGTTGTTATCAAAAGGGTTTGTAAATGCTATTGGGTGCATATCTTAAACTTCTAAACAGGATGCTTGAAACAATGATGGAATTGGATGGTAGGTAAAACGCTTAATTATCATTAACAACAGTGTCATATATGGATTAGTATGTGGTGGGATGGCGTCTGGGCAGGTTGTAGGCTCGACCCTTTCGTATGCCCTATATATAATCATACCGATCTGGATATTACATGTGATGTTAATGAGGTTAAGGTTGTTACCGAAAAGGTTTGTAAAGTTTTTTTTTCAAATACTAAATTATATAAACTCACCAACCATTGTGTTGACCTTTTTTTCTTACATGCTTTCTCAGGTGATGTACAGGATTAAGCTAAGGCTCAGGAATGCATGCTAGGATGCCCAGTAGAGGACCTAGTATATTTTGAAAAGCACACGTTTTGACGATTGTTGTGAATCACTTTTGATATCTGGTACAGTTACAAGATAGTAAACATTACTCAGTTAAATTATCAAACATTGACAGATGTAATTTAACTTTGTAATCCTAGTTTAATGTTATATTGTGCTTTAGTTATTCTCAATATTGATGCTATGTAAACAATCTGATCATTCCGATTATCATTCACGATATCGCACCCCGGGAACCTTCAGCCCGACGGGACTCTCGATCCAGCCCGCCGGCTCGGGGTGTGACACATTGTTCCATAATCAAGAAAACGTCGAAAACAAGCCAAACCATCGAAAATGGTCGAAATTGGGCTCAACCGAGATCCTTCGCGGTACGCTAAGGACCCCGGAGAGAGCCTAGGCGATACGCGAAGGATGGGCGGGGGATTTGAATCCCGAAATTCATTACGGTACGACAATTGTCTTTTTGAACCTCTTGGCGATACGCGACGACATCCAGACGCCAAATCTTTATAAAACTAAGACAATCATTGCTATCCTACCCTTTTTCATCATTATACCCGGACTTGCACGAAACCCCTTGACCATATACCCTTCCTACTCACTTGCTTTCACCTCTAGAATCTCAAAACTCCATTGGCAAAGCCAAGATGAAGGTTTGAAGGCTTGGAATTTTGAAGGAAGCTTGCTAGAGCTCGAACACCACCATCACCACCTTGAATATTGTAACACCCGATTTTCTTTTACTTTAAACATATAGAAATTATATTAAAGGAATCTGGTGTTAATAGATCTTAAAGAAACATACATCACCTTATATTGATTTAATTAAGTGCCAAACCCACTTCATGTCTAGAATCCTAACTTGAAAATGGAGAAAATGAGTGTAAGCGAAATCGCGAAACGAGGCTCCGATTTCAAGATACGCTGAGTCAAATAAAACATTAAATAAGAGGTCATATGTATTGAACTCTTCAGGTCTTGAAATTATAACCATTGGAAAGATCTCAAAAAAATCGTGAACGTAGGCCAAAACCGCGCGCAAGACGGAGTTCGTATGCTCAACTTATCGTGAAACAAGAAACCCATCAGATCGCACACCACGCACTTGGCACACATGCAATCTACTACTTCCGGGCGCACCGGCCCGCGCCTAACTCCGAGGCTAGGCTATGCGCGCGGACTCGTGGCACGCATGCATAATGGCATCTCTAGGCACATAGCCCCGAGCCAAACACTAGGGCTAGGCTGTGCGCCCAAGACCAGAATTCGTGCCTATAAATACCAGATGCCAGATTAAATTTCCCCTCAAAACTCATCAAAATTCGTCCCTACACCTCAAAACACACACTGTTAACCCTCCAAACGTCATAAGTTGTCATAAGTTCAACACGAGGTGCTGTTGAAATTCTTCAAGGTATAAATCTCGTTTCTTACCCTTTCAATTCGTTATAATGCTTGTCTTAAATCTTACTATTAATATATATAATAGGATTATGATTAATTGTTTGGTTTGAATCAAAAACACATCGAGGTTTTGCTCGATTGATTTTTGGGAAACAAAAAATTATAAGCAGAGATTCTGCCCAATTGTTTTCAGGAAACTTAAGGAATATAAGTCGAGGTTCTACCCGACTTAAAATCTAAAAACACGATTGGATAAGCCGTTGTGCTGCCCATTTAGAAACCCTGAAATAAAAAGGGGTTTGCGTTATATGATTAAGATTATAATTATGTTAGGATATCCATGTTAATAGGATATCATTGTGAACTTGAGAAAGTGAAGGATATCAAAGAAAGTTAGCTGGTTGTGCATAACTAAGTTAAGGTGAGTTCTATGAGCCCTCTTTTACTATTTTAATGTTTTAGGGTTGATGTGTATGCATGATAAATATCATTGAAATGTTCGTGAAAGTTTTGTATGATTGAAGGTTAAAACTTTGTTAGAAAAAAATTGTTTTGATGAAAAAAATATTTTAAGAAAAGTTGTTTTGAACATAATTTAAATAAGTTGCTAATGTTTGTATGTAACAAAGTTATACTGTCAACTCCTTGTATAGGAGGGTGAATGTGTCCCGATATGCGGGATGGAGGCGATATGGGGATTTCGATCCCAATGAGATAATATTTTTACTGTCGGTATGTATGTGTCTTCCCAATTGTGGGAGGATGGTTAAGAGTCTTTCCCGTTATGGAAAGATGGTATGGGTTGTACAACTGGGGAGGTGACGACCGACCAACATGTGGGTAAGCCTGCCTAGTTAATGAGACAGTGCTTTGTATGATAAGATGATGCACTTATTATAAATTTGTTCATGGATAATGGATGCATATGTTATGTTAAAATGTTTTAAGAAATGCTTTTGAATTAAGTTGACATGATAATGAGCATATAAAGTATTTTCAAAACTTAGAACTCATTAGCGTAAGCTGACCTTTTTGAGTATGGACATCAGGACCAGGTGCGACCTCAAGCACTAGAGGTAAAGGAAAAGAATGAACAGAGGCATAAGGCATGTACCAAAGAGAAAGCTATAGGCACTTACGTTTGGATGTAAATTGATAGTTGTTGTGTAATAATAGAATGTATGTATGAACATTTTTTTATAAATAAGTTTTTTTGTTTCCGCTATACATTAATGTCTCTGATTAACCTTGTGCATATGAGTAAATCCATTAAGTGACGTGTCTCAAGAGTTGGGGCGTCACAATGCTCAACTCAGCTATCCAGGAGCTTGAGAGGCTGATAACATCATCATTCATACATTCTTGAGCCTCTTGAGGTAATTTCTATGGTCTAAACACACATCTAACACCATAAAACCCACATGCAACACTAGAAACCCACATGCAAGCCCTCTAACCTCACATGCATGAATTTGTAATGTTTTGAATATGGGTTTGATGATATTGCTACTGATGTTGATGATCTAGAATGATTTAATGGTGTATTTTGATGATCTATGATGATTCATGGTGTTGGAAGTATGTCATAATGCTTAACTTGTTCATAGATGTTGGAATGATCACTTTTATTAACATGCATGCATGATCTAAGGCTATCTAAATGATTTTGAATGAGCATGAATGATTATTGGAGTTGTGTGAGTTGCTACAATGGATTAGATATTGATTTATGGTCATTTTGGACCTAGTTAATAAATATAGTAACTTTATTTGTGTAAACCTCACTAGAAGAGGTAATAAGGATATGCATGAACTTTGAAATTGTGATATTTGGCATAAAAATGGATCATAAATGATTAGGAATGTTAATCTAGTCATTTGTTGAATATATGGGTATAGTTACTATTTTTAGTAACTTTATTATGTGAAAACTTGATAGATGATGATATTAGGTGAAATAAATAATCAATTTGATGTGTTGTTGTTACTAATGATGTTATTAACAAGCACTATGGATAAACTTGGTTAAGGAGATGCCTAGAATGGAAAGTTGCCAATTTCGAAAACTTTGTATTTAGAGTTTATGAACTAGGAATTGCAATACATGATTTGTACATGCTAAATGGCTTAAGATGATGTAATATGATTATTATGTAGCGTGATTTTTGTTGATTGTACATGCCAAAACTAGAAACTTTCCATTTTAGGAAACTTTAATGACTAAAAACGAAATATATGTCTATTTGAATGGCATACAACAACGTGCTATGTGTTAACATGATCACATATGATTAATGAGCATGTTAGAATCATTAAAATGATAAGTGTTGTAAAGTTTCTAAAAATGGAAACTTGCTATAAATAGGAAGTTGTCCATAAATGTGAATTATGTGTCTTACGCACTATGTGCACGATCACGATTATTACACGAATTATAACCAACACACGGTTCACCAACGGGTCGTGGACTTCACAGGGTCAAACATGGTCAAGTATGGACCGACATGGACAAACACAACAACCTTGGGTTGTTGAGCACTAACACGGGCACGGACACGGACACGAACACGTACACGAACTCATAAGTCCTATGTGATATAGGTAACCCGTATCCGATTCGCCGGAAAGTTTAGGAGCTTACGCATATATACTTAGGTGAGTTAACGGCCCCCTTTTCTTTTAACTGTTTACAAACTCAAACCGGGGGGAGAATTACATGCAACAACTTTTGACAAACATTTTAGACAAACACATTCGATAGACAATTTGTAACAAACAATTTGACGAACACTCAAGATAAACCATTTTGACAAACACTGTTAACCTTTTGGACAAACGCTTTTGACAAACACTTTGTACAAACACATTTGATAAACAATTTTGACAAACATTGGGTACAAACATTTAACAAACATTGCTGACCAACTTCGGGGTCAGACAAATTGGGCCAACTATTTGTACGAACATATTATGATTGCTGGTTTATTGGAAACAAACATTTAAGTGTTTTATATCATAGTAAAGTCCTCGCAAAGTCATGCCGTTAATGTGCATACAACGAGGTGAATTTAAATAGATATATTGGGTGTGACGAACCCCACGTGGCACAATACTGACCTGAGGTCGGGACATGTGTAATCTTAGCCCATTGCCGTTGTTTGTACGATAGACATGGCGGAGGCAAGAGCTAACAAGTCTAGTTCAGTAGTGACGCAACTGACACTTGGAGCCTAGGGCTCAGAACTAACATTAATAAAAAGCAGATTATACGGAAAACTGGTTTTCTCTACTTTACTATTGATATAAACATGTAAACTCACCAACTTTATGTTGACCCATTTTAGTATGTAATTCTCAGGTACTCAATACAACTAAGAGCTTAGGATGCACCTAAGGGGACTCACAAAGAAGGATGCATGCATTTTAGATAGTGTGAACGTTTCATATTGTTTCAATATTACTTTTGTACTAACTTCCACATTACAATATATGTTTCCGCTATCAAACATGTTTTATTTAATTGGGATATTTTAAGTAATATCCACGTGTTTTTGAACTCATATAGAGTCGTTCTATATGACTAAGAGCTTTGATCCTGGCCACGTCACACCCGACGGCATGACACCGTTAGTGGGAATTTGGGGGTGTGACACGATTAAAGCTATCAACCGCCACTATCCGAACCGAACCGAACCGAGCGGCTCGGCTTGGCTCGTATTTTCATAACAAAGTCAAATATTGTGCTCATGCTCGGATCGTTTTAAAATTGAGCAGCTCGGCTTGATTTGGTTTTGCTTAGTTTAAGAATAAAATTTAATGCAAATTGAAAATATTTATTGTAGTTAGATATCGACATTCACATTAGCCTCCCATTACTATCGTAGCCTCTTTACATTTATAAGCTACTAAGTAATAACTGTCATAGCAAATTCACATAATCACATCCATGCAGATCGCAAACATAACATCATTTCCAAATTCTCAAACACCATAGCAATCAAATTTAAGATTAAAGGAATCAGTGCTTAGTAGCAATGATATCAAGCGAT
The DNA here is from genome assembly GCA_009363875.1 of Mikania micrantha. Classification (NCBI taxonomy): domain Eukaryota; kingdom Viridiplantae; phylum Streptophyta; class Magnoliopsida; order Asterales; family Asteraceae; genus Mikania; species Mikania micrantha. Next base: position 69,420,962 of record CM018681.1, on the reverse strand, counting down.
AGACTGTATTTTTTCAAAACTTAATCCTAACAATCTAAACCTTTGAAAACAAATCCAATCATCCATACTAGTCAAAGCCGATGGCTGAATATTTGGAACATGATAGACGGCCGGCCGGAAGGTACGTGAAAGTGACGTCGGCTGGGAGTAGTCTGGAAACGTGAACGTGTCAAATAAAATTTGGGAATTAGGTTTGAATTTTTGTGTAGTGGGTATTTGGCCATTTAGTTTATTTGAAATTAGTTTAATCATAAAAATAAAAATTATATTATATATATATATATAATTTAGTTATACTAAAGCAAGTGTCACACCCTCTGCGCCGTGTGCGAAATCCACGGCGCGGTGAAGACCGATGGTTGAATCATGCACAAGTATTGAAAGAAGAACAAACACAATGCATTACTAAGTTTCATATTGCTATACATTGTTTGATTACAAGCTTTCTAACTATCTACCAAAAAATGACAACTAACTGACCCGAAAATATAGTTTACAAAATAAGAACAGACAAGATAATTAAACAATCAGGATTAAATGAGTTTCTATTTCATCCTAGCTTGTTTCTTGATCTTGTTCTATCTTAACTATGGTCGCCTTAGTTGTCCTTGAAATGTCCTAACCGTAATTACCTGAAACACGTGAAAAGTAACTGTCAACTACAAGTAGTTGGTGAGAACAATAGGCTTTATAACTAAAATTGATAATCATATAGTTTAAACAATATGAATAAAATATTGTATAAACTATGTCATGGATAATTGTAACACAAACTATCATCAACTCATCAAGTAATAAGAACGAGTGTAAACAGTCAATGACTATTTATTAAAGAAAAGCTAACATATGATCAAGTTCCAAATTATATTTGGAGTTAGATCAATAGTCAGCACAACACATTCAACACGAGTTACACTCTTGAATTTATTCAACGACTGTAACATTTTGGGTGTTCACCAAATGTATTAGTGTCAATAGTTGAATAAACAAAAGTTTGTTAGGTGTTCTTTGATTTATACATACATACATACAAGATAAATAAATGAAACTTTAACATGTATATTTTCATAAGCTTATTTTGTTTACATTATATATATATATATATATATATATATATAGGTGTGTCTATTTATAAGTAAAGGAAGAATAATTAAGATTTATTAAAATGAATACAAATCAAAAGCTACAAAATTTTATTAGAACTTGTAATATTCAAAAATATTTTTACTTAATGTTTTATACCCAAAACTTTCTTTTTACTATAACATGAAATATTAACATTACTAATTTTGAGGACAATTAAGTAAATATTTAAATTAAAATCAGTTTTAATTAAAATTGGTGCAAAGAAATAAAATTTTTAAGTATGGAAGGATTAAAATAAAAAAAAATGGTTCTTCTTTTCTTTCCAGCACAAGGCTCGGTTGGCAGCAATTAATTCCCTCAAATCCATTCGAAAATGCAAGGATTCAAACAAATCAATAATCACAATGCGTTTCAAGTTCAAATAATTATCTCAACGCACGATTAATTGAGTTATTCAAACTCATTTACGTGGTTTAAATCATAGCCGAACGGTTACGTTTGAAATCGGGTCCATAAGTATTTCAAACAACACTTAAAATACAAATTGAACTTTCAAAGACCTTGGCGAATGGATCATTGAATCAGGCTCAAGAACAAGCAAGTCAAACCGAACCACTCATACTCACTCAATTCGAATCAATTCCAAGTAAGTTAGTATATATTTTTAATCGTTTTGATGTGTAGAACAATAGCCCCATGAATTTAGACTCTCACGATTATCACATTGGACGAATTGGATTGATTTTGGATATATGGTTCATATGAAATTAGGGTCAATGAAGAAACCATTATAAGAATAAAATGGTTTCAAAATAACAATCAAACAAAACCCACTGCCAAGCGGTAAGATGCTGGTTGTGGGCACTGGCCCGGGTTTGAAGCGGTTTTGGGTCATTTTTGTAGTTTTTTTCTTTTTGTTTATTTTAGGCATTATTTTAATTTCAAAAATTCCATAAAATCTAAAATATAAATTAGAACATTCTGTAAAAATTTGGGATTTTTTTAGTATACTTTTGTTATTTAGCTATTTAAATTGTATTTAAATAGTTTAAAATGTACTAAAAATACAAATTCAATTTTAAAAATTCTGAAAAAATTATAGATATTATAGATATCTATTATGAACATTCAGTTCAAATATTAGAACTTTTCAGAATTCATTTTTATTATTTTGCTGTTTAAATGATATTTAAATTGTTTTAAATATATAAATGATATTAAAACATTTTTATAAATTCTAAAAAAATACAGAAAATATTTGTGATGTTTATAAACATTCTGTAAAATTTTAAATAATTATTAGACTTTGTTTTAATAAAAGTAATATTTAAATTGTTTAACTAAATTTTAAAAGATAAAGATTATTTATCAAAATAATTTAAAAATAAAAAAAATTATTTTTAATATTTAGAAATCATTTTATGTTAATATGATTAGTTTATTTGATAAACTAATTATTTAAATAAAACTCTATTTAAACTTTATTTTCAAATTATAAAGATTTTTAGGAAAATACATGTACATATATTTTAGAATATTTTTATATTCTGAAATAAATTATAATAATATAGAATAGTATTGTATATATTATTTTAAAAAAAATATCACCAATATTAATATTAAGGTGTTAAAACATAAAAAAACTTATAGAAATATTTTATTTGTTATGTCCAAATAAAGGATTATCTACACAACATTTGAACTCATAAAACATATTTAGAAGACATTTATTTTGTAATTATTTAAATATTATAATAGGGTTTAGGAACTCTAAATCAATGTTGTATAAATCTTTGGTCGCTAGTCGAGGATTTTTACAAGCATGCTCTAAATTTAGGATTGTCTTTTAGGAAGATTCATTAGGCAAGACATAGACTTTTTAGGCTCATACATGACCTTAATAACTTATACAAAATGATATTTCAATTTAGGGTGAACTGTGACTTTACAAATCTTCATCCTACTCAATAACTTCTTGGGAATCAAAGCTTAACAAGTGAGTTTCTCATATCCCTCTTTACATTTTTGTAATTTTTGGGATGTTACACATGTCTTATCAAACATGTTATTCTTGAATCATAAACGAATACAAGGATGCAATACTTTGGTTTAAGCTAAAATTAGATTTGAATGTTATGTGTTGCCTACTTGTTTGTATATCTATGTGTTATTATTATTGGGATAATCATATACAATGCATTAGTACTAGTAGCCTTTGATTAACATGACTTATGTCATTGTTTATATTGAAGGTGAAATTGCCAAAAAACATTTAGTATTACTAGTGCCTTTCTTTAGTGACTTTGTGTCATTCTGTTAGCAAAGGTGAAATTGCCAAAATCATATCATCAAACATTGTGGAATACATATATATTTTGATCAATTCTTATTAGACTATTGTTGCATCTTATTTCTTATATATACATATATCAAATTGTATGAGAATCTCACCAACTATGCAAATAGTTGATCAAACTCTATTTTACATGTGTAACATGATTAGTAAACATAGGATTTTAAACTTAGTTAATTCATAAATCAAACATTGTTGTGTATATATTTTGTATGTTGAATTCTTGTAATGTATTTTGATTCTATGACTGTTGAATGAAATTGTAATATCAATGTTTAAATAATGAAACTTTAAAGTAGCACCATGAGTTATGAACAATCAAAATCGCGCCCCGACGTATTCCGCTGTCGGTCGGGGTGTGACAACGACAACTCCGTGTTAACGTAACCCGACCAATATGGCCTATGCTGGTAAACTTAATTAGCAGCAAATTCATATTACCGTAAAGCATCCAATCTTCAGTTAGTTTTTAACACAAATTTAAAACGCTAAACACATTCTTGGCGTAACCAAACGTGTCCCTCTTTCCCTTGTTGTGATCACGCAGTACTAGCGTTAAAAGATTAAGATTATGAATGAATGAATGAATGAATGAACGTGTCTCGATGTGTTTTAGTTTGTTCACAATGATGAACACCATGACTACCATTTATGAGACTTAAACAATCAAGGTGTTTAAATGTTTAAAAAGGTTTGAACAATGACTTCTTGATTAAATACCGTGGTTGAATACACATCTTGAATACCTTGATTTAATGAAATGGTTGAATACTTGATTGAAAAACTTGTTTGTGTACATAGATTTAATTAAAATTTTATTTTGAAATCCCAAAGTTTACAAGTTTTAGTAGTTTATAAACATTTAAAATGAAATAGTTTTACAAAAGTTGTACAAAAATTGTATAAGATTTTGCTTGATAAGTTCTCATAATTCAAAAATTTTGATCACGTATCTCATCCCAAAACAGTTGAAAACAGTAAAATAGGGCTATGTTCTCACCTGACAGCAGTAGACTCTGTTCCTATACAACTATCAACTCAACAAGACTTCTAAGTGATTTCCTATATCATTGTGATCATACATATAATATAAGATTTATCAACATGTCTTGGACTTTGTTTCTTGATTGAATTATGTTGACTTGTTGATAGCTTTCCTTTATAAATATGTTATATGTTTAAGGTTGTTATGTTAACTTGAAAATCATGGTTGAATTACGAAGATATAAATAAATTATGAAAACGCATGTATCATATTACATATACATAGAGCTTGCCATGCAAAATGTAACATGTAACAATGTGTATGTAATCAATTGATAATCTTGGTGATCATGATTTTCTTGAAATGCTTACGAATTAGACCTTGATGATCATCTCAAATAATTAAAAGAATGTTTAAGATCCTTAGTTTTGGTTCAAGACTTAACCGATCAAACAACTCACCCATCGATACTATCAATATCGATGGGTTGTTGTCTTTGATTTTAATGATTGTTTTCGAAAGTTTTTAAGTTACTTATACTTGGATGACCTTAATTAAAGTTATATCAACAACTCAAAGTGGTTTCAAGGCTTGCATGGCTAACAATGACGAACGAAAGTTCGATTTGGACCAAGATGATGCCCATCGATATTGTTAATATCGATGGGGCTTAAGTTCGATGGGGGCTGCCTTCGATATTGCCAATATCGATGGGTTCTTAGCTCAATTTCACTTGGATTGCATGGATGTATGTTATCATGAAAGGTTCAGCTCTTGGAAGGGCAAGATCGACACCCACGAGGTCAGCCAAGTTCTTAAACTCCTTTCCCTTGTTGTCGATACTACCAGCCAACCCATGGCCTTGTCATCGATACTATGCCATCGATATAGGCAATATCGACCAGGGTATGGATCCTTCGACCTTGGACTGCCCTATTCTTGTTAGTATCGAAAAGCTCCAGGTCCCATGCATCCATTGAGACTATCAAATTTGATGATCAAGAGCTCGCCTCCTTGAACTGGTCAATACTATCTAGTTTGTTGTTTCTTTCGTCGATACTGTTTTCCTTCGACTCCTCCAACCCTTTTCCAGCCTTTTTATGTTTAACCCAAGCTATTCCAAGGCTTTCTAAGATCCCCAAGTCATTGATTTTGAGGTTTTTAAAGACCCAAAACTGATTTCATGATCAAGAAGATGATGAATATTGAAAACCCTGAAAATCTGAACCTTCTCACTTAGATTCTGGTCGTTCGAGCTTGAGATAGAGCAGATCCTTTGTACTACAAGATTCCTTTCGTCAAGAGGAACGTTTAGACACCAAGTTTGCACGATTTGGTGAAGGATTTCTATGGTAACTTGTTGAATTTGTGATGAAATTCTAGAGAGAGTGGAAAACGGGAATAGAAAGGAAGAAGTGTTCTTGGCTTCAATAAATGGTGGGTTTGGGAAAGAATTAAGGATTTTTATACCTCGGGTGGTTCCCCACGTGTTCGGGTTTAATCCGGTTCTATTTCGCGTATTTTTACGAACGCAACCAACAGTTACGAAATTAAATAAATAGTTTTGCATTTTAGATTTTGGATTGTAATTGACGAGTTTCAAAATTGTAAAGCAAAAAAATATAATATTTACGCATTTTGTAACGTTTGTCTGTTTTAAACCGTTAACGAATATAGTTACGTGAATACTCGTAATTATATATGTTTTTGGTTATTTTATGCATTTATTAACATTTACTCATAACGATAAGTTCAACCTTGATATCTTTATGGATAGTCACCTATAACGATACCGAGTCTCGCTTATGCATTATGATTTTGTTTAAATGGTTTATTTGTTCTATTATTCGTCATAACACTACGCACTAACACTATCCCAATATATCGAACATAATTTATGTATAGGACATACGTAGAGTCCGGCTACCTGCTTTATAAGCCACCAGCCCACCACCGTTTCGATATATTACAATAGTGTTCTTGCCTAATGTATCTGACTATAAATAAATAAATATATACTTGATCACTAATTAAATAACAATCCTACACATACACACAAGTTCATAGATTCACATTGACGCATAATATTATTACACACTGTTTTGTTCTTGCTATTGATTACTATGAATAAATGTAAAGATGTTACAGCGAGCGAGCCAATCAAACGAGCCAACCGAGCGACTATCCGAGCGAGCAACAAGCGGGCTTACCTTGGCTCGTGCTCGGCTCGTTTACAAACCGAACCGAGCGTTCTCGGCTCGTTTAAAACTGAGTGAAATTCGAACGAGCCTTTTTCGAGCGAGCTACGAGCGATGAGGAGTTTGGACAACCCTAGTTTCATTTAATGAGGGAAAATGAGAGAAGTTGAAGAATAACTAGACAAAATTACTTAACTTTTATTTCCTTTTGATTTGAAAGGAAATGGAAGAAAAAAACTTCATTCTTTTCTTTTCCTTTCCTCTCATTTTTTTCCTTTATATTGTCTCCTTTAATAAACTTGGGAACACAATGTTAAGGATTGTTAAAGTGGTAAAATGGGAAATTAGTTGGTACTTAAACTAACCATTAATTCAGCAAAATCAGCCACTAAATGTGCAAAATGGGAAGTGAGGCTCACCCACAAAAATTTATTTTTTCAATTTTAAAATGCAAACAATAAACTCATCCAATAAATTCTTATTCATAATAGAAGGCTAGAAGCATGTAATTGGATTCGGAAGAATGATAATTATAAAGATCAAAAATTCATGGTTGGCCTAATGGATCAAGTAATTCAAACAAAAGGTTATGACTAAAAGATGTAGGTCTAATTTTAATTTTTTTTATATATAGTTGAGTTTTTTTGACAAGTATATATTTTTTTTTTACTTTGTATTTTGTGGGTGCAAGAAGGAATAAGAATACAAAACGACACAAATAAAAATTTCTTCTTTTCTAATATTCATGGAATGTTTATAATTTATTAATCCATAGAAAAATTTTTGTAATTGTTAGTCTCAAGATCAAATAAAAGAAGGAAGATTATATTATGTAATGGTATTGTTGTGTAACACCCAATAAAGAGTATCATAGTCACCATATATGTAAGTTTTTCGGGTGTGTCATGTCCCTAACAAATGGTATTATAACCACAGCTTTTGATCGTGGATCACACGAGAACACCACTTGAACCGACATTGCTCCTGCCGCCGTCATTGCACACCACATACACATCTGAGTTTAAAATGTAATTTTACTAGTTAAGAGGAGTAAATACGAAAATGCAAATAAAAAAAGTGTCGATTACTATGTGTTGGGTACTATCTACTAAGGATGTACATGAAACCAAAAAAGTCGACCCAAAAACCGAAAAATTCAAACCGAAATAACTGAACCCAATTATAAACTGACTCGTTTGATGTAAGTTTTCTAAAAAAACGAAAGTTTTGGATTTGGTTTTGGTTTTACCTAAAATAAAAACTAAAAAAAAAACAAATGCATGCATGTGTATGTGTATATATATATAAACTTTCAAAATTTTCAATAATTTATAAACAGTCTATTTTTATTTTTGGCCTAAGTAGAGAACCGAAAAAATCAAAAACCATACCAAACCCACTTGGGTTTTAAAATAGATAAAAACCGAAAAAACCGAACCCAAAAGTTTATAAAAACCGAAAAAAACGAAATTTGGTTTTTAGGTTTAGACTGCAAAAAACGACCCATGCAAACCCTTAGGCCATGTGTAGTGGTGAGATACCCATCACTCCACGTATGTGACACATAAACAACCAACATCATCACCTATTATCACTTTACATCATTATCACATGTATTATCATCACTCCGTCATTACTCCCCTATCATTCCACGTCATCACCACCTTTATTCAATATTTTATTATTTGATTTTTATTTTTTAATTATAAGTTAAATTTAAAAAGACATAATATTATTTAAAAAGAAAATAAAATTTCAAAATAAAGTAAAAAAAAGCATAATAAAAAAACATAAGAATAAATTTAATCCATATTATTTCTTTTCATGATCCGCTCCTTCGTCTTCTCGGCTATCTCACGAGCGCAACCTGTTAAGTGATCGGTTGTAATTCACAATGATTTCATGTATTGTTGTATTTGTTTTTGCTCCTGTAAGTCGACAAATTTTGGTAACGACTCGGAGATGGTCTTCAACGTGTCTTTGTAGCCGGTTAAAGACGAGGCTGGTGGTCATTTTCCCTTATTGCTTCGACCGGGCGGATATTGAGGAGAGGGTGGGGGCATGACCATCTTGATTTCCTCATCCGATTCGTTTAAGTTAAGGAAACATCAACAGGTGGAGTCGGATTGAATGGTCGTGTATTTGTCGCACAATGATGTCTTAGTCCGTTTCGAAGTTTGTAACTTTGGGACATGATACATGTCATTTTGTTGATTTTCTCATAACCTGTCACGCCGCGATATGAGAAAATGGCATGTATTCTCTAGTATAGTTCATCAACGCCTCGTTCAAGACTGTTTCATCATTCTCACCACTTTTTCGGTTGTTGTGGTCCAGAATCCATATTCCGTTAAATTTCACGACTTTCAGCTGTAAGTCGCGCCATTTTTCGGAGATCATGACATTCTTCTGGTAGGACTCACGACCCATTGCTGAAGGAAACTAGGCTCTAACACATTTCCAGAATTCCGTACTCATTTGGTTATTACCAACGAATGGATCTTCAGAAACATCAATATAGGCACGAGCTAGTGTCACCTCCTCAACTTCCGTCCATCGAGTGATAGTCGGTTTTGATGTTTTTTCGGACATATCCTTTCGTCTGTGCCTTCGTCGCGATGAAGCCGGTTGGGGGTCGGCTTGTGTTTCTGGAACCACCTCAACGTCAGGTTCGGGTTGGGTTTCGGAAACGGTTTCGAAAGCGGTTGAATTTTGGTTGAAAAACGGTTGTTGTGGGCACTAATTTGCAAGTGTTATAAATGAGTTCAGGTTGTTTGTATCACCTTGAGAACGATAACACTTCATAAACGGGTTGTTTGGGTTGTCTGGATCCATAGTGTGTACAAGATTTTTTGAAGATTTGAAGGTTGAAAATTTTGAATATGTTTTGAGAGATTATGTAGTGTTTTTTGTTGTAGGTTGAATGAGTTTATATAAGGTTTAAATTTGATTTTGTTTACTTTCAAAGGTAATATAGTCGTTATTTTTATTTTTTTTATCTTCAAACGGTCATCAACCCATGAGACCCATCATGCCACATCTACCATGCCCCTGGTCAAGCCCCTGTGTAATGGCGAAGGAGGCGTGCCTGTTGTCACACCCCCCAAAATTCCCACTTGCAGTGTCAGAATGCTGGATGTGACGTGGCCAAAATCACAGCTCTCAGTCATATAGAACGACTCTATATGCGTTTGAAAAGTATGTTTGAAATAACAATATTAATCAAACTGATTAATTAAACATGCAGCGGAATATCATAAATAGTCTAAAGCATTGAATGAGTGTCTAAGCAGCAGAAATTATAAGTTCAAATGCAACGGAAAGTAAATACGATAGACACTACATTGTTTGACATTACATAATAAAATAATAATTGTGTGTTTCAAAATGACACAATAAGAATGCATGCATGTCATGTGCTCGTTCCCTTAAGTGCATTCCTTATCTGTGCACAAACTAGTTACCTAAGAATACATGTTAAGAAAAAGTGTCAACACATAGGTTGGTAGTTCATAGGTTTTGATATCAATACATAAGTATATAAAAATGTTTGTCACGTGTCATGCTATTTATTATATGTTTGTTCCGAGCCCTAGGCTCCAAGTGTCAGTTGCGTCTCTACCGAACTAGACTTGTTTGCTCTAGCCTCCGCCATGCCTATCGTAATGACATGGACGATGGGTTGATATTACACGCGTCCTGACATCCGGTCAGAGTTGGCGCCGTGTGGGGTTCGTCACACCAAATAGGGCTATCTAAACTCACCTCGTTGTGAATATATTAACGACAAGACTGTGCGAGGACTTTGTTACGATACAACACTTAATGTTTGTCCAATAAACCAGCATACACAATATGTTCGTACAAGTATAAATGTTTGACTCAACAACATGTATTCTCCCCTTAGCTTGAAAGCTTGTAAAAGAGTTTTAAAAAGGGGCCGTAAACTCACCTGAGTGGTAATAAATGCGTAAGATCCTGATCTTCGTGTGTGACAACCGGAAAATTTTTGTTTCTCAAACACCGTTGTTTCTCAAATACTACCAGCAACAACCAAATTTCGGGACGAAATTTCTTTCAACAAGGGGATGATGTGACACCCGGCAATTTCAGGTAAATTGTGACTCTTACATTCTTTACATTTCACATTCATACTTGTTGCATTTCATTTAATTATGTTTAATTAGATGAGTTGAACACAAACAACTACGAAACAATAGTTCAAGGAACTATCGACTCATACATTGCACATTGGTTTTGGAAACCAAGTGTGGCAAACACAAACACAATGGGATTGTGGAAATACATGTTGATTATGGTTAATCAAGCATGCAAACGGTTCGTAGCACGAACACAAACTTTCAAAGATAATTTGAGGAATTATCGAAACACACACGAATCTCACGAGCGTTGGTGATCAATCAAACCTATATGCTATTTTATGTTTATATGCTTAAACATGTATTAGATGTTTAGGATAAGCGTTAGGAATCAAGTACGAGCGAAATCGAATCATCGAAGTCGAAAAACAAGGAATTTGGACCCGTCGCGGTACGCGATAACCCCTTGGCGAAAATCTTCGCGGTACGCGAAGCAAACCGGGATTCGAAACTCCCAAATCCCATCGCGGTACGTGATAATAAATTTTGATCGGCCTTCGCGGTACGCGAAGGCCATGCAGATCGAAAAATTCTATAAAAACCCAACCCAACTCATTTGTTCGGTTTTCTCTTATCCTCACCGAACTTAGACTCATCTTCTCGACCCTAAACCTCTGCCAAACTTGTTCCAAGCCCTTGGTAACACTTTTGGAAGTATTTCCCTCATCCTTGGCAAGCTTGAAGACCTTAGAGCTTGGAGAAGAAGCTAGGAGGATAGAAGCTACGATCCACGCACCGAATCACCATCACCAGAAGCTGTTACTGTTGAATCTCATCATCAAGGAGCTTCTAAGGTAGTTCCCTATATTTATCTTTAGTTGGATCGTACATGCAATGGGTGAAAACCCACATGCAACTCCATGTGACCATCGAGCACGAATTTGTTGGTGATTTTGTGTGTTATTGTTATGGATTTACTGATTTGATAGTATTAGAATGTTAGATTTGAGTTTTGTTGAGTTATTGGTTGATTTGATGATGTATTGGTACACTAGCCATAAAAGGAAACTTTTATGTTGTAAGTCTTGGATTTGTGATGATCTAGACATGTTAGACATGTCTAGATGTTGTCGAATGCATATTGAAGTGTTTAGAAACACATTGGGATATTTGATTTTGTTAAAAACTTGGTTTTGTAGAAACTTACTATTTATGGAAACTTTTGTAAATCAAAAGAGGGCTTTTGATGTTTTTCAATGATTTGATGAACTTTGATCTTTGAAATATGTTTAGAAATGATTTTTAACATACTTAGAAACTTCGTTTTGTGAAAACGAGCTTTTGAACAAATACTTACTATTTTAGGAAACTTTATTTGGGTAAAACGACATAAATGGTGATTTATGCGCAAGCAACATGTTTTAAGAGTTTAAACGTGTTTTACAATCATATTAGGAGTATTAACTTTATGAAATGGGATTTCATAACCACACTTTCCTAAATTAGAAACTTTCTAAAAATGGTAACTTGCGATTAGAGTCATAGGATGCATTTGGGTGTCTTATGTGCATTAAGGCACATAAACACAACAATCGTGTCACCAACGATTCGTCGAGTCTCACTAGACAACACACACTCGGTTAAGCACACCGACACTTGGAGTTGTATGGGATACAACATAACACAGAACACATACTCACACCTATATGGTTATAGGTGCATACTAGCAGGTGCTAGCTCTTTTAAGACGCGAACCCACATACACACCGGGACTGCTGTAACAGGTGAGTTCACGGCCCCTTTTTCTATTTTCTACCTTTGGGGGAGAAAACATTGCATACAAACTACTTTTGAACAACTTACACACTTTTGGTTTCTTTCGTACATGCTAATATCGTATATGCATATGTGTGGCATTCATCCACAAAACTGATAAGTCCTCATTAAACACATCTCGAACCGTTAGTAGCGCGTGGCGCTTAGCGTGGTAATTCTGAATTGTACTGTTTGGGTCTGACAAGCCCCACTGTTGCGAGCCGTATGGCCACCCCAACTGGAGGTCGGAACAGTGCATAATTGACCAAAACAACATTTACCATATCTTGGATGGATATGGCGGGAGGCAGCATGTTAGCTTCGGTTGCGAACCCGCATATGGTATAACACATATTGACTAGCTATCAATTGATATTGCATTGTATTGAAAAGTAGACCCGCAACATTTACTTTAAACATTTTGATGTTTACTGCTGATTACAAACATGTGCTCTCACCAACCTTTGTGTTGACCCTTTTACTCGCATGTTTTCTCAGGTAGCTAAGGCATGCACTTGAGGATAGGATGCTAGGATGGAGTCCCATGCATCGATATCGTTGTCTTAGGATTTGAGAACAACTATCATTTTGTTTTATTGTATTGTAAACAATTTAAATCGCTTCCGCACTATTTCTTAAATGTCGTTTTGAAAACTAATTTAGTTAACGCTTCCGCTATCTATGAATGTTAATCTGTTTTGATAACCTACACTTACTTCCGCAACTCTGATTTTACAAACTGTTTTATCCAAGTTATTGGATGTACGTATGAAACCGGACATATAGGTCTCGCATGTTGTGTGACCGGAGACTGCGATCCTGACAATCTGTTGTTGCTCGCGCCCCAAAAGGGACGGGATTTCTCGGGGTGCGACATCGGGTGAATCGGTCACCGGTTACGTATAACGCATTGCTTACTTAAGTTTATGTTCGTGATCGTGTTTGTTTCCGTGTTCGTGTTCGTGCTGAACAACCCCCTGTTGTTATGTTTGTTCACGTTTGACCATGTTTGTTCATGTTTGACTGTGTTTGACCGTGTCAAAGTCAACGACCCGTTGGTGAACCGTGTGTTTGTTAGAGTTCGTGTTATGTTCGTTATTGTTCACGTATTGCATTATAACACGTAAGTCACGTTAATGGACACCTTACTATTTATAGTAAGTTTCCATTTTTAGCAAGTTTCAACAATACACGTTTTAATAGTTCTAGCATGCTCATTAATTCTAAGTGATAATTTAACACTTAGCACGTTGTTACATACGATCAAAGAAACACGTAAGTCCATTTTTAGAAATTAAAGTTTCCTAAAATAGAAAGTTTCTATATTTGACGTGTTTAATATAGAAAAATCACACAACCTTTCACATAGCATTATATTACATCATTTTAAGTCATTTAGCATCAACCAAACGGGGCCTATGTTTATATTTCATGAAATCATCAAATAAAGTTTCTATAAATAGAAAGTTTGCAATAACTTGTTATTTTGATCGAATCAAATCAAATCACAGCATTTGCTAATAATCTTATTGTTAACCTTAAACCCATTATTTCAATCTATCTATTTCACCAAAATCATCATTTAACATGATTATGTACAACTAAAGTTACTAAAAATAGCAATTATGCCCAAATATCTATTAAATGGCCATATTAAAATTTCTAATCCATCTTTTATGCAAATAACACCATCTTTTATTATATTAACATGTTTATTTTACCAACATCATCATCATCTAACACCAATATTGTAACCAAAGTTACCATTTATGCCAATAATGCCCAAATCTGTAACACCCCGACCGATGGTGGAAACATCGGGGCGGCACGAAGTGTAGATTGTTCATAACACAAGGTATAAAGTTGTAAATTGTTCAAACATTAAATTCAAACATTTATTACATTGATTCAAATTCTCAAACCCTAACTATTACATCGTTACAATTCTAATACATTAAATACAAATTAAATGTAAGCTAATCCAAGCTCGTTAATATAGCTAACTTGTCATTTCCACCTGAAACATGTTTAAAATCAAGTGTCAACTACGAATAGTTGGTGAGTTTCATAGGTTTGAATACTCACACCAAAATATGTTTACAAAAATGTTATAAATGATGTCATATATGAACACAAAGCATAATGAACATAGTTAAAATGAACTAACAAGTAAAGCAGATCATCAATGTTAACAAATGATGTTTGACCAATGTTTAGCACTACAAACGATGCTCAAAGCTAGCAAACTATCACCGTGGGCTTCCCCCGAAGGGTAAATCAAACAACGGTGGGATGGTCGGTCCAATAGATCTATCATAGTCACTAAAATGAATGTGGTCAATACCTATCCTTAACTAAAGTTCACAAACTATAAAGCCATTAGCTAAGTTCACATAAAAATGTTTAAAAGTTAAGATAAGTTCAATGATAACATGTTTCACCCCAAAAGTTCAAAACAACTAAAAGAGGGGCTATGAAGACTCACCTTAGTATGTGAGGTAGTCTTTGCAATAGTTGTTCAAGTATAGTTCAACAATATTCAACACAAATTCAATGTTCACCTAAATAGTTCAATAGGCATATGTTAACACAACTATGTTTTTCTATGGACTTATCTAAGTTCTAAATGGATCCACGGTTCGATTTGTTTTGAATAGATAATCTAGCAACTTATTATGATTTATAAAGGTGAAATAATGTTTATAATATTTAAATTTTCTTATGTTTCATAAATTATAATTTAGAAGTATTGAAATGTAACTTATTTTATATTTAACCACAATAATAGAAAGAATTGTTTTATAGTTTTTAAATCTTTAAATGATGTTAACTAATAATTTAGTGTATTTTGTTAAATCATGTAATAATAAGTTGTAAAAAAAATTTAAATAGAATTTATAGTATTTATTTTATATTTCAACATAGACTATTTAAAATTTCATTATGAAAAACATTTGTAAATAATCTAGATTTATAGTTTGTGAACTTTAGTTAAGGATAGGCATTGACCACATTCATTTTAGTGACTATGATAGATCTATTGGACCGACCATCCCACCGTTGTTTGATTTACCCTTCGGGGGAAGCCCGCGGTGATAGTTTGCTAGCTTTGAGCATTGTTTGTAGTGCTAAACATTGGTCAAACATCATTTGTTAACATTGATGATCTGCTTTACTTGTTAGTTCATTTTAACTATGTTCATTATGCTTTGTGTTCATATATGACATCATTTATAACATTTTTGTAAACATATTTTGGTGTGAGTATTCAAACCTATGAAACTCACCAACTATTCGTAGTTGACACTTGATTTTAAACATGTTTCAGGTGGAAATGACAAGTTAGCTATATTAACGAGCTTGGATTAGCTTACATTTAATTTGTATTTAATGTATTAGAATTGTAACGATGTAATAGTTAGGGTTTGAGAATTTGAATCAATGTAATAAATGTTTGAATTTAATGTTTGAACAATTTACAACTTTATACCTTGTGCTATGAACAATCTACACTTCGTGCCGCCCCGATGTTTCCGCCATCGGTCGGGGTAGGAGTTGAGGAAAGTCGTTTTCT
Source organism: Mikania micrantha (assembly GCA_009363875.1). Lineage (NCBI taxonomy): Eukaryota > Viridiplantae > Streptophyta > Magnoliopsida > Asterales > Asteraceae > Mikania > Mikania micrantha. Next base: position 69,404,851 of record CM018681.1, on the reverse strand, counting down.
ATCGTTAGTTACTTAGGGGCTGTTTGTTTTTTGAGAAAACGTCTGCGAAGGTCTGCGAAACCTCTTTTGTCTACACCCTGCAGACCAAGGAAAGATGTAGGGTGTTTGTTTTCTCGCAGACATTTCATTAAAAAACGTCTGCGAAACCTCTTTTCTTTGCAGACATGGTTCAACATCTTCTTGGATCTTCAAACCTCTTCTAGGTTTTTTCCTCCTCATTCCCGAACTCCATCTCGTCTCTCCATCACCGGCGTGCTGCTCCACCACCACTGCTCCACCGCCGCTCCTCCACCGCATGCTGCTCCTCCACCGCCGTCGCCATCCACAGCCTAGCCTCCCACCGCCAATCGCGACGCCCCCTTCTTTCTTCCCGATCGGCGACCAGAAGCGAACCCTAGCCGGCCTCCACCGATATCCCCCTCAAGCCACCGCCGCCGTCGTCGCCCTCCACAATTGAACCCTTCGCATCCCGTCGTCGTCGCCCTCCACAGTCGAACCCTAGAGTCGCGGTGGTGATGGTGATAGTCTCAATTGCATCCCGTCGTCGAACCCTTTGCATCCCTTCGTCGGATGAAACCCTAGAGACGCGGTGGTGATGGTGACAGCCTCATCGACGGTCGATGGTGGGTGGAGGGGGACGATCGGAGGTGATGGTGATAGTGGAACACGATCGGAGGATCGGTGGCCGGTGGGGTTGGGGGACGGTGGGTTGGGTTTTCTTATGAAGAGGTTTTTTGTTTGAAGATGTTTTTGGAAAACAAACACCCCAAAAAACTCTTCTTGCAGAGGTTTGGTCCACCTCTTCTGCAAAAGAGGTTTGCAGATGTGGTCCGCAGATTGCAGACATTTTACCTCTTAAAAAACAAACACCACCTTAAATTTGAACTACTAAATGGGATCCATTTAAATAACTGACTTCTGGATTTCATAAGTTGAAATTAGAAATTACAATTTGAAAAATTGGAGTAGTCTGTTTTGCAGCATGCTACTTAGAATTATAGCAGTTGACAACCTTTTGCAATTGCTTCTTAACAAAGCATTACAGTAGTTTCATTCAACTCCTAGGAGTTAAAAATTAGATCGACATGATCTTTTAGCTATGCTTCAATCGTTTTTGGTTTTCTTAACATTTTTTACAACGATATAACTTATTTATGATTTTCGAATATGCTATCATGACATGCTCTTTAAACTATAGATTTTTTTTCTTTAATATTATATACGATTTAATTTTTTACAATAATTTTCCTTTGTTAATTTAAAAGATATATATAATCATGGGCTACATCGACCGACAGTTGCGTGTTGTTCGTGATGTTGGTTGAATCTGATTCGGTAAAACGATGAAATACCAATGGATTAACATAGGAAACTTACTTGTTGGAATTGATATCTTTGATGCAGAAGAAGATGCCATGATTTCCTTTATGTTGTTGCCAATTTGATGGTTTTAATAAGAACAGAGAATATCAATTTTGTTATGGGTGTTCTTATTGTTTTCCCTTGTGCGTTCTCTTATTTAGGGTTAAGCAACACTAAAGGGAAATCCCTTTTATATATGTGTGTTGTATTATCATCAAATACAACTTAGACAAAGTGTAGTGACCATTTTTGTTAATATGTGAAAGTTAAATAAATGAGTAGGCCATATTATGTTATAAGGGTTCTAACACGTGAAGAATGAGGCCGAGGCCAACATCGATTGGAAAACATTTCTCCATTATATAACAATTTTTTATATATGTTTTGATCTCTAAAACCAAGTTGTAGTAACTTGATACATCTCTATTATGTACCTAAGACGCAACGAACATAATGAAATTCGTAAACACGTTGCACCACATGATTTCGCTTAGAAGGCACTAGACAAAATAATGTTTTATATCTACGTTTCAATTTCAATAATCAATCAGTTGCAATCTCATATGTTTCTTTTAATCGAACCACCATGTCGTAAAACGTGAGTTTTAAGTGTATCGTTCTGCCAGGTTGCTTTTCTAGTTTACAATTAAAAACTAATGTTAATTAGTATCATCGTCATTGACGTGATGTTAAGGCCATGTTTAGGATTGCTTATTTATCTCCAAAAGGATTTTTTGTCAAAAGTGCTTAATAACTTATGACTTTTTGAAATGGAGCTTTTAAAAATGTGTTTGGATTAGTTTTTTCAAAATTAATTTTCAAAATGACCAAAAAGGACATTTTTTTTATTGACATTATTTAATATTATTAGGTAAAGGGTAAAAGTGAGGTAGATTTGTAATTTTATGTCAATAAGTCATAAGTTATTTTGAAAAGCTAGAATTTTTAGCTTTTAAAAAACAACTTATCACCCTTTTATAAAAAGTCATTTTCAGAAGTCCTTTTAGGTTTGACAAACAACTTATTGACTTATTGGCCAATAATTCAATAAGTAGTTTTTAAATGAAATCCCAAACATGGCCTAAATAAGCAAATAGGATGATCAACGAACAGTGATGGGTAGGCTGCTACAAATTCTAGGCTCAAAACAATTCATCCACCGCATCTTCAACCTCGAACAATTCATTCCATTCCCCCGAAATCACTTCCCAAATCACATGACCCAAGGCTGGAAGCAAAAGATGATCGTCTAGGGTTAATCCATTTCTCATTCTCCATTGGTGTTTAGATTTTCTGTTCATCATCACCCAAACGTAAGTGCTTCAATTTATGCATATTTTTGATGTTAGTTAGGTAAATTTAGGGTTTCTTTATCTCTCTCTCTCTCTCTATATATATGCTTGACACGATGTACCATTCTATCTCGCATTCCCCAAATTGCAATTGCAACCCCTCTTCTCCCAATTGCAATTGCATTCCCTCTTCACCGCCACAATCGGAATTACGTGGCTGACTTTTTTATAAGAGTGTCATAAAACAGTGTTCTTGACATAGCCCTTGGTTATTTTCCTTAGTTAAACTGCTGCTTTACATCAACAACATGTAAATGAGCAACAACATGCACAATTATTTTGCTTATTAAGTTTGTCTACCAATTAGATTTAAAGTAAACCATATATGTGTAGATATTTTTTTTGGATCTCCCATTGAACGAGTGGAGTAGTGGACCATAATGTACATACTCTTTTTAGTTCATTTGAAACCGAGTTTAAATAACCAAAAGGATAATAGTTAGCCGAGACTGGAATCAATCGCAACACAATGGCACCTTTTGTTATGAAGATGTGATCTTATCCACCGATGGATCTTGTTCTAAGCCCAACCCTCTTTCATGGTTGATTTTTGTTTTCTTTGTTAGTTATTTTAGTTTTACTTAAAGTGCAGTTTACATAATATAGAGTTAATTCAAGCGACAACATGATGCTTTATTGTTTTGCAAGATTTGGTTTTACTTGCATTTGAATCTGTCAATATTTAAACAAGCTCTTTATTTAGTATTATAAATTCTCCATACATAAATAAAATCCATAAAGAAACCTTAGTTATATGAAAAATACAAAATTCATTTACTTTGATGGATTTAGTTTAGAAATTCAATGAGTACCAAATTTGCAGACAAGAAAAAATGTTCATATTCTCACTGTTAATGCCAAGGACAGGGACATTTCTTAGCAAACACCCACTTGAAATTCATTTCTAATCAAGTAATGCTGAAAATGCGCTACCATACCACATATAAGTTGACCTCTTTTGGTATAACATAGTTCTGAAAGTGTTGATTTATGTTTTTTGACCGGAGAAGCTATAAGATGCAAGGTGCTTTCTCATGACAATGCTATACTTGATGTATATTAAATAAAGGTACATGAAGTTTCAACCGTTTTATGTTTTCAAATAATTTGAATCAAGTGAAACAATAACTAAAATGTTATATGTAAATTCCATTTCATAGTTGAAAAGTTATTTAATGTGTTTCCAATAGCAGCCTCTTTAACTTCACACACGACCTCAACAACCATAAAATTCTAACAGACTTGTACACTTTAAACTTTTTAAAGATATTTTAAAATGTCTTTTCATATTATATTGGAAAAGTAATAAACACTGTTGACAATGATTTCTTTCACAACTTTTATTCAAATGAATAAGCAATTATCAGTGTTGAGTATTTGGTTAAACCTGTTTTATATGTGTGTGTGTGTGTGTATTTGTGATTTGATTATTTAGGCTAACTGAGATGAATGCAAAGCTATTGATTGTGATTTTCACGTATTGCAATAATCACTATAAAGAACACAATTCAAATAAATCTTCCTAAACATTGATTTTGCAATTTGGGCGTTTCATGGAATGGCAAATTAACTTTAAATGCTATAATTATTGTGATTATTATGTCTGATATTTACTTGCATCAGGAAACAAAATGGAGAACATTACTGCTACTACAAGAACCAAAAGATCAACTTGCAATTCTTGAAAATATAAGTACACGAATTTATCTTATATACACTTTCTCATGCAATTGTGGAGTTCATAGACTAAGGTGATGGAAGAAATATTGCTATTGAAGAAGATGTGGATGAAATTGATGGAAGTAGGAGTTGCACACTAAAACTGATGTCAAGCGGTTTAACTAAGGAAAATAACCAAAGGCTATGTCAAGAACATTGTTTTATGACCCTTTTATAAATTAGTCAATCAAGTAATTCTGATTGTGGCGGAGAAGAGGGAATGCAATTGCAATTGGGGGAATATTATATCGAATGAACTCTTGATTAAGGCATTTCTGAAAAAGTTAAAAACTCTAAGGACGTTCAAACTAAACACCTTTTTGACTAAGTAGGCATTGATTGGTTATTTGCTATAACAGAGTTTTTTTCAGCCGCTACGTGCCGGGTACAAATACTAGTTAGTTTATATTAGTCACACGGGGCATCTGAATCTCAGGGGCAACCCTACTCACATGTGAACATGTCTGTCAGTGGTCATCGACTTATAACCGAGGGTGAAGTAATCCTAGTTGTTCCTATTGTGAAGTGGTCGTTGTTGATGCATTAGTGATAATGTCAATTGGTGATCATAGACAATATCAATCATGAATATGTCACAAATTCATTTTTAAAGCTTTTAGTCACAGCCTAGTTTTCACATGGATGTCACCGCTAAATCGTTGATAGAACATGTTTTGTAATATTTCATATGAAGTCTGCAAAGCTGATTAAATTAACTTCAAGTTACAATTCAGTTTATAAAACAACACTAAATCAGTTAATCATCGACAGCCTTTTGCTTCAATGCCGACATTTAAAGGAATTCAACCAAATTCTTTCTCAAATTATCATCACTGGGTTCATCAAAGATACATATGCAGCAAGCAGGATTCATAACTTTTCTGCATCCCAATCTTCAATCATCAATGTCCATTACTCCCGTAAGATATTTGATCAAATCGAGAACTCAAACGGGTTTATCTATAACACAATGATGCGATCTTACTTACAGGTAAATCATCCAAAAGAAACTGTTTTTCTTTACATGTTGATGTTGAAGAACAAGGACAATGCTTACCCCGATAGCTACACGTACCCTCTGTTGGTTCAAGCGTGCATCGCTAGGTGTTCGGTTTTGGAGGGAAAAGAGATACATGATCATGTGGTGAAAATGGGTTTTGATTCAGATGTTTATGCGCGCAACACTTTGATTAATATGTATGTTGTTTGTGGCGAGATACTGGATGCACGGAAGGTGTTTGATGAAAGTCCTGTGAGTGATTCAGTTTCCTGGAATTCAATATTGGCAGGGTATGTTCAGATGGGTAATGTAGAAGAAGCAAAGTTGATATTTGATCAGATGCCTGAAAAGAATATAATTGCATCAAATTCCATGATCGTGTTGTTTGGTCGATTTGGACATATCACGGAAGCTTATCGGTTATTTGTTGAAATGAAAGCTAAAGATCTCATTTCTTGGACTGCAATGATCAGTTGTTATGAGCAAAAAGGTATGTATCATGAGGCATTGATTTTGTTTATTGAAATGAATCGAACTGGAATTAATATTGATGAAGTTGTAGCGATCAGTGTTCTTTCTGCCTGTGCTCACATGTCGGTTCCTAAAACAGGAGCATCCATCCATGGATTAGTTATAACAAGAGGAACATCATCTTATGTTAACATCCATAATGCTTTGATTCACATGTACTCCACTTGTGCAGATATAGCAGCTGCAGAGAGACTCTTTAATTCAAGTTCCCACAAGGATATTGTTTCTTGGAACTCTATGATCTCTGGCTATTCAAAATGCGGTTCACTCAAGGACGCACATGAATTGTTTGATAAAATGCCTGTAAAGGACGTGGTCTCATGGAGTGCGCTAATATCGGGTCACTCACAAGCTGGTATGTTTGATGAGACCATAGCATTGTTCCAGGAGATGATGCTTCATGGTCAAATCAAGCCTGATGAGACCATTTTGGTCAGTGTCATCTCGGCTTGCACTCGTTTAGCTGCTCTTGATCAAGGTACATGGATTCACACGTATATCAAAAAGAACAGTTTAGAGGTTAATTCTGTTCTTGGTACTACACTTATAGACATGTACATGAAGCTAGGGTGTGTAGAAAATGCAAAAGAAGTTTTTTATAAATTGGATAAGAAAGGAGTATCGTCTTGGAATGCTTTAATTCTTGGGCTTGCCATGAATGGCCAGGTTGAGAAATCACTTGAAATGTTCTCAGAAATGCAAAGATCTGGTGTTGTTCCTAATGAGATAACGTTCATGGCGGTTCTTGGTGGTTGCCGCCACATGGGATTGGTGGACAAGGGGCGCCACCACTTTGATTCTATGATCAATAACCACAAAATTGAGCCAAATGTTAAACATTACGGATGCATGGTTGATCTTCTTGGGCGTGCAGGCTTGTTAAAAGAAGCCGAAGAACTAATTGAAAGTATGCCCATGGCGCCAGATGTTGCTACATGGGGTGCCCTGCTTGGGGCGTGTAAGAAACATGGTGCTAATGAAATGGGAGAGAGGGTTGGGTTGAAGCTCATAGAGCTTCAACCCGATCATGACGGTTTCCATGTTCTTTTATCAAATATATACGCTTCAAAAGGAAGTTGGGATGACATGGCAGAAATACGAGGGACAATGATTGAAAAAAATGTTGTTAAAACACCCGGTTGCAGCATAATTGAAGCCAATGGGATAGTGCATGAATTTTTAGCTGGGGACACAGGACACCCTCGGATTCATGAAATCGAGGAAATGTTGGATGTGATAACTGAAAGGGTGAAGATGATTGGTTATGCCCCGAATACGAGTGAGGTCTCTTTTGATATTGATGATGAAGAGAAGGAAACAACACTTTTTCGGCATAGTGAAAAGCTTGCAATTGCTTTTGGGCTACTTGTTACCGATCCTCCAACTCCTATTAGAATAATGAAGAACTTGCGGATATGTAATGATTGTCATGCGCTTGCAAAGCTTGTCTCTAAAGCATTTGATCGGGAAATAGTGGTGAGGGATCGGCATGTATTTCACCACTTTAGGCAGGGTTCTTGTTCATGTATGGAATATTGGTAACAACTCTTATAAACTTATTTACAAATGGGTGGCTATATTTTACTTGGAACGGGTCGAATACAAAAACAGTTTTCAAAACACAAGTTTTCAATGTGTAAGCATGATTTGGAGAAATATGTAGTTTTAAAAATTTAAAGGAAGATATATGCATTTGCCCTTCGTTTTACCATCTTGAGTAATGAAGTGTGATGGAGAAAGCAAAAAAGGTTGGTCCTTCTGTCATCTTCTCTGTGAACACAGGTAAAGAATTATTCTGATTTCTAACTAGGCGCATAGTTTATTAAAGATACTGTCTGACTATCAGTTTTTTTGCCAGATCAGCATAAGCTGTCAATTCTGGAATCGAACAGCAATTCCAGGTAACTAACCTCATGATCAATCACATTTGAGCTTAGCTTTATGCTATCAATATGAAAAGATTTCTTTTATGATCTTTTTTTTTTTTTTTTTCCAATTTAGTCATTGAATTTGTGATTTTCAAGTTTTAAAGTTGTTTCCTTCTTGATAGCACTTGGCAAATCTAGACAAGATAATCTCACTAGTTTTTAAGAGGATCAAAATCAAATCTGTATTTTTTTTATTTTTTTATTTTATTTTTTACTTTGGGAATTCACTTACGTGACAACGCCCCGGGTCTTCTCAATACCCGACTAACTGGGAGGAATAGGAAGCAACCGGCTTGGTTGCCATTCACTTTATAAAATCAAGAGTGTGGCACATCTTCGGTAGAATATTAATGACAATTGGTGCAAGTATGATAGGGGATTCACATTTATTTTATTGTTATTATTATTTATTTATTTTTATCTTAAATTTATAAAAGCATAGAGTTGGGTTGAGTTTAAAATTTAAATGGTAAATCATTAGAGTTTTAAGTGTTGAAATGAAAGGATGGAGCCTAATTTTTTTTTTTTTTACAGCAAATATCGGGTCACCTAGGATCATCCTAACAAATAGGTCATTCTTGCGTTCGAAAAACGAAGTGTGGTGACCTGATCTACCTGTCAAAGAGGAAACCCATCATTAGGAAAACTTCTTGGCTTAACCCTGAGTAATGTTTGTTCTAGATGAGAATTTAACCCAATGCATCTCATAAGAAAAGTTAAGGTAGATTGATGTCAAGAATTGTTGTAAAAACGTGTATAAACCGAGAATTCTTGTGTTTCATGACATTTATTTCTTAACTAGGGGTTTACCCGTACATTGTCGCGGTAACCCCATATTAATGCAAAAAACGGTATCTAATCAATTAAAATTATGTCAAAAAATATATTAAGTCATTCGCATTCATAAAATCGCTATTTTTTTAATGGGCATCAATATTTAATTTAAGAATTGTTAATGTTATTTATTAATTATTATTGTTATTTAATAGTATTGTTGGTATTAGTTATTTAATTTATACATGCGTCCAAAATTTTATTCTCTTATTGCACTGGAATCATGACAGATTAATTGTTGGCTCTAAAGTAAACAAAAAAGTGGTTGCAACGACTATCAATCCATCATAAAACATTAAATCAAATTGTGTGTAAAAGGTTTCACTATTAGTTAATTAATTATTATTATTATTTAATTGTTATATAATAATTAGTTTTAGTATTATATAATAATGATCAATATTATTAATTGTTAATTATAATTACGGCTTGTAGTCGCCTTTTAGACTCATCCTGCCGTAGTGACAGAATCACGAATATCAAAACATAAGCAAAAAACTAATTGCAACAGCTGTTAATCCATCCTAAAACAATAAATCAAAACGCATGCAACAGTTTTGACTATTAGTTAATTGATTATTATTTAATTATTATAAAGCAATTAGTATATTAGTATTTTTTTTTTCTTTGAACGGCATGGTATGACCACACCTAAGACGAAATTTCAACCGTCCCCTCGAATTTGACGCTCAGGGGCGTATGCCCGAGCTTACCCAGAAGGAACCTCACAACTGGGTAAACCCCCTGAACTTGCTTTAGCAAATATGCTTCGCTCCGGATTCAAACCCATGACCTCTAATATAGAAATTTTTTATTAATTTTTGTTATTATGGCTGTAGCCGTCGTTTTCTTTGACCGAACGTTGTAAATTATATAATTATTAATATTTAATTAGTATTATTAATATATAATAATCATTATTTAATTATTATTAATATTAATTATTATTACTATGCACTCGTAATGATGTCATTTGCCTTTTGTATATATAGTAATGAAAGATCGAAACTCGGCCCGAGACCGGTTTTGTTAAAAAACCAAGACCGAAGACCATTTAAATAACTTATTACCGGTCTGGTTACCGGGTAAAACCGGTTCGGTTATCCGAGTTTTACCATAAACCCGATTTTGTGCTCACCCCTATATACACCATTGTATCAATATCTATACCATCCGCTAATATTATATAATAATTATTAATTCATTAAATTATTTCTTGTCGCACAAAGTTTCCTCGTCCGGCCGTTTTCTTTGACTTATACCACATCTAGAAATAATTAACAATATTTAATTAATATAAATATTATATAATAATTATTATTTAATTATTATTAATATTTAATTATTATTACTATTCACTCGTAATTATTTGATTTGTAAAATGTATATATAGTTTCTTGTCGCACAGTTTCCTCATTCGGTTGTTTTCTTTGACTTATACCACATCTAGAAATCATTATTAATATTTAATTATTATTACTATTCACTCGCAATGATTTCGTTTGTAAAATGTATATATAGTAATTATACAAACAGCTAAATCAGACATATAGATTCGGGATAATTGTATATTTCCTCTTGTAAATATGATCAATTAGATTTTAATAAAAGTAAAATTTTAGTCATATATATCTCCTCCATAAACTTGGTCAATCTACCTCTACCTATATACTAATAAATAAATGTTTTTATTGCCACGTGGTATGTTCTTAGAGCATTTCAACCTGTGTTTTCCTTCTCTCCCCCCTATAAAATACATCTAATTTTAAATAATAATATTAAATATTTTTTGTACATTTTTAAAATAAAAAAGATTTTTTAATACATTAAAATATATTAATATATAAAACGCATTTTTTATAAAAAAATTATTATAAAATTTTCAAAAACAATTATTTGAAACAAAATGTTTTAAGAAAAACAAACTTTTGTTAGTTAGTGTTTAAAAAAATAATATTATTATTTTAATGCTTAAAATATTCAATCATAAGAAATTGTAATCGTATTTTATATTAAAAGTTATTTTATATTTTCTAAATTTTCATTGACAATTATTTGTTATATTTCTTTATTTAACCAATGTAATATATCGGGAAGTAACCTAGTTACCTATATGCTGATCCCAATTTTAATTTTATATATATATATATATATATATATATATATACATACGTGTATATGTTTGCATATATACTTTTTTAGCTTTCTTTTTATTAAAAATAGCTTAAAAATGACTATTTTACTCTTGTGTTTACTAATTGGTGTAGAGCTAAATTAAGCTCGGATTTCTCTTGCCTCTAGTAGTCTAGCTTGGCTCGTTTTAAGCTTAATTTCCAAAGTTTTAGTTTGGCTCTTGAAATTTATTCAATCTTGAGCTTGGCATATATAAATTAATATATATTTTTTAAAGTGTTTATATTTTGTATATTACACGTGCTGAAGAAAATATAATAAGTATTTAGAAATGAAAAAATAAAAATCAAAAAATGTTTTTTATTATAAAATATTATTAAAATCATGTAAAATACTTTGATTAATAAATAATAATATTATTTTTTTAATCATTCATATTTTTTTTTCCTTCCGACTTTTGGGTTTTAGACTTTTAGTGATTTGTTTACATTTAGCCTCTTATGTTCTTTCAGCTTTTTTTTCCCTCGTTATTTACCTTTTGTAATTGTTACTAATATTATAATGAAAAATGGCTCATATTCACAAACTACATTATGGTCGTAGCTTCTTGGATGGACCTCTCATAAATGAAGTAGTTTCTTGGTAAAAGAGGTTAAATTCAAATTCAAGTGTAATGACCTTTAAGGTTGACTTTGAAAAGTTGTTCGACTCACTAAACTGGAACTTTCTCATGATAATTATGAAGTGTATGAATTTCCCAAAAACAAACTAACAAACTTAACCAGTATATTTTCACTCTTTAGTAGGATTTGTGGGGAATAATGGAGACAAACTTTAGCCTCTATCCTAGTTGGGATAGAGAGGCTTCTCCGAATGAGTCTCCGGCTCAATGTTATCGTTTGAAATTAATCATCCCAACATTTTTAATGTTATTTTCAAAAAATAAGTAAAATAACGTTAAAATTAGTGTAATTTTACTTTAAGTGCATTATATAAGTGCATTATAAATGAGGCGTATATAAACTTTCCCTTAGAGATGGGTAAATTGGATCTCGTGCTTTCTATCATCGACTAGATCATCAATACTAGTTAATGGCACTCTGACCAAAGAGCTTGTAATCAAGAAAGGTGTTAGACAAGGAGACCGGAGACCCTCTCTCTCCTTTTCTTTTCATCATAGCCATGGAAGCTTTGGAGGTTGTAATGAATCAAACGTGTAAAATGGGAATCTTTCATGGGATAAAATAGCCAAAGGAAGGCCCTGTTATTTCCCATCTCTTCTTTGCGGATGATGCGATATTCCTTGGTGAGGTTACCACCTCTAACATGAAAATTTTGGTAAGAATATTAAGATGCTTTAAAATTGCTTTAGGTCTTTAGGATTGGTATTGATGAAGACCAAAATTGCCTCCTTGGTTCAATGCTCACGGTGCAACACTAGCTCTCTCTCCATTGTTTACCTCATCATGTCCATTGGTGCCAATATTCTTGTATGGTGGAAGGAGTAAACTCATAAGGTTTGTACTTGTAGTCTCCCAGTTTATTACCTCTTGCTGTTTAACTAAGGCACCTCTTTATGTTATTGAATCATTGGAAAGAATCATTGTTGGCCATAATTGTTCAATCCAAGTTAACGGGTCAAAAGTGTTATTAGTTTAAAGTATTTTTTTTGAGTGTATTATGTATATGTACTTAGTTTATGGTATATTGTGTCAAGATAGAAACCTTGTAACTGTGGTTAGGGTTATATTATATACACCCAACCATTATTTGTTGTAATGTTTTATCGATTACATTACAAAGATGATTTCTTGATCAGGAAAAAATTGATTTCTTGATTTCTGGATGCAACGATGATTTCCTGGATCGATTCGAGCCTTCGGCTCACATACCAATTGGTTGGGTATATATAATATAACCCTAACCACATTTACAAGGTTTCTATCTTGACACAATATACCCTAAACTAATTAAAGAAGATGACATTTATCACAAAGGAAGGAAGCCAAAGTTTAGAGATAATGAATGCTAGAAAGACGAAGATGAAGGCTCAAACTTGGGTCAACAATTATGGAGGTGAATGTTAGCCTTAATTGTTTAAACCATGTTAGAAAAAGTTAATAATTCACTTATGTAATTAGTCAAAAAGTCTTGTGTTTATGTCCATTATGTAAATATGTAAATGTCAAGGGTCTTAGTGTGTTATAAGTCAAAAGTTAGAAAGTCTCCTAGGGTTATAAATACCCATCAAAAGTCTGTAAACCACATACACATATTGATCATCGAACATCAGAAGATTCATACGTGTTCAATTCAAAGTTCTTAGTTTTACAATTGTGTGTTCATTTGAGATCTTGGGCATCAATCATAAGATGCTTTTTATGGGGTGGCTCGAATGAAATCAGCAATATTAATTGAATTGCTTGGGATAGATTGTTGTCTCGTAAGATCAATGGTGATCTTGGTATCGACTCATTTAGAACATCCAATATTGGTCATCTTTGTAAATGGTGGTGGATGGTAAAAACTGAGCAGGAGAGCTGTTGGTTTCGGGTTGTCTCGATGATGCACGATAATCCGAGAGGGATGTCATCAATGCCACTCAATGTTTCCTTAACATGTACTTGGAAGAATGTGTGGACTTCAACTTGCTCAAACTATCTATAAATGTGGGCGATTTGATAAAGAATGGAGTTCGTGACTTCTCTAATAAAAAGGAGATTTATAATTGAAAACAATATGTTTTCCCACTATGGCAATTATTACTAGGATTGTTCACGAGTCGAACCGAACATTCCACTGGGAGCAATAATTTCCAAGAACATTGAGCATACCTTTGATCGTGCTCGGTTTGTTTGCAAAAAGAATCGAACCAAACCAAATTCTTTTCAACTAAGCCGAAATCGAACGAGCGTATTTTTGATCCAAACATTTCCTTGTATACATGCTAAAACTAGTCAGTTTTTATTAGTAAAATCCAAGATTATAAATGTTTTCTTTCTTTTCCAAACATCTTACAACTTTCTATTTGTACAACCAACTTTATAATTTTGCGGTTGTGACTTGGGCTGTAAACGAAATGAATATTCAACAAACAGTTCGTGAGCCGTGTGAGGAGAAGTTTGTTTATATTTGTTCGTATAATAGATAAATGAACATGAACGAAACAATTCGTTTATTTAGTTAAACAAACGAACATGAACAGAGGTCATGTTCGTTCATATGTGTTCGTGAACGTTCGGTAATGTGTTTGTTTATGTTTGTGTAACTTCGTTTATGTTCCTTTATTATTATGTTTATTCATTAAATGTGTATTATATGCTTAATTTGTTATCTTTAGTTTAATCATAACAGTTAAACTAGAAATATAGTTATTTGGTATTTGTATCTTGTTAAAAAACATAGTAATATGAAACTAATATTTTTGAAACATTGGTTTAGGGTAATTTCAATTATGGTTATTATTTCTAATTTTTGTTTTGTTTAACTTTATATTTATGTAAACGGATTATCCCTAATATTTAAGATTGACGATATTGATTTTTATTTTTTGCATAATATATGTTCATTTGCGTTCGTAAACCATTCGTGAACCGTTCATGAACAAGTTTAAATCCTTAATGAACAAACACGAACAAGAATTTCAGTTCCATTAGTGTTCTTGCACAAGTTAAATGTTAAACGAATTAACACGAACAAGGGCCCGTTCGCAGTTCGTTTACAGCCGTAGTCGTCACCACAACTATACCAAACACCCCCACGAGGTAGACCAATTGTATAGCTAAACCATTAGAGCTTATTGCATAATGAATTTGGATTTTTTTTATTTTTTTTAACATTATACTTAATCATTATCTTGACTTTAAGTTATAAAAAATTAGAATATATTTGCACATTACTTTTCATATGTGTGATAGTGCAAAACCTTTAACTTTATACATGGCTATATCTTAAAATACTTAACTTTATCATATACATCCCGGGCCATAACCTAATAAAACTTTAATAAGTGTATATAATAATCCAAAACCTTTCATCAACCTTTAATACTTACATATCATATTATCGTGTGGTAACACTAAAATTCGTTTAAAAACATTATTTTCTTTTAAACCAATCTTTTCTTCAAAATTATAACTAGGCCTGGCAAAATGGATGGGTTGAGTTGGGTAACGGGTCAGAACGGGTTCGAGTCAGGATGGGTGCGGGTCAAAGCTGATTTTAAGCAAAATCAGTTCGGGTCTAAAGGGATTGTTCTCAAAAATATCAATTTAGTTTAACTTAAGATATGTTATAAGTAAACAAATAGTTCATTTGGATAATTTTTAACGATTTTTTCAGCAAATATGTTATTAATCATTTTAAATGTTTGAATCTATTGCATTTATATACTTTTTTGGTTACCCGTCTTAACCCGTATTGTGTTTAAGTGCTACCTATCTCAACCCATTCAATATTATGATGTTACTCATTTCAACCCATTATATTACAATTATTTACTCATACCAACCAATTTTCTTTGACATGGGTACAAATTGCCACCTCTAGTTATAACTAACACTTTCCAAATAACTTAGGTAGTTTATATATAAGGTATACCAACGGGCAACCTGACAATCTTTACCCAAAGCAAGATAAACAGGTTGATTTGGGTGAGAAATTATTGTATTTTGGGTTAAAATAAATACAATCATAACGTAGAATGGGTTGAGATGTGTAATACCTTAACACAATGCGAGTCAAGATGGGTAACCTAAAAAGTATAAAATAGAATAAATTTTAAACAGATATAAACTATCAATAATATATTTGATGATAAATTACTAAAGATTATGCAAATAAATAATTTGTTTACTTGCAATTCATTTTGATTTGAATTAAATTGATGTTTTATTAAAACTGACTCATTTAGATCCAAACTAATTTTGCTTAAGACTCATCCTTTTGGTTTTAAGTTTTAACACAACAAAAATAAAGTATAATGGACAATTGACAAAACAAAACAAAATTCATTTAAACCATGGATCTTCAAAACCATTGTTTTAAACTTAGCATGAATAACAACCCATAATAGTTAATAACATGTAAAATAAGAATCATAAAACTCATCTTAGCCTATTTAAAATTTCACTAATAATCTTTGTTACAACTGCACGAACAGGTTCTTCTTGCCCATGAAATAGGAAACATGAAGAGATTGAGAGAAAAAGATAGTCAAAAATATATGATTCGAATTGAGATATCAGATTGTTGCATCCGATGAGTATATATACACATTACATATTTGAAGGTTTAACATATACCCCCTCTAGTTCTAACACTTACACATATTAAACATAAACTATAACTTTGACATACTAACAAATATGCCCCTTGACTTATGATATGATAGAAACACTAACTTTTAAACAAACTTGATTAACAATTAAGGCTAACAGTTCTTTGGCCAAGAAATAATTTGTGTGTGCAAGTTAGAAGGGACGAAGCCCTTCTTTACAGACGATTTTTGGGTTCGGTAGTCCAAAATTGCGTTTGTCAAGACTCAAGAGTTCAAAAATGGGGTTCTAGCCTAGCGAATTGTTTGCATCTGCAATTTGAAAAAACCAAAAGAACCTTTTTTTGTGAATCCCGTTTTGTTATGACTTTGTTTTACACAAAAGTGTATAAAAGTGTACATGCTTTCCTCAAATTCTTTGTAGCATCAATCACAAGTATTGAGAGTGAGAAAACTACCCAACTGCTTGACGATGTCAAAACTAACATGGTAATCATTCACACCCAACCATAACGGTAGAAGTTATGGCATCATATGATTTTCGGATTTGGCGTGTATTCATTGGTGTTGCCAGATCAAACAATAATATCAATATTTAAGACTAATCAAATGTTGTAGAAAAAGTTCCTCTTGGGTTTTTATTTAGTGCTAATAATACAATGTATAACATGGTTCTTACCTTGCCAATGGAATTTTTCTTAAATATGCTACCATTGTTAAATCTTTTATATGCCTGCAAAAGATGAAAAATGTTTTGTTATTTTAAAAAAGATCAAAAAGAAGATAAAAAAGATGTCAAAATGAGCATTTGATATCTGGGGGGGGGGGGGTGGATGGCATATCATTGCAAATTTGACACCTGTTTTGCAAAAGAAATTCAAACAGAACATATGTTTGTTTGATTTTACATAATATGATTTTAAAAGATGAAGGTTTAGCAGTTTTTCAAAACTATGAAGATCAAGACCCGACATATGCACAGAGCATCAGGAAGAGAAACAAGCAAACAACAAGATGATTCATAACAGAGAAACATATTACAATGTAAAAGTGAATTTTGTAGAACATGTGTGGAGGAATTATGATGTTTGAAGTATTGTTTTCAAGAATTGGGATTTTATTTTACAATTTGTTTTATTTTAAGAATTTTTTTAATATTAGCATTTTATTTTTATAATTATTATATGAAATAATTAATAGTAATGATCGACTAACTATTACACAACATCATCATCATTATCACCGGTGGCGGAGCTTGGAATAAGTGAGAAGAGGATGAAACTTTAAAACCCAAAATACATATTAATTTTTTAAAACAAGGGGGAGTGAAACCACTATTTTTAACTAAAAATAGCATTTCGGTCGAAACATTAACACTAAGTGGGGGTAGGGGCGGTCGCCCTCTTAGCCCTAAATGGCTTCGCCCATGACCATCACTAACCATCAGACCCTTTACCGACTATTTCACTCACTTTATACATGACATGCACATTACTTTTATTTATCTAGCGTCACTAACATGACCATAAGTATGCTTAAAACCCAAATGATCTCACTAGCATTAGAGCACATATGTTAGGGTGGATTTGAAGAACTCAAATGGGAGAAATATTATTCTGAATTATAATTGATTCTGCATTGATGCCCTCTTAAGTCTTAAGTGCACAACTCTAACGAACTAACTCTTAGTTTGTTATTTACAAAAATCCCTTTTACTATTCAACAATTACAAATAGAGCCCTACAATACTAATATTGCAAGACTATCATGTGAAAATAAAATCCAACCATGTAAGTAGGAGTGGTTCCATAACAACTAAAAAACACAAACATACATGCATCGATAAAGACAAAACAAAAAAGATGATAAAATACCGCTTGATAAGCTGAGATTAATCAAACATACTTAATATAATAATCATAATATAATAAAACAATTAAATATATAAAGCAAAATAATATAATGTAATATTAATAAGGGATAATTTTGTAGAAATGTAACCAACTTTTTATTTTGTTCCAATCAAGTCACTCAATTTTTTTTTGTCATAACTAATTCATTCAAGTTACTTTTGTGTTTGATTCTATGTTTTTAACTTGAATAGTATGTAATACATATTGATATAAGTTTGAGTGAATAACTTTTTTTAAAAAAAATGACTGATTTGAATCAATAATTATTAATTTTAACTAATATCTGACAAAGGACAAAAAATTAATAATTCATAATTACTTATTCAAGTCAGTCATTTTTAAATAAAAAATTATTCACTCAAATTTATATAAACATGTATTACATACAATTCATGTTAAAAACATAAAATTCAAACACAAAATTAACTTGAATGACTTAATTAGGACAAAAAAAAGTTTGAGTGACTTGAATGTAACAAAATGAAAAGTTGGTTACATTTTTATTAAGTTTTCCCTAATAAAACAAAACATTTAAGAATAATAAAACAATTTAATAATAACTAATAAAACTTGTAATGATCATAATAAAACACTTTAATAATAATTTACTATTGTTCATTTGTTCAAAACATTGTATTTTCAATATATGGTAATATTTTTATACATTTAACATAACATATTAATGTTAATTCAAGTTTTTTAAACACTACATAGAAACAATACTTCAACAATGTTTGACATGATGTCAACGATGCCTTCAAATGTGTTTAATCCGAAAGCAAAGTTGTGTTTTTCTTTACTGTGTATCGGCTCATGGTTTGCATGTTTTTCTTTCTCGCCAATTTCTACAAATTCAAATCCGAGCATGCTCGAATGAATTCGACAGTGAGGATGATGATAAATTCATTATTTATTTAAAATTTACAGTTAGAAGATATTTCATACTAGAATGTGACAATTGTGAAGAAAAATTTGTTGTGTAGCATTTATTGGATTAAAATTAAAGCAAGGGTGTTACAACTAGCTAGTGAGTGTGAGTGTGAGTGTGAAGTGAAATAATACAGAGGATCAAAGGTCAACTCACGCTCTACTCATATACCCATGCCCAAACACGGATGATATTAGGGTATACAAACTACATACAAACAAACAACCACTTGTGGTGATGTGACATCAACTAAAGTTTTATAATATATTTACTATGATATAAATTTGAAATGGGGGAGATGTATGTGTGACTATGTGTGGAATTCTTATGTTCCCAAGCCCCTCAATCAACCTTGACAAATGATCCCACATGCTTTCCAATTTGTTCCAACGCATATACACTAGTGGTGGCAAAATAGGTATCGATAAAATACGATAAGACTTGTTTAACAAAAAATACACTATTTAATTTTATACATTTTTTAAAATAATAGAATTAAAAGGCTAACATTCATCATTTCTCTTTTTTGATACATAAAATATAGAACTGTCAAGTATAAATCATCAAACCAAGTTTTAAACAAGTTGTTTTCATGCTTTATATTTGTATTAATTGTGTCGTCCATGACCTATTAGATATGATAATACATGTTTTGTCAGCCTTACTATACATCAATTTTATACTTCATGGGATCATCAACGGCCGTGGACCACAACTTCGCTTCACGCACGAAGGCATTGCACCACATGGGTTTTATACATCATGGCATCATGTAGCCTATGTGATATGCGACCATATCAAATTTTGATTCCCAAAGAGATGTTATGAGTTTTTTGTGTTTATTAAAACTCCATTTAAAAGAATATTTAATCTACATGAAAATCTGAATATTTAGCATGCAAACATGTTTATTTTTCTATAACACTAGCAGCCATAAGTATTAAACGAAGTCATTAAGTTATATATAAAAAAAAAGAT
Organism: Mikania micrantha; assembly: GCA_009363875.1. NCBI lineage: Eukaryota > Viridiplantae > Streptophyta > Magnoliopsida > Asterales > Asteraceae > Mikania > Mikania micrantha. Next base: position 69,384,898 of record CM018681.1, on the reverse strand, counting down.
ATTTTTAATTTTTTTATAAAATGTCATTCTAAAAAAATATTGGTCCTTTTATAAAATCATTTCTACTTAAATCAAAAATCAATCTGATAAAATCTTTTGCTTTTTAAAGAGCCTAGTTTCCAATTTTTTTATAACAACTTTTACTTTCATAAAAAAATACTTTTTATTTATAAAAAATTCAAATACACATATAGTATTTAGTATTTTGTTAGTAGTGTTATTAATAATTGATTATTTTAATTAGTATAGTTATGTGTTTAGAGACAAACAATCTACATGCATACTTGACTTGAAATCCACACTAAGCACACGTTGCATGGACTACCTAAATGATACCAATTGTAAAGAGATTGGCCAATGGAGAAGCATTAAGATAAAAGAAAATGATAATGGGTTATGACAACCCATCATCTTTTTTTTAAACGGCGAAGGTCTCAATCGTGTGAATTCACTGTTTTCAGGCCATGTCACCAAAGTCTAGTTACATGGACCTCCCATGAGCCACCGCAACCACCCCAGCAGGAAACCCCACTGGTAAAACCCCTGACCCCCCCTCGTAGACCCCTTTTTCACTGCGGGAGGAATTTGAACCCAAGACCTCTCATTTGGAAAAATCTTGGGGTACTCTAACAACATATTAAATGTCAAAGATGACAAATATTTAATGCATAAGATAGCAATCAATCACAAGATAGAAATCAAGAAGGAAATCAATGATGTTTGATATTAGAACATAAGGCAAATAAACAAGGATATAAGAGCCTTATTAGAAAGATAAAAATCAAAGAGCCAGAGCAGACCCAATCCATTTTGTCAACAAGATATATTGGGTAAACAATCAACCACCATAGCAAGAGAAGAGCCTAGCCTATCCTATCCATAAAGCATAGTGACATCAAATAGCAAGAAGACCATTATGAAAAAGCATGTAATTAAAGAACTCAAAGCTTTAGGTATAATTGCATACCCTTCTAAAGAGGATGGCATTCAATTATTTCAACTACTTTTTTAACTTATATTTAATACTTAAAATCCAAGCACAGCTATAGACTTACTCTCACTCTAGAGAGATGACACCCCTAAGGTCCGTTGTGAGAAGAGACTAATGATTTTTTATTTTGTAAGAAGCCATTTGCATGTCTTATATCATCACTGTAAACATCCCATTGAGAGATTATAACTAGGCTTCTTCATTGGCGCTTATTGTGGGAGCATTCGATCTAATGAACACTATCCATTAGAATAAACATATAAGACCACTAAAAGCTCTATATCAATAGTGAACACTAACCATTATCTGTTGAGATTCCAGTCTGTAGTAAAGCCAAGCATCACTAAGGTCAACAATGATATATATATATATATATATATAAAGAGAAGGTATGGTGAGTGGGTGGATTAGTTCATGGAATGCTTCATAAATGAAAGCATGGAGATGCAAGAATTGCAAGAGGTTATGGAGATTAGTAGATTCATAATATGTAATTTATTTTCTGAAGAATACTTGATGGACAAAGGTTAGAGACTTTATGCAAGGAAAAGACACCCCTGCTTAATAAACCAAAATGAGAAGCGTTTAGCCCGAAATCAAAAATACAAAGAAGCCTCATGGAATACCTATTCACTACAGCTGAAGGTGGCACCTAAAAAGCACGTACGGGCATATATATATCACCATTGGTTTGTCAAAACACTATTTGTTGAGACTGGAAAATAAAAATGGATAATTTACAACATATGTCGTTATAATACCAAAATTTTCCTAAAATAAAACTTATCTTACTATCTTATGACTTATATAATAAATATAGGTGAGAGAAACTTCAAATGTCTTAAAATTAAGACATGTGCAATCTACTATGCTTGAGGTACAACCATTCCAAGCATTTAACTCAACCATACGTTTCACTCTCATTTTCTATCTTATAAACCCTAAATTCTACTTTCCCTTTTCCCTCATGATTCTTTCCATTCTCTGCATTCTTTCTCCCAAGTAAGAAACCATTTGATCTCTCACCGTTTCCCCTTTCATGATTTCTTCCATAATTGGCAAGTTTTACAACCAGGATAATGTGATATCGGAACCACATATCGAATCACCTTTTCTTGATAACATTGCTTCTGAAGCATGAAGATGAAAGAAGGAGGTATCTTTTTCTGAATTTTTTTTAAGTTTGGTATATTATACCAAAAAAATTAGGAAAATGGTGAAGTCAAAAATTTTTTTCTGGTTTTGGTAGATCCGCCATTGGGAATGGCGGATTAGGAACAAGTTTTTTTGAGTTTACTGTAGGTGTCAGAATGGAGGATTAGGAACAAACTAGGAGCCGCTACTCGCAATCGCGGATTAGGAAGAAGACAATACAACCCAGTTAACTGACTTCACTAACTCCGTTAACTCTTAACTTTTAAACTAACCAAAGTAACCCACGTTAACTTTGGATTCTGCAGTGATAATAATAGATTCTGCAAAGGTGACAAAAAAAAGTGATAATAATGGATTCTGCAAAGGTCTCCTTCAAACAGTGATAATAATGGATTCTGCAAAGGTGACAAAAAAAGTGATAATAATGGATTCTGCAAAGGTGACAAAAAACAGTGATAATAATGGATTCTGCAAAGGTCTCCTTCAAACAGTGATAATAATGGATTTTGCAGTGATAATAATGGAATCTCCACTGTTGCTCACATGGTTCTGTAAAGCTCCACTTCAAAGCTCACATGGTTAAAGTAAAATAAAAAAGCTCCACTTCAAACTTTGGATTCTGCAGTGATAATAATGGATGATTATTGACAGTCACAATAATTAAAATAAAATAAAAATATCAATTACTCTATATGTACCACCCCATTCACAAAAAAACATTTAAAAAAAAACCTTCATCTCAAGTATCAAGTAAGAAATTGAATATCAACTTCCAACCAATTACTCACTCTACCAAAATCCCAACTCTCATCCAAGAAAATGAATTTCAACTTGCATCTCAACCCGGGTCCAAGTGATGAAAGTGTTTTGTATCTAGGAGCTCAACACCGAGCCAGAAATTTGTTTCTAAATCCAGAAGAGGGGGAGACGGGTAAACTGGATATTAAACGTGGGGACGCTTCATTTTGGGAGCTAGTATATAAAGATCAAATTACTCTGACAGGTAGAGTTTTAAAATACGTTCATTTATTTGGTTTTGGCGGTGTTATACGATGTGCCTACAGGAAAGTTGATCGTGCCTTGATAGAAGCACTAGTGGAAAGGTGGCGGCCCGAAACTAACACTTTTCACCTACCATTTGGTGAGGTCACTGTAACGTTGGAGGATGTTAATGTTCTATGGGGGTTATCCATTAAGGAGGTGGCTTTAACTGGCATTGAAGGTTCCTACTCCTTCCATGATCGCAGACACACGTGCCTAAGTTACTTAGGTTTTGATACAGAGCCAAGTGATTTCAAAAATCATATGGTAAAACTTAGCGTTATGTTAAATTTTATGGTAAATAACCCTGTATCTAATGACTCAACAGATGAAGAGTGTATGATGCGTGCACGTTGTATTTGCCTAATATTAGCTAGTAATACTGTATTAGCGGATACGAATAACGGTCACGTGTCATTACATTTATTAAGTCATTTAACCGACGTTACAAATAGTGGCCAACAAAGTTGGGGCGCCGCTGCACTAGCGTGTTTGTATAGAGAACTTTATAAGGGAACCAATCCAGATACAGTGTCAATAGGCGGCCCAATGGCACTGCTACAAATATGGGCATGGACCCGGATTCGACCTTTGGCACCAATGATCGTCAAAGAGGAAATAGATTGGATGAAACCCTATGGTGCAAGGTAATACTTTTTAGTATTCTAATACTTTTTTATATAAGTAATATTATTCTAATACTTTTTTATTGTCTTCCTGAAGGTGGGCGGAGCACGATATCAGTCATAAAGCCACTCCTGCACACGTAATAAAGGCCCACCGTACAACCTTACAAAATCTACGAGAGGCCATGTAATTATCTTTTGCTAAATTTTATTTTAAATCAATATTTAATACTTAATATTTACGGGTTCTTTTGTTAACGGTTTGATTGGATGCCTTATCGTGTTGTTTTGCATAAGCTCCCAGAAATGTGCTTCACAGGCGTAAGCAGCTGGAAGTCCCAATGTTTTTTAATTTATTGGGCTGTCATTGAATATCATCCGGTGGAAAGGGTCATGAGACAGTTTGGATTTCTTCAAGAGGTCCCTGGCCCATTCCCTTTGTCACGTGACGTGCTACGCCTTCTCCGTAAAACAGCACGGAAAGGGAGGCTTGAAACAAACTGGTCTGTTCATCATAATGCATATGTTGAAAATTGGAACCATAGACATGAAAATGTGGTGGAAGGTGTGCTCACCAACTCGCCTACGGCACACCCTACTTACAATGATTGGTTCCATCGGCATACTGTATTATATATAAAGGACCCGAGGCATGTTGCCGGTGTTGTACATACTGGATTCGATGATCATGGTGGCACTTCAAGATACTTGGTTTGTATAATTACTAATGTAGAATTTCAGTTAATTAACATGTAACGTCTATAGATGATAATTATCTTGGTTTTGCAGGTGGATGGTTTAGGGTTCATTGGTCAAGAAGCAATCAGAATGCGGAACATGGGAGCTGACCATTACTATGAAAATTTTGGAGGGGTCCAAGGCATGGCTGCTGAACTAATTGGTTCAGTTAATCATATTGGTCAGCCTTCCTATATACAGACCAATGCAGTTAATCTTGAACCGGATAACACTCTCCCCCAATGTGCATGACGCGGTCGGGAGCGTCATGCTGTAAATAGAACTCGGGTAAACATAATACCTGATGATGAGGATGTTGGGCAGGGTCCCTCACAGGGTGTCGGGAGCCACCGCCCTTCCAAAATTATGATTATTCCGGTTCAAGTGTACAAGAACAACAGCCGCGTTACCAGCACTTAACTCCGGTTCAATGCGACTTGGATCTACAACTGGGTCAAGCTGAAGAACCGAATCCAGTTGACGAAAATGAACCCGAACCACCAGTAGGAAGACGCGTGCAACCACCAAGAAATCCAAAACCACGTGTTTGTTTCACCGGTGGACTTATGCATCAACATGGTCGTAGACGTTAAATAATTACTTACAATGTTATTTTTTACTTATTTCATATAATGTTAGGTTCTGAAAACACTGTTGTCCCACATGCTTGCTTCTTTATTTCTCTCAATCACAGACACACAAAGACAATAATGGTGGTTTTTGAAAACACTGTTGCCTCACATGCTTGCTTCTTTATTTCACTGAATCAACTGCACACATAGACAATAATGTTAGGTTCTGAAAACACTGTTGCCTCACATGCTTGCTTCTTTATTTCTCTCAATCACAGACACACAAAGACAATAATATTAGGTTCTGAAAATACTATTGCCTCACATGCTTGCTTCTTTAAACTTTTGTTTATAAATAATTAATTATTATGTCATAGTTAAAGGATTAAATAATTATTAACCATAAAAAAAGAAGCAAAATTACTTTAATCCATATCTCGACATATATGAAATTCATTACATACTATTAAAAGTCCTACAAACAAAAAATACAACTTAATTAAATAGTGGCCACCAAACCACTTATTAAAGGACAGACTACAAAGTTCATCCCGATGTTACTTCCAATGACAATCATCGTTTGACCATGGAGGTGAGTTATATATCATCTTCAGTACATCCGGGTCTTCATTCAATTCAGGGTTCAGTTGTTCAAAAGTTAATTCCGGGAGAGGTTGTTCCTTTGCTTCAGGCTGTTGAAGATCACATGTTGTCTAAACAATCTCAAAAACAAATTAGGATTTACAAAAACAAAAGAAATATTGTATGATGAAACTAAAAATATAAACACTTACACAATAATGGATCCAGTTCTTGCAAATACAACGGTAGTAGGTAGGAGCACGATAGTAGACGCATAACACCCGGGAGTAAGGTTTTGATCGAGGGGGATTCTGCAATTTTTGGGTTGAACGGGGGTTCTCTTTATTTTTACTTGAACGTGGATTCTCATTTCCTTGGGTTGAACGAGAAGATGATGATTCCATTATACTGGGGGAGAAAATTAGCAAGAAGGTGAGTTGAATGCAAGTTTTTTGTCTCCTTCAAACATTAGGTTTTATAGATAAAAAACGAATAGGTATAATGGTATTTTCAAAAATCAAATTAATTTCAATTTATTAAATGTTATTTAATTATGGACGAATTATTTAGATTATATAATTCTTTAATATGAAAATTATATTAAAATCTTTTTAAAAATAAGAAAATAATATTTTACTCCATATGACCATCTATAAATAGAAGACCCATGACCTTCTTCTAAATCACTCAAACTCCTCAATATCCTTTCCTTCTTCTTTATCATTAACACTGATCAGTATCATGTCTTCTTCTATACCAGTCAATCCATTTGTGGTACAGGTATACTATGGTGGTGAATTATCATACACAGAAGGGGTTCTTACATTTGCTGCTGGAACTCGTAACACTACGTTTTTAGTAACGTATCATATCAATTACAACGAGTTGGTTGATAACATATGTAGATGTGTTCAAATAGACCGACAATCTTGTTGTCTGGAGTTAACACTCTATTATGAATACAATGGAGGTTCGTATACTTCATCTATCCGTCAAGATAGTGATATGTACCTAATATACCAACTAGCTACCCTTGTTCCGGGTTACACCTGTAAAATTCATGTCGCATGGACGCCAGTGGTTCCCAACTTCCAGCAACATGGTTACATGAATTTAGACCATGGTAGTTCCTCAACCGTCCAACACATCAACGAAGGTTATTTTATTTTCTCTCTATTTATTGTTATCGTCAATATTATGTTTTAAATGCTAATACATGCACTATTTGTGAAGGCTCTCATTCTGAAGAAATGGAAGACACATCAGAGAGTGAAGCCTCTCCTTCTGAATATGAGTCAGAGGAAGACGCACCAATCCCTCCTTTGCCTCAACATCAAAGTCAGGGATTAACCCAATTTCCTGAACTTAATGTTGTTGGTACTGGAATGGATGAAGACTTTATTCCCTTGGATAATTTTGGGGAAGATGAAATGGATTTTTGGAACGACCAAGATCAAGAAATACGTTTAAATATGTATTTCAGTTCAAGAAAACAGGTTGACTACGCTGTTAGAATGTGGAATATCAGCCAAAATAGAGAGATGTTTATGGCAGATGCTAGGCCAAAAGTCTACACTGCTAAGTGTAAAAGCATCAAGGACAAGAACATCAACCATTCCCAGACCTCTCAACCGTGTCTTTGGACATGCACGACAAGAAAGTTAAAAGATTCAAATTGTTTCAAAATGACAATATGGACACCCGCGCATTCATGTTTCACAACTGTGTCTCGCAACAACAACCGGGCCCTAAGATCAAAAGTTGTAGCAGCCCACATCCAGGAGAAAGTTGTTGCAGATGTATCGTTTCCTGTGAAACAAATTCAGTCTCTGATCAAAGAGAAACTGAATGTTGACATCAGTTACGGCAAGGCATGGGCGGCCCGGAGAAAAGCCATAGAAAACATATATGGTAGCTGGGAAGAAAACTTCTTCGAATTACCAAGCTACATATTGGCACTACAACTATCAAACCCCGATACCGTTGTGCAGTGGTTACATCATCCCAATAGTCCATCTGATTGCTCAGTATTTAAGTATGTATTTTAGGCATTCCGTCCAAGTATTGAAGCCTTTCATTTTTGCATTCCTGTAATCTCTATAGATGCCACCCATCTAAGGGGCACTTATAAGGGAAAAATATTGATGGCGGTTTCCAAAAATGCAAACAACATGATCTTGCCGCTTGCGTACGCCATGGTGGATGAAGAAATAAACGAGAGCTGGAAGTGGTTTCTTCAACAATTTGCGGAGAACGTTGAAGATCCCACAAGGCGAATGTTGTGTGTAATCTCTGATAGGCATGCGGGTATAAAACACGCCATGGATAATTTAGAATCCTGGAAGCAACCCAACGCCTACCACCGATTTTGTCTTAGGCATATAAGAAGCAATTTCATGCAGAAGTTCAAGACTGTGAGCTTGAAAAGGATGTGTTGGGATATCGGAAGCACAACACAAGAAAGAAAGTATGAACGCCTGATGGCTGAGCTTAAAGCAACAAATAAACAAGCATGGAAGTACTTGCAAGAAATTGATAAAACAAAATGGACAGTCCTATATGACCGCGGGAATCGTCGATGGGGTAACCTCACCACCAACATATCAGAAAGCATGAACAATGTGTTACGTGGTGCCAGGATGCTCCCAAGAAAGGCATTAATTGAATATACCTTTAAAAGAGACGTTGAACAATACGCCAAACACTACACAACAGCGTATAATTGCTCAACGGAGTTTCCCGACCACATGTGGAAATTGTTCCATGCTAGAGAAATTAGGGCACAACAACACAGGGTATACCCTTATTCAGCCCGTCATCAAAGGTTTATGGTGGAGACTAACCTACAGACATCGGACGAAACTGGTTGTAGTCCTTATACGGTAGAATTTCAGAATAAAACCTGCTCGTGTGGTAAGTGGCAAATTTACCGCTTCCCGTGTAGCCATGCAATTTCAGTTTGTCACAACTTACGTCAAGACCCAAAATTAACTGCAGATGCAAGGTTTTATACAGAAACATACCGTGCACAATACAACAACCAGTATTTTCCAGTGCCTCATAAAGAAGATTGGATGTACGCCGATTGGCAACTTATTGGGGATCCATCAAAGATAACTATTCTAAGAGGTAGACGGCGTGCAAGGAGGATGCAAAATGAGATGGACGCAACCTATGCAGAGGAAAAGACGCGTCAAAAATGTTCGTGGTGTAAAAGACCAGGTCACAAGGTCAACAAATGTCCAGACCGGAAAAATTAATAATTATAATTTTGCCTCATGTATTTAAATATTTAAACTTTTTATTTCATGTACGTTTTATTTCATTTACTACTAATGTTATATTATCAAATTAAATTATTGAAATTTAATTTCACATGAACAAAGAATTCGTCTAACTTTAAAAAAAAATACTTTTCTGTTAATAAAAAATTTACATTCATAACTTTTATAATAAATTTATATTTATAAGTTAACGTGCGTTACTTTGGTTAGTTTAAAAGTTAAGAGTTAACGGAGTTAGTGAAGTCAGTTAACTGGGTTGTATTGTCTTCTTCCTAATCCGCGATTGCGAGTAGCGGCTCCTAGTTTGTTCCTAATCCTCCATTCCAACAAGAGGATTACAAATTCCATTCTGACACCCACAGTAAACTCAAAAAAACTTGTTCCTAATCCGCCATTCCCAATGGTGGATCTACCAAAACCAGAAAAAAAATTTTGACTTCACCATTTTCCTAATTTTTTTGGTATAATATACCAAACTTAAAAAAAATTCATCTTTTTCTTGACTTCTTCGCCTCTGAGACAATCCTACCGAAAAGAGCCATCAATGAGAACAATTGGCCCCAATTCAAAATTTTGAAATCTTGGAACTCGCCTTCAAAAGGCTAGCTGGACTTAATCGGAACTCCACCCCCTACTTGCTTTCTTCTCTTCAATCTTGGTTTGCTTAAGAATTATAGTTAACTTAATTTTGTTCTTTGTTTAACCTTAATTTTCTATGATTTTATATGCATGATTCAGACCACGTCCGATTTCGTGATTCAATTTTGGTGAATTGGGATTTGGTATGGCTCGTCTATGTTGTTCATGCGTTGTTTTCGACGCGTCAGATAACCACCGCTACTCCATTGCGTTGTTTTCCGACGCCAGAAATTGGTATGCCTTAGAATTTTATTTAACCAGATCATTGCTCATCTTTCAGTGTAATTTTTTTGATTATGTGTACCTCTGTTTCAGACCACCACCGCTCAAGAAGGAATCAGTTCATATATGTCTAAGGTATTCAAGTGGTAAGCAATTTTGTTGGATTTAATAAACTATTTTGAGTTTATAGATCATGCTAATTTCATTAAAATGGTCAAATAGTTAGATATGTATGTATGTATGTATGCGTATACAGGTATTTATATTTATGTATTTTGTGTGTATTGCTTTATTTATGCAGTAATTATTTACACAGTTTTGCTTTATGTATACAGCATACTATACACACATACATGCAGCATACACATACAAACATAACTACATACATATACCAAAAACTGCATACTATACAGAACATACAATCTATACGAGTCATTGTATGTATATGTGTCTATGTATGTGTATGTATCAGAATATAAGACGATTATTTATATCTGTGTGCATACATTGTAAAAGTTTTTAAATGTATTTAGTTATATGACCTTTCCAAAAGTTAGATTTAATTAATTTAAAAGACTAACATATAAAGCTTTTTTACAGTTCATGAACACCAAACCTAAGTAAAACATTATAAGATAACAACAAAGTTTAAAGGATTGTTGTGTGCAGTTTATATGTGTGCAGTTTATAATATGTATGTGGAGTTTATATGTATGTGCATGATGTATGTATGTGGAGTATGTATGTATGCAGTATGTATGTGCAGTATATATGTATGCAGTATGTACGTATGCAGGATGTATGTATGCCCAGTATGTATGTATGCGCAGTATGTATGTGCAGTTTATACATGTATGTATGCAATTTATAATATGTATGTGGAGTTTATATGTATGATACATGCTTGAAGGACTGGACGTAGGTCACATTCAAACTCATTTTTTGCATCAAATTTTCTTTTATTTTTTTAAAAAGACAGTTTTATGTTCCATTTATTAGGGAAGGTTCATTGTTCCGAAGAGTCTTTATTATTAGTTTAACAAAGTTTTTGTTCAATTTATTTGGAACGGTTCATTGTATTAGTTTAATTCATTGAATGAATTATTGTTCAATTTTTTTTTTGTTTCATTCTTCCAATTTGATGTCATGCTTCCTGATTCAAAGTACTTATTGTTTAGATGTTCTTAATTACCTATGGTTGTACTTTGTAATGAATCATATTGACTAATTGTTAACCAAAATCCCTTAATTTTCTGGTGTTTATGACTGTGTTTGTAATGTAAACCATTAAAATCATTCTTAATGATATATATATTTTGATGTGCAGATTGGAGACCTCTAAAAAGAAAGTCAAAAAGACAAACATACATGTTTTAGAGATGGACATTGCTGGTAAACAACAATTTTACCTCCTTAAAAATTTTGATTATATTGTTTAAAATTCGAATTTAATTTGATACCTAAATCTGTGATTTGAATTTGTTATGGAATTAGGTTTATGTTTCTTGGATTTTATGTGATATGAATTTTGAATCTGTTTCTTTGAATCTTTTATATGGAATGTGAATCTGTTATATGGAACTTTGAATGTGTTTCTTTAAATATGTTTTATGGAAATTGATATTAAATTCAATTTGTTATTGGTGTTTTGTATTTGTAGCAGATGAAATTGTGTTTACAAATTATTAATATCGATTTGACATCTTACTTTTTAAAAAACAGTCAACTTCAAGATGAATACATTTTTAGCAATTAACTTGTTTTGAATATTTAATGTTTTCAAAACAATGGTGGCCAATGCTAATGGCCTCTTTGTTTGCCTGGTTTGCTGCTTATGTCACAGGGCACTTCACTAAGATAGCCAATGACATTTGATTGGCCTTGAGGACATGGAATATAAAAGGATACGGATTCGTTTATCTTTTAACTTTAAACTTGAACTGAAAGTGGCTATATCACATATTATTTATAGATATCTAGCACATATAAACTATTATATCTTAAATTTAAGGAGTATTCAGATCATGTACTAAAGGGGTATTCTAGCACATGGATTTTTATATCCGATTGTTCATCCGCATATGGATTTGCTCATGCACACGCGGATTTGTTCATATTTGTTTTACGTGTTTAATTTGTAAAGCTGCCGCATCGCGCGGGTTTACTACTAGTTTATTTTTAAAGGTATTGGTATTTTTCTTGATTCAATACATGCATTATCTATAATCTGTTGGAAAATATTAATTAATCTTGACTATATTATTTGTTTTTGTCTAGTTTATTAGTTGCTATTTTTAGTTGGTTTATTTAGAAAATAAGTGAGTGGTTGAAAGTCATATGTTGACCGGATCTTTTGGATTTAAACGTTGGAGTGGCTTGAAAGTAGGGAAACGTGGGTCCAGCTGTTATCTGTTAGTCTATTTATAGACTTTGTTTTTGTTGAATAAATATATTTTTCCATTTTTGAAGAATACTATTACTTCTCTTTCTCCACGCCATTTTTGTTTTCTTCATATTTGCAGTAGAGTTTTTTTCAGAAAGTTTTGTTTAAAACCAACATTTGGTGTCATAGCTTAGGCTCGATCAAGATCAAGGGTTCTATGTGAATCGCTAAGGAAGAAAGAAGACCGTTGGAGACTATCGCCAGAAAACATAACACCGGCGTGTGGAAGAAAGCTCAGCGAGAAGACTGACCGAAGCTTGCGAACGTTCGAGTAAGAAGACCGACAAGCCGCGGCTGGAAGAGACCGAAGACCGTGAGAGTTGCTGGAAGGAGAACAGGCAAGAAGACCGTGGCCGGATATTATTCCAGTGAAAAGACCAAGTAGTTGAAGACCGAGCAAGTCTGACGTCGACGAAGAAGCACCGGCGAAAAGAGAAGATTGTGACCGTGACGACAACATAGACCGGAGGTGCGACTGAGAAGACCGAATACCAGCAAACGAGACCTTTGCCGGAGAGTAGAAAAGAGACCGACGTGGCTTTGCCGAAATTTTAGATTGTTCGAGCCAATACTCATGGTGGAGGATTCTATTTTTATCAAATATCTTAAAGAAGAAAGAGAGACCGAAAGGTTCAGTACGTGAGTTTATTTTTCCATCTCGATTTTTTTGATTTTTTTTGGGTACTACACTCAGAAAAAAAGAGTAGAAAGAATGGCTTTGGTGCAAGCAAAAGAAGCGGGTTCGATGTCTTGCCAAGTTCCGACTTTAACCGCAACCAACTATCCGGTATGGGCCATTAAAGTTAAGTCCATCCTAGATGCTCACGGTCTATTGGAGACTGTTGAACCAAGAATTCTTGGGGAAGAACCCGATGCTAAGAAGTCAAAACAAGCTCTAGCCTTCTTGTTTCAAGCAATACCGGAAGAGATGGTGTTGCAAATGTCGGGTTATAATGACCCAAAACAAGTGTGGGATGAGTTAAAAACACGATACTTGGGTGTAGATCGGTTGAGGACGGCTAGAATTGCAACTTTAAAAAAGAGCTTAACGATCTAAAGATGAAGGAATGAGAGCTCGTTTATGATTTTGCTACTAAGTTGAGTGGTTTGGTTTCAAAATTGAGAAGTCTTGGGCATGTAGTTGATGAAGGGGAAATGGTAAGGAGAGTACTTGATGCAATGCCAAAATCGTTTCTTCAAATCGTGGCTTCGATTGAACAGTGTTTCGAGTTAGATGTGATGTTCTTTGATGAAGCAGTTGGGAGGCTATTTGCATATGAAGAAAGACTCAAAAGCCATGGTGAGAAGGAAGTAGAACAAAGGCAATTGTTGTTAACTGGTGAGCAAAAGTATGGTGAAAGTAGTGGACGCGGTAGAGGTCGTGGAAGGAATTATGAAAGAGGTGGAAGAGGCCGAGGTAGAGGAATGGGTCGAAGTGATAAAAGCGAAACGCGGGGCTTTGATTGTGGAGTTTTTGGGCACTTAAGCTATGAGTGCACAAAGTGACAAAACAAAGACAATGAAGCCAACTTGATCCAAGAAGAAGAACTGACACTCCTTTGATGAATAAGAGAGTCAAGATTAAGGGGGTGATTGTTGGAAAGTATTAATTAATCTTTACTATATTATTTGTTTTTGTCTAGTTTATTAGTTGGTATTTTTAGTTAGTTTATTTAGAAAATAAGTGAGTGGTTGAAAGTCATAGGTTGACCCGATCTTTTGGATTTAAACGTTGGAGTGGCTTGAAAGTAGGGAAACGTGGGTCCAGCAGTTATCTGTTAGTCTATTTATAAACTTTGTTTTTGTTGAATATATATACTTTTCCATTTTTGAATAATACTATCACTTCTCTTTCTCCACGCCATTTTTGTTTTCTTCATATTTGCAGTAAAGTTTTTTTTTTCCAGAAAGTTTTGTTTAAAACCAACATAATCTATACATGAGTATACACAACTTACTTTGAGTTTTCATGACTTTTTTTTTTTACAATTTTATATCTTTAATTTGAGATGAACCATATGCAAAACAAGTTTTGCTCAGTTTAGTACATGGCGTACTTTATATGTTTATGTTATACATATCTATATTGTTCTAGATGAAATTAAACTCATGCATACAGTTCTTAATGAATTCTCACGTATACATACAGTTCAAGATGAAATCTCACTTATACGTGTAGTTCAGGAAGAAAACACATTCATACATATAGTTTGGGATGAAATCTCACTAGCTCATACATACAGTTTAGGATGAAATCCCATTAATACATACATTTGGGATGAAATCCCACTTATTTTCAGTTCTTGATGAAATCCCACTCACATACAATTTGTTGGTTAAACTCACAATCAATTTGTAATAAGAAAGAACACAGATCAAAGAAATTACTCGAAACACTCTTACTTCTTCATTAGAGAAAACAAATAATACATATAGACACATACAAGACACACATACTGAACTGACACATACCACTACTACATAACTGCCAACTTTCTACTTATAGCATAACTGCCATTTAGGACACAAATACTTAAACACACACTTAACTCATGCAACAACATGTTACATGCATACGTACACAACAAACATAAATGACTTAACACTTAACACTTAACACTATTTGAATTACATTTAACATCTCCCTTTAATTCAAATAGTCGTTAATCCCAGTTTCTCTCTCAAATAATAGACTGTTCTGCTCCCAATGCCTTTGTTAATATGTCTGCCAATTGCTCATGCGTATCCACTGATTTCATCTCCACATGTTCTTCATCTGTTAAGGTTATGATGAAATGATATTTAATACTGATGTGCTTAGTACGACTATGAAACCCTTGATTCTTGCTTAGAAATATGGCAGATTGATTATCACAGAAGATAGGAGTTGCATGTTGCTGCTCATACATCAGATCTGCCATCATCTTCCTAAGCCATATAGCTTGACATGCACACGTAGCAGCTGATATATACTCTGCCTCTGTAGTTAAGAGAGCAACTACTCCTTGTTTCCTTGAACTCCAAGAAACAACTCCTGATCCGATTGAAAAAAAGTGTGCAGAGATACTCTTCATATCTGAGGATGAGCCGGCCCAATCACTGTCTGAATAACCAATGAGAGTAATCTGTTGACTTTGATCATACCATATTCCATATTCTAATATGCCAGAAATGTATCTTAAAATTCTTTTAGCTGCTCCAAGATGATATACATAGGGATACTGCATGAACCTTGACACAATTCCCACTCCAAAGCTGATATCTGGACGTGAGTGAGAAAGATACATTAATCCTCCAATGAGACTTCGATACATATAACTATCCACCAGATCTCCTCCTTTATCTGATCTAAGCTTTTCTCCTGGAACCATTGGCACAGAAGCTGCTTTGCACTTTATCATCCCAAAGCGATTGAGTAAAGTCTTAGAATAATGTTTTTGTGACAGAAAAATCCCTTCTTTTCTTGAGTAAATTCCAATCCTAAGAAGTATTTCAAAATACCAATGTCTGTCATCTCAAACTCCTCCATCATATGTTGTTTGAACTCCTCAATCAGTTTGCTTGAAGATCTTGTGTAGATAATATCATTTACATACAAACAGATAATAAGAAGTGCCTTTTCTTTTGACCTTTTAACATAAACATTTGGTTCATTCTCACTCCTTTCATACCTATTCTTAACAAAGAAGGTATCAATTCTACTGTACCAAGCTCGTGGAGCTTGCTTCAAGCCATACAAGGCTTTGTGCAGCTTATACACCTTGCCTTCTTTTCCTGCAATCTCAAAACATGGTGGTTGTGTAACATACACTTCTTCTTGCAAATAACCATTCAAAAATGTTGTTTTAACATCAAATTGATATATATTCCAACCATTCTGAGCTACTAGAGACAACATCAACCGAATTGTTTCGAATCTAGCAACCGGTGAGAAGGCTTCTTCAAAATCTTTCCTGTACTCTTGAGCATACCCTTTGGCCACTAGTCTAGCTTTGTATCTGCTAACCTCCCCATCAGCATTTCTTTTTATTTTAAACACTCATTTCAGCCCTATGGCTTGCTTATTGCATGGCAACTCAGTTAAAGTCCACGTTTTGTGAGACTCCAACGATTGCAACTCATCTTCCATTGCATGCACCCACTGATTGCTTTAAGTGCTTCTTTTATGTTAACTGGTTCTATGAGAGAGAGTGCAAATTGACATGAAAACTCAGTCTCCATATTTGGTTTAATCGGTTTAGTATGGCATACAAATCATTAATGGTTCTTGTCTTTAGTAAGGTATTGGGACTAGATGAGGACACTGTGGACGTACCTACATCTTCATTGTCATCATTCAATTGTTGACTAGGTAGCTGTGTACTCCCACTACTTTGGTCAGTAGTTGACCCACTTTCTTCATTCTCAAGATAGTTTGTTTCTTCATCAACACTATTGTCATTTAATGACCCATCACCATCATAGTACAAGCCTTGGTCCACACACGTGATTTCCTTGGGAAAACCATCAGAATCTTTATCTTCGCTTTTCCATTTAGCATATTCATCAAATATTACATCCCTACACACCACAATAGTTTTCTTTTCCAAATCGAAAAGCCTATATGCTTTTGAAGTAGTGCAGTAACCCACAAATATACTTTTCTTGGACTTATGTCACACCCCCAATTTCCCACTCGTGGTGTCAGTCCACGTGGGTGTGACGTGGCCAGAATCACAGCTCAAGGTCATATAGAACAACACTATATGCGTTTACAAATCCAAGTTTGACACATACACATAATAAAATAGTTTGCAGCGGAAAATAAAGTTATCATAACATGCAGCGGAAAGATAGTTGTTTACACAGCGGAAATTAAATTGACAACACAACATTGTTTAAACATAACCCAAAAGTAATTGTTTTTCAAAAAAAAACTGTTAACATGAATGCGGGATCCTATGCCCATAATCCCTAATGTGCATTCCTGCTCCATAGTCAGCTAGTTACCTGAGAATACAAGTTAGAAAAAGTGTCAACACAATGGTTGGTGAGTTCACAGGTTTTGATATACATATAGTAATAAAAGTGTGTCATGTTGTTTATCAAATGTTAGTACCGAGCCCTAGGCCCAAAGTGTCAGTGCGTCACTACCGAACTAGACTTGTTTGTCCTTGCCTCCGCTATGCCTCGTATGCATAGCAAGTTAGGTCAGAATTTGCACGGGTTATGACATCCAGTCAACATAGTGCCCCGTGGGGTTAGTCATTCCCTAATGGATCCATCCAAATCTACCACGTTGTTCGTACATTAACGGTTAGACTTTGTGAGGGCTTGTAACGAGTTCAACACTTAATGTTTGTCCAATAAACCAGCATACACAATAGTGTTTGTACAGTAATAGTGTTTGACTCGATGCAACTAGTATTCTCCCCCTATTTAAAAGCATTTGAAAAAGAGTAAAGAGGGGCCGTAAACTCACCTTAGTGATAAAAGTAGCAAGTAGCGTAAGCTCCTGATGTAGTAGTACGTGTCGGTCACCGGCAACCTATATCGTATACCGTACGTGAGTTCGTGTAAGTGACAGTGCTAGTGTTTGTGTTAGTGCTCGTGTTTGTGTCCAACAACCCTTGGTTGTTCATGTTTGTCCGTGTCGGTCCACATTGACCGTGTTTGCTCGTGTTGGTCCATATTGACCGTGTTTGACTGTGTTGGTCCACATTGACCGTGTTTGCTCGTGTTGGTCCACATTGACCGTGTTTGACTAGAGTTGACCAAAGTTGACCGTGTCAAGTCAACGACCCGTTGGTGAACCGTGTGCCGGTTTGTGAATCGTGTAGCAATCGTGTAAGTGTTTGTCGTGTGCAAAACGCGCAAATCGCGTTTATGGACAACTTACTATTTATAGTAAGTTTCCATTTATGGAAAGTTCACAAAGCATATCGGTGTTAGAGTTCTAGCATGCTCAATGGTCCTACGGGGTCATGTTAACACATAGCACATTATCATACAAGTTCATATACGTCGTTTATAGCATGTTAGTGCACAAAAGTTTCCTAAAATGGAAAGTTTCCATTTTTAGCATACGTGACATCGAAAACCATCTAACTTAACATCAAATCAACATATTATGTCATAACAAGTCATCTAGCATGTTCAAGTCATACAAAATGTTCTCGAGTCGGTTTTTATAAAAATAAAGTTACTAAATATAGTAACTTTGTAGTTTTTGCATCAAATCACCATTTAAACATTTCTAAACAACTTTTCATATCATCATTCATCATAATATGTCATCTAACAACATTTAATCATGTCAACATATCCGATTTCATCATCTATCAATATTCTTACCCAAAAAGTTACTAAAAATAGTAATAACACTAAATATGATCATAGACATCATCAAGACTACCTTCTAAACACATCAAATCATCATGTTATCATCCTAACAACAATTCCACATACATGCATGTTCATGAACTCATCTCAAACAATACCTTGACCATAAAAAGTTTCTATAAATAGAAAGATTCATTAAAATCATAATTTTAACCATTTTAAGCAAATCTAACCATGGGTAATCCTTCTAACATCATCAATAAACATATCCATATACTCAAGATCATTCCAATACTCATGGATCGTACATGCATGGTGATATTTCAACACTTTGTGAACAAAACATGAAATCTATACATACACAACATCTTAGATCATCACCAAATGCATTCTAATCATGTTAGATCATCATAAAACACCTTAAAATCAATAAACCCAGAAGATAAATTCGTGCATGTGCACTATAGGTGCTTGCATGTGTGATTTACACATGCATGTGTGTGTAATAGTGTGAAAGACGAATTTTAAACCATAGAACTACCTTCAAAGCACCTAAGATCTCGAGATGAAGGTGAAAACAGTCTCTGGGGCTCCTGGAACTCTTGAATTGCTGGTCTTGACAAGAACAAGAAGGTGGTGATGGAGGATGAGAGTTTAGAGAGCTTCTTTCAAGGTTCTTGTGCTTCAATGTGTTCAAAAATGGCTTCTAATGGAGTAAAATGATGGTAGCAGAAGGTAGGAGATGAAATCAGTCGCTCTATGTCGTGTGAAACCGGAGAAAATGAGTGTGTAGGGTGATGATGAGCTTTGGGAGTTTAAAAAGGTGATTTTTGCGAATCTGGCGCCCCAGGCGTAACGCCTGGCGTGGGTTGGTTATGCCTGGCGTTACGCGCGGCTGGTTTGGATGAGGCGCCTGATTCCTCACCCGCGCGCATCGCCTATCGTGGGCGTCTCGGGTCAGGCGTACCGCCTGGCCTAAATGTCAAGCCCAATAAGCTTGTTTTGTTGTTCTGGGCCCATTCTTGCCCGTTTCTCGACTGTAGAACATCGTTCGAGCGTCGTTTGGACTCTAATAGTCAATTACTTGCCATAATTGGCTTGTGAGGTGTTTCTGTGCTTAAGTGTTGTGATGTTCACCAACGTTCGTGTGTTTTGACACGTGTGTGCTGTTTGCCGATAATTCCACAAATTATCTAGTCATGAGTCAGTGTTCGTACTGTCGTGCCACGTGTCACACTAAATTAATCTAATTCTAATGCCACGTGTACATAATGTATTTAAATAAACATTTAAATAAAATCAAAGCTGACCTGGAAATTACGGGGTGTCACATCCTCCCCATGTTAGAAAGAATTTCGTCCCGAAATTCAACTTGTGTTGCTAGTGTTTGCCTGTTCCGCGAACAGGTGTGGGTACTTTTGTTTCATCTGGTCTTCACGTTCCCACGTGAATTCCGGTCCTCGTCGCGAATTCCATCGCACTTTCACTATTGGAATCTTGCTGAGCTTGAGCTTCTTGGTTTCCCGGTCCATAATCTCCACCGGTTCCTCAACGAAGTTCAATTGTTCGTCGATTTGTATTTCCTCGAGAGGAATAACAAGTGTTTCATCAGATAGGCACTTCTTGAGATTCGAGATGTGGAATACGTTGTGCACACTGCTCAGTTCAGCTGGCAGATTTAGTTCGTAGGCTACAGGGCCTATTCGTTTTGTAATCTCGAAAGGTCCGATGTAACGAGGGTTCAACTTTCCTCGTTTGCCAAACCGAATGACACCTTTCCAGGGCGAGACCTTAAGTAACACTCTGTCCCCCACCTGGAACTCCAACGGTTTGCGTCGCTTGTCGGCATAGCTTTTCTGTCTGTCACGAGCGGCTGCCATTCGCTTGCGTATTTGTACGATCTTCTCAGTCGTTTCGTGCACAAGTTATGGGCCAGTCAGTTGACTGTCTCCAACTTCCGCCCAGCAAATGGGTGATCGACACTTACGTCCGTAAAGTGCCTCGAATGGTGCAGCTTGAATGCTAGTGTGGTAGCTATTGTTATATGAGAACTCAACTAACGGTAGATGAGATTCCCAGCTACTACCAAAGTCAATGACACATGCCCGGAGCATGTCCTCCAGTGTCTGTATCGTTCGCTCACTTTGCCCGTCCGTCTGCGGGTGATAAGCGGTACTCATGTCCAGTCTCGTGCCCAAAGCCTTATGCAAGGACTTCCAGAAATGCGACGTGAATCGACTGTCGCGATCAGATATGATTGAGATTGGCACTCCATGTCGAGTGACCACTTCCTTTAAATAAATCCGAGTGAGTTTGTCTAGCTTGTCAGTCTCCTTGATGGGTAGAAAATGTGCAGACTTTGTCAGTCGGTCTACGATAACCCAGATGGTATCGCAACCACTTGCCGTCTTTGGCAGTTTAGTGATGAAATCCATGGAAATCTGCTCCCATTTCCACATTGGTAATTCCGGTTGTTGAAGTAACCCTGATGGCTTCTGGTACTCAACTTTGACTTTTGAGCACGTTAGGCATTTACTCACGTATGTTGCTATCTCAGCTTTCATGTTTGGCCACCAATAGGTTGTCTTCAAATCGTGATACATCTTATCAGAGCCTGGGTGTACGGAATACCGGCTCTTGTGAGCTTCATCCATCACTACTTCTCTCAATCCTCCGTAGCGTGGTGTAACACCCCGACCGACGGCGGAATCATCGGGATGCCACGAGGGATGTGTAGATTGTTCAAAAGCTCATGGGCATCTAAATCAAGTCATCATATATCATTTAATCAACCACAATAATTACACAAAAATCATGTTCATCATGAATCAAATTCATCAAATACACAAAAGATTTAGTTAAACTAACTAAACTCTAATCGCCAGAAATTTAGTTAATTAACTAAGTCCAAGAATCCTATATGATGATGATGTCCAAAATAGAAGAGATCATCCTCTTCATCCTACTTGTCTCCATCACCTGAAACATGTAAGAAAACAAGTGTCAACTACAAAAGTAGTTGGTGAGTAATCATAAGTTTTTATATTTAAAAATGTTTTAGTAAAATGCGTTTGAAAGTTTATGCTTAAAATGGTTTTATAAAATGCTTTGTTTAAAAACGGGTATAAAACTTATGATCTTCTTGAGAAAATCCATATGAATACCTGTATGAGATAATCCAACACACATCCATCAATTCAACAACCAAACACATACACAATCACATAACCACATAACCAAATCAATCATAGCCAATCACAAATAATCATAATCAAATATAGGCAATCAATTCACAACAAATCAATCAACACAATCAATCATATTCTCAATCAATGTTCGTGACTATACATGATTCCTTATGTATTTAACATAAGTTAGATACATGAATCATGGAGTGGTCGCTAACCACGTGACAATACATGAAGTCAAAGCAATTAACCGAAGTCAAAAGCAATACTTCACGGATGTGGAAACCCTCCACGTGACAATACATGAAGTCAAAACAATTAACCGAAGTTAAGAGTAATGATTCACGGATGTGGAAATCATCCACGTGACAATACATGTAATCTTTGTTATTGACCTAAGTCAATAACAATGTTTACACGGATATAAAAGAAATAATAGATAATCCATTAATAATAATATTTTCAAATGTGAGTATCATATTGATAAACAGGTATTAACCTTGTGTTATCAAATAATATTTAAACCGGTATACATGTTTCACCTCCGAGTTTTAAAACCAAAAACAGTTTAAAGAAAGGGAGGTTATGAGAACTCACTTGATGTCCTTAGAATTCGGGTTCTCGTATAATGCGCGCTCGCGTATATAACTCAATCCGTCACTCAACAACCTGTGATTATTGTGATTTCCACTATTATAAGCATAGGTGTTTCATATTCAATTAATATCTATATTAGTTCACTTTTAACTCTTTAATATTTCGTTTTAAGTTGGTGATCTCTAAGTATTCACTTCTATGTCACCGAATGTTTCTTTAGTTTATTTTTATTTAGTCAAAGTTAAAGTTGAAGCCCTTAAGATCTTGCTACTTCTCACCTCATAAAAATAATTCAACTCGTTGATTTTCAAATTATTTAGTGATAATATGTAGAACAAGGTCTTGTGTATATTACAATGAATGAGTGTATTACAGGGTAGTGACGTCCCTTATACGTACACCCATACATACCCACATACATGGTCAATTTAAGTGCCCACCATTGCTTCATATGATCAAACCTAAATTGATTTACATAGATCATAGTTAATTTATTCATTGAAGAATGTTGAAATTATGTAAAAATCTCATAATTCAATGTTTGTGGTTATTTGAAAAGGTGGCAACTTAAACCAACTTCCCATGCATGCATAAGTATCATTGGTCCCTTCCCCCATTGCCTAATCCTCCCCTTAAGACTAGTTTTAATTCATTTTTCTTTGATTAGTCATGGTGGCAGCGAACCCTTTGGCTATAGTCATGGGTTCGGCCCAACATAGTGAAATGGTTCGGCTAACATAGAGGAAAGAGGGTTCGTAGGTTATAAGGACAAAAAGGTTCGGCCTAGTGAAGCTGACAGGTTCGCCATTCCATGGTTCGGCTCAATAGAAGTAGCAGGGTTCGTCCCTATCATATTCGTGTAGGGTTCGTGACTCAACAAAGATTCCAGGTTCGTCCCCAACTAGTTCGGTTAGGGTTCGGCTGAGACCTTTGCTGATCAAGAGGGTTCGTTCGAGATGTTGCAGGGTTCGTGGCATAAGGCTCGACTGACCATGGTTCGGCCAGGAAAGGTTCGTGGCCCACGGTTCGCCACTGAAGCAGGTTCGACCTGTGAGGGCTCGTGTGAAGCACAGGTTCGGCCAAGGACTTATGCAGGTTCGTCGACCTGCAACTCATCCCCTCCCTTCACTGTTATGATCGGTTAGCTATGGAACCGGCTATGGCTGCTCTCGTCTCAACAACAACTCGATTAACACTTATAAAATCCAAACTTTCGTTTACTATGAGAAGAATGATAACTAGGGTATGTTTAGGTACGAAAACAGCAAGAAAACCCAATATTTACCTCGATTTGTAGCTCAAACTCGCGATTTTCCTGTACTTTATCGTTCTCCTTGATTCCCCGGTCGTTTCGGCACCAAGATCTTGCGATTTCGTCAAGAAACGAATGAGTTATGCTAGTGAGAAGTTAGAGAGAGAATAGGGTTACGGGATTTGAAGTTTAGAGAGAGAGAGTGAATGGGAGAAAGTGAGGAGAAGATGAATGCTACCATTCATATATCGCGTGTTGTTCCCGCGTGCCCGGTCTCGTTTTTATCGTGATAAAATAAAGTAAATGGTCGATTATGCTCGGTTTTTAACGAAAACATATTTAACACGTAAAACATTAAAATAAATAGGTTTCGTATTAAATAGAATGGTTTTAAATAAATTGTTTCGTAAACTGATTCCGTTTCATTTTCGTTAGATAATTATTTAAATAAATTAATTTATTCGAAAACATCTCAGGTTGTGATTCCTAATAAACGTTTTTAGTTTCCGTTTATTAGATTAATATCGTTTGATAATATTTAATTATCTCGTCGAAACGCGTTACTCGCGTACGTATTCGTAAAGATCGTCACCTTTGCGAATCCGATGCTCGTACCGTATTTCGATTTGAATTACTATTTATGAATATCGTTTCAGTATATTATTCTTAATAATTATATTCGTGTGAATCGTCACCCACGCGAATACATTATTAAGTTAATATTTCTGAATCAATACTCGCGTTTAAATAATGACCGTAACCTCACATCGCGTATTTATTATTCCCATTATTTAATACATTAATATTATCATTTCCCAAACCAAAATCCCACTAAACCCTAGTCACTGACACATCCATGATAGACCGAAATATGCATATGTATAGGGCATATGTAAGGGTCAGTCGCAACTGCCCTAGCCACCGTCCCACCGCTATTTCGATAAACCATGACCATGGGTCCTTGACTACGTTTAGTAACCAGACTCAACCAAACTTCCAATTCCATTTCAATCCATTCTCAGACCAATAATCCATCATTATCAGTGATAAGTAACCGCGATAAACCCTACGGGTCTGTTTAATTGAATTACAACTAAACTTCCCGTGGTTTACGCGTATAATAAATTATAATCATGTATACCAGTAACAGTGATAATATCAGTAATGTCAATCAATAATTTCATAATCATTCATAATAATTAAATCTCCAGTCGTAACAGTACAATCGTACGGATGTACGGACGTACGGACAACTGAAAGTACAGTGATGTTACAGTCTCCCCTAGTTAAAGGAATTTCGTCCCGAAATTCAACTTGGAGTGACCGTAGTAAATAAATGTGGGTACTTAAGCTTCATCTGATCTTCCCGCTCCCATGTGAATTCTGGACCCCGCTTCGATTCCCAACGTACTTTGACAATTGGAATTCTACTGCGTTTGAGCTGTTTAACCTCACGATCCATTATCTCCACTGGTTTTTCAACAAAGTGCATGGTATCATCGATGCGAATATCATCGAGTGGTACCTGAAGATCCTGATCAGCTAAGCACTTCCTTAGATTGGACACGTGAAACGTCGGATGCACATTACTAAGTTCTGGAGGAAGTTCCAATTTGTAAGCAACCTTCCCGATCCGTTCAAGGATCTTAAAAGGGCCAACGTAGCGTGGAGCAAGCTTCCCCTTCTTCCCAAATCGAACAACGCCCTTCCAAGGCGACACTTTAAGCAATACCATATCTCCCACTTCAAACTCCAAAGGTTTTCTTCGTTTATCCGCGTAACTTTTCTGTCGACTGCGAGCAGCTAACAGATTGTCACGGATCTGGCGGATCTTGTCAGTCGTTTCCTGAATAATCTCAGGACCAGTGATCTGCGAATCGCCGACTTCGGTCCAACAAATAGGTGACCGACATTTCCTGCCATAAAGAGCTTCGAACGGCGCCATACCAATGCTCGCGTGATAACTGTTGTTATACGAGAACTCAACCAATGGTAGATGGCTATCCCAATTGCCACCAAAATCGATGACACAAGCTCTTAACATATCTTCCAATGTCTGAATCGTTCGCTCCGTTTGACCATCCGTTTGAGGATGATAAGCAGTGCTAAGATCCAGTCTTGTTCCAAATGCTTCATGAAGTGATTCCCAAAATCGTGCCGTGAAACGAGCATCACGGTCCGATATTATGCTTAAGGGAATACCATGTCGGCTAATGATCTCATCAATGTAGATACGAGCTAACTTCCGCACAGGGTAAGTTTCGTGTATCGGTAAGAAATGAGCCGACTTGGTCAATCTGTCAACAATCACCCAGATACTATCCTTACCGTTTGCGGTTCGTGGGAGTTTAGTAATGAAATCCATGGAGATATTCTCCCACTTCCACATCGGTATTTCTGGTTGTAGTAACAATCCCGAAGGTCGCTGATGTTCTGCCTTGACTTTGGCACAGTTAAGGCACTTTGACACATATTCAGCAATATCCTTCTTCATTCCAGGCCACCAGTACAAGCCCCTAAGGTCTTGATACATCTTATCAGCACCTGGATGGATTGAATAACGAGACTTATGAGCTTCATTCATAATCAGCATCCTAAGATCATCCCTGTTCGGTATCCACAACCGATTCAAGTAATACATCAAACCGTCATCCTTAGTTTCCAATAAGATTTCAGCCCCGCAGGACATCTCATTTTTCAAGTCATCTTGAGCTAATGAGTGTTGTTGGGCTGTGAGAACATCATTACGGAGATTAGTGTGCACTCGGACACTATGAATCTGAACTTGACTTTTGCGACTTAGCGCATCTGCTACTACATTCGCTTTACCAGGATGGTAGCGAATTTCACAATCATAATCGTTCAACAGTTCAACCCATCTCCGTTGTCTCATATTGAGCTCTTTCTGATTTAGAATATGTTGCAAGCTTTTATGATCAGTGAACACTACACACTTCGTGCCATAAAGATAGTGTCTCCATATCTTCAAGGCAAACACGACTGCACCAAGTTCCAAGTCGTGTGTGGTGTAGTTCTTTTCGTGAATCTTTAGTTGTCTTGATGCATAAGCCACAACCTTTCCCCGTTGCATGAGAACACAACCGAGACCTAGGTTGGATGCATCACAATAAACCACAAAATCATCATTTCCATCAGGCAGTGTCAAGACAGGAGCATCACAAAGTTTCTGCTTCAAGGTCTGAAATGCCTCTTCTTGCTTTGGTCCCCACTCATACGGCCTATTCTTCTGAGTCAAAGCAGTGAGAGGGACAGCAATTCTGGAGAAGTTCGATATGAACCGCCGATAGTAACCGGCAAGTCCAAGAAACGACCGAATCTCCGTCGGTGTCTTCGGCGTACTCCAATTCTTCACAGCATCAATCTTTGCAGGATCCACGTGAACACCGTATTCGTTGACTATGTGTCCCAAGAATTGAACTTCTTTAAGCCAAAATTCACATTTAGAGAATTTGGCATACAGCCGCTCCTCTCTCAGGATCTCCAAAACCAACTTAAGGTGTTTCTCGTGTTCTTCCTTAGTCTTTGAGTAGATCAGAATATCATCAATGAATACAATCACAAATTTATCCAAGTATGGCCTGCAAACACGGTTCATGAGGTCCATGAAAACCGCAGGTGCATTGGTAAGGCCGAAAGGCATTACCAAAAATTCATAATGGCCATATCTTGTTCGGAAAGCAGTCTTGGGAATATCATCATCGTGTACACGAAGCTGATGATACCCAGACCTCAGATCGATCTTTGAAAACCATGCCGAGCCTTGAAGCTGATCGAAGAGATCATCGATGCGCGGCAGTGGATATCGATTCTTGATTGTGAGTTTGTTCAACTCGCGGTAGTCGATGCACATCCGGAATGACCCGTCCTTTTTCTTGACAAATAGGACCGGTGCACCCCATGGCGAATGGCTCGGGCGAATGAATCCTTTATCGGTAAGTTCTTGCAGTTGGCTCGCCAATTCTTGCAACTCCGAAGGCGCAAGTCTGTAGGGAGCTTTGGCTACTGGGTTCGCACCAGGTACTAAATCGATCCGGAACTCAACTTGGCGTTCTGGTGGAAGACCCGGTAAATCGTCTGGAAAAACTTCTGGAAAATCTCGTATCACCGGAACATCTTCAATTCTCTTTTCTTTCTCTTTCTTCTCCACAATGTGTGCTAAGAAGGCTATACATTTCTTCCTAAGGTACTTATGTGCTTTAGTGCAAGACATTAGCTTAAGACCTTTACTAGCAGTTTCTCCAATTATTCTCAAAGTTTCACCCGAAGCTAAAGGAATACGAATATATTTCTCATGACAAACAATCTCCGCTCTGTGGGTGGCTAACCAGTCCATGCCTATGATAACATCAAAGCTACCAAGATGCATAGGTATAAGATCAATTGGGAAAACGTGATCATTTAAGTTCACCGTACATCCAACGATAATAGTGTCAATATCAATAGTGTTTCCGTCAGCCACCTCCACATTGAACGGTTTATCTAAGTATGTACGTGTTCTACCAAGCAAGCATTCAAAATCATATGAAACGAAACTCCTATCGGCACCAGAATCAAACAAGACAGATGCATAAGAGTTGTTGATCAGAAATGTACCGTTGACCACATCCTGGTTGGCTTGAGCAGCTGGAGCATTCAACTGGAAAGCCCGGCCTCTTGCCACCCTTTGATTATTTCCAGTCAACTTTGGGCATTGATTTCTGAAGTGACCCACTTCACCACATTCATAACAGGCTCTTGCCTGTGCTTGAGGTACCTGGCGAACGGGTACAGCTGGTATAGGTTGTGCAGGAGGAGCTGGCAGTGCAAGCGGTGCATGCTGCATCCTTTGTGCTTGCAGTGCACTCCGACAAACATTAGCAAAGTGACCAAACTTGCCGCAGTTGTTGCAGACGCGACATGGCAAATTTGGTGCGTGATGATAACGGCAGGTGTTACACTGAGGAGTGTTCCCAGTGAAATTCCTAGCAGTTGAATTGTTTGATGATTGCTGCGCAGACTTAGCAGCAGGAGCAGTGACCATGAAGTTTCTGGTCTTTCTCTTCTTGTTGCTGCTTTTGGATGAACTAGCAGCTTCATACTTGACTTCAGCTTTGACTTCCTTTGCAGTAGTCTTGGTGTCAGTCTTCTTGTAACCTTTCCTAGTAAGTGTTCCATTCCTCACATGATTGTCAGTAAGAGTTGCAGATAATCGGATTGCAGCCTCAAGTGTTTTGGGATTGCTCCCATAGACTGTATCCTGAATCTGCACCGGCAGCCCGCCGATATACTTCTCAATCGCCCTCTCCAAGGGTGTCACCATATGAGGCACTAGCAGACTATACTCATGGAATTGAGTATTGTAGATGACGTTCTCGCCACTATCTTGTTTGAGTTCCCAGAACTCAGTCTCCAGTTTCCTCATCTCGCTTCTAGGACAGAATTCAGTGGTCATCAGATTTTTGACCTCTGTCCATGTCAGTGCTAAGGCAGCATCTACTCCCCTAGTTCGCTTTTCCCCATTCCACCAAGTCAGTGCTCTCTTTTGGAAAACACTGGTGGCATAGCGAACTTTCAGATTTTCAGGGCATTCGCTGTTGATGAAGGTGTTCTCCATACTCTCGAACCACTGCAGCAGACCAGTGGCTGATTCAGCACCCGTAAATTTCAGGGGATTGCAGGAATTGAAGTGTTTGAATGTGCAAGTTGTCTGGTTTGCACCACCTCGATTCTGGTTAATGTTCTGGTTAGCCTGAGTCAGTTGGCTCACCAATCCAGAAATAAGTGTAGCTAACTCTTGTATGCCGGAGTTGGCATTACTGTTGTTAGCTTCCCCATTGTTCGAGTCATCTTCGTTGTGACGGCGAGGCGGCATGTTTCTGAAGGAAATAGAAACATGTTACTACCGTTTACAACGTAAGTCATACAAACAATGGTCAATTGAGTTTATTTTAAACAGTTAGGATTACATATAGGAACTATATTTATTTCCTATCTGTTATTTAAACTCATAATGTCTATAAATTTGCCTATTATCATTCTAAGTGTCCTAGTTGGTCATAACTAGTGTTAGCTAACTATTCCTAAGTCCTATACATCCTTCACCCTATACTAACACTGACAACTTCCCAATGCAATGCAACAGGCTTATATATAGGGCATATGCAGAGGTAGATCGCAATCTCCCCTACACCGTCCCACCACCGTTCCATTGCAACACGATTATGCCCTTGTTAGTGTGTAGAGTGTGTCATGCATTTCACCATAATTCTCACTTCACAAACCTTATCCTTAGTAGGATAATTTTGAGTGAAGTGATCTCTAGTTCTCTTGGACAATTAGGTTTACCTAATGTCTAAGTTCACCTGACATGTAGGCTTGCCTATTTCTAGGTTCACCTAATGTCTAAGTTCACCTGACATTAAGTTTCCCCCAATTGTCTAAGTTCACTAAAATCCATATCAATTCCAATGTCAATAATCATCATTAAGGGTTCATATCATCACGAAGTGCTCTTATTGTCACTAAGCGTTCATATCCTCCCTATAGTTTATTCTCATCAAGTGTCCATACCATCACTAAGTGTTAGTATCATCACTATGCGTTTATATTATCATCAAGTGTCTATACCATCACCCAAGTCCATATCACATCACTAATCGCTCATTATCGTTCATTAATCCTATGCACCCTACGTGTCCAATCCGTATGTTTTTATAAGGGAATTTATAAGTGTTTATCAAGTGTGATCATCCAAAGTGTCAATCCAAACCAACCTTAACCATCAACATCCATCTCACAATAATTCCTAGTAATATCCTAAGTTCCTGACACTGACAGACTCCCAATATACTACAAATGGTATATGTATAGGGCATATGTAGGGGTCAGTCGCAACTGCCCCAGCCACCGTCCCACCACCTTTGTAGTATACTACGAGTGTGTCCTTGTCTGGGGTTTATAGCTCAAACAAATATTTCCTAAGGCAAGCAATTCATAAACAATTAAGTTCCTAAGCAAATAATTTCCCAAACGGGTAGTTCCCACATTCTTCAATACTGACATCCACCTAATGTACCGTAAATGGTATATATATAGGGCATATGTAAGGGTCAGTCGCAACTGCCCTAGCCAACGTCCCACCACCTTTACGATACACCACGTGCATGTCCTTATCGAATCATTAGGGCACACATAAGCAAGAAATTAATAAGCAGCATATATATATCAGATGTATAACAGGAGTTCATATAACATGTAATAAACATATAAGCATGAAATCCTGAATATATACTAACTAGTGTATGAATTTATTCATACTAGGGTATCCTACGGTTATAGACTAGGTCAACCATTTCTAGTAACCTAATTCCCTATAACCCAGGCTCTGATACCAATCTGTAACACCCCGACCGACGGCGGAATCATCGGGATGCCACGAGGGATGTGTAGATTGTTCAAAAGCTCATGGGCATCTAAATCAAGTCATCATATATCATTTAATCAACCACAATAATTACACAAAAATCATGTTCATCATGAATCAAATTCATCAAATACACAAAAGATTTAGTTAAACTAACTAAACTCTAATCGCCAGAAATTTAGTTAATTAACTAAGTCCAAGAATCCTATATGATGATGATGTCCAAAATAGAAGAGATCATCCTCTTCATCCTACTTGTCTCCATCACCTGAAACATGTAAGAAAACAAGTGTCAACTACAAAAGTAGTTGGTGAGTAATCATAAGTTTTTATATTTAAAAATGTTTTAGTAAAATGCGTTTGAAAGTTTATGCTTAAAATGGTTTTATAAAATGCTTTGTTTAAAAACGGGTATAAAACTTATGATCTTCTTGAGAAAATCCATATGAATACCTGTATGAGATAATCCAACACACATCCATCAATTCAACAACCAAACACATACACAATCACATAACCACATAACCAAATCAATCATAGCCAATCACAAATAATCATAATCAAATATAGGCAATCAATTCACAACAAATCAATCAACACAATCAATCATATTCTCAATCAATGTTCGTGACTATACATGATTCCTTATGTATTTAACATAAGTTAGATACATGAATCATGGAGTGGTCGCTAACCACGTGACAATACATGAAGTCAAAGCAATTAACCGAAGTCAAAAGCAATACTTCACGGATGTGGAAACCCTCCACGTGACAATACATGAAGTCAAAACAATTAACCGAAGTTAAGAGTAATGATTCACGGATGTGGAAATCATCCACGTGACAATACATGTAATCTTTGTTATTGACCTAAGTCAATAACAATGTTTACACGGATATAAAAGAAATAATAGATAATCCATTAATAATAATATTTTCAAATGTGAGTATCATATTGATAAACAGGTATTAACCTTGTGTTATCAAATAATATTTAAACCGGTATACATGTTTCACCTCCGAGTTTTAAAACCAAAAACAGTTTAAAGAAAGGGAGGTTATGAGAACTCACTTGATGTCCTTAGAATTCGGGTTCTCGTATAATGCGCGCTCGCGTATATAACTCAATCCGTCACTCAACAACCTGTGATTATTGTGATTTCCACTATTATAAGCATAGGTGTTTCATATTCAATTAATATCTATATTAGTTCACTTTTAACTCTTTAATATTTCGTTTTAAGTTGGTGATCTCTAAGTATTCACTTCTATGTCACCGAATGTTTCTTTAGTTTATTTTTATTTAGTCAAAGTTAAAGTTGAAGCCCTTAAGATCTTGCTACTTCTCACCTCATAAAAATAATTCAACTCGTTGATTTTCAAATTATTTAGTGATAATATGTAGAACAAGGTCTTGTGTATATTACAATGAATGAGTGTATTACAGGGTAGTGACGTCCCTTATACGTACACCCATACATACCCACATACATGGTCAATTTAAGTGCCCACCATTGCTTCATATGATCAAACCTAAATTGATTTACATAGATCATAGTTAATTTATTCATTGAAGAATGTTGAAATTATGTAAAAATCTCATAATTCAATGTTTGTGGTTATTTGAAAAGGTGGCAACTTAAACCAACTTCCCATGCATGCATAAGTATCATTGGTCCCTTCCCCCATTGCCTAATCCTCCCCTTAAGACTAGTTTTAATTCATTTTTCTTTGATTAGTCATGGTGGCAGCGAACCCTTTGGCTATAGTCATGGGTTCGGCCCAACATAGTGAAATGGTTCGGCTAACATAGAGGAAAGAGGGTTCGTAGGTTATAAGGACAAAAAGGTTCGGCCTAGTGAAGCTGACAGGTTCGCCATTCCATGGTTCGGCTCAATAGAAGTAGCAGGGTTCGTCCCTATCATATTCGTGTAGGGTTCGTGACTCAACAAAGATTCCAGGTTCGTCCCCAACTAGTTCGGTTAGGGTTCGGCTGAGACCTTTGCTGATCAAGAGGGTTCGTTCGAGATGTTGCAGGGTTCGTGGCATAAGGCTCGACTGACCATGGTTCGGCCAGGAAAGGTTCGTGGCCCACGGTTCGCCACTGAAGCAGGTTCGACCTGTGAGGGCTCGTGTGAAGCACAGGTTCGGCCAAGGACTTATGCAGGTTCGTCGACCTGCAACTCATCCCCTCCCTTCACTGTTATGATCGGTTAGCTATGGAACCGGCTATGGCTGCTCTCGTCTCAACAACAACTCGATTAACACTTATAAAATCCAAACTTTCGTTTACTATGAGAAGAATGATAACTAGGGTATGTTTAGGTACGAAAACAGCAAGAAAACCCAATATTTACCTCGATTTGTAGCTCAAACTCGCGATTTTCCTGTACTTTATCGTTCTCCTTGATTCCCCGGTCGTTTCGGCACCAAGATCTTGCGATTTCGTCAAGAAACGAATGAGTTATGCTAGTGAGAAGTTAGAGAGAGAATAGGGTTACAGGATTTGAAGTTTAGAGAGAGAGAGTGAATGGGAGAAAGTGAGGAGAAGATGAATGCTACCATTCATATATCGCGTGTTGTTCCCGCGTGCCCGGTCTCGTTTTTATCGTGATAAAATAAAGTAAATGGTCGATTATGCTCGGTTTTTAACGAAAACATATTTAACACGTAAAACATTAAAATAAATAGGTTTCGTATTAAATAGAATGGTTTTAAATAAATTGTTTCGTAAACTGATTCCGTTTCATTTTCGTTAGATAATTATTTAAATAAATTAATTTATTCGAAAACATCTCAGGTTGTGATTCCTAATAAACGTTTTTAGTTTCCGTTTATTAGATTAATATCGTTTGATAATATTTAATTATCTCGTCGAAACGCGTTACTCGCGTACGTATTCGTAAAGATCGTCACCTTTGCGAATCCGATGCTCGTACCGTATTTCGATTTGAATTACTATTTATGAATATCGTTTCAGTATATTATTCTTAATAATTATATTCGTGTGAATCGTCACCCACGCGAATACATTATTAAGTTAATATTTCTGAATCAATACTCGCGTTTAAATAATGACCGTAACCTCACATCGTGTATTTATTATTCCCATTATTTAATACATTAATATTATCATTTCCCAAACCAAAATCCCACTAAACCCTAGTCACTGACACATCCATGATAGACCGAAATATGCATATGTATAGGGCATATGTAAGGGTCAGTCGCAACTGCCCTAGCCACCGTCCCACCGCTATTTCGATAAACCATGACCATGGGTCCTTGACTACGTTTAGTAACCAGACTCAACCAAACTTCCAATTCCATTTCAATCCATTC
The DNA here is from genome assembly GCA_009363875.1 of Mikania micrantha. NCBI lineage: Eukaryota > Viridiplantae > Streptophyta > Magnoliopsida > Asterales > Asteraceae > Mikania > Mikania micrantha. Next base: position 69,350,480 of record CM018681.1, on the reverse strand, counting down.
TCAGACCAATAATCCATCATTATCAGTGATAAGTAACCGCGATAAACCCTACGGGTCTGTTTAATTGAATTACAACTAAACTTCCCGTGGTTTACGCGTATAATAAATTATAATCATGTATACCAGTAACAGTGATAATATCAGTAATGTCAATCAATAATTTCATAATCATTCATAATAATTAAATCTCCAGTCGTAACAGTACAATCGTACGGATGTACGGACGTACGGACAACTGAAAGTACAGTGATGTTACACGTGGAATCCAGATTCGATCCATTAAATAGTAAGCTCCGTCGTCTTTTGCCTTTATTTGCTTATCCATGCCACGCATGGCTTCAAGAGTAAGGTTTTCAGCTTTTAGAGCTTCTTGTTGTGCGTTTCGTATCTGATTTGGCAATTCAGAATGAATCGTGAGTTGTAGTGCACGCACGCGCTTTGTTGTTTCTTTTCGACTCAACGCGTCGGCCACTACGTTGGCTTTGCCTGGATGATACTTGATGGCGCAATCATAATCACCTATGAGTTCAACCCACCTTCGTTGTCTCATGTTCAACTCTTTCTGGTCGAAGATGTGTTGTAGGCTCTTATGATCGGTAAAGATTGTACATTTCGTGCCGTATAAGTAGTGTCGCCAGATCTTCAAGGCAAACACCACGGCTCCCAACTCAAGGTCATGAGTCGCGTAATTATTCTCATGCACCTTCAGTTGGCGTGAAGCGTATGCTATCACTTTCTCGTGTTGCATCAGCACACAACCGAGTCCCTGTTTCGAGGCGTCGCAATACACCACGAAGTCATCACATCCTTCCGGTAGGGATAGGATGGGTGCAGTGCATAGTTTCTGTTTCAACAGGTTGAAAGCAGCTTCTTGTTTGTCTCCCCAATCGAACTTTTTGTCTTTATGTGTCAGGGATGTCAGTGATTGAGCAATCTTTGAGAATCCCTCAATGAATCTTCTGTAGTACCCGGCCAGACCTAGGAATTGTCGCACCTCAGTCGGAGTCTTGGGTGCTTCCCAGTTCTTAATTGCTTCAATCTTGGCTGGGTCTACGTGTATTCCCTGCTCATTAACCACGTGTCCAAGGAATTGGACTTCGCGTATCCAAAAGTCGCACTTTGAAAATTTTGCATACAGTTGTTCTTTGTTTAATAATTCCAACACTAGCTTCAGATGTTCAGCATGTTCTTCTCGATTCTTCGAGTAAATCAGAATGTCGTCAATGAACACTATTACGAATTTGTCAAGGTAAGGTTTGCACACTCTATTCATGAGATCCATGAATACAGCTGGTGCGTTGGTTAGTCCGAAGGGCATAACCAAGAATTCGTAGTGTCCGTATCGGGTTCGAAAGGCAGTCTTAGGAATATCGTTTTCTTGTATCCTCAATTGATGGTAACCCGATCTTAAATCGATCTTCGAATAGTAGCTTGACCCTTGCAATTGGTCAAATAGATCGTCTATTCGCGGCAAGGGATATCGATTCTTGATCGTCACTTTGTTCAGCTCTCTGTAGTCGATACACATACGGAATGATCCGTCTTTCTTCTTTACGAACAAGACCGGTGCTCCCCAAGGTGAGAAGCTCGGTCTGATGAATCCCTTGTCTAACAGCTCTTGTAACTGGTTAGACAGTTCCTGCATCTCAGTCGGTGCTAGTCGGTATGGAGCTTTGGCAATCGGTGTTGCTCCAGGTGTAAGGTCTATCTGAAACTCGACTTGTCGTTTCGGAGGTAGTCCAGGTAGGTCCTCGGGAAATACTTCGGGAAAATCGCGGACTACGGCGATGTCCTCAATCTTCCTTTCTTTCTTCGGTTGTTCCGTGATGAGGGCTAGTGTGGTAGTGTATCCCTTTTGCAGATACTTGTTTGCCTTCATGCATGATATGATGTTCAGAGGTACTCCCCGTCTTTCCCCCTGAATCGAGATCTGTTCTCCGTTCTGCAACGTCACCCGTACGATCTTCTCGTTGCATACGATTTCAGCTTGGTTAGCGGATAGCCAATCCATTCCAACGACCACATCAAAGCTTCCAAGAGTCACCGGCATCAAATCGATTTCGAGTTCGTGATTCGCCAAAACCATGACGCATCCTCGAAAGATGTGTTGTGTTTCAATTAGCTTGCCGTCGGCTAACTCTACGGTGTACTTGTAGTCTAGTGGTGTTGGGGTAATATCTAGTAATTTGCTAAACTCACTAGATATAAAGCTCCTATCGGCACCGGTATCAAATAATATGCTAGCATAGACATTATTTAAAAGAAACGTACCGGTTACGATGTTCGGGTCATCCTTGGCTTCTCCCGAGCCAATCACAAAAGCTCGTCCCTTGACCGCTCCTCCTCCGGCCTTCTTCAATTGAGGGCAATCCCTCCTCATGTGGCCCGGCTTGCCACATTCATAACACCCCTTGAGAGTGTTTTGGTTGTTATTGTTGTTCTGGTTGTGGTTGGGGTTGTTGTTGTTGCTTGGATACTTTGATCTGCAGTCCTTGGCCATGTGGCCATGTCTTCCGCACTTCAGACAACGGTATCGTTCACATTGCCCAAAGTGGTGGTATGAACATCGGTTGCACAGTGGGTACTTCCCTTGATATACACCCTTCCCCTTGTCATCGGGTTGGGTGGCAGTAAATGCTCTAGCAGGTGCAGATCGTTGTTGTTGCTGAGGTTGGTGAGACTGGTGCTGACTAGGTTCCCACTTCCTTTTCTGGCCTTCTTGAGGCTTTAGGTGTTCGCCTCGTTTGGGTAGCTTGCCCTGAACTACAGCTTGATCAGTCAGTTTATGAGCCAGTCTGATCAGTGGTTGGATGGTGGTGAGGTCAGACGCAGTCACCATGCTTTGAATCTGTTCGGGCAGCCCACTGATGAACTGCTCGACCTTCTTGTATTCCGGCGTCACCATAGCCGGACATAGCTTACACAGCTCATGGAATCGAGTGCAGTATTGCTCGATCTCAGAGCCGACCATCTTCAGTACCCAGAATTCGGCTTCCAGTTTTCTGATCTAATCACGAGGACAGTATTCCTTTTGCAGTAGTCGGGTGAAATCAGCCCATGGCATGGAGTTGGCACCGTCCAACCCCAGGGTTTGTACATGGGTATTCCACCACGTGAGGGCTGGTCCTTCCAGTGTTCCAGTTGCGAACTTCACCCGGTTCTCTTCAGCACATTCGCACATGGCGAATACAGATTCGACTTTCTCCACCCAGCGGAGCATCCCCACAGCTCCCTCAGTCCCCTTGAATTTGTGTGGGTGGCAGTTCAGGAAGGATTTAAAAGAACATCCTTTGTTGTTGTTGCCTTGTGATCCTGTCAGTCAGAAACCAATGTCGTGTGTCAGAGCGTGTCAGCTATACTATGTTAGTCATGTTAGGCGAGTGTTAGTACCGTTGTTCGAGCCACTGGTTTCACTAGCAAGGCGATTTGCCTCGTGCTCTGCCAGTATCTTGTTAACTCGTCTGTCAACCATCATCTTAATGACGGCTGCGTCCAGTGTTCGTCTAGGAGGGCGTGCATGTGGTCCTCTTCCCGCCATAGATATTTTCTATACGGAAGGGACAGAATGTTAGTAAGTCAGAATGTTAGTCAGATGTTGTGTCGGAAGTCAGATCATATGTCATGTCAGAAGTTGTGTTAGCAACAGTCATAATGATACAATAGATAATAACAAAACATAATTCTCATTAATACCAGAATTGTAGTACAATAATTTCGAAAGGGAATAACATCACAAGTTCTTCGAGCACATCCCGCTCGTCTAGGCCAAAATAAAAAAAAATAAATACAAGATAAAGTAGTCCACTAATCCGAGTCCATGGAGACATGTGAAATGTCACTAGCAGCGTCTCCGTCATCATCCTCCTCCTCCGGATCCTCATTAGGATCCTCATCAAAGTCCTCTTCTTCGAGGTCCTCGGCCTCGAATTCAGGACCATCCTCCTGTGGTGGTTCCTCAATAAACTGTGCAGCCCATGCGTTAAGCATGGCATCACTGGCCTGCACCATCGCCTGAGTCTCGGTTATGTCCGTCCGATTCTCAGTGATGCGTACATCATGCTCCTGCATGACGTCAACGATCTGTCCGTGCTGGGTCATCAGTTGAGACACTTGGAGACGTAGAGTCTCCACCTGTGCCTCCAATCTGTCGTTGCGTTCCTCCAGTCTCTCGTTCTGCCTCTCCAATCGATCGTTCTTCTCGCGAAGAACTCGGACCTCGCTCGACAGCTCTCCAGTCCTCCAAATCTCTCGTCGGGTGTAAGCAACGTGGGCCGCGAAGGCCTGCTCCAGTGGTACCCCAAGTGGTGGCAGTCGGTGTCCTGGGGTGGTATCACCAGGGAAACGGTATGGAGGTACTCTCTGCCCGATGATCCATCCCTGGATTATGGTGGGAAGCCATCCCCAATGTCGGGCCCGTGCCGCGTCTCTGGCCCGCCTACCCATCTCGGCGTCAACCTGGGCTACGATATCGTCGATCCGTCGACGACTCTCTGCCGCCAAATCATCTGTGTCCGTGGGTCTAGCTGCGCTCCTGTTAGCGTTGCTGTTGTTGTCGGCCATCCTGTAAGTTTCACGTTAGTAAGCAACAGTTCAACAAGTAACAATGTCATCAATGTGCAAGTTCTACGTGTAGTGTCTAGAGTTGAGCAATGGCTATAGTCTAAGTTTACTACATGCAAACCTAGTTCCCTATAACCAAGGCTCTGATACCAGTCTGTCACACCCCCAATTTCCCACTCGTGGTGTCAGTCCACGTGGGTGTGACGTGGCCAGAATCACAGCTCAAGGTCATATAGAACAACACTATATGCGTTTACAAATCCAAGTTTGACACATACACATAATAAAATAGTTTGCAGCGGAAAATAAAGTTATCATAACATGCAGCGGAAAGATAGTTGTTTACACAGCGGAAATTAAATTGACAACACAACATTGTTTAAACATAACCCAAAAGTAATTGTTTTTCAAAAAAACTGTTAACATGAATGCGGGATCCTATGCCCATAATCCCTAATGTGCATTCCTGCTCCATAGTCAGCTAGTTACCTGAGAATACAAGTTAGAAAAAGTGTCAACACAATGGTTGGTGAGTTCACAGGTTTTGATATACATATAGTAATAAAAGTGTGTCATGCTGTTTATCAAATGTTAGTACCGAGCCCTAGGCCCAAAGTGTCAGTGCGTCACTACCGAACTAGACTTGTTTGTCCTTGCCTCCGCTATGCCTCGTATGCATAGCAAGTTAGGTCAGAATTTGCACGGGTTATGACATCCAGTCAACATAGTGCCCCGTGGGGTTAGTCATTCCCTAATGGATCCATCCAAATCTACCACGTTGTTCGTACATTAACGGTAAGACTTTGTGAGGGCTTGTAACGAGTTCAACACTTAATGTTTGTCCAATAAACCAGCATACACAATAGTGTTTGTACAGTAATAGTGTTTGACTCGATGCAACTAGTATTCTCCCCCTATTTAAAAGCATTTGAAAAAGAGTAAAGAGGGGCCGTAAACTCACCTTAGTGATAAAAGTAGCAAGTAGCGTAAGCTCCTGATGTAGTAGTACGTGTCGGTCACCGGCAACCTATATCGTATACCGTACGTGAGTTCGTGTAAGTGACAGTGCTAGTGTTTGTGTTAGTGCTCGTGTTTGTGTCCAACAATCCTTGGTTGTTCATGTTTGTCCGTGTCGGTCCACATTGACCGTGTTTGCTCGTGTTGGTCCATATTGACCGTGTTTGACTGTGTTGGTCCACATTGACCGTGTTTGCTCGTGTTGGTCCACATTGACCGTGTTTGACTAGAGTTGACCAAAGTTGACCGTGTCAAGTCAACGACCCGTTGGTGAACCGTGTGCCGGTTTGTGAATCGTGTAGCAATCGTGTAAGTGTTTGTCGTGTGCAAAACGCGCAAATCGCGTTTATGGACAACTTACTATTTATAGTAAGTTTCCATTTATGGAAAGTTCACAAAGCATATCGGTGTTAGAGTTCTAGCATGCTCAATGGTCCTACGGGGTCATGTTAACACATAGCACATTATCATACAAGTTCATATACGTCGTTTATAGCATGTTAGTGCACAAAAGTTTCCTAAAATGGAAAGTTTCCATTTTTAGCATACGTGACATCGGAAACCATCTAACTTAACATCAAATCAACATATTATGTCATAACAAGTCATCTAGCATGTTCAAGTCATACAAAATGTTCTCGAGTCGGTTTTTATAAAAATAAAGTTACTAAATATAGTAACTTTGTAGTTTTTGCATCAAATCACCATTTAAACATTTCTAAACAACTTTTCATATCATCATTCATCATAATATGTCATCTAACAACATTTAATCATGTCAACATATCCGATTTCATCATCTATCAATATTCTTACCCAAAAAGTTACTAAAAATAGTAATAACACTAAATATGATCATAGACATCATCAAGACTACCTTCTAAACACATCAAATCATCATGTTATCATCCTAACAACAATTCCACATACATGCATGTTCATGAACTCATCTCAAACAATACCTTGACCATAAAAAGTTTCTATAAATAGAAAGATTCATTAAAATCATAATTTTAACCATTTTAAGCAAATCTAACCATGGGTAATCCTTCTAACATCATCAATAAACATATCCATATACTCAAGATCATTCCAATACTCATGGATCGTACATGCATGGTGATATTTCAACACTTTGTGAACAAAACATGAAATCTATACATACACAACATCTTAGATCATCACCAAATGCATTCTAATCATGTTAGATCATCATAAAACACCTTAAAATCAATAAACCCAGAAGATAAATTCGTGCATGTGCACTATAGGTGCTTGCATGTGTGATTTACACATGCATGTGTGTGTAATAGTGTGAAAGACGAATTTTAAACCATAGAACTACCTTCAAAGCACCTAAGATCTCGAGATGAAGGTGAAAACAGTCTCTAGGGCTCCTGGAACTCTTGAATCGCTGGTCTTGACAAGAACAAGAAGGTGGTGATGGAGGATGAGAGTTTAGAGAGCTTCTTTCAAGGTTCTTGTGCTTCAATGTGTTCAAAAATGGCTTCTAATGGAGTAAAATGATGGTAGCAGAAGGTAGGAGATGAAATCAGTCGCTCTATGTCGTGTGAAACCGGAGAAAATGAGTGTGTAGGGTGATGATGAGCTTTGGGAGTTTAAAAAGGTGATTTTTGCGAATCTGGCGCCCCAGGCGTAACGCCTGGCGTGGGTTGGTTATGCCTGGCGTTACGCGCGGCTGGTTTGGATGAGGCGCCTGATTCCTCACCCGCGCGCATCGCCTATCGTGGGCGTCTCGGGTCAGGCGTACCGCCTGGCCTAAATGTCAAGCCCAATAAGCTTGTTTTGTTGTTCTGGGCCCATTCTTGCCCGTTTCTCGACTGTAGAACATCGTTCGAGCGTCGTTTGGACTCTAATAGTCAATTACTTGCCATAATTGGCTTGTGAGGTGTTTCTGTGCTTAAGTGTTGTGATGTTCACCAACGTTCGTGTGTTTTGACACGTGTGTGCTGTTTGCCGATAATTCCACAAATTATCTAGTCATGAGTCAGTGTTCGTACTGTCGTGCCACGTGTCACACTAAATTAATCTAATTCTAATGCCACGTGTACATAATGTATTTAAATAAACATTTAAATAAAATCAAAGCTGACCTGGAAATTACGGGGTGTCACAACTTAGAATCCAATTTCTTTCTAAGTTGATAAGGCTTTAAGTTATAAGCTACACTACCAAATACCTTCAAGTGATGAATGTCTGGCTTCCTTCCTGTCCATACTTCAAATGGAGTCTGATGCTCTACACTTTAGTTGGTGATCGGTTCAGCAAATAGACGGCTGTAGAAACTACTTCTGCCCATAACATTTTGTGTAAATTCTTCTCAGCCAACATACTACGGGTCATATCCCTTATGGTTCTGTTTCGTCGTTCTGCTATACCATTTTGCTCAGGAGTATAGGGTGCAGTAAGATCCTTGCGTATACCATTCTCTTTACAGAAGATATAAAACTCATTTGAGCAAAACTCACCACCTCTGTCTGTTCTTAATGTACTAATTCTTTTTCCAGTCTCATTTTCAACCCGTGCCTTGAAAACATTGAAATTGTTGAATGCTTCTGACTTGTTTGTTAAGAAAAAGACCCAAGCCATTCTACTAAAATCATCAATAATCAAGAAGTAATAAAAATTACCACCCAATGATGGTACAGACATCGGCCCACAAAGATCTGCATGAAGTAGCTACAACACACGAGTTGCTCGTATACTCCCTTTTGGAAATGGTTTCTTTACTTGCTTTCCAAGTGCACAACTCTCACAATTTGTCCATGATTTGATTATCTGTGGTAGTCCATACACCATATTCTTGTCACTCAACATCCTTAACCCTTGTTCATACATATGCCCATACCTTTGGTGCCAAATCAGAGATTCATTGTAAGTGGTTGCCACTTTTATGAGGTGATGTCATCTTAGTTACATCCAAAGGAAACATGTTGTTTCCTGTCACCTTTACTTTCCACATTACTTCGTCAGTTGATTTATGAATAATTGTACACATATCTTCATCAAACACCAACTTATAACCTCCTTTTATTACTTGACCCACACTCAATAAATTAAAATCCAACTAAGGAGCATATTGAACGTTTTCAATAGTCCTGTAAGATCCATCCCCAACTCCTAATTTGATCTTTCCTTTGCCTTCTACTTGAAAACTTTTACCATCTCCCATTTTAACTTCTGACTTTTCTAGTTCGTTTAAACTTTTGAACCACTCTTTCTTTCCTATCATGTGATTAGAACACCCACTATCCAGAAACCACAAACTCCTTTGACGATCATTTTCACATCTGATTGCCATAAACAGTCTATATTCATCTTCTTCTTCATCGTTTCCCACAGCCGCTTGGGCTTGTGGTTCACTCCAACAATCAGCCCGAATATGGCCGAATTTGTTACAATTGTAACACTGTATTGGGCCACAACCTCTACCAAAACCTCATGGACTCCTTCCTTGTCCTCGTCCACGTCCACGTCCGCGATAACCATTTCGTCCACCAAATCCTCTTCCATGATAACTCATCCTATCGTCTTCTCTTGTAACAGCCTGCAGTGCTTGTTCCTCACCTCTAACAACAGTACTACGATTAACCCGTGCCTCATGAGCCTGCAAAGAACCCATGAGTTGATCAAACGACATAGTGGTGAGATCCTTTGACTTCTCAATGGCTGCTACAACATGATCCCACCGTTGTGTAAGACTTCTCATAACTTTCTCAATGACCCTCTGATCACTGATCACTTCACCATATGAATGCTCTTGATTAACGTTCCTCATCACCCTTGATAAATATTCAGCAACCGCTTCACCCTCTTTCATTTGAAGCGTTTCGAACTGTCGTCGCAAACTCTGTAACTTGACCATTCTCACCTTAGAAACTCCTTGGTACTCTGTTTGAAGAAGGGTCCATGCTTGTCGTGATGTTGTAGCTGCTACAATCCGAGAAAAAACCTCATCATGCACAACTTGTTGAATCAGCGACAATGCACGAGCATCCTTCTTCCTATGATCCCTTAATCTGGTCCGATCATTGTCTTCCTCGTTATAACCGGTACTCACGAACTCCCATAGATCCTGTGACATCAGGATCGTCTTCATCCTTATACTCCAAAACTGATAGCCATCCCCTTTGAACACCGGAAGCGGAGGTAACGCCTGACTTGAAGAGTTATTAGCCATCTTCTTTCTCACGTAGAACCAACCTGGCTCTGATACCAGATGTTGGTTAAACTGTCACACCCCGAGCCGGCGGGGTTGGATCGGAGTCCCCGTCGGGCGGAAGGTTCCCGGGGCGCGATATCGTGAATGATAATCGAAATGATCAGATTGTTACATTGCACATGATACATAAATGAGAAACTTGCTAAAATAAAATAGAATTACAAAGTTAAATTACATCAGTTAAGTTTATAATTTAACAATGTAAATCTACTATCACATCATAAATCTTCTATCTTGTATCTGCACAAGATATACAAAATAAACTGTATAATGATGCTTCAAAATATGCAGGTCCAAAAAGCTAGGTCCTCTATCAGATAACCTAGTCCAAAGAAATAACTCTTCAGTTGACCTGTTCGTCACCTGAGAAGTCATGCAAAAATAAAGTCAACACATGGTTGGTGAGTTCATATAGTTTAGTAATTGAAAATGATTTGTAAACCTCTTTCGATAAAGACCGTAACCTTATTAACATCACATGTAATATCCACATCGGTATGCTTATATATAGGGCATACCCCTGAGTCGAGCCTACAAACCCGCCCAGACGTCGTCCCACCACATACTAATATGCATATGACACTGTTGTTAATGATAGTTAAGCATTTTTATCTAACACACACTTCCATTCACAATAGTTCAAATGTACACTCAAAACCTTTGTTAAACCCTCGGGTAACAACCTTAATCTCATTAACATCACATGTATCATCCAGATCGGTATGCTTATATATAGGGCATACCCCTGAGTCGAGCCTACAAACCCGCCCAGACGCCGTCCCACCACATACTAATCCACATGGGACATTGATGTTAATGACAATTAAGCATTTTACCCCTACAAATAAACCAACGATTCTTCAGTTCTTTGTTCCTGTAAATACAACAATTTGGAATCTATGTTGATTCCTTAAGTTCATCACATTTATGATCAACCACAGTAATTGTAGGAACAGTTATAAATGCCTAATTAAATCAATAAATAAACATTTAATAAAATATAAGTCCTAATGATTGGGCCTTGGTCAACTCGAGTGGACTAGTCTAGCAATCAAGGTTCTTAGTAGTTAGGGAATTATGTAAATATCAGCAAACATATGACCTACAACTCAAACGGTCTAACTAGGACTTCTTGAAATGTAGGGTTTTTGTTTCGTTCTTGATTCGTTTTGTTTCGTTGGCATATGTTATCTTTGATATTTCCCAGACTTTCCTTGAAAATGATTTATTGATTCGTCTGATTCTGTTACAAGATGTACTTGATTCGTTGATCATGGAATACTAGATTCGTTGATCAAATGTATTGGCTCGTTGTTCATCAAACACTTGATTTGTTGAACGTCGAATATTAACTTTGCAAAGATTGTTTCGTTTGATTAGTTGAACTCACTCACTTGATTTGTCAAAATGTTTTGTTTGATTCGTTGAAATCGCCCACTTGAATTGTCAAAATGTTTCGTTTGATTCGTTGAACTCACACACTTAAATTGTCAAAATGTTTCGTTTGATTCGTTGAACTCACACACTTGACTTGTCAAAAATGTTTTGTTTGATTCGTTGAAATGTTTAGTTTGACCCAATTATCCACTTAAATTATAAGTAGATGAGTTTAGTAAAAACCTGCATAAAATTTACCTAGGCATGATTCTAGGTTAATTAATTTACATATAAAACATATGTTAACTAAAAGCATTTAAGTAAACAATTTAAATAAAACAGTTTACGCATGCTTCTCAGCCCCGCGTTTTAAAACAAAATGTTAGAAAAGGGGCAATGAACTCACCTGTGTTGATGTCTAATATACTATCACAGAATGCGCACTCTTGTTGTAGTTTAGGTTTCTTCAGTTCCTGAGTTGTTTTATAAGAGTTTGAATACGATAAGTATACGTAAAAATCGTCGCACCTAAGGTTTGGTCTTGGTGTGTGTATCTAAGTGTCCTAATACTAAGTGCTTCTACTTTACTACGTGATTTTTATGATCTAATCTAACTTAGTTACCCTTTTATGACCCAATCCCATAATTTGTTATAGCAACTTACATTTAAATTTTCACAAAATTTGGGCAGAGTTTCCTTTGTTTTCTGTTCAAATCCAGACAATAATATTGTCTATTTTCAACAATTTCCCAATCAATTATAATAAACTAACTTTAAAAGAAACCAATGACATTTATAAAATATAACAATGAGCTATAAATTAAAGTCATGCTATTTTATTAAAACATAAGATATTTTTATGAAAAATACGAGTTAAACGTGTTAGAACTTGAATTAACCAAATTTAGGTCAATTCCAAGTCCTTTGGTAGTTCTTTGTTTCCCAACTTGATTCTTGTTCTTCCGAGTTTACAACTTAGCTTGGAGTGCAAAATTGAACAATCCAAATTAGTTATATACATTCATATGAGATTTCTAAGTGTTAGATGTAAATATTGAGATTTACACCAACACTTTGTGGTATAACCCCCACTAATGCATGTTCCTTAGTTCGTTCTAAGTTTCGAGTGCTCGTATGATCATTTCCTTGTTCTTACAACTAAGTTCAATAGCCCTAGGTACTGAATTTCCTTGATTAGCTAACACTTTGAGGTTCAAACCACCTTGGGCAGCGAACCTATTAGAATCTGAGTATAGGTTCGGCGAACCTTTAGGGTTCGGTGAACCTTCTTGATAGTAAAGGTAGGTTCGGCGAACCTTTGAATGGGACGAACCTCTGAGGTTCGTGTATGATAGAGGTTCGGCAAACCTTTAGGGTTCGCTCACCAAGGTTCGTTGATCTAGGGTTCGTTGCTAGTAGGTTCGTCTAGTGAGTAAAGGTTCGGTTAAGATTCCAGGTTTGTCACTTTAACAGGTTCGTTGCAGGCCAACAGGGTTCGGCTACAGACTTAACAGGTTCGGTGCAGGTTCGTTGCAGGCCACATGTTCGTTTCCCAGTAGAAAGGTTCGGCGAACCTGCAACAGGTTCGCCTGATCGAACTGATCACGAACCTGCACTTTCTTCTTCATTTTTCGACTCCAATCTGTCTCAAATCAATTCCTACAACTTCCTAATCATTCATATGTGCTTATCTAAGTGTTCAATGTGATTAAAATTACAATAATCCAAGAGGTTCGTGATACACCCTTACAACCGAAATAAAATCAATATTTACCTCGAATTTGGCGTATCAAAGTTTGAAATTCTTGTACTTCCTTGATCTACACAACGAGATGATCGTTTTGGCACCAACTATGCTTGATTCCGACTTGAAATGAGCTCCCAATTGTAGAGAGAAGTTGGAATTTCTAGAGAGAGAGAGTGACGAGAGAGAGGGAAAAATTGAGTTGGTGATGCATTAAATGTTCTCATTTAATGTATCACCGATACCCGATATTTGGTCTCGATCGGTTTCTCGTAAAATGTCATTTTCTCGTGATTTTCTTCACGAAACGACACGATTTATAAAATAAGATTCATAAAATTATTCTAAGTTGTGATTCCTAATAAATTAACTAATATTTCTATTTATTTTAGAATTTTCAAAATATTTAATTAATTGTTTAAATTGAAATCGTACGGTCGTCGCGCGTATTCGTTCGAATCGTCACCCGTACGAACACGGCGATAATTATACTTTTCAATATTGTTTTCTAATTATTGGATATTATTCAGAACGTTAAACCTTCAGATATATTCGTACAGATCGTCACCTATACGAATAACCCGTCAATTTAGCATTCACATAACAACATCCGTTCTGTTTTGTTCTATAAAGCCTCACATACGTTTATACATAATAGCTCCTAACAATTAATCACATGATGGTTCTGTGTTGTCAGATAATTACCTGACTCAAGAACCCTAGTTTTGAACTTTGTTTCTGTTAAATGTTTCTGAACTTGTTATTTGATAACACAAAATGATATTGACAATTGATCGTAAATATGTAATGTACTGAAATGTATATGGTTCGTACCTATTTACTGTTCATGTTACTGTTTCAGATCACTGTTCCGGTATGGTTCCGGCACTGATGTTACATAAACTGACAATCAATTTGTAATAATAAAGAACATTGATCAAAGAAATTACTCCAAACACTCTTACTTCTTCATTAGAGAAAACAAACAATACATATCGACACATACAAGACCCACGTACTAAACTGACACATACCACTACTACATAACTGCCAACTTTCTACTTATGGCATAACTGCCATTTAAGACACAAATACTTAAACACACACTTAACTCACGCAATAACATGTTACATGCATACGTACACAACAAACATAAATGACTTAACACTATTTGAATTACATTTAACACAATTGTGATTACAGTCCCAAAATAATTTTAAACATTATACTTTGACTCCGAGATTGAGATCTCTTACACACTTAAAATATTGAACTTTGGTATTCGAATCTAATTAAAGTTTTGCTACTTGCTTAAATCCTAAACATGTGAGCTTATCAACCCTTTATTGTCCGTTTGCAATATATTTTTCAAGATTTAGGAAACCAAGAGCCTCACGATTATCACTAGTAGGCTTAACTATGCATAATTCAAATAATTGTCCAATGTAACACATGAATTATAGTATTATGATGCAAACAATGTGTTCTTGATATACAATTTCGTCTCATTTCCTATGTTTCGCCTCAGGCAGGGGTGTGATAACTACCATTTTACTTGAACCTTAAAATGTTGATCACTAACATGTTTAGTGAGACAATATTTGAGATCTCTACAAGGCTTAATGAGATGATAAAAAAGGTGATCACTATATATACAGTGAGACATTGTAATCATGATTCCTATCATGTTAGAGAGAAGATTTTAGAGAATGCAAACTCTTTATGATGAATTTGTTAACATCCACCCAAGCTTACTGGAAAATTATATATTATTATTGAAAGTATATGTAAGTTATTACAAATAAAATGAATATTAAAAATAACTTAATAACCCCATCTTGGTTTTACAAATATTTTAAGTTTATATAAAATGACAAATATATCCCTATATTTAAGTTTTACAAAGTGAAAAATAAAAATAAATATAAATACACCAAACCCCCACTTCCCACCACCATGCTTTTTCAACAACTGCTTTCCTCTCCATCAAAAACCTAAAACAGACATATGTTCTAACCCAATGGCGGACCTATAAATTTTTTTATGGGGGTCAGGAATTTTTTATGAATAAATTATTTGTCGTTAAATATTTTTTTCTTGACCAATTCGAATGGAATCGGGTTGGATCACCCAATTAAATGAAAAAACTAACTTAAAGCACATATACAAGATAAACCACACCAAATTATCATCTCATTGATTAGGCTATTATAATAAAATTGGTTTTCTTTCGACATTATTTAAAATAATATTATTTTAATAAATAAATTCAAGATTAAAAGAAAGTGAAGATGTAAATTTTCTTTTGAAAAAATGTTTCATGTAACCTAAATATGCTAATTATATACAAATCAACTAAGTTTTTCGCCATGCTTATACTTTTGAAATTATACAATAATCACCCAATTCTATAAATTACGGTTGTTGTATTATGGAGGGCAACAATGTATATTAGTAAGTTATTGCTCTATCTTTTAGAAGAGATTCAAACATGAATTCTGAACTTCAAATTCAATCACTCAATATATAAATTACGACTTATTACTTTTTTTAAGTGGGCTATAATTTATTAGGTATTTAGTTAAATTATTAATTACCAATTGTGTTTCATCACATGTAATGCATATTGAGCTATTTGAATATTATTTTATTATTTTTGACTTTAAAATGATTTTAAATTGGGCTTTATCTAATTCGTCAAATTTTCATGGGGGTCGTGAACAAAATTTCTTGAGGGTCGGTTGAGATTGGATCATATATATAACATTAAAAATCAAAAGTTCATGAGGATCGGTCGAACCCCATACCCAAGTATTGGATACGCCCTGCTCTAACCCCTACTTCGATGACGATGAACACGATGAAGCTGCATGCCACATGGCTTGGAATCATGAACATGATGAAGATTATGGGAAAACAATCATATGAAAATTATTCATGTGTGAAATCCATGGTAAGAGCATTATGGTGCCATAGACCATCGTAGACGTCCAACATCAACTTGACATTAATTTTTATGGATTGCATTAATTATTCCGTTGAGCAAAATTGGCATATTCAACGATCGTTTGTAAATTTATACCACTTTTGATATATGGAACTAGGAGCAAGTTTGATTTAGTGAATTTTAGGTGCTTCTTAAAAGCTATTAATAGTTGCATATTTTCATTTCCTTGTTAACATCTTGTACCTCCACTAATATTTCTCAAATTTTTTTCAAATCGCTTATAGTCTTATTAAAAAAACAAAAGTGATGGTTTGATATGTACCATTGAAGCAACGATGTGCACGAACTAATTGTTTTTTATGACACAATGCACACCAACACCAAATACAATGATCGCGTGTTAGATAGAACTAGTCTAGTACCCGCGCACGTTGCAGCGGAAAAGACAACACTTAAGTTGGATGTTTTAAATGTTTGCATGGTTTGTTCTTGAGTTATAACCATAACAAAAACAATTTTTTTAACTTGGTAGTTAACAAAAAGTGGCTTTAACTACTAACATAAAATGCTAAAGGCACCAAAAATGTCAAGTGATTCATTTGTTTTGAAGGATTTTCTTTTATAATCACTCTATCTCACTTAAATTTTAAAAGCTACCAATGTGGGACAAAGTGTAAACACAAACAACCATTTAGATTATAACTAAGAAGTTGTACCATATGCTATTATGCTATAAGAATTGTAAAACTTTTAATTTTAAGAGATTTAAGCAAATTACTAGTTTGTCCTTTTAATATGTGTTATATATTAGTATAGATATAGATAATTATCAAAAGTAGGTTTTGTTTTGAAGAAAGACGAGAAAAAAAACATTAATTACCTGGTTAATATAAGAAACTAATTATAAAAGTATATAATAAGTAATAAAAACAAAACATGTGACAATCCAAGTGGGAAAAAAAAAAACCAACAACAACATGCTACAACTAAACTAGAGGGGAAGAAAATTTTATTGTTTCATATAATAATAACACAATGCACTTAATTCCAATGATAAATGATGATATTTATTAGATCGTGGGGTGTGTCACATGAATGGGCGTGAATGGGTCGTGGAGGGGCGTGGCACACCGTCCCCCTAGGGGCGTGAGAGGGGCGTGGGTCAAGTGGCGTGGATGGGGTCACGAAGAGAAGGGCTCTCTCTCTCTCTTTCTCTCTCTCTCTCTTACACACACACACTCACGCTTTCTCTCTCTCTCTTACACACACACTCACATATATATATATATATATATAAAAGTTTAAAAAATGGATGATGACGTGGAGTGAGTGGGTAATGGGGTATTTCCACCAAAATGGTGGGGTGAGTGCTTATGTGGCGCCTACGTGACACACACGTGGAGTGAGTGGGTGCCTTGGCATACCCAATAGTCTTATACTACAATATTATTATTAAATTAATTAATAATATTCAAGGGTCCCAAAACCAGTATTATAAATCTAACCCTATAAAGAAAGCTGTGTGTGTGTTTGTTAGATCAAATTTCCCAATTCGTACCCCCGTTGACGTCAATCTCACACCACCAAAACCCTCACTTCTCACTCGCTCTTAAGCATGCAACAACGAACAAGGTACGATTGCTTTCATTGATGTCATGATCTGATTGAATGATTGTTAATTGGTATCTTTTTCATCTTGATCATCATCATCATCATCTGTTTGTGATTGCATGTCTTGATTCTTCCTTTTGTAGAATTGTATCTTCGTATGATCACTGATCAGTCTAGTTTTCTGCTATAGATGGGTCTGAAAGTTGTGTCTGATGTTTTGAATTGACAATTGTGGATAGAGATACGAAATTGGGTGTTTAGAACAATTTAGTGTTCAGGATATACGATTTGAATCGAATTTTATGTGAATCTTTTGTATGATTGTAATTACATGTGTAGGATCTTGAATCTGAAGAGTTTAGTGTGTATTATAGTCCTAGGGATGTTCTCAACACCTTAGGGACCACACCCAGTGGTCAAAAGACCTAAAACTTGCTTGATCCGTTTGATTTATTTGTATGGTTGAAGGGTGTTTGGGACTGTTTATTAGAACTGTTAATCTGATTGTAGCTTTTTGATATGGTAGATAATCAGTTTTGAGGTGTTTGGCATTCCTTATTTGAAGTTTCTTATGTCAGCAAGCACCATATGCACGCGATAACAGTTTTATATTAAACACCAGGAAGGGGTTATTCTATATGCATCACAAAAATTAATATTTGCACCAATACCTGACATGTTTACATCAAGATATGGTGAATTCTATCTGCAAATTTGTCAAAATGTCAAATTACAAACCTCAGGGCAAATAGAAATTTATGGTGTAAGTAGTAGTGCTTCATCAGAAAACACCCATTGAGTTTACAATTGTGGAATTTTGAAGTGGAAGAATTTAGCGTGTGTTTATGCTCTCATGTATGCTATGAACTCTTTAAGTGCCCATACACATTCACCAAATAGCCTAAAATTTGATTGGATGTTGATTATGTAATGTGATTGAACCTACAATTGTGGAATCTTGAAATGGAAGAGTTTAGTGCGTTTGTACATCAAGAGTTACACCCTTTGGCTAAAAGTTTTGTAACAAGACAAGGACCTATAACTTGAATGGTTGATCTGTATGTGGATTGGTGGGAATGTTGAGAAAGTGTGAAGAAGCTTATTATCAGCTCCTAAATATCATCAACAGAGATTTTTTTAATTTTAGGTTGACGATTTTTTATCTTTTCTTTTAATTAAGTCTAGATGTTTAGATGGAATTTAATATTTCTATCACATTTGTATCTCATTCAAGGTCAATGTCACCGACAAATTAGTCAAATGAATAGAATATGTAACTTGTTTGTGTTTTGCTTGATTTTGCTTGTTTGTGTTTGTCTATTTTTACTGGATTCGGGGTGTCTTTCTGGAGGCAGCTACCTCTCTATCCTTAAGAATAGAGCTAAGGTTTGTCTACATCTCATCCTCCTCAAACCTTATAAAAAGCCATGCTATGAGTGGAATCTACTAGGTATTAGGTATAGTTGTTATAAATATAGTATGTGACCTACATACTAAATTCAGTCAAAATAAGTAAATAACCATCATTCTAAACTTAACTAAAATAAAAATCTTGCTTATGCACTTTGGTAATTCTTATTGAAAGTAATTGGCTCCCTTTCAATTTTCAGGTATGTGTGAGTAGAATTTTGAAATTGGTTTCTTGTTACAAAGGAGGAGTTGAGTTGCATGCCAATGAAGATATCTGCATTTGAGGTCCCGGTCCTTCCTTATGACTTGATTTTTAAAATTCTTCTTTTGCTTCCTGCAAAAGACCTCTTGAGGTTAAGTATTGTATGCAAAACATGGCATAGGTTGATTAATAGTCCTAATTTTGTTGAAGCTCACATGAGTCGGTGTGAACCGGTTCTTACCTTTCTGAAACATTTTTCTTATTCCCAACGTGATACCTTCTCAATCAATGCCAACAATGGCCCGTTTACACTCTTTGAGCCATCGTCCTCTAAAAAACGAAACCATCAAATCTTTTTAATGGAGGTTAAAGATGGAAGTAGCAAGATTAGTGATCTAAACATTAGTGGGTTTGGTGACATTCTTGCAACATGTGATGGGCTACTTTTGGCAACAAACAATTCAGGAACTTTATTGCTATTGAACCCAACAACCCGAAAGCTTCTTCCAGTCAAACCAGGAACCATGGTTCCACCACGTGACGAGTCATATGGGTTTGTTTTCAGCCATCACACACGAGAATATAAGGTTGTGCACCTGTTTCGTGACGAGTCAGGTCATATAGACAGTGAGATATTGAACTTAAACACAATGTCATGGAGGGGTTGCAACGTGCCTTCTTTTGGACTCTTTAGAGACTTTAACCACAAACCTGTTGCAGCCTCAGGGGTCTTGTATTGGCTTCCAGGACACCATAGTGTTGACTATTTTGTCTCTATGGATATAGATGATGAAAAGTTTGTCAGAAAGACTCTTCCGGTTAATAGCACTGGTTTAAATGATAGATTTTTGGAAAACCAAGGTTTGCTGAACTTTGCTGCTCAAATGACTGTTTACCGAATTCAGGTATGGACATTGAAGACAAATGAATGTGACGGTAAATGGGTCAAAAGATGCATCGTCAATATGGATTATGACATAACAGGTTTGGTTCCCATGTTGATTACAAAAAATGGTAGATATATGATCTTCAAACTGTCAAAAGACGCGGTTTATGAATATGATATGGAAGAAGAGGAAATGGAGAAGGTGTCGGTTGACGGGAATTTAACATTCAAAATGGCGTTTCCGCATGTTAGCACACTTGTTTCTTTGGAGAATTCTGCACCGTTATGGTAGTAAGTAGGAATGGCTGGCTTGTTGATATGCAACACATATTCAACACAGGTATATTCCATGTTTATATATATAGTAGTTTAGTTGTAACTAATGTTAAGTTTAGTTGTGGGTTCTCGAAAGCAACCTTCTTTTCGTCATGAATAGAGGCAAGGTTTGTTTGCATCAATCCTTTATAGACCTTATAATAACTATGTTACAAGTGAGATTTACTATGTTGGTATGGTGATTATGATTGTACAGTGATACTTATGTTATATGTATCTAGTATCTAGCAGCGTGCAACTTCATAACCTAATCTTGTAGTAATGGATGTGCCACATGCAACTGGTTGTTTTTCATGGCTCAAGCTATGGTTCATGGCCGGATTGAAATTTGAACATAACAGGACCCAAAACATTAATAACAACGGAACTAAGAACTTGGACAGATGGAAACGGCTCAAACCAGCAGATCAAGATGGTTTGCTGTTGGCGGTTTGCTGGTATAATGGTCTGGTTTGGAACATGGAACCAACCTTGAGAAAATCCTCTTGTGGGATTTGAATCAGGACCCTAAGATTCCTAAACTTTATTCTTCTATCAAGATGTCAAGATGCACTTTGGCAAAACCTCTAAATCACTAAACTGGTAAAACCCTATGAATATTTGGATGGTGATATCTTATACTAAATGAAATTATTATTATTGAAAATATAATTGTGTGCAATTTTAGGTCCCTATTGGAATTATTTTTTATTGGTAAGGAACCTAATCCAAAATTTACGTTAAATGTATCCCCTTAAAGATAAAAATGTCAAATGTACTTGTTTTAATTTCTTTTAATTTTAAAATAAACTAGGTTTATTTCCCCGCACGTTGCAGCGGGTAATTACAGTACACTACCGAGAACGTGTATTATATATCATTTGCAAAAACATAAGTTATATAGCAAAATCAAATCTCTCATTACGAATTCTACACAAAATTTTTCATAAAAACAAAAAATTATACAAAATCTTTACAAATATATTACAAAAATATTAGAAAAAATTACTTGCAAAATCTTTTTTACCGGCAATTAATTATTTGAATTAAAACAAAAAAACTCAAATCTCTAAGCATATATTTCAAATTTAATAAAAAATTAAATAAGCAAATTTCTTACATTTAATACCCTTAGATCTGTTTACTACTTCTTAAAGCTAAAAAAACTTCTGGTGGTGAACATTTAAATTATCAAAACATCACTATTCCTTTCTTTGTCTATAATAAACTAAAACTATTGATTTTCAATATTTTTCTAATTCGTAGGTAAATCAAAAGGATGGTTTCACAAATACCTGGTTTCTAATACGTGATTTCTAGTAAAAATGGCAAGAATTGGTCGCTAACATTTGGACTATTGAAATTATTTTTGTCCTTCTTTCCTTTCTCTGTACGCAATATGTCATCCTTTGATATCCCATACCTACTTCATTGATTGAAGTTAAAATATTTTTAAGAAGTTTAAGTGGCCAAAATTTGAAATGCAAAAAATAATCTATTTTTTCACTTGCTTTTTAATTATATAGTATAATATAATTAGAGGATCTTTATTTTACCTTTTATATAACTGAAAATTTTCAAATTTATTCAAACTTTTTTTTTACTTTTATTTTTTTCGGTTGTCTTTCACTTTTCTAGCCGTTCTCTCTCTCTGTTTCCCCTATTTTCTTATTTTTCCTTCCTTCGCATTTTTTAGAGTCATCAAAAATAAAAATGTACAAAGAAAGTGTCAAGTGTCAAATTATTAACCAATAATAGTATGCAAAAATCATGACTGGAAAAAACAACAATAGACAACAATCAATGTAACAATCTTGCAAAAATAAATGTTAGTTTTAACCCATTACAATAGCAAAAAAAATCAATTATTCAACTTCTACGAATTTTTGCATTATTTTCACATCCTTTTTTGCTTGTTGATAGCTACTGTTAAATAAAATTTTGAAGTGTTTGATTTTTACATGTTTTTCATGGTTAACAAACATTCGTGTTTTATTAGGCTTGTCATATGATTTAATTTTATTCTTTCTAGGTCTTGCAAAAGACTTTTGAAAGTATGCACCTGTATCTTCTCCTTGGTATCTATGAGTATCTATTGAACCTTTGCAAGCATAAAAGTAACTTATGTAGCATAAGTCGCTTTAAATTTCTCGACAGTGATAAATAAATCAACATATTTGTCACAATGTACATCTAATGAAAGCAATAAAACCAACTACATAAACATATGCAATACCTTTAACTTGTCAAACTTGGCAAGCGTAACTTCGTTCATTAGGAGAGTCCTACCAATGCTTTCCCAAGTGTTTCACTTCAACTTGATTATCAGCGCTTCTAAAAACTTCGCCCTCGCCCATATTCTACATATAACATAAATAAATGCTATTTTAAAACAAATGTAATAAATAATAAAAAAAACATTATACTCGCCTTATAATTTTTGATACAACTCCTAGTATTATGTATTATTGCATCTTTCAATTTATTCACCTTGTAATTTCGAGAGAACTCCTAGTGTTACGTATTATTGCACCTTTGATTTTTTTTACAATCGTCAAATTATACCATAATCTTCTCTCTAGTGAAATCAAGGAAGTCAAGTATCAGTAAACAATCCCCTTCACCTATCGAAGATCTAAATGCCTTCGAAATGTTGTTAGTTATGTCATCACACTTGGATTTTGTCCCAAACCTATGACGACTTCATATTTTCTTATGATTTTCATTAATATATGCAAGTGAATCTTTATTTGCTCCAACAATTTTATCTAATGATCTTTTATGTTCGGTAACACTATAAGTAATTGCATCTTGTTATAAATTTCTATTGAAAACGTTATAGAAGTATGTGATGCATTCTCTATGTTGTATAATGGGATAAATTTGTGTAATTGCTTTATTAAGTAAGTTAAGAAGCCATAGGCTACTACAAAACAAAATTGTTACTAGTTGCACTTGTGGCGATGATTAACACCTAATGAACATTCCTTTAAGATGACATGCATCAAGAGTAATATAGGGGTGACAACCATTAAGAATCTCATTCAAGAAATATACTAGTTGATTAAAAAAACATAAAAATAGTTTATTGTTACCTTTTATCTTAAATTCAATATCAACAACATTTTCTGGGTTTCATCTTAGTAGATTATTTTTGAAATCATATATCTGGATGAACAAGTCTTCACATTCGCCATATATATCATTTTAAGTTTGTTATTTGCCCATAAAATCTTTCAAGTATGATGCATCAACGTTGTGATTTCACATAACCCACTTACGAAGTTCTTTAACAAAGTCACCCTATATGATTTTAGCTTATCACTAATGAGACTAGGAATCCATTCGTAATCGTGTTGTTGTCGCGACTCTAAGGGGGTTATTGTGAGGCCCCGAAACCGGGCACCTCACAGAGGTTGGTTTTCATCATAACACATAGCTCTTAAACTAAAAACTTTCATAATCATGCAGCGGAAATGTAAACATAGTCTGATAAACAGAAATCAATAACATGTCTGTATCAAAATCACATCGGATTGCCAAAACCACCGGATCGTATGACTCTATGCCCGAGCTCCATGCCTCCTCTTATCATACCTTCAACCTGACATACATGCTAAATCAAGTCAGCTTACGCTGGTGAGTTCTAGTTTTCATAAAACAACATTAAACATACTTAACATATACATCATTTCATACACATAGTCCATAACCTTAGCACATAACATCCTTACATCATCATCATCATACGTTCCACTGTTACCATTCGAACAGTGGGCTTATGCCGGCACAAGGCTCCATAACCGTTGGTCTGTCCCGCCGAAGCGTTCTGCAGACCCATACTTACCCAGTAGCAAGTACTGGAGCAACCATAACCATACTTACCCCATATGAATATGGGAGCAACGTCATACTTACCCCGTAACGAGTACGGGAGCAACATCATACTTACCCCGTAACGAGTACGGGAGCAACATCATACTTACCCCGTAACGAGTACGGGAGCAACCATACTTACCCAGTACAAATACTGGAGCAACCATACTTACCCAGTACAAATACTGGAGCAACCATACTTACCCAGTAACAATACTGGAGCAACCATCCTTCATCATGACATCGTATCATTATCCTAATAACATAGGATTTCTCATACAGGGTATGCTAGTATCATGTCATCATAACATCCTAGTACCATGCACATGTCATGCTAGACGCACGTCATCATATCATTCATCATGGCAACATAAACACATTTTGCTAGCATGTAATCATCATAACATCATACTTCCATCATAGCGTACCTAGGATTTCATCATAACATACCTCCCCATTTATCATCATAGCATGTTATCATTTAGTTTATCATCATAACTTACTAACATACATTCATCATTATTAGCATATTTTCATGCAATAATCATACTATCACCTTAATGTCACACCCCGACCGACGGCGGAATACATCGGGGCGCGAGTTTGACTGTTCATTAGCTCATGGTGCTATTACAATGTTTCATATTTAATGCATTCATTTAATAATAATCAATTCATTCAACCAACATTTAAATAGTTATTACAAGAATTCAAAATAAATAAACTATTACATTGAAAGACTATACAATTGTTTCAAGTTTAAACTAGGTCACTAAGCCTATCTTATGTCTTCATCATGCTTCATTATCCTGTTACACATGTAAAATAGAGTTTGTCAACTATTTGCATAGTTGGTGAGTTCACACACTAAGTTTAAATAATAAGTATAAAAAGGATGCAAACTAAAACTTAATTAGAATATGTATCAAAGGCATAGTATAATACAAGTTTGAATAATTGAATGAATACATGAATAACAAATGCTTGTGTCCAAACAAGTATCCTTACATAATAATTCAAGTATAACAATACAAGAATTATCATTTGTAATTCAACTAGTTTGCTAATGTACTTTTCACCTTTTTCACACAAAGGCCAAAGCCTTTGCGAAGATAGTATCTAACCACCCTAGGCTACTAAGTACTAATTTGCTTGACTGGCAACACACATAGAATCAACACATTGTATAAACTTAGCATCTAACACATAAAACTAAGTAAGTCTAAGGCTTGCATCATAAGTTTGAATTGAATAATAGAATGAATAATAGTTTGAATATGACATATTGACATGTGCAACATCCCAAAAACAAGAAGTAAAAGGGAGTGTGAAGAAACTCACTTGGAATTTATTTGCTAGTCCAATATGCATGCTTGATAAAGATCTTAGTCAAAAGGCATGTGTCGACCTAAAGTTTATAGGAACAACTTAATAAGTTTTATATTCCTAAAGTTTAAGTTTCATGTACCTATGACTATGGCATTCTAATGTAAGTCCTAATTGAATATGTCTAAGTTTGAATGGATTATTTGGAATATTTATTATATAAATATTCTCACAGTACTGTATGAATGAGCTATGGCTAATATTTTATGGATATTATTTATTATAAATAATTCCATAATCTTGTACAATAACTAAATTAGAATGTGAAATATCCTATTTATTTATTGTTTGTATCGAATTCCTATGGATAATGTTTGAATTTTTTTTTTCTAGAAAGTATTCTTTGATTTTAGAAAACAAACTTTAAGAAAGAATTTTATAAAAGTTATGTGAAATTTAATAAAATATTGTTCATAATTGAAATAAATATTTTAGAATAATTCCCTAGAAATTATTCCATAATTTATTTGTACAAAAACTAGATTTTTAAAAGTATTTGGATTTATCAAAATTAGAGAGTTTTCATTTAAAGGATTTTTATTTAAATAAAAATAATAATCTATTTTTTTAAAAAAAAATAAATAAATAGAATTTATAATATATATATATATATATATATATATATTAATTTTATTTTTATGCATTTGTAAAATCTATTTAAGTTTCTATGTCGTATTAAATTAGTCTAATAATACATTATTTTGATTTAACAAAATTAGTATTTACCTAAAAATATTTCATAAAGTTCAAGAGTTTCTAAAATATTTGTATATTATATTTTTCAATATTTTAAAAATATTTTTCTGAAATTTTGTAATTTTTCGAATAATTTTAAATAATAATGTTTGTAATTAAGACAAACTTTATTATTTATTTTACTAAAAAAATTTCTGGAAATAATGAAAAAAAATCTCAGAACGTAAGAATTAGAACTCTATTAATAAAAATATCTTATGAGTTTTTTTACAGATTTTTTTTAAGGATTTAAATGATTAAAAATGTGTGAAATGGTCAAAACCCGTATAAAGATTTCCAGACCGTATTCGAACCCGGGTTCGTGTGCCCCAAGTACTTGTGTTCTACCAATGAGCTGGGCTAGAATGCCATGTTTGAGTCGCGTTCGACTGTTACTTATACAAACATGAAAATTAACCCAAAATCAAGATGAACCCTAGAATTCATCTTGATCGAATTCGTCCGATTGTGTAACCGTGCGAACCCAAAATGTTAGGTCTATTGTTCAATGGATTAAACCGAACCAAATGGTGTCATAACTTACCTGGTTTGGTGTCGAATTGATAGAGTTCGAATGACGAGTCGAAGTCGGTCGTTCTTGATCTTGTTTACAGCTTAGAATCGATTTTGTGCGTGTGTTTTGTTTGCAGACGAACTCGTGAGGACCAAACGAACCAAAAGTGGTGGTTTAATTCGATTTTTATAGCCATTCGATTAGGATTCGTGTTTATGGTTCTTTGGATTAATTTTTGGTAATGATTCACGTGTTTATGGTGTTCAATCAACCTTAATTACCGATTGCAAAGGTCTACGTGTTCAAATCATTGCTTAAAATAGTCATAATCGAGTTGTCAACGCGTATTTGTGAGTTGTTCACGAATGGGTCGGAGAGTCGGTTCTTTGGGTCGTGAACGGGTAGAGCAGGAAGCAAAAGGAACTTTGTTTTCATTTTACAACTTTACCCCCTGGTCTTTTAGGATTGTTTTACATCTATTTTTAAAATTCCTTGACACACAAGCAAGTTTCTAACTTAACCATTTTTACCCCTTCTATTTAAGGTTTTTTTTTTTTTATTATTTTATGTTATAACTCTTATAAAAGCTATAACCATTTGATTAAATATCGACCCCTTGTATTTTTATAAAAGCTTTGTAAATCTTATTATTTTCTAAATAAATAATTATAAAAATACTATTGTTTATTTATGTAAGATTGTTTATAAATTTTTGTAACTAATTTTATTACACATACATATATACATGTGTGTGTATTCATAATGAATTTTAAACAATTATTATCAAGGTTTATTTGATGACTACTCATTTTCATTTATTAAATCGTAATAGAATTTATTATACTATTATATGTTTAGAGATAATCATGATTTTCTAGTTTATTGTATTATGATTCAAATTTGAATTAGAAAACCTCTAGGGTTACAGTATCCCCTACTTTAAGAAATTTCGTCCCGAAATTTGTTTAACATGAATCATTCACTCGAGTATTATATATTTCTTTCGATTTGTTTTATTTCTTTCCAACCTTTGATTAACGATTTTTAGGAAATTAAAAACTTTGGTTCTTGATTTGTTGTTATAAGAATTGCAATTATTAAAGTTATTGGATAGTGTCTCGATATTTAGACCACTCAGTTGTAATTTTAGAAGAGTTTAAAGTCACAATATGTTTTAGAACCTTGAAATGAGAATGAACGTTAATCAGAATTGGTAGAGTAACGCACTCGGATTTTCGGGTTCTATGTGACTTGTTTACTTGTTATGAGGGTTTTGAATTTAACGGTAGTTGACTCAACTCACGGTGAGATTAGTTGAAAAGGTAATTGAATAACTTAGTATAAAAATATTCCCCACACAATCGACTTAGAATCAGATTAATAATCTATTTGTCGATTATTCTGGACTGAAGAATAATTCACTCGGATTGTAGATTAGACTGACAAATCCTATACTTGATCAAGCTTTCGGTGCTACTATCAATGTATTAATGGTGCTTATATATAGGGTATACCGCAGCCAACCCATCACATCACTAATACCTTGATAGCATTCCAATTACCTACCAAGACTATCCTAAACCTAACTACATTTGAATAGATGCTTGAATACTTGACTATCTTTAGAAATTGTATGAGCTTAGAGATATAATCAATTGCAATCTTGCAATCGAATCTCATAGTTATATGGATTTCTAAATGATTGATTTTGAATATACGAATGATACTGATTACACTAGTATTTGATATTATATAGTTATGATAACTACTTATCATTAACCTTAGTTATGATATCACTGAATCTTTGAATAATTGTTTAAACATACGAATATAGGATAACTCATTTAAGAATCATAGCATGATTCCTATGGTTATCGATATCCTTAATTTGACCTGGTGTAAGAATACACACCAAGATTAGAAATTGAGTAAAAATTGATTTAACTAGCATGGTTTCTCGAAACTGTAGATTGAAACTCTAACCCTTGATCAAGCTTTTGGTCCTACAATCAATGTACTATTAGTGCTTATATATAGGGTATACCGCAGCCAACCCATCACACTAGTAATACTTTGATAGCATACCAAACGCCTACCAAACCTAACAAAATTTTGACATGCTCGAATAGGTGTGGGAGGCTTCGACTAGCTTCTAAGAGTTGTATTGGTATGGAGGTTCTAAATGTTGCAACTTTGCAATAAAATCTCTCGGTTGTAACATATAAATTTGTAGATGATCGATTTTTTGAATAGACGAATGATATCGAATACACAAGTAGTTGATATTATATAACCTTTGATAATTGTGATAACTAATTATCACTAATCTTAGCTATAATATCATTGATTTTTTTTTTGAATTGCTGTCTAAAGATATGAATATAGAATGATTGTCTAAAAATCAATAGCACGATTCATGTGGACTTGTTTTAAAATTTTATATGGAATCACCCATACCTAAATTCATAGGTCCAAATCATGTCATTATATTGAAATCTAAACAGAATATAATAAGAAATCAATGTATCTTGGTTAAAATAATAAAATCAAAAATCATTGTGACTTGTTTGAAAACATAGGAAAGTTTTTTTTTTTTTTTGCAGTATTAAATATATAATGACATGTTAGAATTATCTAACACCGGTCTTAGGCATAATATCTTAGTGGGTTTATAGAATTATATAACAGACATCATGATTTACAATAAGATATGTGATATATAACTTTATAGATGTAGTGACAAGTCACTAATCATAGATACCATATCATCGAATTTTCTCTCTGGAGTTTGGATAATTGGAATATGTAATATTATAACCTTTTATATTTATTGATGAATCGCACATCAATAATTCTTAAGTATAATATTACTGGTTTTCTTGAATCAAAATATACATCATAAATAAAAGAAAGATAACACCATAACCTTTTAGATTTAGTGATGTATCACCATCACTAATATTAGGTTTAATGTTAGTCAAATCATAACATAGGTAACATAGAACAAGGAGAGATGATACCATATTATGTGAGACATAGTAATGAATCACCATCACTAATCTCAAGTATGATATCATGGAAGTTTAAGAAATTAAAACATAGGCATTATTAACCCAAGAAAAATAACACCGTAACCTTTTGATATTGTAATGTATCATCATCACAACTCTTAGATATAATGTTACTAACTTCTTGAATCATAACATAGGCAACATAAAACTAAGATAGATGATATCATATCCCGTGAGAATAGTAATGAATCACCATAACTATACTCAAGTATGAATCATGGAGGTATTGAATCATAACATATTCATTATAAATCCAAAGAAAAGTAACACCATTGCCTTTAGATGTAGTAATGTATCACCATTACAATCTTAGGTATGATATTAATAACTTCTTTGAATCATAATAAATATATTATTCAACAGAAGAAAAATAGAATCTTGAGTATGATATAAATGAGTTGTTGAATCATAACATATACATTACTAATCCAAGAAAGATAACATCATAACTCTTAGATGTAGTGATGTATCACCATCACAATCTTAGGTATGACATTATTAACTTTCTTGAATCATAACACATATATTGTTATTCATCAAAGGAAATGACATCATAGCTTGTGAGATGTAGTGATGGATCACCATCACTAATCTATAGTACAATATCATAAGATTTGGAATTGTAGAAGTAATGTATTGAAATCATTTTGAATCAGATTATAAATTTTAGGGAGTTGAATCCAAGTTGGACACTTTTTGACTTATTAGAATTAATTTTGTTTGCAAGAGGTGTCATGCTTTGGCCTATAGGTAAAATACTCTCATTAAGAATCCCCAGGAAAGCTAGACTGGTCCCTCGTCAGGGATTATGAATTGCTTTCCTAGACAGGAGTCTCAACTAACGGTATTCACCCTTCCAGTTACTACATGCCCATCTTAACAAACTTAATTCTAACAAGGTTTTAAATCAAAATTGAACAGATGGAATCATTTTGAACTCATTTGAAAACATAAGGAATGGTATTCACAATGGAGTACCAGGTGACATATTAGAATCATTTTAGTTTGTAAGATGTTTGGTATAATATGTTTTGGCCTATAAGTGATTGTACTCTCATCAGAAGTCCCCAGGAAAGCTAGACAGGTCCCACAGTACATCGGGGATTTATACGAATAGCTTTCCTAGACAGGAATTCCAACTACCGGTACTTCACTCTTCTAGTTAGTACATACTCACCTCACAAACTTTAATTCTAACGGAATCTTAAAATCAATAACAGAATTCCTATTTTGTCTAAGGAATAATATTAGGCATTAAGCCTAATGATTGTTGAATTCATATCAACTAAAGGATGTTTGCATGTGTTTGAGTTTGGAATAGATTTCTCATAAAAGCAAATACTAAGGCAATTGCTTAAACTAAGTAATCCCATGATATAAAGTAACTTAGTCTAATGCATTCCTAACAAGTGCAAGCAAGGCATATTAACAACTATGGCTTTCCTCTATGGTAACAAATATAACATAACACATAATGAATAAGCATAACACATAATGAATAAGTATATAATATATAGCACATAAGCATGTAATAAACAAACAAGTGTAATATGAAGTAACTCATATTTGGGTTAGCTTAGTTATAGTCTAGGCCACCATTTTCTAATAACCTAGATCCCTATAACCATGGCTCTGATACCAATCTGTCACACCCCGACCGACGGCGGAATACATCGGGGCGCGAGTTTGACTGTTCATTAGCTCATGGTGCTATTACAATGTTTCATATTTAATGCATTCATTTAATAATAATCAATTCATTCAACCAACATTTAAATAGTTATTACAAGAATTCAAAATAAATAAACTATTACATTGAAAGACTATACAATTGTTTCAAGTTTAAACTAGGTCACTAAGCCTATCTTATGTCTTCATCATGCTTCATTATCCTGTTACACATGTAAAATAGAGTTTGTCAACTATTTGCATAGTTGGTGAGTTCACACACTAAGTTTAAATAATAAGTATAAAAAGGATGCAAACTAAAACTTAATTAGAATATGTATCAAAGGCATAGTATAATACAAGTTTGAATAATTGAATGAATACATGAATAACAAATGCTTGTGTCCAAACAAGTATCCTTACATAATAATTCAAGTATAACAATACAAGAATTATCATTTGTAATTCAACTAGTTTGCTAATGTACTTTTCACCTTTTTCACACAAAGGCCAAAGCCTTTGCGAAGATAGTATCTAACCACCCTAGGCTACTAAGTACTAATTTGCTTGACTGGCAACACACATAGAATCAACACATTGTATAAACTTAGCATCTAACACATAAAACTAAGTAAGTCTAAGGCTTGCATCATAAGTTTGAATTGAATAATAGAATGAATAATAGTTTGAATATGACATATTGACATGTGCAACATCCCAAAAACAAGAAGTAAAAGGGAGTGTGAAGAAACTCACTTGGAATTTATTTGCTAGTCCAATATGCATGCTTGATAAAGATCTTAGTCAAAAGGCATGTGTCGACCTAAAGTTTATAGGAACAACTTAATAAGTTTTATATTCCTAAAGTTTAAGTTTCATGTACCTATGACTATGGCATTCTAATGTAAGTCCTAATTGAATATGTCTAAGTTTGAATGGATTATTTGGAATATTTATTATATAAATATTCTCACAGTACTGTATGAATGAGCTATGGCTAATATTTTATGGATATTATTTATTATAAATAATTCCATAATCTTGTACAATAACTAAATTAGAATGTGAAATATCCTATTTATTTATTGTTTGTATCGAATTCCTATGGATAATGTTTGAATTTTTTTTTTCTAGAAAGTATTCTTTGATTTTAGAAAACAAACTTTAAGAAAGAATTTTATAAAAGTTATGTGAAATTTAATAAAATATTGTTCATAATTGAAATAAATATTTTAGAATAATTCCCTAGAAATTATTCCATAATTTATTTGTACAAAAACTAGATTTTTAAAAGTATTTGGATTTATCAAAATTAGAGAGTTTTCATTTAAAGGATTTTTATTTAAATAAAAATAATAATCTATTTTTTTAAAAAAAAATAAATAAATAGAATTTATAATATATATATATATATATATATATATATATATTAATTTTATTTTTATGCATTTGTAAAATCTATTTAAGTTTCTATGTCGTATTAAATTAGTCTAATAATACATTATTTTGATTTAACAAAATTAGTATTTACCTAAAAATATTTCATAAAGTTCAAGAGTTTCTAAAATATTTGTATATTATATTTTTCAATATTTTAAAAATATTTTTCTGAAATTTTGTAATTTTTCGAATAATTTTAAATAATAATGTTTGTAATTAAGACAAACTTTATTATTTATTTTACTAAAAAAATTTCTGGAAATAATGAAAAAAAATCTCAGAACGTAAGAATTAGAACTCTATTAATAAAAATATCTTATGAGTTTTTTTACAGATTTTTTTTAAGGATTTAAATGATTAAAAATGTGTGAAATGGTCAAAACCCGTATAAAGATTTCCAGACCGTATTCGAACCCGGGTTCGTGTGCCCCAAGTACTTGTGTTCTACCAATGAGCTGGGCTAGAATGCCATGTTTGAGTCGCGTTCGACTGTTACTTATACAAACATGAAAATTAACCCAAAATCAAGATGAACCCTAGAATTCATCTTGATCGAATTCGTCCGATTGTGTAACCGTGCGAACCCAAAATGTTAGGTCTATTGTTCAATGGATTAAACCGAACCAAATGGTGTCATAACTTACCTGGTTTGGTGTCGAATTGATAGAGTTCGAATGACGAGTCGAAGTCGGTCGTTCTTGATCTTGTTTACAGCTTAGAATCGATTTTGTGCGTGTGTTTTGTTTGCAGACGAACTCGTGAGGACCAAACGAACCAAAAGTGGTGGTTTAATTCGATTTTTATAGCCATTCGATTAGGATTCGTGTTTATGGTTCTTTGGATTAATTTTTGGTAATGATTCACGTGTTTATGGTGTTCAATCAACCTTAATTACCGATTGCAAAGGTCTACGTGTTCAAATCATTGCTTAAAATAGTCATAATCGAGTTGTCAACGCGTATTTGTGAGTTGTTCACGAATGGGTCGGAGAGTCGGTTCTTTGGGTCGTGAACGGGTAGAGCAGGAAGCAAAAGGAACTTTGTTTTCATTTTACAACTTTACCCCCTGGTCTTTTAGGATTGTTTTACATCTATTTTTAAAATTCCTTGACACACAAGCAAGTTTCTAACTTAACCATTTTTACCCCTTCTATTTAAGGTTTTTTTTTTTATTATTTTATGTTATAACTCTTATAAAAGCTATAACCATTTGATTAAATATCGACCCCTTGTATTTTTATAAAAGCTTTGTAAATCTTATTATTTTCTAAATAAATAATTATAAAAATACTATTGTTTATTTATGTAAGATTGTTTATAAATTTATGTAACTAATTTTATTACACATACATATATACATGTGTGTGTATTCATAATGAATTTTAAACAATTATTATCAAGGTTTATTTGATGACTACTCATTTTCATTTATTAAATCGTAATAGAATTTATTATACTATTATATGTTTAGAGATAATCATGATTTTCTAGTTTATTGTATTATGATTCAAATTTGAATTAGAAAACCTCTAGGGTTACACTTAACATGCATACATGGTCAGGGCATAACATCATTCATTCATAATCATCATAGGCACATATCATCATAGACATAACAATAAGCATGTATGTCAGCCCAAAACATTAAGCATAAAATAGGGCGTCTAGAACTCACCTGACAGTAGACTCCTGTTAACCTTAGCCGAACTCCTTAGCTAGGGCCTTAAGGACCTATATCAGTTACATCATATCATCACATACCATCACATCACATACTTAGACTTAGAAATTATTCTAAGTCCTCATAGCCTACTAGTCCCCCTTTCTGAATCCAAGTTCTCGAAACTTAGCTAAGTGTTCGAAACCCTTGAAATCCATTAAGTCCTCATGTACACGAAATCCATGAGTATTCGAAATACTAGTTCACGAAATGCCCGAGGTACATGAAATATCCTCTGCACACGAAATGACCAGGTACACGAAATGGCACCTTGTATTCGAAATAGGCTGTACTCGAAATACACTGTACTCGAAGTCACCATGTACTCGAAATCCTTGTACTCGAAATAACAAGTATGATTTCGAGTACCCACTGTACATGATTTCGTGTACTCATCATTTTGTCATTAAACATTTCAGAAATCCATCTAAGACTTTGGGGAGCTAGTTCTAGTTCCTTTGGTTGTTACCAACGTATTGGAACCTCAAAGTTATGAACTTTATGCATAAAGGTGTGAGCTTTATACATAAGTTCACTCTTTGTCTAACCATTATAACTTTTGCATAAAAATCCTAGCTTTTTGGTTTTAGAACCCTTACTTGTAGGTAGATGAGCACTCCTGTAGATCCCTGTGCGTTTCCTCTTCCGTTTGGTCGATCAAAAGCTCGATCCTTGAAGTTTCTTGGTTCCGACTTCGTGTACTCGAGAGAGAGTGTGCTCAGCCAAAGGTTCGCACATATCCCAAGGCACTACTATTTATAAGCGTGTCCCTGTACTCGAAATCTGGGAAATTTCGAGAACATGTGTACTCGAATTTGGTGTACACGAAATCTGGAATTTCGAGTACATGATTTCTAAGCTTTACTTGGTTATTTTCCGTCCCTTTTCTAGCAAGTTAATTGTTCGTCACGCATTCGTAAGTTCAAATAACTTGTACTAGAAAATTTGGGATGTTACAAGTCTCCCCTCCTTACAATAGGTTTCGTCCCGAAACCTGCCTCGTTACACATCGAACAAATAAGGATACAACTTCCTCATCTCGTCTTCCAATTCCCACGTCGTGTCTGAACCCTTCCGATGCTTCCACTGAACTCTTACTTGACGAACCGTTTTATTCCGTAGCTGTTTTTCCTTTGTATCCACAATGGCAACTGGCTCCTCAATGTAGTTCAGTCGATCATCTACCTCAATGTCATCCAAAGGAACATGCGCCTGCTCGTCTGCCAAGCACTTCCTAAGATGTGACACGTGGAAGGTAGGATGAATCCCGTTCAGCTCCTCTGGTAGGTCCAGTCGATACGCGACTTTCCCTACCCTTGCTTTTATCGGAAATGGTCCAATGTACCTCGGACTCAACTTGCCTCGCTTCCTGAATCGAATGATTCCCTTCCATGGGGATACTTTCAGCAACACTCGATCGCCAACATCAAACTCGATCGGTCTCCGGCGCTTGTCAGCGTAGGACTTTTGGCGATCTTGTGCAGCCTTCATACGTGCTTTTATCACCCGTAGCTTTTCTGCCATATCAATCACAGCAGCCTTGTTTCCCATTTCTTTCTGTCCAACTTCACCCCAGCATACCGGGGTTCTACATCGTCGTCCGTACAACGCCTCATATGGGGGCATTCCGATACTAGAGTGATAGCTGTTGTTATATGAAAACTCCACCAATGGCAAGTGGTCATCCCAGCTTCCTCCAAAATCGATAATGCACGCCCTAAGCATATCCTCCAACGTTTGGATAGTCCTTTCTGACTGTCCATCAGTCTGAGGGTGATAGGCGGTACTGATATTTAACCTCGTTCCCATAGCATCATGAAACTGCTTCCAGAATCTGGAAGTAAACCTCGTATCTCGATCTGACACAATGGAGACAGGAACTCCATGTCTGGCCACAATCTCCTTTACGAACAACTCAGACAACCTTTCGGACGTATACGTTTCCCTGATAGGGAGAAAGTGTGCACTCTTCGTCAGTCGGTCCACAATCACCCAAATGGTATCATGTCGCTTAGCTGTCTTTGGTAGCTTGGTAATGAAATCCATGGTGATGTGTTCCCATTTCCATTCCGGTACCTCTAGAGGTTGCACATATCCGTAGGGCTTCTGATGTTCAGCCTTCACTTGCGCACAAGTAAGGCACCTGTTCACATACTGCATCACATTAAACTTCATGCCCGGCCACCAATAATCATGTCGGAGATCTTGATACATCTTCGTTGCACCGGGGTGTACCGAGTATCGTGACTTGTGGGCTTCATCTAAAATCCTCGCTCGAATGTCCCCATTTCTGGGCACCCAT
This sequence comes from Mikania micrantha, assembly GCA_009363875.1. Taxonomy (NCBI): domain Eukaryota; kingdom Viridiplantae; phylum Streptophyta; class Magnoliopsida; order Asterales; family Asteraceae; genus Mikania; species Mikania micrantha. Next base: position 69,313,456 of record CM018681.1, on the reverse strand, counting down.
ATTCGACCGAATCGTAGCTTTATCCCATGGTCATTGTCTTCCAAGTTCTTGACTTGTCCGAAGACGCGTTCAAAACCCACATTCTCTTCTTTCAATCCCTCCTGTTGCGCCTGTTTGAGCTCGTTCAGAAAGTCTGGCGTTATCACCAAACTATACGATTTTACTCGTATGGCAGGATGATCAGTCTTGCGACTCAGAGCATCTGCCACCACATTGGCCTTTCCCGGGTGATATAGAATATCACAGTCATAATCCTTTAACAGCTCAAGCCATCGTCTCTGCCTCATATTCAAATCCTTTTGCTCGAAGAAATACTTCAAGCTCTTGTGGTCGGTATAGATGGTACTCCTTACTCCATACAAATAGTGCCTCCATATTTTCAATGCAAACACCACTGCAGCGAGTTCAAGATCGTGGGTCGGGTAGTTAGCCTCATGAATCTTTAGCTGGCGCGAAGCATAAGCTATCACCCTTCCCCTTTGCATTAGTACACATCCCAACCCTTGTCGTGACGCATCGGCATACACAACAAGATCATCATTCCCATCCGGCAGTGCTAGAACAGGAGCTTGGGTAAGTTTCTCCTTCAGCACTGAAAACGCTTGTTCTTGGTTTGGACCCCATTCGTACTTTACGTCTTTCTTTGTGAGCTTCGTCAGTGGCGTCGCTATCTTGGAGAAGTCCTGAATGAATCTCCGATAATAACCGGCCAAACCAAGAAAACTGCGTACTTCTGTCGGTGACTTTGGAGGACTCCATTTCATAATCGTTTCAACTTTAGCTGGATCTACCATAATGCCTTCTGGGTTCACCACGTGACCCAGAAACTGTACCTCTCGTAGCCAGAAAGCGCATTTGGAGAACTTAGCATAAAGTTCCTCTTTCCTCAGGATTTCCAATACCTCACGTACGTGGCAAGCATGGTCTCCCTCGTTCTTTGAATAAATCAAAATATCGTCAATAAACACTATCACCGATCGGTCCAGCATTGGTCGACATACCCTGTTCATCAAATCCATAAATGCTGCAGGAGCATTCGTCAATCCAAACGACATAACGAGAAACTCGTAATGTCCATAACGCGTACGGAAAGCAGTCTTTGGAATATCCTGCTCTCGAACTTTCAACTGATGGTAACCGGATCGGAGATCTATCTTCGAGAACTAACTTTCACCTTGCAATTGATCGAACAAGTCATCAATTCTAGGTAGAGGATACCTGTTCTTTACGGTCAACTTATTCAGTTCCCTGTAGTCAATACACATACGCATACTTCCATCCTTCTTCTTAACGAACAGCACCGGTGCTCCCCACGGAGAGACACTCGGTCGTATAAAACCTTTATCAAGGAGTTCTTGTAGCTGGGTCATCATTTCCTTCATCTCTGTTGGGGCTAAACGGTAAGGTGCTTTGGCAACAGGTTGTGCCCCCGGCACTAAGTCGATCTGGAACTCAATTTCCCGTTCGGGTGGTAATCCAGGCAATTCCTCAAGGAATACATCGGGGAAGTTACACACCACGGGAACATCATTAACCGTCCTCGTATCCGTACGTTCCTCAATCGCATAGGCCAAGTAGGCTACACACCCTCGCCGCATCATAACATCAGCCTGGATCATCGAAATGATCTTTGGCGCATACATCGCTTTATCACCATAAACCGTCACGGAGCTCCCATCCATCGCACGTAAACATATCATCTTTCGTCGACATACAATGTTAGCCTCATATTTGGCTAACGAGTCCATACCCAAAACCACATCGAATCCCCCTAAGGTAATAAGAAACAATCGGGCAGGGAACCTATGACCTTCTATCTCAACATAACAATCATCAATAGCCTCAGTCACCCTGGTCATCTTACCAATAGCCGTCTCTACATCAAATACCCGGTCTATCTTCTTAACCTTCCCAGATAACCCATCACAGAAAGTAAAAGACACAAAACTCATACTGGCACCAGAATCAAACAATACAGAAGCAGGAATATTGTTGATAGAAAAGGTACCTGTGACCACGTCCGGTTCCACAATCGCATCATCCTTCGTCATCGTAAAGGCTCGTGCTTTAGCCTTCTGCTTCTCCTTTCCTTTCTCCTCTTTCTTACCCGAGCCCGAAGCATCGGCCCGTGGTAGCTTGCAATCCTTGGACATATGTCCTAATCCATTGCAGTTGAAGCATCGAGTAGCATTCGGGCAACTGCTAGAAAAGTGCCCCGTCTTTCCACACCTGAAACATAAATTAGTGCCCACCAGGCACTGTCCCGTGTGGCTTTTCCCACACTTGTTGCATCGGCCCATCTCCTCTCGCTTAGCCTTCTTGCTTGAGAACTTTCGTTGGTCTGTTCGACCCCTTTTAGTCCCGGAGGACTCTTTCACCTTTGCTTCTTCTTTGGCTGGCTCGGCTGACATAACATCATCCCAAACTATGCCACTGAGCTCCACAGTGGAGTCATAAGTCTTGGGAGCGTTCGCCTTCACATGTATCCGAACCTTCGGAGGTAAACCCTCCATGTACAACTTCACCCTGCGTTCCTCGGTAGATACTAAGTGAGGAACAAGTCTTGCCATCTCATTGAATCGTGAGGTGTACTGCCTGTGGTTCAGACTTCCCGCCTTCAGCACCAGAAACTCCCTTTCAACCTTATCCAACTCATTCTTGGGACAGAACTGCTTAGTGACCAGTTCCTTGAGATCATCCCAAGTCATCTTTTCCATATCCTCAGTAGTCTTGGATTGCTTGACGGTGTTCCACCAGTGAAGTGCCTCCTCAACGAAAGAGTGAGCTGCAAACTTGACAGCTTGGTCAACTCGGCACTCACTGATGGAGATAACAGCCTCCATCGCAGAAATCCAGTGGCAGGTGGCCACTGCGTCCTTCTTCCCATCAAAGGTCGGTGGGTTACATCCCTTGAAGGACTTGTAGTCACAGCCCTTCAGTTTCCCTGTCATAGAGTCGCCGCTCTTCGTCTCGATGATCACCACCTCATCTTCTTTGGTGCTTTCTTTAGTTCCTTCAGACTTGTCTTTTAGAGCATCCTTCAGTGCCTTAGCAATCATTGCTGGCATCTTTTCATCCATGATCTTGCAGACCTCATCAGAAATAGCCTTCACCACGATAGGCTCTAGAGTGAACTCGTCTTCATTCTCAGGTTGCTCGTTGTGCTCGTGGTCGTCTTCGTTGACGGGTTCTTCAGCCTCGACATGTGGTTCTTCAGCTACCTGTGGTTTCTTTCGCGGTCTACCCTTTTGTCCGGCCATCTTAACTTTCTACATAATGCAACAATTGATGAGTCAGCATAGGAATCAGTTTAGCACGGAATAAGTTTTGTAAATCGTTAACGACGTTGATCAAGTGTTATTAACCATTTACCCAACTCATAGGCTCTAAACGTTTCCCATCACATCTCTTCAATGTGCATGACACTAACTACTTTCATAACATTACATCTAACCCTTAACTCATACATAAACATTCAACTCGTGGCATCCGTCATCCGGGGTTGGCAATCCGCATCCATTAATCCCATTCTCAGTTTAAGTCTTGGCATTTGGGATGCCAAGATCTCTCAAACTATGGCTCTGATACCAACTTGTGAGGCCCCGAAACCGGGCACCTCACAGAGGTTGGTTTTCATCATAACACATAGCTCTTAAACTAAAAACTTTCATAATCATGCAGCGGAAATGTAAACATAGTCTGATAAACAGAAATCAATAACATGTCTGTATCAAAATCACATCGGATTGCCAAAACCACCGGATCGTATGACTCTATGCCCGAGCTCCATGCCTCCTCTTATCATACCTTCAACCTGACATACATGCTAAATCAAGTCAGCTTACGCTGGTGAGTTCTAGTTTTCATAAAACAACATTAAACATACTTAACATATACATCATTTCATACACATAGTCCATAACCTTAGCACATAACATCCTTACATCATCATCATCATACGTTCCACTGTTACCATTCGAACAGTGGGCTTATGCCGGCACAAGGCTCCATAACCGTTGGTCTGTCCCGCCGAAGCGTTCTGCAGACCCATACTTACCCAGTAGCAAGTACTGGAGCAACCATAACCATACTTACCCCATATGAATATGGGAGCAACGTCATACTTACCCCGTAACGAGTACGGGAGCAACATCATACTTACCCCGTAACGAGTACGGGAGCAACATCATACTTACCCCGTAACGAGTACGGGAGCAACCATACTTACCCAGTACAAATACTGGAGCAACCATACTTACCCAGTACAAATACTGGAGCAACCATACTTACCCAGTAACAATACTGGAGCAACCATCCTTCATCATGACATCGTATCATTATCCTAATAACATAGGATTTCTCATACAGGGTATGCTAGTATCATGTCATCATAACATCCTAGTACCATGCACATGTCATGCTAGCCGCACGTCATCATATCATTCATCATGGCAACATAAACACATTTTGCTAGCATGTAATCATCATAACATCATACTTCCATCATAGCGTACCTAGGATTTCATCATAACATACCTCCCCATTTATCATCATAGCATGTTATCATTTAGTTTATCATCATAACTTACTAACATACATTCATCATTATTAGCATATTTTCATGCAATAATCATACTATCACCTTAACATGCATACATGGTCAGGGCATAACATCATTCATTCATAATCATCATAGGCACATATCATCATAGACATAACAATAAGCATGTATGTCAGCCCAAAACATTAAGCATAAAATAGGGCGTCTAGAACTCACCTGACAGTAGACTCCTGTTAACCTTAGCCGAACTCCTTAGCTAGGGCCTTAAGGACCTATATCAGTTACATCATATCATCATATACCATCACATCACATACTTAGACTTAGAAATTATTCTAAGTCCTCATAGCCTACTAGTCCCCCTTTCTGAATCCAAGTTCTCGAAACTTAGCTAAGTGTTCGAAACCCTTGAAATCCATTAAGTCCTCATGTACACGAAATCCATGAGTATTCGAAATACTAGTTCACGAAATGCCCGAGGTACACGAAATGGCACCTTGTATTCGAAATAGGCTGTACTCGAAATACACTGTACTCGAAGTCACCATGTACTCGAAATCCTTGTACTCGAAATAACAAGTATGATTTCGAGTACCCACTGTACATGATTTCGTGTACTCATCATTTTGTCATTAAACATTTCAGAAATCCATCTAAGACTTTGGGGAGCTAGTTCTAGTTTCCTTTGGTTGTTACCAACGTATTGGAACCTCAAAGTTATGAACTTTATGCATAAAGGTGTGAGCTTTATACATAAGTTCACTCTTTGTCTAACCATTATAACTTTTGCATAAAAATCCTAGCTTTTTGGTTTTAGAACCCTTACTTGTAGGTAGATGAGCACTCCTGTAGATCCCTGTGCGTTTCCTCTTCCGTTTGGTCGATCAAAAGCTCGATCCTTGAAGTTTCTTGGTTCCGACTTCGTGTACTCGAGAGAGAGTGTGCTCAGCCAAAGGTTCGCACATATCCCAAGGCACTACTATTTATAGGCGTGTCCCTGTACTCGAAATCTGGGAAATTTCGAGAACATGTGTACTCGAATTTGGTGTACACGAAATCTGGAATTTCGAGTACATGATTTCTAAGCTTTACTTGGTTATTTTCCGTCCCTTTTCTAGCAAGTTAATTGTTCGTCACGCATTCGTAAGTTCAAATAACTTGTACTAGAAAATTTGGGATGTTACAGTTATCGATGCAACACGTGGCTAGTAAAATTTATTTATGTTAGAAATCATAATAAATCAAGACATATAATATTGCTTCAATAAAAGAAGTAAAATTAAAATAAAATAATGCTTTATGTATCTTTTATGTTTGTTTGTTTTATCTAAATTTCATCACCTCTCCCCCTTAATTATTCAAGAAAACTATAAAAATATCTATTTATACAAAACTTATATCTATATAGGGATTCATTTTATTAAGAACCAACAAGTTGTAAAGAACTAAAGGAACCATAATTATAATCACATGATTTAAGGTGTATAAGTATTTTTTCTTTAAAGTAGAAAATTACTATTTTTAACCTTTAAACTTGTGGCTATAAATAATTCCTTTAGTTCTCAAGTTGCAATAGTTTTTATTTGAACATCCATCTCTCTGTATGTGTGTATATATATATATATATATATATATATATATATATATATATATATATATATATAGGGCATGTATATATTAGAAACCCAGTTGAGTTATGGAAACTATAGAAACCCAACATGTGGTATACCTTTTGCCACATCACCAATTCCTTATAATTATTATTTTTAAAATAAAGGGCAATTTAGACATTAACACACCACCTACTTACACTCTATTATATTAAATAATATTTTATCTCTCTTACATCAAATCAAATTTTTAAAAGTATTATTATATCAATCACAATTAAAACCCCTCACTAAAATGTTTCTTTTTTTTTATTTTGTATGTAGAATAAAACTCCGGCCAAAATCATTCCTGTCAAAATTCCGGCTATGTGTCCGTCAATATTCCAGCTAAAGGTCCGGTCGATGTTCGTGCAACAGATCCAATCACCTTACGTGCAAACAAGTGTTACAATGTTTTTACATATTAATAAGATTTTTTGTAGTATATTTTTTTACTAGAAAACTTAGATATTATATTTTCATGTCTTAGATGATAGTACATGGTTTATTTTTAAATGTATTTTACATTTTCACATTTTACATTATGTCACAATTCCGGCTAAAGATTCGGCTCACAATCGAATATATGTTCCGCCCAAAAAACAACCAAAAGGCGGCGAGGAACCTGGTGGATTTTCCAACCAACCTTTCAGGCAAACAACAGTTATATTTTTGTTGCATTCAGATAAGATTTTATATACTATATTTTATTTACTAGAAAACTAAGTTACTATTTTTTTTTATTTCTTTGATATTACATGGTTCATTTTTAAATTATTTTTTACATTTTCACATTTTACATTATGTCTAATAGTGTAATTGTGTACCACTCTAGAATCTTGACGATTTTTTATTTTGAACGAAAATCCCCCCACCCTCCTTGATTGTAATTTAAAATTTTTTTATGGTTTGACCTTTTTTTGATATAGTGCACTAAGCATTTAATGCTTGCTTTTCCCTAAGTATCTAATCATATATTTTAAATTGTACTTTGTACTATTATTTAAAATACTCAACCACATTCTCTCTCATCAAATTTAAATAATAATCAAAAGAAATTAATTTTTAAATATTCCTTCTTTTTCTTTTCACACAAGAAAAATTTCTTGATTTGATTTTTTTAATAATTTGCTGGTTGTATATAATTGTTGTCGTGTTACATCAAAATTACGTTTTTTGATTTCAGCTCAAAAACAAAAAGATTATAATTTTTAAATATTTCATACATTTTATTTTTCCCATGTTTTTTTCCCACCATTTGTTTTCCCCAACTTTTTTCGCTCTTATTTAAATCAAATGCATGCTGGATTTATATAACTGTTGTATATGTTACATCAATGTTACGTTGTTCGAGCTTATTTCTCTATCTTATTTGTTTATCCTATATTTTTATTATTATATATCAAATAGTTTTAATATTTCTTTTTTTTTAATTTACATCAATTGGTTGTGTAATAATACACATATATAATATTTCAAACAAGTAAAAATCATGAAAAATTACATTGTTACGTCTAGTTTACACAGAGTTGCAGAAACCATATTATTTTGTTTAGCAATTTATAATTTTGAAAAAACGTTAATTGATGAATCGTGGGCTTCCCTCATTAAAACAAAAGTTAAAAAATATTGATGAGTTGACATACATAAAGGTAGTACACAAGCATTTAATGTTTGTTTTTTCAAAAAAAATTAATCATATATTTTAAATTGTACTTGTGTACTATAACTTAAAATAGTCAAGAAATCACTTACATAGTACAATATCATTTATTAATTTACATATTTTCATTTGATCTTTGATCTATTCGTTTCTTCTTCATTAGTATTTTCTTTAATTATTACAACCTGAAACATGTTACGCTGATGTTACATTATATACTTTGTTTTGTTTATCATTTCTTGCAAACTGAAACATATTACACTTATGTGTATATTTTTATATTAATTTTTAATTACTGTATAATAAATATCATTACTTATTTCATAATTTAAAATGCAAAACTTTCCATCAATTGTATTATTGTACTCTTTTGGTTTTTTAATGCAACCTCTTACACTGATTTTTCGCATCCGAAATTTGAACAATCATGTATTCATGTGTGTTTTCAATTTTTACCTTGTTACACAATAAATTTTAGTACCAGATTGTTTACATCTTTCTTTTTTTTTTTTTTGTTATTTGTTGCAGGATATGCGTGTTACATTAATGTTACATTATATATATGCGGTTACATTATCCTTGAAACCGTTCTTAAAAATTTGAACATTTTTTACAATGTTAGTAGTAATTAATCCATAAGTTTGTTTTAGAATCTAATATAATTATTGACTATGTAATAATTAATATTTTTATTTTATTCAATAAAAAATTCACTCACATCACTTTATTATATGTAACTTCGATGTAACATAATACAATTAAAAAATACATAACTGAAATAATTATAAATTATGTAACTTTGATGTAACATATTACAAAATGTATTAAAAGATCAATCCGGAAAATGAATGTACTGAAAGTATATGTTTCCCATTGTAGTCGCGAATTACCGACAATTTCACGAGTAGTAGCCTCATTGGATGTCACATACATAAATGAATGATCAACGTTTTTGCCAAAAAAAAAGCCAAATGTAATCAAAAGGTATTGATTAACAAAATGGTTAATAGAAAATTAATAAATATGTAACAACTGGTTACTTATATAAAATTAATAAAATGGAACTATGTTACGTATATGTTACGTATAAAATTAACAACTGGTTCAGTTGACTAGTTTTTATGTATCTCTAGTTCCACTTAGTGTAACATATACAACAGTTATATAAAGCCAGCATACATTTGAAAAAAGGGGAATATTTAAAAAAGTTGGAGAAAACAAATGGTGGGAAAAGCATGTGGGAAAAATAAAAGGTGGGAAAAATATAAAGTACGAAATATTTAAAAATTAAAATATTTTGTTTTTGAGCTGAAATCAAAAACCGTAATTTTGATGGTAACAAGAAAGCAAGCAGTTATATACTATAAGGAAATGACGAAAAGTTTCATGTGACAAAATTTATTGTGGGAAATCAAATGGGGAGAATATTTAAAAAGTTGAAGAAAACAAATGGTGGGAAAAATAAAGGTGAGAAAATTAAAGGTGGGAAAATAAAAGGTAGAAAAATAAAAGGTATGAAATATTTAAAGATGAAAATATTTTGTTTTTTAGCTGAAATCAAAAAACGTAAATTAGATGTAACACGGCGTAATTTGTATACTATAAAGAAAAGACGAAAAGTTATATTCATGTGGCAAATTTCTGGTAAGAAATGAAAGGGTGGAAAATTTAAAAAGGTGGAAAAATTAAAGGTGGAAAAATAAAATATATGAAATATTTAAAGATGAAAATCTTTTGTTTTTTAGCTGAAATCAAAAAACGTAAATTAGATGTAACACGACGCAATTTGTATACTATAAAGAAAAGACGAAAAGTTATATTCATGTGGCAATGGATGTACCACAATGTTACATAAAAGTAAAGAAATTTTTTTAAAAACATTAAAAATTACATATATGTAACTTCTATGTAACATAGATGTAACACTTGTAACATTTATGTAACAACATTGTTAGGCTTGATCTATGATATAATGGTATTAAACTACACAAGAAATCAATTCAAAGCACTTACATTCGTTACATTTCATAACATCAAAAAAGAATTGTGGCATCCATTAATTCCATAATTCTTTAAATTTGAAATAAAAACTCATGGCCTATGAGGCTTCTATACAAAGATTACAATAAAAGAAACAAACCAGAATTAAAATGAGCAAGATGATGATAACAAGGGAAACCCGTCAAAGCATACAAGCTAGTTGAAAACACCGACAATGCAAAACCTTATTTACAAACACACTTGAAAAGTTTGATTAGAGATGTGAACCCAAAAAAACTCTATAAATCATCATAGGAAGGTCATCAAAGCTCCAATGATCCATCGCATTTCCACCGTCATCTCCATTGAGGAAGGAATCCACAAAAGAAACATCCCTGATAGCTTGTAGAAATGACATTTCAAACACTGTATTTGCAAACTCTGTTTTTGGCTTCTTGGAGGGATTAACATCTTCTTTCATAACTGAAAGCACAGAAATTAGCATAATTCAAAATTTAAAAAGTTGTTTTTATATAAAATCAATAAAATAGAATCATGTTACATACATGTTACATGTAAGAAATTTGATTTGTATATCATCTCTAGAAAAAGAAGAAATCTCATTTGAAACAAAAATAGCATAAAGAGGCGTGCCCAGTTGTGATTACCTCACAAAGCCTTTTTATTTGTTCATCTTTTATGGCTTCACCCCTAATGCTCTGCAACACGCCTTTGTCATCTTCAGTTGTATCTGGATGTTGATTAATCCTATAGTTGCTTCCATCTTTTTATCTTCAAGTAATTTCCTAAATCGGTTGACTTTAGTCGGACCTTTTTTTGTTATAACTTGCTTCTCTTTTTTTCGTCTCTTAAACACCAATTTTGAACATCGATTGTAAGAAAGACGGAAACGAAAATGTTCAGGTATGAAGAACTTTTGAGATGAAGAAATATTCAAAAACAAGAGGAAGGGGAAGAAATCTTCTGTTAGAGAAAGAAATCATTTGCTATGCAAGAAATTTAAACAATATATCTTAAACATGATTCGTGAGAAAGTTTTAAAGAAGAGGAATTTGAAAAAATAATGGTGATGATGAAATATGAATAACAATTTGATAAACAAAGGAAATAGTACAATTTGAGATCAGTAAAGTACAAGAAGGTAGATTACTGAACTACCCTTCTGTACAAATAAGTACAAAAGCTCATATTTTTTTTCCTTTATTTTATCAATTCTTAAATCTTCAAGTAATCTAAACCATTGATCAAATATAATCAAAGGCCCTAATCAAGTTTTCAAAGTTTTCATAACTCAACAAGGTTTTCAAAATATCCTTCCCCTATATATATATATATATTCATAAATAAACATTAAATAAATTATAATTACATATATTTTGATTTGAGAGTTAAAGTAGATTTTTGAAATTATTTAAATTTATTTATGGTTTTGAAAAATAGTTAGACGTATATGTATTTGTTTAAAAATAATAAAAAAATAATTTTAATTTATATTATTTAAACACGTGGACCGTAGAAGGTGTTCAAAGAAACGTAAACTAAACAATGGTTATCTCCTCCGTATCTACGTTTCTGATTCCCTCACTCAAACTCTTCCCCTAAACCCTCCCTCCCAATTCTCTCCCCCCAAATTCTTTCTTTCTAGGGTTTTCTTCTCTTCACAAAACCATCGCTCTTTAGGGTTTCTATTCATCCTTCCCCGATCGTAAGTGCCTCTGCGATGATAATATTCATATATTAATCATCGACTTGTATGTATAATTTGTTGAGTGTTGTGGTTTCTTAATTCGATTGTTGTTGGTTCCGGTTCGTGTCTGGTGTTATATGTAATAACTATCTTTTATCGTTACATGGAGTTGATGATCATGATCAGACTCAATTTTTTGTTGTTATGAAATCTTATGCCTTTAGTTAGAATTTGTAGTTTTATGTGTTTTTGGTGGATCTAAGCGAAGTTGAATTTTGATATATGGACGTAGAATTTACAGGGCTTTATTTTTGGTTTTGTGGGATTTGATCATATGCCACTTTATTTTTGGCTTTATTTTTTTTTCTTTGTTTTAATGCCTTGTTATAAAGTGGAGAGTAGACAATGAAGAAGAGAGAATCAAGTTGGCGGCATGTTGCTTCATGGGTTGCACCTTGCGTGGCTAGGGTAGTTTAGTTAAAAATGGCACGGCAAAATTCTATTGGTGTGTGGCCAGGGTAGTTGTGGGTTTAGAGGGTTCCATTTCATCCCCTTCACCCTAATTAAGTAGACAGAAAAGTGGAAGTTTCATGTTTAAACCATGCACGAGTTTAACAATAGACATATGTTACCATTACATTGAGTCGATGATCATCATCTGAAATAAATTTTGTTATGTTGGTATATATTTCATGGAATCTCAGGTGGTTAAAATCTATAATTTTGTATCTTGTAGTTTTTCATTATATCTACCACTGTAATGATTGTTCCCATCATAGGATACCAGGATGTTTCCTTGTGCTGTTTTTATGCCTTGCTATGAAAGGGAGAATAGAATTAAATGAAGAAAGAATTAAGTAAGAAGTAAATAGACACCAAAGTGAAAGTTTAATGTTTAAACATTCGAAACACGTATGAGGTATGTGTCATCTTTGTTGCAAGTGTACTAAGGTGGATATGATTTGAGGTTCAAGCTTGTATTTGAGTGGCAAATAACTGGTCTGGCAGACTTGCCAAAAAAAAAATTGTGCATAAGGAAGGTAACTTTGTTCAGGGCTTGGGATGATTTAACTACTTCTACTTGCAATGAAATTTTTTTTCAAACACTTATAATTAATGCACCTGTACTGGTCTTTATGGATCTGCCACCTTAGTAAATGGACATGTAGTATAATGCCATTAATTGTTTTACAACATTGAGGGAAAATAAGAAAATTCCTAATAATGTTGTTAAGACACGTATATATACCCGAACCTATAGTTGAGGTCTATGCTGATGTTTTTTATTTGTTGAGAGGGAGGAGGAGATAAATTTGCCAAAATTATATAAAGAAAGTTTGTTGGACGGAAGTTTTGGACTTTTTGTCTCTACATGGTAGCTACTAACTCTAACAATCAACTGCTCTGCTTATTGTTTATTCATCGAATGAGAGTCGTTTATTTGACTATATCAACAATTTTTTCTAGTGCTGTGTGTTCATCAATCATCATACAGAAGCAACTTTTTGATGGATACAATTGTCTATTTTTCTTTTGCAGATACTGTGGGGTTGATCAAGCAAGCTACCTAAAGGTTTCTTTCTTTTTCTGATAAAGTTGAGATATGGATTCCATGGATCTTAAAGGTATTGCATGGGTTGGTCATATATACCAAAAGTTTGAAGCAATGTGTTTGGAGATTGAAGAAGCTATGTGTCAGGTATAAACGGTTATTAATTTTCTTTGAATCTGTGAGTGATGTGTATATATGTGTAGCTCGGTCACAATAAATGGGATAAAACAAATAAAAACCGAAACCTATATATGGAATAAGTCCAGAAAACTGCCTTATGTTGGTTTGCTATCAAAACACATCAGCACACATAGCAGCAATATCATTATACGTCTAGTTATCGTCTTACACTAGTGTGACTTTTTGTTAGTCGTTACTCCTTTTGTGAAAAATACGTGTTTGGGATGTGGCTTTGATATGGTCAATTGTATTTTTGAGGTGTTCGTATATAATCTACCATTCTTTCATCCTAAACTACTTAGGGGGTGTTTAAGTTTTAATTTGAAAATGATCATCTGAAGTTTTAGAGTACACAAATTTTATGTTGGATTGTTCGGGATAAACGGGTTCTGCCTTTTAGTTATATAAATGTTTGGTTGTCAAATCATCAGTTTTGGTTAATCACTTTTATGCCTGCCTGCAACAAAACTAATTTTAAGGGCTAAGATACATCTTGTTACCCATTTTTAACCCAATGTTGTATAACTTTTCCCTAATTGTTAACCTCATATTGTCATACAATCTATCAATTACTTAGTTAACTAGATTTTGCCAAACATGAAACATTTATCTGTTTCCTACATCCTGTCTATTCTGACTCTGATTATTGAAACTATATAACATCTTAAAAAGCACCATCAAACACCCTCACAATTGCTTAAAATTAAATTCTAATTTCTTACCCTCATTTTTGCTCCTTGGTAACTTGACTTGTGTCACCACTCCTCTCAGGAAACAGCTAAATATGTTGAAAATCAAGTCCAGACTGTGGGTGCGGGTATGAAAAGGTTTTGTTCTGATGTCATGCAGGATATGATTCCTCCATCGTCAAAGGACTTGTCTAAAGTTGATAGTGCTGATTTGATACTAAACCCTTATCTTGAATTTGAAATACACAAGAAACCAATATCAAACATCAAGGAAAATGCTATTAATATTAAGCCTGTATGTGTCAAGGGTATTTCTGAGGATAAAAAGTCGAACTCTAGCAATGATGATTGGGTGGACTGGTCAGCTGCGTCGTTCAATTGGGAAATAAATGATAAAGATGAAGAAAATTGTGACCTATTGTCCATGAAAGCATTAAATAAAACCCCTGTCACAACTGTATCTACTAAATCCAGTGTAAAGGTAGTAAATAGATCCAGATGTATCTCCTCTAGCAATATCTTAAGAGCAAAACGTACAGGTAATACTTTATGAATTCATATTTTGTCACATTTTCAAATTATAAATAAAGAAACATATCCAAAATCCCATTCATAGCAAAGCTGTAGGTAGGGTTTGGATAAATTAGGATGGTGGCAGACCTTTTCTTTATCCCAAAGGATATATTGGATGCTCCCATTGTGACCTTTGGCTCATCTTTTGTCACATTTTTATTTTGATATATGTCATGTTATCTGTTGTGGACTGCAGATACATGTGACCGCAGTCGGTTGGTTTCTCAGGAGGTTTCACAGGCTACATCTAATAAATTAAGTTCTCAGTCTGCTGATGGAGATGGATCTCATACAGGTAAATTTGTAAACTTTTGTCTTCCAACTATAGTAAATAACTAGATATTATGGGATAACCCCGTTAGACAATGTGTGATAATGACAATTGGTGGATGAATGTATTCCTTTTTCTTGTAACTATACAAAAAGCTGCACATTGGAATTAATATGGGATATTGGAGAATAATTACTTGACAAGACCGACCGATATTTGTATAAAATATAATGATATATAAGTGAAGTACAGAAGTAAGGTTTTTTTAAGGGGCACCTGTCTTTCTTAATGACATTCAATTCAATCTTGAATCAAGCATGACTACTTATTCCCTTAATCATACAATACATAATATTGTAACCAAGGAAATAGCATAATTGCATATATATGAATATCATAACTTAGGAAACACAAGCATAATGGTTGCAATATGCTGTAAAATGACCCTGATCAGTTATCATTGTAACATGGATACGTCTGTAAGAATAAATTCAATTCAATCTTCATATTGTTTGTTTTGATCTTATAACTGCAGATTCGTGTGAAAATAGCAGCGGGCATATGTCTCTTTCTCAGATTGCCTTAGATATTGGTGCGAATACTCAGTGTGGTCAATCTGCTGGTGATGAGGTCCTTAAGCCTCAGCCTCATCCAGGTACTAAAAATATGCACCATTTCATTTTGTTTGCTGTTTTTTTTTTTAAATTTTTTTACGCAAATTTTTATTTAATGTTAAAGTGATACTTATTGGAACATCTAGGAAGTTGTCTCACTTGTATATAATTTACTCTTACTTATTTAAACTTCATATCTAAATTTAAAGGTGCCTGTTATATTTTGTATACTACATCCTCTGGAAGTATTTATGACTTATTCTTGAACTTGTGCCCTATTTTTGTAAAGTATAAACATTGTTGGAAACTAAGCCCAAGAATCAATAAAACTCAAAATGAAACAACTAGGTTTTTTGTTAACTTTCTTTTCTTTAAATAAACGTTGTGCACATATTACATAAACCTTGCCCATCTATATATACTAAAATTCTAATTTTCCCACCAAGACTCCTAATTAGACTCAAACTATAAAATCAAAAACTATTCATAACTAACTCCTATCTCCTACCAAATTAAGCTTACCAAATTAGACTTATTGTCATGAACTAAACATGCTAATAATTAATTTAACTTTCAACTTTTGGTTTTTCTATATTCAAAATTGACCCTTCAAGCATCTCATCTAGAGTTCCTTCTAATATCTACCCTTCCCCTATATGGTGTACACAAATATACAGAATTTTTTGAGATGTTTAGCATCTTGTTCTCTAATGTTTTA
Source organism: Mikania micrantha (assembly GCA_009363875.1). Classification (NCBI taxonomy): domain Eukaryota; kingdom Viridiplantae; phylum Streptophyta; class Magnoliopsida; order Asterales; family Asteraceae; genus Mikania; species Mikania micrantha. The sequence continues at coordinate 69,297,298 of CM018681.1, read as the reverse complement.
CGTACGGGCTTCATTTTTCTTGTTAAGCGACAATTTTCAATTTTAACCCATGTACATGTTAGTCGGTTGATTTGGGTTATGTTTCATTTTTAACAAGTCAAATAGCTAAAACAAAATAAAATAGCTTAAAAGAAAATGGCTATTGAAAACCTCCAAAATGCACATTTAATGCATAAACCTTTGAAATAATTTTATTTAAAAAGTTCGAATAATATTGAAACTATGCATTTTTTGCAACAAATTAATCATATTTGACATAAAACAACTTTTGGATTACAAAAAATTACGTCAAATATGATTAGTTTATCATCGAAACAATCACCTTTGGTGAACATGTCTGCTAACTAGTTTCCACTTCTGACAAGAGGCTTTGTAACCGTTTCATCTTCAAGCCTTTGTCTGGTGAAGTGACAGTCAACTTCAACGTGTTTAGATGTTTTGTGGAAGACTGGACTGTTAGCAATGTGAATAGCTGCATTATTGTTGCACCATAGGTTCATAGGTTGAGTTTGATTGAAATCAATTTTTCCAAGGAAAATTTAAACCCAAACTAGTTCTAAGTGGTCTGATCCATAGGCCTATATTCTGATTTTGTGCTAGAACGAGACACTGTTTTGTTTCTTACTTTTCTAAGACAACGTATTTCCGCCCACAAAGACACAATATCCAGTAGTGGAATGATTGCTTATTGGGTTTCCATTATAATCAATTTTTGTACATACTTCCACTGTATGGTGGCCATGGTTATGAAATAGAATCCCATGATGTAGGGAATCTTTCAATGACTTGATGATGTGACAAACAACTTCCCAATGTGGAGGTTGTAGACTTGTAGGAATGACATAAACTAACTAACTACACCTAGTAATAGTTTGATAGTTTAACTTACTGTAGCTTCTATATTCTAGATTAGTGTTGTAAAAATTGCTAGGTGCTAGTCGGGCGGTGAGGTACTAGGGATTAATTGGGTTGGAATTTTATATGTAATTTTCCAAATTTATATATGTATACACACACACAAAAAAATTTATGCATAATATTTCAAATTAAGTAGAGTTTTTTAAATAAGTCAGATTTTATCCAGCTAATTCATGATTTATGGGCCTATTAATATCAATTTTGTTAAAAAAACCCACAGTTCTTAATTCCTAGAGCCCATCGAACACCTAAAGCTCGTAAACAAAATATATAAAACACCTTTCATTGTTCACACCATAGTCCGCTTGAAATTGGAACTAGGGTACTAGTTTCGTTTGCCCAACCATCAGTCCGTCACCACCACCGCATGAGGTCTCGCCATTCCATTTCAGAATCGTCGGAATTCTGCTTGAGGCACACCAACAATCACCCACAGTCGTAGATCATAGGTTTGTTTTAGTATCCTCTTTCTCGAAGTCATCGAAGTACGGCCGATTTGTGGCCGATTAGGATTGGCTAGTTCGAATTTGTCTGTCGTTGACTACCTAGTGATTGAATGGCCAATTCAATGAAAATTCCACTGTGGGCCTCCGATTTGAGATTACTCGCCGATTAATCGATCGAGTCGGTTACAAAGCCAAAAAGGAGTTAATGACTCATGAAGCATATCATGTTATAAAATATAGGACGGAAGGATTCTGATAAACTACGAGAAACACAAGTATTGGGAGAGAATAAGACAATACAGTTCAAACTACTAGTGATTTTACTAACAGATAGTTAAACATGAAATTGGGTAGGATCGAATCAGAGGATAAGTGTATTGAAGGAATGATGCTTGTACTATTAGAACTAATCACCTTTGGAGTATATCCATCAACAATAATGACATAAGATGAAGGTGCATGATTATGAAAATTAGAAAGGTGAGGATTACTTATCATGTGTTTAGAAGTTCCGGAGTCAAGCTTTGACTTGGAGTCGGAAGATACAAAACTTTTAGCAGAATTATTTGTCTCACCCAAAATAGCAGTTGAAGTCGTGTTGTGAGATTGTTCTTCATTGTTATCATACGCAACAACAATATGAGCAGTAGAACCTCTGGGTTGTCGGGCTAATAGTTTTTTGTAAATGTACTTGGCATGCCTGAGTTCATGGCAGTAATAACATTTTATTTTATCATGTTCTGTTGCATAGGTATGATCTATTTGAATGGGAGAACAGTCACCATAGCTGCCATGTGAGCCACCTTGATTATCACCTTGGAATCCTTCTTGATTGACTAATGCACCCAGTTGAGCTGCGGGTTTGGCGGACAAAATGCTTTCCTGATGAAGGACCCGAGCAAATGTCTCTTGAAGAGGCAAGATGGTTGGTTCATTAATTTTTAAGATACACAAACAAACATACCTAGTAAAGTTCCCATTATTTAGTAGGGTAGTAGGGTCTTTGGAGAAGAGAAGGGGGAGGGTTGGAGGGTTGGACGAAGACAATCCTTATCCCAAGGAACTGTGATAGAATGTATTAAATCACGGCTGTAGATTGGTCAATAAACTCATTACTGCTATCTGTTCATGTTGGTTTTCCATAACTTCAGCTTTACCAAACTGCTCAAAACCACATACCCACAAACTTGTCAATAAACAATCATTTTAGTTAAGCTCTATCTGTCTCTTGGGACACCCGTACATTTGCACCAAGTGGTAGTAGCGTGTTTAGCTCTTCATATGTCCTTTTGAATTCCATGCCTTAAGCAGTTAATGAGAGGTTAAGTTGTTCCCATGATGACTAACAAAGATTGTATATTCTGGACATGTTAGTCTAGAATATAGGCACTTTAAAATAATACATTAATTCTTTAACATTCACCGTGGTTAATTAATGAAATGACATAGATATCAATGGAGTTCCAAATTTACAGGAACATAGCATTGTTTTGTAGCCATTGATCTCCGGTATTATTAGGAGGTTCATATTTGAGATGTGTGAGGCCTTCTTAGTTCTTTGTAAATGAATACGAATAGTCTTGCTTCATTCAAAGAAGTTTGAGCCATCAAGTTTTTTGTTGGTAAGTTGGGATGCTATGGAAGATTAGAACGTCCAGTTGAAATCATGGATCATGGAGTCAAGAAGATCAAACGTAGCCGTATTCCGATCATAAAAGCATGATGGGAGGGCAAACGTGGTGCAGAGTTCACTTGGGAACGTGAAGATTAGATGAAGCTTAAGTACCCTCATCTTTTTACGGTATCTTCGGCTAGTTAATTTCGGGACGAAATTTCCTTAACTAGGGGAGACTGTAACATTTGTGCATTTAATCATGGTAATCATAAACAGGAATAGAACAGTGTGTAATCTTATTCTATGTGTCAAAGTGAATCATATGAACATGTTTATGTGTCATAGGAATTTCTTTAAGTTTAGGAATAAGTATATATTTATTTATTTATAGTAAATTACGCTAGGCAAGAACTCTATTGTATTATATCGAAATGGTGGTGGGCTGGCGGATGATAAGGCATGTAGCTAGACTCTACATATGGCCTATACATAAACTGTGTTCGATGTAATGGGATAGTGTTAGCGCGTAGTGTTACGACGAATAATAGAACAAATGAATCATTTAAACAAAATCGCAATGCTTTTATCGAATGATTTCGATTGTAAACATTATTTTGAGTAAACATATCTAACATCCCAAAATAGTAAAAGTAAAAGAGTATGAATACTCACATTAATGGTGCTCGAGAAAACTAGTATAATGAAGAAGAATCAAGATCAACAGTTGTATCAAACTGGATGCCCTGGAGATTGAACGTGTGTGGCCAGACAGTAGCTCAAAGGAACAAGTATGTGATCTGAATGCAAACGTGGTTCAACCTAGTCAAACGAATGCACGAGGAAGAGTAATCATTATGCTAGGCATAGCTAAATGAACGGACGTCATAGGCCGAACTCGTTGGCCTAACGAGCCTCTAAAAGACTACACCAACTCTAAAGGTGGCCTAAACAAGGCAACCTAAACGAGCCTAATGCCGACAACTAATAACCTAAGCTCAACTACTTAGACTAGTAAAAAACTAAATAAATTAATAATGAAGAGAAGAAAAAGAAAAAGAAAATTACCTCAAACAGATTTTAAAAGTCAAAGTCAGAATCTAGACCAGAAATATGGAAGTTTAACCAAAAGTCAGAAGTAATATTTAAGATCATCTTAAAAATCTGGAGATTAGACCAGAAATCTTGAAAGAAGTCAGAAGTTAAGGTTGGAGATCAGAATCCAAACATAAAAAGAAAAAAACAGTTTCTTTCTTTTTATATACTCTTCCTTTTTTATTTTTAATTTTACCATTAAGGTTGACCATAAAGTCCGGTCAAAGCCAGAATCGAACCAGATGGTACCAGAACCTGAAATCGATGATACATGGGTGTCTGGAATCAACAACCAAGCAGAACAGAAAACGCTCGGCGGCGGTTTGTGGAGGGCCACTTGCCCTCACACATGACGCGTGAGTCGGCAGTGGCTGTCTTTAGGCAGTGACATGGTGGCGGTCTTCATGGGTAGGCTAATTGGAGGTCTGTGAATGCTGTGGTGGTGGAGGTGAAATGAAAAGGATGCTCGAAAAAGGATTTACCAACTGGTAGGTGGCACAGGTCAACATAATGTACAACTCTCAAATTGAATGAAGCTCTGATACCATGCAAAATTGGTAAATATATAACAAAGAATTGAGCACCGAAATTCCAAGGAGAATTTCTGTCTTTTCAAGAATAAAAGGAACTATACACAATGCTATTTATACCAACTATCCAAACCTACTTGTGTGCCTATTTTGTAAAACCACATGTGATCATCCAGGGATCATATCTACCGATATTCTTTTTATTTTCTTCATTTTAATTTACATTATGTATTATTTAATACTAAAATATTTTCTAACAGGCTCATTTACCTGTTTGTATGTTTAACGTGGCTCTAATTTTATAGGAATATTAGCAGCAGACTGTGATCCGGATTTAGAAAAGGAAGCTAAAATTGATGCTAGCATTCAAATCATGGAACCTTTTTCACATGAGTTTGAAACAAATTTCGAGGAAACATGTGTTTTAGTGGATGGAAATGATTGTCGTCCTGACGACCATAACGAAGAAATAAGACGGTCATACAAGGTATTTTTTCCTTCTTTTTTTTGAATTATTTTTTAAATTATTCCATAAATGGATGAGTTATGGGTCATCTCTTACTGGGTCAAATAAAAGGATACTTTTAATATAAACCTCTAAAGAGTAAAGTCATGTTTATACAAGTAATCAGGTTGTCTAATGAAACAGTATAATTTTTGACTTTTTGTTATATTCTTATCACGCCTTCCTGTACCTAAAAGCACCCATTTTGATTCATCATCTGTCCCATTTTTCCACACTTAATTATTGGTGTTCATAAACTATAAAAACAATTAACCAAAGCATTTTCGTATACGACCCACTCAACTCAACTCGGATGGTCTGAGCGACTCACTCAACCCCGCCCATCATTTTTGTAGTTATTTGGTATACCCATAATTTGTTAAAACCGGCTGAATTTTCCTGAAATGCATTTGACACTTTCATTTTGTTAAATTAAACCCCTGTACTGCAGAAAAAGATTCAAAACGCGTTTTCTTTAAAAAAGAAATCTGCTAGGAAACAGGAGTACAAGCAACTTGCTGGGCAATATAGCATTGCCAATGCTGAAAGTAACAAAAAATGCGACGAGGCGATTTCACTTGCATGCAGTCAACCTAAAAACATAAAAGCAAACAAGCTTGCAACTCATGACTCACTAGAGTCGGAATGGGAGATTCTCTAGATGCCATATTGAACCCATTGTAAATAAATTTCATATTTGTCTGTTTTCGGCCCCTTTTCAGCACTGTCCAAAATTATTGTGTTGGAAAAAGCCCGATGATCCCCTGATTCGTGGCAAGGGAGCTGTTAATAGTGTTTGATTGTGGAGAGTTTAATCTTTGCCTCTGAACTCACTCTTATTTGATGCCATAATAACTATATTGTACAGGAAAATGTTGGTCTTTTAACTGATTTTCTTTACGGGATTTATAGAGACATTTTGAAAGTTTGAACGTATCTTGAGCAGTTTTTTTTTTTACCAAGCTGGTAAAATTTGTAACCAAAGTATAAAACTGCATAGAATTAGGCCCGGTAAAATAGATAGGGTGATCAGATAACTTTTTTTTTGAACGGCAATTTGGATCACTGACGGATTATAGACCCACTCGATCGTATCAACACTCAATAGGAGGAAACCTGCCATATGTGAGAGAAAACCTCCTAACTTAGCATGAAACATCTATTTTATTCATGTCAGGACTTGAACCGTGACCTTATCAATATGGAAGCCATAGGGTACCTTCTTTCAACCATTTGAGTTGAGAATCATTGGGTGATTAGATAACTATATCGAACTGAATACGGGATTGTAAAATGACAAATATAGGAACCGAGAATCGAATTGATATTAAGGTACGGTCAACCATGGTCTAAAGCTAAATTGGTTTTGCAAGTTATTTATACAGGTTTATGCATCACTTATGAGCAAATTGTAGATAAATCAAGTTTTTCAAGAAGACATTTATTACATTCCGTGGAATTTTAATGTCTATAATGAACATGTCAACAATTAAAAACACTTAGGCTTGAATAAATCGTATACAAATATATAATAAATACAATTGATAGATTCATATAATTTGACAACAGATAGCAACTTGTGAAAAGGTGACAACCACGTAATAAATGATATCACATTTGTTTTTATCCATCTGATCAACTAACAGGTTTAGAGCTGCATGAGAAACGTTACCTCGTAGGCTTGTACAGGGGCGGTGATGTTTTTTCGTGTAGTAGTTTAAATTTCCCGATACGTAGTGTAAACTTTTTTAAAAAATTTTATTTCGCCCCCCTGAAAAAGTTTCGCCCTCCCTAGACTTTTGGTCAAGCTCTGTCACTGGACTTGCAACCTTGTTTCATTCAAATATATCATTTTTATGAAGTGAAACTGAAAAACCAAATATATCATTTTTATGATGTAAAACTGAAAAACCTTGTTTCTTTCAAAGTTTTCATTTATAGTTTTCTTTTACGATTTTGTGATTTGATTTATACGCAACAAAATGTTATCTAATGTATTGTGGTTTATATCAATATATGTTGAAACAAATATTTCTTTAAATATTTTACAGCCAATTAAACTGTAAACAACCAATAAAAATAGGAAAAGGAAAAATCTCATAAAAAAAGACAATGAATATGAGATGCAAAAAGTTACTTTTATGATTATCAACAACATTTCATGAAGTTGGTTGTAACTAATATCGTATATATATGGCATGGGAGGCTCAATCAATACCAACCACTTATATTCAAACTTTTGCTAGTTTTCTTGTAAAAAACTTATCTTATAGTGTTCAGAGATATTTTCTTTCAAAGTGATTGGGGCAACACCCGTTAATATTTGTTTTCATGTATAAATATAAAAGCAAGGTCTTTATCAATTATTATAATACATGAACATGACTAGAGGTGGGTAAACTGGTTTTTCGGAACCGGTTCTAGTTCTGGTTTTTGACTAGTTCCAACCGGTTTTTGGTCGGTTCCGGTTAGGTTTTAGCCAGTTTTGGTTCGGGTTTTACCAAGTAAAGGTGGAACTGGTTCCAGTTTTTCTAGTTCCGATTCCGATTTTTCTAAGAATCCGGAACCACCTGTGCATACAATATTGTAGTTTATCTTTTAGTTTTTCTAGCATCCATGCAAAGTTCTCTTCCTGTTTGTTACTTATAAATACACGAGTAACATAAGATGTCTTGTTGGTTGAAGTCATACTTATAACTCTAAACAAATGGTAGGTTGTATTTGTTCATTTTATAGGTCGTGTCTGTTAACATCATGGGCGGATGTAGGTGTAAAGCAATGGGTTCACGGGAACCCACCGCACTTCGATTCGATAATAGGAAAAAAAATTTCGAAAGAGTTAAACAATAGGGTGAACCCATGAATATTTTAGGGGTGAATCCTGAGATGAACCCATTAAAATTTTTAAGAGTGAATTCTTAAAGTAATTTTCACAGCAATTTGTCAACTTGATTGAGTAAAGTGATCTTTGATAGAGAAATTTCGATAATCAATGATTAGATTTATATATGATCGTGTTAAAATCACTTTTCGGTCATATAAACTTAGCAAGAAAAATGATAGTTATTAGTGGTTAAACCCTCGAATCAAGATAATTTTGGTCATACAAACTTAGCATATTTCATTTAGGTTTCGGGACGTTGCCCCAAACCCTACAACGGGCATTGCCCCCTTGACCCATGCCTGCTGAATGGCTAGTAGGACCGCCACCTTGGACCCCGCAAGGGCGCGTGACCCTATTGACTCTTGCTTGGTCTGGAGCCCATAAATCTTAAAGGAAAATGCACTCTGTACCTTCGAACTCTTTAATGACGATATTTTTTTAATTTTAATCATTGATTTAATATCTCGACTTTTATTACGTGAAGAACATATAAGACCCAAACCGTCAACCCGACCCGAAAATTTTTATATCCGGTTCTATTTAATTAAAACGTCGAAAAATGTTGAACCCACTTAAAAAAAATTCCTGGATCTACCACTGATTAACATGACATGCAGTAATGCAAATCATATGATGTATTATGTCCAATGGATAAAGAAAACCATCTCCATGACATCATTAGGTGTATCTTTTAAAATGTGGTAAATTAACTATTTGATTGCATTTGTGTGGAAAGTACGCCCTATTTGCGGTGCACATATATAATGGATATATGTGTGGGTCCTTAAAGGACAAAAGTAAAAGTGAACTAATTTTAACGTTATTTTAATTATTTTGTGAAAATAACGTTAAAATCATTGGGATGATCAACTTCAAACGATAACTTTGAGCCGGGGGACTCTTTCGGAGCAGCCTCTCTATCCCAATTGGGATAGGGGTAAGGTTTGTATCTATCCTTCCCCTCAGACCCTACTAAAAAGTGGAAATATACTGGGTAATGTTGTATTGCATTTGTGTGGAAAAGAACAAAAATTTTAGCGAGCATGTGCAATAGACAATTTTAAGCTTGAACACATTTCAGGAGTTTGTTACTTCTGTGTTAGCAAATGTCAGGCGACTGCATGTTTTGATTTGTCTAATTCTCCACCAGAAGAGTTTTTTTTTAACAACATTTGATCTCAACGTGTGAACCACTGATTTCCAGACCACGTCACCAGAAGAGTTTTTAAGTTGATGAATTTTACGTCGTGTTGAATAATTTGAATGTATTTCAAATAATTTTGCATGGCTTCAACATATTTCGCACATGTATCAAGGAATGTTTGCATCAAATCAAATAAATAAAAAGTAGTAAAATAATTTAAATTAATACGATTCCAACAGGCTATACGAGTCGTATAAAAGGTGTCGTATAACCTTAACATGAGTCGTAAATAAACCGTAAAGCAACCGATGTAACCGAATTCAGATTACGAGTTTACGACTACTATACGACTTGTAAATGCCAAACAAGTCGTATATATGATGTCAATCAAACGTGGTGTTGTCCCCCAATGAGACCTTTTTCTATTTCTTGTTTTTGGAAACGAGCAAGTTGCCTCATTGCAATAATTGATTAATTTGACTTTATCATAACAAAATTGGTAAAAGTTAAATGTGCTTTAAGTTCTAATTTAATATTATTATCATTATGAGTTTAGTTATGAACATGAATATCGAAAACTTATAATTTAAGAGTACTTTCTTTTAATATTTTATTTATGACTTTAGTTATGAAGATGAATATTAAAAACTTATAATTTACGAAGACTTTCTTTTAATATTTTATTTATAATTAATGAATATCAAAAACTTATAATTTATAAAAACTTTCTTGACCCTATTTTTATCATTCCCCCGTTATATATAATAAGTCTTTTCTATATTTCAAAATTTTATTGGTTGCTAAACTATGTTAAATACACGGGATTGAATCAGTAAATATAATAAATAGTCATCAATTAAAGTTTAGATAACATCAAAAACTCCCTGAAAACCATCATTATTGGAATTCGTAACCATGTTTCATCTTTTTCATCAATATCTAAAATCGAACTTGAAAGAAATAAATCAAATGGGACATAAATCTTAACAAGCCTTCGATTAGAAACCAAAAATCAACTATATCCTAAGAAAACCGAGCAATGTAGACTGACGAAAGCTACGATAAACAACGAGCATTGAGCAATGTTTCATCTTTTTCATCAATCTCTGGACCCGACCATAATTAATTTGAGACTCATCCAAATCGAATCTATCCAAATTATGATTTGGTTGGGATTCGGATAAATCTGAACAACTCGAACTCTGGCTATATATTTTTTACTTTATTTTTGTTTCTAAAATTAAATATTTTACTAAGCGTTTATATAATATATAGTCCTGGTCGTCGCACAATGAATTACAGATTGATTACAAATTTTTTCTGGGGTTTAAATGAGCATTCTATCACGCATTTGATTATTATTTTTTTAATAACAACATTATCTTACTTATGCGTCTAAATTACTTTTAAAATATTTTCTTTTCTATAAATTTGAAGCCTGAGACCTTTTTTTTATAAGAGACAGTCAATAAAGTAGGGAACAATTTAATACACTTTTACCCGTATAAAATCAAATATATTAGTATATTACATAACCTTTAAAATATAATAAATAGTGTTTTTAAAGTTGTTAAAAAAGTTAATTAATTTAACTAATTTTATATAAGTAGAGCACAACTAAGCATTTGATATTTAAATTGGTTTTTGAGGTGTAGTTAGTTGAGCATGTAATCTTTAACTATAATCTTTTATATATAATAAAATAAAATATGTGAGAAATTCCTGTATTATGTGAGTTTAAACATTAAATACTATATATTAAGGGTATAATTGAATAAAGAAAATATTAAACTAAAAAAATATGACGTAATAAAATAAGATAAGCGAGAAAACAAATATGGTATTGTGTCAAGTTTATATTATTGAATTACTTATATTTTTATAAGGAACTTTTATTATTATTATTTTTGAACAGCAAACGTTCGATCACCCATGATCACTCTGGCAAATATATCACCCCTTCGTTCGAATAATAAAGCGTGGTGACATGACACACTCGTCAGAAAAAAACTACAACTAAGAAAAACCTTTGCTCAATTTAGTATGTTTGTGTGAAAACAGTTGTTAAATTTAGTGTAGATTTGATTTAACTGGTGTATCTAAAGTCAAAAAATTTTATGTTATAAGTAGTACATCAATTAGAGTAACATGTGAACATGGATCCATTCACCGACAACATTTTGTCCATTTTGTTTTATAAAAAGTACCAACATATAAAACAAATCAATTATTTGCAATCCTAATATCATAATTTCGGATAAAATTAATAAAGATGTTGTGGCGTTGTGAGAGGTCTATGGGAGGATTAGGAAAATACATTTTAGTAGTTGTACGATGTATACATTAGTCATTAGCGGTGGAAGAAGAATTTTGTTAGATGGGTTTGATAATATTTCAAAATACTTTTTAGGTTGAAGACATACACAAACACACATACATACATATAATAACAACATTTTAAAAACCTAAACAAAAAAAAATGAATGTTACAATTATTATTTTTCTCAACTGAAGTGTATTTTCAATTTATTATTTTTCCTTTTTTATATAACTATATTATATAATTTATAATATATAATAAAATAATAACAACTTACCATATGATGTATTTCTAGCATATTCATACCACATTTGACACATGATGTCTTTCTAGGCTGTCTACATGACATATTTGACAAATTTAAGGATTAATTTTATTTATTACAAACAAGTCAAACTTTCAAATAAAAAAACTAATATTCATTTTCTTTAAATATTAATGAAAACTTTTCATTTTCAATCAACAAATCCAAAAATTCAAAATTCTCAAATCTTAGTTGTATTGTTTAAAAAAATGTTTATATATTTATAAAATATAGTTTTCTTTCTTCTTTTTTAAATACTATTAATTTTACGTTCTTTATATACATATATATATATATATTATTAGTATTTGCATTGTAATGTTTATAATTTATACAACTTGATGTAATACAGTTAGTATATAATAAAACAATTAGAGGGTGTTTTTTTTCTTCAAAAAGCTCTTTCTGGTTTCTTACGTCTGTGCCGCACGAACACGGCCTGAGGTTGGAGCTCTACAGCTCGTTTGTTTTTTAGAAGAAATTTCATTAAAAAAGGTATGCCCGTCCTCTTCTTGACACATACATGAACCAAACTCTTTTGGGAGAAGACATTTACCTCTTCCCGTGAACCAAGGTCTGCCCTTCCCCCGTTTTCTCCACAGCCATGAATCAAACACCTCCACCGCCGCTCGTGATCTCCGATCTCAACTCCACCACCGCTCGTGACCTCCGATCGCTACTCCACCGCCGCTCATGACCTCTGTCGCGACTCCTCCACCACCGACAGCCGATCGCGACTCCCTCCACCGCCGAACGCCGCTCGTGACTCCTTCAATCGAAGATTGCAGGTTAGGATTTTAGAAAGGGGTATGAACGAGATGGTTAGGGTTTAGAAAGGGAGTATGCAGATGTGGTAAAAAAACAAACAATTTGTTGGAAGATGTTTAATCCACCTCTTCTGCCACAGATGTCTGCAGATGTGGTCCGCAGACTGCAGACATTTTACCTCTTAAAAGCAAGCACCACTTTAGAAGTTGTGCCACATGGCACCATATTACTCCTATCTTACGTCACGTGGCTTCTTTGTAAAAACTTATATGCTGGCCCTTCCTTAAACCAGAAGAGGCCAAACGTGGATCCAACAAAATTGCCTCAATGTTACCATACATATGGTTCATATGAAGCAAACCTAGACTTGATTTTTTTTTTAAATGACTTTTTAATAAGGTTAATATGTTTATATTGAAAGTTCAATAATTTTTTAATTCCATGTATGATTATTTGTGTTTGCCTATTAATACAACAAATGGCGTAGCTTGAGCGTATTAAAAGGGGGCGGATATTTATGGGACCCAGGATTCATGTTAAGTTTTTTGAAACGAGGGTAGCGAAACCACCATTTTTTAACTAAAAATAATATTTCGGCCAAAAAATTAACACTACGGACGGAAAAAGAGGGAGCCCGTGAAGAGCTTTGTCCCATAAATACAACTTAATATCTTTCACTAATCAAAGTTAAAGTATCTTTATTAATTAATATTTATTTTATATTTAAAGAACGGTACTATATGTTTTAAAAGTTATAATTATTTAAAATAATAAAAAAATTATGTAAAAATTACCATTTTATCCAATTTATAGTATTATAATATAATATAAATTATAGTTCTTGCTATTTTCTGAGCATTCTAGTTTAAACTTTATTTGGTATTAAAGTTTAAGATATGATGATTAGTTTGATTGAAATTCAATGCCTGATTATGATTATTAGTTTGATTAAAAGGTAAGTCATATTTACGTTATACTCATTTCAAAATCAGGAATTAAAATAGGATAACATTTAATCATGATGTCTGGTGGTATTGTGTTTGTTTGAATTATTTTACATGACTTAGTCAAATTGTTCATTGGTTTGGTTGCATGCTTCTAAGAAAAAAAAAAAGGTTAGGAAGGAAAGAATTACATATTTTTCCATCCTAATTTGTAAAATTACATATATTTTCTCAAAGTACAAATTTTAATGCATAACGTACAATGATCTTAAAACATTATTTGTAAAAATATGTAATTTTACAAGTTATAAAGACAAAATGTAAATCCCTCAAATAAAAATTAGTAGCAGTGTATTTGTTAACCGTACGTTCAATGACATACTGGTCGTAGAACATCATGTTACAGGAAAATTAGTGCAAAAGAAAATTGTCATTCAAACAGAGAAAATGCAACAAGGAAAACAGTGTATTTGCTCTTCTATTCCTTTTATTTTTAATAAATCGTATATATAAAAAATTAACAAGGAGTTAAACATTAATCTATAAGAGAGAGCAAATGCAACATTCTAAGGAAATATAATGGGTTTGATTTATGTTAACGAAGTGTTTTCGGTGAAAAGACAATGAAAAGTTGGAATTTGGAAGGGCAAACCCTTAAATTTCAAACGTATTTAAGTGATAGGTAATGTTTGAGTTGAAAGGGCTTTTTAAATAAAATTTTATATTTAATGTAAGAGAAAATAAATCGTTGCAACGATATATTTGGAATTAAAAAAAATTACAATGTTATGTTTTTTTTAAACGGCGAAGGTCTCAATCGTGTGAACCTACTGTTTCCAGGCCATGTTACCAAGATCTAGTTACCTGGACCTCACATGAGTCACCACAACCACTTCAGGAGGAAACCCCACTGGGAAAACCCCCTAACCCCCTTAGACCCTTTTTTCGCTGTGGGAGAGATTTGAATCCAAGACCTCTCATTTGAAAGAATCCCAGGATATCATTAAGGCACTGCCTCATTATGAGTTTTGAACGCATATGCTTGTGTCTATATGTGACAATTATGTCGAAAGCTCGCGTCACTCTTGTTTGAAATCCACGTCAATAGTACGATTGAAATTGTAACGATCTGAAAATATGCGAGAAATCGTGAACATGGGTGAAAACCGTGCGAAAAACAAGAAAAATTTGAACATATTTACTATAGAATCGTGAAAACAAGAAAAATTCGAACATATTTTACTCTGGAACTCTTCGTGGTACGACAATGCTATTCAGGGTCTCCTTAGCGGTACGGGATGATTCCAAAATATCTAAAATATTCCGGATTTCTTCGCGGTATGCCAAGCCCCTATCAGGCTTCCTTGGAAGTACGCGAAGATAGGGCGGTTCGAATAAATCAGCTAGAATCATCAGATTGCATGCAGAAAATAAAATTATGTTATTCTCTCGAACCTTCAAGCTTCAAACCACCATCTGATCGATTTTTACCATCCAAAATCTTCTTGTAAAGCCACCAGATCATCAGATTCAAGCTAGAAGTCAAGTCTACAACACCTAATCGTTGTTTTGCAACCGAAAGTTCGTCCGAACGGGTAACGATTCAACTTCTCCCGCTAGTTTGATAATGTATGGATTAGATCTAGTTTTTGAACATAATGCAATAGTTATTTTTGTTGATTATTGCCTAGATGATGCATAGGAATTAGAAACGTAGAACTCAATATGCTAATGGTGAAATCCTTGTTTTGATCCGTTATAATGTCTGATTATCATGAAACCATATCATAGATTATAATGGTTTTAACCATTTGATTATAACAATGGTTGTGATTGTCTTGATTATTCCTTGAAATGCTAAGTTAAATCCAAGTGTTTTAAGCTAATGACAGACATTAAGATAACCATTGGAATAACGATCTGATGTTTATGTTAACAGTCAGATTAGTGTATTGAATATGGTTATTAAACCTATTCCAATATGATATTCATATGTTTCATGATATCTATATGATCAATAACAAGGATTAGGTATTCCTAGACCAGAAATCAACCGGGAAACTGTTTCGATGATATAATCAACAAAAATACCTATTTGGTTAATCTGAGGACATTCTAATTAATCCAACGAGTCATCAACTTCATAATAGGAACTTAAATCATTGTAAGTTCCCATTTTATCATACATTGTATGATATTCAATTAAGACAACTGATTAAGGAGTTATCATCAGTTTGATGACTTGAGTTGCAATTTCCTTGGCATTAAACGTTAAGGAACATTTAATAAGTAAATTAAAACACAAATAACTTATAAAACCTTAACTGATGCAGAACTGAACTACAAACAAAAGTTTGCGTATTAATCATCGACCTCGACACTTCAAGTGAGTTCTAATATCAATGTAGTTATACAACATTCTTATAATCACATATTAACATAATTTTTTAGTATAACTGAATAAAGTTGAATTTATGTGACTGAAATGGTTACATTTGAATGTTCTTAAACAGATCTGAGTTTGTTTGCATACGAGCAGAAAAATGGCTCCAAAAAGAGGTCGACCTGGACAAGAACATTGCTAACCTCGAACAAATCAAGTTGCACCTGTTGATCCAGAATCAAATCCGAATCCACCTGTTAATCCGGAAGCGAACATAGTTCCACCTATTAACCCTGAAACAAACACAGTTCCACATGCCGCTGCAAGTGGATCAGAACTGAACGAAGCACAGTAGCACGAATAGTGGAAGAACAACTATCTGCTGTAGTACCGGGTATATTAACACAACATCAACAAAACATCACTTTTGGTTCTGTTGCAAATGATTGATCAAATTTTATTGAGTATGACTCATATATGCTGAACACAATGCTACTGGTGGACAAGCAAAAACACATCATACCACTGGTACAAAAACAATTGTTCCTGATCCATCACAGCAGGGATGTACTTACAAGTACTTTGCTTCATGAAACCCTCATACTTTTACTTGAAAGGAAGGAGCAGCGGGATTTATAAAGTGGATCGAGAAAATGGAAACAAAACTCAAAATTAACCAGTGTTTGGCAGAGCATAATGTGTCTTATACTGCTTGTTCATTGAAGGACTCAACATTAATCTGGTGGAATAATCAGGAAAAAATGTTGGGTTCAACTACAGTTGATGCTATGGGCTGAAACGATTTCAAAACTCTGATTATTTCAGAGTATTGCCAATCATTGAAATCCAGAAATTACAGAATAATTCGGGAATCATTCTATGATCAGTGCTGATTGTTTAGCGTATACCGATCGGTTTCATAAACTTACGTGCTTGCTTCCTAACATGTTTCCTATGGAAGCACACTGATTGAGAAATACATTAAGGGTCTGGTTCCCCAAATTCGGGGAATGGTGACTGTTGCAGAACCCAATACACTCAAACGTATCATCTTGTTAACCACCAAGCTTACTGATGAGGTAGTAAGAAGTGCTACATTGCCAACAAAAACAGAAATGGTTGTGAGATGTAGTGATCTGAGTGCCCCTAGTAATACGAGGGGTGTCAAAAGAAAGTAGTTTGGTAAGGCAAAATCAAGGCTTCGACTGAGACTAGCTAGAGTAAACCAACAGTGAAGAACTATAGTGCAGCTCTTCTTGAAAGGAAAGCTTATGTCACACCCCGAGCCGGCGGGGTTGGATCGATGTCCCCGTCGGGTGGAAGGTTCCCGGGGCGCGATATCGTGTGTGATAATCGTAATAATCAGATTGTTTACATAGCATCAATGTTAAGAATAACTAAAGCACAATCAAACATTAAACAAGGATTACAAAGTTAAATTACAATAGCAATGTTCAGTAATTTAACTCGGTAAACCTATCAAAAGAATCAAGTGTTTTCTATCTTGTAACTGTACAAGACATCCAAAAGTGATTCGTATGAATAACAAAATATGTGCTTCCAAAATCTACTAGGTCCTCTATCTGGGCAGCCTAGCAATGCAATCCAAAAGCCTTAGCTTAAACCTGTTCATCACCTGAGCAAGCATGTAAGAAAACAAAGTCAACACAATGGTTGGTAAGTTCATAAAGTTTATAAGTTTAAAATAGCTTTAACAAACCTCTTTCGGTAAAACCTTAATCTTATTAACTCCACACGTGATATCCAAATCGGTATGCTTATATATAGGGCATACTCCTGAGTCGAGTCTACAACCCGCCCAGACGCCGTCCCACCACATACTAATCCGCATATGACACTGTTGTTAATAATAATTAAGCATTTTACCTACCATTCAAACCATTCCTTGTCATAGCTTTAGTTTACTGTTTCAAAGTTTACATGTCTATAGCATTCGTAAGTATTAGCTTCAAAGTAAGTTTAACAAGCATCATAGTTTCACACGCACCATAGTTTCGCTTTCACTAATCTCATGCGTGAGTACAAGCCCTGCTATAGCAGAAGTTTAGCAATTACGTAGCTCACGGCTAGATACAAGCCTTGCTCTAGCAGAAGTTTAGCCATTACGTATCTCATGAATTAGTTAAGCCTAGTCTAGTAATTACGTGTCTTCTATACAAGATACAAGCCCTGCAATAGTAGAAGTTTAGCAATTATGTATCTCATACATAGACACAAGCCATGCATACACAAACAATCCAGCATTTACATAACTCATATAAGCAGACAAAAGCCCTGCTATAGCAGAAGTTTAGCAATTACATGTCTCTTATATAGATAACAGCTTAGCCTCGTCATAGTTTAGCTTTTACGTATCTCAATACATGGGTACAAGCCCTGCTATAGCAGAAGTTTAGCAATTACGTAGCCCATGATTAGATACAAGCTTAGCATTTCGCACGCAATCATAGTTTCAAGCATATAGATTCAAGCATTCACATATAGTTGCATCATGAATTTCATAGCATAAGCATCAAGTCTCAAGTTTAAGCATTTAGTTTCTAGCAATCTAGCATAAGCATCAAGCCTCAAGTTTAAGCATTTAGTTTCTAGCATAAGCATCAAGCCTCAAGTTTAAGCATTTAGTTTCTCACATAAACATCAAGCCTCAAGTTTATAGCTTCTCAAAGTATACTAGATTCCAAGCATAAGCCTCATCGTAAGCATCATGTTTAAGTTTAAAAGCATTAGATAACATTTCAACAATTTATTAAAATTTTTAACATGCTTCTCAGTCCCGAAGTAAAACAAATAAGTTTGAAAAGGGGCAAATGAACTCACCTTGTGTCCGTAGTGATTGACTAAGTAAAATCAAGAATGCGCACGCTCTTTGTTGTGTTGGTAGTAGTATTCACGTTCCTGTATTGATTTCATGTTGTTTGCAATTTATAAGTATAAGTCATATTCGATGTGTAAGTGTATAAGTGTTAGCCTTAAAATTCGCTAACACTGAGGAGTCTCAATCATCTTTCGGCCCCTTATTGCTTATTAACGATTTTAGTGACACCTAGATAATGTCACCTTCTTGTTCATGTGCTTTGGTTTCTTAGCCAATCGCAATCGTTGTAACACTTGTTCAATTCCCATATACGTTATCAAATCATGCTTAGTTAGAATGTTATTTCATGTATTTGATTATTATGGGCCGAAAGATGAAGTTGGACCAACTAACTTTAAGTGGCCTTGTGTGTTAATGGACCGAACTAAGGACACATAGACCTTACAAGGGTTGTGGGCCAAATGTCATTGGGCCGAGATTGGGCCTCATAAAAATGAGATTGGGCCTGTTAGGGCTTTCTGGGCTAATGCCTTAGTCTTGGACCGGAAGAAATCTCATGGGCCGATTGTTGGGTATTGGCCCAAAGAATTTCATGATTTAAGTTTGTGTGTTTTGGGCTACTATTGGGCCGAGGGTATGTGACTGGGCTTCAAGTGTCTCGGCCTAAGTTTACAAGATGGCCGCCCAATGGGTTAAGTATTCCAGCGAACCTATTGGAGTTTAGGCTGAAATTCGGCCATGTTTTGGTTCCCACGAACCTATGGGTTCGTTTGTTAAAGGTTCGTGTCATGGCACACATAGGTTCGGTGATGGTTGCTGTGCATGTGCTCGGTTAATGATGGCATTCAAGGGTTCGGCTCATGGTGGTTAACTATGGGTTCTGCCAAAGGTTCGCATCAATGGCTTGGATTCGTGAGCAGCAACACGTTCGTCATGCATGGAAGAGGGTTCGCTGAGACTTGTAGGTTCGCCCAAGTGCATATGGTTCGCGAACGTGGTAATTCATGGGTTCGGTGCTGCAAGGGTTCGGCTAAGAGGTTCGGCAATTATGCAAAGGTTCGGTGGTTGTTTGGTGAGGGTTCGGCTGAGACTAGGTGATGAAGGTTCGGCCATGTGAGGACTTTTGCAGGGTTCGGCCACAGCTTGAGGCTCACGAACCTGAACATCACCCGCCTCCTAAACCACCAGATCAGTCGTATGAGTGGTTCCATCATGTTATGGTGCAACTGTAAGCCTCCTGAAGGTGTAGGATGCGTGTGTGTAAAACCCTAAGTCGAGTGTGAATCTAGGTTTAGTAAGGGTGATAAAACCCTATTTTTCAGCCCCTTAAATGCTTCATACCTCGATTTTTAACGGCCAAATCCTCAGATCCTTTGTACTTTTAGGTAGAGGGTGACGAGGCTTCGCGTGGACACCAAAATCACCCATTTTCGTGGAGATTTGAGCTTGTTCTTGTGGCTTGAAGATAGAGATTTTAGAGAGAGAAAAAGTGACGATGGAGGTGGTTTAGAGAGAGAGAGAATGTGTAATAAGTGAGAAAATGAATTCATTTAGGGTTTATATACCCCGTGGGTGTTCGGGTTCGTTTCAGTTGCTCGGTTCGTAGTTTCGTCGCGTTTACTGCACTTTACGCGTGTTTCCTGTAAATTAAATAAAAGAGTCGGTTTTTAACTATTTGAATGGTATTTATTTCTAGTGGTTATTTTAAATATTGTTTTATTAAATTATTTACCGAATTATATATTTTTTTACGCGTTTCGTAAGTTCCTTCGCGGAATTTTACGTTTTAATTTAAATTAAATCATCTAAATTTATTTCTGATGAGTTTCAAAATTGTAAAACAGGAAATATTTTATTTCCTTAATTTTATGATCGTTCGTATCGTTTTCGTGTTTGTTTTCGTTCCGTCAGAATGCGTCGCCATCGCGCGTATTCGTTCGAATCGTCATTCGAACGAACACGTCGATGGTTTGGCTTTCTGATTCTTGTTCTCTACTGTTCAGTCATTATTTCAGAACGTTAAACTCTCAGAATCTTTAGTACAGATCGTCACCTATACGAATAATTCATCGGTTTAGCATTCCGTCACAATAACCGTTATTGTTTTGTTTTGTATAATCTCACATACGTTTATATATAATAGCATCAAATCAAGTATCTGTGTTTCCATTTTGTGTTGTCTGGCATGTTTCTAACTGTTAAACCCTAAGGTTTTAAATCAGATTCAGACAATCGTATAATAGCCTCGTGTTAAGCATAATGTATCAATAGCATAAATATAGTTTCACGTAATGTGTACCTGGGTTACTGTACGAGTTACTATTGCGATCACTGTTCCTGCACACGTCCGGCACTGATGTTACAGCTTATACTGGGAATGCACAACGCAACAAGTGTATTTGTACAAATTGTAATCGAGTCGGACACTACACTTTCCTCTTCATCAACCAAATCAAGCACCACGACAACCCACTCAACCAAACAGGTTATGCTTCAAGTGTGGAAGCCCTGACCATTTCATGTGAAACTGGCCCAACAATAACAACAATAACACCAGTACAGGAAACGAAGCTTGGGGAGAGCTTTCTTATGACACCCCAATTCTCATAACAAAACGTTTAACATAATTGCGGAATTTACAAAATTTAGGTCCCAGATTTCTCGGTTTTAAAACCATTACAATCTACCTCAAAACTTAACGCATTAACATGACTAACGAGACATGTTCATCATTTACAAAACATGTCAAATACGTTAAAAGTGTAGTTTTTAAACTTTACAATCCATTTACAAAATCTTTACAAAATCATGGTTCGATCCTTCTAACCGTCTGATTTCTCCGATTCGTAGCCGAGCGTACTTTTGACCTGAAACAACCATAAACAATCAAGTGTTAATCCAAAAGGACTAAGCGAGTAATCCCCTTAACCTCCCCGTGCTTAACCGAATTAAATGGAAGCAAAAATCAAAAAAATCCATTCTGGGCGTATGGTACGCCCAGCCCGGCGTATGGTATGCCCACCGTACCCAACGCCCAAATTCCAGCGTAGGCAGAAACTTCTGGGCATAGTGTAAAGTGCCCGCCGTATGATACGCCCAATCTGGGCGTATGGTACGCCCACTGCAGGTCTGCAACTCCAATTTTCGTGTTTTCACTTCCAGATTCGATCCGGATCATTCCCGGACATTCTTTTACACAAAAATCAACTCCATGACACCATTTAAACATATTTTTAAGTCCCCAAACCTATCTTGGTGACCCTCAACATATAATTTCACATAATCACCTAATGGTTTGTTTTTCCCAAACCACTTTTAACTTTAATTCTTTTTCCTTCGCACGAATGCGAATCATCCCCATGACCCTCAGTAGTCATTATACCCCAACTTTCACACGTATGTGAACCATCACTCTTGCCATACAAGTATGGACTTATACCCTCTTCCACACGAATGTGGATCATCACCCAAATGCCACCAAAGTGTGGTCTTACATCATATTCCACACGAATGTGGATCACCAAACATGAAACGTGTCAATTATCATTTGTCATATATTGACATCAATTTAATTCATGCACATACCACATAATAAACAATAACTACTACAAAACACCACAGTATGTAATCCATACAATTCAACATTAACAAACATAAATAAATCTTATGGTTGCTTATTCATGGATAGGTTTACTCATCTTGATCCTTTGTTCCACTTGGTTCAACCTTCTCCTTACCGGGTCGTTGATTTGTATTTCCACTTCCTAGATCATATAATTATACATACACATTCAATCTAGGAATAACACACAAGAAACAAGCATACAACCCCTTGACCCGTTATCACCATATTTGACTTTATGATAGTCAAACCTTCCTATTTCACCAATTCACATTCTAATTGCATTCAACATTTAAAATTAAGTTATACACCACTAACATATCATCTATTTGAGTTTATGAACCATTTCCCCCAAGTTCACCAATAATCACAATTCATTCTTGCATTTGAGTTGTTTGAGGCATTTCCTCAAACACCTTATGTGCAGAGTTTTATGACCCCCCAACATCAACATTTTAAAAAGACAACATTTCCATTCATTTGATTTCATTTCATACATATGAAATCTCAACTCCTTAATTTATAATTTCTCATCCAAATCACTGCACATTCATTATCAAATCCAAACATTCATCAATTTAAAACTCTAGTTCATTCACTCATCAATTTTACCCAAACCCATAATTCCCCAAAACTCCAACTCTTAGTTTTCATACCAAATACATGCAAAATAGTTAGGTTAGTTGATTTTCATCTCAACAAACACAATCACATGTGTTAACTACCTCAAACACCCAAAAATTTTGATTTTATCACTACTAACCTAACCCACCCATGGAGACCCACGAAAATTCAGCCATATGGATGAAACCACATACCTAGAGTTGAGAAATTAGATGAGGAATACGAATTCAAGCTTGCATTCAAGATCAGAAAGGGTTTGGTGGGTGAATTTTGGTCCAAAACCCGAATTCCTTTCTTTCTCTTCTCTTGGTCGTCGACCTCCTCTCCACCAACACAAGAAATCTGATTTTGACCAAGTTTGACCCCCCATTCCCCTTTAAAACCCCCCCTTTTAATTTATCATTCAATAAATGACAACTTTAGCCCCCCCACTTCCTATTTAACATTTACTAATGTTTAAAATGAATAAATGTTTAACTTACTAAACAACACATAACAACACCATTTAACTTAAAATTAAATCACATATTGATTAGTTTAATATTATGTTAAATCGGGTCGTTACAAATTCTCCCCCCCTTAACGGGGTTTCGTCCCCGAAACTAGTTTACATATCAAACAAGAAAGGATAAAATTTCTTCATTTCATCTTCCGACTCCCACGTTGTGTCGGATCCTCGTCTATTCTTCCATTGCACCTTGACTTGGTTCAACAACTTGTTTCTAAGTCGTTTTTCCTTCCGGTCTAATATTGCCACCGGTTTCTCCACATAATTCAATTTATCTACTACTTCCACATCTTCCAATGGCACATAGGCCGATTCATCCGCCAAACACTTTCTCAAATGAGACACATGAAAAGTGTTATGAATGCCACTTAACTCATCCGGTAATTCCAGACAATAAGCAACTTCACCAACCCGAGCAATGATCCTAAAAGGACCAATGAAGCGTGGACTTAGCTTTCCGCGCTTACGAAATCGAATTACTATTTCCACGGAGAAACTTTCAACAACACATAGTCCCCCACCTGGAACTCAATTGGTCTTCTCCTTTTATCCGCATACGATTTCTGTCGGTCTTGAGCCGCTTTCAAATGAGCTCGTATTTGATCAATCTTTGCATTAGTCACCTTAATCACCTCTTTTTCTGCAATCTCTCGTTGACCGACTTCATCCCAACAAACAGGAGTACGACATTTCCTCCCATAAAGTATCTCATATGGTGGCATTCCAAGACTAGAATGATAACTATTATTATATGAAAATTCTGCCAATGGAAAATAGTCATCCCAATTTCCCCCGAAATCAATAATACACGCACATAGCATATCCTCCAAAGTTTGAATGGTCCTTTCACTCTGACCATCCGTTTGAGGATGATACGCCGTGCTTATCAATAGTTTGGTGCCTAACTCCTCCTGAAATTTCCTCCAAAAGTGTGAGGTAAACCGAGTGTCTCTATCCGATACAATAGATACAGGTACCCCATGTCGTGACACCACTTCCTTTATATATACCTCCGCCATCTTCTCCGACGAATACGTCTCCTGTATCGGAATAAAATGAGCACTTTTCGTCAACCTGTCAACAATGATCCAAATCGTATCATGTCCCTTTTTGGTCTTAGGGAGTTTAGTGATTAGATCCATTGTGACATGCTCCCACTTTCATAACGGAATCTCTAACGGTTGTAACTTGCCATACGGTTTCTGGTGCTCGGCTTTCACCTGCATGCAAGTCAAACATTTCTCCACGTATTTCACAATATCTCTTTTCATTCCCGGCCACCAATAATTCCTCCGTAGGTCACGATACATCTTAGTGGCCCCTGGATGGATAGAATACTTAGACTTATAAGCTTCCTCCAAAAAAATTGACTTGAAAGGAGAAGTGGGAGGTATCCACACCCGACCCCACCTTGTCTTCAAGCCTCGCTCATCTTCATCCAAGTTATGAATTTGCCCCTTTATTCGGTCTCTCTTCCAATTTTCTTCCTTGAGTGCCTCCACCTGTGCTTCTTTGATTTGAGTTATGATTTCAGATGAAACTACAATTTTCATCACCTTCACCTTTATAGGTGAATAATCCTTTCTACTCAAGGCATCAGCAACCACGTTTGCCTTTCCTGGGTGTAGAGGATTTCACAATCATAATCTTTGATTAACTCTAACCACTGCCTCTGCCTCATGTTCAACTCTTTCTGAGTAAAGAAATATTTAAGGCTCTTATGATCGGTGTAAATGGTACATTTCACACCGTATAGATAGTGCCTCCATATATTCAATGCAAAAACTACAGCCGCAAGCTCAAGATCATGAGTTGGGTAATTCACCTCGTGCAACTTCAATTGTCTTGAAGCATATGCAATCACCCTTCCCCGTTGCATTAACACACAACCCAAACCCGAATATGATGCATCTGAATAAACTACAAAATCATCGGGTCCATCAGGTAGTGCCAATACAGGAGCTTGGGTCAATTTCACCTTCAATTCCTGAAAAGCTCGTTCTTGATCATCTCCCCATTCATACTTCACTCCTTTCCTTGTTAACTTAGTCAAGGATGAATCAATCTTGGAGAAATCCTGTATAAAATGCCTGTAATAACCAGCTAGGCCAAGAAAACTTCTCACTTCTGTTGGAGTCTTAGGCGGACTCCACTTTGCCACAGCTTGTATTTTAGATGGATCAACATGAATTCCATCCGCGTTCACCACATGCCCCAAGAATTGCACTTCTTGTAACCAAAAAGCACACTTGGAAAATTTCGCATATAATTTCTCCTTACGGAGTGTTTCAAGCACCTCACGCAAATGACATGCGTGATCATCCTCATTCTTGGAGTAGACCAGAATATCATCAATGAACACGATGACTGATCTATCCAACATTGGTCTACACACCCGATTCATTAGATCCATGAATGCCGTCGGTGCATTCGTCAAACCAAAACACATGACGAGAAATTCGTAATGCCCATATCGTGTGCGAAACGCTGTCTTCTCCACATCTTCATTCCTAACCTTGAGTTGATGATATCCTGACTGAAGGTCGACTTTAGAAAACCACTTGGCACCCTGAAACTGGTCAAAAAGGTCATCTATTCGAGGTAGAGGGTATCGGTTCTTCACAGTTAACTTGTTCAACTCCCGGTAGTCGATACACATCCTCATACTCCCATCTTTCTTCTTAACAAAGAGCACCGGAGCACCCCAAGGTGAGATGCTAGGACGGATGAAACCTTTGTCAAGAAGTTCTTGTATTTGAGTCATTAACTCTTGCATTTCTGTCGGTGCCAATCGATAAGTAGTTTTAGCTATCGGCTTAGCTCCAGGAACCAAATCTATCCTGAACTGCACATCTCTCTCCGGAGGAACTCCCGGCAAGTCATCCTGGAAGACATCGGGAAAGTCTTTAACAATAGGAATATCTTCTAATATCTTCACTTCTTTCTCCACATCCACCACATAGGCTAAATAGGACTTACCTCCACGATTGATATACTTCAAGGCTTTAATCATTGAGCACATCACAATCCCATCTCCCTTTTCTCCATGGATGATTACTTCCTTCCCACTTGGTGACATCAATTGAATTATTTTTCGATTACAAACTATATTGGCTTGGTTGGAGGACAACCAATCCATTCCCACTACTACATCAAATTCTCCTAACAACATAGGTATTAAATCAATCGTATAATCCTCATCTTCTATGGTGATCTTACAATTCCGGTATACATCAAACACCAAGAAACTCTTAGAATCTGCCACTTCTATTTCTAAGGGTGCAATTAGTTTTCTGCTACAAAAGATCCATGATGAGTAAATTTTTTGGATACAAAAGATTTGCTAGCTCCTGAATCAAACAATACATAAGCGGGTATAGAATTTACTAGAAAGGTACCTGTCACAACATCCCCCGCATCCTTGGCTTCGTCAGTAGTAATTTGAAAATCTCGACCCTTAGGTTTAGGTACTTCAAACTTCTTCCCACTCCCGCTTCCCTTGAAAGAACCACCACCACTAGATGCAGTTCCTTTCAGTTCTGGACATTCGCTTTTCTTGTGACCAGGCTTATAGCAGTTGTAACACAAATTTAGTGGACTTGTGCATTGAGTAGCGAGATGCCCTTGCTTGCCACATTTGTAACAATTCATTGACTTAGCATAACACTCACCCAAATGGTTTCTTCCACAAGTAGTGCAATGACGAAATTCCCGACTTCCCTCAAACTTCTTTGGTGAGTTCGAAAACTTTGGTTTCTTGGAAGACCCCCCTTGTTTTTCAGCTTTTCTCTTCTCCCCCTTTCTTCTTGTTGGCTTAACTCTAGTTCTCGTTCCCTTGCACAATCAATAAGTTCTGATAGTGTCTCACATTTTGACGGTGTGAGAAATTCCCTATACTTAGCATTCAACATGCTATGGTATCTGTTTATCCACATCCTCTCTGTTTGCAAGAGATCAGGGCAAAACCTTGCCTTGTCAAAGAGCACTACAGTGATTGTGTTAATGCTCTCATCCTTGTATCGCATATGTAAGAACTCCTCAGTTATTCGATCGATAGCAGCTTGAGGGCAAAATCGTTTAAGGAATAACTCCTTAAATTCAGCCCAAGTTAGACTTTTGACACCCTCTCTCCCTTTCTCCTTACGTAGGAGTTCCCACCAATCTTTAGCTCTCTCCCTAAGTTGGTTACCAGCAAATATGACCTCATCTGTTGAATCACAGTGGCACGTCTCAAAAGTGCCCTCAATATCAGCTATCCACCTTTGACTAAGTAGTGGATCCACTTCACCCTTAAATTCTGGAGGTTTGCACGCAACAAAATCCTTATAAACGACCTTCTTGAAAGATCTTTCAGCATCGCCACTTGCTTTAAGTGCTGCAAACTCCTGTCGTATAGACTCTCGTAAAGAAGCTTGCATCACATCCATGTGTGTAGGGATGGTAGCTTGAAGTGCTTTGGCCACTTCTTCTTTCACCATCTCTTGCATTTGAGCGAGTTCGTCTACATGTCCACCCTCCCCGGTATCATGTTCATCAGCCATTTATGACTGAAATAGTTTAAGTGGTTTATTAGTATCACTATTTGAATCATAGTACATAGGTAAACCATAATTTGTGATCCTAGAGATCACTTTTCAAACAACACTCCTACCACATTACCTATTAGTCTATACCAAAATTCTAAATGAATTCGTTAAGGTCATGCCCATGTCACTTGAATATGATTATACTGGCCAGGTAGAATAATATCCTCATCACATGTTCATCTAGTTAACTTCATCGTTTAAAACTTTGGTTAAGAGTTTCGGTTCAAGTATCACATATTTATCACATGCATTCACATATCGAATGTATAAAATCTTTATTACATCAATTACAATTACATATCAATTGCAATTTCAATCACACATATATATCAATTACATTTACTTATCAAATGTAATCACAATTACTAACCTCGGTCTTCGGCTACGTGATCAGACCTTGGATCGAACCCTTCTCCCCATATCAAGAGCACAAAAGTTTGAGATCAAATGAGTCATCACACACTTGATTCACTCAAACCATTGGCTCTGATACCAACTTGTGACACCCCAATTCTCATAACAAAACGTTTAACATAATTGCGGAATTTACAAAATTTAGGTCCCAGATTTCTCGGTTTTAAAACCATTACAATTTACCTCAAAACGTTTAACGCATTAACATGGCTAACGAGACATGTTCATCATTTACAAAAAAAGTCAAATACGTTAAAAGTGTAGTTTTTAAACTTTGCAATCCATTTACAAAATCTTTACAAAAACATGGTTCGATCCTTCTAACCGTCTGATTTCTCCGATTCGTAGCCGAGCCTACTTTTGACCTGAAACAACCATAAACAATCACGTGTTAGTCCAAAATGACTAAGCGATTAATCCCCTTAACCTCCCCGTGCTTAACCGAATTAAACGGAAGCAAAAATCAAAAAAATCCATTCTGGGCGTATGGTACGCCCAGCCCAGCGTATGGTACGCCCACCGTACCCAACGCCCAAATTCCAGCGTAGGCAGAAACTTCTGGGCGTAGTGTAAAGTGCCCGCCGTATAATACGCCCAATCTGGGCGTATGGTACGCCCACTGCAGGTCTGCAACTCCAATTTTCGTGTTTTCACTTCCAGATTCGATCCGGATCATTCCCGGACATTCTTTTACACAAAAATCAACTCCATGACACCATTTAAACATATTTTTAAGTCCCCAAACCTATCTTGGTGACCCTCAACATATAATTTCACATAATCACCTAATGGTTTGTTTTTCCCAAACCACTTTTAACTTTAATTCTTTTTCCTTCGCACGAATGCGAATCATCCCCATGACCCTCACTAGTCATTATACCCCAACTTTCACACGTATGTGAACCATCACTCTTGCCATACAAGTATGGACTTATACCCTCTTCCACACGAATGTGGATCATCACCCAAATGCCACCAAAGTGTGGTCTTACATCATATTCCACACGAATGTGGATCACCAAACATGAAACGTGTCAATTATCATTTGTCATATATTGACATCAATTTAATTCATGCACACACCACATAATAAACAATAACTACTACAAAACACCACAGTATGTAATCCATACAATTCAACATTAACAAACATAAATAAATCTTATGGTTGCTTATTCATGGATAGGTTTACTCACCTTGATCCTTTGTTCCACTTGGTTCAACCTTCTCCTTACCGGGTCGTTGATTTGTATTTCCACTTCCTAGATCATATAATTATACATACACATTCAATCTAGGAATAACACACAAGAAACAAGCATACAACCCCTTGACCCGTTATCACCATATTTGACTTTATGATAGTCAAACCTTCCTATTTCACCAATTCACATTCTAATTGCATTCAACATTTAAAATTAAGTTATACACCACTAACAAATCATCTATTTGAGTTTATGAACCATTTCCCCCAAGTTCACCAATAATCACAATTCATTCTTGCATTTGAGTTGTTTGAGGCATTTCCTCAAACACCTTATGTGCAGAGTTTTATGACCCCCCAACATCAACATTTTAAAAAGACAACATTTCCATTCATTTGATTTCATTTCATACATATGAAATCTCAAATCCTTAATTTATAATTTCTCATCCAAATCACTGCACATTCATTATCAAATCCAAACATTCATCAATTTAAAACTCTAGTTCATTCACTTATCAATTTCACCCAAACCCATAATTCCCCAAAACTCCAACTCTTAGTTTTCATACCAAATACATGCAAAATAGTTAGGTTAGTTGATTTTCATCTCAACAAACACAATCACATGTGTTAACTACCTCAAACACCCAAAAATTTTGATTTTATCACTACTAACCTAACCCACCCATGCAGACCCACGAAAATTCAGCCATATGGATGAAACCACATACCTAGAGTTGAGAAATTAGATGAGGAATGTGAATTCAAGCTTGCATTCAAGATCAGAAAGGGTTTGGTGGGTGAATTTTGGTCCAAAACCCGAATTCCTTGCTTTCTCTTTTCTTGGTCGTCGACCTCCTCTCCACCAACACAAGAAATCTGATTTTGACCAAGTTTGACCCCCCATTCCCCTTTAAACCCCCCCCCCCCTTTAATTTATCATTCAATAAATGACAACTTTAGTCCCCCCACTTCCTATTTAACATTTACTAATGTTTAAAATGAATAAATGTTTAACTTACTAAACAACACATAACAACACCATTTAACTTAAAATTAAATCACATATCGATTATTTTAATATTAAGTTAAATCGGGTCGTTACATTTCTAGATTGGTGCTAAGAGGCCTGATATGATGCAAATATCGTCACTGGTACGTTTCTTCTCAATAATTTATATGTGTCAATTCTGTTTGATACCGTGGCAGATGAAAGTTTTATCTCTCATAAATTTGCATCATTACTTTAATTAGAGGTAGCCAAATCGGGTTTTTTTGGAACCGGAACTGGTTCCGGTTATCAAAGTCAAGAACTGGTTCCGGTTTGACCGGTTTAAGGGTGGAACTGGTTCCGGTTTAAAATTCTCTGAAAACCCGGAACCGCCCGTACCCACTGGTTCGGGTACGACCGGTTCCGTTCCGATTTGGTTACTTGGTTCCGGTTCCGGTTACATTGGTCACCTGTAACATCACTAAAATTTTGTACTACTTTTATTATTTAATGGAAATATAATTGGAAATCTTTATCAACTTTATATTCTCTAATACATATTAAACACATTTTAACATAATTAATAATAGTTAAAATTTCAAGGTTGTAAATATTTAGAAGGTAAGTCTTATAAATTAATAAATAACAATATATAAACTATATTAATGCATTCTCAAAATGTATAAACATTCTTAAACAAATATTGAGATTTTTTTTATTGAGATTTTTTTATAAATCATATAATTTTATAAATTCTTGTGAGTTAGTATAAAATTTTAAGATTATAGTTAAATTACTTAGATTTTATAAGAATTTTTAAACCTTATTATAAAACTATAAGGACTAAAATTGCCAGACTTAAAACTGGAATTTTTAAATGAAAGTAGGAGGGATTGTTTCTACCAAATGCTCTAAGTTCCTATCTTCTCCACCCATCTTCTTTCGTGGGTCGACCCTTGTTTGCTTTCCGACCCAGTTTGATCTACAACTTACAAGAATGGATAAAACTAGTCAAGATTCAAAATTTAAACGATTACGAACAATTAAGGATCATTATCAATCACAAACTCATTGATTTCAAGTCAAATTTACACGATTTAATAGCCTAAACTTCCGTAATCGAACATGGATTTAAATTTAACTCAAACAAATATAAAAATCAAATTAAATCGATGTGTGCGCTCCCCTGAACCTCTCGAAACTTTCTGTGCAAACGAAAGCTTCTCACAAACTCGTAAGCTTGATAAACAGGACCTGCAAATCTCCTTCTTCTCGTTCTCGGTTCCCCAAGCAACAACCACGATCTAACAACATCAAGTAAGTGATTAATATATCATTACACTCATCTGGTAATCACGAACAAAAGCCCTATAGTTATCGACTCCATTGACTTTCTCATCGATCGAATTCGGATGAGAAAGGGGGCTAGGGTTCAGGATTAAAAATTGCGGATTTGGGGAAACTAACGTAAACATGTTAAAATAATTTAAAACTGAGATCTATCACGGGCGTGCCCCTAGATCAACTGGTTAAAGCTTGTGTGTCGGTAAGAATGGTCGCTGGTTCGAGCCTTGCGGGAGGCGGCTGGACCATTTTTTTAATTTTGAGTTATAACTTTTTAATAAAAATTTATTTTCAAATTCTGTTTTCACCAAAAAATTTTATAAACTTAAAACTATTATTTGTTACATAAGAATAATATTCAGATTTATTTTTATTTTATTTTATATATATACACAAAAGGTATTAATTTTTTTTAGACTTTATTTTTTTGAATTTATTGTAAATATTTTAACATTAACTAGAGTTTTATAAAAAACCAATGAAATTTGTATTTTAAATAATTATTTATAATATCTATAAGCTTTTAAATATTACACTACTTACTAAGATTATTAATTAACTTCAATTTTTATAACTTATACAAAATTTTTATTCTTAGTCAAAGAAAATAATTTTTATTAAAGTTGTTTTTAAATAAATAATAATAAACAAACTAATACATTATTAATCGATTTTAAATTGTTTACAATATAAAGTGTCTCGTTTAATCATAAAAGCTATAAACTACATTTTCAACCTATTAAAGACAAGTATTATTATCATCATTAAACAATAATTGTTTTATACATATGAGTTAAATTTTAAATAATTATTCGATTTGAAACGTAAATTTTGAAAGACTTAAAGATGGTTATACCTATAATACCTTTACAAATAAAACAATTTATAAACATTCACATATGGAATCCGATTACACAATCATAGTTGTATTATGAAATTTCATAGAAAGTCATAGTTTCACTATCATAAACTTAATTAAACAATAATTGTTTTATACATATGAGTTAAATTTTAAATAATTATTCGATTTGAAACATAAATTTTAAAAGACTTAAATATGGTTATACCTATAAAACCTTTAGAAATAAACAAATTTATAAACACTCACATATGGAATCCGATTACACAATCATAGTTGTATTATGAAATTTCATAGAAAGTCATAGTTTCACTATCCTAAACATAATTAAATTATCTAGGTTGATTACATTTGTGTTGGATGCTATTGAACTACATACTTGGCATCATTTAGTTGCAAAGTTCATCTCACTTATCAAGGCGAGTCTTCATATCTCCTTTTACGCTTTTATTTTTGGGGTGAAACATGTTTACAACTATTAAAGTATATCTTAAACTATTATTCATGTGAAGTTAGATTAATGGTGTAAGATGTAGTGAGCTTTAGTGATGAATTTGCATTGATCACAAACTTAAACTTTTTGGTAAACAACGATAGATCTATTGGCCCGGCCAGACCCACCGTTGTTTGATTTACCCTTCAGGGGAGGCCCGCGGTGATTGTTTGCTACTTCAACATTGTTAGAAATGCTAAACTTGGTCAAACATTATCTGTTAACATTATATGATATGCTTTTACATGCTTCATTCATTATTCTAGTTCATTCTGCTTAGTGTTCACATGTGACAACTATTTATCTATACTATATCAACTATTTTTGGTGTGTGTGCTTTAAACATATGAAGCTCACCAACGTTATAGTTGACCTTTTATTTTAAACATGTTTCAGGTGGAGTTGCTCACTAAGCTTGTTTAGATTATCACATAAGAGCTTGGACATAGTTAATTAGTTAGGTTATTGATATGTAACTTTGTAATGACATTGAATGTATTTGAATGTATGTATTTACAATTTAGTACCTTGTTCAGTTGAACAATCTACACTTCGTGAATGCTCCGATGATTCCGCCATTTGTCGGGGTGTTACACCACCTCTAACTTAATTGCCTACTGTAAATCTAGAACATCCATATGTTATTGAACTTGCTAATAACTAGTTGATCAAACCGAACAATGTTATTCAAGGATGTTCCTTGAATTCGAATGATCACCTTTTCAATATCAATCTTCTCCTTATTGAACTTGGAAGCTTCGATGTCGCTGTCGACATGGATTGACTTTCAGATAACAAAGCGAAAGTTGTGTGTCAACACAAGGTGATTCGTATTCCGTTAGCTGACGGTAATACACTGATAAGTCAAGGAGAACAAGCTGGTAGAAAATTTGGTATCATTTCATGTATGCATATGTAAGGAAATGTTGTCTGGCCTTTCTAGCATATGTAACTAAGAACATTTCTCCACAAAAACATACTGAAGATATTCCTGTAGGCAAAGATTTTCCTAATGATATATCGGGATCACCCATAGTGAGACATGTTGAATTTCGTATTGACTTGATTTTAGGTGCAACACCTGTTACTAATGCTCTTTATCGTTTAGCACCATTAGAGATGAAAGAGCTTTCAGGTCAATTATAGGAACTGTTAGACAATGATTTTATTAGACCTAGTTTCTCACCTTGGTGAGCACCAATTCTTTTCGTGAGAAAGAAAGATGGGTCATTCAGGATGTGTATCGACTACAGATGTGACACCTCGCAAATTCCAGGTCAGCATCTATTTTATTTTAATAATAATGTGTATTAGTAATTCATACGTGGCACTAGAATAATTGTAATTAGTGTGACACGTGGCGCAATAGACCAAACACATCGATGATTTGAGGAATTATCGCACAACACTTGCACATGTCTTGAATGACGAACGTTGGTGAACGGATCAGACCACAGTACACTTTCACTGCACAATTAGGTTCCGGGGAACCTAAGTTAGTAGAACAATGTCCATATATCGAGAAACGATAATCGTAATGGTGAAATACGAGAAATTCGCTTCGAAACAATGAAATTGGGCTTATTGGGCTCAACCGAGACCCATCGCGATACGCGAATCTTGGGCGGGAGAATTTGAATTCTCCGAAAACCGTCGCCGTACGCGACGACCGATCATCTTCCACCACCGCGGTACGCGGCGTGTTTCGGGAACAGAATTATTATTTTAATCGCCGCGCTACGCGGAGCTACTTTTTGGGCAGATGTTGCGGTACGCGACGACCCCGACACGCAAAAATCTTTAAAACTCCAAGATTAATCATTTCTGTCGATCCGACTTCCTCTCGACTGAAACCCCTCATCTCGACTATTCTCATTCTGAAAACCATCTTCTAAACTCTGGAAGCCAGTAGAACTGTCTAAGGAAGCTTATATTGGAGTGATTGAAGCATAAGAACAACATTCATCAATCCACACGAGTTGGAGCTGCTGCGAGGAATATTCCAGAGCTTCGTGAAGCCCTTCACCTCTGCTCCATTGATATTCAAGAATCCAAGAAGCCTTAGAGGTAGTTTCCTTGTACTATTTCGGTTTTTAGCACTTGTAGTCACACATGCAAGGGGAAATGCCCACATGCATCACTAGCACCACTTTAATCACGAATTTTGGGTCTTATGAATCTGATTATTGATGTTATAGCTACTGATTCGATGATTTAACAATGATCTATGGTGATATCTATTTTGATTTTATGGTTATTTGATGATTTTGTTAAGAAATGGGTATTTCCAAAGACATGCATGCACGATCTATGTAATTTTTGATGACTTTGAACATGAATAGATGATTCATGATGATAGATGGGGTTATTTGCAAAGTCTATGGTGGTTTTTATGGTCAAAATAATGATCTATAACATTATTTCCATATTTAGCAACTTTATTTATGCAAGTATGATAATAGTTGATGAGGTAACCACATGCATGTATGATCTAAGTGGTTTTACACGATTTTGGATATTGAAATGTTGTTATAAGTATTGTTGATGATGTTCTACATGATTTAGAATGATTGATTTTATCAAAGAATGGTCATTTGGTGATTATTTCTAAATATGGTAACTTTAATGTTGCAAAATGTGCATCTTCGATGAAATGACCACATTTGTATGTTTAGATCTATAATATATGTTTAAAATGATGTTCAAGAAGCAAATGTGATGGTTTTATGGTGCATAGGAATGTTTAGAATTGTCAAAAGTATGATTTTTATGAACATTACTATAAATAGTAACTTTTTATCACAACTTTGCAAATCGGTGATATGTATGATAATGTTGTGGGTCTAACATGCTTATTTGTTGATAATATGATGATGTTGAATGATTGATGTTGTTGAAAGAATGGATTTTGTGTAATACTCATAAGTTACTAAATAAAGTAACTTTATTTTGCTAAGTCGATGTTTCGTCATATGTTTGTTGTAACGAATATGATTTTATGATTATTTAGGACTAGGGTAATGATATTAGAAAAGGCTTGTTGCTAATCTTGACAAGATATGCCTATTTGTACAAACCTTCTAATTATAGAAACTTTTACGCGCAAAATGTGCTAAACCGGCTATGTTTGACTATGTGTTATGTGATAACGTGCTCACTTAGGATAAATACGCATGCTAGAATAAACGGAATATAATTTCTTACATGACTTGCCTAATGTAGAAACTTTCCTGAAATAGAAACTTACTATAACTAGTAAGTTCCTTCACGAAAGTGAACTTTGGTATCCGTACACTTCACACAACACTAGTTCACACGTTATACGAACACTTGATCCAAAACCGTCACCAACGGGTCGCTAGGTCAAACACGGTCAACACGGTCAACTCGACCCACATAACAACTTGGAGTTGTTGAACACTAACACGGTCCTGTGAGACCCACATATGTGAACACGAACTCATAGTACCTATGTGATATAGGTGACTACTAGCCGGCGAGCTACACTATTTCTGTCGAGTTTACGGCCCCACTTTTACTTAACAACTGTTTTACTTAACTTTGGGGTGAGAATACTATGCAACTACTTTAGATATATGGCTGGTATGTTGTGAAAACCATTTTCGAGTGTAACTATTATCGCTTAAAGTACTCACTTATCCTTACCGTTAGTTGCGTATCAAACGAGTCGTAATTACGTGGTACTACTGGGTTTGACTAACCCCACTTGGAACCAATGTTGACTGGAGGTCATAACGAGTGTAATTTCGATGGGAATGCGGGTTCAGCGATGACCTGCGGAGGCAAACGGGAACAGTCTAGTTTCAGTAAGATGAACTGACACACTCCACGGATCGTAGTATCCAACAACTAAACTTAACATACCCAGTATATGTCTGTTTACTTTTCAGTCTGTCTAAACCTGTGAACTCACCAACTTTTTAGTTGGCACTTTTCGCATGTATTCTCAGGTAACTAATAGAGCACACGCTAGGACGCACTCAAGGAAGCCTTAAGGAGTCTGAATTGCATATAGACTCATGTTTGGCCAACCAATCCATTCCCAAGACTACATCAAAACCTCCTAATGTAATCAGAAACAACTTAACAGGGAATCTATGACCTTCTATATCAATGTAACAATCATCATCAATGGCCTCCGTTATTCTAGTGGATTTACCAAGAGCAGTTTCTATATTAAAAACATGTTCTATCTTTTTAACATTAACACGCAGTTTATCGCAAAAAGTAATAGCCACAAAGCTCATACTTGCACCAGAATCAAATAGCACTGAAGCAGGGATATCATTAATCAAGAATGTACCTGTCACCACATCCGGGTCTTTATCTGCTTGATCTTTAGTCATAGTAAAGGCACGAGCTTTTGCCTTTTGCTTCTCACCTCCCTTGCTACTTTCAGGTTTATTGAATTCAGTAGGTATTGTCTTTGGTTTAAAACAATTCTTGCTCACGTGACCGAGTCCACCACAATTGTAACATTTTGGCGTACTTGGACAATTATATGAGAACTGTCCAGTTTTTCCACAACGATAGCATAAAGTAGTCCCCAGACGACATTCTCCCCCATGTTTCCTTCCACATTTAGTGCATGTTTCAAATTCTTCCATTTTAAACTTTTTCATAAGGGGCCCTAGTTTATCATTTCTGTTTGTTTTGAATCCAGGTGACCACTTTTGTTTTGGTTCCTCCTTTATTGGTTCAGCTTCCAACACATCATCCCAGACAATGCCGCTAATCTCTACGGCTGATTCAAAAGTTCTGGGAGCATGCGCCTTCACATGTGTTCGGACTCTAGGTGGTAACCCTTCAACATATAACTTCAGTCTGCGTTCCTCCGTGCTTACCAAATGAGGAACCAATCTTGACATTTCATTAAATTTTGACGTATATTGCCGATGATTCATACGTCCAGCTTTCAGAGTTAGAAATTCCCGCTCGATTTTATCAATTTTATTCTTTGGACAGAAGTGTTTCGTAACCAATTCTTTTAAGTCTTCCCATATTAAGCCTTCCACATCAGCAGAGGTCTTTGATTGTTTGACCGTGTTCCACCAATGTAGAGCTTCTTTAGTAAATGAATGAGCTGCAAATTTCACAGCTTGATCTTCCCGGCATTCACTGATCGCGATAACCGCCTCCATAGCCGAAACCCAATGGCAGGTGGCCACCGCATCTTTCTTACCATCAAATGGTGGAGGATTGCATCCTTTAAAAGCTTTGTAGTCACATCCTTTGGGTCCCTTTGCACCTGAACCCTTACCTTTAGCATTGATGATCAATACCTCTTCTTCATCCTGCCCTTTGTTAGAGCTATTAGCTTTTTCTCCTTCCTCATTAGCTCCTTCTTTTGTAGTTTCCATTGAAGCTTTGGTCCTATCTGGAGGAAGAATATCTTTTAAAATTTTACGAACTTCAACAGAT
This sequence comes from Mikania micrantha, assembly GCA_009363875.1. Classification (NCBI taxonomy): domain Eukaryota; kingdom Viridiplantae; phylum Streptophyta; class Magnoliopsida; order Asterales; family Asteraceae; genus Mikania; species Mikania micrantha. The sequence goes on along the minus strand of CM018681.1, from coordinate 69,258,516 downwards.
ATTGCCTTTATCACCACCGGTTCAAGTCTAAGTTCCTCCTCTTCATTTTCTTCTTCAATGTTGACTTCAGATTCCTCATTATTCGTTGGTATTTCCTCAGTTTGCTTCTTGTTTTAAGGGGGTCGACCTCGTCCTCTACCACGTCCACCTCCTCTCTTTTCACCTACCGTTTTAGTTTTCTATACATATTGCAAACAACCATGTGTCAGTCAAGGTAATAATTCAGGACGTAATAAGCACTATAAATTGTTAATGACGTTGATCAAGTGTAATTAACTATTTACCTCACTTATAAGTTCTAAGCATTCCCAATCATGAAACATTATCATTCGCAACATCATACTACTTTAATCTATATCTTAAACATAACAAAGCTCTAAGGTCATATGCTCGTGGCATCAGACTACCCTTGACTGGAATTCTTATCATTATGTCCCATTTTCAGTTTAAGTCCAGGCATTAGGAATGACCGGATCTCTCAAACTATGGCTCTGATACCAACTTGAGAGGCCCCGAGTCCCAGGAGTCCCTTCGGTTGGCAAACCATCAAACCCATAGTCCTTAAACCATATTTACATTACTATAGCAGCGGAATTTAAGGTGATTACATAAATAAGGTACACGTATTAAACACACATTAAAACATAGCCCACTCTTCTAACAGTTATATAATACAGCCAGTCTATGCCAGGGTAGTCTGCAACGTATGCCATGCGCCCTCCTGATATCCTTTCTTATTCTATTCAACCTGATATGCATGTAAAACAAGTCAGCTTTATGCTGGTGAGTTCTAAGTTCATTTCTTAGAAAAATCCTTATCCATTCATGTCATCACATGGCATAATTCAAATACATAGCATACCTGTTCTCATATCATAATTACATAATAGACATAGCATCATAACATAATTCATACGGTGAAGAAACTTCACCGTCAACTGCTGACCCTGAAGTCAAACAGGCTTGTGCAGCACAAGGCTCTATAACCATGAACTGACGACCGAAGTCGACATGCTTGTATTAATACAAGACTCTATATCTATCAACCCGCAGTTGATAACTCGTGCATGCATAAGATTTCTTTAACTGAACTAGCGACACCAAGTCGACAGGCTTGTGTTTCCACAAGACTCTATGCCTACCAACCGAAGTTGGCAGCTCATACCGGTACAAGACTTCTTTACATACATCATTCATACATAACATGGTTTCAATCATTTAAACCATCATAAACATAAACACTTTACCGCACCGCAGTGCTCAAATTCTGCCCAACTTCAGCCGGGACTTCAAAACCACATTTCCTACTCGACCTCGGTCGAGTCTTTTAAAAATCATTTCATTCTCAACCGCAGTCAAGACTTAAAACATTCTTTACCTGAAAACATTCTTTACTTTAACATATTCTTTTATCTGACCGTAGTTAGGTAAAACAATCATTTTCATAAAATAGCTTTATAACATGCATAACAGCCCAAAATGATAAAATCTTTAAAATAGGGCTACAAAGAACTCACCTGAGCTTAATAAGGCACAATCTGCTACCTTTCTTCCTTTCCTTACTTTCTCACGTTCAGAATGATATCCTATTAATATGGATATCTTATCATAATTATAACCTTATCATATAATATAAACCCTCTTTTCAGGGTTTCTAAACTGGTAGCACAACGACTACGTTATAGTTATCTCAAATACAAGTGTTTAGCTTGCTATAATGACCCGAAGAGTTTTATAAACTTAATATTATTTATCTCAATTAATAATAACTTGAGATAAATTTATAATACTTATCATGAAGATGCTCAGATTTACGATTACCGCTCGATACTTCGGCATGTCATAACTTTCATTCGGAGCTTTATTTCAAAATTTCGCTTCCACTCATTTTGACCATTTTTATCTCTACAATCTTGTTATGCTTAAAAATTACTTATTTGCTCGGCTTAGATAAGCGTATTCTCTTTTTTTTAATTAATTCGTCTTAGGGCGTTGCTAAACTTACTGTATAATAACATGAGTTTAAGGCAACCAGAAGCGCATACATATTATATCCTCATAAAACTCAAGAAAACTTGATCATTATCTAGATGTAATTGGGCTTCAATCAGATCAAGTTCATGTTCATCACCAAAACCAAAATTCTATCTAAACATGGTGTTGATCTCTTAATCAATCAAGACTAAATTAACACGAGATGAGAATCATAAACAATTACCTTAACGATCGATCTATTCTTCTTGATTCTCTTCTTCTCTGCTTATACGATTCACAAATTGGTCAGAAGGTTTCTAAACTAAGAACTTGTGAATGCAATATATGTATTCCAAACTTACATAAAACCATTGACGTGCTTAAAGTTGGTCCATTCGAAATCCTTTGCTGAGATAAGAATGAATTATGGCCACACAATTCATAAACTAATGCAACAATCCATTTTTCTAACTTGATTTAATTTCAATGTTACACATTGACCCCTTGCATTTTAGGGTCATATTTTTAAAACCCCCTTCTACTTTGCTCACATATTTTTAATATTCACGAGCTTATATCTTGTTCATACTTTATCGTATAACGGTCCCGCTTATATTAATGTGATCGTAATCACTTCAGGAACGTTCATAAAAATTACGAACTCAAACGGTCACAGAAATTTTTACACGTTATTAATAGGCTTTATAACATGTCCATACATTATCAGATATTTTTATTGTTTATATCCTTTTGATCATAATTACTTTACGAACGTTTATATGAATTTTGGACATAAACGGTTCCCGAAATTTTCGCACGTTTATTAAAAATTTTACAAAATTTTAGGTTGTTACATGACGTTCTTAAAACAGCTTTCGGAACCCGATACGGACATTACGAATTTTTAGTAATGACATTTGGGTTAACAAATGCACCTGCAGTCTTCATGGATATGATGAATCGAGTGTGTAAACCTTATCTGGATAAGTTTGCGGTTGTATTTATTGATGATATTCTTATTTACTCCCGAAACCAACATGAACATGCACAAAACTTGACACTAAGTTTGGAACTTTTGCCTATCTCCTTTGTCGCATGTTCAATTTCTTGGTTACGGGAAGTTCAAATTTCTTGGAACTTTTAGCACGTGAGAAGCTATATGCCAAATTTTCCAAGTGTGAATTTTGGTTACGGGAAGTTCAATTTCTTGGACACATGGTAAATGAAAATGGCATATAAGTGGATCCTAGTAATATTAGAGCTGTGAAACAATGAGAAACACCACGATTCATTAATTTTTTTTTCAAAACTAGCTTTGCCACTAACAACTTTGACTTAGAAGAATCAAAAGTTTATACGGGGTTCCCAATAGGAGGAGGCATTCCAACTGTTGAAAAACAAACTCTGCAACGCGCCTATACTAGCATTACCGGAAGGTATAGAAAACTTTATAGTATACAGTGATGTTTCTTGTCAGGGTCTCGGGTGCGTGTTAATGCAGAAAGATATGGTAATTGCTTATGCTTCTCGATAGTTAAAAATACACGAGAAGAACTATATCACTAATGATCTAGAACTTGGTGCAGTGGTGTTTGTACTTAAGATTTGGAGACATTATCTATAACGAACAAAGTGTATTGTATACACTGATCAAAAAAGTCTTTAACACATTATCGATCAAAAAATGTTGAACATGCGACAAAGGAGATAGGCAGAACTTCTAAATGACTATGACTATGAAATTCGTTATCACCTAAGTAAAGCGAATTTCGTAGCTGATGCCTTGAGTCGCAAGGAACGAGTCAAACCTTTACGTGTGAGAGCGTTAAGAATGACTATTCAAACAAGCCTAATTCCTCAAATTAGAGAAACTCAGCAACAAGGATTACAAGAAAAAAACTATCTAGCTGAAGAGCTAAGAGGATTGGACAAATAGCTAGAAACCAAAAATGATGGAGTACTGTATTTCAAAAGCCGAATATGGATTTCTCTATTCAGTAACATTAGATCAATCATTTTGGATGAAGCGCACAAATCTAGGTATTATATTCATCCAAGTTCTGACAAAATGTATAAGGACCTTAAGGACTTTTATTAGTGGCCTGGAATGAAGAAACATATAGAAGAATACGTGTATAGATGTTTAACATGTCTTAAAGTTAAGGCGAAACATCAACGACCTTTTAGGTTATTACAACCAGAGATTTCCATGTGGAAATGGGATTATATCTCTATGGATTTCATTACTAAACTACCAAGAACATTGCACAATCATGACTCTATATGGGTTATAGTTGATCGCCTTACAAAATCTGCGCATTTCTTACAAATCTGAGAAGATTACCCCATGGATCGATTAGCTAAACTCTATGTCAATGAGATTATATCTCGACATGGAGTACCAAACTCCATCATTTCTAACAGAGATAGTCGATTTATGTCTCGATTTTGGTAAACTCTTCAAAAGCTCTGGGTACGTAAATCAATATAAGCACAGCTTATCATCCACAAACGGATGGACAAAAAGAGCGTACAAATCAAACCATTGAGGATATACTTAGAAGCTGTGTGATTGATTTCGGAGGTAGCTAGGATTTTCATCTTCCACTCATTGAATTCTCATACAATAACAGCTACCATACTAGTATTCAATGCTTTCCATTTGAAGCACTTTTTCGCAAATGTAGATCTCCTATCGCTGATCGGAGGAAGGTGAAAGTCAAATCATTGGCCTAGAATTTATACAAGAAACTACTGACAAGATCACAGTTATTCAAGAACGAATTAAAGCTGCACGCGGTCGTCAAAAGATTTATGCTGATAATCGTCGAAGACCTATAGAATTCCAAATATGTGATCAAGTCATGTTAAAAGTCTCACCATGGAAAGACATGTTCAGATTTGGAAAGCGAGGTAAACTCTCACCGAGATTTGTAGAACCATTCAAAATTTTAGAAAGAATTGGAACGGTAGCCTATAGACTTTAATTAACTCATGAGCTTAGTGACATTCATCATATTTTTCACGTATCAAATATGAAAAAGTGCTTAATGGATGAATCATTGATCGTACCTATTGAAGAGATTCAGATTGATGAAAAACTCTAGTTCACTAAGAACCAATAGAGGTAATGGACTGAGATGTCAAAGTGTTGAAACGAAGCCGCATTCCAATCGTTAAAGTTAGATGAAACTCTCAACGTGTACCTGAATACACATGGGAACGTGAGGATCGTATGAAGGAAAAATATCCTCATCTGCGATTAGGGCTATTAATCAAATTATGCATGGTTCAACATATTTTCTATTAAATTATATGTTTAAAACATGAATTAATTATAACAATTTAAAATTAGTTCAAGATAATAGCAAATAAAGATTACCTCAACTGACGCAACCTGAATAACTAACGACCTGACTAACCCAAACGTTGTTAGGGTAGAGTTGCGCACAATTCAATATTTTTTAAAGAAAACCCGACTGACCCAAAACCCAAATGGGTTGACCCGATCAACAACCCTAGGTCTATGATTTTGCTATATTTATTGGTATAACGTTAATCCTTCTTTATAAAACATTTATATAATTTATAATTCATTTGAACCTAGGGCATTTTTTCCTTTTCGACCCGCACACTAAAATTCTCAGGACCAACTCTGTGTATATAGATGTGTTTTTGACAATGTTGAAAAGTGGTAATATCTAAAAACAACACAAGAACTAAAAATACAAAGGAAAACATACTTCAACATTTTTTTCTTTTACGCAAAAATTTTAAATTCATTTGAAAGAATATAATGCAAGTAGTCACCCTTAAAAATAAATAAATAAGTAGCCATAAAAGAAACAAGGTTTTCATTAAAAAATATATATATAAAGAAAAAATCATTTAATTTTATATTAAAATCTCACAGTTGCAACTAAAGTGTATATTTTTAAATGTCCAAAACATTAAAAATTACGCACTATACTTTTTTCTCATTCTACAACCCATACCCTTGCATCATCATTAAAATATACCACCATGTAATGATACAAATGGTATACTATTGTGAAGAAAGAAAGCAAAAGGAAAAAAAAAAAGACATAACAATTCACACTCTTTTATTCCATGTTTTTATATTTAATATCACACTTGCAATATGAGAAAGATTCTTTGTTAATTTATTATTATTATTATTATTATTATTATTATTATTATTATTATTATTATTATTATTATTATTATTATTATTATTATATCAACCTTTATAACTTTGATAAAATTAATCCAAATATTTGAATTTTTTTAATATTATTATTACATACGAACAAATTTTTTATTCATTTGTATGTGTGCATCCATTACAGTTTAAGATTTAAAATAATATAAGTTTTGATTACATTACTAGGATGCATAATTTTTGGTACAATGTAAATTAAATTTACACTACTTTTAAATAGTAGACAATGATAAATTTACTCGTGCATATAAAAAAATATTTGGATTAATCTATGAAAAATTGTACGAGTTAACTCAATAAGAGTGAGTTCTTATATGATGTGGATCTTACACACACACGTATACATATATAGGTATGCATTCAAATGAAAACCAACATGTTGATGTGAACAAAAAAAGAACCATTTATAATAACACGTTTAAGAGACGTAAAATTAATTTACCTATACTTTACTCAAAAACCATTAATCAAAATCAAGACCATTATTCAAAATCTAGACCATTAATCACAATCAAAACAGAGCAACTTCTTTTTATTCCAATGGTTGCATATATGTAATTGGAAGTAGAAATTATCCGTTTAAATCCACATATAAAGAAGGTGATAAAAGCTGAAAAACATGAATATAAACTCAACTAAATTAACTATATAATAGATGATCTTATATATGTAACTTATTATGTTATATATATGTAACTTAAGTTACATACACGTAATTCATGTTCATCAGAATATATTTTATAGGTAAATGATTACATACATCTAAAGCATTTTACTATTGTTGTCTTCATCCTCTTTGGTTTATTGTCATCATCTTTCTTCATTCTATTGCAACATGCGCATGTTTTACTATACCTCCAGAAGCAAAGTGGCAACGTACCATTGCAAGCCTACTTATCATCATCATAAATTGCACCAATTTCTTGTTACAACCACTGAGAGTAAATAATAGTTTATATATATATGGGAAGGATCAAATGTTAATCCTTCCTTATTGCGATAACCGCATAACCCTAACACTTTTTGGCGTTTTTTGCCCGAATCTTTGTTTTTTTTTTCATGGTCTTTATTATACATAATAGAAGGGGTTTCTTTTTTGTGTTTTTGCTAATTCATCACCGTTTAGAAATTATTTACAAGTGTAAGTAAGTGTAACGGCTTACACTTGCTTACATCACATATCTGATGTAAGTGTGATGTAAGTAAGTGTAAGTACTTACACTTGTAAATAATTTCTAAACGGTGATGAATTAGCAAAAACACAAAAAAAGAAACCCCCTATTTATGTATAATAAAGACCATGAAAAAAAACAAAGATTCGGGCAAAAAACGAAAAAAATGCCAGGGTTATGCGGTTATCGCAATATGGAAGGGTTAACAAAGGAACCATCCCCTATATATATAAATATATATATAACTCTTGAAGTAGATTTCTTCTACTAAATTAAGTTACTTATATGTAAATCGTCTTCTTTATCTGGACAATATGAAGCCTTGCATTCAAACCACTAATTTTACAATAAGAAAGTCCTCAAATAACTTTAGTTACGTATATAATTCGTTTCTTCATCTTCTTAAAGTTGATTATTTCCATATGAACTTTTAAAGTGGATATTGAAAAGAAAAAAACAATTTTAAAAACAATTGAATGTATAATACACTAATGTAGGACAATTGAAATCATTAAGGGCATGTTTGGAATTTTAATTGAAAGTAACTTATTAACTTATTAGCTTTATATAAAAGGTAATAAGTCAAAAAAAATGTTTGGGAATATCAAAAGGACTTTTTATTTTAACTTACATGTGTAAAATCGTAAATGTGTATGAATTTATGCATAAACATAAAATAAAAAATGTTATATATGTATAATAATGATGTTCGAAAACTTGGATTAATCTTGTCGTGTTATCACGAATTACTATATATAATAAAGGAAAATTATTATAAGATCATGAGCCTAATATATATACACATACACACACATGTAAATATGTCAATGTCATCCTTATTTCCAAAATTTAGAGACAAGGGCCTAGGGCTTAGGGCCTTTAATTTTTAGGGCCTGAACCGTTCGGGTTAAGTTCAGGTTATCGTTTAACTTTTTTATTTTGTCGCTTTGAATTTGAAATACTAGAGAGTTCACTCATATAGTCATATTTTCAAAAGAGAAAGTTTGTTTAAGGTTTTCTCTTTTCAAATAATTATAAATTCTATGTTTTTGTTTAACCTTGACTTGACGTTAGAATAAATATTTTATTGATGACACGGGTAAAAGATTTATAAGAACTTTATATTGATAAATATGATAATCAAGTTGATTAACAAAGAATAGCAGGGTTATAAAATATCATTACTAAGTATATATTATTCTTTTTAGCATTTTTTTATTTATATCATTTATGATTATCAATGGTTAACTATAATTACAAACAAACTTATGTAAATAGAAACAAATTGACATATTTTTATGTTTTTTAGAATTTATGAACCATAATTTTTTTATTGCCAGCAAAAAATTCATTTACGAAAGGGTCTCAATTTTTGTTATTACCTTGGGCACTCGAAAATCTTGAGCCAACACTGAAGTATGCATTTGTGTATGCATTTGTGTATATATGTGTGTGTAATAGTGGATCTTTGAAGGCTAATTAATGATGGTGTGACCAAATACCACTTTGGATGGTAATTTAGTGGCTAAATTTCCCCACACATGACGTAATACACATGTGTGTATGTCAATGTTTTGAAAACCGAAGTGGCCGGTCGGACCGGTAACCGGTGGACGAACCGGTCCGGTTCGGGGCCAGGAAACCGATGGTCGGACCGGTGATTGAACAGTTTTTTTTCAATTTTTTTGATTATATATATTTTTTTATAAAATGTTAATAAAATCATACGGTTCTTAAATCCGATCAGACCGATCCGACCTCTGACCGGTAAGGAGACCGGTTCGTCGTCTGGTCTGATTCTGAAAACATTGGTATATGTATATGTATATGTATATGTATATGTATATGTATATGTATATGTATATGTATATATGATAATTTTATCTAAATCAAGGAAGTAACAGATTTCGGCTAATTTCTAAAATATTATGTCAAAATTCAGCAATAATAGAGCGTATGCTGAACCAATAATTAGTTAGTTAAAATTTGTATTTATCCTCCTGTATTCCAAGAGTTGGACCACGCCATGTTAGAATAAATTATATTTAATATATGGCCCTCATGATTATTTATCTAATTGATCAATTAAATTAAATACCCATTTAGATAGGTAATTATATGATGGACGTAATTACCCTTACTATCCTAATTAGGGTTTCCCCTTGGGTGTATATAATGGAGGCTAAGGCTCCTAATCTAGGTTACACAACATCACAAACGAACTCTCCTCATCCTTAGAGAATTCGTAACCTACAACCGAGCTCTCTCCCTCATCTCATTCCATCCTCACGATACACCCTAAACGGGAACCCGGTCAAGATCATCGTCTCAGGAATCATGTCTGGAATCAACAACACGTTCACTGGATTCACAGGTTTCATCTAATCTCTATCTCATTTATATTTACATGTTCATCTCTATATCTAAACCAAAGGAATCGATCCAACATGTGGCATCAGAGAAATATGTTGTTTAATCGATTCCTAATCACGAAATTGATTCAAAATCCAAAAACGTTTTACAAAAACGAGTATGAACAGTGGGTCGTTTTTCGAAAAACCTTAAAATTGGTTCGTTTTTCGTAAAAACGTGAATCTGGTGCGTTTTTCGTAAACCTAAAAATTTTCGGACTTAAACGTATTCGAAATTAGCATACACGTTTTTAAGAGTACTCGAAATTTGGTGTACTCGAATTTGATGTACTCGAAATTTTGAGTATTCGAAATTTATTATACTCGAAATTTGAGTATTCGAAATTTAACTTACTCGAAATTATTTTTAAACTTAGTGTACTCGAAATTTTGGAGTTCACGAAATTTTAGTGTACTCGAAATTTTAAGTTCACGAAATTTTTAACAGTACTCGAAATTCTTAAGTTCACGAAATAAGGTACTCGAAAAACTGTACTCGAAAATCTAAGAGTACTCGAAATCTAAGTGTACTCGAAAAACTGAAATTACTCGAAATTTTCGAGTACATAACCATTTTCGAGTACAATAACCATTTTCGAGTACATAACAATTTTCGAATACGTAACTATTTTCGAGAACATTACTATTTTCGATCCGCGAATCAGGGGGCTAAGAGATAAAATAAATAGTTTTGTTAAAACCTTAAACTATTATGTTTTACAAAACCTTAATATACAAAAATCAGCTTAAACTCAGTGACAAGTGTTTCACTTCTGCCCAAAGGTGATGTGTTACATCTTATTATTTGAGTCTTATTAAGCATCGTCAATTACTTGTGTGTATCCTTAAACATTAGATATTCACATGACATCATTTTGCCTTAAAAGCATGTATATTTCACTTCTGCCCAAAGGTGATGTGTTACATATATGTTTGCAAACTTAACATGTGCATAATGCTTACAATGTCTCACTTCTGCCCAAAGGTGATGTGTTACACTCCTAATGCACATTTTACTTTCTAACTAAATTGTTCCTAATGCTTAAATGAATGGTTATTAACCAAAGTGAAACCCATTTGTCTAAGTAGAACCTAATCTAGTCTATTAATTTGATGTTATAGTAGACTCATTATCACAGCTTCATTACTATAATGGTCCTTATATATGCCTGCCTTAGATCTAAGTTACCCCATAGATCACTCTAAGTTCTTCTATAGCCTAAGTATATTACTCTTTCTCATCTAAAATAATCCACAGCTCCCAATATGGGAATTGAAACCCTTACTGGTGCGAACTACTCTGCTTGGAAAGATTCGCTGATGCTGACTCTTGGGATTACTGAGTTTGACTATGCACTGAGAGAGCCTGCACCTCCTGCCCTCACTGATAAGAGCACTGCTGAAGCTAAGTTGCTGTATGAGAAATGGGAGAAGGCTAATCGGATGGCTCTCATGTTTATCAAGAACTCCATTAGCCCAATCATCAGAGGAGCTATTCCTGACTTGAATAATGCGAAGGCTTATCTTACTTCTGTGGAGGAGCAATTCAAAGGAACCTCCAAGGCACATGCTAGCACCCTGATTATGAAACTGGTGTCTACAAAATATGACGGAGTCAGTGGCATTCGTGAGCACATCATGATGATGAACGACATGGCCCGTAAACTTAAGGGATTAGACATGGAGATCAGTGATGGTTTCTTAGTTCACTTCATTATGACTTCTCTTCCTGCATCTTATGAGGCTTTCAAGATCAACTACAATACTCAGAAAGAGAAGTGGTTGATGAACGAGTTGATTGCCATATGCGTACAAGAGGAAGAGCGTCAGAAGCTGGAAAAACCTGATGTTGCTTACCTGATGGCTACTGGTTCGAAGAAAAGGAAGAACAATACTCATAAGGATGCTTCTAAAGTCCCTAAGTCCAATGCAGGTGCATCCTCCAGCTCTAACAATTCCAATGGCAATCCTTACTGCAGGTTCTGCCGAAAGGCAGGACATAAGCAAAAAGATTGCCCTAACTTCAAGGAATGGCTGGTTAAGAGAGGTAATCATCTTAATATGATAATTGAGTCCTTTAATTTAAATGTTCCAACTAATACTTGGTGGTTTGACTCTGGTTCTATGGTTCATGTGACCAATTCTACTCAGGGATTCCTTACAATCCGGAGGCTGGAAAGAAACCAAAGAACACTTAAGCTTGGGGATGGAAAGGAACTATCTGTTGCTGCCGTGGGAACCTTAGAATTAATAATGAAAACCGGTCTATGTATTAAACTTTATGATACCTTATATATTCCTGAAATTTCTAGGAATCTTGTATCAGGACCAAAGTTAGACATGGATGGTTTTTATGTTTCTCATGGTAATGGCAGACTTACTATTAGTTCTAATTCTCAAGTATTTGGTACTGGTCTTTTGGATGGTGGTCTCTATAAGTTAGAACTAGATGATGATTTCTCTAAGTCTTTGTTATCATATAACATTAATGAGAACTCAACAAAGACTAAAAGAAAAAGAGACTTAGAAACTTCATCCATGTTGTGGCATCAACGTTTAGGCCACATCTCACGGGATCGCTTATCTCGACTCGTGAAGGATGAAGTTTTACCTTCTCTTGATTTCACTGACTTTGGAACATGCGTCAAATGCCTTAAAGGCAAAATGACAACAACAACTAAGAAAGGTGCCACTCGGAGTTCTAATTTATTAGAAATAATTCACACCGATATTAGTGGCCCTTACACCATTGCTGGAATAACTGGACATACTTCATTTATCACTTTCATTGATGATTATTCTCGTTACATGTACTTGTATCTAATCAAGGACAAATCTGAATCACTTACAACTTTTAAAGATTATAAAACTGAAGTTGAAAATCAACTAGATCTTAAAATAAAAGTTGTGAGATCAGATAGATGAGGTGAATATTATGGTAGACATACTGATGTGGGTCAGGCTCCTGGTCCATTTTATGAGTTTTGTAAAGGCCAGGGGATCGTGAACCAATACACCATGCCCGGTACTCCTCAACAAAATGGTGTTGCTGAAAGGAGAAACAGAACCCTAATGAACATGGTGCGCAGTATGTTAGCCAACTCAGATTTACCCTCATTCCTCTGGACCGAGGCCTTAAAGACAGCAGTTCATATACTCAATAGAGTTCCTTCGAAATCTGTCCCTAAAACTCCTTATGAACTTTGGACAGGAAGGAAACCGAGTCTTAGATATATGAAAGTATGGGGTTGTCTTGCCGAAGCTAAACTCTATAATCCCTTCTTAAAGAAGCTTGACATGAAAACTGTTACATGTTACTTCATCGGGTATCCCGATCACTCAAAGGGTTATAGATTCTATTGTCCTACCCACGTCACTCGAATTGTAGAAACAAAGCATGCTCATTTCCTTGAGGATTCAAAGGTCAGTGGGAGCAGCGAAAATCCTGAATCTGATTTGCAAGAAGTACAAGACGCGGGGGGGAGACACTCGTCGACTAACTTACCTCCGATTACTCCTCTTGTACACCATGCTACTCCGAACTTCACTGCACCTACTCCGACACAATCAGGACTCACTACTGCTCCAAACGTTACCGAGAATGAAGGCACCTCATCTGATCAACATCAACACAATACCAACCATGCTGAAACCGCTAATCAGCTCAGGAGGTCATCTAGGCCTAAAGTGCCTACTAACTTTGATGATTATGTAACCTACCTGACTGAAGCTGAAATGGATGCCGGAAAGTTTACTGATCCTACCTCTTATCATGAAGCCATTACTAGTGATCAGTCTTCTGAATGGAGGATGGCTATGACTGATGAGCTTGATTCCATGAAGAAAAACGATGTTTGGGATTTGGTAGAACTACCCAACGGAGTAAAACCCGTAGGATGTAAATGGGTGTTCAAAACAAAACTGGATCCGAATGGGAACATTGAACGCTTCAAAGCAAGATTGGTTGCAAAAGGTTTCACTCAGAAAGAGGGAATTGATTATCAAGAGACCTTCTCTCCTGTCTCTCGTAAAGATTCCTTAAGGATCGTGATGGCCCTCGTAGCTCATTTTGATTTAGAGCTACATCAGATGGACGTCAAAACTGCTTTCCTAAACGGCGACTTGTATGAAGACGTGTTCATGAAACAGCCTGAGGGTTTCATGCCTGAAGGTCAAGAGCATTTAGTCTGCAAGCTAAAGAAATCCATCTACGGGTTGAAGCAAGCCTCACGTCAATGGTATCTAAAGTTTGATGAAGTGATGAAGAAACACGGTTTCCTGAAGAATCAAGTGGATCAATGCACCTACCTCAAGATGAGTGGGAGCAACTTTACTATACTTGTCCTTTATGTCGATGACATCCTTCTGGCAAGTAATAGCTTAGATATGTTGCATGAGTCGAAGCGCTTACTTTCGCATAATTTCGACATGAAGGATCTCGGAGAGGCCTCTTACGTTATTGGCATCGAAATTCACCGAGATAGAGTCAATGGACTTTTGGGTTTATCTCAGAAGGCTTACATTGATCGGGTCCTCACACGCTACAACATGCAACACTGCTCTCCCTCTATAGCTCCAGTAGTTAAAGGAGATGTTTTCGGTTCATTTCAATGCCCGAAGACTGAGGCTGAAAAGGCGCAAATGAGAATGATACCTTACGCATCAGTAGTCGGGAGCCTTATGTATGCTCAAGTCTGTACTCGTCCCGATATCGCTTACATTGCTGGAATGCTCGGCCGTTATCAAACTAATCCTGGCCTTGATCACTGGAAAGCAGCTAAGAAAGTACTTAGATATCTTCAAGGGACAAAGGACTTCAAACTGACTTATAGGAGAAGTGATAATTTAGAAGTGGTTGGTTACTCTGATTCTGACTTTGCTAAATGCAAAGATGATAAGAAATCCACTTCGGGGTACATCTTTATGTTAGCAGGCGGACCGATCTCATGGAAGAGTCATAAGCAGCAGCTGACAACAACCTCAACTATGATGGCTGAATATGTTGCAGTGTACAATGCAACCTGTCATGGAATGTTGTTGAGAAACCTTATCGCTGGACTCAAAGTCGTTAATTCTATCTCTAGACCATTGAAGCTTTACTGTGATAACTCAGCAGCCGTTAACTTCTCGAACAGTAACAGTTCGACCGGTGCTGGTTTATATCTTGATACAAAGTATTTGTTCGTTCGCGAGCGAGTTGAGGAAAATAACCTTTGTATTGAGTATATAAGTACTAAAGTTATGCTTGCGGATCCGATGACTAAAGGTCTCCCACCTAAAATATTCGAAGAACATGTTTCGAAGATTGGCTTATGTAAAGACCTTATTGCATAATGTACTTACTTATGATTAATGAAATTTCCTCACTTACTTGATTTGTTTGTCTCTAAATATATGTTTACGCATGCCTAATGACATATAGACACTAATAACACAAATCATTCGTTAAAGGGCTTACTTGTTAATTGATCCTAACTTAAGTTTTAAATTTGTATTGTAGTATGATTAATGGGGGTCTTGAATTGAATAACTGATTCAATGACTGTATTTCTCTGCTATGATTACAATTTAGAACTAAAATGAGTATTATCAATCTGCAGACTTACTTAATGCTCATAATAAATAATCACTTGGCCAAGTGGGAGAATGTTAGAATAAATTATATTTAATATATGGCCCTCATGATTATTTATCTAATTGATCAATTAAATTAAATACCCATTTAGATAGGTAATTATATGATGGACGTAATTACCCTTACTATCCTAATTAGGGTTTCCCCTTGGGTGTATATAATGGAGGCTAAGGCTCCTAATCTAGGTTACACAACATCACAAACGAACTCTCCTCATCCTTAGAGAATTCGTAACCTACAACCGAGCTCTCTCCCTCATCTCATTCCATCCTCACGATACACCCTAAACGGGAACCCGGTCAAGATCATCGTCTCAGGAATCATGTCTGGAATCAACAACACGTTCACTAGATTCACAGGTTTCATCTAATCTCTATCTCATTTATATTTACATGTTCATCTCTATATCTAAACCAAAGGAATCGATCCAACACGCCATGCTACCTTCAAACCACTAATTATACAACATATTAAATTGCATGATGGTTTTAAATTTAGATTTAAAAATGTCTTCAATAATACATATTCTTTGATTCCTTAATTAGTTTAAGATAAACCTTTTAATTTGTTGCAAATGGATCAAGAATCATCCATAGATTCTTATTATTATTATTTTTTATTTTCTAAACGACAAACTAAGACTCAACTGTATGTCTTTTTATATCCTAAACGGATCACTTAGACCCAATAACTCACGCACCATGTTGACAATCCGCTACTAACTTCCTGGTATCCAACTACCAGGTGTTGACGAGCTCTAAACCAAACAAATCCACCTATCGCTCAAAAGAAACCAACTATGCGGTAAAAACTCCTACTGACCGCTTTAGTCAGGATTTAAACCCATAACCTCGTATAACCTAAGCTTTATATGGATCCTAAATCGATGAGCCAGAAGCTCTTTCGCTTATTCCCATTCTTGTTACAAGGACACCAATGATCCTTGGCTCAAGTGGTTGAGGAAAGGTATCATGTGGCTTCAATATTTGGGAGGTCACGGGTTCAAATTATGGCATAGACAAAATATGGGTTTCATGCTGGGTTAGAGGGTTTTCTCTTACCTATATTTAGTTTCCTCCTATTAGGTGTGGATATGATCGGGTGCCGTTAAAAAAAAAAAGGACATAGTCATGGCGGCTTAATTAAATAAAAGAAAAAAACAAAACATTAAGACTTTCTTTTTAAGTCAACCCAATAACTTCTAAAAGGAAGCAGAATAGAAGCTCACACCTTATTTGAATATACCATTTCTTTCGTTATTGTATCTTTCAAGTATGAATATGACAATTACTACCAATTTACCTATTTCGGATTTCATACCATACATCAAATTAAATAGATAGATTGAAAAATATATTTAAAAAAATTAAAACACATAGTTAAAAAATCTTGAACATACCAAGCTTAAACGAGTTTGAGTTCGAACTCGAGCCTTGAAATATGACTCGTTTAGTTACAGAGCTTGAACTCGAGCCTCACATGTTGAACTCGAGCCGACTTACAAGTCTAAATGAACTTTTTGTATATATAATTTTTATTTCATTAAATAAATTGTATATTTATATAAATCGTTATTTTTAAATATGAAATTATGATAAAGGATATGGTTATAAATATATATAAAATTAATAATAATAAGATAAATATTAATTAATTTATAATAAACGAAACAAACCGAGTCGAACACAAGCTTGAAAATTTTCTGACAAGCCAAGCTTGATCTTTTAGAAATAAAGCTATAAAAAGCTCAAACTTGAGCTCTCTTAAATCAAAACAAGCCGTGCTTATGCTCAATTTTAACTCGTTTATACCCCTACTACCAAAGTACCATGCAAAGACGGAGCTAATGACCTTTTCCACATTTTTTCAATGTCTTTACTCTTTTAACTGTAATACTTAAACCTTCAAACACTAAAATAAAAATAATTGTTAAAAATGAAAATAGATTATTTGTATTTTTTTTTAATGAACGTGAAACTAGATGCCACAAACTATTTGTAGTTTTAAATTAAAAAAAATAAATTAAAGCAATTAGATATTATTTTATGTTAAAATGTGAGAGAGATAATTCAAGAAAAACAAGGGGCCGGCCATTGAAGAACATGTATTTGTAATATACGTTTGTCATCGAATAAAAGTTTAGAAACAATCTCCCCCACATATTACTAAAACCCATCCGAACGCTTCAACTTATTGCTAAAATTAATTCATAACTTTATTACAATATTGACCCTGATAAAAAATGATAAAAAAAAAATAAGAAAAAGAATTTCATATCATCTATATAGTCCCTCCTAAATAACTCATGGATGTGATTATTTTTCTTTTTCCTTTTTTATAACCATAGAAACCCACGTAAGTTGTAAACCTTCGGGTCTCTTCAATACCAAGCTAACCAGAGGAAACCGGTAAATCAGACCTTAATGGGATTGAACTTAAGACGTCTAGATTATCTTTGCTCAACTTTAACAATTACATTACTTTCTTAGAGGCTTATGGATATCATTCTTGATAATTGATATGCACCTATATTTATGCATCCATCTTTTACGTACCACAACCAAAAACTTAGTATTTATTATGGTTATTGTATTTAAATAATCCCAGATTTAGCATGTTGGCCGGTAATACTTCCAACTAAGGAAATGTTCAGTGACACTACCAACTTTAAACACATTTTTCATTGGCACTCCATTTGACACTTTTTTGATGACATGTAATAGCATGTTAATAGAGTGCCACCAGAAACTATGTTGAAAGTTGGTAGTGCCACTAAAATTTTTTTCAGTTGGAAGTATTGCCGGCCTGTGACTACCACAACGACACATTTTACATTTGTTAATTGAAATTTACGTTACCAAATTGTTTTTTGAATAGTAACTCAAAAGGTTTCACTCCAGCTCGTTGCGACAGAAGGCTCTTTTTGGATAAAGGTCATGGATTCAAATATATTACTGGTCTTTATTATGGTTTTAGTGTTTTTTTTTTTTTTGTTTCATCAATAGCACAAAGTGTGCATGTCTTTTGGGTTTTTAAATGCATGTTCTCTTTATCCATTTGAGTTTTCGCACATTTATTTTGGAGAATCGTTCAGCTTCAACGTGAGTTTGGCGCGGCGGCAAGCCTCTCTGCACTAGCTAGATAAATATAAAGCTTGAATCATTTGGCTCGGGGATATGAAAATGTAAAGGTAGTTTTTACGCGAGAAAATTACCAAAATAATCATCTTTGACAAAGTTTTTTATCAAAATAGTAATTGATATCTAGTCCCCCGCTTTGTTTTAGACCTCGCTTTAAACGTCAGTTTTATGTACTTTTGTGTCCCATGAAGAAACATACGTGACTACATGTTAACGTCGTTGTCGGGGTCAAAATGGGTGTCTTAAGACCTATTTTCTAACGGTGCGCACCTTAAGACGCCCAATTTAGACGTCTTGTTGGAGTCTTAAAGACGTCCATTCTAATGTCTTTAAGCCATCAAATCAGTCAAAAAGACGTCTAAATTGGACGTCTAAACGCGTCTTAAGACGCCAGTAGAAAATGAGTCTTAAAACACCCATTTAGGCCTCGAAATGGCGCCAACATGTGGGTACATATGTTTCTTCCTGAGACATAAAATTATATAAAACTGACGCTAAAATGTGGTCTAAAGCAAAGTTTAAATATTAATGACTATTTTGGTAAAAACTTGATCAAAAAGATTAATTAGTTTGTTAATTTTCCCTTTTTATGTTGCAATAGAGGTTGTTATCAAGCCACAGGAAAATAAAAGACAAAATAAAGGATGTTTTATGGCAAATTTTTTAATTACAATCTCCTAATCTCGTAGCTAATATCAAATTTAGGGTTTTAATTTTTCTTGGAACATGAAAATAAGGACGCGAGATCGACTAACGAGCAAAGTAAGGTTAAAGATTCATCTGAACTTATTATATTTCAGGATCGTTTATTATAAAGTTAGAAATGATATAAGTAAGAAAAATTAAATAAATACATGTAAATCATAAACTTACGGGTATGTGGCTTACGAAGTTATGTGTATGTACGTAACTCACGAAGTAACGTATGTAATCTATAAAATTACATCTACACAACTTGTATATGCAGCGTATAACATAAACTGCATATTTTTTGTTTTACTTTTTTTTTTTCTTTTTATTAGCATTTCTAACAATATATATATATATATATATAGGGGAAGGTTCCCCTAAAAAGTCTATTTTGCCTAAGAAGGCTAAGAAGGATTTTTAAAAATTTGAAAACCGACTCAAACAGACTCCGAACTAACTCATTTTTGCGTCATTGGAACCGTCTTGTCAAACCTTAAACCCGGAACATCAAAACCCAAACCATAAACCATAATACTAAAACCTAAACTTTAAACTCAAACAATAAAGCCTAAAGATAAAACCTAAAAGTTAAAAATCAAGCCCTAAAACCTAAACTTTATAGATAAACGTTAAATCTAAAACTTAAAAGCTAATATTATAGAGTTCGACGATACGGTTCCAATGCCATCAAAATGAGCTCAATCGGAGTTCGTTTGGGTCGGTTTTGAATGATTTGAAAATCCTTTTTAGCCTTCTTAGGCAAAATACACTTTTTATTTGATCCTACCCCTATATATATATATATATATATATATATATATATATATATATATATATATATATATAGGGGCCGGTTATTGTACAAAGGAAATTAACATGAGAAGCGTAGGAAGCCACCAAAATACGCCACGTGTAATCTAGGTATGGGGTATAATGGTCCATGTAAAATCACGGACCACGTTATATAAAATCACGGACCATCGTTCAACAGGCAAAATCAAGGTTCAACTGAATAATCACGGACTACCCAATCACGGACCATATGTAACAAATCACGGACCACGTATAAAATTCAAAATAATTAAGGGCAAACTGAATAATCATGGACCAATTATCACGTAACAAATGTAAAAATCACGGACCAACTGATAATCACGGACCAATAATCACGGACCACATAAGAAAAACGAAAGAAAACCGTAGCAATATTTTACTCAAATTAAAGATAATAAAATTCTCTACTTTAGGTGTAATTTTTTTTAAAAAACGATTCACCATTTAAAACTTATTCGATTTATAAAAAAATGGTGGAACTTGATTTACCCACAAAAAAAGTCAACAAATATAGGCTGTTACTTTTTTGTCCTTCAAGCTTTATTTCATGCATGTTTTAAAAGAAAAGTGGGGACCAATAGATACTAACCGCTTATTAATTTGATCAAGGGCTAAAAATGCTTCTTATCGTTCTTACGTTAAACCCCCTTTGTATTGGATCCACCTCCTATATATATGTGTGTGTGTGTATTGAATTTAGGAATAAAAAAAGTTGTTCAAAAGAATCGGAAAAGAAAAACTACATTATTTCTTGAATTCTTGGGCATATGAACTATTAGCATAGATGAATCGTTGATGATGAAAGAGAATGGTCAATACTGGCGAAGAATATATTCTTATGTTTGGAACTGATAATGCTTTTTTCTAATTCTCAAAGTTGATGTTGAAAGTGTGTTACAACTGATGTAACTTGTGATTGATGCATAATGCATTACAATTGTTGATAAAAGATAATAAAGTTGCCGCAATCATCCATTTTACTAAACTTAAAGTTCTATTTAATGTAAGTTGTAAATGAAGGCATCTTCCACTAATGGAACTCTTTCCAAATGATGCTTCAATGTCAAGTGATGTGTTGAAAAGCAGACATGTTTGATTGCCTATTTTACCCTCAAATTGGGTACTTTTTATTGCAAATTCATTGGTTTTTGGTAGTTAATTTTACGTTGAATTTATAGGTCTTGGTGAAAATAATATTCGTGTTAAAGAAAAAAATCAAGACCGAGACGATCAACACTTGCCATTTACCACCTATTGACACCGATTACAACCCATCATCATCGATACCACCTTCCACCTTATATCTCAAGTATGTTGTCCCCTTCTAGCATAGGAGAATCCGATGACAAGCGCGGGTGACATTTCACCGATTGAGCTAACATCTTGTATGCGCAAGAGGAAGTCATGCTTGACATCCGGAACAAGGAGGCTAATTAGGCCATATAGCATGAGGGTCTATAAAATTTTCTCTTAATGATATAGAAACAATTGCTTTATGAAAGACTTGAACTAAAACCTCTATTAAGATAAGTGAAAGGGCTCCTAGGCTAAAAACCTTTTTTTTATTAATGAACCATTGTCTCTTCTTTTCTTTTAGTTTAAGCTTTTAAATGCTCATAGTTAGAATTGTTGAAACAAATGTAAAAGAAGTACTCTAAGGGAGATAATGAGATATTAGTTGGAAATTTAATTTCTAGCCTTAGCTACTTAACATCTTTATTAACTAACTAGGTTATAACCCGTGTATTACACTGATTGAATAATAAAATATTAAATTATTAGTGATAAAAATTAGAAATTATAAAATAATATTTTGATAGACATTGATTAAATTACGTATTAATAATTATTTTAAGTAATAAAACAATAGTTAAAATTTTCATTAACTAAAGAAATTTACTTAACCTTCTTGTTTGTAACCACAAAGATTTTTAAGTCAACTGATGTTAAAAACTTCAGTTTAATTTTTTAAAAACTATCTGTTGCAAATCAAGAAAGCAATGTACAATTTATATAATTATTGAAGTTAACTTTGAAAATCTCATTAAATATGAAAAACTAAAATTTTAGCTTTTTCTATTATTTTTATAACTTTAGAAGAAATTACTTTTTAAACATTTTTTAAAGATAAAATCAATTGTTTACAAAAATTCCATTTTTTTAAAACCTTGATTTATAGTTTATTTTATCTTTTAAAAAATGTTTTTGAGAAAGCTTGTTTTTTATAAAACTTGTATTTTATAAAATAAAATACTAATTTAAAATATTTCTTATTTTTTAAAAAATTAATTTTTAGAAAATTTCATATTTTATAAAAAAATTTTAGAGTTTCTTTTAATAAAAATATTTGATTTTTAGTTTATCAAAAACTATTTTCTAGTATGAAAAAAGTCAAATAATATTACTCATTAATGTTATACTTATTTAATAAGATATATAATATAATTATTTAATAGGTGAGATAATTGAGTAGGATGATAAAAAAATGACAAGTGACGATTAAAACACAAGAATGTGACAAGTGACAAAAGAATTGAGGAAAAATAACCAAAAATAATCAAGTTTAGCCATCTTTCACCAAAATAATCACTGAAATTTAGCCCTCGTTTCAGCTTCAGGCGCCCTTTTCAGACGCCGCTTTAAACGCTTGCTATTTGTACTTTTCTGTCCCAAGAAGAAACATACGGGACCATATATTGGCGGCTTTGTCGGGGTCTAAATTGGTGTCTTAAGACCCCTTTTCCACCGGCGTCTTAAGACGCCAATTCTGATCTCGTTTTGGAGTTATTAGACTCCAAAGCAACGTCTTTAGACTCTGACGTCTTTAAGTCGTTCAATCAGTCAAATCATGTAATGTCACATTCATCCAGAACCGACGTCTAAAGGTGTCGCTTAGACTCCACAAAAAAACGTCAGAATGAGCGTCTAAATTGAGTGTCTAAAGTTTTCTTAAGATGTCAGTAGAAAGGGGTCTTAAAACACCCATTTATCTCCCAAAAAAGACGATAACATGTGAGCCCGTATGTTTCTTCTTAGGACACAAAAGTACAAAAAACAGGCGTTTAAAGCTGAAACGGAGGCTAAATTTTAGTGATTATTTTGGTAAAAAGATGGTTAAACTTGATTACTTTGGTAATTAAACCAAATAATTTTTTTTAGAAAGATTATATTCTATTTTATTATATTTTCTTGCAAAAGTTATCCAATACCACATGTTTTTGGATGGCATTATGTGAGCTAGACCAGGGTCAAATGACAACTAGTATAGTTAAGGGTGCATCCTTGACCAACTCCATGTCAATTATTTTTTTACCCTCAATTTTCATAGCCAAGGGCACCACCTTAATCTAGGCATCACAATGTTAAATGGTCATAATTTCATAGGGTTAGGACTCCAACGGTTACATTGTAAAAAGTTGGGGGATTTAGCCTCTCAAATCCATTACGCACATGCACAAGTTTGGTTTGGTTTTGTTTGTTGGTTAGGTTTAATTTGTTGGTTAGGTCTATGTTGATAAGGTTTTGGCCATTTTCGATTTTAGTCAAAGTTATGTACTGTTTGAACAACATATCCATTATCACCTTTTAATTAAGGGAAAATCACCAAAATAGCCACTTTGACTAGTCAAAGTGGCATTTTAGCCAATAAATTTCGAATTTTCAGCAATTTTCGGCCAATCAGGAACCGACATTTGGCAAAATATCGCCCCAGGAGATATTTTATGGGATAATATCGCTGAGGTGTCAGAATATCGCCACGTCAGAGATATTATTCCATATAATATCGCTGAGGTGTCAAAATATCGCCCGGGAAAAAAAATAAAAAAATTACACGTCAGCGCTCCATCTCAGTGATATACACTTTACATGTCAGCAATATTATATGTATAAATATCGCCAGAAGCAAAATTATTTATATTTAAATGATTTTTATAAAGGAATAAAATTTAGAATTTTGAAAAATGTTTATAAAAAATATGTTGGAAAAAAATTGCTTTAAACAAATATTCCTAATAATAAATTTATAACAAAACTTTTATAACCAAACTTTTAAGAATTGTTTTAAAATTTTTAAAACAAACGTTTTTAAATATTAAATTAGATACAATCGTTTTTAAATATCTTTATGAATTGTTTTAAAATTTTTTAGAACAAACATTTATAAAATTTAAATTAGATACAAATGTTTTTAAATACTATCAAGAATTGTTTTTAAAAATTTTTGAACAAACTTTTTAAATATTCCATTAGATACAAACGTTTTTTATATATTTTTAAATTAGATACAAACGTTTTTAAATACTGTCAAGAATTGTTTTTAAAATTTTTTGAACAAACCTTTTTAAATATTCCTAAGATACAAACGTTTTTATATATTTTTAAATTAGATACAAACGTTTTTAAATACTATCAAGAATTGTTTTTAAAAATTTTTGAACAAACTTTTTTAAATATTCCATTAGATACTAACGTTTTTAAATATTTTTAAGAATTGATTTAAAAATTTTATGAACAAACGTTTATAAATATTAAATTTGATACAAACATTTTTAAATACTATCTAGAATTGTTTTTAAAATTTTAGAACAAACTTTTTTAAATATTCCATTAGATACAAATGTTTTTATTTATTTTTAAGAATTGTTTTAAATATTTTATGAACAAACGTTTATAAATATTAAATTTGATACAAATGTTTTTAAATACTATGAAGAATTGTTTTTAAAATTTTTAGAACAAACGTTTTTAAATATTAAACTTGATACAAACGTTTTTAAATATTTTTAAGAATTGAATCAAAAATTTTATGAACAAACGTTTATAAATATTAAATTTGATACAAACGTTTTTAAATACTATCAAGAATTGTTTTTAAAATTTTAGAACAAACTTTTTTAAATATTCCATTAGATACAAATGTTTTTATTTATTTTTAAGAATTGTTTTAAAGATTTTATGAACAAACATTTATAAATATTAAATTTGATACAAACGTTTTTAAATACTATGAAGAATTGTTTTTAAAATGTTTAGAACAAACGTTTTTAAATTTTAAACTTGATACAAACGTTTTTAAATATTTTAAAGAATTGAATCAAAAATTTTATGAACAAACGTTTATAAATATTAAATTTGATACAAACGTTTTTAAATACTATCAAGAATTGTTTTTAAAAATTTTAGAAGAAACTTTTTTAAATATTCCATTAGATACACACGTTTTTTATATATTTTTAAGAATTGTTTTAAAGATTTTATGAACAAACGTTTACAAATATTAAATTTGATACAAACGTTTTTAAATACTATGAAGAATTGTTTTAGAAATTTTTTGAACAAACGTTTTTAGATATTAAATTTGATACAAACGTTTCTAAATATTTTTAAGAATTGATTTAAAAATTTTATGAACAAACGGTTTTAAATACTTTTATCAAAAATATCTCCTCGGGAAGAAAAATATCGCCTCGGGAAGAAATATATCGCCTCGAAACTATAATATCGTCTAGGGAAGGATAAAAGCTGGTTAGCCGTCAAATCGCGTCTCGGTAACCTAAAAAGGCTGCTTTCGATAAGACTATTTTCGTTTTAATATATTATTTAAAATAAATAATTTTCTAAAAAATATTTTTGATGGATTTGAATTTTGGTGTTAGTTAAAAATATGTTTTAAAAGTTTTTTCTTATGTTTCTAATGTATTTTCCTTTATATTATTAATTACACTTTGAATAGAAACAAAAAAATAATACGTTTTTTATTACGTGTTTTAAGTATATATTCATTTGTTTCTAATCATATTTATAGGTATTTTCTTTTGTATTAATAATTACACTTTGAATAGGAAAAAAAATAATACGTTATTAATCACGTTTTTTATAAGTATATTCTTTTGTTTCAAATAATATTTATAAGTATATATTTTTTGTTTCTAATTTTATTTATAAGTTTTTTCTTTTGTAATATTAATTACCTTTTGAATAGAAAAAAATAATAAGTTTTTTATAAGTATTTATTTTGTTACTTATGTTTTTGAGATAAGATAAGTATTTTATTTTGTTAATTATGTTTTTGAGATATAAATAATTTATTTGTTTTTATAAAATTGTCATTTTTATTATTCATTAATCAAGATATTAATGGGGCGATATTAATGTCGTAGGGCGATATTATCACGAGTTATACCGCTGACGTGGCGATGTTATCACGAGTTATATTTCTGACTCAGACGTAATATCGCTGACATCATGTTCCACGTGTATAACCGTTTTTAACGAAGTGCCACGTCAGCGATATATTATGTAATAATATCGCTGACCCGGCGATATTTTCGTGGTCAAAGGCTATTTCCGTGATTTTTTGTGGTCAATGGCTATTTTGGTAAAAAAGGTGGGTCAAATGGCTATTTTCGTGGTTTTCCCTTTAATTAATATTATTTATTACTCAATTTATGTGTTGTGCAGAGGCGTACCCATTAAGGAGAGATGGGGTTCGACCGACCCCCATGAACTTTTAATTTTCAATTTTATATATTTGATCCGATCTCGATCGACCCCCAACAAATTTTGTCTCCGACCCCCATGAAAATTTGACGAACCAGGTAAAGCTCAATTTAAAATTATTTTAAAGCCAAAAATAAAAAAAATATTCAAATAACGCAATATGCTTTACCTGTGATGAAACTCAATTAACAATAATTAATTTAATTAAATATCTAATCAGTCATAGTCTACTTAAAAAAAAAGTAATAAAATCCAATTTGTATATTAAGTGATTGAATTTAATGTTTATAATTCATGTTTGGTTCGCTCCTAAAAATACAATAGAGTAATAACTTATTAATATACATGTTTTTCTCTCTATCACAACAGCCACAATTTATAAATTGACAATTTATAAATTGACTGATGTTAAAACTTTTTAACATAATGAGAAAATTAGTTGATTTGTGTATAATTTGTTTATATAGGTAATATAAAACAGTTTTTTAAAAGAAAATTTAGACATTCACCTTCTTTTAATCTTTAATTTATAAATTTAAATAGAATTTTTTTGAATAATGTTAAAAAAAACAAATTTTATAATATAATCCTAATTAATGAGATGATAATTTAGCTTGGTCTTATTAGGTATTTGTGATTTATTTTATTTGTATTAATTTTTTTGTTGATCCTGCCCGATTATATTTTAATTTGTCAAAAAAACAAAATAATTAACAACAAATAATTGTACGAAAAAAATTCCCGAACCCCATAAAAAAATTTTCTAGGTCCGCCACTGGTGTTGTGTCCAAATTTTTTTATTATTCCACTAAATTTATTTAAAAATTTTAATCAGGAATATCATTTAGATTTTAATATATAATATTTCGTTGTCGGAAAACTTTCATAAATGACAGTGATTAAAATATATTCATTGTTCGTTTAAAAAAAAAATAATAAAGCTTTCATTGCTTTATTTATTTCATTTAATTAAAAACTTAAGAAATGTAATAATAAAAAATAATAAAATTTTGGGTTAATTTATAATTATAAAAAAAGGAGATTGACTTTTATACATATGCTAAAATTACTTCCTAGAGGTTACCCTTTACACAAGGCAAGTGTTTCAAGCATAATAATTTTAGAACTAGGTTTATTCACCCCGCGCGTTGCGGCGAGTTATCACGGTACACTCCCGAGAACGGGTATTATATATCATTTGCGGAAGCATAAATTGCATAGCAAAAACAAATCTTTCATCACAAACTCTATACATTTTTTCATAAAAACATAAAATCATACAAAATCCTCATAATATGTTACAAAAATAATAGAAAAAAAAAACTCACCAAATCCTTCTTACCGGCAGCAATCGTTTGAATTAAGACAAAAACCAGATCTCCAAACAAATCTCTCAATTTTAATAAAAACTCAAATCTCTAAGCAAATTTCTCAAATTTAATACACTTATCTCCGTTTACCACTTTTTAAAGTTAAAAAAAGAACTTCTGATTGTCCAATTCTAAATTATCAAAACATCACTACATATATCAGACACCTATGCATTCATTTTACTATGCTTCACAATTAATATATATAATTATTATTCATTTTCATTATAAAATATTCAATGTAATATATATATACACACACACACTATACAATTTTAGCATTTAATATAATACATACATACATACATATATATATATATATATATATATATATATATATATATATATATTTACTATTCATTTTAATGGATTTTAATATATATGATAATAATTTTACTATACAATAAAATATATATATATTTACTATTCATTTTAAAAGATTTTAATATATATCATAATAATTTTACTATTCAATAAAAAATATATATATTTACTATTCATTTTAATTGATTTTAATATATATAATAATAATGTGCTTTAAATTTTTAAACTCTTGAAATAAAAAATTGAAAAGTCTAGATTATAGAAAGCCTTTTAAAAACATTTTATTTGTCACCATTTGCTTTTATGAGTGATGTGTGAGGGCAAACATGTTTACTACAAGTAACTTTTTTTTTACCAACAATTTCTATCATGATCAATGGTGTGGAAATTTTTTTATTATTATTATTATTATTATTTACAATTCTTTGAAGTTAATTTATAGTTTTCTTATTTATCCATGTTTTATATACATTTTCTTTCATATTCTAATTTTGTTTATAATAAAGCCTCAAAATTAAAACTTTGCTTGAGGCCTCAGTTTGAGTCGTCAATGATGAGTGATCGAAAGCTAAAAGAACCAACTTTTACTTTTGAACATGGAGAGGAGGGGTTTGTCGTAATTATGAAGTAAAATAGGAACATATATACAACCAAATATTAAAATATAATACAATTAAAATTTGATTCTTTTAATTATTAACTATTTAATTGGTCTCGTCTAAAACTTGATTTGCGTTCTTGTTAATTTGTATGTAAAATCGACTTTTCTTGTCATGACCAGTGGCGTACCCATATTGTTTCTTGGAGGGCAGCTCCTCTTTTGAAATAATTTTTTGTGTTATATACAATAAAATTCTGATTGATCTTTTTAAAATTTTGCAATCATTCCACTTAAAAGGTTTTCATAGATGGTATTTTAGATAGATTTCAAAAAATGAAATCACATAGAAAATAACTTTAGATTTTTGTATATTCATTATGCTTTTATATACAAAATTTAGTTTGTTTGTCTTTTTTTAACGCGATCTGATCCGATTAAACTCAACCCAACCTGAACAGAAGAGAAAAAATTATTATATGCTAATGCTCCTACGATCTTAATTTTTTTTTGCTTCCATGAAATAAATTTTTGGGTCCGTCACTCATCGTGACCCAATCGACCAAGTGTAAGTATACCCTAACCGTCGACACATATTCTTCAATTGTGTTGACACTCCTCATGACGAAGCAACATGTGTCAGAGAACATAGCTAGGTGACTCCTCAAGATTACCAATCAACCATACTTAGAAAATATCAATCATAGTAAGATTATTTATAGGATTTAAAAGAGTAAATTATAGACATATCTTACCTCTATTCTTATAAAGAAAAAAAAAGATTATTTATATAGAGATCCTCCGACTAATGCACAAACATATATAATGAAGCAAAACATAACTATATGAATATATAAAACTACTAATTTAGTTTAAGTGAAATGATAACATTATAAATAATTTCTTTTTATCTTTTTTAAGTCTAAGTATGCACAATGTGAAGTATAAAATGCTTAAATAAATCAAACAAAAACCATCCAAACCAAAAAAAACCAATTACTATAATTTGTTATTTCACTCACTTATCACCATTCCTTGACCATATTGTGCCCCTTTGGATAAACTTCGATCTTAAGAACTTAAAAAGGCTTCTAGTACTATAGTTATCAAAGTCTTGATCGATCTAGTGTATAATCTGCATCCAGTAACTCGTATAAATATATATTCTAGTAAATAAGATGCAAAATGCAACAACAACCTTACTTAAAAAGAAAACTTGTACTATTATTTAATTATATTAAATTAAGTGCATTCTAGTCATGTCATATTACTTAACAACTTAACAAATGAACTTAATGTCCATCTACGCCAAAGATCACTCGTATTATGAAAACATAAACAGTTTTGAGCAAAATTTATAATTTATTGAAGCTTAGGGACAATATTGTAATTTGTTGAACACATATGCTATTTGTGTAATTAACTATTATATTTATCATGCTTCATCTTGTCGATATCAACTTAAAAACGACGTAGGCTCAACTTCAAGGTTTTGAATGTTGTGCTTTTTTCTTTGTTTGCCACCCATTATAGATCTAAATTAAGCCTTCTATCAATTGAAGATTAGAACTCTTTCAAAAGTAACAACAGTTTAGTTTTTAGTCAGAGGTGGCCCTAGTTGTGGACTTGAGGCGTTGAGGACGAGCCACAAAAAAGACCCCATAGCGAATTTAAAATATTAAAGTATGAGTGTTAGGAAAAAAAACGAAAATCGTTTAATAACGAAAACCAAACGGTATTCATAACTGAAAAAACCGGACCAAATTCTGAATTTGGTTTTTCGTTTGGTTTCTAACTGTGTCCAAATTCTGAAAACGGTTTTTGTTACGGTTCCAAACCATATCCAAATTTTTTTAATTCGGTTTATTCGGTTAACTGATTAAACCGAATCCAGATTTAAATTTATTATCTTGTTAATAATATATAAGGTTGAATTCAGTTTATTTGGTTGAAGTTGGTTTATTCTGATCAGTTTATTTGATTTTTAACTGGTTTATTAGATTTTTAATTGGTTAAATCCATTGAATTCGGTCTAATCGGTTTACTCGGTTTTTAACCGGTTTATTTGGGTTTTGTTCGGTTTGTTTAACCAAACTGAACCCCTTCTCGAATTCGGTTTGTTTTCGGATAGGGAAAAAATTGAAAACCGATTATGTGACAATTGAGTTATAAGTGTACTTCATTCATCTTTTTAAGTCCATGTTAATAATACGATCGTACTTTCATCGGTTAGAAAATAGGCGAGAAATTGTGAACATGGATGAAAATCATGCTAAAAACGGAGTTCGTATTCTCCGGAAATCGTTAAAAACAATAAAAATTGGAAAAATATCTTAATTTGAAAATCCTTCTCGGTACACCAAGACATTTTAGGTACTCTTGGCGGTACGCGATGAACACAAATATCTAAAATCTTCCGTATTTCTTCACAGTATGCAAGCCCTTTCAGGCCTCCTTGGACGTACACGACGATAGGTCGGCAGTAGGGGTGCTAAATGGGTCGGGTTGTCAGATTGTGGGTTCAACCCAACCCGAACCCGAAAATTTTTACACCAACCCGAACCCAACCCAACCCGACAATCAGGTCAGACCAACCAACCCGAACCTGACCCGAATTTTTATGGGTTGACCCGAACCTGACCCGTTTGACCTGAAATATGTATTTATTTTTCATATTTTACTCTAAAATCATAAATCATAATCAAAATATATTATATAATTAAAAAGCAGTAACCAAAGTACATCAGATTGTAAAATACATTAATTTTCAAAATAAAATAAAAACATTTTTCAATCAAAATATGTTGTTTTTCAATCTTGTTCATAATTTATTTCATATTCAACATTTTTATCATATTAAAAATTAATGTCTTCAATGATATCAGTTATTCTTTTTTGGTAATACCATAATCAGAATATAAATATATTAAAATTCAACATTGAATACTATAATAACATAATATATGTTTTTTTTCTAAATAAACGGGTCGACCCGCCAACCTGATGGGTTGACCCGAACCTGACCCATTTATATTTTCGGGTTGGCGGGTTCGACCTGAAATGAACCCGAACTTGTTTAGCCATAACCCTAACCCAGAAAAATTCGTGTTAGGTTCGTGTCGTGTTTTCGGGTCGTGTCGAAAATTCACGCCCCTAGTCGGCAGAAATAAATCTGATAGAACAATCAGATTTCATGCAGAAGTTTCAAAGTTTCTTCTTTTCGAACCTACACACCTCAATGACGATCGGATCGAATATTTACGCTCAAAATCTTGCTGAAAAGCCAAAGGAACCTCATATTCGAGCTGAAAATTATCTTTACGTTGTAGGATCATCAGTTTGCAAGCGAAAATCTATCCGAACGTGCAACGATTCGATTTCTCCTACTATTTTGATAATGTTTGGATTAAATCTAGTTTTTTAACGTAATGCAATGTTTATTGTTGTTGATTATTGTTTAAAAGAAAGAGAGCGATCACATCATATCGTGTGAGTCAAAGTGATGAGTTACCATCACTAACCTCAATGTCACACCTCGAGCCGGCGGGGTTGGATCGAAGTCCCCGTCGGGCGGAAGGTTCTCGGGGCGCGATATCGTGAGTAATAATCGTGATGATCAGATTGTTTTACATAGCATCAATGTTAAAATTACATTTGACAATGTTCAGTAATTTAACTAAATAAACCTATCAAAAGAATCAAATGTATCTATCTTGTATATGTACAAGATATTAAAAGTGATTTGCTTCAGTAATAAAATATGTGCTTTCCAAAAGTCTACTAGGTCCTCTATCTGAGTATCCTAGTATGCATTCCTGAAGTCTGAGTCTATTCCTGTGCATCACCTGAGAAAGCATGTAAGAAAACAAAGTCAACACAATGATTGGTGAGTTCATGTAGTTTTAGTATTTGTAAAATAGCTTTTGCAAACCTCTTCAGTAAAACCTTAACCTCATTAACAACACATGTATCATCCAACTCGGTATGCTTATATATAGGGCATACCCCTGAGTCGATCCTACGACCCGCCTAGACGCCGTCCCACCACATACTAAGTCGCATAGGACATTGCTATTAATGATAATTAAGCATTTTACCTACCATTCGATTCATTCTTCATCATAGCTTTAGTTTACTGTTTCAAAGTTTACAAGTCTATAGCATTTGTATGTATTAGCTTCAATATAAGTTTAACAAGCATTGTGTTTAAAAGTTTATGATATTGACCCAAAAGCATTCATGCGTCCCCTCGGTAACAACCTTAATCTCATTAACACCACCTGTATCATCCAACTCGGTATGCTTATATATAGGGCATACCCCTGAGTCGAGCCTACGACCAGCCCAGACGCCGTCCCACCACATACTAAGTCGCATAGGACATTGCTGTTAATGATAATTAAGCGTCTTACCTACCATCCATTTCATTTATAGCTTTAGCATTTTGTTAAGTTTACAACATGAGTGGAAAATGAGGAATCACTGTATGGCAAGCACTGAGAGGCCATCAGTCTACCCCTCAGAATCCCGACTATGTAGAACACCCTTTTGGCAAGCACTAAGAGGCCAAACGACATGATCTACAATAGTCATAGCTTCAATAACACCCCCTGGCAAGCACTGAGAGGCCAGTTGGTCCATTCTAAATAGCCAATAACTTTAGCATTATGTTTAAGTTTGTAGCATGAGT
Organism: Mikania micrantha; assembly: GCA_009363875.1. NCBI lineage: Eukaryota > Viridiplantae > Streptophyta > Magnoliopsida > Asterales > Asteraceae > Mikania > Mikania micrantha. The sequence goes on along the minus strand of CM018681.1, from coordinate 69,224,955 downwards.
GAACATTGAGGAATCACTGTATGGCAAGCACTGAGAGGCTGTCAATCTACTCCTCAAGCCATGACTATGAAGGTCACCCTATGGCAAGCACTGAGAGGCCAACGGTCTGTTCCTTCAAGTCCCAACTATGAAGAACACCCCATGGCAAGTGTAACATCTGTGCCGGAATCGTTACCGGAACAATAATCTGTACAGTAACTCAGGTACAAACTAGGAGAAATACTTAGAAGCTATTTACATTCGATGACAAACATAAACTATTACACGATGTTTCCGAAATTCTGATTTAAACCTCATGGTTTAAACAGTCAGAAACACATCAGACAATCATGAACAGATGCATACATGCTTGATTTTGTATTATTAGGTTTAAACGTATGTGAGGATAAACATAACAAAACCATAACCGTTGTTGTTATGGAATGCTAAACTGACGAACTATTCGTATAGGTGACGATCTGTACGAATAGATCTGATAGTTTAACGATCTGAAACGATGACTGAAAAGTAGAAAACAAAATCAGAAAGTGAAACGTACGATCGTGTTCGTACAGTTAGCGCTCTGTACGAAAACGCGCGTAAGTGACGTTTTCTGACGAAACGAAACGAAGACGATTCGAACGAAAATAAAGTTAAGGAAATATAATGTTTCCTGTTTTACAATTTTGAAACTCATCAGAAATAAATTAAAACGAAACTATTTTAATTAAAACGCGTAAAGCTTAAAATACGCGAAAGAATTAACGAAAAGCGTAAAAATAATAAAATTACTATCGGTGATTCAAGAAAATAATATTTAAACACATTATTAGAAATAAACAACTTCCAAACATTTCAAAATAAGTCTTTTATTTAAATTACGTAATTACACGCGTTACGATCCGGAAACACAACAGAGAAGAAAACCAAGCAACCGAAACGAACCCGAATACCCTCGGGGTATATAAACGTTGAAAGAACACTTTTCTTTCATTTTTACACATCTCACTCTCTCTCTCTAGCTCTCATTCCCGTCATCCCTCTCTCACTATAATTTCTCACCTTCAAGCTTCAAGATCGAGCTCAAATCTTAATGAAATCGAGTGTTCTTGGTGTCCACGCGAAGCTCTCGACATCCCCTACACGGAAGTACAACCGATCTGAAATTTTATCCAGAAAATCTCGAGGTATGAAGCTTTGAAACTCACGAAAATTAGGGTTTTTCATGGTTTTCTTTCTTTGTTCGAATACACACATATATAACCGGGCCTAGACCTTTCCCTTCGAACCTTACCTCTCGAAAACAGTTTCTGGTACATCTATGAAAGAGAAGCAGTCCTTAAACAGCTTAGTCGAGCGATGATGATGAAGAAGAACATGGTTCGTGGACCAGGTGAACGAACCTTATGGTTGTTCGAAAGCAAGAAGTCGGCCGAACCCTTTTGTCTCGACGAACCCTATATCCGGACGAGCTAGCAGCCGAACCATGCAAGGGTGGCGAACCCACCCATCTGGCGAACCTCACATGCATGCCAGCCGAACCCTGCTTCCAAGCGAACCCTTGAGTTGACTAATGCTCTGGCCGAACCTTAAGATCTGGCCGAGTCTTTTAGTCATGTGCCGAACCTAAGACATCCACGTACCCTAGCTGGGTCTAGCCCCTGCCGAACCTTTTTATATACAGCGAACCTTGGGGCCTTGCAAGCGAACCGTGGCCGAACCTTTGCCTCAACTCATCTGCCGAACCCTTTGGTGCCATACACGAACCATCAGGTGCCGAACCTTTCATAAGAAGCTATCGTCGGCCGAATCTACACACCCATCTGGACGAACCCTAGTGGCTGGAACCTGTACACAAACCTGGGAACCGGTGACCTTAGCCGAACCTCTCCTGGGTGAACCATAAGGTTCGTCGGAATAGTGTGCCGAACCCACAGCCATGACCATCGGAGGTTCGCTGGGAAGGGAACCATGCATCTCTTAAGCCGGCCAAGTTATCTGCTTCGTCTCCCTTTGTTCGGCCATGCAACAACTGGCCCAAACCTTTTCTCAGCCCAGTTACGTGATATTAAATCCAAGCATTTCACTGGGCCCAGATAAAGCAGCCGGCCCATAGTATTTGATCCAACCCAAGACTAAACCAATTAGCCCAACCTTGATATTTGGCCCACATAATTTATAGGGCCCAATATGCTCTTCGGACCAATTAGAATGAGGCCCACATACAAAATATGCGGCCCAAGATTTATGGGATGATCCAACAATTTGGCCCATGAAGACCAATAAGGCCCACACGTTTAAATTTGACCCAACACACTATTTTGGCCCAACAACATCTATTTGGCCCACTAACATACAAATTTTAGGCCCAATTACACACCAATTGGTTCAATAGGTTATCCGGCCCAATGAGTCCTAAATGAGTAAGGAACGCATAAAAGAATGTTTAGAAACGATGTTAAACTAATGCATGAAACACCACTTTAGTTGTTACAAAGGTGGTATTAAAAGTTAGACAAATAATACAATCATGATACCTAAGACAATACACTTTTCAAGGATAACTTTAAGGTTATTTACTAATAAGTTCTTACAAGATGCTTAGGACTTATAACGTCTAAACAAAAGAAATCTAAGTCTTGTACTTAGAAACATTTTGTGATAAAACTAGATCAAAATGTAACCTTATATCAATATCGAAGTGTGTAATATAATTGGACTAAGGATTCTAGAAGCATTAACAAGTTATCAGGGCCGAATCATGACCGAGACTCTCGGGTGTTAGCCAACTTTAGGGCTAACATTAACAACTACACGCACATGAATCATTTCAAATTATACTTAAAATCTACAAACATTATGAAAATCGATACAGGATCGTAAATATCATCACAAGTACAAACGAAGAGCGCGTGCATTCTTGTATTTTTGCATAGTCAACCACATCAATCACAAGGTGAGTTCATTTGTCCCTTTTCAAGCCTTTTGTTTTAACTCGGGACTAAGAAGCATGTTAAACATTTTATTAAACTATTGAAATATTATTTAATGCTTTCAAACTTATACATGATGATTATAATAAGGCTTAGGCTTGGAAACTAGTATACTTTGAGAAACTATAAACTTGATGCTTATTCTATAAACTAGAAGCTTAAACTATATACTTGAGGCTTACACTATAGATTTGAAGCCTAAACCTTATGCTAGACGCTTATGATATAAACTTAATACTTAAACTTTGAGCTAAATAATTATGCTTTAAGCTATGTGCTTAAACTATACATTGGATGTTTAAATTATAAACTCTATGTTTAAACTACATACTCAATGTTAAGGCTTTGAAAATACTTATACTAAACACTAATACTCTATATAATTATTTCAGAAAGTTAATGTTATACACTCTTAGTAAAGTGTTAAATTGCTTACACTTACAATTATTTATTTAAACTTAACTTGAAAACTTATATGCTTAGAAATACTTATATGCGTGAGATGCTTGAAACACTTGGATGATTAATATAATTGAGATGCTTGAAAACACGTGAATACTTGTTATACTTGGGATACTTGAATACTTGAATGCATGGTATACTTGGAATACATGAACACTTGGAATTCTTGATGCTTGAACACTTGGAATGCTTGAGACAATGAGATGCTTAAACAAAAGACTGATGGACCGCCGTGTGTTGACCTGTGTGTCAACCCCTACTAGTCATCAGTGAAACTATGTGAATGCGATAAACTTGTATGCTAAAGCTATAGGACATTGTAAGAAAGACTGTTGGCCGCCGCGTGTTGACCTGTGTGTCAACCCCTACTAGTCATCAATGTTCTTCTTTGTCAAAGTCATGTAAGACAGACTGATTGGCCGCCGCGTGTTGACCTGTGTGTCAACCCCTACTAGTCATAAGTGTTCTTCTTGATTCATCCATGGTTATGACAAGTGACTAGAATGATTGGGTTCTTCTAGTTGACTTTGTGTTAACTTGAAGGTTCCTCTATCATAACATGTCACGAGTCATATTTAGGATCATTATGGATGGATGCTGAATTCCTTAGGGTTTTTCAGCTGTCCATAATGGTGCCTCTTAAACTCAATACTTATACGTTATGGAATCAATAGTGTGGAGTGAAACGCTTAATTATCATTAACAAACAAGATGTTAAGCAGCCCGGTATGTGGTGGGACGGTGGCTGGGGCTTGTCCCCTACATATGCCCTATATATAAGCATACTTGGTTGGTTAACATAGTTGGTTGTTAATGAAGTTAAGGTTGTCATTCGGTGGAAATCAAAGTAAACATTTTCAGAGTGATCAAATGCTAAGAATCATAGATCAGGGAATCAATAGAGTGGAATGAAATGCTTAATTATCATTAACAAACAAGATGTTAAGCAGCCCGGTATGTGGTGGGACGGTGGCTGGGGCTTGTCCCCTACATATGCCCTATATATAAGCATACTTGGTTGGTTAACATAGTTTGTTGTTAATGAAGTTAAGGTTTTCATTCGGGGAAATCAAAGTAAACATTCTCTGGGTAAACATATACTAAGAATCATATGTCATGAAATTAAGGAAGTGGAATGAAATGCTTAATTATCATTAACAAACAATATGTTAAGCAGCCCGGTATGTGGTGGGACGGTGGTTGGGGCTTGTCCCCTACATATGCCCTATATATAAGCATACTTGGTTGGTTAACATAGTTGGTTGTTAATGAAGTTAAGGTTGTCATTCAGGGAATCAAGGGAAATAATTACAGGGTAAACAAATTCAACGAATCAAAGGTTACGGAATCGATGATGTAGGATGAAAAGCTTAATTATCATCAGTAACAATGTACCATGTGGTTTAGTATGTGGTGGGACGGTGGCTGGGGCTTGTCCCCTACATATGCCCTATATATAAGCATACTGAAACAGATGGTATAGGTGGTACTGGTGAGGTTAAGGTTGTCATCCAAAGGATTTTTCAAATTATTTTCATATAAACTACATGAACTCATCAACCATTGTGTTGACTTTGTTTTCTTACATGCTTTCTCAGGTGACTTACAGGATTAAGCTAAGAATACAGGATTGCATGCTAGGATGCCCAGATATAGATCCTAGTTGACTTTTGAAGAAGCACATCTTTTGAGATCAATATGAATCGCTTTTGATATCTTGTACAGATACAAGATAGATATATTTGATTCTTTTGGATAGGTTTACTTGGTTAAATTACCAAACCATAACATTTGTAATTTAACTTTGTAATCCTAGTTAATGTTTTATTGTGTTTAATTATTCTTAACATTGATGCTATGTAAACAATCTGATCATCACGATTATCATTCACGATATCGCGCCCCGAGAACCTTTCGCCCGACGGGGACTTCGATCCAACCCCGCCGGCTCGGGGTGTGACAGCAAGCACTGAGAGACCAATTTGGTATGTTCTACCATAGTTGATAGTTTTAGTATTCAAATAGTTTCATAACCGGTAAGTCAAGCACTGAGAGGCCCAATCATTGTTTTAGCATTCAGGTTTATAGCATTCAAATAGTTTCACAATCGGTAAGGCAAGCACTGAGAGACCCAACCGTTGTTTTAGCATTCAAGCATATAAGCATACAAGTGTTTATAGCATCCGTAGCTTTAGCATATAGTGTTAGCTTTAGCATTTAGTATTAGCATTTAGCATAAGCATTGTAGTATTAGCATTGTAGCATAAGCACGTGGCATTCGCATGTAGCATCAACTCATAGTATTAGCATTTAGCATTAGCATTTAGTATTAGCATACAACATTAGCATTTAGTGTTAGCATTGTAGTATTAGCATTGTAGCATAAGTACGTGGCATTCACATGTAGCATCAACTCATAGTATTAGCATTAGCATTTAGTATTAGCATACAACATTAGCATTTAGTGTTAGCATTTAGCATTAGCATTGTAGTATTAGCATTGTAGCATAAGCACGTGGCATTCGCATGTAGCATCAACTCATAGTATTAGCATTTAGCATTAGCATTTAGTATTAGCATATAACATTAGCATTTAGTACAAGTGTTCAAGCTTTAACATCAAGTATATAGTTTTAGGCATATAGTTTATAGCATAAGCATTAAGAGTAAGTGTGAAAGCATTTTATAAATCATTTGTTTAAAATGTATAACATGCTTCTCAGTCCCGAAGTAAAATCAAAATAGTTAGAAAAGGGACAAATGAACTCACCTTGTGTTTGGAGTGGTTGACTAAGTCCTAAACAAGAATGCACGCGCTCGTTGTTTGTACTTGATGTTGTTTTCACGATCCTGTATTGATTTCACGATGTTTGTAATTTGTAAGTATGAGTTATAGTTGCTTTGTGTGTGTATGTGTTAGCCCTAAAGTTGGCTAACACTTACAGGTCTTAGTCATCATTCGGCCCGGTTCTATAGTTACGGGTCACACTAATACTTAATCAATTTAAATTGAGTTTAGTACCCCTCATTATGGGCTTTAAGTTTAACCTTGTTTTGACCTCGTCATGTGATGTAAACTTGATAACCATTATAGTTTACGAGCTCAAGCTTAGCTTTTTGATTAAAGATTATGAACCCTTAATACCTTGTTAAGCATTTTAATTGATCCTCATTCACTTTGCCTAAACCCCTTAAAATTCGATTGTTATTGTTTTCAAAACCAATGTGTTAGGTTTTATGAGTTGCGTTTAACCAAAAATTCACCACCTTTGTAGTAAATATATATAGTTAGTGTACTAATCCATTGCATGTTATCCATAATTGTTGGTTTAATGAGTTGGATTGCATTCTAAACCATGTGGGCCGAGATACGTTTAGTGGGTTTAGACCAAATGATCATGGGCTAACCCAGCCAGTCTTGGGCTTTTGCTATACAATGTTGAGCCTGGATGAAGGACATGGGACGAATGGTTTGGGCTACCTGAGTATCCTATCCCACTAAGGAAGCTCGGCCGAAAGTAAATGTGTAACAACAAGTGCCAGATCGTCCGGCAAGTCCGTACGGTATGCGTACTTTCACTTTATACTATGTGTAAATACAGGTACCTGAACAGGTATCGTATTATCAAAATTCAAAATACAATACGTAGTTATACGTATTTTTGTGTAAACTTAAATACAGTAAGTACAACATACATTTGAAACAATAGTTGTGTGTATTTAAGTGAAAACTTAAGTACAGTTAACACAACGAATCACGGGAAACAACAGTGTACAAGTAAAAAACGAAAACATATCGGTTGCGATCTGATGTCCACAGATGACAGGAATCAGATGGCCGACGAATCAGTACAAGAGCAATGTGAAAACTGGATGTTTAGTTGAGTCCGACAGTGAGGAAACACAATTCAAACACAAATGCAGTATTATGTCAGAATAACGAACTGACAGTGTGTTTGCGTGGGTGACGATTCACACAAACATATCTGTGAGTTCAGAGTTCTGAAATAATGACTGAAAAGTAGAAAACAAAAGTCGGAAAGCAAAACCCTCGTCGTGTTCGTTCGGGTGACGATTCGAACGAATACGCGCGAAGGTGACGCGATTCGACGAATCGAAAACGAAATACGACACGAACGATAATAATTTAAGAAAATAAAACATTTTAATGTTTTACAATTTTGAAACTCATCAAAATAACTTAAATAGCCTTCTTTTATTTGTTCTATTTAAAATACGCGCGTTACGTTCCGGAAACGAAACGAAAACGCGAACCGAGCAACAAAAACGAACCCGAACACCCGCGGGGTATAAATACCCTTAAATGAGTCCGTTTTATTCAATTTCACTTCATCTTCCCCACCCAAAAACCCTATTCCCGGTTTCAAGATCCACCACCATTTCTTCACCTTCTCTCTTCCATACCTCCCTCATTTCTTCACCAAATCCTTCCATCTTTGGACCTACACGAAGCTCTTGTCACCCTCTACATGAAAGTACAACCGATCTAGAGATATACCCACTGAAATTCGAGGTATGAAGCAACAAAAAGTCCTAAAATTAGGGTTTCACTCGCTTTGGTCGACCACTGTTTCTAACCTGGTTCTACACCTTCTTCTTCGAACCATACACCCTTGAACACCAACTCTAACATGCGCCACCCCCAGAACCACCATCAAGCCTTGAAATGGGGGGGGAAACGATTGGGGCCAGGCGCTGCTACGGCCGAAGGAAGCTGGCGAATGAGCCATGGCCGAATGACAGCTCACCTTCGACCTCCCTCTTTCGCCGGCTACCCTCATTCGATCACCCCTTTCGCCCAGCTTCATTCGACCGGATTCCATCACCATTCGACTGATGCCATTCGACCATTTCATTCGCCACCACCTCTGGTTCGGCCATTCATTCGATGGTGGTTCGGATACCTTCATTCGACAAAAGCAGTCACCAGTCGCCACCCACAACCACCTTGCTTCGGCCATCTCCCCTCCGGTCACCCTTCATACGGCCAAGAACTTGGCTCATTCGGCCAAGTGAGGTCGACTGGCTCAAGACCTTCTAATGAGGCCCACTCAGGCCCAGTAACATCATACAGAATACTAGTCTGGCCCAAAGCCCACTAGTTCGGCCCAAGGCCCACTGGGTCGGCCTAAGGTTACTGTTTCGGCCCAAGCACTGATGCAGCCCAAGAATTGATTCAAACCCTTTTGATCAGGCCCAAACTCATATAATGGGCCTACGACCACCATTCGGCCCAATTTGGCCCACATCCGTTAATGAGGTCCATCTCATTTTCGTTTGGCCAATAGTAGATCCAACGTAACAGTGGCCTAACACACTATTATAACATCAACAATCCTTTCAGTTCAATAGTGGGCCCACATGTATAGACGGCCCAAATACATTTCTTTGGCCCAACAGATTTTCCTTAGCCCAGATTCGATACTATTGGCTTAAGGCCCACTAATGTGGCCAACTACACTTGTACAACCGTCTGTTAGGCCCAATATAACATGATCCGACCCAAACACATACCATGGACCATTGACTATCTAAATTCGGCCCAATTGATTTTCGGTTCACATTATTAATGGTATAACTTAACATATTAAGGCGATAAGGATGCAATTAATTAGATACTAATTATATTACTACAACGGTTATGGGTGTTTATGTTAATGAGACTACACAAAGGTTAAAACTCTACTTTTGATGAAAAATGGGTTCTAAATCCTAAACATAAACTATCTTTATGATTTGGGGTTGGTTTATAAAGGTCCTATCAACACAAACAATGAGCACATCATGATCAAGTCTGGGAATTTAAGAGCGAGTCAAATTCAAACATATAACATAAAGACATAATGTATTAGAAATCTAAAACAATAGAACCGGAGGGCCGAATGACGACCAACACCACTAAGTGTTAGCCAAATTTTATGACTAACACATACACGCACACAAACCACTACAACTTATATTAATAAGTTACAAATATCGTGAAATCAATACAGGATCGTAAAAACAACATCAAGTACAATCAAGAGTGGGGACATTTCTGGTTTAGACTTAGTCAACTCCAACAACCACAAGGTGAGTTCATATGCCCCTTTTCTTAAATATTTACTGATTTTAACTCTCGGGGCTGAGAAACATGCTTTACTTTTACTTATTTAAAAGTTTTGCTTACTTATTGTTAATACTTTGATTAAATGATGTTAAATTGATTATTATCATATATCATTGTATGCATGCTTGTATGATTACATGATGACAGAGAAAATAAGATGATTATGATATTATAATATCATAACTCATCAATACAATAGAATGACATAGTTGTATGAGTATCTCTTACAACACTTAGTTATTCTTACAAGACATAAAATAGAAACAATTACAAGGAACATGATGACATGATATAATAAGACAAGTTCTTATTTAACTTTGTTAATACCAAGGAGAACATATGCCAACGAGTACAAGAATACAAGTGAATACAATTACAATTAGTTACTATTGACCTGTTGCATTATATCACTTCAATCATGTGCCAAATTGTACAAGTAGATCATGTAAGCCCCTTCAATTCGCTGACCAGTTAGTTTGACGTGACTAAACCGTCGATAGCATGGTAATACCATAGGTTTGACAAACCTCTAGCTTGTAGGGCTAGTATGTTGATCGTATTGATTCATTTGGCCGGTAACGTATGACCGGTGACAGGGCTACCTCAAGTCAGGTTCTGGTAAGCGACAAATGGTGATATTAATCTGCAGTGATAAGTAATTAATCCAGCGGAAATCCTATTGACTAGTAGGTTGAGAAAGTGATCTACTCTCATGTTCACTGCTAGTAATAGATTTCGTTGAGGACGCGGTACATACAAAGTGGTAGAGGTAAATCGGATGCATTGTACTCTGATTATGTGAGGATTACGATGGATTCCTTTTAGGCTCTATGCACTATGGTTCAAGAACAAGTTGCAATCGGTTAACTAACACTCTTAATAGTTAAAAGTGTAACAACAGTTAACCCCTCCCAAATATAGAATAATACAAGGAACATATTTCATTAATTTAAACCCCTTAATACATGGAGGGTTTATCAATACTCCGGTTTGATAACTAAACCCCTCACACTAAATTATTTTATAATTGATACAATAGACGAATACATATCAGACACGTTGAACAAACGGGAAATGAATATCTTTAGTTGTATCGCAAGTGGTGTGGAGCTTGACTGAGTATGTGGTGGGATAGCGTCTGGGCTTGACCCTTTCGTGATTCCCTATATATAAGCATACTTAATCAGGTGATACACTACTTGTACATATAACTAAGGTGAGGCCATTGGGTGGAACAGGTGAAACAAGTATTACAAGTAACAAGTATGACATTGTGGATGTGTGTATGATCAATGCAATGATTTCAATTACTAAACTTATGAGCTCACCAACCTAGTGTTGACTTTGTTTAAATGCATGTTTTCTCAGGTGACGAACAGGTGTAGTACCTATATGCAAGGACTAGCTAGGGGACTTTTAGAAGACCTAGCTTACTTTTGATTGCATACTTTTGAAATGACAAAACAGTGAATCACTTTTATATATCTTGTACATATCAAGATATAAACTCATTGATTCTTTTTTATTAGATTTACTTAGTTAAATTATGATGTACAATGTAATTTAACTTTGTAATTCTATTTCATGTCATGTTAGCATTTCTCAATTATATCTCATGTGCTATGTAAACAATCTGATCATTTGATTATCACTCAAGGATATCGCGCCCCGGGAACCTTCCGCCCGACGGGAAAACCCGATCCGTTCCCGCCAGCCCGGGGTGTGACAGATTGGTATCAGAGCCATGGTTATAGAGAAATATAGGTCATATTACTTAAACAGTTTGGCCTAGACTATAACCTAGGGACCTTCTGTGACAGTTGCAAACAAGAATTTACGTCATCAATGACGTGAGCACATTTGATCGTTCTAGAAATCCATGTTGATTTAATAATCTCAATTGTTACAGATTGATAGTAAACGAGAAATGATGAAAGTAGGCGAAAACCGTGCACAAAACGAAGTCCTGGATAGCCTGGAATGGAAAAATGAATAAAAATTTCTAAGTGTTGGTCGACTAGACCCATCGCGGTACGCGATGGAGGGATTGAGAATCCTCCGCGGTACGCGATGGTTGCAAGATATCTGAAATTTCCGAAAAGCTTCGCGATACGCGAAGCCCCTTTTGGCTTTTGGCCGCGGTACGCGACGGATGTGGCGGTGCAACAATCTGATCTACTTCATCAGATTTCCATGCAGAAGATATTTCTTCTTCTTCTTGCGTCTGTTCCACCACCAAACGAAGAAAACACACACTTTCACCATCTAAATTCATATCTGAAGTCCTCTGAACGTAAGGATCGCACCAGGGATCATCTATACAAGTTCTGATCGTAGTTTTAGCCGCAGATATCCGTCAGATTAGGTAATGATCCGTTTAAACTTTCTGGTTTGATTTTGATTGATTAGATCTTGATTTTGAACGTAATGACATAGTTAGGATTGTTGATTATTGCCTAGATGATGGCTAGGATTGATTATAAACAAAGAACAGGAAGTTTTAACGGTTAAATCCTTGTTTTGATCCGTTGTAATGCCCGGTTTGCATGAAACCATACCCATGATTATAATGGTTTAATCCATTTGATTATAACAATGTAGGTGATTAGTTGGGTTAATCCTTGAAATGCAAGGTTAAATCCAAGTGTTTCAAACTAATCACGATCACTAACATACTCATTGGAACGATTATCTGATGTTAATGATAACAGTCAGATTAGTATGTTAAACTTGGTTATTACACCTATTCTGATGCTACATTGTGATATTTCATGATAATTGGGTAATCAATAACAAGGATTGATCATTCCTAAGCCATTAAATTATCTAGAAACTGTTACAGTATCATAATCAACAACATTAACTATTTGGTTAATCCGAGATCATTCTGATTAATCCAAAGCGTCATCAACTTTGTGTTAGGAATCTAATGTAATGTAGGTTCCTACATTATCATACATTGTATGATATAACATCAAATTAATTATTTAAGCAATTAATATCGAGTTGATGATTTACTAAGCAATGTCTTTGACATTGAACGTTCAGGAAGATCTAATCAGTAAACTAGAACATAAACAATTCATTAAATATAACTAAATGCAGAATCATCTCTGTACTATCAGTTTGGTGATACTCTGCTACCTTTATACTATCAGGTGAGTTTCGTACAACCCCTTTTATTTTTAATCTTTTATAAACATCGGGGAAACTCTGTAACTTGTTGTCTGAACATATGGTATGCATCAATGATGTCTGTGTGATTTCATGTGATTTTGTGGGATTTGATGGGATTTGCCTGTAGACTGAACTCTATCATGGAACTGAAAGTCCTCATTTCTGAACTGTATCTAGTGAACCCATGTGTGGCCGAACAGAAAACATTGATAGTACTATTGGTTGACACCCCATTCGCTGGGAGGATTGCATCTCCCCTTGTGTGAATGTTTGTTATCTGTTTCCTGAACTTCTTAATGGTATGATAGACATTAAGATAATGAGGCACTAAGATATGTACCGACGGGTAATATCTTGAGACAGACTAGACGTCCGAAAGGAACTAGATACGGGTCCCATGGTTATCCGGAACTGAACTTTTGAGAACGTGCTTATCATATCATATTGTTTTAAAATTGAACTGTCGAACTCACCAGCTTTGTGCTGACGTTTCAAACTTAAATCTTTTTGCAGGGAGACAGTGACACTCGGTGAGGCAGCACTTCAAACACTAGTAATTAAATAAGTTAGTTGTGTAATAAACTTAGTTGTAAATTATGATACTGATTGTAATGACGGAACCCTGTATTGTATTTATTTTAAGTTAATCTGTGTGCTTATGATATCGGTTCAAGTAAGTCACCCCTCACCTCGGAGACATCACCACTATGTTTCCGCAACCGGTTCAGTGACGTCAGACCATACACGAGGTGACGAGGGGTGGGGGTGTGACAGGGTGGTATCAGAGCCACAGGTTATAGAGAATTAGGTTTACTTAGAGACCTAGACTATAACCATAGGCTCGTATAGTAACACAGAGAGAACCGAACATGTCTAACGAACAAAACTTGTTTTGAACTAAGCCAGAATAATCAGGCAGTACAAATTACAGTTTTGACTGGCCAGCACAACTGGAATTTGCAACACGTGTGCATTCTAGTTTACTTTAATTCAAGCATAACCTCAATAACTATAAAGACAAATAATTGTTCTGAGATAGGAGAAAGAATCATATCATGTTCATGTTTATGTTAAATGTTGATTTTTAATATTTATGTCATGATACTGATTAGAAATTTTGATTGAACAGCGATGGCCGATCCAGCCGAGCAGTATATTTATAAGAGGTTCCCTTATTTGAGGTTGGATGACACACCTAGCTCTAGTGCAGGATCAGATTCAGGTCCTAGTGAGGCATCATCGGCAGCCTCACAGGCGACCCCTGCCGGACCTCATACCCCGTCAGACCCCAGACCTGTTACTCCACCACCACCATCACCAGTACTACCACCAGCAGCCCCCATTCTACCTAGTCCACCCCATTCACCTTTAGTTCATATTTCTGCCGAGAGGAGACAGGACTCCTCTCTACGGAGAGTCCCTGAGTGGGACGGGTTGAGGCGGATGCGAGGCCAAGCTCGCAAGACGACGGGGCTACCCCCGAGACGTCAGATGGCTCCCCGAGATGAGCCACTGACTATACATGAGGTGGGAGAATCCTCCCATCAGGCAGAGTTGAGAGCACAGCTGCAGCAAGTTACTCGGAACTTGCAGGGGACACAGCAGAGTCTACAGCAGTGTCAGGCTACGATTGAGGATACACGTATGACCATATTAGAGATCCTCACTTCTCACTTGACCCTGATGGATCAAGTGAAGGCTTTGGACACCGATACTCGAGCGTGGAGGATCGCGATGGATGATAGATTGAGGATGACCTGGGTACAGATTATGCTTGCTGCATTTTGGCGGCAAGTGGCGTTGGTGACTGAGCGATGGATTTGGGTGAGAGAGAGCGACAGAGTTTTTGGCATGGTTCGGAGTGGCGAGTACCGAGACCAGGATGATGATCCTGGCAGTAGTCATGGCAATGGTGGCCATGATACTTTCTTTCTTATCATACTTTATGCGATGAGTATGTACAGAAGATCATTCTGGGATCTTCAGATCAGCAGTGGGTAGATGGAGGAGTTCTCTTTTCTGTTCTTTTCTTTCTTGGTTGTAGTGTCTTATGTTGTTTTGGTAGTCTATATAAAACAAATAATGATAGTAATGTAATAAAATAAGTGTTTTGTGTATCAATCTGTGTAATGTACTATTTGGGTGTTGTGTGAATTATATTTTCTAATAACCCTGTGTGAACTATAATTAATTCTTCTGTGTGAGAACATAACGGTATGCGAATGTACTAAAATGAGAACATGTTGAACTAAAATATATATTTCGCTGAAATACATTACGGGAGCAATACTGTATGCGAATATATCGGACTAAAATATATATTTCGCTGAAATACAGTACGGGAGCAATACTGTATGCGAATATATCGAACTAAAATATATATTTCGCTGAAATACAGTACGGGAGCAATACTGTATGCGAATATATATGTTACTAAAGTACAGTACGAGAGCCATACTGTACGAGAACATGTCTGAATTGTGAACAAATCTAATTGTGAACATGTCTGTAACTAAAGTACAGTACGAGAGCCATACTGTACGAGAACAAATCTAATTGTGAACATGTCTGTAACTAAAGTACAGTACGAGAGCCATACTGTACGAGAACAAATCTAATTGTGAACATGTCTGTAACTAAAGTACAGTACGAGAGCCATACTGTACGAGAACAAATCTAATGGTGAACATATCTATTGGTTGTATGAGAACTTAGTGTATGAACTGAGAACATATCAGAGAACTTGTGTGAGAACATGTCCTAGTCCTGTATGAATATATCTCTAAAAACATGTATTGCAATGCAAAGAGCTGGGTAAGACTCTAACATGTTTTTGGAAATAACGGGACTAAGTATAACTACGAACATTTGTGTGATCTGTGTGTAGTGCAAACATGTCTGGACTAAATTCATGTAGTTATACTGTACTTTTATAATCACATTTCAATATAAATTTTCAGTATAACTGAATATGATTGAAATTATGTGATAGAACATGTTATATCTTTAATGTTCTTAAACTGACCTGAATTTGTCTGCTTGTGAGCAGATTAATGGCTCCTAAAAGAGGTCGACCAGCTAAGAAAGCTGCTAAGAATATTACCAACCCTGAACCGAATCAAATTCCACCTCTGAATGATGAATCAAATCCGGATCCGCATGTTAATCCGGAAGCGAACGTGGTTCCACCTGGGAACTTGGAAACGAATACTACTCCACCAGTGAACCCTGGAGCAGGCATTGTTCCACCTGCTGGTACAAGCGGATCTGAAACAAATGAAGCTATGATAGCTCGAATTGTGTGTGAACAATTATCTGCTTGTGGTGTTCTGACACAGCAACACAATACTTCGGATTTTGGTGGGAACCATGTGGAACAAAACGTTACTGGTGGACATCCAGAAACCCATCAGACCACTGGTACAACTACAACTGTTCCTGATCCACCACGACAGGGATGTACTTATAAATATTTTGCTTCCTGTAACCCTCCTACTTTTACTGGCAAAGAAGGAGCGGCTGGTCTATTAAGATGGATCGAGGAGATGGAAACCAAACTCAAAATCAATCAGTGTTTGGAGGAGCATAAGGTGTCTTATGTTGCCTGTTCTTTGAAAGACTCAGCTTTGACCTGGTGGAATACCCAGGCCAAGACTTTGGGTTTAGCCACAGTTGATTCGATGGGCTGGAATGATTTCAAAACTCTGATTAGATCAGAGTACTGTCCCATCACTGAAATTCAAAAACTCCAGGAGGAATTCTGGAATCACTCGATGATCGGTGCTGATTGTCTTGCTTACACCGATCGTTTTCATGAACTCACTTGTTTACTTCCCGATATGTTTCCTACGGAAGCAGCTTTAATCGAGAAGTACATTAAGGGTTTGATTCCCCAGATCCGGGGAATGGTGACTGCTGCTGAACCTACAACCCTGAAACATACGATTCTTTTGACCACTAAGCTTACCAATGAGGCGGTAAGGAGTGGTACTCTGTCTTTGAAGCCTCAGACGGCTCATAGTCGTAGTGATGTCGGTACCTCGAATGTGTCAAAAGGTACCAAACGAAAGTGGTTTGGCAAAACCAAGGCGAAGGCTCCGGCTGAGATCACCCAGAGCAAGCCAACTGTGAAAAATTATGGTGCTACTATTCCCGAGAGGAAAGTTTATACTGGGCAGGCGCCCAAATGCAATAAGTGTCCACTCCATCACACGGGACCATGTCCTGTTTGTCTGAACTGTAACCGAGTTGGACATTATGCTAAATATTGCAACTTTCCTGCTCAACCACAAAATCAAGCACCACGACAAACCACTCAAACCAACCGGTCATGTTACAAATGTGGAAGCCCTGATCATCTCATACGAAACTGTCCGAACAATAACACCAATTCGGGAACTGAAGCTAGGGGGAGAGCTTTTCAGATTGGTGCGACCGAGGCGAGACATGATGCAAATATTGTTACTGGTACGTTTCTTCTTAATAATCTATACGCATCAGTTCTGTTTGACACAGGAGCAGATAAAAGTTTTATCTCTCCTGAATTTGCATCATTACTTTCATTATCTACGGTAGATCTAGAAACTCTTTATGTTATTGAACTTGCTAACGGCAAGTTGATCAAAACTAACAGTGTTATTCAAGGATTTTCCTTGAATTTGAATGATCATCTTTTCAAAATTGATTTACTTCCTATTGAGCTTGGGAGCTTTGATGTTGTTGTTGGTATGGACTGGCTTTCTGATAACCAAGAGGAAGTTGTGTGTCAAAACAAGGTGATCCGTATTCCATTAACTAACGGTAATACACTGGTAGTTCAAGGAGAACGAGCTGGTAGAAGACTTGGTATCATATCTTGTATGCGAGCTCAGAAATTCTTAAGGAAGGGCTGTTATGCTTTCCTGGCACATGTGACTGAGCACAATTCTTCACCCAAACAAATTACAGATATTCTAGTAGTCAAGGATTTTCCTGAAGTATTTCCTGAGGACATATCAGGATTACCCCCAGTGAGACAAGTTGAATTTCGGATTGACTTGATTCCAGGTGCAGCACCTGTTGCTAAAGCCCCTTATCGGCTTGCACCATCCGAAATGCAAGAACTTTCAGGTCAATTGCAAGAACTGTTAGACAAAGGTTTTATCAGACCTAGTTTTTCACCCTGGGGACCTTCTATGACAGTTGCAAACAAGAATTTACGTCATCAATGACGTGAGCACATTTGATCGTTCTAGAAATCCATGTTGATTTAATAATCTCAATTGTTACAGATTGATAGTAAACGAGAAATGATGAAAGTAGGCGAAAACCGTGCACAAAACGAAGTCCTGGATAGCCTGGAATCGAAAAATGAAGAAAAATTTCTAAGTGTTGGTCGACTAGACCCATCGCGGTACGCGATGGAGGGATTGAGAATCCTCCGCGGTACGCGATGGTTGCAAGATATCTGAAATTTCCGAAAAGCTTCGCGGTACGGGAAGCCCCTTTTGGCTTTTGGCCGCGGTACGCGACGGATGTGGCGGTGCAACAATCTGATCTACTTCATCAGATTTCCATGCAGAAGATATTTCTTCTTCTTCTTGCGTCTGTTCCACCACCAAACGAAGAAAACACACACTTTCACCATCTAAATTCATATCTGAAGTCCTCTGAACGTAAGGATCGCACCAGGGATCATCTATACAAGTTCTGATCGTAGTTTTAGCCGCAGATATCCGTCAGATTAGGTAATGATCCGTTTAAACTTTCTGGTTTGATTTTGATTGATTAGATCTTGATTTTGAACGTAATGACATAGTTAGGATTGTTGATTATTGCCTAGATGATGGCTAGGATTGATTATAAACAAAGAACAGGAAGTTTTAACGGTTAAATCCTTGTTTTGATCCGTTGTAATGCCCGGTTTGCATGAAACCATACCCATGATTATAATGGTTTAATCCATTTGATTATAACAATGTAGGTGATTAGTTGGGTTAATCCTTGAAATGCAAGGTTAAATCCAAGTGTTTCAAACTAATCACGATCACTAACATACTCATTGGAACGATTATCTGATGTTAATGATAACAGTCAGATTAGTATGTTAAAATTGGTTATTACACCTATTATGATGCTACATTGTGATATTTCATGATAATTGGGTAATCAATAACAAGGATTGATCATTCCTAAGCCATTAAATTATCTAGAAACTGTTACAGTATCATAATCAACAACATTAACTATTTGGTTAATCCGAGATCATTCTGATTAATCCAAAGCGTCATCAACTTTGTGTTAGGAATCTAATGTAATGTAGGTTCCTACATTATCATACATTGTATGATATAACATCAAATTAATTATTTAAGCAATTAATATCGAGTTGATGATTTACTAAGCAATGTCTTTGACATTGAACGTTCAGGAAGATCTAATCAGTAAACTAGAACATAAACAATTCATTAAATATAACTAAATGCAGAATCATCTCTGTACTATCAGTTTGGTGATACTCTGCTACCTTTATACTATCAGGTGAGTTTCGTACAACCCCTTTTATTTTTAATCTTTTATAAACATCGGGGAAACTCTGTAACTTGTTGTCTGAACATATGGTATGCATCAATGATGTCTGTGTGATTTCATGTGATTTTGTGGGATTTGATGGGATTTGCCTGTAGACTGAACTCTATCATGGAACTGAAAGTCCTCATTTCTGAACTGTATCTAGTGAACCCATGTGTGGCCGAACAGAAAACATTGATAGTACTATTGGTTGACACCCCATTCGCTGGGAGGATTGCATCTCCCCTTGTGTGAATGTTTGTTATCTGTTTCCTGAACTTCTTAATGGTATGATAGACATTAAGATAATGAGGCACTAAGATATGTACCGACGGGTAATATCTTGAGACAGACTAGACGTCCGAAAGGAACTAGATACGGGTCCCATGGTTATCCGGAACTGAACTTTTGAGAACGTGCTTATCATATCATATTGTTTTAAAATTGAACTGTCGAACTCACCAGCTTTGTGCTGACGTTTCAAACTTAAATCTTTTTGCAGGGAGACAGTGACACTCGGTGAGGCAGCACTTCAAACACTAGTAATTAAATAAGTTAGTTGTGTAATAAACTTAGTTGTAAATTATGATACTGATTGTAATGACGGAACCCTGTATTGTATTTATTTTAAGTTAATCTGTGTGCTTATGATATCGGTTCAAGTAAGTCACCCCTCACCTCGGAGACATCACCACTATGCTTCCGCAACCGGTTCAGTGACGTCAGACCATACACGAGGTGACGAGGGGTGGGGGTGTGACACCTTCATGTAGAAAACACAGGACATTGAAATTATTTGCATCCGTTACATTGCTTGAACATGAGTACTAACCGATGATTTTTCGGTTAGGATTGACATGTCACAGGGACAACCACCATCACCACCTCATTCCCCTCTACCCGAAGTGAAACCAGCGACTGCTGCACTGGCAACCTTGATTACTGAGCAATTGGTTGCAATCATTCCTGAGATCATCAATAGGATCAGGAGCAGCGAAGAGTATGCCAGGGGTTTTCCGCCTGTCACCACCAAAGGGAAGGAACCTGTGGAAGGTGACACCAGTAAGAAACCCGAACATCGTCCTGCTAAAAAGCAAAAGGAATCCGTTAACTACACGGAAGCTATTCCTATTAGTCAAGTGATGCCAGATCCAGTCCGAGTTAGTGGACACCACAAGGGACAAACCCCACATTGTTTAGCATGTAACTGTTATCACAGGGCTGAACTACCTTGTGTACAATGTACACGTTGTGGGAAGGCGGGACATTGGATGCAGCAATGCAAAACACCAATAGCCCCAATTCCTCACCAGTATGTTGGCATTCTTCCCTTATGCACTAAATGTGGTTTTCACCACAAAGAAGACATGCTATGTAAACGCTGTGAGAAATGTGGAAGGACAGGACACTGGGCTTTTCATTGCAAAACATCAATGAAATCAAATCTTCGTCAATACACTGGTCACCACCCCAAGGGTAACAAGTGTGGATTTCATCATGCTGGAGAAAATCCATGTAGTCTTTGTTTGAACTGTGGAAAGAAGGGACACTCGATTTGGAGGTGCCGAAGCCTTCGAACACAGAATCAGAATCAGAAGGCAAGTGCCTCTACCTCTTCTCAACACAACCACCACTGCTACATTTGCGGAATACTTGGACATTTCGCAAGAGACTGCCCTATGAGGAAGTTCCCAACCACTTCAACAGTTTTAACCACAGCAACCACCATAGAGGAACTACTCGCCCTACCAGCACCAGATGCACACACGGAGTCGGATGACTTCGAAGGTATGTCATCTTTAACCATGCGTAATTGAATTATGTATAATATTAAAATTTTATATGCTATATGTAAGTAGTAAGATAATTAAGGAAGAACTGTAGATTAATTAGGTGCCAATTAGATAATAGAAACTTGTATAATAAATATCTACGCTAAAATGGAGAGCGACCAAACCTTGGAAGACTCATAGAGATCAAGTGAGATGTCATGACGGAGTAATATTGCACGTTAAGGCAATCAGTACTCAAAATGTACCAGTGGTGAAAGACTACACGGACGTGTTTCCGGATGATTTACCGGGACTGTCACCCGAGAGAGAGGTGCAGTCTCGGATCGTTTTGGTTCCGGGGGAAACTTCTGCCGCTAAGTCTCCCTACAGACTAGCACCATCGGAGAGGCAAGAGTTGTCCAATCAATTGCAAGAACTTCTCGATAAAGGATTCATCCGCCCGAGCTTTTCACCGTGGAGAGCTCATGTTCTTTTTGTTAAAAAGAAGGATGGAACTTTCAGGATGTGCATCGATTATCGAGAACTCAACAAACTCACCATCAAGAACCGGTACCCGTTACCGAGGATTGATGATTTGTTTGATCAGTTACAGGGAGCACAATTCTTTTCCAAGATAGACCTGCGTTCGGGTTATCATTAGCTCCGGATCCAAGAAGAAGACATACCAAAGATGGCCTTTCGTACTCGATATGGTCATTATGAATTCATGGAAATGCCATTCGGATTGACGAACGCACCGGCTGTGTTCATAGACTTAATGAACCGGGTGTGCAAACCGTATTTAGATCAGTTTGTTATCGTTTTCATAGACGATATACTGATTTATTCAAAGAATGAGAATGAACACGAGCAACACCTCAAGACAGTTTTGGAGCTTCTGAAAGAAGAACGACTCTATGCCAAATTCTCTAAGTGTGAATTTTGGCTAAGAGAAGTTCAGTTTTTGGGTCACGTGATTAACAGTGATGGCATTCACGTGGATCCTGCCAAGATAGAAGCAATCAAGAACTAGGATGTGCCTACAACACCGACAGAGATCAGATCATTTTTGGGGTTGGCAGGTTATTACAGGAGATTCATTTCGAATTTCTCTAAGATAGCCTTGCCTCTCACCAAGCTCACACAGAAGTCTGAACCTTTTGTGTGGACTCAAAAACAAGAAGAGGCATTCCAGACATTGAAACAAAGATTGTGCAATGCTCCAATCTTAACACTCCCAGAAGGCAATGATGACTTTGTAGTTTATTGTGATGCTTCCCATCAGGGACTCGGATGTGTTTTGATGCAACGAGACAAAGTCATTGCTTATGCCTCACGACAATTGAAGATACACGAGAAAAATTACACGACACACGATCTTGAACTGGGAGCTGTTGTCTTTGCATTAAAAATTTGGAGACACTACCTGTATGGTACCAAGTGCACTATCTTCACAGATCACAAGAGTCTACAACACATATTTGATCAGAAGGAGCTTAACATGAGACAGAGACGTTGGGTTGAGCTCCTGAACGATTACGATTGTGTGATCAAATACCATCCGGGCAAGGCAAATGTTGTTGCAAATGCTTTGAGCCGAAAGGAAAGAGTCAAACCCTTACGCGTTCGCGCAATGGGAATGACTGTGCAAACAAGTCTGAGAGACCACATTGTACAAGCACAACAAGAGGCAGTACAAGAGACAATTTGAAACGCGAACTTGATTGTGGAGCCAAGAAACATTTCAAGACAAAACAAGATGGAGTTATCTATTATCTGGATCGTGTCTGGATTCCAGCAGTTGATGAACTTCGGACACTCATACTTGACGAGGCACACAAGACACGCTACTCAGTTCATCCTGGTGCCGATAAGATGTACCAAGATCTTAGGTCATTTTATTGGTGGCCGGGTATGAAGAAAGACATTGCCACTTATGTTGGCAAATGTATTACATGTGCCAAGGTCAAAGCAGAACACCAGAAACCTTTGGGTTTGCTGGAACAACCAGAGATTCCACAATGGAAGTGGGAACAAATAGCTATGGACTTCATTACCAAGCTGCCCCGTACTTCCAGCGGATATGATTCTATTTGGGTCATCATTGATCGATTGACCAAGTCCGCACACTTCTTGCCGATCAGAGAAACGTACAAGATGGAGAAATTAGCAAGGTTATACATTGATGAAATAGTAGTGAGGCACGGAGTGCCATTGTCTATTATTTCAGACCGGGATAATCGATTTACTTCGCGGTTCTGGCAATCCTTGCAACAATCCTTAGGGACAAGTGTTACCTTGAGCACTGCTTATCATCCACAAACGGATGGACAAAGCGAGCGCACCATTCAAACCCTAGAGGATATGTTGAGAACCTGCATCCTATACTTCGGTGGAAGTTGGGACACACATTTGCCACTTATTGAGTTCTCCTACAACAATAGCTACCACAACAGTATTGGATGTGCTCCGTTTGAAGCACTCTATGGTAGAAAATGTCGGTCTCCAATTTGTTGGACCGAAGTGGGAGACAACAGAATAACTGGGCCTGAACTTGTTCAGGAAACTACTGATAAGATAGCCCAGATACAACAGAGATTACAAGCAACACGTAGCCGCCAAAAGAGTTACGCAGACAAACGGCGCAAGCCTTTGGAATTTGATGTGGGTGACCGAGTCATGTTGAAAGTGTCCCCATGAAAGGCGTAGTTCGGTTTGGGGCTAAAGGCAAGCTAGCACCTCGGTATGTCGGATCGTTTGAGATTACTCAACGTATAGGTCCTGTGGCATACAGACTCAGACTCCCTGATGAACTCAGCGGAGTACACAATGTTTTTCATGTATCAAACCTCAAGAGGTGTCTAGCAGACGAATCATTGATCATATCATTGGAATAGATACAAATAGATGAGCAATTACACTTCATTGAAAAACCTGTAGAGATTATGGAACGTGAAGTCAAGAGACTGAAACGAAGCCGTATCCCTATTGTAAAGGTTCGATGGAACTCCAAGCGTGGACCAGAATTTACTTGGGAACGCGAGGACAACATGAAAGCAAAGTATCCCCATCTGTTCGAGAATTAGAGCCCGACTTTGATGTTTAAATTTCGGGACGAAATTTATTTAACAAGGGGAGACTGTAACAACAAGTGCCAGATCGTCCGGCAAGTCCGTATGGTATGCGTACTTTCACTTTATACTATGTGTAAATACAGGTACCTGAACAGTTATCGTATTATCAGAATTCAAAATACAATACATAGTTGTACGTATTTTTGTGTAAACTTAAATACAGTAAGTACAACATACATTTGAAACAATAGTTGTGTGTATTTAAGTGAAAACTTAAGTACAGTTAACACAACGAATCACGGGAAACAACAGTGTACAAGTAAACAACGAAAACATATCGGTTGCGATCTGATGTCCACAGATGACAGGAATCAGATGGCCGACGAATCAGTACAAGAGCAATGTGAAAACTGGATGTTTAGTTGAGTCCGACAGTGAGGAAACACAATTCAAACACAAATGCAGTATTATGTCAGAATAACGAACTGACAGTGTGTTTGCGTGGGTGACGATTCACACAAACATATCTGTGAGTTCAGAGTTCTGAAATAATGACTGAAAAGTAGAAAACAAAAGTCGGAAAGCAAAACCCTCGTCGTGTTCGTTCGGGTGACGATTCGAACGAATACGCGCGAAGGTGACGCGATTCGACGAATCGAAAACGAAATACGACACGAACGATAATAATTTAAGAAAATAAAACATTTTAATGTTTTACAATTTTGAAACTCATCAAAATAATTTAAATAGCCTTCTTTTGTTTGTTCTATTTAAAATACGCGCGTTACGTTCCGGAAACGAAACGAAAACGCGAACCGAGCAACAAAAACGAACCCGAACACCCGCGGGGTATAAATACCCTTAAATGAGTCCATTTTATTCAATTTCACTTCATCTTCCCCACCCAAAAACCCTATTCCCGGTTTCAAGATCCACCACCATTTCTTCACCTTCTCTCTTCCATATCTCCCTCATTTCTTCACCAAATCCTTCCATCTTTCGACCTACACGAAGCTCTTATCACCCTCTACATGAAAGTACAACCGATCTAGAGATATACCCACTGAAATTAGAGGTATGAAGCAACAAAAAGTCCGAAAATTAGGGTTTCACTCGCTTTGGTCGACCACTGTTTCTAACCTGGTTCTACACCTTCTTCTTCGAACCATACACCCTTGAACACCAACTCTAACATGCGCCACCACCAGAACCACCATCAAGCCTTTAAATGGGGGGGAAACGATTGGGGCCAGGCGCTGCTACGGCCGAAGGAAGCTGGCGAATGAGCCATGGCCGAATGACAGCTCACCTTCGACCTCCCTCTTTCGCCGGCTACCCTCATTCGATCACCCCTTTCGCCCAGCTTCATTCGACCGGATTCCATCACCATTCGACTGATGCCATTCGACCATTTCATTCGCCACCACCTCTGGTTCGGCCATTCATTCGATGGTGGTTCGGATACCTTCATTCGACAAAAGCAGTCACCAGTCGCCACCCACAACCACCTTGCTTCGGCCATCTCCCCTCCGGTCACCCTTCATACGGCCAAGAACTTGGCTCATTCGGCCAAGTGAGGTCGACTGGCTCAAGACCTTCTAATGAGGCCCACTCAGGCCCAGTAACATCATACAACATACTAGTCTGGCCCAAAGCCCACTAGTTCGGCCCAAGGCCCACTGGGTCGGCCTAAGGTTACTGTTTCGGCCCAAGCACTGATGCAGCCCAAGAATTGATTCAACCCCTTTTGATCAAGCCCAAACTCATATAATGGGCCTACGACCACCATTCGGCCCAATGTGGCCCACATCCGTTAATGAGGTCCATCTCATTTCCGTTTGGCCAACAGTAGATCCAACGTAACAGTGGCCTAACACACTATTATAACATCTACAATCCTTTCAGTTCAATAGTGGGCCCACATGTATAGACGGCCCAAATACAATTCTTTGGCCCAACAGATTTTCCTTAGCCCAGATTCGATACAATTGGGTTAAGGACCACTAATGTGGCCAACTACACTTGTACAACCGTCTGTTAGGCCCAATATAACATGATCCGACCCAAACACATACCATGGACCATTGACTATCTAAATTCGGCCCAATTGATTTTCGGTTCACATTATTAATGGTATAACTTAACATATTAAGGCGATAAGGATGCAATTAATTAGATACTAATTATATTACTACAACGGTTATGGGTGTTTATGTTAGTGAGACTACACAAAGGTTAAAACTCTACTTTTGATGAAAAATGGGTTCTAAATCATGAACATAAACTATCTTTATGATTTGGGGTTGGTTTATAAAGGTCCTATCAACACAAACAATGAGCACATCATGATCAAGTCTGGGAATTTAAGAGTGAGTCAAATTCAAACATATAACATAAAGACATAATGTATTAGCAATCTATAACAATAGAACCGGAGGGCCGAATGACGACCAACACCACTAAGTGTTAGCCAAATTTTATGACTAACACATACACGCACACAAACCACTACAACTTATACTAATAAGTTACAAATATCGTGAAATCAATACAGGATCGTAAAAACAACATCAAGTACAATCAAGAGTGCGGACATTTCTGGTTTAGACTTAGTCAACTCCAACAACCACAAGGTGAGTTCATATGCCCCTTTTCTTAAATATTTACTGATTTTAACTCTCGGGGCTGAGAAACATGCTTTACTTTTACTTACTTAAAAGTTTTGCTTACTTATTGTTAATACTTTGATTAAATGATATTAAATTGATTATTATCATATATCATTGTATGCATGCTTGTATGATTACATGATGACATAGAAAATAAGATGATTATGATATTATAATATCATAACTCATCAATACAATAAAATGACATAGTTGTATGAGTATCTCTTAAAACACTTAGTTATTCTTACAAGACATAAAATAGAAACAATTACAAGGAACATGATGACATGATTACAAGAACACACATAAGAATTATATGAAGATAACACATCTTCATTACATCATTCGAGACAAGAATTAAGTAAGTGTAATACGACTAGTTCTTATAACACTTAGCTTTTCAATTCAACACACATTACAAGAGAACAAGGAACAAAGAATGATAATCATGATAATGTAACTTCATGATAACAACATCATTCACGCAAAGGATTAACATAATGTAATAAGACAAGTTCTTATTTAACTTTGTTAATACCAAGGAGAACATATGACAACGAGTACAAGAATACAAGTGAATACAATTACAATTAGTTACTATTGACCCGTTGCATTATATCACTTCAATCATGTGCCAAATTGTACAAGTAGATCATGTAAGCCCCTTTAATTCGCTGACCAGTTATTTTGACGTGACTAAACCGACGATAGCATAGTGGTACCATAGGTTTGACAAACCTCTAGCTTGTAGGGCTAGTATGTTGATCGTATTGATTTATTTGGCCGGTAACGTATGACCGGTGACAGGGCTACCTCAAGTCAGGTTCTGGTAAGCGACAAATGGTGATATTAATCTGCAGTGATAAGTAATTAATCCAGCGGAAATCCTATTGACTAGTAGGTTGAGAAAGTGATCTACTCTCATGTTCACTGCTAATAATAGATTTCGTTGAGGACGCGGTACATACAAAGTGGTAGAGGTAAATCGGATGCATTGTACTCTGATTATGTGAGGATTACGATGGATTCCTTTTAGGCTCTATGCACTATGGTTCAAGAACAAGTTGCAATCGGTTAACTAACACTCTTAATAGTTAAAAGTGTAACAACAGTTAACCCCTCCCAAATATAGAATAATACAAGGAACATATTTCATTAATTTAAACCCCTTAATACATGGAGGGTTTATCAATACTCCGGTTTGATAACTAAACCCCTCACACTAAATTATTCTATAATTGATACAATAGACGAATACATATCAGACACGTTGAACAAACGGGAAATGAATATCTTTAGTTGTATCGCAAGTGGTGTGGAGCTTGACTGAGTATGTGGTGGGATAGCGTCTGGGCTTGACCCTTTCGTGATTCCCTATATATAAGCATACTTAATCAGGTGATACACTACTTGTACATATAACTAAGGTAAGGCCATTGGGTGGAACAGGTGAAACAAGTATTACAAGTAACAAGTATGACATTGTGGATGTGTGTATGATCAATGCAATGATTTCAATTACTAAACTTATGAACTCACCAACCTAGTGTTGACTTTGTTTAAATGCATGTTTTCTCAGGTGACGAACAGGTGTAGTACCTATATGCAAGGACTAGTTAGGGGACTTTTAGAAGACCTAGCTTACTTTTGATTGCATACTTTTGAAATGACAAAACAGTGAATCACTTTTATATATCTTGTACAGATCAAGATATAAACTCATTGATTCTTTTTGATTAGATTTACTTAGTTAAATTATGATGTACAATGTAATTTAACTTTGTAATTCTATTTCATGTCATGTTAGCATTTCTCAATTATATCTCATGTGCTATGTAAACAATCTGATCATTTGATTATCACTCAAGGATATCGCGCCCCGGGAACCTTCCGCCCGACGAGAAAACCCGATCCGTTCCCGCCGGCCCGGGGTGTGACAAAATGGTTGTCCGATCGAATGAAAGTCTAGCCCTAGCCGAATGGGTCTGTCTTGGCCGAATGGCTAGCCTAGGCCGGTGTACATGATGTAGCCGAATGAGTGCCTCTCTAATGAAGACAGGCGAATGGTGATGGCCGCATGGGAGGGTCGAATAGCACCTGGTGGGCCGACTGTGGTATTACCGAATAGGAATGGCTGGCGAAGGACCAGTGGCCGAATGGGTCCTGCTTCGGCCGAATGGAGCCATACTCGAAGTGAGCAGCCCCTTGACCATCGAATGGAAGCCGAGAGAAGGAAGTCTCCCATTCGCCCCCCTCTCCTTCGGTCGCTCTTCCCTTCGGCCCTAGGCCATTCGGCAGAGCTGTGGGGCGCTTCAGCCAGCCGCCGCCCAGGTGGTGTCCAGGCTCGTGGTGGTTTAGATGGTGAAGTTCCATGATGGTGATCAGTAGGGATGTGTTTTCTAGGGGTTTAAGACTCAAAGGATAAGATGTAGCACCGATTAGGGTTTGGTTGTGCAAGATGGCCGAAAACCCTAATTTTCGAGTTGTTCACAGTCTCATACCTCGGTTTCAGATAGTTTTGGCTCTAGATCGGTTGTACTTTCGTGTAGTAGAGGTCAGGAGCTTCGATTTGGTCCAAAGATGGAAGGATTTGGTTTAGTATTGAGGGAGATATGAAAGTTTGAAGATTAGAAATGGTGGTGGAGACTCAAACCGGGATTAGGGTTTGGAGTGGGGAAAAAGAAGAGAGAATGAGGGGAATGCCCTCATTTAGGGTATTTATACCCCGAGGGTGTTCAGGTTCGTTTTTGTTGCTTGGTTCGCGGTTTCGTTGCGTTTCCGGATCGTTGCGCACGCAGTTACTTATTTTAAATAAAAATTAGTTTTAGTTTACGTTTCCAAGCCTGTGATTCCAAATAAATCTTTAAAATTTATTTGTCTTAAATTATTTATCGAAACCAATTATTTTAAATGTTTTGTTAACTCGAGTCGCCATTTCGCGTATTTTACGCGTTTTAATTAAAATAGTTTCCGTTTAATTTATTTCTGATGAGTTTCAAAATTGTAAAACAGAAAATACTATATTTTCTTAAATTTATTATCGTTCGGGTCATTTTCGTTTTCGTTTCGTCAGAACGCGACACTTACGCGCGTTTTCGTACAGAGCGCTAACAGTACAAACACGATCGTACATTTCACTTTCTGATTTTGTTTTCTACTTTTCAGTCATCATTTCAGATCGTTAAACCTTCAGATTTATTCGTACAGATCGTCACCTATACGAATAGTTCGTCGGTTTAGCATTCTGTAACAACAACTGTTATGGTTTTGTTCTGTTTATCCTCACATACGTTTATACATAATAGCATCAAATCAAGCATTCGTGTACCTATTTAGTGTTTTCTGATGTGTTTTTGATTGTTAAACCATGAGGTTTAAATCAGATTTCAGAACAACTGCGTAATAGTTTCGTGTCAGGCATTATGTGTCAATAGCATAAACATAGTTTCACGTAAGGTGTACCTGAGTTACTGTGCCAGTTACTGTACATATTACTGTTCCGGTAACGTTTTCGGCGTAGATGTTACAGTCTCCCCTTGTTAAAGAAATTTCGTCCCGAAATTTAAAAGTTATTATCGGTAACAACTTTCTTTATAACAAGTGGAAAAACTTGTTTGGTGTGACTTCCCTACTTTCCCAAAGGAACTTTGGGTTTAGTTTGGATTGCTTGTGTATGGCCTCAAAGTTTTGCTAGTCGTATTGCTCATAATTGTCTTACTGTTACGGCTTGCTAAATCTCTGCATGACTCTAACACCTTATTGTTCAAAACTAACTGATGCTATGAGCATCAATCGTTACACAATCTTAATGTTAGCCATGGTTTCCTGCGTAAGTTATGTGCATTAACGAAGGATTCTTTCATTGTTTCTATCACAATAAAAGAATTCCTAAGTTCCTTGGAATACTTATGTGATTATACTAATAGGAACAAGATAAATTTCTTATTCATACTAGTATCATAATAAAATGAAGCCTTATGAGTAAAGGAGTACTACATACCAGTACCCGTTTCCGGGTCTTGGTGTGCTGCAGTGGCTCCAATCATAATGCCCTCCCATGAGGGGCTTGAACTCCTGGTTGTACTCTTTTCGGGCAGTCCCTAGAGAAATGACTTAATTCTCCACAGTTATAGCATCCCTGATTGTTGTTGTTATGATTGCCAAGATTTTGTGGTGGATGAATTGCTACCGCAGCATTGTTTGCAGCTTGTGTGGCTGGAGCGCAGCACTGTTGAGTCCGGTGACCTAGTCAGCCACAGTTGTTGCATTTCCTGCATTGCACCATAGCCGGATGATGAAATTTGCATTGTGCTCACTGAGGATCCATTCCCACATAGTTTTTAGGCGCGGGCTGAGCAGGTGCTGGAATAACTTGTCGCTGAGGGGTGGCCATCACATAATTTTCGACGACCTTTTGCTTTTTCTCCTGATGGTGTTCGGCATTGTTAGTTGGTTCTTCATTAGCTCTTGGTGCTATTTTATAGGTTTCAATAGTTAATGCAACAATATTAAAGATCTAACAAACATTAACTCATATTAAATCAAACATTCATTACATTGTTTACAAAACCAAAATACAATAATTGAATAAGTCTATATTGTTTAAATTTAAAACTAGGTCTACTAGCATAAACATATCCTATGTCTTCGCCATTGCATCCATTAACCTGTTACACATGCAAAATAAAGATTTTGTCAACTATTTGCATAGTTGGTGAGTAACTCATTATGAAAAACTGATGCAATTCAATTAGACTACAAAGTTTAAACTCTAGCATGCATATCCTACTAGTTTGCAATTAAGTTTATAGAATATCTCATCTCCAAACTCGTATTAATACTTAGCTAAAAATCTTAGTATATCTACAAGTCTGCAATAGTTTATATCGTCTCCAAACTCGTTCAATACAAAGCACAAAGCTAAGTATAATCACAAGTCTGCCCATGATTGTACTTTTCACCCTTTTATCACATTTGACCTAAGTCAAAGCGAAGGCGGTATCTAACACACCTTAGGCTACTCGGTATCGAATAACATAGAATAACATAGCATCACAAAGCAAATAGAATCACATAGCACGAATTCAAACTAAATAGACTAAAAGCATTGCATATATAGAATTTGACTCTAGAATACTTAGTTTTTGAATACTGGCATATGTAACATCCCAAAAGTACAAAATGTAAAAAGGGAGTGTAGAATTACTCATATTAATGGTGCTCGAGAAAACTAGTATAATGAAGAAGAATGAAGATCAAATGTTGTATCAAACTGGATGCCCTGATGATTGAACGTGTGTGGCCAGACAACAGCTCAAAGGAACAAGTATGCCGATCCGAATACAAACGCAACCTAGTCAAACGAACGCAACGAGGAAGAGTAAACATTATGCTAGACATAACTAAATGAACGGACGTCATAGGCCGGACTCGTTGGCCTAACGAGCCTCTACAAGCCTACACAAACTCTAAAGGCCGCCTAAATAAGGCAACCTAAACGAGCCTAATGACTACTACTAATAACCTAAGCTCAACTACTTAGACTAGGAAAAAAATAAATAAATAAATAAATAAATGAACAATGAAAAGAGGAAAAAGAGAAAGAAAATTACCTCAAAGAAACTTTACAGACGAGAAGATCTCGAAGCGCAGCACCTCCTCGCCAAGAGCATAAAAAAACTACTACGCTCAACATCCCAATGGATGTTGAACTTGTAGAACCACCAAAATTAGGTTATTCTACTTGTTTATACTCAACTAGGAGTTGCAAAGCTATTAGGGACCAAACAAGGATATTTATAGGTGTTTCAAGGGGAAAAATATTAGTTTCCTGGGCGATGTGGGATGATTTTCATAGAAAATTCGCGTCTTTCAATCGTCAACAAACATCGAACTTGTTTTCGCGATTCCCGCTTCGTTATAACTCCGTTTTGCGCACGGTTTTCGCTCACGTTCATCGTTTTCAGAGTACTATCATATGGAAGAGAGAAATCCAACATTCATGGTGTCGAGAATTGGGTTTAAAATTTGGATATTCACGTGAGTCAAGGGTTACGATCTCAAACTTTTGTTTTTGATTCTTGCTTTGTTTGGGCTCGGTTTTAGGCACCGTTTGAACATAGTTTCTCCTTAGTATACTAGTATATCTAGAAGACTTGGGTGGTCCAAAATGTTAGTTTGAGGATGGGGAAATGTTGGCTAAATAGTCACCCGAAAGTTACCTTATGTCAAAACTACGAATACACCTATACAAAGGATGTTATAAATTGTTTTTTATTATGTACGAGTATAATTATAATAAAATAGAAAATTGAAAACCATAGGGATTACAATCAATAACTAAGATTGATTATTCCTAGACCAGAAATAATTGGGAAACTGTTCCGGTGATATAATCAACAACAATACCTATTTGGTTAATCTGAGAATATTCTGATTAATCCAATGAGTAATAAACTCCTTAATAGGAACCTAAATCATTACAGGTTCCCAGTTTATCACACTTTCTGTCATAACCAGTTAAGGAAGCGGATTAAAGATTAAGATCAGTTTGATGACTCGAGTTACAATGTCCTTGACATTGAACATTAAGGACAATTCTAATAAGCAAATTAAACATAAATAACTTATAAAACTATAAATTAATGCAGAACTGAAACCCAAGAATCATAACACAAGTCTGCGCACTAACTATTGATTTCAACACTTAAGTGAGTTTCGTACAACCCCTTTTCTTTTTAATGTTTACAAACATCAGAGAATTATTATGAAATCTTTCTTAAACATATTATATGCTTCACTGTTATCTGTGTAATTTCATGTGATTTCATGTGTATATTTCTATCACAATATCAAAAAGTCCTCGTAAATCAAACAGTATCTAGTGAACCGAACATGGAACAATCAGAGTACTATCGGCTGACAACCAATTTGCTGGGAGGATTGCATCTCCCCTTGTGTGAATGTTTGTCACATGTTTCCAATTTCAGCAGAATGCACGTGATAGACATTAAGAATGAAGCACGTGGATATTTACCGACGGGTAATATCTTATCAGATGATTCAGTACGAAAGAAACTAGATATGGGTCCCATGGTTATCTTTCTCAATGTGTATCAATGACTGTATTATCATATCATATGGTATTGGATCATTTATTACGAACTCACCAGCTTTATGCTGACTTTTCAAACTTACAAACTTTTGCAGGTAGACAGTGACGATATGTGAGAAAATTCACAATCGCGCACTTGTATATAAGTAATTCATAATGTTTAGTATATTTTAAGTTGTGAACAGTAACTTGTGGCTTGTAATATATTCTTTATAAATTAATCTTGTGTGTTGTGATACCGTTTCAACTTTTAAGTAAAGTTGCACCCCATCTCTGAAACATCACAACTATGCTTCCGCAACTTTCCAAGAATGAACAGTGACATCATCATCAGATGACGAGAGGTGGGGTGTGACAAATTAAACCGTCAGCAGGATCGATGAACACCCATAATTTAAAGAGCATTAAAGTAACTTCCTATATTATACTTTAAAGGAAATTACTTTTGTGTCTCTTAAATAATGTCTCTATAAATGGTTCTTTTTAGTTCTCTCAAAATTTTGTATATCCGATATCCGATATGATCTGAATAAAAAAACGGATCTTCGATCCATATCTATCCAAATATCCGAATCTCTAATTCGGATCAGTTTTTTCGTGTTTCAGATACGATGCGGATTTTTCCTTATTTCGAATTTTATGAACACCCCTACATGGTATCAAGAGTTCATATGAAGTAGCTTATCCGTTTGAGACACAATTAGGTTAACCGGCCGGATCTAAAGTATTTTAAATAAATGATTTAATTATATTTACGATCTTGACCGGTTGAGTAAACCAAACGACATTTAATTAATCAATTATTTCTTAAAATGTTATTCACAATATATTTAAAAATTTTATAATATATAGTTTTTAAACAAGAAAATGAAGGTTGGGCCCTTCATATTTTAGGTCAAGAAACTTTGGAGAGGGCCTTAGTTTCCAAAACTGACAAATCAGAATTGTCTACTTGTAAATTGTAATCCCACTGGCCACTACTCCTTGGACTTTTTAGTTCAATTACAATGATTTGATGTAACCTTAGCCACCTTAATATCTCAATTTTATAAAATTAATTACGTAGAATGCACGTTTTGCAACACATTCGACCCGTTAAAAGACCTTTCGGGTGATCATAATATAACCATAACGGCAAAAAAACCGATAGCCGTCCTGAACCATAACCGATTTTAATCGAAAACAACTTTAACCGACGGTTATGGTTAAACGAAGCTATTAACCGAACCATTCGGTTATGGTTATGGTTAAGGCAAGTCAATAACTGACTTTAACCAAACTTATATATATTTTTTTAATATTTATATATTTGTGTGTTTTTTAAGAAGGTATAACGCAAGTCAAGTATAGAAAGTAAATCATTATTTTTTATTATATGAAAATATTATGGATCATATGTGAGATTAAATATATTATAAAATAAATTAGAGTTTACATTGTTTTACGTTTTGTTCACAACAATTCCATTATTAACCGAATTTAACCGAAACCGAAGCGTAACCAGTGGTTAAATATATTAGAAAATATATTAGAGTTTACATGGTTTTACTTTTTATTCACACATTCTCAACTATTACAAAGTTTTTACAAGCTTCACTTAGATTTTCATCATTAATATATCTATAATTTACAAGAATAATTACAAGTTTTGCTTAGTTTCTCAACAATTCCATTAATAACCGAATTTAACCGAAATCGAACCGTAACCAGTGGTTAACCGATCAATTGGTTATGGTTATTGTTAAGGATTTAGAATTAACCGAAGTAGTGGTTTTGGTTATGGAAATAACCATAATCGCACCGAAATGAACTGAACCATGCACACATATACTTTCTAATGCTAAATGCTGACAGAATTTTGTCTTAAACAAAACCTACACCGTATAAAAATAAAGTATAATTTTTGTAAAGACACGGCACAAGAAAATGGGAAAAGAAAATGTCAAAAATAAAAGAACGAAAAAAATAAATAAATAATAATTGAATCCTTTGGCTGGAAACGTATTTATACATCAAAAGCAGTTTTTTTTTAAAAGAGAAACCATTGTAACCCACAAACCCTAATTAACGTTGAACATGTCCAATGGAAAAAGACAAATGAGAATTGTTCATCTCATATGTTTTTATAGAGTGTATAATATAATATTTGTTAAAATTATATATAAGAAGGATTTGTTGCTAACTTATTATTGCTATAAGCTATAGTAATGTTGATAACTCAATTAAGATTAATTTTACTTTTAAGTTTTAACTTTTTTTTTATTTTTGCATTTATCATTATTACATATATACAACATTTTTTTTAAATGCAAGTATAAATTCACATAAGTTTGAGATTTTTGCACACGTGTAAATTTTTAGCAATTTTCACTTGTTATTGTAAATTGATAAAAGTTCAAAATATCAATCACATGTGAATTTACACATATATACATAAAAAAAATGTTATATGAGCTAGTAATGTTGTCAAAAAACAAAAACAAAATTTGGATTGATTTTTAACAGCTTATCACAGTTTCATAATAAATGAGGATTACACACATATAAAGAATGTTCATTAAAAAACTTACATGTTAAATAAATAAATTATATACGATTAACATATACAAGTTAGTTGACTAAATTTTAAGACAGTTTTTTTAAGTAGCTCAATAATATATATATTTTAATGAATTGAAAACTTTGGCATTTTTTAATGAGGAATATAACACTTATATATTTTTTTTTATTTGACCACAATCATCTTTCTCATTTTTCATCTCGGTGATTGTTTAAACACACTTCACTCTTATACCTTCATGTGATGCTAACTTTTAAATAATGTTCGCTTTTGTATTAACAATCGTATATAAAACAACTTTACTATGTAACATATTAATAGAACTTGTTTCATGTGGATAAAAACACTAAACTTTCATTTTCGTATTCTTCGTGCAACACGCAAGCTGATTTTCTCTAGTTATGTTTGAAAACAACCTTCATGAATAGTATACTAATGTTTCTATTATTTTAGCCACAAAAATTTAAATAATATCTATTTTTTGTTCGTTTTCGCTGTAAAAGTTCGACTATTCTTGCAATGTAATTGATGATTGCATCTTTGATGCTCTGCTAGTATTAGTACTTTTAAGAATTAATTTTTTTTCTTTTGTTTTATTCATAAAAGTTTAGATATGGTACTTTAAAATTTGAATTATAAAAACATTTTTTGCTTTGGCTGTAAATGATTAAA
Organism: Mikania micrantha; assembly: GCA_009363875.1. Classification (NCBI taxonomy): domain Eukaryota; kingdom Viridiplantae; phylum Streptophyta; class Magnoliopsida; order Asterales; family Asteraceae; genus Mikania; species Mikania micrantha. The sequence goes on along the minus strand of CM018681.1, from coordinate 69,187,804 downwards.
TGAAAAAAATATTTAAATAAGAAACTTTAGCTTAGTAAACTTACGTTTCTTTCGTTTTAGCCGCTAAAGTATAAATATTAACTCTTTTTTTTCGATTCGAGATAAACTTAAAAAGGAACTTTCGTGAATAACAAACTTACTTTTCTTTTGCTTTAGTTACAAAAATACAAAAAGTTTAAACATTAACAAAATTTTGGCTATTTTAACATGATAATAATTAACTTTTTTTCTTTTGTTTTTGTTACAAAATTGTAGATAGTAAACATTAATGTTTTAAATTAGGAAATTTTTATTTGTTTCGTGTGGCCACAAAAATTTAAATCATTAGCTATTTTTTTTTGTTTTTCTACAAAAGTTGACTATTATAATAAAAATTTAATAATTACATAAATAGTACCACATGTATTATGTGAATTGAATATGAGTATTAAATAGTTAATTTTGTGTCAAAAACTAACGGTTGCAAACTATGTTAGTTAAGACAATATTTCTTTGATTATTGAGTTAAAGTACCCGATTTAATAAATACATTAAAATAAGGGACCAAAAGTATAATTTACTCTGCCATTTTTATAAATTTTAACTTAAATAAATATTTTTTTAAATAGTTTAATTAAACATTTCTTTTTTAAAACTCACATTTATAGCTTATTTCAATTTTGAAAACTTTCTTTTTTAAGCAAAATATGTTTATAAACTTTTTTATTTTCTAAAAATTGATTTTAAAATGCTTCTTATTTTTAAATAAGACTGAATCCAAAATTCATATATTTCAAACTTTTTTAAAAAATCAATAAAAAATTTGATTTTAATATACAAAAAAAATTAAGATGAAAAAAAAGTAAATAGTATTATTAATCAGTAATATTATTATATAATACAATTTCCAATTTTACGCGGAAAGTCTTTCGCTCTCTCTTATTCAGTTCGGATCCTCAGTGATTTGATAAATCTAAATTCGAGAATAGAATAAAGAATTGAATCATAGAGTTCTGATCTCTACCAAAAGGGAGAGGAGAACAAATCAAGATCGACTGACTTACAGGAAAGAAGCGAATCTCGACTGCTTGGACAGAGTGGGGTAGATCTATTGCCAGAGGTGGAGACGGATAGATAGCTAGACTTCCAAGCTGCGGCACGAAGTAACGAAGACTTTTCATTTAGATTTTTCAGATGTTGGAGTGAGTTCTTGAGAAAGAACAGAACTAGACTTCAAAGGAGAAGTCGTAAGAAGATCAACCGAGAGTCCCCGGCTTTTCTATGCTCTTTATAAAGTAGTTTGAGGGCCTTAAGAAAGGTAGACCGTCGGGGTAAGGAAAGGGTCGATCTACATTGATTTTTCATACATAGAGAGATTCCCCTGTATAGCTAGCCTTCTTCTTCAGTAGATACTCTGCATAGTATACCTATGGACGGTACATTTAATCTTACTAAATACGATATGTTATGTACAAGTTGAATTGCAAGAATCTTCAAAAGATAGCACGCTGTTGCGCCGCCTCAACAAAAAATTGTAATGGATTAATTAATTCTAACGTTTAGGTTAGGACCCTGAAATTTATACTTTTATTTTTAAATCTTTCTTCTACTTTACTCGCATATTTTTAATATTCACATGCTTTTAACATGTTCTTACGTTATCGGATGATAGTTATGATTATATTACGTTTATATTAATAATTAAATATTCCTGAATAGTTAAACAACACTATTCAAATATTAATAATTAGAAACTGTAAAGTTTATTTTATGGTTTGGTTTATGATTTATTAATGCATTCTTATGTTTAGGTTCGTATTTCTTATGAATATGCTATCATGATCAAATACTTATGTCGACTGAGCAAACACGTATACAACAGCTACTCTTTAGGGCTTTACGTCATAGTGACAACACATATTTGCGTTCTGATATACAGAATCATGGTAGAATACCCACGGCAACGCGCAGGAAGCCCACTAGTTATAATTACATAATAACATATATAACATAAATATTTAATAAAAGAGAAAATTTAATGAGAGACTAGGGAAGTGACACTTGACAAAAATATAAAATTATAGTAGGCCTAAAGCAGAAAATGACTAGTAGAAAAGAGTTTAGGCCATTATTTATTATTATTGTTGTTGTTGTTATTATTATTATTATTATTATTATTATTATTATTATGTGTGTAAGGTTAAATAGATTTATAAACGAATCGAAAAAACATGAACAAGCTACTGTTTGTGTGCGTTCATTTAATTTTAATATATAAGCAAATGATTTATGAACATAAAAATTCTTGTTAATGTTTGTTCATTATGAATTTGTCTTTGTTCACAAACACAAACGAACATATGTTATATAAAAAATAAAATTCAATATTCCCAATATTAAAATTAGATATAATTATTTACATAAATATTAAGTTAAATGCTTAATATAAAAATCAAAAAATAATTATCTTAAAAACCAAAAAGAACGTTATAAGTAATAATCATAATTAAAATGACCTAAACTAATTATTTAAGGACATCAACTAATTAGTTTAAAGATACTATGTTGTTACCAAGACACAAATTCTAAATAATCTAATTATAATTTAAATATTATAATATTAAACTAAAAATAATAAATTAATAATATAAAACACGTTTAGTGGATAAATATATAACAAATAAACATAAACGAACGTATTACCGAACGCTCATGAACACAACATCTATTCGTGTTCATTCAATTAATTTAACGAACGAAATAAGCAAACTTCCTGTTGAACAATTCACGGACACTTTGTTGAACGTGCTCGTTTAAAATTCTAAGATTAAACATATTTTTATTCTCTTTCATAAATTTTACAATTTAACGTTTTCCTATATTTCAAATATAACTTTATAACTTGTTAATTATGTATTCATATTTTGGTGTAAAATGTTCTATTCATGTTTTGGTGTAAAATGTTCTGGTGTAAAATTCAATCAAAACCTAAACAGGTTAGGCATATATATAATTTCGTTTTGCTAAACACTCGTATTCACGACATTGTATTTCGAATAAACCGTTTGCAACGTACTTTCCATTTACCTTTTTGATATAAACTAGACTTTAACTAGTATTTATAGCCATATTTTACGAGTCTTTTTAATTCCCACATTCGTCTCACACCTCTATTATACGTTTTGTTTAGGATTATAAGAGTGCAATTATTACTTATTAAAGTTTTTTCAGTAGAGTAAAATGTCATTTTAGTTACCGTGGTTTGACAAATTTTGTCATTTTAGTTCAATAGTTTAAAATTTTTCATTTTTTTCAATGGTTTTTATTTTATTGTCATTTTTGTCCCGTGGTTTGGTTAATTTTACCATTATAATTCAAAAGTTTAAAATTTAATTGGAATAAAATGACAATAAAATGAAATCATAATGACAAAAATATCAATCAAACAAAACAAAAATGATGAAGATGACAAAAATTAAACTATTGAACTAAAATGATAAAAGTTGTCAAACGACATAAACTAAAATGACATTTTAATTTTTTCATTATTATTGATTAGATTATATAAGTCTCGTATATGCGTATATGTGACGTATAAGTCATCATGAGACGTAAACAAAAAGATGTCAGAGAGGGTTATACGTACCGTATAGACATATAGAAAACGTATAACGTAAACAGGGTGTTAAAATGAAAGGATTAAATGTGTGAAGAACCAAATTCTTTTAAAAAGACATATCTTATTCCTCCACGAAGAATCGACACTCAAGAGTTTAATTTAAAACATAACTTTTTTTTTGATGGTTTGGAAACAATAATTCCACCTTATGTACATCCCATGTGCCGTCTTTCTGACAAACTGAATAAAGTTTCTTTTTATTAATGCATGTCAATTCATAAAATTACTATATATACATTTGTAACTTAAATGAACAGTAAAATTAATTTAATAATAATAATAATATAATATTAATAATATTATATATAATAATAATAATATAAATACTAATAATATATAATATTAAAATATATTATTATTATAATAATATAATAATAATAATATTAAATATTTATTATAATATATTATTATAATAATATAATAATAATATAATAATAATATTAATATAATAATAATATAAAAATATTAAAATACTTATTATTAAAATAATAAAAATAAAAAATATTTTTATATAATAATAATAATATAATGTACATACGACATAAAGGCCTTGATCGTATAATCGTCGTTGTGATCAAATACCTCGGACATATATACACCGTACTTTGTAAGGTTTTACGTAAGAGTGACAACTGCTGTGATATGTTTTTATATATCTATTTTGACATTTGTAACTTAAATGAACAGTAAAATTAATTTAATAATAATAATAATATAATATTAATAATATTATTATATAATAATAATATAATACTAATAATATAATAATATTAAAATATATTATTATTATAATAATATAATATTATAATAATATTAAATATTATTATAATATATTATTATAATAATATAATAATAATATAATAATAATATTAATATAATAATAATATAAAAATATTAAAATACTTATTATTAAAATAATAAAAAATAAAAAAATATTTTTATAATAATAATAATAATATAATGTACATACGACATAAAGGCCTTGATCGTATAATTGTCGTTGTGATCAAATACCTCGGACATGTATACACCGTACTTTGTAAGGTTTTACGTAAGAGTGACAACTGCTGTGATATGTTTTTATATATCTATTTTGATATACATGATCGTATATGCGCTATGATATTCGAAATCGTGACGGAATTCCCGCCGCAACGCGCGGGGTTGTTCACTAGTTAAAATACAATTTTGTATTTTATGAAAGTGAAATTTTTCATGCAATAAATTAAGTACGTTTTAGATGTGATTGTGTCTCTGTTGGATTAACTTTTATATTTGTGGGTACGAAGTAATTTTTACATGATTCTTTCTTATCACATTACTTTTTATAGCCAGAATAAAATATTAATTTTTTTATAATATATATGTACTTTTTAAGATTAGTTAATAGTTGTCATTCGAGAACATTGATATCATAAAGATAAAGATGTATAAATTAATATTCATATGATCATATCTTTTTATACAAACTAAGAATAAAATATATCCAACCCTTATTTTTATTTTAGTAAACTTATAACTCCTTCAAAATTAATTCAAATCTTTAATCTTTTTCGAACATCATTGAAAACATGTAAAAATATTTTCTTCTTTTGTTTATATGTGTGTATATATGTATGTATATGACTTCTTGCATAAGATAATCCAATCTTATATAGTTAAACCTTTAAATTTATTTTTGGTGACACATTTTAAATCTTGAAAAAAATAATATCTGGTTTAAATTAAAGTTGATTTTATTATTGTAAACCAATAAAAAATCAAATTTAATATAAAATATATATTATTTTTCAGTATTAAACATGTGTGCGTGCGTATGTGTGGGTATCCGTTTATCACACAAATGTTAGTTGTTTTTATTAAAAAAGCACATAGACACGGAGTTATTATGCATAATCTATTTGCATGCTAATTTCAAGTGTATGTCGTAACTTTATATCTAAGTAATTTTATTATGCAAAAACGATTAACATTTGAGTCATACTTTGTAAATTTTGCATTCAATATGACTTTATATTTTAACCTTTCGGTGTATTTATGTGTGTGGAATGTTGTATGCATAAGTCATACATTGTATGCAAAATCATATAAATGTGAATAATTACTTACATCATATAAATGCCATTTCACATCAATTTAACGATACTTAATATTACATCATATACAACATATAAAAACACCATTTATATTAATGTAAAACCTAATCAAACGTGATTCAAAATTCAACTGTAAACGGTATTAGAATAAAATACCCACTACCAAGAAACTGAAATTTTTCCGACAAAATATTCGTCGGAAATTCGTCGGAAACTGCTTAATACCGACGAAATACCGACAAAAGGCCTTTGTCGGAAAAAACCTCGCAGGAAAAAAATTTCCGACGATTTTCCGACTATAATTCCCACAACTTAGCGACGAAACATGTTTGTAGGTAAATTTCCGACAACATACCGACGATTTCATATTTGACGTATCTCCGACGGATTAGCGACAAACTTGTTTTGAAGCATGATTTTCTTCTTTTTTTTAATTATTAATAATAATAAAAATAAATTTTGGTACCAATAAATCATTTAAGTTTTCCGACGAATTTCCGACCAACATTTTTTACTATTTTTCGGTTTAAATAAAATTACCGACAAATTAACGACAAAACCTTTTATTCATAAATTTTTATTTTGATAGTTACCGACAACTTTCCGACAACTTCAATTATTTAATTTATTTATATTAAATTAATTTTCAGTATTTCCGACGAAATACCGACAACATCGCCTTCCCTTTTTTCCGACGAAATACCGACAACATCGCATTCCCTTTTTTTCCGACGAAATTCCGACAAAAACCAACGTATGTTTGTCCAAAATGCTGAAAGAATTTAAAGCTAAAAGAATTAAAAGCTACTTAAAAATTACAAAAGAATCTAAAAAAAACCCAGAAAATTCCAAAAATAAAAATGTTTAAACAATCTTTTTAGTCATTACAACTAATTATCAAACTTAACAATATAACACATGTTTTAAGATCTCAAAATACAAAGTAAAAAAGAAACTACTTATCCGCAAACTTTTTTATAAGTTCTTCCATTTGTCTTTGTGGTTTCTCGCGTTCGACCCGCTCTTTTTCCGCTTCTTTTTCCATTTGTTTTCGTAGTTTCTCGTGTTCGACACGCTCTTTTTCCGCTTCTCTTTACATTTGTTCCAAGAGGTTCTCTAAGTGTTGTCGGGCCTTCATTTCCTTTTCCAACTGAGATTGAACATCTTTGACCTATCATTTATTAAAATATATATAATTAACACACACACATATGCATACATGTACACATACCATAATACACACTAATACATATGCATACATATACACATATCATAACCCACACATACACATTTATCTACTAACACAGATTCAATACACACATATGTACATACTAAAAGACCATATGCATAAGATATATCCATAAACATAGTTTAGAACACACACATACAAATTAATTACAAATTACGTTAATAGTGAAAATACTCCTTAATTTAGTACAATTTTTAATAATTAACGTTATGTTAGTATTATTAATGATCTTTAATTATTAAAGTAAGTAATTAATTATTAATTATATTATATTAAGTTTTCTATCAACCTTTAAAAATTTTATGTTTTTTCTATATTAATAACATATTTAACACTCACTAATAATTTCATTTATTACGTTGTCTTACATTGATATTTTCGACAAAAAAAATAGTAAGTTTTGTAAAACTATATTTAAAATAGGAAAAATATGTTGTCGGAAATTAGTCGGAAAGTTACAAAATTTCTGACTAATATTTTAAAAAATCGTATAAAATTAAATAAATTAATTTTTTTAATGGTTGTCGGAAGATTGTCGGAAACATATAACAATTTCCGACCAATTTCCGACCAAATGTGTAACTAATATAACTTTTTAATAGTTGTCGGAAGATAGTCGGAAACTTAAAACATTTTCCGACAACGTTCCGACAAAATGTGCAATTAATATAATTTTTTAATGTTGTCGGAAAATCGTAGGAAAAGTTAGAAAATTTCTGACAAATATTTTAAAAAATCATCTAAAATTAAAAATAAATTAATTTTTTAATGGTTGTCGGAAGATTGTCGGAAACATATAACAATTTCCGACCAAATGTGTAATTAACATAACTTTTTAATGGTTGTCGGAAGATAGTCGGAAACTTAAAACATTTTCCGACAACGTTCCTACAAAATATGCAATTAATATAATTATTTTTATTGTTGTCGGAAAATTGTAGGAAAAGTTATACAATTTCCGACAAAATTCCCACAACATTTTAACTTTTCCTCTTTTAAACTAGTTTTATATAATGTGAATAATATAACATTATTTTTTTGTCGGAAAATTGTCGGAAATGTAATCAAGACAGTTTTGGTTTTGTCGGTACTTTGTCGGAACTATATTAGGTTTTCCCGCAAAATAGCGACAACATAGTATTTTGTAGCTAGTTTGTCGGTATTTTGTAGGAAAAAAATTAGCAATTTTGGGGTTATTCAATTTGTCGGAAATTTGTCTATATGTTGTAGGAAATTTTGTTTGTCGGTATATTGTCGGAAAATTTTGTAGGAAGTGTGTGAGTTTTCTAGTAGTGACCATAACATTATAAATTGAAAAAAAAAACCCTCAATCAAAGTAAATTACCATAGAATGAAAATTAAATTACTTAACGTTTATGTATCAAAGTGTAAAATCAATATAACTATTGTAGCCAATTATATAGGAGGTTGTTGAAATGATACATATTGTAATGTATATTTGTTTTCACTTGTGTTTTAATGTTACATATTATATATATACGAGCACACACAAAATGAAGGGATGTTGAAATGTACATAATGTCATTATAGTTATTTTCATGGGTTTCTTAAAGTTTTAACATATCTACTCCAATAAATATAGGGAATTAATAAAATAAAACCCCATTTTCGTGTAAAAACTGTGAAAATTAGGCAAAAATCATGTAAAAAACGTTTTTTTTTTAATTTTTTTACAGGTGTATTACATTATTGGGTACATTTTTATAAAAAACAAAAAAAACGCCGACCAAATATTTTAAAAAAAAAATATTTTATAAACCCATATAAAACATACGTAACACTGCATCAGATCTAACGAAATTTTTTTACGTTTTGTTATGTATGTTTTATATGGTTTTATAAAATATTTTTTTGAAAATATCTAGTCAGCTTTTTTTGATTTTTTATAAAAATGTGCCCAATAGTATTACAAACCTATAAAAAATTTTTCAAAAAAATACGTTTTTTACATGATTTTTGTCTAGTTTTCACGGCTTTAACACGAAAAAGTGGTTTTCAAAATATCATTTCCCTATATATATAGGAGCCGTATCAAATACAAATGGTTATTAACGTAAGAAGGTTAAGAAGGAATCTGGGCCCTTGATCAAATAAATGAATGATTAAGATCTAGTGGTCCCCACATTTTATTTAAAACTTACGTGAATTAAAGTTGAAAGGGCAAAAAATAATTGCCTACATTTGTTGGTTGTTTTCTTGGGGGAATCAAGTTCCACCATTTTTTTTAAAATCGAATAACTTTTAAACGCTTAATTATTTTTATAAAAAAAATTACACCATAAAATAGAGAATTTTATTATTTTTAATTTGAGTATAGTATTGTTATAGTTTTATTCGAATTTTTTCTGCGTGGTCCGCGATTTTAATGCTTGATACGTGATCATTGATATGTAATTATGCAGTTGTTCCTTTGATATGAAAGGTAAATGACAGTCTGTAATTTTCATATAACGTGGTACGTGATCATAGGTCCGTAATTATGCAGTTAGTCTTGACTATATTTTAAGGTGTATTTTTTTTTTCAAAAAATGTTTAAAAGTTTAAAAGTTATTCAATTTAAAAAATGTTAAATTTGATTTACCCACAAAAAAAAATCAACAAATCCACACAATTCTTCTTTTACCCTTTAAGCTTTAATCACGTAACTTATTAATGAAAAGTGATGACCACTGCATTTTAATCATTGGTTAATTTGATCAAAATTCTACAATCCTCTATATCCTTCTTATTAAAAAAAATCCTTTATATTATATAGAGTATAATGTCACTTTAATTCCTATCATTTCACGAATTTTGATATTTTAGTCCAATAATTTAAATTTTGTCATTTTGGTCATTATTGTTTCATTTTATTGTCATTATGGTTTACATATTGCCATTTTAGTTAAATTAAATTTTAACTTTTGGATTAAAATGACAAAATTAACCGAACCATAGGTACTAAAATGACAATAAAAAGAATATCATCATGACAAGAATGAAAATTTTAAACGATTGAAATAAAATGACAAAAGTTACCAAATCACAGAGAGTAAAATGACATTTTGTTACTATTATATATATATATATAGGGCATGGAATTTTTGATAACCCTCATCTTTTGTTACAACCCATTAACCATCATCCAATGGTTACTTGAAAAAGGTAAATGTATAGGATCGTGCCACGTGTCAATTCCTTTGTCTTTAGTATGAAGGGTATTTAGGACATTTGTTATTTATATAAAGTTTACCCCTTTTTTTTTAAACATTCATAAATTTTTTATACTATATTATTTTTTCAAAAAAATTGCACCATTATATTCGTCTCATTTTTCTCTTTAATTTCGTTATAGTCTCGACTAGTTTTTTTTTTATTTTTTTATGTCATGTATTTACATCATTGTAACGAGCTTAACGATAACAAATTAATTAGAAATTTTTTCTAACAATGGTAAATTACAGTAATGTAACACAAAATGAGGTAATGTAACACAAAATGAAGTAATTTACAATGACATAATTAACGGTGACGTAACACATTATTTACAGTGATGTAATTTTCTATTTAATTCCCGATATAATGTTGACTAGTTTTTTTTAATTTTTTTTCTCATTGCCCATTATTAACATCGATATAACGAGCATAAATATAACACATTATTTTAAATTTTTTTCTAATAATGATAAATTACAGTGATGTAATTAATATAACACATTATTTTACTTTTTCTCTAACAATGATAATTACAATGATAAATTACAGTGATATAATATAACACATTATTTTGATTTTTTTCTCTAACAATGATAATTATAGTGATGTAATTTATTATTGTTCGAAAACAATTCAAACTAATTTGTTGTATTTAGGCTCGTTACAAATTAGGGATAAGCAAAAAGCCAAAAAAAACCGAACCGAAACCGAATTAACCGAAAAAACCGAACCGGAACCAAATTAACCGAAAAAACCGAAACCAAATTTTACGTCAATGTAAATTACATCACGATAAATTACGTCAATGTAAATTACATCACTGTAATTTATCATTTTTAAAAAAGTTTCAATTAAATTTGTTATATTTAAGTTCGTTACAATGATGTAAATATATGGCATCTAAAAAAAGTAAAAAAAATTAGTCGAGACTATAACGGAATTAAAGAGAAAAATGAGACGAATATAATGGTGCAATTTTTTTTTAAAAATAATATATTATAAAAAAGTTATTAATGTTTAAAAAAGATGGGGGGAAAAACTTATAAAGGTAAAATGACTAGGATGCCCTTTTTAATATTTTAATGAAAAGCTTATGTGTAAATTTATGATTGGTTGAATTGGATTATGTAGTTGTAGCAAAAGATGAGGGTTATTTTTTATACCCTTCCCTATATATATATATATATATATATATATACACTAGACTATTACCCCGTGTATTACACGGAATAAATATAAAATATTAAATAGTTAAAACTGATAATTTAGATATCATAAAAATAATATTTTGATATAAAATGATTATGTTACGTATTAATAAGTACTTTAAGTAGTAAAAACAATTAAAAAGTTTAATGAAAATTTTATGAGAGTAAAACAAGTTTGTTATTCTTTTATTATATAGTATAAATATTTCAAACCAGTAGTTTTATGAAAATTTATATGTTGGATATAATATCAACCGTTTTTGAAATTATTATGATTTAAAAATAATAAATTTTATTTTAAAATAAGATATAATTGAAACTTAATTATGATTATTAAGTTACAATAAATTACTAAAATAAAAAGATTTATATTTTTTACATTTCATTATATAATTTAATTATTTAAAATCATTAACATTAAATAGGAGAGAGAGTTAATAAAATATAATTGAATGGGAGATGAATGTGAAAATGACAAGTGTCAAAAATTGAAAACAAATGAATATGAAAGTGACATGTGGCAAACTTGTTATTCTATTATTATATAGTATAGATTATTTAATCCGTATAAAACACAAGTATTAGCTTACTATACATGTGTTTGTATATATATTTCTTCTTTAATTATTATAATCTAATTATACATACATATATATGTTGTGTGAATAAATTAATTATATATATAGACACACACTCATGTGTGTACTTTTTTTTATTATTATAATTTAATTATAAAATAAAAACAAAAATAAGAAACTTGATGAGGTCCCTCTCATCTCTCTCTCCCTTCTCTTACAATATATATATGTATGCCTAAACACATTACTGACGACACCATCAATTTGGATCAAAAACCAAGAAATGGGATCCATTTTCATCCCATTTTTATTAAATTTTTTGTTTTTTTATCAAATAAATGCCAATTCTTTCCTCAATTCTTCAAAAGCCACTTCCTGCAACTTCTTCAAAGGCAAATGGGTCTATGATCCATCTTACCCTCTCTACAATCCTTCCACCTGTCCCTTCATAGATCCGGAATTCGATTGCGTCAAATACGGGCGACCCGACCGATCATATCTCAAGTACAGATGGCAGCCTTTCGGATGTAATCTTCCCAGGTTGAATTAAACTTTTGCTGTTTTTGGTGCAGCACACTAAATTAAGATAAATATGGCGAATTAAACATTAAGATGTTGTTGCAGGTTTAATGGCGTAGAGTTCCTGCAGAAATGGAGGGGGAAGAAGATCATGTTTGTGGGTGACTCACTGAGTTATAACATGTGGATCTCACTGAGTTGCATGATTCATTCGTGGGTGCCGAATGCTAAGTATACACTTGTCAAGAATGGTGGAAGTCTTACTGATCTTACGTTTCAGGTTTGTTTTCGTTTTTTTTTTATTTAATTTAATCCCATTAATTATTAGTTTTTCTTTTTAAATATATATATTTTTTCTTGTGGTCAATTATTATCTATCTAACTGCCTCCACGTTTTTCTTTGTTTTTTGGACGTTGGGAATTCTTTTCTTCAAATACAAGTAATTTTTAAAAATCTCCGAATAAAAATTACTCATACATGGAGTGACGTCCAATTAAGAATCAAACTTAGTTAAAAACTAAATAAATTATTATAACCACAAGTTTAAAGAGTATAATAGTAAATTTTCATGCTTAATAAAAATTATTTTTATACCCTTAAATCATATGATTATAAATATGGTTTTTTGTGCTTTAAGTCTTTCAACATATTTAACTTTAAATAAAATTTTCTTCTAACAAAACCTTTGTCGTTTAAACAATTAACAAATTTTTGGCCCCTATTTATAACTAAAATTGTTAAATGATATATGGTGGAAAAATTAAAATATCTTAAACCACATGGGCAAAAACCCTTAATTGTTTAAATGATAGGGGCTTCATTGCTAAAAAAATCTATTTTTGGTCGAACATGTTAAAAATTTTAAACCACAATAGCCAAAACCATAATTTAATCAAAAGATTAAGATTAAATAATTATTAATGAAAATTTATCAATTTTTATACAAATTTCACTGTTTTGAAAAGTTTGGATTTGATTATTTTTGTTTTTTAAATCTTGTTTTTATAAAGAAGTTTTTGTAAAGCTTTCATTAAAAAACACTGTTTTATCATATTTTTAAAAATATTTTTAAGATAGTGTTTATCAATAAAAAGATTTTTGATATATTTTTAATTTGAAAAATATAGATAATATTTTAATATTTAATATTATTATTTTGTATAAGAGAAAAATATTTACCAAAAAAGCATTGCCTCAATGGTACCCTAAGATTCCTTCAAATGAGAGGTCTTGGTTTTAAATCCCTCCCGCAGCGAAAAAGGGGTCTATGGAGGGTCAGGGGGTTTTCCCATTGTGGTTTCCTCCTGGGGTGGTTGTGGTGGCTCATGAGAGGTCTAGGTAACTAGACACCTTGGTGACATGGCCTGGAAACAGTGAGTTCATACGATTGAGACCTTTGTTGTTCAAAAAATTTTTTTTTTTTATTTATTAGGGGTAGTAAAGTTATTATAATTCATAATAAATAATAATTAAATGTGAGAGAGATGATGCATGAAAAATAACTAGAATGACAATAAATTTCTTAAATAAATGCATTAGTGTTATATGTGTATCTTTATGTGTGTGTGTATACACATACCGATAGTTACATTTTGAGCCAATGGTAAGTCGCTGCAACTAATTTTTATCATATTGTTTTCTTAATTATTTTTGTATTTATGAGAAAGTATATGACTTAGTGCTAACATTTTTGTTTGCTATTTTAGACTTACAAAAAGTGGTAAATGAAAACATAAAAAAAAAAAAAAAAAAGAAGAAGAAGAACAACTTAGTGGTCGTCAAATAGGATCAAGTTAAGTACATGCGAAATTTATAACTTAGAGCCGAAGATTATCAGGTTAATCTAGCTTGATTCATATTGTTTGAGCTCGAGCTCGAGTTGTTTTAACTTATTTTTCTTCTTACCGTTAATTCTCTGGTGAGTTGGTTAGGAATAAAGTTGTATATTTAGAATAATAATATATGTATTCTTTGTTAACTTAATGTTAATGAATTTCAAAAATAGTTTGATGTATTTTTGTATATAATGAAAAAGATATTTTTTTTTCCTGATAATTATATATTTGTTAATAATCTTTTATTTTGGATCGGTATAACATATTTTATATTAGTTAAATGTAAATAAGATAGATTTTAATATAATATAAGAAAGAATATATGTTTTTATTTTTTCCTAATTTTGAATAATAAAGTGATTGGAAGAAAATTTATACACGCTTTTGCTTTTGATTGTTTGATGTCCCTTCACGTTTTTTTTTTTTTTTTTTTTTTTTTTTTTTTTTTTTTTTTTTGCAAAAACAAATGTATTTTCTTGTATCATGGTGTTAAAATTATACATATATACACCTAACCTTCAAAATTTCACTATCTCTTATACGTATTGTGTATGTATATACAAGGCATATAAAAAGCCAATTATTAATTGTCAGATTGTTCAGTATTAATGATTTATCTCGTCTCGTATAGGTTTTTATGGGCGTATATGTCCAATGTAAGACGTATATATACGAGACCAATTGTTGAATTAATGTGTGTTAAAGGGATTATATGTTTTATAGACATTTACAAAACACATAGTATAGGTAGGATGTTAAATTAGAAAAGATAAGTGCATAAATAATCATATTCTTTTACATTCATATCCTATCACCACTACTTGTAAGTTGTGCTTTAGCTATGCTACCAACCCGGCGGCCGCTTTTAAATTATTTGATTATAACTCTCAATATTTATGCATTTAAAATTCAAAAATGAGTAATAAAAGGCAAACTTAATTTTCCATTATTATTTTAATTTTTAATAATCTAAAATAAAAGATGTTATTTTAAAAGAGAATTTAAGTTGTCTTTTATAGAAAAACTATGAAAGTCAACACCAATTTATCATGTGTTTCCTATCTTTACTTGGAACCAATGTTTCATCATGACGGTTGTTCACCATTCACTCCTTGATTTGTTGCCTAATTTTCAAGTCATCTTCATGCACCATAATTTCCATTTTTAATATATTTTTGAAAAGTATTCTTTTTATTTCTCATTTTTAATCAATATATAGGTGAATAAATATAAGAATTTTCCCATTTATAGTTTATTTTTCAATAAAGAATAATATAATTATTCAATAATTTTTTATATAAATATCATGCATAGAAGAGATATAAAATTATTAGATACATATACAAAATAAAGTTGAATAAACAAATTTTATCATATCAATTTTTTTTTGTGTTTAATGATATATTTTACGTTTACATGCCTGTTTTTTGATGCTTAATTTTACAGTTGAATAAGTATTCAGGATTTTATACAGAGTTTTTTTTTTTTTTTTTGGATTTTATGTTGAATTGGCGTTCAATTTTGCAACAGGGTATGTTTTAATATTTTAATGGTTTACTATGTTTATCGTTGCATCTTTGTTTAAATTCGGGTTTCTTGACTCTCACTTTTATGGCATAGTATGCTTTCGGTTTATGTTGCACCGGCATCCACTTTTACAAAAGAGTGTGCTTTAAACTTTTAGAGTTTTATGACAAAGTGAAGGCTGTTTCAACATATTTTTCTATTTTGCGATTCAATTTCCAAGATCATTTGTTTTTCTTTTTTTATTGTTTTATTTTAGGGTCCTCTTTTACTAACGTTATATTTATTCTTGCGTTTTACTTTATATTCTTGTTTCCCGACACTCGTTTTTGTAGCGGGTTATGCTTTTAGGTTTTACTATGGATTAACATTGACTTTTACGACTTTGTGGCAGTGTGATGGTCGTTTTGACCTATTTTTTATTTTCATTTTACTATTCGAATAATAATTATAAAACAAATTAGTAAAGACATCAATTTTAATCATTGATTGTATATTCATACATGGATATAACCTAATACTCTAAGATAAACGAGTTTAATCGTGTTTTATTAAATAAAAAATAAAAAATATGTTGATAACTCATATATCTAACGTATATATTATTTTATGGACAGGAATATGGGCTAAAATTGTCTATATATCGTACAACAACTATAGTTGACATTGTGAATGAAAATCAAGGACGGGTACTAAAGCTAGACTCAATCAATCAAGGGAACGCATGGATTGGCATGGACATGTTAATCTTTAACTCGTGGCACTGGTGGACTCACGTCGGCCGTGATCAACCGTAATACGATCGTATATTCATAATCGTAAACGTTAACACGTATCTTAGATTGTCGGTTTTTCGAATGCAGGTGGGATTACATAGGAGAAGGAGGCAAACTATACAAAGACATGAACAGACTCGTAGCCTATTATAAAGGGATGACAACATGGTCAAGATGGGTCAATCGCGTTGTTGACCCTTCAAAAACTAAAGTTTTCTTTCAAGGCATTTCTCCTGTTCATTATGAGTAAGTTCTTTAATTATTTATTTTTATATGTTTATTATTAATTTTTTATTTTAAACTTATGGTTTGTTGTGAAATTACACAGGGGTAAGGACTGGAACGAGCCATCAAAAACATGTAAGGGTGAGACTCAACCATTTTTTGGTTTAAAGTATCCTGCGGGCACACCAATGGCAGCAGTGGTGCTCAACAAAGTGTTGGCTCGGGTCAAGAAACCAGTCTACTTACTCGACGTCACGACACTTTCTCAATATCGAAAGGACGCACACCCGACGTACTACAGTGGGAACCATATTGGTTTAGATTGTAGCCATTGGTGTCTTCCAGGCTTACCTGATACTTGGAATGTACTTTTAAACGCGGCTCTCTCGAGCTAAGTTGGAGAGATGCATGATTGATGTTACAAAGGACAGAATTTGTTTGTATATGAACACATAATACAAACATATATACCATGTTTGTGTTCAAACATGGTATGTGTGGTTGTTTGGGTCGTAGGATTCTTGATTGTAGAATGTGTGATTAATTGGTCATACTCTTCTTTATACATTTTTGGTTCATAATTGTTTATCGAATAAGAGATCGAGCACACTTATGATTCGTAATGTGAATGATTTCATCATGATCACCCCATAGCTTCATTGACTTGGTTTGAGCGAGCACGAACTTACAACGTCGATGACATATATACCCGAAATTAGTTCAAGTGTGCCGTGAGCCATGATCCAGTATTCAGCCTCAACACTTGAACGTGTTACAATATTATGTTTGTTACTCTTCCTCTAGACAAGGTTAACTTACCAATGATTAAAATAAAATGTCAAGGTTGATAGAAGGCTAGCTCATAAGATCTATATTTGAGACACCATGCTAAAGCCTTCTAGGCTCTTGTCTACAACCAAACAATTATTTTTCATAACAAACTAGCATTTATTGAGAGCCCATATTAATTGACCATAGTCACATGGCTCCATTCTTATTGCTCAATTAGAAGTCACTTCAATCATGTATACTAACTTTTCACTTACAAAATAGAAATACACTTCGATTGAGTGGCTTAGACTTATATAAATAAAAATGGGTTGGTTTATTAGTACAACGGTGTACCAATAACATTACTTTTTTGACTCTCTGACCAACATGTGTTTTTTTTAATCTATCTTTTTCTAACTCTAGTATCCTTAATGTTTTAGTTTTGGTCTCTACAAATTGTATGTTTCAATTTGATTCTTCTGCGTTTTATACCTTCTAATTTGGTATTTCCTGAATAACTTTAGTTAGTTAGCTTTTTATGAAAAGTAAAAAATAAAATTTATTTAAAGGTATCGGTGGGTTGCCCTATCACAAGTTAGGTGTCTTCATACAATCATACCCATCCGTTCGACATTTTACGTATAATTTTTTTTTTCGTTTATTGAATACAAAGTTATGTATAGCAGAGTTGGTTGATACGTGGTTTTGAGTTGACTTTTTAACTTTTATTATATTTTTACGAGACATTGTAGTTTTATTGTCTACTTTACTTATTTGTTGTAACTTCATATGTTTCTATTAATCATACTGTCACATCACAACGCTCAAGTTTTAATCGTACGCATCATCATAAAGCGTGAATAACATGTATTCAATAAATCCGTAACGACTGTTGGCCCACTAGCCTCCTTCCCAAGTTCCCAGTTCCCCATTATGAGTTCCAAAAAGAACATGAGCTCAGCCTCAGTCTCTTGAACGGCCCATCAGTATCCTTTAATAAATCCTTTGAGCCCATTTAGTCATCCTTTGACCTTTCCACCAACCCATTTTATTAAGGAAAAAAAAAAGGATGCTGCTTCTTTGGCCCCACATCCATCTGCCCTGAGGTTATTCGAGGTAGAGATGGGGAAATTAACCAATTCCGGTACCGGTTAACCACATGTTATGGTTTTACATGTTATCAGCATACAACAACACGTACCCAGTATAGTCTCACTTTGTAGGATCTGGAAAAGAGATGAATACATGCCTTACATGTTATCAGCATGTTATGCTAAAAGTTAAACTGCATTATCATAGGCACATGAAATATTTAACGAAAGCTTGCTAATAATGATGAAGACATATGTCTAATAGATATCGCAACTCATACAATTCTTCAAGTAAAGAAAATATTTATATGATTTAAGAACAATGTTTGTAAGCCCGGATTGGACCGGCCGGTAGGACTAGAATTCGGATGCTCTGGCGGTTTGATTATGTGCTTAGAACCTTTCTAGAAGGAACCGGATGGTTGAACCGGGTTTCTACATTTGATTGAAATTGAACATTGGTTCTTGCATTGCTTATATAGGGTTTATTTGATGCACTTATGAATGAATGGTTGTTTTGTAGCTATTTAATTATTTGAATTTTTTAGTATTATATATAAATATTTATATAATATTTATGACGTCATCCAGTTTTTAAATTCAGTCTGACCGTTGACTAGTAAAGAGACTAGTTTGATGTCCGATATGACATTGAAAACATTGATAAAGAGGCTAATGTAAGTAATATATCTGGTAATATAAAACTATGCCAGACAAAATGAGTGGCATGGGTTGGGTAACAGCTTAGGATGAGTGCAAGTCAAGACGGGCTTTAAGCAAAATCCGTTTGGGTATAAACGGGTCGTTTTAAAAAAAAAAAATTTCTCTCAAGTTAAAATGAGGTGTCACTAAACAAATAGTTTACTTGAATAATTTTTAATGATCTTCTCATTAATACATGATTGATTAATTTTACCCATTGAAATCCACTATGTTCACATAGTTTTTAAGTTACCTATCTTGACACGCTTTGTGTTAAGGTGTTACTCATCTCAATTCATACTATGTTATAATATTACTCATTTCAACCCAAAATGCAATAATTGCATACTTAATTCTACATATTTATCTTGTTATGGGTCAAGATTGCCAGGTATATATAAAACTAATTGAAAGATGCGGAGAAGCTTATATTGTGTAAGCAAGTGAAACACAATTTAATTTTAACAATGAGTTATTTTCACCATTTTCTCATAAAAAGTTACATGTGATTACCACTATATTTTATTTAGAGTTATTGCACTTGATTTAAATATAATCATAACCAGAAGTATATGGAACAAGAAAACTTTATAAGTTGACATGATTGATTAGGACATCCTAGTTTAATAATGATGCAAACATTATAGAAATTCACGTGGGCATTCTTGAATAATCATAAGATTTTCAAAAAGAAGATGATGTGATTAGTTTAACACATCTGTTTCATCTGTTTTTGTACATAATCGAGTCTGTTTTCGTAATTATTGTTTATATTTTGAGTCGTTTTTCGTTCCTTTTTACATTTTCTTATTTTTTTTATGCAGGATTATGTCTCGGGGGAGCGAAACTGGAAGAAAACAGGCATTGTATTCGAGTGCGGTTGATCGAGCGAAGAAATTGAAGAAATTAACCCTAGGCGGTACGCCCCGAGCCGAGTCTTGAACCCAGGCGGTGCGCCTGGGAACATTCTCTGATTCCCAACATTTCGCGCGCACCACCTGGTCAGAGTGCGCGGCCGCAGGCGATGCGCCTGTCAGCCTTAACCGCTTTTCTGGTCTCGCACGCATCGCTTAGCCTCATGCAACCTCGTTAGGCAATGCGCCCCACACATATTTCAACTCCAAAACCCTAATTTCTTCATCTCTACAAATGGGAGACGTCCAGAACAATTTGGAGACTCTTCTTGCACCTGGAAACCCTAAATCTCGCCCTTGGAGCTGCTGGACTTAACCATGGATGTTTGGGCTTGATTAGGGTGATTGAAGAGAAGATTTCAAGGAAGAGCTTGAGTAAACTACCTATCTTTTCTTATTTAGTTTGTGTAATCCGTAGTTTAACATGTTTTTAGACTTTGTTCAGATCTGTTTTGCTACTGTTATTATGTTTGTTGGCTAGATCTTGGATATACCTAGGTTTGGGATGATAAAGTTGTGAACTTTGTGATGTTTGGACTTGATTTATGATTATGGATGATATATGTTTTGTAATCAGTTGTAAAGTTCTGATCTTTGATGATATTTGCATGTAATGAATGATGATATTTGATGATTGATAGGTCCATGTGTATCTAGGAATATCTTTCCATCATTAGATGCATGTTAGGCTTAATGACTTTGTGTTTTAGGCTAGTTTATGGATTGGTGATCACACTCCATAGGATTTGATATCATTAAGTGTTGTAATTCTCATATGTGACCTAACCTAGTAATCCAGAAGGTGATAGGTTAGATGGTTGGTCTATTTCACTTGGGGTATTTGAGTTAAACAACCTAGGAGGGCGTTGTCTTAGATTTCTTTAGTGTTTGTGTCAATCTATGTCAAAGTAGTCAACTTTATAACTCTCTAGTGTCTTAGGATACACGCGGGTAGAGAAATCCGGGAGGTGATCCACCCGTTGGAGTGCAATTACATATCGAGAAAATTCGGAAGGTGACCAGGTAGACTAGTGCATACATAACTGTAACATCAGTTGTCACACCCCGACCCATAGTGGAAGACTTAACAGAGTCTTGATGTCGACAGTAATTAACAAAATCATAAGTTAAGCGACTGATTTATATAAAACATGGATATTTATATAAAAAGTTATCGATAATTGTTAAAACATTACAAGTTTAACAAACATCAGTTTTAACATCTAGATAACCGGTCCCAGATAAATATCCAAAGCACGCTTGCTAACTAGAACCGGTTTCCTTTCCTTTCCCATCATCATGCTACTTACCTGAGAAACATACCAAATTTAAAAGCAAGTGTCAACCAAACGGGTTGGTGAGTTCACAGGTTTTATAATAAAGCATTTCAACATATTATCATGGAAAAGAAGGTAATATTTCAATGTTGTGCTAGTGAACATCTCGTAGACTAGCTAGGTCCTACGAACCGATAGACACCATGAGCTCATAATCAAACCGAAACCAAGGAGCAGACTCCCTGCAACATATATTCTCCCGTTACTCAAGGACCATGACACCTGGCCGGGGAGTGGGTTGTCAAGCCCGATAGATCTACCAATATATCCTGCGGTCCCTCGCGAGACTAATGATTACGACTGCGGGCACAAAAATTATCAATGCGCAAAACCACTCGGGAACAATCCACGAGAACCAGGCCCAACTGCACTTACTCAAGAGCTATCAACCATCACATACCACACAAGCATAAATATTACAAATATTCTTTCCCAAACATAGGTAGTTTCTCCCCCGATTTATAAAAACAAAACAGTTTAAAAGGGGGCCGTGAAACTCACCTCAATGCGTTCCTGCTAACAACAAAGATTTCCAGATAACCCGACTGTTCTCACTAGCGCCCTAAAACCCAAGGGACACATTAACAGTCTAAATAAAAGTCCATTATGTAAGTTGTTCATCCAACTTAACTAGACTTAAACACATTCCACTAAGGGAAAACATATTTCACACAAACGACCCGTTGGTGACTCGAATTTAGTTATTTATCATAAATCATAAGTTAACGTTTTTAAGTCATATTATATCCAAATGATTAAGTTATCTTTGTTAAAAATCTATTTTAACTCCAAACTTAATTATTTATAACAACTTGTCAAAAATGACAATTTCATTGTATTTTATCGACAAAGTAACACACATCACTTCACGCAATCGACGTGCACTAAGTCCCAAATTATTTTCAATACTTCTAAATAAGTATATTTTACTTATTTTTACACAAAATTTGCTGATTAAAATCAACCACAAAAATTATATCGAAATTTTGCGTTAAAACGATGTTTTTACATTATTTTTAGACATAGTTTTCAAGTATTTCATTTATACCTTTCTTACAACACTTATACTTTAAAATTTACAAATTTTTATCATAAAAACTTATAAAATTTCTGATCAAAATCAGATTAATAAAATGACTCTTTTTATACGTTAAAATAGTCGAAAAACGCGTATTTTCGGTCCTCAATAACCGTTATATCATTACATTTCTAAAACCACTTGATTTTATACTTTAAATATGCTATAAATTTCCATTATTTACTGGTAAAAATCTGTTAAAAAATTGTTTTATAGAAAACTCTATTTTTATAGTTTTTTTATCTTATCAAAACATCCACTTTAATGTAATAAAAATTATGGCTAGTTATCTAATCATTCTTTATTCATTTTACAACAAAAATATTTATATTTTTATGTATTTTATGACTTTAAAATCAGATTTGATTTATTTTGCAATAATCCTTTACTTAGTATTTTCAAAACTCTATTATTTTAAAAATAGTTATATATATATATACACATGCATGCATGACATAAAAACATACATGCATTCATATATAAGTATACCATGTACTTACACACATACATGCATATATGACAAAATCATACATATCCGTATATATTCATACACGTATATGTATACATCCATGTATCTAGAAATTACATATACACATGCATGCAAAATTTACACTCACCCACATATGTATACATGCATGTAATCATCTCACAAAACATACATATGTATACATACGAACACACATATATATGTATATATATATATATGTTCATGCATGTGATCAAAATCACCATCCAAGTACCATCCACCCATGTATATATATATGTATGTATATTTGAAAGAGTCATAAACACCCATATATATACATTCACGTCACCTACATACATATATGTGTATATGTTTTTATGAATCACACACACATTCATACACACCCACACGTTTCACACACACTTACACACATTATCATTTTCTACACCAAAACCCACTTGTTTTAAACACATTCTTTGGGTGAACAACTTGTATAAAACCAAATGTATGGAGATGTTACCTTAATCAAGTTAGCAAAGTGAGTGATTCTTGATCAAAACCTTTCCAAGGACACCAAAATTATCCAAGTCTTGACAAAAATGGAGGATAAAAGCATGAATTATTAAGAAATGGTGGTGTAGTGAAAGAAATAGGGATGGAGACGTACAAGAATAGAGAGAGAGAGAGTTAAAGGCTTTCTTGTAAGGGTGTAGAATGATGATGGTTTGGGAAATGATGAGATTTTGTAAGATTGTAAATATCTTACTTTGATATTTTTCATGACATGTGTCATCCACATGTCACCACAAGAAAAATGGTAGGGCTTTGAAAGGTATAACATGTATAATCTGAGTCCTACGTTGTATAGATCGTGTACCAAAAATTCGGTAAAAATCCGATTTTTAATCAAAAATTAATAAAATATTTAATCGTACTAAAACGATTGAATTTTTGTCAAAAATAATGACCTTAAATATTATTTGGATAATTAATTCCTTCTTACCCGGCTAAAACACAGGTAAAATCGGTTCTCAGTAAAATCAATAGTTCACACCAAAATTCACGGTTTTCATCGTTAACTTAATTTATTCGTTTATGATTTATCATTTTATGCTAAACCAAGCATATCTACTAAATTCGTTAATCGAGTCGTCACCAATGTTCGTTAAAACACCGCCGAATGGTTCCGAAATCTCTAAAATTCACCAAATGCAAATCCATGCATTTAAACAAAACTCTGTGCTAGAATTTTAATCAACATTAATTTAATAATAAATATTAAATTATTAACGCATTAAATAAATCAAGTTTAGTACACTAACCATTACGGATCATCATTCGTAAATATACCGGAAATTATAAACCACCACGACCTTTTCTTATCATAAGAAAACAGGTGGGGATAATTCTTTCTCATCTGATCCTCGCGCTCCCAAATAAATTATGGCCACTCCTCGAATTCAATTTTACTTTCACTAACTTGATTTGACTACGTCTGAGCTTATGGACTTCCCAATTTGAAATCTCAATTGGCTCTTTGACAAAATGAAGTCTTTCATCAACATGAATATCTTCGATTGGTACAACAGTCGTTTCATCAGAAAAACACCTTTTTTGAGTTAGATACATGAAATACATCATGCGCATCACTAAGTTGCGACGGTAAGTTCAGTCGATACGCAACCAGGCCAACTCGAGCCAAAATATAGAATGGTCCAACATAACGAGGACTAAGCTTCCCTTGATTGTCAAATCTAACGACTACTTTTTAAGGTGAGACTTTTAACATAACACGATCTCCAACTTGGAATTCCAACGGTTTCCGTCGATTATCAGCATAACTTTTCTGTCCATCCATGGCAGCTTTCAATCTATCCTTTATTCGAAAGACCTTATCAGTGGTCTCTTGAATAGTTTCAGTTCCAGTAAGTTGTTTTTCACCAACTTCTACCCAACACAACGACGAGCGGCACTTTCTACTATAAAGGGCTTCAAATGGCGCAGCTTTAATACTCGAGTGGTAACTATTGTTATAAGAAAATTCTGCTAGTGGTAAATGAACATCCTAGCTACCACCGAAATCAAACACGCATGAACGAAGCATATCTTCCAGTGTATGAATAGTTCTTTCGCTCTAACCGTCTGTCTGTGGATGATAAGCAATACTCATATCCAAACGATTACCCAAGGCTGTTTGCAAAGATTGCCAAAACCTTGATGTAAACCGACTGTCCCTATCAGATATGATCGACACACGAACATTATGCAAAGAAACAATTTCTTTCAAGTATAATTTCGCTAACTTCTCTGTTTTATCATTCTCTTTAATTGGAAGGAAGTGTGCTAACTTAGTTAAACGATCCACAATTACCCAAATACTATCATAGCCACTAGACGTTCGGGGTAATTTCGTTATAAAATCCATTGCAATACATTCCCACTTCCATTCTGGGATCTCAGGCTGTTGCAAAAGTCCAGACGGCTTTTGATGTTCTGCCTTCACCCTGGAGCAAGTTAGACATTTACCAACATATTCGGAAATTTCTCTTTTCATATTAGGCCACCAATAAAACACTTTCAAATCTTTATACATCTTATCCGACCCTAGATGAATTGAATAACGTGACTTGTGAGCTTCATCCAATACTAACTCACGCAAGTTACGAAAACAAGGTACCCATATACGATCCATGAAATATAAAATTTCATCGGACTTTGGGATTAATTCTTTAACCATTCGGTGTAGGCCTTCGGCTTTGACATTTTCAACTTTAAGTGCCACAAGTTGTGCCTCACGAATTTGAGCGGTAAGGCTCGTTTGGATAGTTAAACCCAATGCACACACTCGTAAAGTTTTGTCATTAACCTTTTTGCTCAAAGCATCTGCCACCAGTTCGCCTTTCCAGGATGATAACAAATTTCACAATCATAATCATTGAGCAGTTCGAACCACCTACGTTGTCTCATATTTAAATTTTTTTGATCGAAGATGTGTTTGAGACTTTTGTGATTGGTGAAAATAGTACACTTCGTCCCATACAGATAATGCCTCCATATCTTGAGCGCAAAAACAACCGCCCCCAATTCTAAATCATGGGTGGTGTAATTTTTCTCATGGATTTTAAGTTGTCGCGAAGCGTATGCTATCACCTTATCCCGTTGCATTAAAACACATCCAAGACCTTGTCGTGATGCATCGCAATACACCACAAACCCTTCATTTCCATCAGGAAGTGATAAAATAGGCGCGGTACATAGTTTATGCTTCAAAATTTGAAAAGCTTCTTCTTGCTTGGTGCCCCAGTCAAACTTTTGATCCTTCTGAGTCAATAAGGTTAACGATTATGCAATCTTAGAAAAATTCTCAATGAACCTTCTATAATAACCAGCCAGTCCCAAAAACTGACGTATTTCAGTTGGAGATGTATGCGTACTCCAATTCTTGATTGCTTCAATTTTCATGGGATCCACTTGGATACCTTTTTCGTTTATGACATGACCCAGAAATTGAACTTCTCGAATCCAGAATTGACATTTGGAGAATTTGGCATAAAGCTTTTCATTCTTTAATAACTTCAAAACCAGCCTCAGATGACGTTCATGATCTTCCTTGCTCTTTGAATAGATAAGTATATCGTCGATAAAGACAATTACAAACTTATCCAAATAAGGTCTACAAACCCTATTCATCAGGTCCATAAATGCCGCAGGTGCGTTTGTTAATCCGAAAGGCATGACCTAGAACTCATAATGCCCATAGCATGTCCTGAAAGCGGTCTTTGGAATATCTTCTTCCACAATCTTCAATTGGTGATATCCTGAGTGTAAATCGATCTTTGAATAGAAACTCGAACCGCACAACTGATCAAACAAATCATCAATCCTCGGTAATGGATACCGATTCTTGATGGTGAGCTTATTCAACTCTCTATAGTCAATGCACATCCTCATTGACCCATCTTTCTTTTTTGACGAATAAGATCGGTGCTCCCCACGGAGAAAAACTTGGTCTAATGAATCCTTTGTCCAATAACTCTGGTAACTGATTGGACAACTCTTGCATTTCAGAAGGTGCTAGTCGATATGGGGCCTTCGCAATAGGTGTCGCTCCTGGCACAAGGTCGATTCGAAACTCTATCTGTCTTGACAGAGGCAATCCCGGCAAGTCTTCTGGAAAAACTTCTGAATACTCTCGAACAATAGGTATCTCCTCGATCTTTGATTTCTCAGCTTTTGTGTCGACAATACTAGTTAAAAATGTAAACTTTTGTGCCTTCATAACATTGATCATCTTCAATGGTGGTTTCTTCAGTTTACCACGAATAACCAGAACTTCACCGTTTGAAAGGGGAAGACGAATCACTTTTTCAAAGCAAACAACTTCCGCTTGATTCTTCGACAACCAATCCATACCAACTACGATATCAAAGCTACCAAGTTCTACAGGTATGAGGTTGATGTTAAATTAATGATTTTCTAGCTGCAACGTACATCCTTTAATAATGTCTCCTGACTCAATAACCTTACCATTTGCCAACTCTATATGATAGCGCCTATCTAATTTACCTGATTTAATGTCAACCCAAGGTTCAAATTCTTTTGACACAAAACTTAGATTGACTCTCGTATCAAACAATATAGATGCAAACTGATTATTAAAAAGGAACATACCAATCACCACAAACGAGTCTTCATGAGTAGTACCCGCATTCATCTCGAAATTTCAACTTCTACATTGGTAGGCTTCAACTTTCGGCAATCCTTCCTAAAATTATCATTTGCTCCCCATTCGAAGCAACTTCTATTTCCTCCATTTGGCCCTAGAGGTAACTTATGTATGTTTGAATTTGATCCCCTATCTTACATCATCGTTCACACACCAACCTACAACATTGAACTCCTGATGTGTTCGAAGTGCAGAATTTTTCCGGACCCTGATTCCTACTTTTCTAATTACCAAAACGATTATCAAAATTTTTTTCTATTTCTTTTAAAGGCTTTCTTCTCTACACTAGTAGGTATCTTACTTGCTTCCATCACCTTCTTGTCTAAATTGCCAAATCCCGACAAAATTCCCATTTACACAAAAGTGGAAGTACATACCAAAGTAAATTCTTAACACCTTACCTATTTTCAATGACCTTAATATAAAATGATATCCGTAAGACCACACTCATATCATGGGTGCACTAATATGTTGGCCAGGCATAGTAGTATACTCATCATATGTTTGTTTTCTTATTTCTTTCATTTCACACTTAGGACAAAGATTTCGGTTGAAACTAACCAATCAATAACATTAATTAAAATTCCAAGTTCCACAATTCAATTCAATCAACGTACTACATGAATTCTATGTGCTAGTAGTGAAATGGGATCAGTAACCATGCCTATAATATGAGGTGCCAAACACCAGATATAATGTTTTGTACTTACATACTCAGGGTAATCAGTCTAGGAACGAACCTCACAAGTTCATGAAATCTAGATGTATTTGCTCAAATATCTGCACCTATCATGATATGATTCTAAAACTTAACCTCTAGCTTCTACACTTTACTTCTTGAGCAATATTCCTACAACAGTAGCTCCTTAAGCTCAACCCAAGAGAGGCTGTATGTAGCAGTTTCTCCTCTGGTTTGTAACAGGGTGTTCCAGCATGTTAATGCTTCATCATGGAACAAACAAACAACATATGTTCCTAGTTGTTCTGGGGTACAAACACTAGTGTTTATAAACAATTCCATTTTCTTTATCCAACACATTTTATCTAGTGGACCCTCAGTGCCAATAAATGATCGCGGGTTACATGCCTATAAAGTTTTGTAAGTACAACCTCGCGGTTGATCTTTCCCGCTGTCGTTGTTTGTGTCCCTTTAAGCTAAATCCGCAACAACATGACGTAAGATAAGCTGTGATAATTCCTTCATTCTTGTGATAAGAGAATTTGAATCAATTTTCCCTCCGATTTCATGGGAAGTAGCCATGAGTGATTTCTTGTATAATTCAAATAAATGAATTTATACAAAACATATTGTCAATGAAATACTTAGTCTTACTAAAGATATATTAGAATTAACAACTCAAAGTCAATACAATACTCATAACAAATTAAACATATCTTTTGGACCAACTACATAAATGATGTGGGAGGATAATCAAATAAAATGGTGAGCAACTATGCGTGTACTGAGTCCAATCCCTCAGTAAGCATGTCAATAAGCTGATATATGGCCTCCTAATAGTGCTCTCATACTGAGCACATCGCACTATCGGAGTAGCGATCGACAACTCCAATGACTCTCCCTGAGTCATATACCCAACCACTGTAGTAGAAGGTCCCCTTGCTCAAAACTGTGGATCACATCATGTGTCTCCCAGTCCCCCAATCCAACTAATTGACTAGCACCTGCCCTCAGTGCAGTTGAAATGTTGTCCAGTCAAGATCTTCTCCTAGAGTAAGTAAGAGCTTCGTCATTATCAGTGTGAGACCTTTTACCAAAGTCACGTCCCTTACGACGTGTATATACCGCCCTTATAGGTGGAGACAATAACGTGGAACCAGTACATTTGGGGACTAAGGAATATCATAAGCGGGATCTATCTCGTCATCTGACGCAGATAACCATCCACAACCCTCAGGCCTCAACGGATCTAGGCCTAAATAAAAATATGAGTAATACAGTAAATCAAGGTCATTACTAGAGTAGTGCACGTCAACCATAGGATCAACCATCTAGAGAAGAAGGACATCCATAAAAATTTGGTTAGTCATGTACTAATAAAGACACATCCATGAATATCAATTTTCTCAGGCTAAGTACGCATGCAATACCATATTGGGAAAGAAACCGTTCTTTAAAATAATTAATTGGTTACAGTCTGGATTTATAAAAATATTTTACTAGTTCGCTATAACCTATGCTCTGATGCCACTTTTACTGTCACACCCCGACCCGCAGCGGAAGACTTAACAGAGTCTTGGTATCGACAGTAATTAACAAAAGCATAAGTTAAGCGAACGATTTAAATAAAACATGGATATTTATATAAAAAGTTATCGATAATTGTTAAAACATTACAAGTTTAACAAACATCTAGATAACCGGTCCCAGATAAATATCCAAAGCATGCTCGCTAACTAGAACCGGTTTGCTTTCCTTTCCCATCATCATGCTACTTACCTGAGAAACATACCAAATTTAAAAGCAAGTGTCAACCAGACGGGTTGGTGAGTTCACAGGTTTTATAATAAAACATTTCAACATATTATCATGAAAAAGAAGGTAATATTTCTATGTTGTGCTAGTGAACATCTCGTAGACTAGCTATGTCCTACGAACCGATAGACACCATGAGCTCATAATCAAACCGAAACCAAGGAGCAGACTCCCGGCAACATATATTCTCCCGTTACTCAAGGACCATGACACCTGGCCGGGGAGTGGGTTGTCAAGCCCGATAGATCTACCAATATATCCTGCGGTCCCTCGCGAGACTAATGATTACGACTGCGGGCACAAAAATTATCAATGCGCAAAACCACTCGGGAACAATCCACGAGAACCAGGCCCAACTGCACTTACTCAAGAGGTATCAACCATCACATACCACAAAAGCATAAATATTACAAATATTCTTTCCCAAACATATGTAGTTTCTCCCCCGATTTATAAAAACAAAACAGTTTAAAAAGGGACCGTGAAACTCACCTCAATGCGTTCCTGCTAGCAACAAAGATTTCCAGATAACCCGACTGTTCTCACTAGCGCCCTAAAACCCAAGGGACACATTAACAGTCTAAATAAAAGTCCATTATGTAAGTTGTTCATCCAACTTAACTAGACTTAAACACATTCCACTAAGGGAAAACATATTTCACACAAACGACCCGTTGGTGACTCGAATTTAGTTATTTATCATAAATCATAAGTTAACGTTTTTAAGTCATATTATATCCAAATTATTAAGTTATCTTTGTTAAAAATATATTTTAACTCCAAACTTAATTATTTATAACAACTTGTCAAAAATGACAATTGCATCGTATTTTACCGACAAAGTAACACACATCACTTCACGCAATCGACGTGCTCTAAGTCCCAAATTATTTTCAATACTTCAAAATAAGTATATTTTACTTATTTTTACACAATTTGCTGATTAAAATCAACCACAAAAATTATATCGAAATTTTGCGTTAAAACGACGTTTTTACGTTATTTTTAGACATAGTTTTCAAGTATTTCATTTTATAACCTTTCTTACAACACTTATACTTTAAAATTTACAAATTTTTATCATAAAAACTTATAAAATTTCTGATCAAAATCAGATTCATAAAATGACTCTTTTTATACGTTAAAATAGTCGAAAAACGCGTATTTTCGGTCCTCAATAACCGTTATATCATTACATTTCTAAAACCACTTGATTTTATACTTTAAATATGTTATAAATTTCCATTATTTACTGTTAAAAATCTGTTAAAAAATTGTTTTATAGAAAACTCTATTTTTATAGTTTTTTTATCTTATCAAAACATCCACTTTAATGTAATAAAAATTATGGCTACTTATCTAATCATTCTTTATTCATTTTACAACAAAAATATTTATATTTTTATGTATTTTATGACTTTAAAATCAGATTTGATTTATCTTGCAATAATCCTTTACTTACTATTTTCAAAACTCTATTATTTTAAAAATAGTTATATGTATATACACATGCATGCATGACATAAAAACATACATGCATTCATATATAAGTATACCATGTACTTACACACATACATGCATATATGACAAAATCATACATATCCGTATATATTCATACACGTATATGTATACATGCATGTATCTAGAAATTACATATACATATGCATGCAAAATTTACACTCACCCACATATGTATACATGCATGTAATCATCTCACAAAACATACATATGTATGCATACGAACACACATATATATGTATATATATATATGTTCATGCATGTGATCAAAATCACCATCCAAGCACCATCCACCCATGCATATATATATATATATATATGTATGTATGTATGTATGTATATTTGAAAGAGTCATAAACACCCATATATATACATTCACGTCACTTACATACATATATGTGTATATGTTTTTATGACTCAACACACATTCATACACACCCACACGTCTCACACACACACTTACACACATTATCATTTTCTACACCAAAACCCACTTGTTTTAAACACATTCTTTGGGTGAACAACTTGTATAAAACCAAATGTATGGAGATGTTACCTTAATCAAGTTAGCAAAGTGAGTGATTCTTGATCAAAACCTTTCAAAGGACACCAAAATTATCCAAGACTTGACAAAAATGGAGGATAAAAGCATGAATTATTAAGAAATGGTGGTGTAGTGAAAGAGATAGGGATGGAGATGTACAAGAATAGAAAGAGAGAGTTAAAGGCTTTCTTGTAAGGGTGTAGAATGATGATGGTTTGGAAAATGATGGGATTTTGTAAGACTGTAAATATCTTACTTTGATATTTTTCATGACATGTGTCATCCACATGTCACCACAAGAAAAATGGTAGGGCTTTGAAAGGTATAACAGGTATAATCTGAGTCCTACGTTGTATAGATCGTGTACCAAAAATTCGGTAAAAATCCGTTTTTTAATCAAAAATTAATAGAATATTTAATCGTACTAAAACGATTGAATTTTTGTCAAAAATAATGACCTTAAATATTATTTGGATAATTAATTCCATCTTACCCGGCTAAAACGCAGGTAAAATCGGTTCTCAGTAAAATCAATAGTTCACACCAAAATTCACGGTTTTCATCGTTAACTTAATTTATTCGTTTATGATTTATCATTTTATGCTAAACCAAGCATATCTACTAAATTCGTTAATCGAGTCGTCACCAACGTTCGTTAAAACACCGCCGAACGGTTCCGAAATCTCAAAAATTCACCAAATGCAAAACAATGCATTTAAACAAAACTCTGTGCTAGACTTTTAATCAACATTAATTTAATAATAAATATTAAATTATTAACGCATTAAATAAATCAAGTTTAGTACACTAACCATTACGGATCATCGTTCGTAATTATACCGGATGTTACATCAGTGCCGGACGCGTGTCGCAACAGTGATTCATACAGTAACTCAGGTACACATTACGTGAAACTATGTTTACACTATTGATACATTATGCTTAACACGAAACTATTATGCGATTGTCTGAAATCTGACAAAAACCTTAGGGTTTAACAGTCAGAAACATGTCAGACAACACAGTATGGAAGCATAGATACTTGATTTGATGCTATTGTGTATAAACGTATGTGAGGTTAAACAGAACGAAACTATAACAGTTGTTGTTCCGGAATGCTAAGCTGACGAATTATTCGTATAAGTGACGATCTGTACGAATGATTCTGAGAGTTTAACGTCCTGAAACGATGACTGACCAGTAGAGAACAAAAGTTGAAAACCCAAACCATCGTCGTGTTTGTTCGAATGACGATTCGAATGAATACGCGCGGTGGCGACGCATTCTGACGAAACGAAAACGAACACGAAAATAATATGAACGATAATAAATTTAAGGGAATATAATATTTCCTATTTTACAATTTTGAAACTCATCATAAATAAATTTAAATGAAACTATCTTTAATAATTCGCGAAAAAATTAACGAAACACGTAACAATAATATAATTCGATAAATAATTTAATAAAACGATATTTAAAATGATTACTAAAAATAAATAACATCCAAATGGTTAAAAATAAACTCTTTTATTTAATTTACTAGAAACGCGCGTAAAGTGCCAGAAACGCGACGAAAATACGAACCGAGCAACCGAAACGAACCCGAACAACCACGAAGTATAAAAGGCACAAATGAGGTGATTTCCTTCATTTATCACAAACCCTCTCTATCTCTAACCCTTAAACCCGTCACCCCTCTCTCTAGAGTTCACCATCTTAAAACCTCCATAACTTGATCAATTCGTGGCCAAATCATGAGTTCTTGGTGTCCATTTGAAGCTCTTGATCTCCTCTACGCAGAAGTACAACAGATCTAGGAGTTTACCCAGCCATCTTCGAGGTAATGATGAAAGAAGGTTCAAAGAAAATATGGTTTTGGTGCACCTCGTCGCCCACACACACACTCAAACCGTATGGAACCATAACACACACACCTCACACCACTAGGTCTTGATTCATGCATAGCAGCACCATGGGAAGAGCCTAATCGACGATTCCAGCTTGATGATGGGAGTGGATACGCAGGTTCGTGGATGGCTGGGCATCAGCCGAACCTTCGGCTACAAGCATCCCTTTGCCGAAGCTAGTAGCAGCGAACCCGCTGGATCCACCTACCACCGACTAAACCCTCGTTCAAACCCATGAGGAGCGAACCTGCTCGATCACCGAACCTTTCTTGATGAGGCTAAGTAGGCGAACCCTAAGGAGTACCGAACCTTTCTGTTGGTTCCTGCGAACCTTATGACCATAGCCGAACCCACCCTCCTTGGCGAACCCCATACACCCTGGTGTCACTCGACGAACCTATGCAGGGTGTAGCCGAACCTATGTGCAGACCCCAGCACCGAACCCTTCTGAAACGAATCTAACCATCGGCGAACCTGCCATGTACAAACTCTAAGAGAACCTCACTCACTCTAGCCGAACCCTGTAGGGTGCCGAACCTATGAGCTGTTAACTCCCACGAACCAGTTGATTCTGAACCTGATGTGCATGGACCTGGCCGAACCTATGCTGCTAGACGAACCCTAGGTGACTAACCTACAAGTTCGTGAGGTGATACTCAGAAGCCGAACCCTTAGATGGAGCAGCAGAAGGTTCGCTGAAATGGAAACCTTTCTCGGCCGAAACTTTGACAGCCCAATCCCAAAGCCCAGCCGGCCTGTACAACCCTTCGGCCATGTTGGCCCAACCCATGTTCGCAGCCCAATGGAATATATAGGTCCAAACTTTTGTGCAGCCCATCTCATCGTCGGCCTAGCCCATCGCATCCTTTTCGGCCCATGTGTATTAATAGGCCCAATTATTCGGTCCAAACCAATATCTACGGCCCATACATGTTAATCGGCCCAAATAACAAGCAATTGACTCATAGTAACTAGTTGGCCTAGCATAAGGCCCATCTATACTTGACCCAATTGATACTCGGCCCACTTAAACCAAAGGTTGTAAGCTATGTTTAAGATCAAATCGGTTTCAATACTATGTATGGCATACTTTAATTATTACAACCCAAAAGATAATGAATTCTAAGTTAAAGAATTTGTAAATTTAAAACAGTGGGAGATTTCGAGAATGATTTAAAGCTAAATGTACAACCTAAAGGCATGACCTGATAACAACCTAAGCGGTTAAGTGGGAGCACAAGCTTTGAATAACAAACAAGGCCGGATAATGAACAAGACTTTCGAGTGTTAGCCAAGTTTAGGGCTAACACTAACACGCACACGCACACGAATCATCACAACACATACTTATAAGCTACGAACTATGTGAAATCAATACAGAATCGTGAACAACCACAACAAGTACAAACAAAGAGAGCGTGCATTCTTATTTTACTTAGTCAACTACTACAAACACAAAGTGAGTTCATTTGTCCCTTTTCAAACTTATTTGTTTTACTTCGGGACTGAGAAGCATGTTAAACATTTTGATAAATTATTGAAATGTTATTTAATGCTTTTAAACTTAAACATGATGCTTATGTGAGAAACTAAATGCTTAAACTTGAGGCTTGATGCTTATGCTAGAAACTAAATGCTTAAACTTGAGGCTTGATGCTTATGCTAGAAACTAAATGCTTAAACTTGAGACTTGATGCTTATGCTATGAAATTCATGATGAAACTATATGTGAATGCTTGAATCTATATGCTTGAAACTATGATTGTGCGTGAAATACTAAGCTTGTATCTAATCATGGGCTACGTAATTGCTAAACTTCTGCTATAGCAGGGCTTGTACCCATGTATTGAGATACGTGAAAGCTAAACTATGACGAGGCTAAGCTGTTATTTATATAAGAGACATGTAATTGCTAAACTTCTGCTATAGCAGGGCTTTTGTCTGTTTATATGAGATTTGTAAATGCTGGATTGGTTGTGTATGCATGGCTTGTGTCTATGTATGAGATACGTAATTGCTAAACTTCTTCTATAGTAGGGCTTGTATCTTGTATAGGAGACACGTAATTGCTAGACTAGGCTTAACTAATTCATGAGATACGTAATGGCTAAACTTCTGCTAGAGCAGGGCTTGTATCTAGCCGTGAGCTATGTAATTGCTAAACTTCTGCTATAGCAGGGCTTGTACTCACGCATTGATTAGTGAAAGCGAAACTATGGTGCATGTGAAACTATGATGCTTGTTAAACGTACTTTGAAGCTAATACTTACGAATGCTATAGACTTGTAAACTTTGAAACAGTAAACTAAAGCTATGACGAGGAATGGTTTGAATGGTAGGTAAAATGCTTAATTATTATTAATAACAGTGTCATATGCAGATTAGTATGTGGTGGGACGGCGTCTGGGCGGGTTGTAGGCTCGACTCAGGGGTATGCCCTATATATAAGCATACCGATTTGGATATTACATGTGGAGTTAATGAGGTTAAGGTTTTACCGAAAGAGGTTTGTTAAAGCTATTTTTAAACTTATAAACTACATGAACTCACCAACCATTGTGTTGACTTTGTTTTCTTACATGCTTGCTCAGGTGATGAACATGTTTAAGCTAAGGCTTTTGGATTGCATTGCTAGGCTGCCCAGATAGTGGACCTAGTAGATTTTGGAAGCACATATTTTGTTATTCATACGAATGCTTTTGGATGTCTTGTACAGTTACAAGATAGAAAACACTTGATTCTTTTGATAGGTTTACTAGGTTAAATTACTGAACATTGATATTGTAATTTAACTTTGTAATCCTAGTTTAATGTTTGATTGTGCTTGAGTTATTCTTAACATTGATGCTATGTAAACAATCTGATCATTACGATTATCACTCACGATATCGCGCCCCGAGAACCTTCTGCTCGACGGGGACTTCGATCCAACCCGGCCGTCTCGGGGTGTGACAATAACTTTCTTATGATTTCCATTGGTGTTACATGGTATCTGATATGGGTCTCATTAGGTCATTCTAAGTTTGTTTCTTAAGTACCTAGTCTTCATCCCTCACAAATCAGTCCAAGTCATCACTTGTAACACTTTTGATTCCCAGCCTAGGTATACCAGCTTTCCTTATTGCAGTTAGATTCCATTTTACAGTCTCGGTGTTAGTTGCAGTTTTAGTTAGCTTTTCTAGTGTTTAGTCGTTAGCTTATGTAACACCCCGACCGATGGCGGAAACGTCGGGATGCCACGAGGGATGTGTAGATTTTTCATAAGCTCATGGGCATCTAATTAAATCATCATATATCAATTAATCAACCAAATTAATTACATCAAAAATCATGTTCATAATGAGCTAGTTACATCAAATACACAAAAGATTTAGCTAAATTAACTAAACTCTAGTCTTCAGAATTTCAGTTATTTTAGCTAAGTCCAAGACCTTACGTGATGATGTCCAAAAGATGTAGAGCTACCCTTCTCTACTTACTTCTCTTCATTTCCTGAAACATGTAGAAAATCAAGTGTCAACTACTAAGTAGTTGGTGAGTAATCATAAGTTTTTATGTTTCAGAAATGTTTACAAGTGTTTAACAAAATTTATGGTTTTTCAAGGAAAATACACATGTGCACCTGTAAGATAGTCCAGTTTTGCCAAATCTCAACACAACACAACATCCAAACAATTCAATTAACCACATACGCAATAATCACATAATTCAAATAATCAAAAATTCTTATCCATATATAATCAACCAATCATAACTCAATCAATATTCACCATAATCATATCAACATAAGTTACCGCAGAGGACCTCAGTCAACTCAATCAACGGCGGAATCATCGCGGAGGACCGCAGTCAACTCAACCAACGATATTCCTATAAGTGTCTTCATGCACTGCGGAGGACCGTAGTCAACTCAACCAACAGTGGAATCACTGAGGAGGACGTTAGTCAACTCACCAACAGCAACTCAATCATCGCGGAGGACCGAAGTCAACTCAACCAACAATGACTCATGGAATAGTAATAATCAACATCAATCCATCAATAATCAATGATAAGTCAATAATCTGAATATCATTTTGAATCCAGGTGTCACCCATGTGTTATCAAATTAATATTTTTAAATATTGGTATACATGCTTCACCTCCGAGTTTGAAAACAAAATAGTTTAAAAAGGAGGTTATGAGAACTCACCTGAGTTCTTAGAATCACTGTTCTTGTAGTATGCGCACTCACGTAGGTGAAATCACATGCAACTCAATAATCTGTAATTATCGTGTATTTCATATTCATAAGTATATGCATTTCAGTTCAACTAAGTCTCCATGAGTGTTTATTTTTAAATCGTTAAATTTCTCGTTGACTTAGTCTATTTGTCCTAAATTAAGTTGTAACACTCAAAGCTTTATAAATGATCATCATAAGAAAGTAATCTAAACTTGTTAGTTTTAATTATCCATTATATGATGATTTCAAATAATCTAGTAAAGATTTACAAGTTGTTAAGGTAATAACCTTATACACTTGTGTACACTCTCGTATATACGCATGCATGCATGATTACTGGAGTTGCTCACATTTAAAGTTGTTAGATCGCAATTAGGTTTAAGAAAATTAAACTCAAGTTTTTTATTTTCTCAAAATTTGCATTATGTATAATCTCATAACTCTAACATTAAGTTATCTAGAAAAGGTGGCAACTCCTAACCCTTCATGCATGCACGGGTATACCCCATTTTCTTGTTCTTTTATTCACCCTTAAGTTCTAGTTAGATTGTTTAGGTGTTAGCAACCCTAATTCCAACCACAGCCCCCTAGGTTCGCTGCTATCCTATTCCAAAATCCTTTGGTTCGTTCAACCATGGGTTCGGCCAAAGGAAAAAGGGTTCGGCTAGCCTTCACTCTTAGGCGAACCTCCTGGGTTCGGGACATCATAGGTTCGCCCCCTTATGGTGGTTCGCGTGACAAGGGTTCGTGGCACTTAGGTTCGCAACCAAGGGTTCGTGAGTGCTTAAGGTTCGGCTGAGTCAAGAAAACCCTAGGTTCGTTCAAAAGAAAGGTTCAGCTTCGATGGGGTTTGTGGCACATCAAAGGTTCCAGGTTCGTCCATAGCTGGGTTCGTGAACATTCATGCAGGCTCGTGGCTAAGGAGGTTCGGCCAGCTTAGCCCTCGACCACATAGGTTCGGCCGATCTGGTTCGTGGCAGCCCACCTGTTCATCATCAACATCTTCGAAATTCTCTCTGTTACAGCCACAAGCATGGCTTTCTCTCCCCCATACTAGTTCGTTTTAGAGTTCTAAATGTGTAGAATTCTTTTATAGTGCAAGTATGCAAACCAGTTATGTTAAAGTGAGAAACATAAATTAAAACTCGAATTTTACCTTCTAGTCTTGATCAAAAACGAGATTTTTTCGTGGGTTCACGATCTACTCGATCTCACGAACGATTTGGCACCAAGATCTTGTGAAATGGTTGAGATTTGAAGGAGATAAGCTAGAGAGAAGGTAGAGAGAGAGAGAGTGGGGTGGCGGGTTGGGTGTTTAGAGAGAGAAAGGTGTTGTGGAAAATGAAAAAGAAAGAAAGAAATCTTCTTTCTTATACCTCGTCTCGTCCCCACGTGCTCGGTCTCGTTTATTTGCGACATAATATATTAAATGCTCGGTTTTTATCGTATAATATATTCAAAACATAAAACGTTTGAATAAATAAGTTTCGTTTTAATCAAATAATTTCAAATGAAATCGTTTAAATACAGTGCCTCCGTTTACTTTTGTTAAATTAATTTTTTAAATAAAACGATTTGTTCGGATTTGTTTTAGGTTGTGATTCCTAATAAACGTTATAAATTTCTTATTCTTATTTTAATACGGTTAAATATTATTTCGTTATCTCGTCAAAACGCGTTACTCACGTACGTATTCATAAAGATCGTCACCCTTTCGAATCCGACGCTCGTATTGTATTTCGATTCGATTTACGATTTGTGGAATATCATTTCAGAATATTATTCTTAATAATTATATTCGTGTGAATCGTCACCCACGCGAATACATTATTAAGTTGATAATTTCTGAAATAATATTCGCGTTTAAATTTATAATCGTAACCTCACCATCGCGTATTTATTTTCAATAATGCTTTCATTATTTTATTATCTTGAATTTTATAATTTCCCAATCCAAAACCCCGGATTCTCCTCACCAAAGCCTCAACACTGATATAATCATGATAAACCGAAGATGGCTTATGTATAGGGCATATGTAGAGGTCAGTCGCAACCGCCTCAGCCACCGTCCCACCACCTCTTCGATAGACCATGATTATATCCTTGCCTATCTTTTGCTATAGAATCCTATACCACTACCATTCCCAGTCATCAGTCCATATCAAGTTAATACAACTACAGTAAACACTCTGGTTCTGTTTCGTTGTACTTCAACTAAACTCCTCATGGTTTATGCTTATAATAATGTGTTCTCAATATGTATACCAATAATGATAATATTCAGTAATCCATAATAATTATCAATTAACATATAAGGCTTGACAGTACAAACAGTAATGTAATAACCCAAAATACATCGGTGTTACAGCTTAGCTAGTTAGTTAGTTACAGTCTCAATCAGGTTTTCATATGTTGCACCAAACCCCCTCTTTTACTTTATTTTGTTAACAGCCTAAGTTAAGTTTTGTCAAACTAGTGTCCTTAGGGTTCGATATCTGGTCTTCCATAAGCTATATTGTCACCGATAGGTACACTTGCCTACGTAGCGGTCTCGTTTAGGATTTTCGATTTTAACTAGGTGTTTAGGTCAAGTCTAGGTCTAGGATTAGTTGTAGTGTCTTTAACTTAGGTTAGACAGCTTTAATTATCTTATTTTTAAGGTACGGACCGCTTGCATCTGAAGACATTACATATGTTGCATATGGGCTCTAAGTGAACCGAAGAGTTCGTGAACTGTTCGCGAATTATTCGGCCGAAAGTTTGTTTATGTTTGTTTAATTAAATGAACGAACATGAACACACCTAGTATTCGTTTATATATGTTCATGAACTATTCGGTTATGTTCGTTTATTTATATTCGTTTATTTGTGTTCGTTTATTTTCATTAACTATGTTATGTTAGTTTATGTTCGGTTCAGTGGTGGACCCAGAAAGTTTTTTCACGGGGGGTGAAATATTTTTATGGTCATTTGAGGATCGCTATATAATAAAAAATTTTCTTTGTTCAGATCGGGTTAGGTTGAATCAGATCAGACCATATTAAAAAAGCAAACAAACTTAATTTCATATATAAAAACATAATAAAAATACAATATATCTAACATTGCGCTTATGCCTAGTAAATTAGGAGGGTTTGTTTGTGTTAGGTAGCGGATCAGAACGGGTGCAGGCCATGATAGGTGCAGGTTAGGATGAGTTTTAAGAAAAATTAGTTTGGGTTTAAAAGGATCGTTTTAAAAAACTTCAATTTTGTTCAAGTGAAAGTGAATTATAACTAAACAAATAGTTTAATTGAATAATTTTTCATGATTTTCTAATCAAATATAATACTGATCATTCTTATCTATTTGAATCCATTATATTCACATAATGTTTAAGTTATCCATCTTAACACGCGTTGTGTTATGGTGCTAGTCATCTCAACCCAAAATCCATTATATTAAAATTTTAGTGGCAAAAATCGAAAAAACAAAACTTTAAAAGTTTTTGTGGCTAAAATCGAAAAAACAAAACTTTATATTATATAAAAGTTTTAATGACTAAAATCGAAAAAACAAAACTTTGCTTTTAGTGGCCAAAATCGAAAAAACAAAACTTTATATTATATAAAAGTTTTAGTGATCAAAATCGAAAAAACAAAACTTTAAAAATTTTTAGTGGGCAAAATCGAAAAAACAAAACCTTATAATATATAAAAGTTTTAGTGGTACAAATCGAGAAAACAAAACATTAAAAGTTTTAGTGACCAAAATCAAAAAAACAAAACTTTATATTATATAAAAGTTTTGGTGACCATAATCGAAAAAACAAAACTTTACTATTTCTTTCAGTTGGTTTTTAATATATATATATATATATATATATATATATATATATATATATATATATATATATATATATATATATATATATATATATAGGGAGAGGTTCAAATGTTAACCCTCCCTTATAGCGTTAACCGCTTAACCCTAGCGTTTTTTGCCCGAATCTTAGTTTTTTTTTTCATGGTATTTATTATACATAAATAGGGGGGGTTCTTTTTTGTGTTTTTGCTAAGTAACTTACACTTACTATAACTTCCAAACGGTGATGAATTAGCAAAAATACAAAAAAGAACCCCCTATTTATGTATAATAAATACCATGAAAAAAAACTTAAGATTCGGCCTAAAAACGTTAGGGTTAAGCCGTTAACGCTATAAGGGAGGGTTAACAATAAAACTTCCCCCATATATATATATATATATATATATATATATATATATATATATATATATATATATATAGGATTATGATCAACTAAATAGCCTCTTTATCTTAAAATGTCTAAGAAAGATTATTAACCATTAGATCATGAGATCAAATTTAAGAGGAAAAATTTAAAATTTTAGAGGGAAAAGTTGTTAGAGGGTAATTTAGTCATAACCACTTCCCTCCACGTTTTTTAAATGTTCATAACTTTTACATACGATATTATTTTTTCAAAATAAATATATCATAAAAACGAGCATTTTTTATCTTTAAAATGAGTATAATTTTGTTACAAAAAATTAAATTTTTTTCAGCTTATTGTGTATAATTATCGTCATTGTGTCTTTTTAAATGTTTGTGTATAGTTATCTTTTTGTGTCTTTCTTACATATAATTGTGTCTTTTTTCCATGTAATTGTGTCTTTTTTTAAATATCAATGTGTTATGTATACTTGTCGTTGTGTCATCCTTGCTTAACATTATGTATTCTATAACATCATTGTGTCTTAATTGTTTTGGAAAACACAATATTGAGCATGAACACAAAAGACACAATGACATGTACAAAAGACACAATGTCATGTATAAAAGACACAATGACCTGTATAAAAGACACAATGAACTAAAAAACAAAATTTTTTATATTGCAAAACTATACCAATTTTGAAGATAAAAAAATGCTCGTTTTTATAGTATATTTGTTCAGATCGGGTTAGGTTGAATCAGGTCAGACCATATTAAAAAAAGCAAACAAACTTAATTTCATATATAAAAACATAATAAAAATACAATATATCTAACATTGCGCTTATGCCTAGTAAATTAGGAGGGTTTGGTTGTGTTAGGTAGCGGATCAGAACGGGTGCAGGCCATGATAAGTGCAGGTTAGGATGAGTTTTAAGAAAAATTAGTTTGGGTTTAAAAGGATCGTTTTAAAAAACTTCAATTTTGTTCAAGTGAAAGTGAATTGTAACTAAACAAATAGTTTAATTGAATAATTTTTCATGATTTTCTAATCAAATATAATACTGATCATTCTTATCAATTTGAATCCATTATATTCACATAATGTTTAAGTTATCCATCTTAACACGCGTTGTGTTAAGGTGCTAGTCATCTCAACCCAAAATACAACAATTGTTTACCCAATCTTCGAATTTATCTTGTTATGATTTAAGATTGTCAGGCACAGTTATTCCCTACTGAGTTTTATTTTAAAAAGTATATCCAAAACAACATATATGAAGACTTTTTCAAGTATCTCCTTCTTTAAAAAACAAGTGTAACTATCACTTAAATTCTCAACATAAGTCCAATTATTCAAAGTTAAGGGGGGCAATTGCAAAATATTAAGGAGGTCGATCAGAATTTTAACATATATACACTACTGGAAAAAAAATTCAGGGAGGGCGCTGCCCCTCCAAAGCTAGGGGTGGGTATGCCACTGGTTTGG
Source organism: Mikania micrantha (assembly GCA_009363875.1). Lineage (NCBI taxonomy): Eukaryota > Viridiplantae > Streptophyta > Magnoliopsida > Asterales > Asteraceae > Mikania > Mikania micrantha. Next base: position 69,143,439 of record CM018681.1, on the reverse strand, counting down.
TTAACTATATAATATACGAATGATATGTATTTACATTTAAGAGAGTTGTCTTTTGTGTTCGTTTATACTTGTTCAACAATGTTCACTTATGTTTGTTCAATAGTGTTCAATAATGTTCATTTATGTTTGTTCGTTTATTTTGGTTCGTTTGTGTTCATTTATGTTCATGAACAGTTTGTATAATTTATTAATGAACGAACATGAACATATTCATTTACTTAATAAACAAACACTAACATAAAAATTCATGGTCGTTAATGTGTTCGTGCTCGTTCTGTTCTTTTACAGGCCGAGTTGCATACTCACAAGGGGGGCTAATTACTCGCCTATCATCTCATCTAGTTGACCATTTAGATAGTTCATGGTTCTAAGTGTAGCATCAACTAAATGCTTACATGTGTGCTTATTATAATAGTTGTAACATGGCTTTTTGCTCAACTACTTGTTCAATTAATAAGGTTAAGCACATGTTTATGTATCTCTCCAACAAGCAAAATTAGTAAAACAATGTTGGTGAGTTTAATCTAAAACATTTAATGATAATTAAATGTAAACTAGGTTTAATCTCACCCGCACGTTGCGGAGGGTTATCACAGTACACTTTCGATAACGGGTATTATATATCATTTGCAAAATCATAAGTTACATAGCAAAATCAAATCTTTCATCACAAACTCTATACATTTATATAAATATAAACATAAAATTATACAAAATTGAAAAAAACAAAATTTAAAAGTTTTAGTGGCCAAAATTAAATAAACAAAACTTTATATTATATAAAAGTTTTAGTGACCAAAATCGAAAAAACAAAACTTTATATTATATAAAAGTTTTAGTGGCCAAAATAAAAAAAAAACTTTACAAAGTTTTAGTGGCCAAAATCGAAAAAACAAAACTTTATATTATATAAAAGTTTTAGTGACCAAAATCAAAAAAACAAAACTTTACTATTAAGTTTTAGTGGTCAAAATCGAAAAAACAACTTTATATTATATAAAAGTTTTAGAGGCCAAAATCGAAAAAACAAAACTTAAAAAAGTTTTAGTGACCAAATTCGAAAAAACAAAACTTTATATTATATTAAAATTTTAGTGGCAAAAATTGAAAAAACAAAACTTTAAAAGTTTTTGTGGCTAAAATCGAAAAAACAAAACTTTATATTATATAAAAGTTTTAATGACTAAAATCGAAAAAACAAAACTTTGCTTTTAGGGGCCAAAATCGAAAAAACAAAACTTTATATTATATAAATGTTTTAGTGATCAAAATCGAAAAAACAAAACTTCAAAAATTTTTAGTGGGCAAAATCGAAAAAACAAAACCTTATAATATATAAAAGTTTTAGTGGTACAAATCGAGAAAACAAAACATTAAAAGTTTTAGTGACCAAAATAAAAAAAAAACAAAACTTTATATTATATAAAAGTTTTGGTGACCATAATCGAAAAAACAAAACTTTACTATTTCTTTCAGTTTGTTTTTAATATATATATGTAGGAATATGATCAACTAAATAGCCTCTTTATCCTAAAAAGTCTAAGAAAGATTATTAACCATTAGATCATGAGATCAAATTTAAGAGGAAAAATTTAAAATTTTAGAGAGAAAAGTTGTTAAAGGGTAATTTAGTCATAACCACTTCCCCTCACGTTTTTTAAATGTTCATAACTTTTACATACGATATTATTTTTTCAAAATAAATATATCATAAAAACGAACATTTTTTTATCTTTAAAATGAGTATAATTTTGTTACAAAAAATTAAATTTTTTTCAGCTTATTGTGTATAATTATCGTCATTGTGTCTTTTTAAATGTTTGTGTATAGTTATCTTTTTGTGTCTTTCTTACATATAATTGTGTTTTTTTCCATGTAATTGTGTTTTTTCCATGTAATTGTGTCTTTTTTCCATGTAATTGTGTCTTTTTTTAAACATCAATGTGTTATTTATACTTGTCGTTGTGTCATCCTTGCTTAACATTATGTATTCTATAACATCATTGTGTCTTAATTGTTTTGGAAAACACAATATTGAGCAGGAACACAAAAGACACAATGACATGTACAAAAGACACAATAACATGTACAAAATTGTTCATAATCGTTATTGTGCTTTTTTACTAGCAGTTATGTCTTTTTTTTAAAGATCATTGAGTTATTTATACTCGTTATTGTGTCATCCTTGCTTAACATTATGTATCATGCAACATTATTGTGTCTTAAATTGTTCACGAAAACACAACATTGATCATAAACACAAAAGACACAATGACTTGCACAAAAGACACAATGTCATGTATAAAAGACACAATGACCTGTACAAAAGACACAATGAACTAAAAAAACAAAATTTTTTCTATAGCAAAACTATACCAATTTTGAAGATAAAAAAATGCTCGTTTTTATGGTATATTTTTTTTTCTAAAAATAATTTTGTATCTAAAAGTTACGAATGTTTAAAGAATATGTGGGAATTTGATAAAAAGTCAACAAAAGTAGGCATGACTAAAATACCCTCAAACAACTTGATTTAATCATAGCCATTGATTAATGATCTAATGGCTCAAGATCCTTCTCAGGCTTTTTAGGTTAAGAGGCTTATTTAGTTTAACTTAACCATATATATATATATATATATATATATATATATATATATATATATATTAATTTGATTAAGAATATAACATCATGCTCCTTATGTGTATAAATAAAATAAGCTTGATGAATCACTTATTAAGAGACTAATGGCTGCAAGACCAATGACTATGAAATCAAAACAATTTTTTTTTTTTTTTTGATTGAAGACATGCAATTTTGCATGCAGTTAACACTAATTAGCTTAGATCAACTAAATTTTATACTTTTTTTTATATTAAAACTAGTTTTTGGTTAGGAACCAAGTATTCACATCTTATGTATTCAGTCGTGCCTTATATGTTTCAATCATATCATCACATGCCTAAAAACAGGACCTAAAATTAGATAAGAATATAGTTAACCTTATGGAGATAGCCTAATGATAAGGGTGTTGGGACCTCAAGCTTCAGGTCATAAGTTCTAGTCATGGAGGTGACATTTTCTCTGCAAGACCACCGATCTGGGTGCTTGCATCCGCGGTTTACCCGTTCCCCCTCGTTAGTCGGGTATTGAGGGGCCCGGGGTTTACCACGCAAGTGGGTTTCCCAGTCATAAAAAAAAACATTACCAGGAGTCAAAAAGCAATTGGGAATTAGTATAAATTAGAATGAATTATGATTATCTCATCTTGTATCATGAGCTAAACATTATGAATTAGAAGTTTAAAGAATAAGCCATTTTAAATGATTTAATTATAGAGATAATTACATATATCCCCCTCTTTTGTGGTCTAATTACATATATACCCAACTGAAAATTTTAATTACATATATACCCAATTGAAAAAATTTAATTACATATATACCCAACTTTACTATTTTTAAATAATGTGACAAACATACCCTTTTAGTAACCTTTGAGTTCCAAACACACATACGTAAACCCCATAAGCAAACACCAAATTCGTTCATCGCCCTCCTCCCATACGATTGAAGCTTCATCAATTAAAAATGAAAAAAAAGACACAAAAAATGATAAAAAAAAAGAAGCAAAAACACGAAAAAAAGAAAAAAAACGTAAAATAATGGTATATTTGAAGCAAGGGTAAAATAGGTATAATAATTTTTTTTAAAATAAGAGTAAAATAGTAATTTCTTAATTCATTTTATTTAAAATGAGTATATTTGAAATTTTAGCATTAGAGAAGGGGATATATGTAATTAAAATTTTGGATTGGGTATATATGTAATAAATAAAATTTATATGGGGATATATGTAATTAAAATTTTGGATTGGGTATATATGTAATAAATGAAATTTATAGGGGGATATATGAAATTGCCCCAATTATAGATCACTTGCCAAACACATATATTCATTGATCCAAAAAGAGTGACCAAATTACATGTACTAGTTGTTAATGTTTCAATAAAAATCAAAATATCAAACGTATCTAGAAGACCTTTACATATTGGTAATAAGTCTGTTAATGCCTAAAGCATATGACTTGGTGACAAGTCGCCAAGAACATTGGTTAGATCATCTAAATCGAACCATTCAGGACCAGAACCAGGTTTATTCAATGTGTGCACACCAAATGTTATATTAAAGCTACATCTTTCAAGATATGTTAGTAAAGTTTAAGGGGCAATATAGATTGTCACTGATGTCACAAATTTGTAACTAATTAGATTGTATTTCAATCTGTTACATAGATAAAATACATTATATTACAGTTGGATGTATGATATAAATAATTTTTTATAACACTAACTAACTTCCCATATTTGAGCCTTCGGGTCTTGGAAACTACTCACCAATCCATTTATTGCTCATAACACGCAAACACTTTTGTTTCGTGATGTTTTCCTCATGAGACCACGAAGCTCGTGATATTAGTTTTACATCTACCTATTCTAATAGGGAGACATTTAATACACACACATATAGAGTAAGGATCAAATAAAAAGTCTATTTTGCATAAGAAGGCTAAAAAGGATTATAAAAATCTCTAAAACCAGCCCAAACGAACTTCGATTGAACTCATTTCGATGACATTGGAACCGTCTCATCGAACTCTACAATATTTGCCTTTTAGTTTTAGCTTTAACAACTAGTTTTAGAGTTTGTATTTCAGGGCATGTTTTTTTTAGCTTTTAGGTTTTATCTTTAAGTTTCTGGTTTATTTTTATAATTTTGGTTTAATTATTAGTGTTTAGTGTTTATGATTTACGGTTTACATTTTAGGGAATTACAAGTTGGTTCCAATGATGTAAAAATAAATTCAATCGGAGTTTGTATGAGTCGATTTTCGAGTTTTTAAAAATCTTTCTTAGCCTTTTTAGGTAAAAAAAGACTTTTTAGGGGAACCTTCCCCTATACACACACACACACACACACACACATATATATATATATATTTTATAACCATAACAGTCGATTGGATGTCACGTCTTTAAAGTGTAGCTTGTACATAATCACACCACCTATATTTCATCAATCCATAAAAAGATCCACTACTGTGGTAAACCACTCAGAGTCAGGATTAGAACTTGATACCTTAATAGATACACCCTAGTAGAAAAAATAAATTTTTGAAGCGGTGAAAATAGATTTTTAAAGTTGTTTTCGGTCGCTTTTAAAAATGATGCTCCAAAAAATAAGTTATTTTTTAAAGCGGTTAAATAAACGGCTGTAAAACTTATTAATTTAATTTGGAACAATCGCTTCAAAAGATAACCCAAAATTTCGCTTCAAAAGGTTAAATTGAAGCATTAAAATCACGCTTCAAAATATTCAAAACAGCTCCAAAAGACTGGCCTTAAATTCTCTTCAAAAGTGTTCAAAATTATATATATTTTAGGAATCCACGTAGAGCTATAGCTGTAACAAAATGTAATATAATGAACCAAAAAACGAAACATCATTCGAATTCAACGATTTGTATATAAGTTAGTTTTCAAATATAAATACATATTAAACAAACTGTTTTCTATCCAACAAGCTAATATCCAAGCAATTTTCCAATAAACACCGGCATCACCTCAATCAGAAAATCATCAATCTTCATTTGTGTAACAAAGCTAGTGTCACGCTAAATCTAATAGGAAAAAAATAGAAAAAGATATACATCATTAAATATATTTGTTATTAATAATAAGAGTCAAAGTATACATAAATATATATAACATACTTACCCTCTTCGGAAAATTTTGTTGAATCCCAAAGACAAACTGAAACATATATATCAGTATCATATAGCCACATTCCCATCCATTTTGTTGTTGTTTACACTACAATAAATCAACAATTAATTACTAAATATTTAAGATCAATTAACTTACAAATTAAAAACATACGTCACCCATTCTCCATCTAAAATTTGTTTCCCCAAATGCATCTTCAATGATCTTTGATAAAATATAACAATTTATAGTCTTTTCACCTTTCAATGAATCTAAAATGAATACTTCTTTCATTTTAGGGGAAATAATGAATAAAGACCAATGACCATTGAAAAAAAATATATAAATTAATTAAATCAATTATATTAGTAAATAATGAAAAATTAAAAAAATAAAGACAAAAAATAAATTACCCGGATAAATGTGGTGCAAGAAGAAACGGTTTGTCGTTGTGAAGCTCATATACGTTAAAGATGTGATCCTCAACTACTTCATGTTCACTTTGACACATGTGAGCCGTGATAATGTTCACCCCAAGGAAAGCACAAAGGTTTGCTTTAAGTTTAGATGACTCATAATAAAACCTTAAATCAATAAATAATAAATGTGTTAAAGTTATTAAATTCAATTATATCTAAAAATCTAAAAAAAAGAAAACCTTACTTCTCAAACCAATTTATGATAGTGATATCGACCCAACCATTGGCGAATAATTGTAGCAATGTCTCATACTCAATAAAGTCTGTTATTATATCTGAAAACATCCCTTGAGGTGTAGACCATGCGATTGGATCAACTTTTGTATCATCATTAACAATAAGACTGTTTAATGTACTAAACAATGTTTGAATCCTTTCAGGTCTTCTAGTTATCATCTCCAAAGCTCTTTTTATTTTCTTGTCTTGTTTTTCTTGATCAAGTTCTTTAGTGGTTTTTCTCGTCGGAATCTTAACTATTGATGGTTGAGTTTCTTGTAATTCAGTAAATTCAAATCCCTCCATCTAAAAGAATAACCAATTTGTTATTATGAGTTTTGGTTAAGGTACGAATTTGATATTAACTCCTTTAGCTAAAAAAGTTATGTTTGTGTATACATACATACATACATACACATATACATATACATATACATATATATATAAATAAAATTATTATTAGTATCTAGAGTGAAGTGATTAGTAACCATAGAGGTGACAAAATCATCCAAATTGCTATCGAGCTTAGATGTCATTTGTTGGTTGACTTATATCTGATTGACATATAAAATAACAAACAATTTGTTATAATTTAAAACAAATCAAAGTAAAAAATAAAATAAAATACCTGTGGTATATAATCTGAATCGCTCGTTCTGATGTCATAAGTAGGTTTATGTGGTGATGCTTGGAATTGACTTGATACACTATGACTCAGGACCTTTCTCGAGATACCCGGGGGCTCGACGTTTGCAATCTACAATTAAACAAAAAATGTTATAGTAAATACTAATATACGACTAGATTAAATACTATATAATTTTTTATCTAGCAAATATACCTTAATTGCATTTCTTGGCCACTGAATAAAACCATTAAGGGTGTCTTCCAAACACATAACCTCATCGGTACGGGTCTCTGCAGGGACTGGCATCTTCTCAAAACCTGACATGATTGTATCGACTTGTACCTTAACAAAACCCTTATGAATACGATTATTATGTAGGATACTGTCATCAGAAGTAGGATATGCCTGCCTCTGACTATTGTTGTGATACCAGTGAAATCAAATGGCCACATAAGATCACATGTACATATATTCTGTAAAATATAAAATGTTTTAATAAACAAATGTGTATAAAACACACCAACACACACACACATATATTTATATATATACTACCTGAATATGTGGATAATCGATATATGATCCACCCGATGCAGAACTAGAACAACGAAAACTCGGGCTTGATTCTGGTTTTTGTCTTTTCCCATTCACTTCCCTATCAACCATAGCACTTCTATGCAATCCTCTACGAACATGTGTGGAAACTGTAAACTCAATATCCATAATTTATATATATATTTAAAAACTCATGAAAACACACATATTAGAAATCTCATTACCTATGAGGTCTAAAACTACTCGTGTTCGACCCCCATGCTCAGGTCCAAAATAACTACTTACTAGATCAACCCGCCCTTCACAATAAGTGCCATTCTCTTTCATTTCTTTCTCAAGATTTATCTATATAAAGATATACGTATAAATAATAAAAAATTCAACTAATTCATATATATATTAAGATATACACAATTTCTTACCAAAGCTTCGATTTTTTCTTCATAATCTAAAAGTTCATACATGAGAGTTTGTTTGTTTTTTTTTGGCTATGCTTGCTACTTGCCTTTAAGAACGTCGATCCTGCATACATGTAAGTTGAGGGTATTTTTGCACAAGTTGAGGCAATATTTCAACAAATTTTTTGTGAAAACCCCTAAATCCAACACGTCCTGTGCGAGCGAAGTCTTTACTAGCTTGTGCACATAATCTTGCTTTCTCACTTTTTTTCTACACATAAAAAGATAAACTATTAATTAATAGTTAGAAAATTTTAACAATAATAGTAATAACTTAATATATACCAGAAACTCATTGCTCGTCTTTTTCGCAACAAATTCATCCTATTTTGATTACCAGGTGAACCATCACATCAAAAAAAGACGGTGGGAAGTACATTTCAAGTTCACAAAGCGTTACGATAATTTCTTTTTGCCATTTATCTAGTAACTCATGATCAATAACTTTTGAGTGTATCATGTTAAAAAAACAAGCAAAATTTTGTGATTGTATGTCGTATGTTATACGGTAACAATCCACGTACTGCAATCGGAATCATATGCGTCATCAAAACATGACAATCATGAGATTTCATGCCAAGTAATTTACAATCTTTCGTTGACACCAATCTTTTAATGTTTGCAGAATAGTTAGATGGGACTTTGATATCATGCAAACAATTACAAAACTTTGTTTTTTCATCTTTTGACATAGTATAGCACACGGGTGGCAGGCTGTGACAATTAGTACCTGACCGGCCGGCAAGTCCGTACGGTACGTGTACTTTCAACAGTAGCTATGTGTAATTACATGTGTATAAACAGTACTTGTATTAACAGAATTCTAAATACAAGAAACAGTTGTACGTATTTTCGTGTAAACTTAAATACTGTAGATACAACACGCATTTGAAACATTAGTTGTGTGTACTTAAGTGAAAACCTAAGTACAGTTAACACGACAGATCATGAGAAACAACAGTGTTCATACATATAACAAGAACAAATTGGTTACGATCTGAGATCCATAGATGACTGGAATCAGATGGCCGACATTTCAGTGTGACAACATGATGTTTAGTTGAGTCCGACAGTGAGGAAACACAATTCAAACATAATTTACAGTGTTGTTTCAGAATAACGAACTGACAGTGTGTCTGCGTGGGTGACGATTCACACAAACATATCTGTGAGTTTAATGTTCTGAAATAATGACTGGAAAGTATAAAACAAAAGTCGGAAAGCAAAACCATCGTCGTGTTCGTTCGGATGACGATTCGAACGAATACGCGCGATGGTGACGCGATCTGACGAAACGAAAACGAAAACACGACACGAACGATCATAAATTAAAGAAATTAAATAAATAATGTTTTACAATTTTGAAACTCATCAAAATAATTAAATTAACATTTCTTTTAAATTATTACATACAAATTACGCGTAAAGTTCCGGATACGCGACGAAAACGCGAACCGAGCAACCGAAACAAACCCGAATACCCCGGGGGTATATAAACACCAAATGAAGCTTAAAAATTCATTTCTTTCATTCCTCTCTCTCTCTAAAAGCATAAACCCGGTCATTTCTCTCTCTAGAAACAAAACCACCATTAATGACCTTCAAAGCTTCATAACTCCTTCAAATCTCAACGAAATTCGGTGATTCTTGAACCCACGCGTAGCTCTTGATGTCCTCTACCTAAAAGTACAAAGGATCTGAAGGTTCAACCACTGGAAAACGAGGTAATGATGCATGAAAGACCACGAAATTTAGGGTTTTTGTGTGTGTTTGGTTCAATCCACTCATACAAACGGCTAGCCACCTCTCTTGTTGAAACCACACACACCTCGACAGCCCTATTTGATACACCGCAACATGAGAACCACTATAGTAGCCAGATGATCGATGATTGTAACATCAGTGCCTGAACCGTCACCGGAACAGTGATCTCTACAGTACATGAACAGTAAATCAGGTACATATTTCAGTTATCAATTGTATATCATTTTCATTTCATGTTATCAAAGCACAGTTCATATTCAATTCAGAAAACCAAGTTCAGAAATAGGGTTCTTGAGTCAGATAATTATCTGGCAACATAGAACCATCATGTGATTAGTTGTTAGGACTTATTATGTAAAAACGTATGTGAGGCTTTAAAGAACAAAACAACATGAATATCGTTACGTGAATGCTAAATTGACGGGTTATTCGTATAGGTGACGATCTGTACGAATATATCTGAAAGTTTAACGTTCTGAATGATATTCTATAATTAGAAAACAATATTGAAAAGTAAAGTTATCGTCGTGTTCGTACGGGTGACGATTCGAACGAATACGCGCGATGACCGTACGATTACATTTAAACAGTTAATTAAATATTTTAAATTAAAATAAACAGAATATATTAGTTAATTTATTAGGAATCACAACCTGAAATAATTAAATAAATTCTATTTTAAAAATCGTGCCGTTTTGTCGCGAAAACTACGCGAACCGGCATTTTACGCGAAACTGAACGAGATCGAGCGAGCGGGTATTTCCTCCCACATTTAATGTGACATTTAATGTCACAACCACCACCATTTCACTCTTTCCCTCTCCCAATCACGTTCACATCTCTCTCTCTCTAGTTTTCTTTCAAAAAACCATCTTCTCTCTAAGAAATTGAGATTATTTCATCGTGGATTCAAGCCATTTAAGTGCAAAGACGTTCATTTTGCTGAAAGGATCACAGAAGTACAGGTTATTCAAGATTTCATCCATCATTTTGAGGTAAAACTCCAATTTAAGTTCGGTTTGTGTGTTTAAAATCAATCCTAAAACCCTACACGAATTAAACCGATATTCTCACTAGTACAACACATAGATACACGCATAGTCTTATCAGGGATACATAGAAAACTCATTTGCAACAGGTTAAGATCGATGATAGCTGATGGTGATGCAGGTTCGTGAGATCCAGTCGGCCGAACCTTGTAAAATCCTTAACCGAACCTTCCCTTACCGGGCGAACTTTCTTTTGTTGGGCCGAACCCTGCATCACGAACCTGTTGAACTGACTAAACCTGCAACGAACCCTGCTCCAACAGACCACCGAACCTTTTGCCGCCCTAACCCTAGTCCCGAACCTTGTCAGCATCCATCTTAGTATTCAAACCCAGCCGGACCTTGTAGTATTCAAACCAGCCGAACCTATTTAATTGGAAAGGGACGTGAACCTTGCATGGCCGAACCCTGGCCATGCAGATCTGGATAGCTACGAACCTTAAGATCACCGAACCTTATTGCCGAACCTTGGATGTGCAGCGAACCATAGTTGCAGACGAACCATTTGTTTCTCAGCTGAACCATAGCATGGCGAACTCTAGGAGCCGAACATTAAAGGTTCGGTGGTGTATTGACCGAACCCTACATCCATGATAGCCGAACCATCCAATAGGTTCGCTGCCCTAGAGGGATGCTGAACCTAAAAGTTGTTTAATTGGGTTGATGTGGGACTAGGATCAACAAAACTAGTGTTAATAATCTAAGGGAATGGTTGGTGGGCCATAAAACCTAAGTTGTATGAGAAGTTGATCCCATAATGAACATGCATTGGTTTATTTAATTGATGTGTGTGCATGGGATTAATACAAGTGTTAGTTATAAATAATGATGAATAATGAAGCCCATTTGTGGGGAAGAATTTCTATAACTAAGGTCATTAACACATATTAACAACTTAAAATGAGTTGTTAACATGAATAACTTGGACATCCATGTCATATGGTTCAAACATTTTTGATTATGATCAAGGAAGAATCAAAAGGTTGTCATTGGGCCTAAGTGGGCCCAACGGGGCCTAATTAAGCCCATCATACATTAAATGATTACTTAAACTCAAGTAATGATATTTTGATAAAAATGAAGGCATTGTGAATTTATTTAAATCAAATTTAATAATTTTCTAAAATCTTGTGTAATTTGAAATGTAATTTATAAATGTCATTGGTTTCTTTTAAGTTTATTTAGTTATAAAAGTTTGTTTGTAATATCATTGATTGGGATTTTGCTGTAAAATAGACAATATAATTGTCTGGATTTGAACTAAATACAAAGGAGACTCAGCCCAAATCTTTTGTAAAATTTATCTTAAGTGTTGTAATTAAACATGGGATTTGGGGTCATAAAAAGGGTAACTAAGTTAGATTAGATCATAGAATTTCACTAGTAATAGGGCACTTAGTTGCACACACGACAAGACCAATCCTTAGGTACAACGACTACTACGTGTACTTATCATATTCAAACTCTTATAAAATAACTCATGAACCGCAGATACCTAGACTACAACAAGAGCGCGCGTTTGTGATAGACAAATTACATAGCAACACAGGTGAGTTCATTGCCCCTTTTCTAACATTTTGTTTTAAAACGCGGGGCTGAGAAGCATGCGTAAACTGTTATTTAAGTTGTTTACCTTAACGCTTTTAAATTTTATATGTTTTACATATATAAGTGTTATCCTAGACCATGTCTAGGAATATTTTATGCAGGTTTTACTAAGCTTGTTTACTTATAAATTAAGTGAATAATCGGGTTAAACTAAACATTTCAAACAAATCAAAACATTTCAAAGTAATCAAATGAAACATTTTGATAAATCAAGTGGGTGAATTCAACGAATCAAACAAAACATTTTGACAAATCAAGTGGGTGAGTTCAATAAATCATACGAAACATTTTGACGAAACAAGTGTGGGATTTCAACGAATCAAACGAAACAATCTTTGCAAAGGTAATATTCAATGTTCAACAAATCAAGTGTTTGTTGAACAATGAATCAAGTGTACAATTGATCAATGAATCCAGTATTCTATGATCAACGAATAAAGTACATCTTGTAACAGAATCAGACGAATCAATAAATCATTTTCAAGGGAAAGTATGGGAAATATCAAAGATAACATATGCCAAAACGAATCAAGAACGAAACAAAAACCCTACATTTCAAGAAGTCCTGGCTAGACCGTTTGATTTGTAGGTCATATGTTTGATGATATTTACTGATTCCCTAACTACTAAGTACCTAGATTGACAGACTAGTCTACTTGAGTTTGACCAAGGCCCCAATCATTAGGACTTAGATTTTATTAAATGTTTATTTATTTATTTACTTAAGCATTTATAACTGTTTATACAATTACTGTGGTTGATCATATTGTGTGATGAACTTATGAAATCAACATGGATTTCAGATGATTGTAATTACAGGGACAACAAACAGAAGAACTTATGGGATTGTGTTAAGGGTAAAAATGTTTAATTATCATTAACAGCAGTGTCATATGCATATTAGTATGTGGTGGGATGTTGGCTAGGGCTTGTCCCTTACATATGCCCTATATAAGCATACCGATGTGGATATTACATGTGGTGTTAATGTGGTTAGGGTCTTTACCAAAGGAGGTTTTCAAATCATTTTCAATTACTAAAACTACATGAACTCACCAACCATGTGTTGATTTTATTTTTGCATGACTTCTCAGGTGACGAACAGGTCAACTGAAGAGTTGTTTCTTTTGGACTAGGTTACAGATAGAGGACCTAGCTTTTTGGACCTGCATATTTTTGGACATCATACACAGTTATTTTGTACATCTTGTGCAGATACAAGATTGAAGATTTATGATGTTATAGTAGATTTACATTGTTAAATTATAAACTTAACTGATGTAATTTAACTTTGTAATTCTATTGTATTTTAGTACATTTGTCATTTACATATCATGTGCAATGTAAACAATCTGATCACTTTTGATTATCACTCACGATATCGCGCCCCGGGAACCTTCCGCCCGTCGGGGAAACCCGATCCTACCCCGCCGGCTCGGGGTGTGACACTGATGATGGGAAAACGGAGGTGCAGGTTCGCTTAGCTGAGGATGGAGCCGAACCAGGGCTCCACGAACCCTGCTGGTCGACTTGGGTTAGCCGAACCTTTTCAGCATGCACGAACCATTACCAGCGAACCATGTCAAGCCCTACGAACCCTCACCTGGCCACGAACCCAGGACTCAGACGAACCTTGCATGGCTGCTCATGCAAGGATCTGAACCTTCCAACCATCCCGAACCATAGACACTCGAACCCTCTCATCATCAGTGACTTAAGGACCGAACCTTGGGTGCGACTCTCATGGACTCACGAACCATTTCACTGCGAACCTATGATGTCCACGAACCCTCAAGGGACAGCGAACCTTCGACTCAGGGTTTAGACGAACCATGCATAGCAAGTTAGGGCTGAACCTTCTGCTAAATTACTATGAAGGTTCGCTGCGTGGAGGCTGTAAGCGTTTTCCTTCTAGCTGAATATATCCACAGCCCAAACGACATATTTTTCCTTGGCCCACACCTCTTTAAGTCCAACAGAAACCATGTTCAATTCGACTCAAATATAACTCACAGGCGCAACAGCCTATTACCTTTGGCCCAACAGCACTCCTTTCGGTTTAGCCCAACAAGTGGGCCCACAACACATTACTTCGGCCCACAGTTTAGTTTGGACTCATGTTCAAATAAGTTGGGCCACATAGCTATTTCGGCCCAAGACTAGTCCGCATTCGACTCACGATGTGTAATTTGGCACACACACACACATTTGGCTCATGAAACTTGGGGCTAAATCTGCTTAACTTATTGGGTCACCATTATTCGGCCCATTTAAGGAGGATACAAATGTAGAGAATTAAACGATTAAAAAGGATTTATAACATATACGGGAATTATGGTGGAACATCATAAAGATGACAAAACCTTGAGAGTAATTTCAATACGAAATTAAGTTATACTTAGGGTCATAATAACATGACACTAACTAAAGTTGAACTTTAAATTACTAACACGGTGTCTAAGATTTAACCTAAATAAGTTAAGTGTTTTAAAACCGATAATAAGTACACAGGGCCGAATGGTGACCAAGATCAAGCCCCAAGGGTGATAACCAAGATAGGACTAACACATACACGCGCACCAAACATTACAAGTTATACTTATAAGTTACAACAACATGAAATCAATACATGATCATGAAAACAACCTCAAACACAATCAAGAGCGCGTGCATTTCTTCTTTTAAGCTAAGTCAACCACTTCAATCACAAGGTGAGTTCATATGCCCCTTTTTACTTTAATCTTACTGATTTTAAACTCTCGGGGCTGAGAAACATGCTTACTTTTACTTGTTTAAAAGTTTTGCTTAATATATTGCTTATGCTTTGATTTAGATAATATTAAATTGTTTATTATCACCTATCATTACATGTTTGTATGATGATGAGATAACAGGGAAACTCAGATGAATATGATAATATAATTTCATAGTTCATCAACACACTAGAATAACATAGTTGTAAGATTTTATCTCACAACACTTAGTTATTCCTACATGAGCAATCTATGAGACAATTCATACAAAAACAAACAATGAGAACAATTACAGTAAAACATGATGACACTACACAACACATGGATGATTAGAAGATAAAATATCTTCTAAATATCATTCCACATTATAATTGACTAAGTGTGATAAGTCAAGTACTTATAACACTTAGTTACAACTTAAAAACGTACTACGCGATAGTATGAACGCATTTATCAATCCACCACCTGAGCGGATTAAGGGTGGCAAGACTAGTTCTTACCACGGCTTAATGGCAACATGGTGAACATATGGATAACTTAGAATGATAATCATGATAACGTATCTTCATGATAACAATATCATTCTCACATGGGTTGACAAAATTAAATAAGACATGTTCTTATTCAACTTTGTTAATCACATGAGAACATCCCACATTGAAGGCTATGGGATCACACAGTTTCGATGAAGGCTATGGGATCACACAGCGGGATAGAGGTGAATCGGGTGCATTGTAATCTGATTACGTGAGGATCACAATGGACTCCTTTTGGGCTCTATACGTTGCATTTGAGAATACATTACAAACAGTTAACTAACACTTTTAATATCTAAAAGTGAAACAACAGTTAACCCCACAATTATAGAATAATACAAGGAACAGATTGAGAATCTAATATCCTTAACACATATATTGGTTACCAATACTTCGGTTTGATAACTACAACACTGTCATCATATTATTCTATACATGAGAACACATGTGATCAAGAATGAGATGAACATGTGGAATTGGGAATGGAAATCAATAGTTGTATTGTAAGTAGTGTGGATTTCTAGTAGTGATATGGTGGGATGTTGGCTAGGGCTTAGTTCCCTTACATATGCCCTATATATAAGCATCACTAGTAGGATGATATAATACTTGTAAATATAACTATTGAGAAGCCATTGGGTGAACAGGTAAACATACAACATACAAGTAACATGATTAACATTGTGATTGTGCATGTGAATGAATCAAGGTTTTCAATTAACATACTTATGAACTCACCAACCTAGTGTTGATTTTTTTAAATGCATGTTTTTCTCAAGTGATGAACATGTGTAGATACTTACATGCAAGGATTAAGCTAGTGAACTTTTAGAAGCCCTAGCCACTTTTGGTGTTGCATACTTTTTATGACTAAACTATGAATCATCTTTTGTATATCTTGTACAGATACAAGATATAGTTACATTGATTCTTTTTGGTAGATTTACTTGATTTAATTATGAACGATACATTGTAATTAAATCTTGTAATTCTATATCATGGATGTGTTAGCATTTCTCATTTATTTATCATGTGCTATGTAAAAAATCTGATCATTCGATTATCACTCAAGATATCGCGCCCCAGGAACCTTCCGCCCGACGGGAAAACCCGATCTGTTCCCGCTGGCTCGGGGTGTGACACAGGTAAAAACCTTTTGGTGCCACAACAGGAGCAAGCTCTTTGCGTATTCCCATTTCTTTCATGTCTTTGCGGACATTAATTTCATCTTTAGTTTTCACAGGAATGTTTAACAATAAGCCTAGCTAGCTATCACATACATTTTTTTCTATATGCATAACATCCAAGCAATGTCTAACTTGTAACTCTTTCCAGTAAGGTAAATCCCAAAAGATTGATCTTTTTTTCCAAATTGCTCCTTTTTCAACACGTGTTCGTTTCCCCAAAACTGTATTTATATTTTCAACTCGAGAAAATGCATCGAATCGTTTCCTTACTGTTCGGTGCTCAGTATTTCCATTAAACTCCTTTTTTTCTTACGATAACTATGATTAGGCGGAAGGAATCTTCGATGTCCCATGTATACAGTTTTTTTGCAATTATTTAACCACGTCGAATTTGTCTCATCTTCACAAATAGGACATGCTAGCTTACCTTTTGTACTATATCCTAACAAATTACCATTTGCTGGAAAATCACTTATGGTGCAAAAAATCATTGCACGTAAATCAAAATATTCTTTCTTATAAGCATCATAAACATTTACGCCCGTACACCATAGAGTCTTCAAGTCATCAATCAAAGGAGACAAGTAAACATCAATATCATTACTAGGTTGTTTCGGACCTTGAATTAACAATGACATCATTATATACTTTCGTTTCATGCATAACCACGGTGGAAGATTGTATATGCATAAAAGAACTGGCCACGTACTATGACGACTACTCATGTTTCCAAAAGGGTTTATTCCATCAGAACTAAGTCCAAACCGAACGTTTCTAATCTCTTTACCAAATTCTGGATACATATTATCAATATTTCTCCACTGCGGTGAATCCGCTACATGCCTTAAATTCCCATCTTTTTTACGGCCATCTGAATGCCAACGTAACAATTTTGCTTCTTTCTCGTTTGAAAATAAACGTTTTAGCCTTGGTATAATTGGGAAATACCATAACAATTTAGCCGGTGCTCCATTTTTCATAACATCAGCATCCATTTCATCTGTTTCAGATTTACGCTTATACCTCGATGCACCACAGTTAAAACATTTATGATCTTTTTTGAATTCTTTTCTATACAACATACAATCATTTGGACATGCGTGTATTCTTTTAACTTCTAACCCCATTGGACACATCAATTCTTTTGCTTGATATAACGAAACTGGTAACTCATTATCTTCTGGAAGCATGTCATGTAAAACCACTAATAGATCAGTGAAACTTTTATCACTCCATCCGTTATTTGACTTTAAGTGAAATAACTTTAACACGGCACTAAGTTTTGAAAACTTCTCACAACCGGTATATAATGGTTTCTCTGAATCATTAAACAATTCTTTTAATTTTTCTTGATCGTTATCTCCAACATTAGTATCTAAATCATTAAACATGTCTTTTAAATTGTCATTGTCCTCGTTTAAATTGTCATTGGCGTCATTTAAAAGGGCCACTAACGACATCTTTGACGGTATATATGGGTGTTTAATAAAAACTCATCCGAAACTCAAAAAAATTCGAAAATCCGAATCGTAACCAAAACCTCAAAAAACTTATCCGAAATCTAATTTGGGTTGTTCAGGTCGGGATGGGATTCTGATAGGTAAAAGCTAGTTTGTTCTGGTCGGATATGCGAATAAACCGGGTATATTCGGGATGTAATTAAGAATCACTGTATTTCAGGTTGTTCAGGTCAGATAATATAGTATAAGATTCAGGTCGGGCGGTTTTAGATAGATCAAGAAAATTTTCAAATCCAAATAATGTGATTCGAATAACTCGTTATCCGACTTGATAAACATCCGTGATAGCATGTGATTGAGACTCAAGAGTTGCCTCTTCAAACCTTTCAGCTTGTTGAGACCGACACCAGTCTTTACATACACGTGGCTGACACCTCAGCAAACTATTCATCTGCTGACTCACCCTTCCCCTCGCCCTTCCATCCACGTGGATTCACATCACCCTAAAACCGACTTATCTTTTCTTTAAATTCCATCCCACCGATTATGAAAATTTGAACTCATAAAACAATCCTCATTCATCCAAATTGACGTCAAATCATGGATTCAATGCAGCAGCAGTTAAGAAGAGAGAATCAAACCGACGAGCCAGAGATTCAGATTCCGATGGAGAAAGATGAAGTCCCAAAAACAACCAGTCACATTGAATCACTGACCGTCAAAGATCAACCGGAGATCATTGGGCCTTCTCTTGAAGAAATCTCAAAGTATCGATCAACTGCACAACAGAACTCCATTGAAGCCATTCGAGCTGCCGGGGAGCAGTATCGAAGGACGATTAATGAACTAACCGGTCAGCAGCAGGCTGAGAATACGGCAGCGAGAGCTTCCTGTACGGTGGTTGACGTGAGCGAAAAGGAGGCGAAAGACGTTGCGCCGGAAACCGGTAAAACAACGAGCGGCGGATATGTTGGGAAGATGGCGAAGGACAAGGCGGTTGGTGCGACGGAGACTGGCGGAGATACGGTGGTGGGAGCTAAGGATGTGAGTGTGGGTGTTGGGAAGAAGACGAAGGATATGGTGGTAAACTATATAATGATCAAAGTGTTATAATTGATCTGAAATCAAATTATACTTTGAAATAATAATAATTTTAGTTGTAAATGTTCAGGGTGATGATGAAGGTGGGGAGGAAGACGAAGGCGGTTATTGTTGAGGAGGAGCATCAGGAAGGTGGTGCCGTGGTGGTGGTGGTGGTGGTGGTGGTGGTGGAGATAGGGCGGAATACGAAGGATATGGTGGTGGCCGGTGGGGTACGAGGGAGGACACCAAGGTGGTGAAAAAATAATAAATAAAAAAGGATCGAAGGTTAACATGAGTACGTATTATGGTTGTGTTTTGTACAGGTTTCATGTTTTTTTTGGTTCAAAATGTTGTGTTATTTTCATAATAGATTTTGCATCTTTTTTTCTTCCTGAACAGCCGATTTTCTTTAATATATCCTTTATATTTAGGGCTAAAAATTTTAGACACGAACACCTTAACACGATAAGACTTTAACATCTTACTCTTAACATGTTTCCTGTATAAAATAGGTCGGCACGTTAATATTTTTCGTGTCTAAACATGTAAAACCTACTAAGTTCTCTTAAGATTCTTTAACATGTTAAGACCCGTTTAAAATTTAAAATTTAAAATAAATAATATAATATAGGTGTGTAATCGATTAGCTTCAAATAACTTTCTAATTGTCTAAACCTTAGTTAGGAAAGGGTTTATTTCGTGCTTACGTGTTTTTAACGGGTCGTATTCGTGTTTGAAAAAACATACATGATAAGAATTTGTGATGTGTTCGTGTCTAACTTAAATGTTTCGTGTCTTAACGTGTCGTGTCTAACCTGTTATAACAGCTCTTATTTTGAATCCTTAACTTAGAGAAAAAATAAAATAAAAACCATAACATAAGTCTTTTGAGATCTCGAGTTTGAAAATTACCAAGTTAATTTGTTTTAAATTTTACATCGAGCTGAAAAGTCGAGCCTAGCTCATTAATAAAAAGCTAGAATTATAAAGCGAAAATTTTTAAATAATTAGAATAGCTAATAGAAGATATAGTAATACTTAATAGTAAATACAAAATAATTATAATAGTTGATAAAACATATAATAAATAAAACCGAATGTTCAAATAATAAATAAACAGACGTTCCTGAACTTCATAGAGTTTTTAATACATGATTGGGAACAAACAGATTAAAAACGTTTTGAAATAAAAAGATTTGGGTGAAAATAGTTGATCGTTTTCTATTTTGCACGAAAAGAAATGTTTAGTTTTGCATGAAAATAAGTTTTTTTTTTGAACGGCAATTTGGATCACTGACGGGTCATAGACCCACCCGATTATATCCACACCCCATAGGAGGAAACCTACCATAGGTGAGAGAAAACCCCCTAGCCTAGCATGGAACCCCTATTTTGTCCATGCCAGGACTTGAACCCGTGACCTCCCCAATATTAAAGCCACAGGGTACCTCCTCTTAACCGCTTGAGCTAAGGATCATTGGTATCATGGATGGTTTAAGCGGAAAAAATTTTGTAAGTTGAATTGTGATAATGAAAATTAATAAATTGAAACTTATTTATTAGAAACATTGGTTTAAAGTAATTACAATTAAAATTATTATTTCTAACTTTTACAAAATTATTTTATTAAATTTAATATTAAGTACCTAATATTTTCATGCGAATAATATTTATTTATTTATATTCGTTCCTAATGATATATTCGTTCGATGAATGTTTGTGATTTGTTTTTAAATAAGTTAAATGATAAGCCAACAAGAGCTCATTCGTGTTTGTTTAATTTGTTTACAGCTTTAGATTTAAGTTTAAAGTAAAATCTAAGTTTACTGAAAAAAAAAGATTAAAAAAATTTTGTAAGTTATAAATTGTAATTTTGTAACTAAACACTTAATCACATAATTTCTTCTATCTTTCTAATTATTATTTTTTATTTAAAGGGTGCTTTAACAATTTCATCATATTTATTATTTGTAGAATCTATTTATTTTTGACTCCTCCTTTCTTCGAGCATCTACTAATTTCAATTTTTACTCATCCATTAAATGTACCCTTAACCCCTAACCCAATTAGAGGAGGGCAAAAAAACCGGAACCGAAAACCCGAACCGGTCATACCCAAACCGGTGGGTGTAAATGGGTCCGGTTTTTCAGACAAATTAGAACTGGAACCGAAACCGGAATTGGGAAAACCGGAGCTGGTACCACCTATACCAGGCCAAAACCCAAACCGGGACCGGTCAAAAACCGGTTGAAACAGGTCGAAACCCGAAATCGGAACCGGGTATTGACTTTGTCAACCGGAACTGGAACCGGTAAAAAAAACACGATTTGCGCACCTCTAAACCCAACAATCATCGCATCTCCGTCGGATAACCCAACATTGCATCCTCGAATCTTCCAAATTCGCCAAACTCTGATCAGTTTCTTCAAATTTAATTGATATGGTTCACTCTTGTGATTGTTGCCACCATTGTTGTGACAAATTGTTGTTTATTTACGACTTCAGAAACGCAGTTCAATGATTAGAATTGAAGATCATAACTTTGGTTGATTGAAGATGATGTTTGTTGTTGATAATGATGAATATGTAGGACGTGCCAGTTCAATGATATTATTATCAATAGAATAGCTTTGGTCGATTGAAGACAGATAGCTCTTCGTCGGCAGATCCAACCAATTCTAGTTTATGAGAGAAATTATAACCAAAACTGAAACCAAAAGTTGTTCCAACTCTACTTGGCCAAAAACCGGTCAAAAACTCGAACCTAATTGGAATGATTTCATCTCTATCTGGTTCTTGATTTTGTTGACCACACCTGGTTCTCAAAAAAACCTGGTTTGCCCACTCCTACTTCATGCAATTGTGATGTTTTAAATTGATAGCTTGTGTTCTTAATTTTTGAATTGCAACTCATCACCTTTCATACTCTTGATGGTCATTAGTATGAATTCTTGGTCATGCCCTTTGGCTTAAAAAATATCCGGTTAGACCACTCGGTTCAACTCCCTAGTTCGACCAATTGAGGGAAACAACCCAACATGGATCAAGCAATTAGTACGAAAATATAAGGATAACCACAGATAGTTATGCGGGATTTAGCAACACAACGGTCAATGGCTACAAGACCAAAACAAAACCCCACAACTTGTTTACCGAACCGGCCATACGGAAACCCTCTTCTTGGACTCGAACATCTTCGTGAAGTATACAAGCAACAAAACCCCTATATCTTATAACTATAAATGATGAATCTAAGTACCTGAAAGCTATGAAAAACAACATGACATCATCTTTACATGGACTTGCAGGTGCAAGTGGTATAAACAATTACTCTTAACGGTTCAAACTCGAGTTCTCTTTCTCGACGGATATTATGTGAGCCAATCTATCATGAACCTGCATTTTTTCACAATCAGTGTCAAAAGAACTAATAATCATAACAATTTCTTTAAAATACCTAATTCTCCTCCAAAAACCAATTACGGTTTAAAAGTAAGAAAGCAATATGTACCTTAGAAAGCCGCTCCTTGTCGTCTATGATTTCTTTCAACGGGTCATACCTGGATAACGTGTTTGTATTTTTTTTCTTGTCAATATTATAGTAACATGACGAAAAGGAAAGAAAATTTACTTTTTGGGATAGGTGTAAGGTTTGCTTTCATCTCTTCCCTGACCTCACAAAGTGAGATTTTACTAGGTATGTTTGTTTGTTTGCATACATGCATACACACACATATAAGGGAAAGATCAAATAAAAAGTCTATTTTGACTAAGAAGGCTAAAAAGGATTTTTGAACCTCCAAAACCGACTTAAACAAACTTCTATGAACTACAAAATAACCTTTTAGGTTTTAGCTTTAACAACTAGTTTTTAGATTTTAGGACTTGATTTTTACCTTTTAGGTTTTGGGTTTGGTTTTAAAGTTTGGTTTTAGTATTTGGGTTTATTGTTTATGATTTAATGTTTGGATTTTAGGGTTCGACAAGCCTGTTCCAATGATGCAAAAATGAATTCAATCGTAGTTTGTTTGGTTCGGTTTTCAAGTTTTTAAAAATCCTTCTTAGCCTGAACTTTTTATGGTAACCTACTCCTATATATATATAGGAGGGTTCCTAAGAAAACCATCATTTTAGAGAAAACTAATCACAATCATTGCCAATCAATTTTTTTTTTTCATTTCCTTTTATTATGAGATAAGAAATGTAAAAAAAGAAAAAAAATTAAAAAAATATGTATTTTAGGTTATTACATATATGTATCTTGTATGATACACATACTGATTACATGTATGTAACTTTATAAGTTACATATGAAACTTTTTGAGTTACAGATACGTAACTTCATATATTTTTTTCAAAAATTTCTTTTTTATTATAACATTTTTAATCTTATAATAAAAACATTATGAAAATTTTAAAAAAAAATTTATTGGTTAGTATAAGTTTTCTTAGTTTTCTCCAAGATGAAGAGTTTTCTCATGAACCTTCCTCTATGTTTATAAATAAAAATAAGAATAAACAGGCTAAGCTTGAGCCTGAAAAATTACCTACTAGTCGAGCACAAGCTTTAGACATAGAGCTCGAAACAAGCTGCCCGAGAGCTTAAGCTCTCATAAGTTAAACAATCGAAGCTCAAGCTTAGATAAAGTCAGGCATGGCTATTTGCCTATTTTACACCCTTATCATTACATTTCCGTGGAATATTCAAGTTAAAAATTATGTATTTATACCTATTTTACACCCTTATCATTACATTTCCGTGGAGTATTCAAGTTAAAAATTATGTATTTATCCATTATAATTGTTACACACAACCTATTTGGTTAAACAAAATTCATTTTTTTGCTTTTACTAAGGAAAATTCTAGAAATTTTGATGTTAATAAACCTACTACATGAAGTTTTCAGGTTCAAGCAAACGGGCAAGAACGACTTTTCACATAATTTACAACATTACCAGCTTCGCGGAAGTCCGGCTTCTTCACGAGCATTGTAATTGAATGGCCCTTTTACCTCTACATTGTACTCTTTCAACAAATCTGTTAAAATAAAAACTCAAAATTAGAGCCTCACTAAGGGGCGATTTAGGATGAAGGGATACCTCTAAATGTAGGACAAGAAGCCCGGCCCATTTGCTGGCAGACTGAAACAAACCAATACACACCAACCGCTACATGGGCGACCTCTTCTTCAGCAATCTTAGCAACAACATTTGACGTTTTAACATCTCCAAACCCGACAAGCTTCTGCACGAGTCTAGGCCCGGCATCAAGTCCTCTAGCCTCCTGTTAAGATATTCATACAAAG
Organism: Mikania micrantha; assembly: GCA_009363875.1. Lineage (NCBI taxonomy): Eukaryota > Viridiplantae > Streptophyta > Magnoliopsida > Asterales > Asteraceae > Mikania > Mikania micrantha. The sequence continues at coordinate 69,118,592 of CM018681.1, read as the reverse complement.
AAATAGTAACTGAAAGGGTAAAGTGGTCATTTGACAAAAAAAAGTAACTGGACTTTTAACATAGGAACAATTCCTTGACAAAACCTAAACATAAAGGATGATTCATGTAATTAGTGAAGCTTAAGAATGGATGTGCAATTTTTTAAATACCTTGAAAACAAAAAGCTTTTTTTTTTCTCTTTATTTTACAAATAGCTAGAACACTAACAAACCATGAAATAAATTGTTGCCCCTAATTCTTAATATCAATGTGTCTTTAATCATGAATAGATATTAGCGTTCAAGGTTTTTTGTTAGTAGTTTTCATTAGGTAAGGATTTGGGATTGAGTTGGGAATTTGCAATAATTTTGCATATCTTATTGTAATGTAACCACCTTAATTTATTTCATGGTTTGTTAGTGTTATAGCTATTTGTAAAATGAGGCAATTACATATATCCCCCTATAAACTTCATAAATTACATATATACCCAATACAAAAAATAAATTACATATATCCAATTATCTAACACTTTAAATTACATATATCCCCTTACCTAAATTTTTAAATTAAATATATCCCCTTTTCTAAAGAAGAAAAATTATAAAAGAAGGGGATATATGTAATTTAATTTTTGGCTTGAGTATTTATGTAATTAGAGTTATAAATAGGGGGATATATGTAATCCTTCCTAACAATTATATGAGCTTAACGTAATCCCGTTGTTAATCATGTTTAGAGAAACGAGTATCTGTTAGGGATGCTGTGAAATCACCATACTTTATTCTTTTGTACATCATGTGTAAAAATATTAACTTGGTATTTGAACATTGGATGTGTGTAAAACCATATCCTTGTGACATGAAGTTGTATGAATCAATTTAGAGTAATTGATAAACACTAATTCTGACTTTAAAGTCATAATAATCACTTTGGAAAAGCATATCCAAACATCATCAATAAATATATATATATATATATATATATATATATATATATATATATATATATATATTATATAGGAGGATGTTCACTTCAAAACTAATATACATATAGCTTAACACACACACACGTGTGTATATATATATATAACTTAATAGTACAAAACTAGGAAATAGTTTTTAAAAGGGAATGAATAATAACTATTGAGATAATATCTAAAGCAGAATTTCTTGCATAACAAATAGATCAAATCACCTGAACTAGTGGGATCACAGCCAAACGAGCAACAACATCATCAGAAGATTTCTCACACTCGCGCCACAGTAGATTATGGGCAGGCATGTCTCCATAACTAACATGGGAGAAATGGGTAATTTGCAAAGTAGAAAATTTAGAGCCAGGTAATTAAAAACAATACACTCATATTGAAAATTTGAAATAGCTCACCTGAATCCGAGCTCCGCTAATCTCTGACAACACCAAGCAAAATGGCGACTCTCATCATCAGCCACACGGGCAAAATCAGCAAAAAACATATCTCCAAGAAGCTCACTATATGTTGAAAACCGAACAACAGTATCCCATGCCAAATCAATTGCATTTAGCTCCACATGAGCAAGATTGTGTAGCATATACGCATTGAGAGGCAGGCCAGAGTTCTTTGGAGCTGGGATTTCTTTCGGAGATACCTAAACTTACAAATAACACAACTATCCAAACATCATGGATATGTTCCATAGGCATCTCAAATAACAGTATACATAACTCATTGGTTCATCAAACAAATTAGAATCATATACTTTAATTCACTAAAAAGAAAGAAGGAACAACTTAAACTTCATCTATGCTCCATTAAAGCATAAATGGCCTAAAAGGATTCAAATCTTCAAATTTTGTGGTAGAGTTCTAATTCAGTTAATTAAAAGCATACAACAACAACGTACCCCAGTGTTGTAAAAATCGGGATTAATCGGCCGATTAATCGGGATTAATCGCTAGTCGGTCCTAAGCTGATTAATTTTTGCCTAATCGGCTCAAAAATCGCTAGTCGGGACTAATCGGGCCTAGTCGGGATTAATCGGGCCTAGTCGGGGCTAGTCGGCCTAGTTGGATTAATCGGTCCAAGGGCAAAAAATCGGTCAACAGGCCAATAATTTTATGTTTTGGCCAAAAATTTCGGTCTAAGGCCAAAGAAATTGTGGTTTTTCTTCTTCTCTGTCTCAGTCGACTCCCAAAATCACGATCGATCGGTCAAAAAACAGCTGCGCACGATCGGTCTCAGTCGACTCCCAAATATGCTTATATTAATGTTTGAATTTTTAAGTTTGTTTATTATCTTTAAGTTTATTAGAAAAATATTTGAATTTTGAAGTATTATATTTATATTGATGTGTGTATTTGTATGTATGTATATAAAATTTTGAAAAATTCTATACAAAAAGTCCAATTCGATTAATCCCGATTAATCATGATTAATCCCGATTAATCCCTAGTCCCTACCTCGCCGACCGACTAGCGACTAGCGATTTCTCCAACCATGACGTACCCAGTAAAATCCCACTTAGAGTGGGGTCTGGGAGGGAAGGATAAAGACACACATTACCCCTAAACTACAAGTAGAATAGAGAGGCTGCTTCGCTGGAGTCCCTCGGCTCAAAGGATGGTTAATTAAAAGCATAATGTATACCAAAGGGCTTCTAGCCTAGTGATATTGCGATAATGAAGGGGAGAAGCTGCACCTCATTGAGGTCAGGGGTTCAAACCTAAGCAGGAGAAAGGGTTTACGGATTTATCCGGTTCCCGCTAATCTGGTGGGTGGAGGGGTGACGACAGGGCTGCCCTTGGATGTATGACCGTTTGGGCTTAAATAAGTCGTTCAGCATGAATCCGTTCAAAAAAAAACATAAAGTATACAAATTAACTATCATAATTAGCATTTATGGTTTCAATGTAGCACACTCATTATCACAAACAAACCATGTTATGCTTCTCTTGAAACGCGTAATTCGTTACCTAAGAATACCATAAACCCTAAACCAACCCTCTTTCAATTCACTGATATGGTGAGTAAAATTGGGGTAAATGATCAACCCACAAATCTAACAAGTTCAATTTACATCAAATATCTTAATTTCAATCTTCAAAGTTTGAATTTGAAAACAATATCAAACAGTACAAACCAAAACTAGCAACGAACCAATTGGGGTTTTGGAGGGCGAGCAGGTCTGTCAGGTGGTTCAGAAACCCCAACAGGGAGCTTTTCTTTGCGCCACCTAGAGTAAGCAAGATGAGTTAGCCTTGATTTCGTTAAGGGGTCAGTTGTTGACAAGACCATAGCACCCATTTCTGCTAGAGAATTAATCGAACCCACCTGTGAATTTCGCTCATCTAGGTTAATTGGGTGCGACATTGGGGGTTCGGGTTCGGGACCAGAAGGACCCCAGAAGCGATTGTGGTTCAGAGAGCTGTCTCTCCAGCTCTGAAGACCAGACCATAGTGGGTGATGCTGCTGATGAGATGAGTAGGAAGATGAAAGGGGTTTGATTTTGAAAGAGTGATTTGTGAGAGATGATAAAGAAGCTGATCGAAGTGCTGTTGAGAGCATTCTTGTGGGTTGAAGATGATTACATATCTCATAATCTGTAATTTGTGGGGTTTGAATTTTCATCAATTTGGCTTGCTATTTTACAACTTTCTTTTCAAAACTGAAACCAAATTGTATATCTAACAAAAGAAGTGAATTAAATTTTAAATTTAGTATTCTGATTGGTTTCCGATTGCATTTGAATTTCGAATTCGGTTTTCGGACTTTCATAACTTGGTTTGTTTGATTATTAGGTTAAACCATATTTTAATTTCTTAATTTTATTATGTTATATATGGATACTAACGTTGTGTTCCCGAGTTCATTTAACGAGAGAAAAGAAAGGAAATGGAAGGAAAGGGGAAACATTTTTGTGTTCCCGAGTTTCATTTAATGAGGGAAGGGAAAAGAAAATAACACATTTTGTGTTTCCGAGTTTCATTTAAGGAGAGAAAGGAAGGGAAGTGGAAGGAAACCTAGGCTAATTTTCCTTGCTTTTATTTCCTTCCGATTTGGAAGGAAATGAAAGGAAAGAAAGCCTTTCTTTTCCTTTCCTTTCCTCTCATTTTTTTTCCTTTCTGTTCCCTCCTTTAATAAACTCGGGAACACAGCGTAAGTACTAATACTGGTTGAAACCCTAAAAAACGAAACACAAAATGACCCTTTATAGTTCAGCTTCGTAACTTCATAATTAGTTGGCGATCTTTGACCTTTAACAACCTGTGCAACTGACAACCTTCAACCATTCGATCCTGTGACAACACAACCTTCCACAACTTGTCAAGCTGACGACACCCCTACTTTTGCAACAAACCCAACGTCTATAAAGGGTGTCTCTAATCCAAATAATTCGAACTCGGTTGAATCGAAGAAACAAAAAAAGAACCACAACCCAAGATCAACTACATGGAATTATTTCATCAAGTAACTTGTTAAAAATGAAAATCAAGTGTAACAATGTAAAGTTGTACTAACAAATTATGCTTTCCAATATGTGAGGTCATATGTAAGGTGTCATCTTGTCAATTGTAACACCTCGTATCTCAAGACTATTATATATAATAAATAAAAAATAAGAATTTATTGTTGACTGGTCAAATAGGTTTTTAACGAGTTAAATAAATTCGAATGAAAAGATAGCCGGTTGAGTTTAAAGGATGACCCACTTACTTTTGGTTTAAACTGGACCCAAACACAAACATAGGGGTGTTCAGTTTTCGAATATGACTCGAAATTCGATTCGATTTCAATTCGAAAAACAGCAAGTCGAAATTCGATTCAAATTTTCACATTCGAATTCGATTCGAAGTATAATATCGAATTTCAAATTTCATATTTTTAATTCGATGCGATTCGAAATTCGAATTTAAATTATTTATATATTTTTATTTTATATATACAAGTAGTTACTATATTTTAAAATTAGGTTTTTTATTTAAGTGGTTTAGTTTATAAAAACTGAAAGCCTATTACATAAATGTTAATTTAATTATAAAATACTCATAATTTTAACACTTTTAAATACACTAAACCTAAACATTCACAACAAAAACATCAATTGTGAAGCTCAAAAACTTGATCATTTTGATTGTTAATTTATAATATTTTGATTATTTGTCACTTTATGTTTTTTATATGTTATCATTGGCATTATATATTGAATTTTTATCATTTTATTAGTTTAAATGATATTTCTAATATTACAACTTAGATGTTGGTTATTTGATATTTGGATATTTAAGGTTTTAATTATTTGATATTTTGAATATAGAAAGATAGCAAGTATAAACAATTTTTAAATTAAATGCAAATCAAACTAATTCGAACTCTAGTCGAATTTGGATCGAATTCGAATTATGAATTCGAATAGAATCGAATTTCGAATTTGAAAACGAATTCAAATTTCGAATTTGAATTGAATTTTTCGAATAAATTTCGAATTCGAATGCTCATAAAAAATTCAAAATTCGAAGTCATTCGATTCGAAATATTCGAGTTATTCGAAATTCGATTCGATGAACACCCCTACAGAAACACGATTAACCGAAGCTGATAGTCTTAAGGGTGAGTCTATGCTATTTCTTGATGAGATGAGGTCTAACATTCGATTGATATATGTACGGTCATTCGGGAAGTCCCTCCGAGTTAGGATATATATATATGTGTGTGTGTGTTAAAAAAACAAAAAAACAAAATATATATATATATATATATATTTGTTACACAGCTCACGTAATAAATAAAAATAAACAACAACAACATTAGTACATATGCATATGGGCTTTTAGGGCCCAAGTTGGAAGTTAAAAGAAACAATATGCAGCAGCTCCTTGCTGCTTTCGATACATTTGCAGGAAGGAAAAAAAGAAGCCAGAAAGAAATGAGCTTCGTATAGGAACCGAGAGAAAAAAAATTGGAGTTCATCTTCACTGGTGCAGTTAAGATCTGAAGACCTGTGTTTTAAGGTAAGTCGAATTTCAACAGGCATTGATATTTTGTTTTGAGTTAAAGAGTAACCTATTTTTACCCTTTTTGTATAGGATCGTTTAGGAAACCAAATTGAAGCTTAAAATCACATTTTCAAGAGATTAAGGACGGATTTGGAAGTGATAAGCATCAAGGTTAGTATCTATTGTTTAAAAAGTATAACAATGTTAATTTGGGTGATTGTAACTAAGGTTATTTGTTCTAGGGTTTCAAGAGGGTGATGTTTATTGTATGTAACTTCAAGAAAAATAATTTGAACTGAATTTGACTGTGGATTATGAAGAAATCAAGGAATACAAAGTAAGGATTTCTCATTGGATTAGGTTCTATGTAAAATTTGTGTAAAAAATCAAATAGTGAAGGTTTGACTTGGGTTTCTAGGTAACGACCTACTAATCGAAAGGGTTCAAAGATCATCGTGATACCCCACAAATCCCAGGTCAGCTTTTATTTTAATTAAATGTTTATTTAATTAACATTTGCATACGTGGCACTAGAATTAGATTAATTTAGTGTGACACGTGGCATGATAGAACAAACACTGACGTAAACACGATATTTTGATGAATTATCGAAACACGCACACACGTGTCGAGTAATATACACACGTTGGTGAACATTAAACAAAACGTGTAACTGAACACTAATAACATCACAAATGATCAAACATTTAACTATGATGGTTCAAGCAACGATGTACGATGTTCTATAAATGAGAGAAAGATGAAAAACTAGCCAAACCATCAAACTTGGACAAAATAAGCTCAACCGGGATCCTTCGTGGTACACCAAGGACCCCGGAGAGGGCCTTGGCGGTACGCAAAGGATGGGCGAGGGGTTTGAATCCCGAAACCCTCCGCGGTACGCCAAGACCCTAGGGGGACAGTCTTGGCGGTACGTGACGCAGCCCAGACGACAAAATCTTGATAAATATAAGACAAATCATTACTACCTATTATCCAAAACTCTTTCCCCGAGTTCTGAAGCCATAATTCATCTCTAAGCTTCTGCCAACAGTCCTGGAACCCCATAACCTCCATTGTTGAAGCCATTCTTGGAGATTTTGAAGCACACCTTGAACATTTGAAGACCTAAGAAGCCAACAGTAGACTTCCAAGCACCCACCAACCATTTGCATCTATTGAGGAGTTTTTCTCTACCATTCCAGGAGCATCTAGCAGCTGTCCAAGATCCATCTTGACCTTCTTGAGCCTCCCAAGGTAGTTTCTATGGCTAATATGCACTCTTCACTCTCAAAACCCACATGCAAGGCATGAAACCCACATGCACACACCTAATATCAACATGCATGAATTTGTGATGATATGAATCTGGGTTTGATGACTTAATGACAGATTTTGATTAACCATGATGATCTATGAATATCTACAATGAGTTTTGTTGATGATAGTGTGATTTGGGTCATGAATCTATGAAATACTTATTTTTAGTGACATTCATGCATGATCTAACAAGTTTTAGATGATCTTGGATATAGACAAATGATTATTGATGATATTTAGGACGTGTTATAAGGTTCATTGTGATTCTATTGATCAAACATGGATTGTTTAAGGTTATTACTATTTTTAGTAACTTTAAAGTTACAAGATCTTGTTTGATGATGAGATTGATAATAGAAACATGTATAAATGATGATTTGTGGTATGCTATGATGATATTTGCATAAGGATGGGTTAGAAATGACAAAATGGTCATTTGGTGGATATATGGGCATAGTTACTATTTTTAGTAACTTTAATAGCTCATGATCTTGATAATTGATGTATTTTGTGAGATAAGTAGTCTAAATGATTAGTTATAGCTAATAATGAGATTGCTAGCAAATGTCATAGATTAGTGTGATTGAAATGATGTTTTAAACAAAATTTGCTAATTATAGAAACTTTAAACGGTATTTTCATGAAGTAGGAATATTGGATTCTTACTAGTAGTAACAAATGGCTTAAAATGATGTAACATGATGAATTTGTGAAAAGTTAAGTGATCCTTGCTATTAAACATGCTAAATATAGAAACTTTCAATTTTAGAAAACTTTACTGAAATAAAACGGTTTATGTGCTTATTTGATCGTATGTGACAACGTGCTAAGTGCTAACATGAACACTTAGGAATAATGAGCATGCTAGAACCGTCAAAATGTAACTTGTTGTGAACTTTCTGAAAATGGAAACTTACTATATAAAACGGTTTAGGCACTATGTGCACGATAACGAATGCTACACGAATTATAACCAACGCACAGTTCATCAACGAGTCGTTGACTTTTGACACGGTCAAACACGGTCAAGCACGGTCAAACATGGTAAAACACAGACAAACATGGACAAACATAACAACCGAGGGTTGTTGAGCACGAACACAAACACGAAACACAATCACAAACACGAACTTACGTAGGCCGTACGATATAGGTAACCGGTGAACGAGTCACCCGAAGAATAACCGGAGCTTACGCATTCTTCAACGATAACTAAGGTGAGTTTACGGCCCCCTTTTAAACTCTTTTACAAGCTTTCAAAATAGGGGGAGAATACATGTTGTTGAGTGTTGTATCGTAACAAAGTCTCGCATAGTCTTACCGTTAATGTTCAAACAACGAGGTGAGTTTAGATAGTACTATTGGGTTTGACGAACCCCACGCGACGCCAATACTGACCGGAGGTCGGGATGCGTGTAATCTCGAACCATTGTGCCATTGTTCTTACGATAGACATGGTGGAGGCAAGAGCTAACAAGTATAGTTTGGTAGAGACGCAACTGACACTTGGACCCTAGGGCTCGAACCTAACATATGATAAACAGCATGAAACATGACAAACATTCTTTTATTACTTATGTATCTATATCAAAACCTGTGAATTCACCAACCTATGTGTTGACACTGTTTCTTAACATGTATTCTCAGGTAATTAGCTGACTGGCACGGAACATGGATGCACATAAGGACATGAGCACAGGATTTTCATGCATTCATACCGTGTCGTTTTGATCAAACAATTTTAATTACATTATGTTATGTCAAACAATGTGGTGTCTAACAGTTTTATTTTTCCGCTGCATTACAATTTATTTTATACCGATGCTGTAGACAATTTATATTCTGCTGCATGTATTGTTAAACTATTTGGTTTTATTAAACATGAGTTTATTCAAACGCATAAAAAGCCGTTCTATATGACTAAGAGCTGTGATTCTGGACACGTCACACCCACAAGGTCTGACACCGCACGTGGGAATTTGGGGGTGTGACAAATAACCAACACAGCCCATGGTAATAATGTTAATTAAAACCAACTCTGTGTTATTGAGATAGTGTCCAATATGATCTAGGCTGCTAAAATTAATTGACAGCTAACTCATATTGCTACGTCTACACTAATCCATCTTTGGCTATAAAGTTAATTAAAGCCAACCCTGACCCTGGTGTAGAACCCGTTTTTCCTTGTTGTGATCACCCAGTAATAACGATAAACGATTGTGCGAACTCAAGCTTAGAGGCTACATTAATATCTTCTAACCCTTGAGTCCTAATGTGAACGTTTGCGTGAACTTCAAGTCTAAAATCCGAGAATGATGATTTCAGCCCTTGAAGTCCTGATTAGGCATACATGATGTGAATAAGTTTGTTTACAAAAATGCGTCCATGTTACATATTTTATTTTGATAATTGAAAACAACTTCTACAAGAGCATGCAATGGATTAGGTCGTGTGCCATGACAAGTCATGATTAGGTGCCTTATATCCAAAGTTTATGTTAAACTGTGTTTTAAGTTTACCAACATAAGCCAAACATGAGTTATGAGTAGTGAAAGCCATTTAAGAAATTGAGTTCGAAAATAGTATTCACATGTTCCACCCTAAAACATTTCAAAGCATAAAATAGGGGCTATGTACTCACCTTGATTGATTGTGATGTGAATTGAACGGATGATTGATAGACGATGTTCTCTCTTCTTGTTGATAGGTGTATTGTACTAAAAAACCCTAATCGTGTTAACATAATTCACGATTTTGTAAGTTTATGTTCATTTCATGTTTAGAATCCCATGTTAATTAGACTTGGTTGTTTAAACATATGTTAGTGACTTGGTCTTTGTAACCACCCCAAGCTTGGTCTATAACATATTATGTTAACATTTCAAAGTTTATTACTTTACTTAGTTTTGAATTTAAAACTTTAGTCTAAGTTTATTTGATTACCCATAAGAGCATAACCCATTACACTACGCATGAAACTCATGCATAATGTAATTTAGGTTATAGCCATAGTATGGTTAAATTAATGTTCGTAGTATCCATTTCGTGTTCATGAGGTTTTCTCCCAATGATGTTAATTTAAGTTAGGAGTTAGTTGGACAAAGCTTGGATGATGAAAGTGCAAAAACCCTAGCATCTAGGATCGGTTAAGGTTTGAACCACCTTTCCTGACTTTTTATGCTACCACAATCGATTACTAACTTGTTTGTGGATGGTTTATGTCCATTTATGGTTCATAACACTTGGATGAGGACTAAGAACTAGTATCGATGAGGGCAGGCTGTGAAAAGTAGTATCGACATTGCTAAGATCGACACAAGTCAGCGCCCCCAACTGCAGCTCCCTCGATACTATAATATCGACACACCTGGCCCTTCCATCGAATTTGAACCCTCCGAGACTATTAGTGTCGATGGAAATGGTTCAGAGCCCCTTGGAGTGATTAGTGTCGATGAAGACTTGGTCTACTTAGCCCCTGTCGAACTTATTAGGGTCGATGGAAGCACATCCATTTGGTGCTCATCCATCGACATTATTCTGCCCAGTTTCATGCCTATCGATATTAAGTTCTAGCCACATCCATGACTTCTACAGCCCCTCTATATCTAGAATAACTTCTTCCAAGTGTTTCTGAATCAAATGGCAGCTCGTTTGACTCCAGTGCAATTCAAAACAATCAGACTAACTCCATATTACCTACGTATGACTTGTTTTAAATTTCTAAAATGGAATATTAGGTAAATGACAATGTTGCGTGCATATAACGTTGGGTGAATGACAATTGTGACACTGATGACATGTACACGGTTTCTAGTGAAACTGTTCAATTATATCACTGTATTCATGTACCCAGTATTCATGTACAGTTGTAAGTCCCTTATTAGTTCGTTTACCATTAAGTGGCAGTGGCCAGGACCGACGGTAACATAGTGGTACCATAGGATTTGACAAACCTCCGGTGAGTGAGGCCGGTACGTTATTTTCAATTGAGACATTATTCTTTTGGCCGGACCCGTACAACCGGTAACAGGGAAGCATCGGTCAGGTTTGGTAAACGGCCATATAGGTGATATTAAATTGACACCTCTAACTATTAACTACCGCACTGTTCTGTTGCACTAACAATAATCTGGTTGACCGATACTCAGCCTAAGTTTTGAACAGTAGCAGACAGTTTGAAGGCAATGTGAGAACAAATATCAAAAACAATAAAGTGTAGATTTGGTGGCATGGTGGCTCAAGTAACATTGACCATCAAGTCGTTCAATGATTCTACATTCAATTAATGGGCTTACTGTCACCTCCAATTGGAAGTGAGAAACAGTAAACTCATTCATTGTGAACAAAGTGAGATAAATGAGGCATGAATTTGTGTGTGTGATTGCGAAGTGAAAGCCTTAATTCCCGTTAAGGACATGATCGTGTCTTATCAAGGGTGTGGTGGGCTAGCGACGAACTTGACCCTACGTATGCCCTATACATAAGCGATACGTGGCAAGATAAAATGATGTCAGTGGTGAGGTCTAAGGTGGAAGTTGCGCGCGGGGGAAAATGTAAATCATTTTGAGACAAACAGGAACATCCCATCAAATGAAAGTTTGGTGGGGAATTCCTCAATCTATTATATTATTGATTAAACTAGAGTTATATTACTAACTTTGGTCTTTAGTTATGATAATCTTTGAGAACAATAATAACAAATTGGGGGCAAACTATATCTTTGTGATGTGTACAAACTTATGTGAAATCATAAATCATGTGTGATTGAATAAATGTTTTCATAAAACATTTTCAAATCAAATAAAAAAAAAACTCACCAACCTAGTGTTGACCCATTTTTGTATGATTCTTCTCATGTGACGGACATGTTTAGTCACCAAGATCAAGGAATTAGCTAGGTGGCCTAATAGAATGACTTAGCACATTTTGTGCTTTTTGTGAAGGATTCACATATGATCAATAACATTTTGCAGTTCAAGGCAGATTTATATCATAAGACTTTTGATAGAATTGCAGTGTTAAATTATGGAACGCAAACAGATGTAATTTAACTCTGTAATTTTTATTGCATGTATGTTTAGTTTTCTCATTTCATATATCATGTGCTATACAAACAATCTGATCATTTCGATTATCACACGATATCACGCCTCGAGATCTTTCCGCCCGACGGGAAAGTCGATCCAGCCCGCCGGCTCAGGGTGTAACAAAAAGAAAGAACAAGGTGTGGTAGGATATTGAAAAACTAAATTATGATTTGTTTAATAGACTTTTAATGATTTTATTAAGAGGCTATCTCTTAAACAAAAGTAATGCTTTGTGTTGTTATAATTAACAAAGACTTTCCTAATTAGGTAAATTACTAGGAATAAGATAACTTTATTTTCTATTTAATTTTAATTATATACGTTTTCCATTTGCAGTGGACGCATATAACGTATATATGTTTAGGCCCTCATAAGGCAAAAGTAAAATTGCACTAATTTTAACGTTATTTTACTAGTTTTGTGAAAATAACGTTAAAAGTGTCGGGATAATTAACTTAAAAAGATAACTTTGAGCCGTGTACTAGCCTATATATCACAAGTGGGATAGGAGTAAGGTTTGTATCAATCCTTCCCCTAGACCCTACTAAAAATTAGTAATATATTGGATATGTTTGTTTGTTTATATTGTTATGATATGTTAATTTGAACTCTTATACTCGAACAAATAGGGTTCCATTGACTTATTATTGCTACATTGATGACTTGGCACCATCTATAATGGTATGATTAGGCAATGACCTCTTTTCTATCTGTATAACTATTTGCTCAAAGAATACTTAGCTACATGTGTTAAGATGCATATGAATTTGTCCTAAGTTATGTCATTAATTTGTGGATTGTCAATGTATGAAAAAACCACATAACACATATTTGTACTTTTGGACTACAACCCGCTTTATACACCATGTTTATTACATTAAATCTGATATTTGAATCTTGCTCATTGAGTATTTAAGTTTATCTGAATATGTTGACTGGTCTTACATTTGATATGATATAAATTCAATTAACTATATATGATTTTATTAATGTAAATATGAATCTTTAAATTGAATTATGTTAACCATTTTGACTTGGTAATTTGTGATTAATGTGAGATATGCAAAAGGTGATCGTTAATTTGAATTCGAAATTCAAATTTTATTAAGAAACCTGAATTCGCAATCTATGACATGTCTTTCTAATAATCTGTTCAACATTATTTTATTCAGCTTCATTGTTTCTTCCTGGTAATTGCAGGAAAACAACGAGAACGAGTGAAGAGTTGACAAATGATAAAATCACTAGACTTTTAATGCATAACTTAAGACTTTTAATACATATCTTAAGACCCTTAATATTATTTAGGGATATTTAATACTTATTTTTTATGCTTCTCTATTATAATAAAAAGAGTATCTTCAAGAACACATGTCGCCTTATCAGCTTATCTCGATACCTAGCATTTCCCCAATGTTTTCATAAACGGACCGGACGGGACGTTGAACCAGACGTCTTACTGGTCACTGGTCGGACCGGGTTCAAGAACCGGATAACATAATAAATATATAAAATATTCCAAAATGGTTATATAATTATAAACATGTTTAAACAAACCTAATTAATGTTTAAACAAACATCATTATATTAAAAAAAATATTGGGTTTGGTTTTATATATTTTATTGATTTAATTTTAGTGAAGAAAAAATATAGAATCATAACAAAATACGGAATTAAATGGATAAACCATGCTAAAGGTGTGAAGGATAAAAAAGCATGTGATTCTCTTATATGTATTAAACTAGGGTTATACCCGCGCTTCGCGGCGGTAATCGGGCCAATTGATAATAAAGTTCTGACATAAATGTTTAACGTTATAAATGAGCATCGGAAACATGAAAACGAATCTATAAACACCAAATAAAAAAGTCCGAAGATATTTAAAAAAAACATTTATACCCGCGCTTCGTGGCTTTAATCGGGCCAATTGATAATAAATGCAAGACTTGAATCAGATTTAAAAAAAATTATATCCACGCTTCGCGACGTTAATCGGGCCAATTGATAATAAATGCAAGACTCGAACCAGATAAAAAAAACAGAAAAAAAGAATAGGCACCGGTTATGTAGTTTATTTTAAACCGTTATGTGTACTGGTTAACGTTTGAACCAGCCGGTCTGGGCCGGCTTTTAAAACACTGCATTTCCCGCTCACTCCTTTGAATCATTTCGTAAAACAGGATTTGTATTAAATTCAATTTGCTAAATAATTATTTGAACCATTCAAATTCGTCTCTATTCTTTACTCAAGACAAACTGAATCACCTAAATCTGAGTTATCATCAAAGACCTTTTTTCTTCCTCAAAATAGTAGATCCTAGACATCAAGCTATACTACAACTTGCTGACACCCTAAAAAGATGATTTAAACATGGCAAATTGGCTTTTAATAATCCAAAGTTTGACCCATTGGCCACTGCCGGACCCAACTACGAAAATCCCCGATAACGGTCCGAACTTTTGACATATTTTCCCGGGGCGGACCGCCGTCAAATAAACCCTAACGGCGTTAACGTTTTTTTCGAATTTCGATCGGATTTTTGAGGGCTTTTGTTCAGATGGAGAATACGAGTCGAATGACGTATAACTTACCTCGAAACGTTGCTCCAAATTTCGCAATTTGATGATTTCTTTTGACGAATTGAAAGTTTAAACACCAAAATTGGGAAATTTGAAGCAACGTTTCAAGGTAAGTTATACATCATTCGACTCGTATTCTCCATCTGAACAAAAGCCCTCAAAAATCCGTTCGAAATTCGAAAAAAACGTTAACGCCGTTAGGGTTTATTTGACGGCGGTCCGCCCCGGGAAAATATGTCGAAAGTTCGGACCGTTATCCGGGATTTTCGTAGTTGGGACCGGCAGCGGCCAATGGGTCAAACTTTGGATTATTAAAAGCCAATTTGTCTTTAAAAACATTTATAGGAGGATCATAATATTTGTACATCATCCCATCATCTACACATCATATCCTTGCCAAATCAATCATATCATATTCACGTATTATTCTTCAAAATATATCAAATTATTTTTATTCTTGTAAAAAAATCGTTTGGATATGATCATGCATATATCAAATTGTCATCATAGTAATTAGGTTGAAGTTGAATCATGTGTTGTAGAGATGTTAGTTTGTGTAATTAAAACGTTTGGCGGAAGCTTGAATTATGGTTGCACAAAGATTCGTACAAATAGAGTGTTACTCATGATAACAATTTGTTCGATTTGAAAATTTTGAGGCCTATCTAAAACCGACACAACCCGAATAAAAAATATGTTTATCCGATCCGAATTTACCCAAATAAACTTATTTTTTACATTCAAACAACCTGAATAAACAGGGTTTTTTCGGGTTTTATGGGTTCAATTCGGATATCCAATCCGAATAATTAAAATTTTCGATATCCGATCCGATTTGATCCGACTAGGGGTGTTCAAAAAATCCGAAAACCATTTAAAACCGATAACCGAACTGTATCCGTAACCGAAAAACTTAACCGAGTTCTGAATTCGGTTATCGGTTTCAAAGAATTTTTGAATTCGGTTTGTTCGGTTTAATCAGTAACCAATTAAACCGGATTTATATTTAAATTTATTATTATCTTTTAATAGTATATAACGTTGAATCCGATGTATTCGGTTGAATTTGGTTTATTTGATTGAATTCAATTTATTCGGTTGAATTTGGTTTATTCGTTCGAATTCGATTTATTTGGTTTTAATTGGTTAGTTTGGTTGAATTGGGTTTTAACCAAAAACCGAATCGAATCCCTATTTCCCGAATTTGGTCCAGTTTTCAGTTAGGGAAAAATTTTAAAAACGATTAAACCGAACTGAACTGAACAAACTATGAACCGATCCGATGAACACCCCTAGATCTGAACAAAAAATGGATATCCGATCCGAATCTATCCGAACAACCCAAATAAGAATTCGGATGGTTTTCTCAGGTTTCAGATACGATTCGGATTTCGGTTTTGAGCATCCCAATGTACGAACACGTAAATGTTGACAAACCGACTTGCAATTGAAGAAATAAGAACGAATTTGAGAATAAACTTTTCGAAGTAATATAACTTCTATTGAATTTGTTCTTGCATACGTACGATCTTAAGAAATACTACGCACATGTCTTGGGTTAATATAACCCTGAGTTTTTAACCAAATTAGTGTTGAGGGAAAAAATATTTACCAAAATAGAGTTGTTTAAAAATTAATTACCAAAATAGTGTTTTCAAGATATTTAAGGTTACATTTTGCCTTTGACTTTGATTATTTACATTATTATTGATGTATTTTCCTTCATATGTTTGTTCTTAACTATTTAAATAAAAAATATCAATCAAGATTTATAATCCATTTTATACAATGGTAAAAATAATCCTTGTTATAAATTTAAATGGATTTTAGAATTAACATTGGAAACATTTTTGAAATCAAAAAATAACACTTTTTGAAAAAGATAAAAAAAAACATTATTTTAGTTTGATTAAGCTTTACTTTAGCTCTATACGGTTTTTGTTAATGAATTTAAAAAAGTTATATATTTTATTTTTTGAAAAGAGTTTTTTAAAAAGGAATTATTTTATATAAATATTAAAACACACATAGTGATATGTTTTTAGAGCCGTTCACGAGCCGAACCGAAGCGAGCGATGGTATGCTCGTGCTTGGCTCGTTTATAAATCTAGCAGCTCGGCTTGATTCGGATTTGTAAAATCCAGCCAAATGTTGTACTCGTTGCTCGGTTCGTTTTAAAACCGTGCGGCTCGACTTGGTTCGCTTTGGCTTGCTTTAATAATAAAATTTAATGTAAACTCAAAATATTTATTTTGTAAATTATATATAATATTTTTGTGTAAAAAATTCATTTAAAATAAAAACGTATTTAGAAAAATTAAATTTTAATTTAAAACAAAATTTTTCGAAAAGATTAACTTTTTTTCCTTGTAAAGTTTAGTCAACATTAATTTTAAAATACATACGTAATAGTAAAAGTTTTTTATTTTTTTATATATATTAAAAATATATATAAAGTGAATTCTAAACCTTGATTAGTTTTTTATTTAAATATTTTAAGAAAAATTATATGAAAAAAAATTAATTACAAAGAAAATATAATTAATTAAAATTAAACTCAAAAAGTAATCTTTGATGGAAAGAAAACACCATTTTGGTAATAATTTTTAAAAGAACACCATTTTGGTAAATATTTTTACCACAAGCACTAGTTTAGTTAAAAACTCATATAACCCTTGATTCTAATTGACTTTGACTTTATAATATACTAACCCATAGACCATTTACATATACACAGTGATTTAATAACCGGACGGGACCGGCCGGGAACCGGAACAAACGGTCAGGCCGTTTTTGAGGGGATAAACTTAAACAAGGTTCCTTTCACTTTATATAGAAAAGCATGGAAAGCAAATAAATTCATTGTGGCGATGTGGGATGAGGGACAAGGGCGCAAGGCTGAGAAGCCTTAGAAAAACACATGGAGAATGGATGTGGGATAGGGACAACCGGACAAGGCTGATAAAGTAGTAAGCATTAGCAAAACTGATGGATAATGGATTTGAAGTTTGAACTGCACATATACATATAACACATGCATATATATATATTTAGGGAAAGTATAAAATAAAAACCTCACCTCAATGAGAAAACCATAAAAACCCTAACATGTAGTTCATAATTTGCCACATCACCATCCCCATTAAATTACTTTGAAGAGTATTTATGTCTTTTTGAATGTTTGTACCTTTTTCCTTTTTGTTTACCCACCAAATATGTTTTGACTGATTCCATTACTTGTACACATTGAACATTCTTATTTTTATGTTACGTATGTTTTACAGTATCTGTGTATATATATATAATTTTTTTTTACAACTTTCGGGATTTTATATACATTGAAAGACAAATCATGTGTATTGTTACGTGTGTCTTACATATAAAACGTGCATTTGTTCTTATAAGTAAATTAGTTTTACATTTGTATTGTCACATTTTTTTTGCATTTTTTTTGTTGCAAATTCAAAACCAAACCATTGAGATGGAATCTGATTGTAACTTGTAATTTACGTAGTAGTTCACGTTTTTTTACCAGCTAGAATTGCAATTGAAATCATTTTTTTTTAATTTTTTTGTCACGTGTGCAAAACCAAACCACGAGCAATATAAACCAAACCAAACCACTCGTGTGTTGTTACGTTTTTATTATACAAATACAACGATGTTACCAATGTTTTTACCTTTTACAGTTTAATTTTTTTAATTATTTACACTTTTTTTAGCCTGTAAATGAACTAAACGTTTCGTAAACAAGTAAAAAGTTCGTTTATTAAAGTTTTTTTAGTAATAAACGAAAATGAACAAAATTTTTTTGTTCATTTAACTAAACTTACGAACATGAACACACGTCCCATTTTGTTCATTTACGTTTGTGAATGCTCGTTTATATTCGTTCATTTACGTTCGTTTATATTTGTTCGTTTAGGTTCATTTATCCTCGTTAATTTATTTTAATGAATATATTCACTGAAAGGAGTTAATATCAATCCAAGTTTAGAAATCATTTGTTCGTTCTTGTTTGTTTAACTATTTGTGTTCAATAATGGTTGTTTTGTTTTTTAGTCATGTTTGTTTATGTTTGTTGCTTTATTTTTGTTTATTTATGTTCATCTATGTTCGTTAACCATTCGTGTATACTATTAATGAACGAACATGAACGAACACACTAAGTTAATTAACGAACGAACACGAACAAGAATACCCTGCTTGTTTAAATATTTGTGTTCCTTATATAGGCAGCCTAGGCCGCATCATAACAAATATAATGATGTTACCAATATTTTCCAAGTTCGTGAATTGTTAAATAATTAATGCACCTATGTTACAAAGGTGTTACATATTAACATCTATCTTTGTTTTACTATGTTACACATGTTTTACTTCGAACAACTATACTACATATGTTTTACATATAAATTACGTTCATTACACGTAATAAATACAACAATGTTACCAATGTCTTACATATAATTTTTAGTGGAGGGGCTCCTAGCGCCTGGGCAGCCTCCTACGCCGCATCATAACAAATACAACGATGTTACCATTGTTTTTAGCATTCTTCGTTTAATTTTTTTTAATTCTTTACACTTTTTTTGGCTTGTAAATGAACCAAATGTTTAGTAAACAAGTAAAAAGTTCGTTTATCAAAGTTTATTTAGAAAATAAACGAACATGAACATTTTTTTTAAATAAACGAACGAACATGAACACATGTCACATTTGGTCATTTACGTTTGTGAACGTTCGTTTATATTCGTTCATTTACGTTCGTTTATATTTGTTCGTTTAGGTTCGCTTATGCTCGTTAACTTATTTTTATTAATAAATCAATTTATTTATTTTAAAAATCGGTGATATATTTGTGTTCTTTATAAACTAACATGCTTGTGTCATTTTTATTTTACCGAAACTTTATTGAATTTATTAACTGAAATGTGTTAATATAAATCCAAGTTTAAAATTCATTGGTTCATTCATGTTTGATTAACTATTTCTGTTCAGTATTAGTTGTTTTGTTTCTTTAGTCATGTTCGTTTATGCTTGTTTAGTTATGTTCGTTTACCTATGTCCGTCTATATTCGTGAACTATTCATGTAGATTATTAAAGAACGAACACGCTAAGTTTCTTAACGAACGAACACGAACAAGAAAAACCTCTTCGTTTAAATGCTCTTGTTTCCTATATAGGCAGCCGTCTATGCCGCATCATAACAAATGTAATGATGTTACCAATTTTTTTCAGGTTCGTGAATTGTTAAACAGTTAATGCACCTACATTACAAAGGTGTTACATATTAACATCAATCTTTGTTTTACTATGTTACATATATTTTACATATAGATTACGTTCATTACACATAACAAATACAACGATGTTAACAATGTTTTACATATAGTTTGTTTTACTATTTGTGTTCTTTATAAACTAACATGCTTGTATCATTTTTATTTTACCGAAACTTTATTGAATTTATTAACTGAAATGGGTTAATATAAATCCAAGTTTAAAATTCATTTGTTCGTTCATGTTTGATTAACTATTTGTGTTCAGTATTAGTTGTTTTGTTTTTTTAGTCATGTTCGTTTATGCTTGTTTAGTTATGTTCGTTTACCTATGTCCGTCTATATTCGTGAACCATTCATGTATACTATTAAAGAACGAACACGCTAAGTTTCTTAACGAACGAACACGAACAAGAAAAACCTCTTCGTTTAAATGCTCTTGTTTCCTATATAGGCAGCCGTCTATGCCGCATCATAACAAATGTAATGATGTTACCAATTTTTTTCAGGTTCGTGAATTGTTAAACAGTTAATGCACCTACATTACAAAGGTGTTACATATTAACATCAATCTTTGTTTTACTATGTTACATATGTTTTACATATAGATTACCTTCATTACACATAACAGATACAACGATGTTAACAATGTTTTACATATAGTTTTTAGTAGAGGGACACCTATTGCCTAGGCAGACTCATAGGCTGCATCATAACAAATACAACGATGTTACCAATGTTTTTCAAGTTCTTGAATTATTACACAGTTAATGCACCTACGTTACAAAGGTTTTACATACAACAACAATTTTTGTTTTATTATGCTACATATGTTTTATTGAAAACAACTATATTACATATGTTTTACATATAAGTTACGTTCGTTACACAAAGTGTTACATATAAAAACTTAGATAACTCATAGGGAAAGTAGTTTTGTTATGTTTCTCACACTAATCGTATCAATGAGGATATTGT
This sequence comes from Mikania micrantha, assembly GCA_009363875.1. NCBI lineage: Eukaryota > Viridiplantae > Streptophyta > Magnoliopsida > Asterales > Asteraceae > Mikania > Mikania micrantha. The sequence goes on along the minus strand of CM018681.1, from coordinate 69,097,387 downwards.
TTATTCTTTAACACATCTTAACAAAGACAACGATGTTACCAATGTTTTTCAAGTTCGTGAATTGTTACACGGTTAATGCACCTAGGTTACAATGGTGTTACATATTAAAATCAATATTTGTTTTACCATATTACATTGTTTTACTGGAAACAAATATATTACATATATGTTACGGATAAATTACTTTAAACCTACGGCTAGGTACCCCTACTGATTTTAAGAACCTTAGCCTGAAAATCTGTATATTTATTGGCAATCGGTAATAATATAGGCAGACAAGATTTCCAAGAAGAAAAATGAAGTTTTTGACGATACGTATTATACTACCAAATAATTTAACAGTTTTTTTGTTATTTTTACGTACATTATACATCGATGTTACGTAATATTTATCTGTTATATAAACAGATTTTTTTGCTAGATGTACTTTTGTACTTTTTTGTAATATATATCTTTTTTAAAGTACACTAAGAAAATGACATATCTACCCTTCTTGTACTATTATAACTATTTAATAATCACATTAATAAAACAAATATTTCATTTTTAATCTCATCCACACATCTTCAAATCCAATGGTTGAAATTTAGTTTTCACAGTTTTCTCATTGAAAAAAGGTTTTCAAAATATCCTAACCCTATATATATAGGGGATGGTTCCTTTATTAACCTTTCCTTATTGCGATAACCGCATAACCCTGGCATTTTTTGCATTTTTTGCCCAAATCTTTGTTTTTTTTCATGGTCTTTATTATACAAAATTAAAGGGGGTTTCGTTTTTGTGTTTTTGTTAATTCATCATCGTTTACAAGTTATTTACAAGTGTAAGTAAGGGTAAGTACTTACGCTTACTTACATCAGACTCACATGAGATATGTGATGTAAGTAAGGGTAAGTACTTACAGTTACTTACACTTGTAAATAACTTCTAAACGGTGATGAATTAGCAAAAACACAAAAAAGAAACCCCCTATTTATGTATAATAAAGACCATGAAAAAAAAGATTCGGGCAAAAAACGCAAAAAAGTGCTAGGGTTATGCGGTTATTGCAATAAGGAAGGGTTAACATTTGATCATTCCCCTATATATATATATATATATATATATAATAAGAAAGGGTTAACATTCGAACCATCCCCTATATATATGTGTATATATATATAGGTTATATAACAGTGTCAATTATCAATTAACATGCAATGACATTATTTCAAGTTATGCATACAACACATAACAATCAACCATTTCTACAACACATACAATTCTATACCATGATTTGAGTAGATTCTGTTAAAGTCATGATCATGCAACAAGAGTAACGTTATACTGGCCAGGCATAACAATACAATCATCCCATGTTCATTTCCATAACTTCATCATCCCACATCATGATTTAGAACTTTGGTTTACACCAAATCAACATAAACAACACAATTGTATCAACACAATTAGTCATTCATAATCAATACAGGTAATAGATACGCTAACCTGAAACTTTGACTCCGAGCTCCGATCCTGGATCGAACACCTCCACCTCTTATCAAGAGCACAAAAGTTTGAGTTCAAGTGTTCTTGACGCACTTGATTCGCTCAAACCATTGGCTCTGATACCAACATGTAACCCCCAAAGTTCAACCACACGTGCCACGTGTGACACGTGTTTTAAAATCACCCTCCAAGTTAGGTCCCAGAAAAATCCTGATTTATGTTTGGTTTACAAAACATATTAACCACTTACAAATTTCAAAAACATATGATTTAATATTTTCACAACATATAAAAACATTACATACAAACCCCATATGTAATTTACACCAAATCATATGTTTACAAACGATAGTTTGATCCATTTCTTCCAATCTCGAGCTCGTGTCTCCAATTCGTATCTATTTAAAACCTGAAGGCACACCAAACAATCAAGTGTTAGTTCATGAGAACTAAGTGAGATCGCTCCATAATCACAACATGTTAATCACCATTAGTTCGTTACAACTAAGTAAGATCACCCCACAATTTCCCCAAGTGTATTCCATAACACCATATGGATACAATACCAAAATCCCCCAAAATATAACTTGGTAATATTATTCGACCAGACCGCAAAACGATTTACTAACGGGTTGTTTTCACCCAAACACCTCCATCTCCCTTCCATGCCCAAACCAATTGGATTTACCAATGGAATGCGAGTCAAAGCTGAAATATGTCAATTTATGACATTTTCAGAGATACAAATGCAACACGGCCGTGTTCCGAGGGAACACGGTCATGTCAGAAGGTTTTTCAACATCAGACCTGCAGATGAACATGGGTGTGTTCCAAGGAACATGACCATGTTAAAACTCCTTCCATACATACATATTTTCTTTGTTCTCTCCCCTCATTCTTTTTCACCAAGAATTTCAAATTGTACAACCACCACATATACTCAACACATGAAAATCATATTCATAACACTTTAAAACATCAATAAAGTGTTAAAACATAAAATCACCAAGTAAAAGTCAAATTTCACACCATTTTCTTGAGACATCCTTTTTTACCAAGGATTTTCAAGGTAGGTAATCACACCACTTGTGATTTACCTAAACACCATAAAATTCACCATGGGAAGTTCACACCACTTGTGAATCAACCCATCTCCAAATTCACACCACTTGTGCATTGTTTGACCCATCTTAGTCAAACTTCAAATAAGAAGTTTACATCACTTGTGAATCATTCTCATTTCTCCTCACCAATGGTAAACATACAAATTTACAATAACTAAGCAAATGTAACACCTTTTGCACGTTATTGACAAACAACACACAAACACCAATTCGAATTGTTTGACAATTTTCAGTCAAAATTCTAATAAGAAGTTCACACCCCTTGTGAATCGTTCTTATTTCACCACACCACTTTTTAAACTAACTCCATTACAATAACTAAGCAAATATAACACCTATTGCATGTTATTGTCACACACCCAATATACAAACACCAATTCACCAATTTAATCACCAAACACCCAAATTCATACATACACCAATTATACACCATTTTAATCACCAAACACCCAAATTCATACATACATCAATTATACACCAATTGATCACCATAACCCCTAAATACACACACACACACACACACCAATCATGCACCAATTGGTCACCAAACACCAATAAGTCATGCACTAAAACAAACACCTAACACCCAACATGCATATTCCACATAATTGCATGTTGTTGACCAACACCAAGTCAACATACATTTCAACACATATAATCAACTATACACCAAACCCTAAATTCATATATCTACACCTAATATACTCCAATTTAATCACCAGTTGACCAACAACTAAGTCAAACACTCCAATTGCCATTATATGTGGTATTATATACATATACTAACTTAACAACGCATATTCCTCGTACATTGCCAAGTTGAACAACAATTCAACTATATATACACAATATGCACCAATTAAATCTCCAAACACCAAATCAAAACCAATTCATCAAATTCTAGCATAGCAATGCATTTTCTACATACATTGCTTTTATGCTACGCACACCTAGTATTCACCAATTAGTCAACTTTAAACACCCCCATAACAACACTAATATGACTTATGGTTGCATAATTAGTGAGTAGGTTACTCATCTTAGCCCGTAGGATCTTCACCAAAGTCAACTTGGCCTTTTCCGGTCTTTGACTTGATCCTTGGCTTTCACCACCATCACCTTGTCCCGACAAGTGATCCACCACCAAAATCTCCTCCCACTATCGTTTCCTATTATCACAACTAAAAGGTTCAATACAAGATTTGGCTATAACTAGTCAAATTTCATACAATTGACTATCATCACCAATTACACCTAGGTTATAGTCAAATTACCCCCTAATCACAAAATTTTCACCTTTTGTGATCATAAAAATCAATTAACCTCACCCATCCCTTTGAACACATTATTAGGTAAAAATCAAGTTGTTGACATTTCATCAAACAACTTGTGTGCAGGAATTTCTCCTACACAAGTCAACTACATCCAAACCCCATTGATCCCCCTTTTAGGTTTCTAATCATCCAACTCCAAATATCACCACAATTCACCATTGTTATTCGACTTTAAATGTTAGAAATCATCATGTTATCATCTAAGCCATTTTCCAACACTCATTTTAAACCTCCTAGTTTATCTTCTTCATGAACCATAAGAACACCATTTTCATCTAACTTTGTCAAACTCCATAAAATGACCAGAAGGTTGTTCTTAGATTATCTACATGATGATTTACAATGTATAACACCATCTAAACCTCCAATTTCGGATTTGACCCATCAAACCCACACCCCATGGAAGACCCACGTAAATCTCAACAAAACTCCAAAAATTACGTACCTAGATGTAGTTTGATGCTAGTATAACTCAACTATATGCTTGTATTCAAGATCAAACCGTAAATCGAGCACCAATTTAATCAATCTTGTGGTTTAGGTTTTTCTCCTTTCTTCCTCTTCTCTTGAACGACACATACATAAATAAAATGGGAATATGAACTTTGACCATAGTCAAAGTCTTATCCCATCTAATTCCATCTTTTGCCAATTGTCACATTTGATCCCTCAAATTTTTAAAACCCTTAACTAGTTTAACTAACCAAATCAAGCTAGTTACTAGTTATATGTAACAACCCCATTGTTATTAAAACACCCACCGAATTAAAATATAAATAATTTTTCCGCCAATTATATTATATTTTAATATTTCCTCAAAATGGTTCGTTACAAATTCTCCCTTCATTACAAAGGTTTCGTCCCCGAAACCTCATCACCCATCAAAAGAAAATGAATGAAATTTTTGTTGTTGTTTTTTTCATCCTCAGATTCTCCCCCGTTATATCAGAACCCCACCGGTTCTTCCGCTGCACCATCACCTAATTAATCGCCTCATTTCTCGATTGTTTGACCTTTCTATTTAAGACATCCACCAATTTCTCCACGCAATTCAATTCACCATTTCTCTCCAAATTCTCCAATGGCACATAGGCCGATTCGCCCGCCAAGCATTACTGTAATTAAGACACATGGAATATATTGTAAATTCCACTCTATATCTCCGGTAGCTCTAAGCGATAAGCAACCATGCCAATCCGAGCTATAACTATAATGCTCAACAAAGCGTGAGCTTAATTTCCCTCGCTTACAAGAACAATTCGCACCCTTCCATGGAGAACTTCCAACAAACGAAGTCTCATATTTGGAATTTGATTGTTCTTCTACGCACCTACACATACAATTTCTGAAGGTCTAGCACCGCCTTCAAATGAATTCGGATTACATCAATCCATTCATTTATCATTTTAACCACTACTTACCTACATGTTCTTGTTATCCACCCTCTCCCCAACTCCTGAAATATACTTTCTTCTCCGTATATTATTTCTTACAGAATCATTCCACGGAATGATAACCGTTCTTAAACAAGAACTCCTCAAATAGTAGATAGTTATCACAACTACCCCCAATCACCAACTATGCACACCCGTAACATATCCTCACAGGCCTGAATGGTTCTTTATCTTTGACCATCAGTGTGAAGATGATACGTCATGCTCGACAACAGTTTCGTGTTCCTTCTTAACAGATTAGAATTCATGGGTAAACAAAAAATGAACGCTTTTAGTCAACCTGCCCACTATGACCAAATAATACCAGATAGCACCAATAAGCATTGATAAGGTTCACACCACATGTGAATTCTCATCAAATCACCCTTCCTTGTTAATCATCTAAACACGCTAATAACACATTTTTCACCAAATCCTCACCTTAAGAAATCACATTACTTGTGCTTACCAACATTAATCCACCCACCATAAGTTAACATCTTAACAGTCAAGTCTAGATATGGTTATTAGTTCATTTGCACCCAGACTCCTCTTACTTATAATTACCACAAACACCTCTGCTACTTAGATATTACACGCCCTTGTACATTATCTAATAGCACAAAAATGTTATAGAGATTCACACCGCTTGTGAATTATCTACATCAATTTACACCACACAATAACCATAATTTATGTTTGAATCTAGTTTACCAACTACCGGATTCATTTCTCCCAACCATGAACTCCTAAATAATGTCCATAATCTTATGGATCATCCCCAAGCATTTTCATATCTTTTAAAAGATTAAAATCAACCACCTGTAATGTCAACACACGTATACATGTCATTTCTACCTCCTTACATTCAAATATTACAACACATACACATCTATATATAATCATAGATGTTCACACTACTTGTGAATCATCCATGAATTAATAGTTTCAACATGTAGGTTTGATTTCAAGATTTATCTCCAAATCTATCTATCAACCCATATCAATTTAACACACCAGACTACAAACACGTATTATTTACGACATATATCAAACAAACACACCAAAAAGAAAACATTCTCTTTTAATTAATTTCAACCAAGGATAATCCACATATCCTAATACACCTATCTTTCATTATTTACACCAAACAACATATGACTTGTATTTTCAACAAGTCATCACACATATGTGCTTCAATTCACGACCACCAAATCCGCACTACATACGTTTTTTGACACCATACCAAACACCAAACACGCCTTTATGGCTCAATATAACATACATATGTGTGGTACATACATTCTCCTATTGTCAATCAATATACTAATTTCACCTAGTATTAAATTGATTACCTACACCTTTTAACTCCACAATCATATATAAATGTCTACACCACTTGTAGATCATCTAAATCGGAATTTAGTTATGCAAGGTTTATACAACAAACCATTGCCAACATATCAAACTACCCAAATTTTATAGTCTAACCAAAATTAGCTCCCAACTGCATGTGAATTACCCCTCATGCCACATGAATGTGGAATTATACGCCAAACCCAATGCCATTCCAAAATGGACTTACATGTCACGCCCGAATTCACATAACAATGCATATTCCACATGCGTAATAACAATTACCATGTTTTGACACCATTTACTCCATATCATTACTACCAAGACTCACATATCTATGGTCTTACACGATAAATTCAGTGTCACTCACCAGTGATATTACATGATATTCCACACGAATGTGGATTTTCCCCCAATGCCACACACCTGTGGACTTACATGAATTCCCACACGAATACGGGTTCACCCAATGCCACACACCTGTGGTCTTACATGTATTTCCACACGAATGTGGGTTCTGTAATCCCTAGGATTTTCGATTTTCATTCAAGCTTTGTAATCGTATCATATTCGAAATAAATAAAAGTTTGGGATATTATTTGAACATTTAACTCATGAGTTTGTAGTTAATTAAATGTTTATTAATAAACCAATACTAACAAATACAATACAATATATAATCAAAGTCTTTATAAATTCATTTTTATAAAGATTACAATTTTTATAAGTCATAATAGGTTATAATAAAATAAAAATATTTTATTAGTAAATAACCTATTTTTAGAGTTATAAAAATATATACATAAATAATATGTACATACATAATAAAATGATAATAGTAACAAAATACATAATCTAAGTTTTTATAAAATTTCATTTATATAAAAGAATTATCATTTAAAACTAAGTCATAATAGGTTATAATAAAATAAAAACATTTTTATTTTGTAAATAACCTATTCTTAAATTTATAAAGTATATACATAATATATAATAATAAAATTAATAATAATAATAACAATAATAATAATATTAAAAATAATAATTAAGACATTATAATTATAAAAAGGTTTTTATAAATTATTTTATGTTTTATACAAATTATTTATAAAGTCTAAATATTGAAAATAAATAAAATATTTTATAAATTTTAAAACATAAAAAGGCTGTCAACTAGAGGGGTTAAAAGTGACATTTTTATAAAATACAATGTGAGAAATTCAGTGGAGATTAATAGCCCCATGATTACAGAGGCTATTGATCCTCAAATCAAACGAATTCGGACCAAGTTAGGATTAGGGTTCTTATGGATTTAGGAGGCATTCGAGAAACAGAATAACCTCAAGTGAAAGCAGAAACATTCAAAGCTTAACCCCCCAGCCCAGCGGTTAAGACTGCTGGCTGAGGGGCTATAGGTCTCAGGTTCGAACCCTTGGCCATGCCATATCCGGTTTTTTTTAATTTCCATCCATTTCATCATATTTTACTTCATAAAATTTTGTTAAAAATTCTAAAAACTATTTTATTATAATCTGTTCAAATTTTAGTTTAAAATTTCATAAAAATTTTATTAATAAAAAGGAAATTTATCAGTTTATTTGAATCCTAAACTAAAAGAAATTTTCAAACAATCTAATCTAAATCGGAACATTTTTAAATAGAAGTTAAATTTTTATTACTATTATTCTATTAAAAAAGGAGGTTTTAAATATAATTTAAATGTGTCCTTTTACAAGAATTATTGTATTTAAAAAAAATTCAAAATAAAATGTTTTAAATATCAAAATTTGTTTCTGTTCAAAACCATTATTCATTAATTTTGTTATTTATTTTCAAATACGATTTATTATTTACATTAACAATAGGTTTTAACAAAAATAAACTTATTATCATGATTTAATGTTTTCAAGAATTTAAATATATGTTTTGTGAAATCAAGATAATTCAAATGCCTATTCTAAATTTATGAAAAAAGACCAAATTAAAATTTATAACACAAATAAATACAAATGGATGGAAAATTAATCCAAGTAGTTACTTAGAAATTCAACTCTAAAATAATAAATAAAAAGGAATAATTAATATTCTATTTTTATTTATTATAAGAATATTATTAAATATTCTTAAACAATTAGTCAAGTCGTACAAATAATATTGATTAAATAAAAAGAATATCTTTGATATTCTATTTTATTTAAGTCAATATTAGGTCTAGTTTATTCATACAAATAATATTGATAAATAAAAAGAATACATTTGATATTCTATTTTATTAATTAATATTATAAGATTAGTTATTCTAAGTATCCATTCAAAACATAGTTTCATTCAAATTAGGACTTCCATTAGGATTGCCATATTTTCTAGGATTCTTGAGCTTAAACTATAGGATTGCTAAGACTTAAATTACTCAAATTATAGGTGAGTAGATAGCCTTACTTTCTCATTGTTTAATCAAGGATTTGGGAACTAGCCTAAGCATCCTAACATGTGAGTTGTTCACACTCCCTTTTTTCATCTTGTTTTTGGGATGTTACACATGTCATATTCAAACTTTTATTCATTCTATTATTCAATTCAAACTTACGATGCAAGCCTTAGACTTATTTAGTTTTATGTGTTAGATGCTAAGTTTATACAATGTGTTGATTCTATGTGTGTTGTCAGTCAAGCAAATTAGTACTTAGTAGCCTAGGGTGGTTAGATACTATCTTCGCAATGGCTTTGACCTTTGTGTGAAAAAGGTGAAAAGTACATTAGCAAACTAGTTGAATTACAAATGATAATTCTTGTATTGTTATACTTGAATTATTATGTAAGGATATTTGTTTGGACACAAGCATTTGTTATTCATGTATTCATTCAATTATTCAAACTTGTATTATGCTATGCCTTTGATACATATTCTAATTAAGTTTTAGTTTGCATCCTTTTATACTTAGTATTCAAACTTAGTGTGTAAACTCACCAACTATGCAAATAGTTGACAAAATTTATTTTACATGTGTGACAGGTTAAGGAAGAAAAGATTCAAGACATAAGATAGGTCTAGAGACCTAGTTTAATTTATTTAATCAAATGTTTAGACTTTTGGTTTATTGTAATGTTTGATTTGAATTTGAACTATTGTAATGACTTTGAATGTTTGGTTATTAAATGAATGAATGTTTGATTTGAATTAAATACAATTGTTTAATTATCGAAACTTACACATAGCACCATGAGTAATGAACAATCTAACTCGCGCCCCAACGTATTCCGCCGTTGGTTGGGGTGTGACAGATTGGTATCAGAGCCATGGTTATAGGGAATTAGGTTATTAGAAATGGTGACCTAGACTATAACTAGGACTACCCAAATATGAGTTATTTCATATTACAATTATTGTTTATTACTTGCTTATGTGCTATGTGTTATATATATTCATTATGTGCTTTATTATAATTGTTACCATAGAGGAAAGCCTTAGTTTAATACCATAGAGGAATGCCATAGTTAATTAAATGCCTTGCTTACAGTTAGCTAAGAATGCCTTAGTTTAAGATGGCTTTATATCATGGAGGTTACTTACCTTAAGCAATTGCCTTAGAATTTGCTTTTAAGTGAACTCTATTCTAATCTCACGTGTGTGCGAGTGAACGTTAGTTGATAAGATATGAACTCATTAGGCTTGATGCCTAATATTCCTTAGAGAATTTAAGCTTAGGAAATTCTAATATTGATTTTTATAATCTCGTTAGAATTAGGTTTGTGAGGTGGATATGTAGTAACTGGAAGGGTGTAGTACCGGTAGTTGGAATTCCTGTCTAGGAAAGCTATTCGTATAAATCCCCGAGGTACTGTGGGACCAGTCTAGCTTTCCTGAGGACTTCTAATGAGAGTATGATCACTTATAGGCCAAAGCATATCGCACCAAACATCTTGCAAACCAAATTAATTTTAATATGTCACAAGGTATTTTGAATATCATTCCTTATGTTTTAAATAAAGTCAATTGATTTGATTATGTGTTTTTATATTCAATGACATATTATCTATGATTAGTAATAATTACTTATCTAAGATAATACAAATGTCACAAATGCTATCTATTCAATTAATATTCAATTCCTAATCGATTCTTATTATTATCTAGATGGCTAGTAAGGAACGCGCGACTGAACGTCGTATTGCTTCTATTATTGCTCGCCAAATGGGAACCATACTACCTAATATGGTTGCACAACTCCAACATGTAACATCCCAAATTTTCTAAATACAGGTTACTTGAACTTACGAATGCGTGATGAACAATTAACTTGTAGGAAAATAGACGAGAAAATAACCAAGTCTAGGATTACAGATCGTGTACTCGAAATGGTAAGATTTCGAGTACACCAATTTCGAGTACACCACATTTTCGTGTACAGGGGTTTTCGAATACAGGGAGCCTCTCTATAAATAGACGTGCCTTGGGAAATGTGACAACCTTTGGTTGGAAGCACAGTTCCTCTCGAGTACACGAAGTTTAAGTCCAAGAATTTCAAGAATCAAACTTTGATCGACCAAACGAAGTAGGAAACGCATGGGATTCTACCAGGAGGATCAGCTACCTTCAAGTAAGTGATTCATGTATAGAAATCTGGATTTTTATACAAAAGTTAGAATGGTTAAACAAAGGGTGAACTTGTGCATAAAGCTTGCACCTTTATGCATAAAGTTCGGAACTTTGAGGTTCCAGCATGTTGGTAACAACATGAGGAACCTAGAACTAGCTCCCCAAAGCCTTAGATAAATTTTCTGAGATATTTAATGACGAAATGATGAGTACACGAAATCATGAGCAGAGGGTACTCGAAATCATACATGTTATTTCGAGTATATGGTTATTTCGAGTACAGGGACTATTTCGAATACAATGGTTATTTCGTGTACATGGCATTTCGTGTACATGGCATTTCGTGTACACGGCACTTCGTGAACAATAGATATTTCGAGTACATGGCAATTCGTGTACATGAAGACTTAATGAATTTCAAGGGTCTCGAACACTTAGCTAAGTGTTGAGGACTTGGATTCAGTAAGGGGGACTAGCGGGCTATGAGGACTTAGAATAAACTCTAAGTCTAAGAATGGAATGTGATACGGTAAATGTAATGATGTAGGTTCCGTGAGTCCTAGCTAAGGAGTTCGGCTAAGGAAAACAAGAGTCTACTATCAGGTGAGTTCTAGACGCCCTCTTTTATGTTTGATGTTTTGGGGCTGACATACATGCTTGTTGTTATGTCTATGATGTTATGTGCTTATTATGATGATGAATGAATGATGGTATGCTCTGACTATGTATGCATGTTTATGTGATAGCATGATTTATGCATGAAGGTATGTTAAGTATAACGAATGCATGATAAATGAGTTATGATGATGAATAACATGACATGATAATGATGCTAGCATATGATATGATGATGACTTTATGATAACATGCTTCATGTTGATAACTATGAGAATAGTTATAGGAGTATGACAAGGTCCTAGGTTGCTAGGATGAAAGTATGATATGTATACATGATGCCATGATGTTATGATATGAAATGATGCTAGTATGTTATGATGGTATGATGAAATGAGGCCAGTATGACATGTCTCATGTGCTATGATTAACCCGATGAATGATGTTATAATACTAGCATGAAATGCATGAGGATTGTAATGAATGACAGTATGATGCTAGTGTATCATGTATGATGAACGAATGATGTCCCTATACGTGCTATAGGATATGTGCGAATGGTGATGCTCCGGTACTTGTACTGGGTGAATATGAATGATGACCTGATTGTATCAGGATATGAAGAGTCGACCGGACTATAAACATGAGAGTCGACCGGACTATAAACATGAGAGTCGATCGGACTATAAACATGGAGTCGATCGGACTATAAACAAGAGAGCCGACCGGGCTATAAACATGAGAGTCGACCGGACTATAAACATGAGAGTCGATCGGACTATAAACATGGAGTCGACCGGACTATAAACAAGAGAGTCGACCGGACTATAAACACGGAGCCGACTGGGATATAAACACGGAGCCGATCGGGCTATAAACATGGTAAGAGTCGATCGGACTATAAACATGGTAAGAGTCGACCGGACTATAAACATGGAGCCTTGTGCCGGCATAAGCCCACTGTTCGTATGGCGACAGTGGAACGTATGACGATGATGGAAATGATGATATGTGCTAAGGTTATGGACTAGGCGTATGAAATGATATTTATGATATGTATGTTTAATGTTGTTTTACGAAAACTAGAACTCACCAGCGTAAGCTGACTTGATTTAGCATGTATGTCAGGTTAAAGTTATGATAAGAGAAGGCATGGAGCTCGGGCATCAATCCAGACGATCCGTTGGTTTTGGCAATTCGATAGGATTTTGATACAAACATTTTATTAAATTCTGTTTATCAAACTATGTTTACATTTCCGCTGCATGATTATGAAAGTTTTTAGTTTAAGAGCTATGTGTTATGATGAAAACCAACCTCTGCGGGGTGCCCGGTTCCGGGGCCTCACAAGTTGGTATCATAGCCATAGTTTGAGAGATCTTAGCATCCCAAATGTTAGGACTTAAACTGAAAATGGGATTAAATGATGCGGATTGCCAACCACGGATGAACGGATGCCACGAGCTGAATGTTTATGTACGAGTTAATGGCTAGATGTAAGGTTAGGTATGTAGTTAGAGTCATGCACATTGAAGAGATGGGATGGGAAACGTTTAGAGCCTATGAGTTGGGTAAATGGTTAATAACACATGATCAACGTCATTAACGATTTACAAAGCTTATTTCGTGCTAAACTGACTCCTGTACTGACTCATCAATTGTTGCATCCTATAGATAGTTAGATGGCCGGACAAAAGGGTAGACCGCGAAAGAAACCTCAGGAACCTGAAGAACCACATGTTGAGAATGAAGAACCTGTCAATGAAGGCGACCACGAGCACAACGAGCAACCAGAGAATGAAGAAGAGTTCACTCTTGAGCCTATCGTGGTGAAGGCTATTTCTGATGAGGTCTGCAAGATAATGGATGAGAAACTACCAGCCTTGATTGCTAAGGCACTGAAGGATGCTTTAAAAGACAAGTCAGAAGGAACTAAGGAAAGCACCAAAGAAGATGAGGTGGTGATCATTGAGACAAAGAGCGGCGACTCTATGACTGGGAAACTGAAGGGCTGTGACTACAAGTCCTTCAAAGGATGCAACCCACCAACCTTTGATGGGAAGAAGGACGCAGTGGCCACCTGCCACTGGATTTCTGCGATGGAGGCTGTTATCTCCATCAGTGAGTGCCGAGTTGACCAAGCTGTCAAGTTTGCAGCCCACTCTTTCGTTGAGGAGGCACTTCACTGGTGGAACACCGTCAAGCAATCCAAGACTACTGAGGATATGGAAAAGATGACTTGGGAGGATCTAAAGGAACTGGTCACTAAGCAGTTCTGTCCCAAGAATGAGCTGGATAAGGTTAAAAGGGAGTTTCTGGTGCTGAAAGCGGGAAGTCTGAATCACAGGCAGTACACTTCACGGTTCAATGAGATGGCAAGACTCGTTCCTCATCTGGTTTCTACCGAGGAACACAGGGTGAAGTTGTACATGGAGGGCTTGCCTCCAAAAGTAAGGATTCATGTCAAGGCCAATGCTCCTAAGACCTTTGACTCCACTGTTGAACTCAGTGGTATTGTATGGGATGATGTGATGGCCGATGAGCCAGTGAAAGAGGAAACCAGGGTGAAGGAGTCTTCCGGGACTAAAAGAGGTCGAACAGACCAACGAAAGTCTTCTGGCAAGAAGATCAAGCGAGAGGAAACAGGTCTATGCCGTAAGTGTGGCAAAAGCCACTCTGGGCTGTGCCGTGTGGGCACAAACTTATGCTTTCGATGTGGAAAGGTGGGGCATTTTTCAGCCAATTGCCCCGTTGCTATGAGATGCTACAACTGCAATGGGATGGGACATCTGTCCAAAGATTGTAGACAACCACGGGCCGATGCTTCGGGCTCGGGTAAGAAAGAAGAGAAAGGAAAGGAGAAGCAGAAGGCTAAAGCACGAGCCTTTACGATGACGAAGGATGATGCGATTGAGGACCCTGATGTGGTCACAGGTACCTTTTCTATCAACAATATTCCTGCTTCTGTATTGTTTAATTCTGGTGCCAGTATGAGTTTTGTATCTTCTACTTTCTGTGATGGGTTATCTGGGAAGGTTAAGAGGATAGATCGGGTATTTGATGTAGAGACGGCTATTGGTAAGATGACCAGGGTGACTGAGGCTATTGATGATTGTTATGTTGAGATAGAAGGTCATAGGTTCCCTGTCCGATTGTTTCTTATTGCCTTAGGAGGATTCGATGTAGTTTTGGGTATGGACTGGTTAGCCAAATATGAGGCTAACATTGTATGTCGACGAAAGATGATATGTTTACGTGCGATGGATGGGAGCTCCGTGACGGTTTATGGTGATAAAGCGATGTATGCGCCAAAGATCATTTCGATGATCACGGCTGATGTTATGATGAGGCGAGGGTGTGTAGCCTACTTGGCCTACGCGATTGAGGAACGTACGGATACGAGGACGATTGATGATGTTCCCGTGGTGTGTAACTTCCCCGATGTATTCCCTGAGGAATTGCCTGGATTACCACCCGAACGGGAAATTGAGTTCCAGATCGACTTAGTGCCGGGGGCACAACCCGTTGCCAAAGCACCGTACCGTTTAGCTCCAAACGAGATGAAGGAAATGATGACCCAGCTACAAGAACTCCTTGATAAAGGTTTTATACGACCGAGTGTCTCTCCGTGGGGAGCACCGGTGTTGTTCGTTAAGAAGAAAGATGGAAGTATGCGTATGTGTATCGATTACAGGGAACTGAATAAGTTGACCGTAAAGAACAGGTATCCTCTACCTAGAATTGATGACTTGTTCGATCAATTGCAAGGTGCAAGCTGGTTCTCGAAGATAGATCTCCGATCCGGTTACCATCAGTTGAAAGTTCGAGAGCAGGATATTCCAAATACTGCTTTCCGTACGCGTTATGGACATTACGAGTTTCTCGTTATGTCGTTTGGATTGACGAATGCTCCCGCAGCATTTATGGATTTGATGAACAGAGTATGTCGACCGATGCTGGACCGATCGGTGATAGTGTTTATTGATGATATTTTGATTTATTCAAAGAACGAGGGAGACCATGCTTGTCACGTACGTGAGGTATTGGAAATCCTGAGGAAAGAGGAACTTTATGCTAAGTTCTCCAAATGCGCTTTCTGGCTACGAGAGGTACAGTTTCTGGGTCACGTGGTGAACCCAGAAGGCATTATGGTAGATCCAGCTAAAGTGGAAACGATTATGAAATGGAGTCCTCCAAAGTCACCGACAGAAGTACGCAGTTTTCTTGGTTTGGCCGGTTACTATCGGAGATTCATTCAGGACTTCTCCAAGATAGCGACGCCACTGACGAAGCTCACAAAGAAAGACGTAAAGTACGAATGGGGTCCAAACCAAGAACAGGCGTTTTCAGTGCTGAAGGAGAAACTTACCCAAGCTCCTGTTCTAGCACTGCCGGATGGGAATGATGACCTCGTTGTGTATGCCGATGCGTCACGACGAGGGTTGGGATGTGTACTAATGCAAAGGGGAAGGGTGATAGCTTATGCTTCGCGCCAGCTAAAGATTCATGAGGCTAACTACCCGACCCACGATCTTGAACTCGCTGCAGTGGTGTTTGCATTGAAAATATGGAGACACTACTTGTATGGAGTACGGAGTACCATCTATACCGACCACAAGAGCTTGAAGTATTTCTTCGAGCAAAAGTATTTGAACATGAGGCAGAGACGATGGCTTGAGCTACTAAAGGATTATGATTGTGATATTCTATATCACCCGGGAAAGGCCAATGTGGTGGCGGACGCTCTGAGTCGCAAGACTGATCATCCTGCCATACGGGTAAAATCGTATAGTTTGGTGATAACGCCAGACTTTCTGAATGAGCTCAAGCAGGCGCAACAGGAAGGGTTGAAAGAAGAGCATGTGGGTTTTGAACGTGTCTTCGGGCAAGTCAAGAACTTGGAAGACAATGATCACGGTGTGAAAGTACGATTCGGTCGTATGTGGGTACCCAGAAATGGGGACATTCGGTCGAGGATTTTAGATGAAGCCCACAAATCACGTTATTCTGTGCATCCCGGTGCGACAAAGATGTATCAAGATCTTCGGAAAGATTATTGGTGGCCGGGCATGAAGTTTAATGTGATGCAGTATGTGAACAGGTGCCTTACTTGTGCGCAAGTGAAGGCTGAACATCAGAACCGTACGGATATGTGCAACCTTTAGAGATACCAGAATGGAAATGGGAACACATCACCATGTATTTCATCACCAAGCTACCGAGGACAGCTAAGCGGCATGATACCATATGGGTGATTGTGGACCGACTGACGAAGAGTGCACACTTCCTTCCTATCAGGGAAACGTATACGTCCGAAAGGTTGTCTGAATTGTTCGTGAAGGAGATTGTGACTCGACATGGAGTTCCTGTCTCCATTGTGTCAGATCGAGATACGAGGTTTACTTCCAGATTCTGGAAGCAGTTTCATGAGGCCATGGGAACGAGGTTAAATATCAGTACCGCCTATCACCCTCAGACGGATGGACAGTCAGAAAGGACTATCCAAACGTTGGAGGATATGCTTAGGGCGTGCATTATCGATTTTGGAGGGAGCTGGGATGACCACTTGCCATTGGTGGAGTTTTCATACAATAACAGTTACCACTCCAGCATCGGAATGCCCCCATATGAGGCGTTGTACGGAAGACGGTGTAGAACCCCGGTGTGCTGGGGTGAAGTTGGACAGAAAGAAATGGGAAACAAGGCTGCCGTGATTGATATGGCAGAAAAGCTACGGGTGATAAAAGCACGTATGAAAGCTGCACAAGATCGCCAAAAGTCTTACGCTGACAAGCGCCGACGACCGATAGAGTTTAATGTTGGCGATCGAGTGTTGCTGAAAGTATCACCATGGAAGGGAATCATTCGATTCAGAAAGAGAGGAAAGTTGAGTCCGAGGTACATCGGACCGTTTCGGATAGAGGCGAGGGTAGGAAAAGTCGCGTACCGACTGGACCTACCAGAGGAGCTGAACGGGATTCATCCTACCTTCCACGTGTCACATCTTAGGAAGTGTTTGGCGGACGAGCTAGCACATGTCCCTTTGGATGACATAGAGGTAGATGACCGACTGAACTACATTGAAGAACCAGTCGCCATTGTGGATACGAAGGAAAAGCAGCTACGGAATAAAACGGTTCGTCAAGTAAGAGTTCAGTGGAAGCATCGGAAGGGTTCAGACACGACGTGGGAATTGGAAGACGAAATGAGGAAGTCGTATCCTCATTTGTTCGATATGTAACGAGGCAGGTCGAAACCTATTGTAAGGAGGGGAGACTTGTAACATCCCAAATTTTCTAAATACAGGTTACTTGAACTTACGAATGCGTGATGAACAATTAACTTGTAGGAAAATAGACGAGAAAATAACCAAGTCTAGGATTACAGATCGTGTACTCGAAATGGTAAGATTTCGAGTACACCAATTTCGAGTACACCACATTTTCGTGTACAGGGGTTTTCGAATACAGGGAGCCTCTCTATAAATAGACGTGCCTTGGGAAATGTGACAACCTTTGGTTGGAAGCACAGTTCCTCTCGAGTACACGAAGTTTAAGTCCAAGAATTTCAAGAATCAAACTTTGATCGACCAAACGAAGTAGGAAACGCACGGGATTCTACCAGGAGGATCAGCTACCTTCAAGTAAGTGATTCATGTATAGAAAGCTGGATTTTTATACAAAAGTTAGGAAGGTTAAACAAATGGTGAACTTGTGCATAAAGCTTGCACCTTTATGCATAAAGTTCGGAACTTTGAGGTTCCAGCATGTTGGTAACAACATAAGGAACCTAGAACTAGCTCCCCAAAGCCTTAGATAAATTTTCTGAGATATTTAATGACGAAATGATGAGTACACGAAATCATGAGCAGAGGGTACTCGAAATCATACATGTTATTTCGAGTATATGGTTATTTCGAGTACAGGGACTATTTCGAATACAATGGTTATTTCGTGTACATGGCATTTCGTGTACATGGCATTTCGTGTACACGGCACTTCGTGAACAATAGATATTTCGAGTACATGGCAATTCGTGTACATGAAGACTTAATGAATTTCAAGGGTCTCGAACACTTAGCTAAGTGTTGAGGACTTGGATTCAGTAAGGGGGACTAGCGGGCTATGAGGACTTAGAATAAACTCTAAGTCTAAGAATGGAATGTGATACGGTAAATGTAATGATGTAGGTTCCGTGAGTCCTAGCTAAGGAGTTCGGCTAAGGACAACAAGAGTCTACTATCAGGTGAGTTCTAGACGCCCTCTTTTATGTTTGATGTTTTGGGGCTGACATACATGCTTGTTGTTATGTCTATGATGTTATGTGCTTATTATGATGATGAATGAATGATGGTATGCTCTGACTATGTATGCATGTTTATGTGATAGCATGATTTATGCATGAAGGTATGTTAAGTATAACGAATGCATGATAAATGAGTTATGATGATGAATAACATGACATGATAATGATGCTAGCATATGATATGATGATGACTTTATGATAACATGCTTCATGTTGATAACTATGAGAATAGTTATAGGAGTATGACAAGGTCCTAGGTTGCTAGGATGAAAGTATGATATGTATACATGATGCCATGATGTTATGATATGAAATGATGCTAGTATGTTATGATGGTATGATGAAATGAGGCCAGTATGACATGTCTCATGTGCTATGATTAACCCGATGAATGATGTTATAATACTAGCATGAAATGCATGAGGATTGTAATGAATGACAGTATGATGCTAGTGTATCATGTATGATGAACGAATGATGTCCCTATACGTGCTATAGGATATGTGCGAATGGTGATGCTCCGGTACTTGTACTGGGTGAATATGAATGATGACCTGATTGTATCAGGATATGAAGAGTCGACCGGACTATAAACATGAGAGTCGACCGGACTATAAACATGAGAGTCGATCGGACTATAAACATGGAGTCGATCGGACTATAAACAAGAGAGCCGACCGGGCTATAAACACGAGAGTCGACCGGACTATAAACATGAGAGTCGATCGGACTATAAACATGGAGTCGACCGGACTATAAACAAGAGAGTCGACCGAACTATAAACACGGAGCCGACCGGGCTATAAACACGGAGCCGATCGGGCTATAAACATGGTAAGAGTCGATCGGACTATAAACATGGTAAGAGTCGACCGGACTATAAACATGGAGCCTTGTGCCGGCATAAGCCCACTGTTCGTATGGCGACAGTGGAACGTATGACGATGATGGAAATGATGATATGTGCTAAGGTTATGGACTAGGCGTATGAAATGATATTTATGATATGTATGTTTAATGTTGTTTTACGAAAACTAGAACTCACCAGCGTAAGCTGACTTGATTTAGCATGTATGTCAGGTTAAAGTTATGAAAAGAGAAGGCATGGAGCTCGGGCATCAATCCAGACGATCCGTTGGTTTTGGCAATTCGATAGGATTTTGATACAGACATTTTATTAAATTCTGTTTATCAAACTATGTTTACATTTCCGCTGCATGATTATGAAAGTTTTTAGTTTAAGAGCTATGTGTTATGATGAAAACCAACCTCTGCGGGGTGCCCGGTTCCGGGGCCTCACACAACAACTCAATGTCAACCCAGTCAACCCAAAACCTGAACAAGTCAATCAACCCAAGTGCTCCTTTAAGCACTTCAACTCATGCAACCCACCCAAGTATAATGGGTCGGATGGAGCAACTAGACTGCTCCAGTGGTTTGAGGGTATGGAGAGTACCTTCTTGAATAGTGACTGCCCGGCCAAATTGAAGGTTCGTTATGCTACGGGGGCTCTACAAAAACGAGCCCTTACCTGGTGGAACAATGAAAAACGAACCATTGGGGAAAGCACTGCTGATGAACTCACTTGGGACCAGCTCAAAGAACGTATGACCCTAGAGTTTTGCCCTCGTAACGAGGTGAAGAAGCTTGAGTTTGAGTTCTGGGATCTCAAACAAGATAGTGGTGAGAATCTTGCTTACAACAATCGTTTTCATGAGCTCAGTCTCTTATGCCCTCATATGGTGACCCCTTTGCAAAGATGGATTGAAAAGTACATTGGTGGCCTGCCAATGGTGATTCAAGATTCTGTACTAAGTAGCAACCCTGCTACCGTTGCAGATGCCATCCGTCTGGCTTCTACTTTGACTGACAACCATGTCAAAGATGGGACTCTAACTCGAAAGGGGTCCAAGAAGGAGAAGGACCAATCAAAAGGTCCAAAAGAAGCACCAAAGGAAGAGACCAAAGCTGGGTCATCTTCCTCCTCCAAAAAGAACCGCAAGAGAAAGGCAGGTCATATGAACTTTGATGTGACCCATGCCACTCCTCTTCAACAGTTTGGACCTGTCAACACTAATGCACAAGCCAACAAGAAAGCCTACACTGGCCCTTTTCCAATGTGTGCAAATTGTAGTTTTCATCACCCTGCCACGAACCCCTGTCATTTCTGTACGAACTACAACCGCTATGGTCACTTTGCTATCAATTGTAGGGTGCCAAAGGTTCAAGTCAACCCCACTAATGTGCAAGTCATCACTGTTCCAAGGCAAAATGGAGTTAGAGCATGTTATACTTGTGGGGATCCAAACCACATGGCCAACACTTGCCCTCGAAGGGTCCATGCTTTGATGGCCCCAAACAATCAAGGAAATCAAGTGGCTAGGGGTCGTGTCTTCAATGTCAATGCCAACCAAGCTCAAAACAATAATGACGTGGTGAAAGGTACGTTTCTTGTAAATGGACTTTATTCATCTATATTGTTTGACACGGGGGCCGATAGAAGTTTTGTTTCTTTAGAATTTGAACCCCTACTTTCTATGCCTAGAATTAAGTTGAATGAACCTTTTAGTGTTGAAGTGGCCAATGGAAAGACCATTAAGCTTGACTCTTTTATACCTGATTGCACTTTAAACCTTAATTCTCATGATTTCTCTATTGACCTTATCCCAATGCAATTGGGAAGTTTTGACCTCATAGTTGGTATGGACTTGTTGTCAAAACATCATGCTGAAATAGTTTGTCACGAGAAGTATATTCGAATCCCAATCAAAGAAGGTCAAGAGCTTCGAGTATATATGGGGAGAAAGCATCAAAAGGTCTTCGACTCATGTCATGCATACAAGCTCAAAAGTACTTGCGCAAGAAGTATGTGGCCTTCTTGGCTCACATTGTGGAAACCAAAACCGACGAGAAAAAGCTAGAAGACATTCCTGTTGTTTTTGAATTTCCCGAAGTCTTTCCCGAGGATATCAATGGTCTACCTCCAAATCGACAAGTCGAATTCCGTATCGATCTCGTTCCTGGAGCGATGCCGGTCGCGAAAGCTCCTTATCGACTCACTCCTACCGAATTACAAGAACTTGCAAGTCAATTGCAAGAACTTTCCGACAAAGGATTCATTCGTCCTAGTTCATCTCCTTGGGGTGCACCGGTCTTGTTTGTAAAGAAGAAAGACGGTTCTTTTCGTATGTGCATTGATTATCGTGAACTTAACAAACCTACGATTAAAAATCGATACCCATTACCGAGGATCGACGATCTTTTTGATCAATTACAAGGCGCAAAGTGTTTCTCTAAAATCGATCTTCGTTCAGGTTATCATCAACTTCGAGTTTTTGAGGAAGATGTGCCGAAGACAGCTTTTCATACAAGATACGGGCATTACGAGTTTTTGGTTATGCCTTTTGGTTTGACAAACGCACCTACGGTTTTCATGGACTTGATGAATCGCGTTTGTAAACCATATCTTGATAAGTTCGTGATCGTACTCATCGACGACATTCTGATTTATTCAAAGTCAAAATCCGAGCATCAAAACCATCTTTGTTTAATCCTTGAACTCCTAAAAAAGGAGCAACTTTATGCCAAGTTCTCAAAATGTGAATTTTGGCTTAAAGAGGTTCAGTTTTTGGGACACATTGTGAATGAGGATGGAATCCATGCTGATCCTGCCAAGATTGAGACGGTGAAGAGTTGGAACACTCCAACGACACCAACTGAGATTCGATCATTCCTTGGTCTAGCAGGTTATTACCGTCGGTTCATTTCTAATTTCTCCAAGATTTCATTACCGCTCACTGCCTTGACCCACAAAGGCAAACCGTATAAGTGGGAAGATGCTCAGGAGAATGCCTTTCAAACTCTGAAACAAAAACTATGTAATGCTCCTATTCTCACGTTACCCGATGGAACCGACGACTTCGTTGTCTATTGTGATGCCTCGAACCAAGGTCTTGGATGCGTGCTTATGCAACGTGGAAAGGTTATTGCATATGCTTCAAGGCAATTAAAGATCCATGAGAAGAATTATACGACCCATGATCTTGAACTTGGTGCGGTGGTCTTTGCATTAAAAATTTGGAGGCACTACCTTTATGGTACCAAGTGTGTTGTGTTTACCGACCACAAAAGCCTTCAACACATTTTGAATCAAAAAGAGCTTAACATGAGGCAAAGGCGTTGGGTAGAATTGCTTAACGACTACGATTGCGAAATACGTTACCATCCCGGTAAGGCAAACGTAGTAGCTGATGCTTTGAGTCGAAAAGCTCATGGCAAGTCAATCATCCTACAAAGTATTCAAAGTTCATCAGATCTTCAAAACCGTGTCCTTGAAGCTCAACATAAGACGGTCTCGGAAGGCAAGTTAGCTAAAGAAATGCCAATGTATGTTGAACTTCAACTCGAGTCCAAGACGAATGGTTTATTGCATTTTCAAAACCGTTTGTGGATTCCAAATCAAAATTAGTTACGAGAACTCATTCTAGACGAAGCTCACAAGTCTCGATATTCTATTCATCCTGGTGCCGACAAAATGTACAAAGACCTTCGGGTTCAGTATTGGTGGCCGAGAATGAAGAACGATGTCATCCTTTACGTTTCTAAATGCCTTACTTGTTCAAAAGTGAAAGCCGAACATCAACGACCGTCGGGATTACTTGAACAGCCTGAAATACCCGTTTGGAAATGGGAGGGTATTGCTATGGATTTCATAACTAAACTCCCACGAACTGCTCGGGGTTATGACATCATTTGGGTGATTGTTGACCGTTTGACAAAGGCTGCTCACTTTTTACCGATTCGAGAAACCAATCAAGTGGAAGAACTAGCTCGTATCTACATCAATGAAATTGTGTGTAGACATGGTGTTCCACTTAACATCATTTCTGACCGAGATGGTCGATTCATTGCTCATTTTTGGAAGTCATTACAATCATCTCTTGGTACTCAATTGAATCTTAGCACCTCCTACCATCCTCAAACCGATGGACAATCCGAAAGGACCATTCAAACACTTGAAGATATGTTGCGATGTTGTGTGATTGACTTTGGTGGTAATTGGGATAACTACTTACCGTTAATTGAGTTCTCGTACAACAATAGCTACCATTCGAGCATTGACATGGCACCTTTCGAGGTGCTCTATGGGCGCAAATGTCGATCGCTGGTTTGTTGGAATGAGTTAGGTGAAGCTCAAATCACTGGACCGGAAGTGGTTCAAGAAACAACAAACAAAATCATGTGAATTCGTGAAAATCTGACGACTGCTCGTAGTAGGCAAAAGAGTTACGCTGACAAACGACGAAAGCCATTGGAATTTCAAGTCAACGATATGGTCCTTTTAAAGGTGTCCCCTTGGAAAGGTGTTGTTCGTTTTGGCAAGAAAGGGAAGTTAGCTCCTCGATACGTGGGTCCTTTTAAAGTCTTGGAAAGGATTGGTAAAGTGGCTTACCGACTCGAGTTGTCTCATGAACTGTCGAATGTGCATCCAACTTTTCATGTCTCTAATCTAAAGAAATGTCTAGCCGACGAAAATCTCCACATACCTCTTGATGAAGTCCGCATTGACGAGTCAATGTACTTTATTGAGAAACCGGTGAAGATAGTTGATCGGGAAGTCAAAAAGCTCAAAAACAAGCGCATTTCAATCGTCTTGGTTAAATGGGATTCTAAATGAGGCCCAGAACTTACTTGGGAACGTGAAGGTCAAATGAAGACCAAGTATCCTCAGTTATTCAATTCAGATTCTTAGTCATTTCGGGACGAAATTCCCTAAAGTAGGGGAGACTGTAATCCCTAGGATTTTCGATTTTCATTCAAGCTTTGTAATCGTATCATATTCGAAATAAATAAGAGTTTGGGATATTATTTGAACATTTAACTCATGAATTTGTAGTTAATTTAATGTTTATTAATAAAGCAATACTAACAAATACAATACAATATATAATCAAAGTCTTTATAAATTCATTTTTATAAAGATTACAATTTTTATAAGTCATAATAGGTTATAATAAAATAAAAACATTTTATTAGTAAATAACCTATTTTTAGAGTTATAAAAATATATACATAAATAATATCTACATACATAATAAAATGATAATAGTAACAAAATACATAATCTAAGTTTTTATAAAATTTCATTTTTATAAAAGAATTATCATTTAACTTAAAAGTCATAATAGGTTATAATAAAATAAAAACATTTTTATTTTGTAAATAACCTATTCTTAAATTTATAAAGTATATACATAATATATAATAATAAAATTAATAATAATAATAACAATAATAATAATAATAAATAAGACATTATAATTATAAAAAGGTTTTTATAAATTATTTTATGTTTTATACAAATTATTTATAAAGTCTAAATATTGAAAATAAATAAAACATTTTATAAATTTTAAAACATAAAAAGGTTGTCAACTAGAGGGGTTAAAAATGACATTTTTATAAAATACAATGTGAGAAGGAAATGTCTATTTAAAAGCTGAAACAAATGGGAAACTAGGAGGACCAAATCTGTAAAAAAGCCCAAACCACCCATCCTCTTTACCCGTTTCCTCTCATGGATACCCGTCGACCCACACGTGACCCGATTTTCAAATCCTTTAATCCCGCTCGATTACAACCGCGATACAGCTCACAGTCGGTTATTTTAGAAAGGATTCGAAGGTTTAATATATGTACAATCATCAATTGATTCGATTTAAACTCGTAAAATCGTTCCTAAATAAACCGATTGAATAAGAATTCGAATCCCATTCAAACCCCTATAAAAACCAAACCAAATCGACTCATTCTCATCCTTGATCAAATCCGAACGTGTCTGGGCAAAAAGATCGAGCGCACAACAACCATCAGTCGCGATTCAAGCTCTCCTTCGGCTGAACCTCTGCTCCACTCAAACTACGTTCAACCGAAATCAATCCAGGTGATTCTATATACCAATCTACTCGAAATTCAATGGAGATTAATAGCCCCATGATTACAAAGGCTATTTATCCTCAAATCAAACGAATTCGGACCAAGTTAGGATTAGGGTTCTTATGGATTTAGGATGCATTCGAGAACCTGAATAACCTCAAGTGAAAACATAAACATTCGAAGCTTAACCCCCCAGCCCAGCGGTTAAGACCGCTGGCTGAGGGGCTATAGGTCTCGGGTTCGAACCCTTGGCCATGCCATATCCGTTTTTTTTTAATTTCCATCCATTTCATCATATTTTACTTCATAAAATTTTGTTAAAAATTCTAAAAACTATTTTATTATAATCTGTTCAAATTTCAGTTTCAAATTTCATAAAAACTTTATTAATAATAAAAAAAACTATTTAAAAAGGAAATTTATTAGTTTATTTGAATCCTAAACTAAAAGAAATTTTCAAACAATCTAATCTAAATCGGAACATTTTCAAATAGAAGTTAATTTTTATTACTATTATTCTATTAAAAAAAAGGAGGTTTTAAATATAATTTAAATAAGTCCTTTTACAAGAATTATTGTATTTAAAAAAATTCAAAATAAAAGGTTTTAAATATCAAAATTTGTTTCTGTTCAAAACCATTATTCATTAATTTTGTTATTTATTTTCAAATACGATTTATTATTTACATTAACAATAGGTTTTAACAAAAATAAACTTATTATCATGATTTAATGTTTTCAAGAATTTAAATATATGTTTTGTGAAATCAAGATAATTCAAATGCCTATTCTAAATTTATGAACGCTTAAAACACCAAATTAAAATTTATAACACAAATAAATACAAATGGATAGAAAATTTATAACCCTTAAAAGAATACATTTGATATTCTATTTTATTAATTAATATTATAAGATTAGTTATTCTAAGTATCCATTCAAAACATAGTTTCATTAAAATTAGGATTTCCATTAGGATTGCCATAGTTTCTAGGATTCTTGAGCTTAAACTATAGGATTGCTAAGACTTAAATTACTCAAATTATAGGTGAGTAGATAGCCTTACTTCCTCATTGTTTAATCAAGGATTTGGGAACTAGCCTAAGCATCCTAACATGTGAGTTCTTCACACTCCCTTTTTTCATCTTGTTTTTGGGATGTTACACATGTCATATTCAAACTATTATTCATTCTATTATTCAATTCAAACTTATGATGCAAGCTTTAGACTTATTTAGTTTTATGTGTTAGATGCTAAGTTTATACAATGTGTTGATTCTATGTGTGTTGCCAGTCAAGCAAATTAGTACTTAGTAGCCTAGGGTGGTTAGATATTATCTTTGCAATGGCTTTGGCCTTTGTGTGAAAAAGGTGAAAAGTACATCAGCAAACTAGTTGAATTACAAATGATAATTCTTGTATTGTTATACTTGAATTATTATGTAAGGATACTTGTTTGGACACAAGCATTTGTTATTCATGTATTCATTCAATTATTCAAACTTGTATTATGATATGCCTTTGATACATATTTTAATTAAGTTTTAGTTTGCATCCTTTTATACTTAGTATTCAAACTTAGTGTGTAAACTCACCAACTATGCAAATAGTTGACAAAATTTATTTTACATATGTGACAGGTTAAGGAAGAAAAGATTCAAGACATAAGATAGGTCTAGAGACCTAGTTTAATTTATTTAATCAAATGTTTAGACTTTTGGTTTATTGTAATGTTTGATTTGAATTTGAACTATTGTAATGACTTTGAATGTTTGGTTATAAAATGAATGAATGTTTGATTTGAATTAAATACAATTGTTTAATTATCGAAACTTACACATAGCACCATGAGTAATGAACAATCTAACTCGCGCCCCAACGTATTCTGCCGTTGGTTGGCGTGTGACAGGTTCACCCAATGCCACACACCTGTGGTCTTAAATGTATTTCCACACGAATGTTGATTCACTGAATGCCACACACCTGTGGTCTTACATGTATTTCCACACGAATGTGGATTCACCCAATGCCACACACCTGTGGTCTTATATGTAATTCCACACAATCTGTAAATTCACCCCAATGCCACACACCAGTGGACTTACATGTAATTCCACACATCTGTTGATTCACCCCAATTCTAGTGTCAATTATCAATAAACATGCAATGACACTATTTCAAGTTATGCATACAACACATAACAACCAACCATTTCTACAACACATACAATTCTATACCATGATTTGAGTAGATTATGTTAAAGTCATGATCATGCAACAAGAGTAACGTTATACTGGCCAGGCATAACAATACAATCATCCCATGTTCATTTCCATAACTTCATCATCCCACATCATGATTTAGAACTTTGGTTTACACCAAATCAACATAAACAACACAATTGTATCCGCACAATTAGTCATTCATAATCAATACAGGTAATAGATACGCTAACCTCAAACTTTGACTCCGAGCTCCGATCATGGATCGAACACCTCCACCTCTTATCAAGAGCACACAAGTTTGAGTTCAAGTGTTCATGACGCACTTGATTCTCTCAAACCATTGGCTCTGATACCAACATGTAACCCCCAATGTTCAACCACACGTGCCACGTGTGACACGTGTTTTAAAATCACCCTCCAAATTAGGTCCCAGAAAAATCCTCATTTATGTTTGGTTTACAAAACATATTAACCACTTACAAATTTCAAAAACATATGATTTAATATTTTCACAACATATAAAAACATTACATACAAACCCCATATGTAATTTACACCAAATCATATGTTTACAAACGATAGTTCGATCCATTTCTTCCAAACTCGAGCTCGTGTCTCCAATTCGTATCTATTTAAAACCTGAAGGCACACCAAACAATCAAGTGTTAGTTCATGAGAACTAAGTGAGATCGCTCCGTAATCACAACATGTGAATCACCATTAGTTCGTTACAACTAAGTAAGATCACCCCGCAATTTCCCCAAGTGTATTCCATAACACCATATGGATACAATACCAAAATCCCCCAAAAATAATTTGGTAATATTATTCGACCCGACCGCAAAACGATTTACTAACGGGTCGTTTTCACCCAAACACCTCCATCTCCCTTCCATGCCCAAACCAATTGGATTTACCAATGGAATGCGAGTCAAAGCTGAAATATGTCAATTTATGACATTTTCAGAGATACAAATGCAACACGGCCGTGTTCCGAGGGAACACGGTCATGTCAGAAGGTTTTTCAACATCAGACCTGCAGATGAACATGGGCGTGTTCCAAGGAACATGATCATGTTAAAACTCCTTCCATACATACATATTTTCTTTGTTCTCTCCCCTCATTCTTTTTCACCAAGAATTTCAAATTGTACAACCACCACATATACTCAACACATGAAAATCATATTCATAACACTTTAAAACATCAATAAAGTGTTAAAACATAAAATCACCAAGTAAAAGTCAAATTTCACACCATTTTCTTGAGACATCCTTTTTCACCTAGGATTTTCAAGGTAGGTAATCACACCACTTGTGATTTACCTAAACACCATAAAATTCACCATGGGAAGTTCACACCACTTGTGAATCAACCCATCTCCAAATTCACACCACTTGTGCATTGTTTGACCAATCTTAGTCAAACTTCAAATAAGAAGTTTACATCACTTGTGAATCATTCTCATTTCTCCTCACCAATGGTAAACATACAAATTTACAATAACTAAGCAAATGTAACACCTTTTGCACGTTATTGACAAACAACACACAAACACCAATTCGAATTGTTTGACAATTTTCAGTCAAAATTCTAATAAGAAGTTCACACCCCTTGTGAATCGTTCTTATTTCACCACACCACTTTTTAAACTAACTCCATTACAATAACTAAGCAAATATAACACCTATTGCATGTAATTGTCACACACCCAATATACAAACACCAATTCACCAATTTAATCACCAAACACCCAAATTCATACATACACCAATTATACACCATTTTAATCACCAAACACCCAAATTCATACATACATCAATTATACACCAATTGATCACCATAACCCTTAAATACACACACACACACCAATCATGCACCAATTGGTCACCAAACACCAATAAGTCATGCACTAAAACAAACACCTAACACCCAACATGCATATTCCACATAATTGCATGTTGTTGACTAACACCAAGTCAACATACATTTCAACACATATAATCAACTATACACCAAACCCCAAATTCATATATCTACACACTAATATACTCCAATTTAATCACCAGTTGACCAACAACTAAGTCAAACACTCCAATTGCCACTATATGTGGTATTATATACATATACTAACTTAACAACGCATATTCCTCGTACATTGCCAAGTTGAACACCAATTCAACTATATATACACCCATATACACAATATGCACCAATTAAATCTCCAAACACCAAATCAAAACCAATTAATCAAATTCTAGCATCGCAATGCATTTTCTACATACATTGCTTTTATGCTACGCACACCTAGTATTCACCAATTAGTCAACTTTAAACACCCCCATAACAACACTAATATGACTTATGGTTGCATAATTAGTGAGTAAATTACTCACCTTAGCCCGTAGGATCTTCACCAAAGTCAACTTGGCCTTTTCCGGTCTTTGACTTGATCCTTGGTTTTCACCACCATCACCTTGTCCCGACAAGTGATCCACCACCAAAATCTCCTCCCACTATCGTTTCCTATTATCACAACTAATAGGTTCAATACAAGATTTGGCTATAACTAGTCAAATTTCATCCAATTGACTATCATCACCAATTACACCTAAGTTATAGTCAATTTTCCCCCTAATCACAAAATTTTCACCTTTTTGTGATCATAAAAATCAATTAATCTCACCCATCCCTTTGAACACATTATTAGGTAAAAATCAAGTTGTTGACATTTCATCAAACAACTTGTGTGCAGGAATTTCACCTACACAAGTCAACTACATCCAAAGCCCATTGATCCCCCTTTTAGGTTTCTAATCATCCAACTCCAAATATCACCACAATTCACCATTATTATTCGAATTTAAATGTTAGAAATCTTCATGTTATCATCTAAGCCATTATCCAACACTCATTTTAAACCTCCTAGTTCATCTTCTTCATGAACCATAAGAACACCATTTTCATCTAACTTTGTCAAACTCCATAAAATGACCAGAAGGTTGTTCTTAGATGATCTACATGATGATTTACAACGTATAACACCATCTAAACCTCCAATTTCGGATTTGACCCCTCAAACCCACACCCCATGGAAGACCCACGTAAATCTCAACAAAACTCCAAAAATTACATACCTAGATGTAGTTTGATGCTAGTATAACTCAACTATATGCTTGTATTCAAGATCAAACCATAAATCGAGCACCAATTTGATCAATCATGTGGTTTAGGGTTTTCTCCTTTCTTCCTCTACTCTTGAACGACACATACATAAATAAAATGGGAATATGAACTTTGACCATAGTCAAAGTCTTATCCCATCTAATTCCATCTTTTGCCAATTGTCACATTTGATCCCTCAAATTTTTAAAACCCTTAACTAGTTTAACTAATCAAATCAAGCTACCTAATAAAGTAATAACAAATATGTCACGTGTCACTATCATATTCATCTATCATGAATTTTTGCCACATGTCTATTTTATATCCATTCATTATTAAATTATCACACTTGTAACTCTTATATTAACCTCTCATTAAATTATATTCTACTAATTTTCTCTCCTATTCTAAGTTAATAATTTTAAATTATTAAATTGTATAATTAAATGCAAAAATATAAATATTTTTATTCTTAGTAATTATAAGTAGATTTCAATTATATCTTATTTTAACTGATATGATATTCAACATACAAAGTTTTATAAAACCATTGGTTTATAACAAAATAAATTTATTCAATTCATATTAAACTTATTTAAGTTTTCGTTGGTCATTCAAAAAAACTTTAATAATTATGAAAATAGTATTTTACCTTTTAAATATCAATTATGTAGTTACTAAACTTTCGAATTATTGTTTTATTGCTTAGAGTATTTGTTAATACATACATTGATCATTTTATATCAAAATATCGTTTTATAATTTTAAAATTATTAGTTCTAATTGTTTAATATTTTATTTTATTTCGTGTAATACATGGGGTAATAACCTAGTATATACTATATAATAAAAGAATAACACTCCGCCACTTGTCGTTTTCTGGTTAAACCAAATGCCACATGTCATTAAATGAGTGAACAAATTGCAATTGATGCCACTTAATATGATTATATTAAACCTTAATATTTTAAAAATAAATTAAATTTAATAAATGTAATCAAGTCAAACTTCTTAATTTAAAAAAATGGTATTTATTTTTTCTTTAAATACTAATTAAAATTTAATCATATCCAACTTCCCATTTTTGATCAATAATTTTGAAATTCAAAAAATTTTCAAATTAAATTATCAAGAAACTCAATACACAAATTTTAAATTCTAATTAAAAAAAGAAAGAATAGTGATAATAATTATATTTTATGAATGATTTAAAATTTTTATGATTCTTAAATCTATCATCATTTTGTAATTAATATTTATTTTTAATTAACTTCATTCTACAAATTAAAAAACAAAAGGTTATCACAAAAAATCATTTTACAATTTTTATTTCTTAATTGCTAATTCGTATTGTTTAATATAATTTTATGATTCAGCCCGTGTAATACACGAGGTCAATAAGCTAGTTGATGTGTGCAAAGTAGCTTAATTAAAACTAATAAAAATCAAAACTATCCTAGACACTAAGTAATATTCTAGACTCTCTAAACTAAACTACTAACAGGCAAGTGAACCTATCGAAAAGTAGCACAGAAAAATAAGTCCGGATTATCGAACCCACAGACTCCTACAGAAAATGCAAATAGACTCAATGACTTATCTATACAAATGACTTAAATTAAATTAAATGTTTGAAAGGGGGGTTTTATAATTAACTAAATAAACTGAAATTTATAAAATTCTAAAAATCAAATCAAGACTCAAAGTGGAAAATGCAACTAAGATTCACGAATGATGAAATGACTACCTAGGGTTTACTTTAATACATGTCTAATGTTTTATGGATTGATTATGGAACTCAATTTGGAACCGGGATCTTTGAGTTTTAACTTAACAACAAATTAGAGATTCTTCAACCGTTTTCAAAGATTTCAACTAAATTGTTTATAAGTATATTAAACACTGGTTTAGGTTAATTACTCTCACAAGTTAACCAACCCATCAATGATATATCCTAAAAACCATCTACCTCACGGAAAAGAAAGCCTCAATGCACCAACATGCAAGGGATAATAAGGAGATTCATCTTGGACTTAGTATACAAGACTATGTTCAATTAACCTAATTTTAGTCTTTTTACAAAGACTTTAACTAGTTCTTAAACATGCAAGATACACTAACAAATCCTCACTTCACGGCTATTGAATTTGGTTAACATCTAATTCATTTGTGAGCTAATTGTTGTTCCTATGAATTACTACGTCTAGTAATGCATCTAATAATCATAAACACAAAGTAAATGATCTAACACATGCTCATTACACGAAAGACATTCGCCAAAGCACATGAGGACACAATAAATCAGATCACAAACATCATAAACATTCATATACATCCAAGAATCCAAACCAAACCATTAAATCATTGAAAAATGCAAACTTGTTCCACAATCAATCGTTATAAACATCAAACATGCATAATTGTAAAACCCTAGGTAGTTCTATTGTTCTAGCCAATAACCATACTGAACAAACAGCAAGAAATCAGAATAAAACCAATCTTAAACATCATTCAAATAAGAATAACAAGAAGAAAAGAAGAACCGATCACGTTACACCCTTCGAATCACTCGTCTAGGGCTTCTCGATGATCCAACTCGACTCCAACCTAGATTCTCTGCTTCTAGTCGCCTCCTAGGTCGTCTCTGATCGTCAAAAATCGAATGAATCCGCCTCCAGCCGTTTCCAAATCATAAAACTCGAAAATCTGACAAAATAACCCTGTCGACAGGCTCCAAGAAAACTGTCGCGCTACGCGACGGATCTAGCTACCCGACAAAATAGTCGGGTCAAACCCGCAATCATTAAAAAGGGCAAACATGTAATTTTCCACTTGTCGCGCTACGCGACAGGGTTTCAGGTGGTTGTCGCGATACGCGACAGGCAATTTTTCCAGAAAATATTCTTCTTTTGATCATCAGTTCATTCTCGCTCGCCTGAGAGCTCGTTTTCTTGATCTTTTGTACCAAAATAGCATGTTTAATACCTGCAAACAACAATTTGTGGAAATGTGAAGAACCAGCATCAATCTACTCAAAACTGACTAAAACTGTACAAAAACTAATTAGAAACAAACAGAAAAACAGATGTGTTTTGCAACACATCACTAGTATATCTAAAGAAATTGCTGGAATCATTTGATTGTAGTATACATAAATTTTAAACTGTATTAAACGTATTTAATAATACTATAATAATAATCAGTTTAATGAACAGTTACAAATTTATTAAAACCCTTGTTATCAATGACTGACTTGTTATATCCACTCAATGTCTGACTTGTTACAAATTTATTAAAACCCTTGTTATGGGGGGACCCCTGGCCCCTTATAAGTTTCGTTCATAGGTCTAAGCAAAATAAATTTGGGTTTAGATGAGTAGTTTTGAAACAGCATCAATTTAATTCAAGTTAAAATGTGTTTTAAGTAAACAATAGTTTTAATCTCTACTAATTTTATCATCAAATATTTTATTGATTTGTCTTACTTGTTTCAATTTATTCTATTCTCATAGTTTTAGTTTACTTATCATGACCGCATTTTGTTAAAATGTTACCTTTTAAGCATGTTTCATGTTATGATGTTACCCATCTCAACTCAAAATACAATAATTGTTTAGGCAAACCAACCCATTCATTTTGCTTTGGGTACGTCAATATTGCAAGGTTTATACAAGATGAAAGTCTATGGCATGATCATCACACAAGCCAAACATTTAATAAACCAAACAAAAATCGTAAACGTATTCCGTATGCATATAGTAAGTGAATTATACTGTTAACACAAAGATTTACAAATATTCCAAACAAAAGGCATAGATGTATAGTGTAACATGTAACGTGCAAATGTCGCAATAATATCGGCTCCATTATTGTCTTTCAAGATCATCAAGTCCATCTTGTGTACACAAATGAACAAGACTGTCGAAACGACAATACTCACAATGAACAAGATCCTACTATTGACATTATTGACACTTGCGGACTTCCCACTAGGGAAAATTAGAGAATTTGCGTCATCATTATCATCGAGTCGATCGCCAGAACCAGACATCATGGGCGGCCCGGGGGAGGGGCAAACCCGACCCCCGTCCCGGGCCCATTTTTTAGGGGGCACAACAATTTTTATAAAACGTATATATAGAGATTCATTCAAATGAGAATTAATAAGGCGAATCGAACTAAAAATAAGCATTTATAAACACATTATTTAAGGGATACAAAAAAATCATTTTTTTAAAGTATAGGAAGTTACTTTTATGCCCTTTAAACTAAATATGTTCATTGGTTCGGTTAACTGTTTATTTTGTCTGGTTTAATCGGTTTTCAATTTTTTTCCCTATCAAAAAAACCGAACCGAATTCAAGAAGTGGTTCGGTTCTAATTTCGGTTAAAACAAATAAACAGATTGAAAGCCAAATAAACCGTTTAAAAGTCGAATAAACCGATCCAAATAAACCAAATTCAATCGAATAAACCGATTAAACCCAAGAAACTGATTTGAATAAACCGAATTCAATCTTATATATAATAAGATAATAAATTTAAATTTGAATTTGGTTTAATCGGTTAACCAAACAAACCAAATTTATAAAAAAATTGGAGTTAAAAACCGAAATTCGGGTATGGTTAGATACCGAACCGAAAACCGAATTCGGAATTTGGATACAACTAGAACCAAAACGAAAACCGAATTTAGAATTCGGATCGATTTTTCAGTTACGAATACGTTTCGGTTTTCGGTATTAAACGGTTTTTTGGTTTTTTGAACACCTCCACTTTAATATTTGAATTCGCTAGGGGCCTTTTTTTCCGACTCGTCCTGGGCACGCCAATTCTTAAGGCCGCCCCTGCCAGACATGATTCTTGGCTCTGGTGATTGAACTGGTGAGATAACAGGGTTTTTAAGCTTGATCAAACTAGTGGTTTGTAAAATGAATGGATGTAAAGAAGTGGTTTTAATGTTTAAAATGAATGGATGTAAAGAAGTGGTTTTAATGTGTAAACTTGACTTGTTGCAAATGGTGAATTGCGTGGCCGCTTGGTTCATGTTTTTCAAAGACAGAAATGCAAGGAACGTTGGTTCAAATGAAACATAGTGTTTTTCTAACACGTGTGATATACAAGTTACGAGTCTAGTAATCTAGCTAAATCTTGATTTTATTTAATTTTGCTCTATTTGTAACATCTTTATATATATATATATATAGGATTTGGAATTTTTTATAACCCTCTTTTTTTGCTACAACTACATAACCCATTTCAACCAATCATAAGCTTACACATATGCATTTCATTAAAATATTAAAAAGGGCATCATAGTCATTTTACCCCTTATAAGTTTTTCCCCCCTCTTTTTTAAACATTAATAACTTTTTTATAATATATTTATTTTTAAAAAAAATTGCACCATTATATTCGTCTCATTTTTCTCTTTAATTCCGTTATAGTCTCGACTAATTTTTTTTTACCTTTTTTAGATGCCATATATTTACATCATTGTAACGAGCTTAAAAATAACAAATTTATTTGAAATTTTTTTAAAATGATAAATTACAGTGATGTAAGTTACATTGACGTAATTTATCGTGATGTAATTTACATTGACGTAAATTTCGGTTTCGGTTTTTTTCGATGAATTTGGTTTAAATTACAGTGATGTAATTTAAACATTAATAACTTTTTTATAATATATTATTTTTTTAAAAAAATTGCACCATTATATTCGTCTCATTTTTCTCTTTAATTCCGTTATAGTCTCGACTAATTTTTTTTACCTTTTTTAGATGCCATATATTTACATCATTGTAACGAGCTTAAATATAACAAATTTATTTGAAATTTTTTAAAAATGATAAATTACAGTGATGTAAGTTACATTGACGTAATTTATCGTAATGTAATTTACATTGACGTAAAATTCGGTTTCGGTTTTTTTCGGTGAATTTGGTTTAAATTACAGTGATGTAATTTACATTGACAACAAATTAGTTTAAATTTTTTCGAACAATGAAAAATTACATCACTATAATTATTATTGTGAGAGAAAAAATCAAAATAATGTGTTCTATTTCATCACTATAATTTATCATTGTAATTATCATTGTTAGAGAAAAAAATTAAATAATGTGTAACGTCACCGTTAATTATGTCATTGTAAATTACTTCATTTTGTGTTACATTACTTCATTTTTTATTACATTACTGTAATATACTATTGCTATAATTTTTTTAATTAATTTGCTATCTTTAAGTTCGTTACAATGATGTAAATATATGACATAAAAAAAAAAAAAACTAGTCGAGATTATAACGAAATTAAAGAGAAAAATGAGACGAGTATAATGGTGCAATTTTTTTTAAAAATAATATAGTATTAAAAAGTTATGAATGTTTAAAAAAAAGGGGGGTAAACTTTACTTAAATAACAAATGTCTTAAATACCCTTTATATTAAAAAAAAAGAAAAAAAAGGAATCTGACACGTGTCACGATCCTACACACTTTCCTTTTTCAAGCAACCATTGGATGATGGTTAATGGGTTGTAACAAAAAAAGTGGGTTATCAAAAATTCCATGCCCTATATATATATATATATATATATATATATATATATATATATATATATATATATATATATATATATATATATATAGAGGAGGGTTCAAATAAAAACTCCTCACTTTGGAGAAAACCAAGAAAACTCCTACTAACCAATCAATTTTAAATTTTTTTTTTCATGATCTTTTAATATTAGTTTAGAAATGTGATAAACAAACAAAAATTTTTAATAAAAATAGTATATGTAACCAATAAAGTTACGTATATGTAACTCATATATGTAGTTTAGATATTACATATATGTAATCAATGAGTTACATATATGTAATAACATGAATTACATATATTTTTTTATTTTTTTCTTTTTGTTAACAAATATAACCTTATAATAAAACAAAATGTAAAATAAAAAACGAAAAACGAAATTGATTAATAACAATTGTGATTAGTTTTCTTAGTTTTCTCAAACATGAAGGTTTTCAATGGAACCTCCCCCTATATATATATATATATATATATATATATATTGTTGTGGTGGACAATTAATTGAAAAAAAAAAGAATATATGTGTGTGTATGGCGTAGGCAAGAAGAAAAAAAAACAATATATATATATATATAAATATCTATTCTATCTATATTCTATTCTATCTATATGTGTGTGGATAAGTGAAAAAAAAATAACAAAACAAAGATATTTGTTTGAGGTGGTGGAGCAAACAACAAATTGGAGGGGGAGGGGGGTTGGGTCATTCGACAAACACAACACAAGAAAAAAAAAGAGAAAAAGAGAAGAAGAAAGAAAGAAGAAAGAAGAAGAAAAGGAGAAGAGGGGGAAGATCCGAGCAACGATCCGTAACAACGAGCTTATATCGCGAGTCTAGGTCGTGAACTACTTGAGGTAATCATGTTTTCTCATCTTTGAATCACCATAGAAGGATTTGATGGGAATTATGAACCAGGGTTCTAGAATCGTGAAATTGGGTTGAGTTTAAGTAGTTATGGGATCCTAAATTCATGTATAGTTGTTTTGGTATGTTTTAAACATTCATTGTTTTTTTTAAGGATCATGATTTTTGCAAAAAACCCAAGTTTGGGTTCATAAGAGTAAGATGAGAAAGATGACCCAATTAGGCGACTAAGAAAAAGATATGATTTTTATTGGTGTTAAATATGAAAATATGTATAGAAATAAAAATTGAGGTGTTGTATTGTTAATAGTTGTTTAAAACTCATATGATGAGATTAACATGAGTTTAACCTAAATGGGTCAAATGGGTTAATTTGATCAAATTAGAGTATAAAAGTTAGAATATAATAATCTTAGAAAGATTGAAACTTGAGTGTTGGGTGAAAGGTGATAAGTATGAGAAATTATACATAGTATAATAAATATGTTAAACAAATTCAAACGGGTCAGATGAGTATAGTATGTGAAGTATATACATACATAAGTGTGTGTGTGCATATATATATATATATAAACATTTCGAACAAAAGGGTGAATGGAAATAAATATATATTGACTCGTATAGAGTTTAACAGGAAAACAAGATTTCAATCGAAAGGATAATCAAGTAGGATCATCTGCAGATAGAAGTAAGTAATCTAACCGGATTACTATATAAGAAATGATGTAAACATGATTAGATGCAAAGTCATGTGTTTTTATGGTGGGTTAGAGACTTAGAGTTGTTATGGTGATTTAACTAATAATGATTGAACAAGATTAAAGTATAGATATAGTAGAATACACGTAGATTGTATATATGGTGGATTCATAGTAGTTTATAAAATATATGGTGGTTAAATAGATGATACACCTCTGTTATGGTGGTGGAAATTTATTTTCCTTATAGTGGCAAAATGAAAGGTTTGTACCTTCATTATAGTGGGGAAATGTAAGGTTTATATCTTACTTATGGTGGTAGTAATCCTATTAAATGGTGATTATGTAAGAGATGATTTCTCTTACAATATGGTGGATGGTGGATGGTGAACTCTGACTAATGTCATTTTAAATAAAATGGTGGCAATTATAACGTGGGTGGTGATAACTATTCTTTTGTACAAATATGGTAGCATTGATTATTTACTTAGTGTTTTGCTAATTTAAAATGTTGGGTGTAATTGTAGGTAAAGCTTCAATGCAATAAGGAACGAAATAAGTCTCGGATCGGTAATCTAATATGTCGCATGACCTGTTGCTAAATGGTTTTGGTGAAACTTGAATGTTATAATAATTGTGGTATTGTTTTGGATTTCTGTTGATAAATAAGTTATAACGAGTCAGAATTTTCTATAGAGTTATTGTCAAATAGTATTAGTTACTATGACATGAATTAGTGATGATGGTAATAGTTTGTTATTGTGTAAATTGTTGGTTTTGAATAGGTTTATTTCGTAATGAAATAGATGTTCTAAAATGGGTAATGCCCTGAAATTTTGAGAAAAATCTAGGACGATATTTCCGCACGCATTTTAAATAAAACTATTATAAAGTGGGTGCTTAACACTATGTAATGTCTCTAACTACTGGATGAGTAGTGACTAGCTAGTGTAAACATTGTATAATCATAAGCAAAAAATAATCAATAATCACTTCAAAACATAATTGATTTTAAACGAAACTGACAGTTATGGTTAAGATAAATAATTATTAATTTAACCAACCATTTGGTTATATTTTTGGTTAAGTCAAGCAATTAACGAACTTTAAACGAACTAAAAAGATTATTGTATATTTGTTTTTTGTTACTTTTTCTATGTTTGTGTTTTCTTTCAAGGATTTATCATGCGAGTCAAGAATAAAAGTTTACATTAATATATCTCTGAATAACAAGCATATTTACAAATTTGTCTTAGCTTTTCAGCAATTTCGTTATTAGCTGAATTTAACCGAAACCAAACCATAACGCGCTTTTAAATGATTCATAGTTAACCAATCAATTGGTTATGTTTATAGATATGGTTTTAAAATATAATTAACCAAGGTATCAGTTTTGGTTAATTACAAAAATAACCGTAATCACACTGAACCGAACCATGCCCACCCGCAGAATTTGACACGTCAACTTAATCAGACCAATATCTTGTATTTCTATCACTGATACATTTATTTTAAAAATAAAATATTGGAATCATTTAAATGTATAAAACATAAAAATTAAATGGTATTAAACGTATTTAATAACACTATAATTGTAATCAGTTTCATGAACAGTTACAAATTTATTAAAACCCTTGTTATTAATGACTGACTTGTTATATCCACTCAAATTCTTTGAATACAGTTTAAAGTACACAATTTTAAGTATCGTTTTCATTATTAAATAATTTTACAAATAATATGTTGATATTGTACATAGTTAATGTAAAGAATTTTTTTACTAAAATTTCTGGAACAAAACGGTAATGTTTTGATTTCAAGTCTTTATGGGGAACAATTTGCTTCAGGATAAGCAAAAATTTCTTTATAAGCATAACTTAACAGATGGATTTCCTTCGGAGAAGTTAGCGAACTGCTACATTGCTTATAAAAATGCTAGCGATGAGATGGCTCGCGCGAGTCACTTTTGGTTTATTTTTGTTCGAAAAACTAAAATTCCTATCAGTTAGACAAGATTAAGCCTCACAAAATGGACGGGTTGGGTAAAGAGTTAGAACGGGTGAGTATCATGATGGGTCAAAGCAAAATCAATTTGGGTTTAGATGAGTAGTTTTGAAACAACGTCAATTTAATTCAAGTTAAAGAGGTTATTTGTTTAACCAAGGGCTTCTAGCCTAATGGTTACCCCTATGGCTTCCCTATGGGAGGTCACGGGTTCAAATCCCTCCCAAGGCGAAATAGGGGTCCTTGGGAGGTTAGGGGGTTTTCCGGTGCGGTTTCCTCCTGGGTGGTAGGGATGAGATTTTTGTACCGAATACCGATACCGTACCGGTTTCGTACCGGTAACGGTAAAATACCGAAAATTCCCGAAATGGTACCGGTACCGAAATATAGATATTTTTTTTTGTTTTGAATTTAATATTATTTACTAACCTAGTATAGTTTAAAAAAATATTTACATGATGCGTTAAAACCAAATTAATATTTTAATTATTAAATATAAAAAATACTATATAAATCTAAAGGACGATGCGTTCATATTTTTCTGTTTGCAATTCTTCGTTTTGTGAACTTTATTTTTTTTATAATGTATTCATATGATGAATTCATATGCATAAATTTTTCTTATAATTATGACATAATAACATCTATAATTCGAAGAATAATATTTTTCCTCTTCATCTCAACAAAAAATTGAGAAAACGGTACAAAACCGGTAAGTACCGAAAATACCGGTACCGGTACCTATACCGAACCGGTATCGTACCTAATGTTTCAGTACCGGTATCGGTACCCATTTTTCAAGAATTTCGGTACCGGTATTTTCGGTATCGGTATCGATATCGGTACGGTACCGGTATGGTACCGATCTAGGGCTTCTGGCCTAATGGTTACCCCCTTTGGCTTCCCTGTGGGAGGTCACGGGTTCAAATCCCTCCCAAGGCGAAATAGGGGTCCTTGGGAGGTCAGGGGGTTTTCCGGTGCGGTTTCCTCCAGGGGCGGTGGTGAGGTCTCAACGGAGGTCATGGTAACTAGACCTTGGTGACGTTGCCTGGAAATCAGTGGTTCACACGTCGAGATTAAATGCCGTTAAAAAAATAGTTATTTGTTTAATCTTTAGTAATTTTATCATCAAATATTTTATTGATAATTCTTTACTTGTTTTAATTTATTCTATTCTCATAGTTTTTAGGTTACTTATCATGACCACATTGTATTAACATTTCAGCCCGTTTCATGTTATAAT
Source organism: Mikania micrantha (assembly GCA_009363875.1). NCBI lineage: Eukaryota > Viridiplantae > Streptophyta > Magnoliopsida > Asterales > Asteraceae > Mikania > Mikania micrantha. The sequence goes on along the minus strand of CM018681.1, from coordinate 69,054,394 downwards.
GTTACTCATCTCAACTCAAAATAAAATAATCGTTTACCTAAATCAACTCACTTATCCTGCTTTTAGTTAAGATTGCTAGGTTTATACAAGATGAAAGTCTATGCATGGTATGATCATCACACTAGGGATGAGATTTTTATACCGAATACCGGTACCGTACCGGTACCGTACCGAACCGATACCGTACCGGTAGATTCGGTACCGGTAACGGTACTTCATTTTCTCAAGTTTCGGTAGCGGTACTAACCGGTACCGGTAAAATACCGAAAATTCCCGAAACGGTACCGGTACCGGAATATAGATATTTTTTGTTTTGAATTTGATTATTTACTAATCTAGTGTAGTTTAAAAAATATTTACCATGATGCGTTAACACCTAATTAATATTTTAATTGTTAAATATAAAAAATACTATAGAAATCGAAAGGACGATACGTTCAAATTTTATAATTTGTAATTCTTCGTTTTGTGAACTTTATTTTTTTATAATGTATTCATATGATGCATTCATATGCATATATTTTTCTTATAATTATGAAATAATAACATTATAATTTCAAGACTAATATTTTTCATCTTCATCTCAACAAAAAATTGAGAAAACGGTACAAAACCGGTAAAGTACCGAAAATACCGGTACCGGTACCGATACCGAACCGGCACCATACCTAATGTTTCGGTACCGGTATCGGTACCCATTTTTCAAGAATTTCGGTACCGGTATTTTCGGTATCGGTACCGGTATGGTACCGATCTCATCCCTACATCACACAAGCCAAACATTTAATAAACCAAACAAAAATCGTAAACGTATTCCGTATGCATATGGTAAGTGAATTATACTGTTAACACAAAGATTTACAAATACTCCAAACAAAAGGCATAGATGTATAGTGTAACATGTAACGTGCAAATGTCGCAATAATATCGGCTTAATTATTGTCTTTCAAGATCATCAAGTCCATCTTGTGTACACAAATTATTGCACCTTGAAGATCTGTCCATACTTAGCATCCTTCGAAAAGAACTCTATCTCGAATTTGTTCCGTTGAGTTTGGAAGACGACTGTACCGTCTCATCTGATGTCCCTTCTTTGGCCAGTCCTGTAGAAACTGTATGTTCCAGAGGTGGAGCAGAAGGTGGGCCCACCCTTTCTCCAAACCTAACACTAGGTTCACGAGGCAACGAGGGAATGGTGGGCTTAACTAGCTCCACCTCATGACGACAAACAGGACAACTAGATTGTGACTCTAACCATTTGTCAATGCACTCTGCATGAAAATGGTGCTTGCAGCTTGGCAAAGCCCTGATCATCTGACCATCCTCGAATGAGCTCAAACAAACCGTGCATTCAAGATTGACCCGCGAATGGTCTTGTACATGATCATTGTTCTTATACATGAGTATAGGGAGAGACGTGATAACATCTGGTTTAAGACCCCTTCTTGGCACTTCATCGCGAGACGTTATAACCTCTACACCTTGAAGAACCACACGGCGGCGTGCTTGGCGGCGATGCATGTACGTTGCATATACATGTAGCATGACTACAACCGCCACGACTGTCGAAATGACAATAATCACAATGAACAAGATCCTGCTTTTGACATTTATGGACTTCCCACTAGGGAAATACAGATAATTTGCATCATCATTATGATCGTCTAGATTATTAGAACCAGACATGATTCTTGGCTCGGGTGATCGAACCGGTGAGATAACAGGGTTTTTAAGCTTGATCGAACCTGCAGTGGTTTGTAAAATGAATGGATGTAAAGAAGTGGTTTTAATGTTCAAAATGAATGGATGTAAAGAAGTGGTTTTAATGTGTAAACTTGACTTGATACAAATGGTGAATTTCGTGGCCACTTGGCTTATGTTGTTCAAAGACAGAAATGCAAGGAATCTTTGTTAAAATGAAACATAGTTTTAACGTCTATACCGTGTATAATAAAACAATAACAATTTTTCCACTTGTCACAGTCTTACACAACTATTGTCAATTGTTATCTTTTTACTATACTATTACCACTTGTCAATTCCTTATCATTCTAATTAATTATCTCTCCTATTATATAATTATAATCTATTTCTTATTACATAAATTCTTTATCTTATTAAATAATTATAATACTAACAACTAATATATTATCTATATTTTTATTATAAAACACAGTTAAAGTATTTTGTATAATACGAAATATTCTAAAATCAACATTTTTTAAATAAAAAATGTTTTATTTTCAAGAAAACAAAATTTATGTAAAAAAAACTAGTTATTTTAAAAAATGATTTTTTTAAAAATAAAATATAGTATAAACCAAAGTTTATAAACGATGAGATTTATATAAACAAATGTCATTTTTAATTTATTAAAAAACTGAAATAATAAAAATGATAGAAAAAGTTACACTTTTGGTCCGTTATTTCTAACGCTATTTTTAAATTTGGTCGTTTAACTTTAATAATTACAAAAATTATATTTTATATTATTGATTTATAAAAGTTAGTTTTTAACTGAAGTTTTTAACGTCACTTATTTCAAATATATCAATTGTTACACATCAAAATGTCATATATCATTTGCATATGATTAAAGTTTTTTATTATTATTTTATTACATAAAATATTTTTTAATATGTAAATTAATTATTTTATATCAAAATATAGTTTTAAATTGCTAAATTTTCATTAATAATTATTTAATATTTTATATTAAATCCGTATAATACACGGGTAAATAACCTAGTATGTAATATACAAGTTAGTAATCTAGTATAATTATCTGTGGGAAATATCAAATAAAAAAAGATTTTTGCGTAAGAAGATTAATAATTAATAGAAGCTTGATATGTGGCATAATGATTTAGATATAACATCTCGTTTTTTGTACAAGATTTTTATTTTTCTTTAATATATTCGTTTTTGTTCTGGATTTGTGTTTTTTGTCCTATATTTTTTTTGTAATGTATTTTTGTTTTTTGTATAATATTTTTATTTTTTGTACTAAATTCTTGTTTATTTGTGCTGGATTTTTATATTTTGTACTAGATTTTGTTTTTTTTTTCTGAATTTTGTTTTTTGTACTAAATTTTTTTTATATATTTTTAGCATGCCACATGTCAAACTCCTATTGATTCCCACTCTTTTTAAAAAAAATCTCTTATTAGTGGTGTGACACCCCGTAAATTCTAGGTCAGCATCTGATTTAATTAAATAATTTCTTAATTGATTTTTACACACGTGGCACTAGAAATGGTTTAATCTAGTATAATTCGAGGAAATACCGAGAAGCGCACACACATGTCATAAAACTCACGAACGTTGGTAAATTAACGTCGAACATTATAATCAATTGAGCAATAATTGATTAATATATGTAAACAAACAACAAACAAAATTGTTGCAAAAGTCAAAAATCGATAAGCGATAACGAAAAACGAACGAAAAACGATTGAAACAAATAAAAATGGACATTTGGGCCAGCCCGGGACCCTTCGCAGTACGTCAAGGGCCTCGACGAGAGCCTTGGCAGTACGCGAAGGTGGGCGGTAGAATTTGAATTCTCCGGATTCCTTCGCAGTATGCCACGACGTATCATTTTCCACCTCGGCGGTACACAGCGTGCTCGGGAGATAACCCGATTAAAATATTCTTGGCGGTACGCCGAGACCTCTGGATACTTGCTTGGCGGTATGCGAAGCTCCCCATAACGCAGAAACTTTATGAAAACTACTCCAGCTCATTTGTTCATCCTTTCACCCATTTTCTCTCAACTACCATACCATTTCCCCGACCATTTGAGCTCGGTTAAGCCTCTTCACAGCTCTGGAAGTTCACCATAGCCATTCTTGAGCTTTATAGAAGTTCACCACCATCAGTCGATTTGCTCGTCATCAGCCACCACTAGAGCCATTTAGCTTCTGTTCTAGCTGAATCTTAGTACTTTTGAGCCTTAGAAGGTAATTTCTATGGTTGTTTTGCATTAAAAACTAGGGGTGTTGATCGGGTCAACCCGATCGGGTTTCGGGTTAATCGAGTCTGGTTAGTCGGGTTTTTCCTAAAAAATTATTAACCCGCAACCCGACCCGAATAACATTCAGGTTACTCGGGTTCGGGTTAGTCGGGTCACAGGTTATTCGAGTCGAGCAAGTCGGGTTAATCGGGTTGCTATTTATTTGTTATTATCTTGGCTTAATTTTGAATTCCCACAAATAATTCATTTTCCAAACATACAATTCAATGAAAAATGTGATAAACTATACATAAGTTGATTTATATTCATAGTCATATGGAGTTAACGTAATTAAATATTTCAGAAAAAAGTTGAATATCTAATATATTTAATAATTAATATATATATAAAAAAATGATAATCATTCTTATTTGGGTTGTTCGGGTTAACCCGAAACCCGACTAATGTTTAAAAATATACCAGAAACCCGACCCTATTAATTTTATTCGGGTTCGGGTGTGGGTCGGGTTAATCGGGTTCGGGTATTTTCGACACCCCTACTAAAAACACATATTAACACACATGCAATCATATACACTCACATGCAACATCATCAATGGCTTATGCACGAAAATTTGAGCTTGAGATTCTGTTATTTAAGTTTTGATTCATTGATTTGAGCTATTGGGTTGATATATTGGGCATTTTGATGCCATTTATGTGTTATTGGTGACTATTACTATAAATGGCAACTTTGTGGTGACATGCAATATGAATCTATAAAGTTTTAGGTCATTTTGGATATGAATAAGTGATGATTTATGATATTGGGAGTATTTACAATTAATAATATAGTTATTGTGGTCATTTGATGATGATTTGAGCAATGTTATTATAAATAGTAACTTTAAAATGCAAAATGTTACTGGATGATGATCTTGACATGATATGATAGATTAAATGTAGATTTTTTATTAATGTTAAGGAAGTTAGCATAAGGGATTGGTTAAATCTGCTGAGAATGATGATATGTTCATAAGTTTCTAAAAATAGAAACTTTAGTTTATAAACTTGGACATGCATGGTGATTTTGATAATGTTAAAGTGTTGATTATGATGATAATAGTCTATTGTACATGTTGGTATTGTTTGGTTTTGATAGAAATGATGTTTATTGAAAACTTTCTAATTTAGGAAAATTTAATTGGAGATTTCTATGAAATTGAGATATTGAACGTGTTTGATAATGATAGATAGTTTAAAATGCTCTATTAAGACGTTATGTAAAGTTGTTGTATGAATCGTGTTGTTAAAACATAGCAAATATAGTAACTTACTATTATTGGTAACTTTGTATTTGGGGATTGTGCTAGGAATGCTATAGAAACTGTTAATGATTAAATATGATTATAAATAGCATGCCATGATAATGTGTATGATATAAAATAATGTATTGGGTTTGTGACATGTTAAACATATGAACTTTCTAAAAATAGTAACTTTGGTTACTTGAAATGGATATTGTGCTTATTTGACAAGGTGTAACAATCTTCCATGTGATAACATGATCACTTAAGCTAAATGAGCATGCTAGAATTGCTAAAATATAATTTGATGCAAACTTATTAAAAATGGAAACTTACTATAAATAGTAAGTTGTCCATTTAATGTGACTTATGTGTTTTCATACAATGCGTGATGAAAACGAACCTTGAACGATCAATAATAAACTAACGGTTCACCAACGGGTCGTCGAGTTGACACGGTCAAACACGGTCAAACCTGGTCAAATATGAACGAACATAACAACTTCGAGTTGTTGAGCACGAACACAAACATAAGCACGAGCACGAACACAAACCCAAACACGAACTCATATGTTCTATGTGATATAGGTAACCGGTAACAGTCATGCAGGCCAATTTAGCATTCACGCAAGCATAACTCAGGTGAGCTTACGACCCCTTTTCTTAAACTGTTTTACAAGCTTTTAATTAGGGGGAAAATACATGTTATTTCAAATTATTTGTACGAACATTGTGTATGCTAGTTTATTGGAACAAACATTTAAGTGTTGTGTATCGTAACAAGTCCTCGCACAGTCTAACCGTTAATGTGTATACAACGAGGTGAGTTTAGATAGTACTATTGGGTGTGACAAACCCACACGGCGCCAATACTGACGGGAGGTCAGGACGCGTGTAATCTCGACCCATCGCGCCATTGTTTTTACGATAGTCATGGCGGGGGCAAAGACAAACAAGTCTAGTTCGGTAGTGACGCAACTGACACTTGAAGCTTCGGGCTTGACAAACATTAATAAACAGCATGACACACGACAAACATTATTTTATATACATTGCTTATCAAAACCTGTAAACTCACCAACCATATGTTGACAATTTTTCTTAACATGTATTCTTAGATAACTACATGCACATAGATAAGGATGCACATAGGGGAAACAAGCACAAGTCTTGCATGCATTCATTTCATGTTTTTTAAAAACAACTTTTACTTTATTAAGTCATGACAAACATCGTGGTGTTTGCATTTTAAATTCCGCTGCTTGATACAATATTGATTCCGCTGCTTAAAACATTTATATTTCCACTGCATGATTGTTAAATTACTTTTGGTTTTGGATGTTATAACAAGTGTATTTTACAAACGCATATAGAGTCGTAATATATGACTAGAGCTTTGACTCTGCCACGCCACACCCCGACGGCTTGACGTCGTTAGTGGGAATTTGGGGGGTGTGACAAGTGGATCCATCCCCAATAATCTATATCTTGATTTTATTTATAATCAATAAGTGCTTCAAAACATAACTGATTTTAACCGAAAGTAACGGTTATGATTAAGATAAGTGATGTGTGCAAAGTAGTTCAATTAAAAGTAACAAAAATCACAACTAACCTAAGCGCTAAGTAATACTCTAGACTCTCTAAAACTAAACTACTGACAGGAAAGTGAACTTATCGAAAATAGTAAAGAAAAAGCAAGTCCGGATATCAAACCCACAGACTTCTGCAAAAATACTAACTAGACTCTATGACTTATCTATACAAGTTTATTAAATTAAAAGTATTGTTTTAAAGGGGGTTTTTGATGAATAAATAAATTTAAACTAAAATAATTAAATGACTTAAAAACCGATTTAAGACTAAGTAGCAAAAGTGAACCAAGAAATAACAATGATGAATTGACTACCTAGGAATTAACTCTATAAATGTTTAACACTTTTTATATTGATTATGGAGCTATTGCGAAACCGGGATCTTGGATTATTAACTAACAAACAACCTAGAGTATCTTCCACCTTTCTCAAAGATATCAACTAAGACGTCTACTAGTTGCTAAATTACCAGTTTTAGTGAGTTTCTTTCACAAATTACCCAAACCATCAATGACATATCCAAAAGACCACCTACCTCTCGAAAACGAGAGTCTCAATACACATAAACATGCAAGGGATAATGAGGAATCTCAACTTGGATTTGATATGCAAGGTAATGTCTAATTAACTAGACTTAATCTTTCCACGAAGACTTTAGCTAGCAACCAAACACCCATGACAAACCAACAACCTCTCACCTCACGGCTTTTGAGATTGGTTAAATATTTGGATTATTTAGGACCTAATCAACATTCCTATGAACTACTACGTCTAGCAATTCATTTACAAATCAAAAACAAAAAGTAGTTGATCTAATATGCACCTATGTTATGAAAGGCATTCATCAAAGCATACGAGGAATAAATTGATCAAATCATAAACCATTCCAAACATGTATACACATCCAAGATTTAAAACCAAATCTTTATGTCATTTCATAATCACAAACATCGTTCCACAATCAATCGAATCAAACGTTAAACATGCATAATCGTTCAAACCCTAGGTAGCTCTGATGGTTTAGCCAACAATCATACTGAATAAACAGAAAGATCTATGTAACATCAGTGCCGGAACCGTAGCCGGAACAGTGACTTATACAGCAGATCAGGTACGAACTATGTATATTACATGTGTATTATATCATTTGATGATTAATACGAAACTATTACAAATCTATTTCAGAATCATATCATGAATTCATGGTTTAACAGTCAGAATCTTATTTGACAACACAGAACTATTATGTGAATTGTAGTTAGGATTTTATTATGTATAAACGTATGTGAGATTGTACGAAACCAAACGATAACGGGTGTCGTTACGCGAATGTTGAACTAACGGAGTATTCATGTGAGTGACGATTCGCATGAATATATCGGTGAGTTTAACGTTCTGAATGACGTCCAATAATTAGAAAATCAGATCGAAAAGTATAGTAGTCGTCGTATTCGTACGTATGACGATCCGAACGAATACGCGCGAAAACTGTACAATTCGATTAAACAGTAAAATTAAACGTTTTTGAAATGCTAAAAATAAATAAAAGATATATAGTTAATTTATTAGTAATTACCACCTAAAATAGTTTAGAAAATCTTATTTTAAAAGATCGTAATGTTTCGTTATGAGAGAAACCGAAACCAACGCATACGCACGAAACCGAGCAAAACCGAACGAACCCGAACATACCCGAACGTTTAAAAACCATAAAAATATCTTGAATACCATTTAACCTTCACAAAAATCATCCTCTCTCTCTCCAAACCCGTAACTCTCTCTCTACCTTTCCTCTCACTAAAACACTTAGATCTTGCTCAAATCTGCACCAAATTGGGTGTTCTTGGTGTCCAAACGACCGTAGAAATGTGTAGATCGTGAAGAGATGAATAAATAGAGCTTTGAATGGCGAAAAACGAGGCAGAAACGAGTGAGAAATCACTGATTTACTGAAACATATACTATTCATCTTCTTCTTCGACCCAACTGAACATTGCAGCTACTTTTCGACCTTCAAACCTTTAGGACCTGCACTAAATCAACTTGGGGGAGCTAAGGAACAACCTAGATTGAAGATTGGGTGGCTGGAACATCGAATTTGAGGTAAGAATGAGCACAAACGAACTTATTTTTTTTATTGTTGGTACTGTTTCGAACGACCTGCACTTTGCAGTCGTTTTTGACTCTTTAAATCCTTAGTTTGTGCACAAAACCAGTGTAGGAACTTAATAGACAACTTAGATTGAAGTTAGGAACTATTGGGAGTGGGTAGAATTTGGATATCGGTTAGTATTGACACAAGAATGGGCTGCTAACTTAGTTTAGATGGACTGCAAGTTCATTCTGGTTCATATGTTGATGTTACTCAATTCAACCAGCTAGAATCGACTTAGGAACTTGAGGGAAATTTTGGATTAAGGTTTGGAAAGGGCTGGAACTGGACAGGGATTAGAATCGACGGCCTAGGGGCTGGGTAACTTGGCCTTATCGAACCGATGGTATCGGCAGATTCTGCACAGCCAGTTCCTTTGTATTTTTAACATAGAAAACGTTCAAGTTAACTCACGAAACTTTCCAGCATACTAGCTCAATATGTTAGGAACAACTTTCATCAAGACAAGTTTCATTGCTTCGGACTTTAAATAGGTCAAAACAGTGTCCTAAGTCAAAAGGTACTGAATGGAACACTGATTTTATACCAGCTGTTTGGAGCCTCATTTAGACGAATTAGAAAGCTTATAAATAATGGATAGAAATCTAACATCCCAAAATTGATCATGAAGCTTTAGTTTGATCGATTTGGAGTTCCTATGATCAAGTTATGAGCTGTAGAATTCGGGACAACCTACTGCCCGATTTCCAGATTTTGGGTAGTTTAAGAAATCATAGGTTTTGACATGTTTTGCAAGCTACCAGCTATGTGTTTATGCATAATTTCAAACAAAAATAACTATATGAACATTCAACTATGGTGGTTTAGGTTCTTGTTACAGTTAGGTGATTTGGTGTTAACCGATTTTTAAAACCATGGATATTAAGATTTTACTAACACCAAGACTTTCTAAACTCTTTTGACCCATAACATATGTTTTAACAATCAACCGGGATTAAAACACTTGGGTTTTGTCAATAAAAACCATGGGTTAAGATGTTAATATAGACGAGGGTATAAGTGGGTTAACTAGGTGCTAACCAAATACTAAGGCCATCGATATTAACTTGTGAACTTCTAAACTAATAAATTAAGTTTACTTAGTAATCCGCATCGAGTTAACGACATGATAAGTAGCCATGGGATTTCCAAAAATTAAAGAACGAGATGAGAACTATGGGAATTCAAGAGAAATGACTAAGTATGGGATATTGACATTAGGATGCCAACATCCAATACTTAAAGTTTTTCATCAAGATTGACCATCAATTAAGTGTTCAAATGAATAAATTAGTTGATAGTCAATCTCAAGAAAGAACAAGAATCAAGTTGGGCAACAAAGAATTATCAAAGGACTTGGAATTGATCAAAATATGGTTAACTCAAGTTCTAACTCGTTTAACTTGTATTTTTCATAAAAATAACTTATTTTTTTAATAAAATAAAATGACTGAAATATTATCTTATTAAAATGTTTCAAACTAGTTTAAGTGATTTATAAGCTTAATATTTGCAATTTAAAGAGGACTTTATAAACGATAGTTTATTTAAAAGATCATGTATTTTTTTATTAGTATAAACCTTATATAAATAGGGTTTAGTTGTGATTAACTAAGGGATAAGAGTTCATAGAGGGTATGTAACAGAGAATAATTAAGGAAAATCTTAGTAATACACTAGAAGTGTATAGGACACATAGTCGCACACCGAGACCGAAACCCTATATATGTCAACTTCAAATACTTATAGTATTCGAATTGTCATGAATCAACTCAGGTGCTAAAGATACATAGTCGACAATCAACGAGCGCACATATCTTTTGTGGTTCATTTGCACAGCAACACAGGTGAGTTCATTGTCCCTTTTCTAAACATTTTTGTGTTATAAACGCGGGGTTAAGAAGCATGCGTAAGTTATTTTCCTTGGATTATAATTACTTAAATGCTTTTACTTCATATATGTTTTACATGTATAATTGTTATCCTAGATTTTGTCTAGGTAAACTATTTTTAGGTTTTCAAAATGGGTTATTTATTCATTATGAGTAGATAACTATTTCAAATCAAAGAACTATTTTCAAAAGTCTATTTTCAAAGAACTAAAGATCTAAATCAAAGAACTATTTTCAACGGGCTGTTTTCAAAGAACTAAAGATCTAATTCGAAGAACTGTATGAAACGATGAAGAACTAGTACGGAGAACCGTTTTCGAAGATCTATTTTCAGAGGAATGTCTGGGAAATTTTCAAAGATAACATGTGCCAAAGAACTAACGATCTATATGAACAAGAATGAACTATAAAATCCTATACATCAAAAGATGTCCTGGCTAGATTGATTGATTATAGGTCGCATGTTTGATGATATTTACAGATTTCCTCAACTACTAAGAACCTTGATTGTTATACTAGTCTACTCGAGTATGACCAAGGCCCAATCATTAGGTCTTAGATTTTATTTAATGTTTATTTAATTGGTTATCTAAGCATTTTAACTAAATGTTTCTACAATTGCTATGGCTGTTCATATGTATGTGATGAGCTTAAGGAATCAAGAGAATTTCCACATTTTGTTGAAACTAACAAGAACTAAGAACTAAGAACTGGTGTGTTGATGATGAGGAATGAAACGCTTAATTATCATTAACAAGAATGTACTATGTGGTTCGGTATGTGGTGGGATGTCGGCTGGGGCTTGTCCCCTACGTATGCCCTATATATAAGCATATTTGACCGGATAGTATAGGTGGTTGTTGGTGAGGTTAAGGTTGTCATTCGGACAGGTTTTGTACAATTTCATTTTCAAACAAAATTATATGAACTCACCAACCATGTGTTGACTTTATTTTTGCATGACTTCTGAGGTGACGAACATGTTAATTAAGAAGTTCGTGCTTTTGACTAGGATGCCCAGATAGCGGACCTAGCATTTTCGATGAGCATATTTTGAATATCATTATACATATTATTTTGTACATTTTGTGTAGATACAAGATGGAAGATTTATGATGTCATTAGTAGATTTACATTGTTAAATTATGAACGATACTGATGTAATTTAACTTTGTAATTCTATTTCATTTAGTGCTTTCTCATTTTATATCATGTGCAATGTAACAATCTTATCACTCCGATTATCATCCCGATATCGCGCCCCGGGGCCTTTCCGCCCGACGGGACACACGATCCGGCCCGCCGGCTCGGGGTGTGACAATCTAGTACAAAAACCAGTGCTAAACATCATTCAAATGAAATAATCAAGAAGGAAATCGAAACCGATCGTTGTACACCCTTCGAATATCGATCCTAGGGCTTTCGAATGATGGATCTTGCCTTACTTGCCTTCCTAAGCCTCTTGGTCTCCTCCAATGCTCGTCCAAAACCGTCTGTAACCCTAGAAGTTACGCCTCCAGCCGTTTTTATCAATCAAACTCGGTTTTCTAAGAATTACACTTTGTCGCGTACCGCGACAGTCTCCCCACAACCCCTCACGCTACGCGAGGGGTATCACAAACCGACAAAATAGTCGGGTCAACCCGCAATGATTAAGTGAAGGGTATTTTTGTCGTTTCCACCTGTCGCGTAGCGTGACAGGGTTTCAGCAAGGCCTCGCGATACGCGAGGGGCATAAAATTCCAGTTTTTGGCTCTCTTCATTTCCAGTCCGTCCTCGCCCTACCGGGAGCTCGTTTCTTTGTACTTTTGTGCCAAATACGTACGTTTGTGACCTGTAAGCATTCATTTACAAAATTGTGAAGCACCAGCTAAAATCAATTCCAAAACCAACTAAAACTACACAGATAACAAAAACAACCGAGTAAAATGTTGTGTTTTGCAACACATCACATCCCCACATTTATCTATTTTTCTCCCCTGGAAAAGACTTATTCAAAAATATGGAATCATAGTCAAGCAAAATGGTTTCTACACAATTAGACCTATTAAATCAAAATCAAATGCTTTGGAAAAGATTGCAAGTATACTTGTCCTTCTAAACCCATAAACTGATTATCTAATCCCTTAGTCATGATCCTTTATGTTAATGTTTTAGCATTTAATCCATGAAACCACACTTAGGAAACCTAAAACCAAATCAATCCTGAATTCAAGCTTTTCAAGTTACCCTCACATATAAAAAACTAAGAAATTTCTAATATCAGATTTTTAAAATGGAAGCAGATGAAAGCGTGAGCATTTTTCTTTTATTTATTTATTTATTTTTCTTTTTCTTTCATTGAACTTAGCTTAGTGGTGTTTCAACCAGGCTGCAACCCGGCGTGTGACACATAAGTTTCAGTTCAACTTCTTTCTTTTATTCTTAGCTCAACTTATTTGGTGAAATGGGGGTGCCACAAGACTCGAATTTATTCTCATAAAAAGAGTGCTTATATGCCAATAAAAATCAGATTTTCAAAACTCTAGTTTGTTATTAAATAAAGGTTTCGTTAATAACCAGAAAACAGTTTCATTAATTCAAGATTCCCTGGATGTTTTCAACGAAATTCATGCATTTAAGTACTATTATACCAATCCTAAGGAACATATAAGTCAGCTGAGCCTACCCACACATCCTATAACCAAAGCATAGATCCTAATCCAAAAAGTTAAACATGATTGAAACCATAAAACCCTGACTTTTCTATCATTTCCCATTCAAAATTTTTGCAACCATCTTAACAAGGGCGAAAAATTTCCAAGCTAAAAAAAATTGACTCAAAATAAAATAAAAATGATTCAAACGAACATCTGAAATTCAAAAATTAACTACTGAAAATAAAACAAACGCAGTTTCCCATCCCCACACTTAATATATGCATTGTCCCCAATGTAGAGATATGAAAGCAGCAAAAACTAAAAAGAAAGATGAAAAACTAGAAAAGACTTAGCTGGTTATAAGACAAGACTGTCAAGTGCCAGTCTTTCCAAGAAAGCTCCTCAAGCCACAAATGCTCCACATGCCACAAACAAACAATAAGATCTACACAAGAACAAGATCAACAACGCATCAAAACATCCAAAACATAATATTAATAATATCCATGACCAAGTCCAACCACAACCAGCCCTGCTCCCCAAAACCATCAAGTTCAAAATTTTACAAAATGCAAATTGTCAAAAAAAAAAAAACCAATCTTGAAAGAACTAACAGCCTCCCCACACTAGTCCTCAACATCATCACCTCCTCTTCCATCGTGCTCATCCAGAGCTCGATAAAACTCAGGGATGTCAATGTGTAAAGATGTCATCAAATATCTCATAGCATCTTCCTGCCGCCTTTGACCTGAAAAATGCCAATCTCTATGCTGCTCATTTTACCCATCCATCCTGTCACACAAGGACTCTAAAGTAAGGGGTCAGGAATGGGCTCCCTAAGTGGATACTGTGTGGGTAGCATATCCCTTCTAAACACGGGCCTCTGACGATGCGTGGGAACGGAACCCATGATGACATCAGTCGCCGCAGTCCCATGCAGAGGCATAATCGGCGGACCCTCAACAAAACCTGCCCATCTAGGTGGGTCATCTCTCTCACAAATACCTACCCTGCGTAGGTCCCTCAAATCGATAGGGGTAGTCAATGGCCCCAAAGTCATCAAATCGGGCCGATATCTATCAAAGACCCCCAGAAACTCGGCAATCCTATAAATGTACGGTCCCATATCCAGCCTTGCTCTGCCACCTCCTCGCCTACCTCTCGCAAAAGACTGCGCCATTAGACAAGCCACATTGGCTTCTATCCCTCGCACCACGCAACACAAACAAAAAAAGTCAATCCAGTTGACTTTCTCTTCGCTCGAAAACCTACCCACAATAGTGCATGCTAAAATCCTATGAATGTACCTCAGAACGGGGTCTCTAATCTCATATTTGTCACACCCCGAGCCGGCGGGCCGGATCATGTGTTCTGTCGGGCGGAAGATTCCCGGGGCGTGATATCGAGATGATAATCAAAGTGATCAGACTGTATACATAGCATCAACATTGAGAATAACTAAAGCACAAATGACATTAAACTAGGATTACAAAGTTAAATTACAATTGTCAATGTTTGATAATTTAACTAAGTAAACCTATCAAAAGAATCAAAGGTTTAACTATCTTGTAACTGTACAAGATATCAAAAGTGATTCACGATAATCAACAAAATATGTGCTTTCCCAAAAATTACCAGGTCCTCTAACTAGGCATCCTAGCATGCATTCCTGAGCCTTAGCTTACTCCTGTACATCACCTGAGAAAACATGTAAGAAAACAAAGTCAACACAATGGTTGGTGAGTTCATATAGTTTAGTATTTGAAAAGTGGCTTTGCAAACCTTTTCGGTAAAAACCTTAAACTCATTAACAACCACCTAAACTATCCAGTCAAGTATGCTTATATATAGGGCATACGTAGGGGAACAAGCCCCAGCCGACATCCCACCACATATCGAACCACATAGGATATTGTTGTTAATGATAATTAAGCATTTTACCTACCATTCAATTCCATTTCCATTATAGCTTCAAGCATTCTGTTAAGAGTTTCAAGCACGCACACAATAGCATTTGGAAGTCAAGTTTTGAGAGTTGCCTTTATGGACAGCTGAACACCCTAAGGAATTCAGGAAAATTCCATAACATGACTAAATGTGTAACATCTGTGCCGGAATCGTTACCGGAACAGTAAACTGTACAGTAACTTGTACAATAACTCAGATTCAATTGAGGAGAAATACTTAGAAACTATTAACATTTGATGCAAAACATAAACTATTACACGATGTTTCTGAAATCCTGATTTAAACCCCATGGTTTAAACAGTCAGAAACACATCAGACAATCATGAACAGAGGCAAACATGCTTGATTTTTGTATTAATAGGTTTAAACGTATGTGAGGATAAACAAAACAAAACATTAACAGTTGTTATTACGGAATGCTAAACCGACGAATCATTCGTATAGGTGACGATCTGTACGAATAAATCTAAGGTTTAACAATCTGAAATGATGACTGAAAAGTAGAAAACAAAAATTAGAAAGTGAAACGTACGATCGTGTTCGTACAGTTAGCGCTCTGTACGAAGACGTGCGTAAGTGACGTTTTCTGACGAAACGAAAACGAAAACGAATCGAACGAAAATAAATTTAAGGAAATATAATATTTCCTGTTTTAGAATTTTGAAACTCATCATAAATAAATTAAAACGAAACTATTTTTAATTTAAGTCGCGTAAAAGCAAAATACGCGAACAAATAACGAAACGCGTAAAAATAATGAATTTCGACTAATAATTCAAGAAAAGTTAATATTTAGTATTTATTAGGAATTACAACCTTTAAAATAATTTAAATTGAAACCATTTTATTTAAATTACGATATTTTCCGCGTTACGATCCGGAGACGCAACGGAAGCAAGAACCGAGCAACCGAAACGAACCCGAACACCCTCGGGATATAAAAACCCTAAAATGAGACTTCACTCTCATTTTTCTCTCATCTCCTTCTCTCTCTAGCTCAATTCCCGTCCACCTCTCTCTCTCTCAAGAATTATCATCTTCAACCTTCAAGATCTCACTCGTTTCTCAACGAAAATTGGTGTTCTTGGTGTCCACGCGAAGCTCTCGACTCCCTCTACACGAAAGTACAACTAATATGGTGTTTCATCCAGCCAAAATTCAGGTATGGAGCCTCATAGATTTGGGAAAATAGGGTTTTCATGTTTTGTTAAAATACACACACATTTAGCCGACCTTAGACCGATCGGGATTGCTAACTTGTTCGAACATCATGTGGTGCAAGACATTAACGTGTGAACACTTAGAATCCACTGATTGTAGGGACTGATGATGAAGAAGCCATGACAGGTTCGTGGGGGTTGGTGCTCGATCACAACAGCTAATGGCCGAACCTTTGGTCCTTAGCCGAACCCTTCAACAACGAGTCGGTAGAGACGAACCCTTTTGCCCTGGCGAACCTCACATGCATGCCAGCCGAACCCTGCTTCCAAGCGAACCCTAGTTGGGTCTAGCCCTTGCCGAACCTATTGGCTGGAAAGAAGGAGAAGGCCGAACCTTACGGGTGGCGAACCTCCTTTTCCCTTGGGCGAACCTGTTGATACAAACCATGGGAGATGAACCTTGAGACCACCACCGAACCTCCATTGGCGAACCATGCAGCGAACCCTACCCTCACCCACGAACCTTGCCTCTGCCATGTCAACGAACCATTCATTTGGGCTCAATCGAACGCATGTTGGTCTAACCCACCATCTTTGGCGAACCTGCGATCCACAAAGTGCCTTGGCCAAACCCCAGTGAACCCATGCACCTCTAAACATAATCACCGAACCCTCCATGGTTGTATTTGGCCGAACCTAGTCTCAATAAAACCAAAGGTTCGCTGGCAAAAAAATTGTGGTGGGATGCGACACTGTAAAACTGGCCCAAGACATAGATTTGTTCGGCCCATAACGGCCCATTTAGTCTTATATGTATATTCAGCCCACAACGAAATTCTTTAGGCCCAAACGCCATGATGATCCATTGCTTATTCGATCCAATAAATTTATTCGGCCCAATCGGGCCACACCACTTATACGGCCCAAATACCTTTGGCCCAATTAGAATTCGGCCCACTTTTGTTAAATGGGGCTTACAAGCCTAATATTAGGCCCAAGATTCACAAATAGGCCCAATGAGTATAGATGTAACCCAACGTTTGAAATAAAGTGTTGTGAATAACATGCATGGTGGTCTTGGGGTATTACTACAAAGGGGTAAAATCCTTGGACTGACTTAGTTAAATTATCAAACCTTGACATTTGTAATTTAAATTTGTAATCCTAGTTTATGTTTTGTTGTGCTTAGTTATTCTTAACATTGATGCTATGTAAACAATCTGATCATCACGATTATCATTCACGATATCGCGCTTCGAGAACCTTCCGCCCGACGGGGACTTCGATCCAACCCCGCCGGCTCGGGGTGTGACAAAATGTGATTCGCAACATCGGTGTTTTGATAAAGGGTTTCCCAAGATGAAACAAAGTCAACTAAAGAACACCTAAATCATCCTAGTCACTTATCACAAAACCAAAGTGGGATCAAGAAGAACACTGAATGACTAGTAGGGGTTGACACCATAGGTCAACACTCGGTGGTCAATCAGTCTGTCTTACTAAGTCCCGTAGCTTTAGCATACAAGTTTATAGCATTCACATAGCTTAGCATTTACGTATCCTGTGCACAAGTACTAGGTTCACAACCGAAATCCCATTCCGCTTGTCTTAGCATTTCTAGCATATCAAGCACTTCAAGCATATAAGTCTTTCTAAGTTTAAGTTTACGAGCTTTCAAAAGTATATTCCAGAGTTTTAGTATTTTTTTTTCTTAGGCATTTAAAAGCATCATGAGTGTTAAGCAAGCAAATAAGTATAAGTGTATGAAGAATTAGCATTAAGAGTAAGCGTATATGGCATTAGCATTATGAATAAGTGTATAGAGCATTAACCTTATGAATAAGTATAAAAGCGTTCAAGAAATATTTAAACATTTATTTAAAATGTGTAAACATGCTTCTCAGTCCCGAAGTAAAACAAAATAGTTTGAAAAGGGACAAATGAACTCACATGTGTTGCTAATATTTGAATCACAGCAGATAATGAGCACTCGTTAATTGTGGTTTAAGTATCTTCAACACCTGAGTTGTTTTAAGAAGATTCGAATACTATAAGTATTTATCATAGTCGTATCTAGGGTTTTGGTCTCGGTGTGCAACTATGTGTCCTAGATGTTACTAATGTGTTGCTATGACTTTCTCTAACTAACCTAAGTATATTACCCGTTTGTGACCCTTATCCCGTAGGTAGTGACTATTAAACCTTAGCTATGTAAGGTTTATGTTAATTACATTCAAAGTCTTTAATTTAAATATTTTAAATAACTCAATTTTAAGTTAAATCATTAAGTTTTAAATCCTTTAGTTTAATCTTTAAGTTAGTACTCGTTTAATTTATTTTGAAACACTTTAAATAAAGAAATTTATAAGTCATTTTATTAAATTAAAACATAATTTAATTTAACTGGTTAGACTTAGGTTAATTTCATTCAATTAACCCTAAGTCCTTCGTTAGCTCCTTGTTTTCCCATGGTTCTTGAATAAATCCTGTGTATAACTTATCTTAGAGAATCCAATGGAACTCTCTAACGTAGTTATATGATTGCATAGAAATCACTAAGTATTAGGTGTTACAATTTAATTCACACCTACACTTAGCTTGTTTTTCTTGATTCTTAAAGAATTCCCACTTGTTTCCCCTAGTTCTTTGTTTCATAATGGAAACCATAATATCACTTATGGATTCCATGGATTTGATTAATCAATACAAGTGATCTTACACTCTTTATTGTTAAAAACCATACTTGAACCTTAGATAAAACAAGTTGGTTTCATATTATGAAAACCCTAATAAGCTTCCCATGCACACACACACACACCATGCATGCATGAAGTGTGTGTAAATGCCTAAACTTCCCATATGAGTCCCATGGCTTAGTCACCTTCCCGACTAACAACTCATGCTCCTGGTTCGGGTTGTCCGAAAGAAGGGACTTGGTCGAGCTAAACCAGCCAAGCGACCGAAGGGGTGCCCGACCGAATGGTCCTTGAGCCGAGAGGGTTCCTGCGGTGGGGTTGCCGACCGAATGGGTCTCGGCCGAAGGAGGGGTGGCTGAGTGGAATGAACCATTTGGCCGAGCGAATGGAGTTTGGACCAAACCAGGTTCAGGCCGACAGAATGAGGCTCCTTCGGTCTGGTGGCCATTCGGCCTAGGATCAGCTCATGCGGCCTATAGTGTTTTCCTTCGGCCGACTGGCCCCTTTCGGCCTACCTGCCGTGTCTATTCGGCCAACCGAGATCCCCAAGGTGCAGCCAACTCTAATCGAGATCCAAGACCTGCTCATGTTACATCCCTTGTTCCTATACTATTCTAAGGTGTAAATGTGTAAATCCTAGGGGTTGAAAGGGGTAGAACCGGCTAGAACCTGGTTCAAACATAAGGGTTTTAAAAACCCTAAATTCGTGATAGAAAACTCAAATCTACCTCAAATCAGTTGGTTCAAAGCCCAGATCTATTGTACTTTCGTGTTCTAAAAGTTTTAGTGGTCGTTTTGACACCAAGGGGGCTTGATTTCGTGGAGAAATGAAGAAGATGATGCTTGACGTTTTAGAGAGAGAAAGTAGAGAGAGAGAACGAAAATGGTGATGGATCTGGTTGGTGGGGATTGAATGAGGCATTAATTGCCTCATTAAAGGCTTTCCATAATACCCGCGTGTTCGGTCTCGTTCGGTTTCGCTCGGTTTCGCGTAAAAACGTCGGTTTCCTTTCGTTTTCGAAATGAAACTTCACGGTTTTAAAAGTAAAGTTTGTAAATTTAATTTAGGTGGTAATTCCTAGTAAATTAAATAATTATCTTCTGTTTATTTTAAATTTTCAGAAATTATTTAATTTACTGTTTAAATCGAATCGTATAGTCGTCGCGCGTATTCGTTTGAATCGTCACCCGTACGAATACGACGATAACTACACTCTTCAATATGATTTTCTAATTATTTGACATCATTCAGAACGTTAAGCTTTCAGATATATTCGTACAGATAGTCACCTATACGAATAATCCGTCGATTTAGCATTCACGTAACGACATCCGTTGTTTTTGTTCTGTTCATCCTCGCATACGTTTATACATAATATGATCCTAACAAGCATTTATGCGACAGTTTAGTGTTGTCGGATATGTTTCTGACTGTTAATCCGTGGTTTTGAAGCATGTTTCAGAAATAATTGCGTAATAGTTATGTGTCAAGCATTACATGATAATAGCATGCAAATAATACACATAGTTTGTACCTGAGTTACTGTGCAAATTACTGTGCAGATCATTGTTCCGATTACGTTTTCGACACTGATGTTACCACACCATGCTGGTGGAGAATGGTGAATCGGCTATCGTGGCCCAGAACTCACTAAGATCAACCTCAGATAAACAAAAATCCCTGTTTTTCTTAGACGCACCTCTAAGGTGCTGTTTGTTTTTTAAGAGGTAAAACGTCTGCAGTCTGCGGACCACATCTGCAGCAGAAGAGGTGGACTAAAGGTCTGCAGTCTGCAACAAGAAGACTGTTTGTTTTTTAATATCTGCAAACTGTTAAATTAACCTGAAATTTAAATATGCTGATTTTTTATAAACTAAAATAGTTTTTCAACATTGATATTTAAATAATATTTTTACAACAACCAAATTTTTTTCATAAAACCACAATAACATTGATTAAATCAATCATTCCATAATTGCATCATCTGCTCAGCAATTTCATCTCGTAACCCATTCATATATTCTCGATCTGATGCAGTACCATGTGCTTCAACCTCATCATCATCATCAACGTTTACATGTCTTGCATGTCTATTTCCTAAAGACACGTTTGGTTGATCGTATTGTGTAAACAATTCATCACTCAAACCCTCTTTTCTTATGAAATTATGTAGCGCAAAACATGAAATGGTAATGTTCCTTTGTGTAACCAACGGAAATGGTGCCATCCTCTTCAATATAGGGAATCGTGCTTTCAAAACACCAAAAGCACGCTCAATGATGTTTCTAAGCTTTGCATGTGCATGGTTAAATTTTTCTTTATTGTTCAATGCACGTCTTCGAAGAAAATCTCCAAGCCAATACCTCACATTACGATATGGAGCCATAAATCCTCGTATGTGTGCATACGTGGCATCACAAAGATAATATTTATCTGTAAAAATAGTGAAAATTAATTAGAATATTGAACAAAGATAGAAATAATAACAACCTATAACTACATACCTGGTGGTGGAAAAGGGAATGGAGCATGTGGATCTGATAATGCCTCTGATAATATTCTAGCATCATGTGCTACCCCTTCCCAACCGGCCACAATAAACGTAAAAATCATGTTGAAATCACAAATTGCTAATACGTTTTGATAACACTCCCCTTTTCCCCTTCCTCTATACAAATCTTGATACTGAGCAGGGACAATTGCGTGTATCAAAGTTCCATCTAGTGTGCCAACCGCTCCTTTAAAAACCCGTCTTAGCCTTCTATTATGACCCGGAATGTTTGGATTTGGATTGAATGAAGTTGGTACGATCATATCTTTAGCAAAAAGCATCATTTTATCCAATACTTCATAAAAAAATTTATGAATTGTTTGCTTTGAGTGTTGAAATCTACGCTTTATAACCACGTACCATTGATTATGACCGATTATCATCAAAAACATAGCCATCTTTTCCTCAACTGATACATGTTTACTATCTTGTAATGAATAATTTACTCTAAAATATGAATAGAGTCGGACAAAAGATTCACGAGACTTGCGTAGCAGTTCCTGGCATTGTTTGGGGTTTCCTTGCAATAATTCTAAAGTGTATTTATGTCCCGTCATGCTCGAATCATTGTCTCGCATTCGTTTCAAACCTCTCTTCCAAAAAAAGCGAATATACAAGTACATAAGAATTACTAGAAGTAATTTCTTATCATAGTCCATTATGATCTTGTATTAACAAGTACAAAAGTTTTCAACCATTCAAGATAACAAGCATACAACTTCATAAAAAAACCATACAAAGTTTTCAACCATTCAAGATAACAAGCATACAACTTCATAAAAAAACCATACAAAGTTTTCAACCATTCAAGATAACAAGCATACAACTTCATAAAAAAACCATACAAAGTTTTCAACCATTCAAGATAACAAGCAGTTTAAGGAGATGCACAAAGACCATAGTTTTCAACCAAAATCATAGAAGTTCATCAAAAAACCATGTTCTACACTACTTTATTAGTCCTAAACTTCGCGCCGTCATCGCGAGCCATCCTTTCAATTCTTCTGGCAGATCTGGCAATGCCATCCATGCTTCTCTCATGCCCGTAGACACTCCAAAAATATGATAAGCCGCTAGGAAATAGGATATACCGGGTCTAACCCTACCAACTTTAATTTATCCGAACATTCAAGAACTGTTGGACCTTCGTTTCCTTTGATCAAATATTGTAAAGCTTTTTTCATATCATTGGCTAAATCATCAGCACTGATAGATGTTGATTTTGATGTTCTCGGCCTTTTGTTTGGATTAGGCTCGGGAGACGGCTCATGGGTAGGGTCGGGGGACGGCTCACGAGTAGGTTCAAAAGATGGATCAGTAGTTTGTTCGGGAGTATTATGTTGGGAAGTGCCTGCATCATCTTCTGTGTCCATAAGCAGAAATTGTTGGACACGATGAATAGAAGATGATCCAACTATCGATGTTGTTTGGGTTGAGGACCATTTGCGATTCCCAGTGGCGGCATTACCATCAAACAAAGCTGCACAAAGGTCTGGAAAAGGCAATGTAGATGTTCTCAATGATGCAGCCTTGGGATGTCCCTAAACCCAAAGTAATAAAATTGGTATAAGTATATTTTTATATAAATATATTAAAAATTTTTTATAGAAACATACCTTCTTAAACTGTTCCCATTCCTCATTTGTTAAGCTAAAGGTATTTGTTTGAGAGTTGTAAATGTTTCCGGTTTTGTTTTTCAGATACATCCATCCTATGTATTTGGCTTTCAGGTTATCAAAGGCATTTTTCAATTGTTTTTGAGAAAAATCCATGCCAAACTTTTCCTTAAGTACTCTTCCTAATTTGTTCCATGAGTATTTGTGCAAACTCAATCCTCTTTTACCCACGCTGTTAATCTCTTCAATACAAGTCTCTAATAAGCATTTTATCTCCTCATTTGACCATTGATGTTTCTCACCCATTTCTAGCCTAATCAACAATCAAGGTATTAAACTTAAATGCCATAATCTTAACTTAACACATAACAGTCAAAGTAAAGGTTTTAAAAACATGCCATATTCCAAATAATAGTCAAAGTAAAGGTTTTAAAACCTTGTATGTATATATAAAACCCAAAGAACTGTTAAAACCTAGAAACACATATTCCACATAACCATGTTCCTAAACATAAACACCTTCACATAATGGTTTTAAAAAACCCAACAATACCAAAAAACTGATAGTTACATCAAGAACCATCAAGAACTGTTAAAACAAAAAAAAAAACAAATACCAAAAAACTGTATGCATACATAAATCTATGAACAATAGTTACATCAAGAACTGTTAAAACAAAAAAAAAAAAACAAATCAAACTTGTTCAACACAACAATCATATCAAGAATTAAACTTTTTTTTTATTTCAACACAACAATATCAAAACACTGATTTTGATTTCCAAAAAAAAATAGTTTGAAGAAGCAATCTAGCTCTTAACAGATCAAACTTGTTCAAAAGAAGAAGAAGAAGAATACCGGTGGTGCGCAGGTGGTTTCCCGGTGGTGCGCAGGTGGTTGCCGGTGGTGCGCTGGTGTTGCGCCGATGGTGCGCAGATGGGAAGCCGGTGGTGCGCAGGTGGGGCGCCGGTGGTGCGCAGGTGGGCCGCCGGTGGTGCGCAGGTGGGCCGCAGGTGGGGCGCCGGTGGTGCGCCGGTGGGGTGGCGGTGGTGGCCTGATTTTTGGAAGAAGATGGCAGATGGATTGTGGAAGAAGATGGGGGCCACGGGAAGAAATCAAAGGAAGGGCGACGGGAATAAAAAGAGGTGGATTGATTTTAACCTAGAAGAGGTTTGAAGATGTTAGAAGTGGGTGTTCCATGTCTTCAAGAAAAAGAGGTTTCGCAGACATTTTTTAATGAAATGCCTGCGAAAAAACAAACACCCTTCATCTGCCCGTGGTCTGCAGAGTGCAGACAAAAGAGGTTTAGAAGCTCTTTTATGGAAAAACAAACAGCACCTAAGACATGATGAAAACCTAGGGGACAAAACCTCATCCTCAGTGTAAAATCTAGTTGCTACAGCAAACTGGGGGATGGACATCTCGTATACACGTCTCCCTAAGGCAAACGACACCGCATCCACCGAATCAAACTCGGAATCATCATACATAAAAGTAGAGTGGAACTCTAGGGCCAACTCCTTGTACTGAGTCCAATCACAAGCTAAAACCCTAATCCATTTCTGGCCTAATAGCATCTCTACTCTATCCCTTTGTCCCAATTGACCTATCAACTCCCAGTTTATATTCCTAGGATGAAGTAGCTCGAGTGAAATAAACATGTCAATTCGGTCACTCTCGAAGGTGCCGATCTCAAAACTAAGCAACGCGTGCTCCCGCATCCTCCTTGTCTTTGTGGTGGGTACCCTCTCAACATCTGAGTAGTTAATGGTTCTTTCATCCCTCTGAACTTGAACCGGGGAATCCGGTTCTCCCCTGGGCCTTGGAGCAGGTCCCCTCCTTCTCTATGATGCAGCTCTGGAAGACTCAGCTCCTGAAATTCCTGAAAACACAGTTAGGCAAAACAAAGACTGCAATGTTAGTGCAAAACCAAAAGAATAGTGACCGTATAGCATTTTATTCACGGTCACAAAGGCAATTTCAAGTTTGGTCCCAAGCAAAACCCTAATCTCAACAATCAAAAACTGATTTTTACTGATTAATAAAAACCCATTACCAATTTCCATTTCAAAATCAGTTTGTATTTCCAATTCTTGATCAAAAATGTTCACTGTCAAAACAACATTATTACCAAAACCTAGAAAATGGTTTCATGACCCAAGATGATCAATTTTAAGCACATTAGTGACAAAACAAACACTAATCTATCATGTATAACATGCCATTATACAAAAATAACCAAGAAGAAACAATACTAACAAAAGAAAACTATGAACTAAACTTAGAAATTGAAAAACATCAATAGAATGCAACATAAACGAAATTAGATGGACACATTACCTTAAAAACGACTTAGAACACTTTGAAGAGATGAAGAGATGAAGAAAAATCCCTATCCTTTGTGCTAGACCCGTCAATGGTGGATGAAGATGGGGGAATGGTGGTGAAAAAGATGAAGAAGAGTGAAGGGTGAAGTATGGTGGTCGTGAATGGTGTTTTTAAGCGGTGCAATGGTGGTAGATGGTGGTGGAATGGGTGAAGAATGGTGGTGGTCGCGGTGTAGGAGAGCTAATTTGGGATAAAAAATGAAATCTAGGGCTTTAAAAGCATTTTAAGCCGTCTGGGACTGTCACGTATCGCTACACGGGGTGAAGAGGTCCTCGCGTTACGCGAGGGAATGTTGACCCGCGTTTTGGCTGGAATTCCTCGCGTAGCGCAATAGAGTAGCCTATGGGCCTCGCGCGACGCGACGATGTCAAATTTCCAGAGAGTTTCCGGAGTTTCCATGCCTTAGCCAATTTTTCACCCCTAAAAACACACTAAACCATCCCAAAAAAAAATCTAAGGCAAAGAATACATACATGGTGGCTCCAATTCATCTTTATTGCATCAAATTGATCAAAAACCTGCAAAACACATTAAAACACACAAAAACGAAAAAACGAAAAATGAAGAAAACAATAATGAAAACGAAAAGCAAACCAAAGAACACTAGAAAACTACCAACTTACACACTCTACACTTGGATATTCTTCCCAAGAACCCCTCACCATCTTCTCATTCGGGTTTTTCAAGGAGGATCTCTTCCTCCTTATTGCTTTCATCCAAAGGTCCTTCAATATAATGTTTCAACCTATGCCATTCACCTTCCAAGTGTTACCATCAACTTCATTTTGTAGCTCAACGGTGCCATAGGGAAATACCTCTTCAACAATGTAAGGACCCGTCCATTTGGACTTAAGCTTCCCTCCAAACAACTTCAATCGGGAATTGTAAAGCAACACTCGATCCCCCTTTCGGTCATGCAAAGATTTTGTCTTTTCTTTTATACTCAACGAACGAGCATAAACCGCATCATGAAGGGCCTCTAAATCATGATTTGAAAGTACCGTTTCTTTGCCGCCTCGGTAAGATCAAGATTTACCGTCTTGAGAGCCCAAAGACCTCTATGTTCTAATTCCACGAGAAAATGGCATGCTTTGCCATAGATGACCATGTATGGTGTGGTGCCTAAAGGTGTTTTGTAGGCCGTTCTAAATGCCCACAATGCATCATCTAACTTGTCACACCAATCCTTCCGACTCTTCCCAACGGTCCTTTCAAGAATCCTCTTCACTCCTTGGTTTGCATTCTCCACTTGACCGCTTGTTTGTGGATGGTATGCGGTTGCCAAACGATGAGTGACACCGTACGTTGTAGAGCCTTTTCTAACATGGTGTTACAAAAGTGTGTGCCACGGTCACTTATAAGTGCTCTTGGAGTTCCAAACCGGCTAAACAACTTCTTCAAGAATTTGAGAACCACTCGGGCATCATTGGTAGGCAAGGCTTGAGCCTCAACCCACTTTGACGCGTAATCTATCGCCACGAGAATGTACCTATTCCCTTTGGACATAGGGAAAGGTCCAACGAAATCGATGCCCCATAAATCAAACACTTCCAAGACTTGGAAGGGGGTTTTGAGGCATCTCGTCCTTTGATGAGATGTTACCGGTGCGTTGACAAGGATCACACTTCTTAACAAACTCAAGTGCATCCTTCACCATCGAAGACCAATAGAAGCCACAATCAAACACCTTTTGGGCGGTGGAATGATGACTATGATGTCCACCCGTCAAACCCTCGTGACAATGCTTAAGAATCTCTAAGCCATCCTTCCTACTCACGCGCCTCTTAAGCACTCTATCTCCTCCCACACGATATAGATACGAGTCATCCTAAACATACTTACCTGCATCCCTAAAGAAATTCTTCTTTTGTTGAGTGATCATACCCTCAATCACCACTCCATGAGCAAGGAAGTTTGCCAAATCGATGAACCATCGCATACCTTGCTTCTCCGCCTCCACAAAATCAATCACCTCATGAGGGAATTTATCTCCTATCTCCTCCTCACGGATCTCACTCCTCTCCGGATTCTCCAATCGAGAGAGATGATCTGCGACCACATTCTCCGCCCATTTCTTATCCTTAATCTCAATGTGAAATTCCGAAAGCAAAAGAATCCACCTAATGAGACGGGGTTTGGTATCTTTCTTTGCGAAAAGAAATCTCAATGCCGAATGATCAGTGAAAATGGTGGTCTTTGAAAGAACAAGATATGATCGGAATTTGTCAAAGGCAAACACTACTGCTAGAAGCTCTTTCTCAGTGGTGGTGTAATTCTCTTGAGCATCATTAAGAGTCTTACTAGCATGGTAGATGGGGTGAAAATGTTTCTCTCGCCTTTGCCCTAAAACCGTCCCAACGGCTTGGTCACTAGCATCACACATGAGCTCAAAGGGTAAGCTCCAATCAGGGGCGACTAGAATGGGGGCACTCACTAGCTTCTCCTTCAAAAACTCGAATGCCTTCATGCATTCCTCGTCAAACACAAACGAGGCATCCTTTTCTAGAAGATGGGTCATAGGCCTAGAGATTTTCGAGAAATCCTTAATAAACCGCCTATAAAAGCCCGCATGACCAAGGAAACTCCTAATGGATCTCACACTAGAAGGTGGTGGGAGTTACTAATGGTCTCTATCTTGGCTTGATCCACCTCAATGCCCGCTCTAAAAATCTTGTGGCCTAACACTATCCCCTCCGTCACCATGAAGTGACACTTCTCCTAATTCAACATCAACTTGGTCTCCACACATCTCTTTAACATTTTCTCCAAGTTCACCAAGCAATGATCAAACGAGCAACCATAAACGGAAAAATCATCCATGAAAACCTCCATAGATGACTCAATCATGTCCTGAAAAATAGCTACCATGCACCTCTGAAATGTAGCTGGAGCGTTGCATAACCCAAATGGCATGCGACGATAGGCATAAGTGCCATAGGGGCACGTGAAAGTGGTCTTTTCCCGATCCTCCAGTGCAATGGGGATCTGAAAGTACCCTGAAAAACCATCTAAGAAGTAGTAAAACTGCTTGCCTGCCAAACGCTCCAACATCTGGTCAATGAATGGAAGGGGAAAGTGATCCTTCCGGGTGGCATCATTAAGTTTCCTATACTCGATGCATACTCGCCACCCCGAGACCGTGCGAGAAGGAATGAGCTCGTTCTTCTCATTCGTGATGACTGTCATCCCTCCCTTCTTAGGGACAACCTGAGTCGGGCCCACCCATGATGAATCAGAAATGGGATAAATCAGGCCCACATCCATCAACTTGAAAACCTCCTTCTTCACAACCTCTTGCATATTGGGATTTAAACGTCTCTGAGGTTGTACTACCGGCTTGTACTCATCTTCCATGAGTATCCTATGTGTGCAATAAGCAGGGCTAATTCCTTGGATATCGAAGAGTCTCCAAGAAATAGCACTCTTATACACCTTCAGCACTCCAAGCAACCAACTCTTCTCCTCCTCACTCAACTTAGAAGAGATCACAACAGGTAGAGTGAAATCCTCACCTAGAAAAGCATACTCCAAGTGGGAGGGCAAAACCTTAAGCTCAAGGGTGGGTGGTGACTATACAGAAGGTTTCCTACTCTCCTCTCTAAACTCAGCAATCTCCAACACCTCAGAAATAACCGACACACTCTCCTCTACCATCTGTACCTCCTCCTCACATCTCTCAACTACCAAATCAGCCCTGCACACGTACTCAAGAAACCTATCTACGTGTGACATGAAAGAATTTATGAAGTAGACCGAATGGCACGGGTCACTAAAGTCATCTTGATCACTTGGATGTCTCATAGACTTCACAACCTCGAATGTGACAGTCTCATCACCCATTCTAAGAGTGAGCTTCCCATCAAAAACATCAATGATGGCCTTAGCAGTCCGTAACTCTAAGAGTCATCTTGATCACCTCAGAAATAACCGACACACTCTCCTCTACCATTTGTACCTCCTCCTCACATCTCTCAACTACCAAATCAGCCCCGCACACGTACTCAAGACACCTATCTATGTGTGACATGAAAGAATTTATGAAGTAGACCGAATGGCAAGGGTCACTAAAGTCATCTTGATTACCTGGATATCTCATAGACTTCACAACCTCAAATGTGACAGTCTCATCACCCACTCTAAGAGTGAGCTTCCCATCAAAAACATCAATGATAGCCTTAGCAGTCCGCAAGAAAGGATGACCTAGAATGATAAGAACACTCTCATCGGCCTCCATGTCAAGAATCACAAAATCCATGGGAAACACAAACAAAGTCTCAACAATCCCTCGTGGACACTTGACTGTCCGGTCAGCAAGAGAAAGTGTCATGTGCGTAGGCATTAGGTCACCAAGTGATAGCCTCTCATATAAAGAATATGGCACCAAATTGATGCTATCACCCGAATCAGCCAACACGTGCCTCTGAGTGTCACTACCAAACAGACATGGGATTGTAAAGATCCCCGGATTTGTCAACTTCTCCGGTAGCTTGTTCAGAATCACCGCAGAACACCCCCACTCAATGGAACATTAGAAAGTTTCCCTAAACGATTCTTGCTCTTTAACAAATCCTTTAAGGATTTGGCATACTTAGGCATATGCTGAAGAGCCTCAATGAAAGGAAGATTGATCTTCAACTTTTTGAACATATCAAGGAAATGACCATACTCCTTAGCATGCTTCTGATGAGCTAAGCGAGCAGGGTATGGAAGACGTGAATGATCAATCTTAGGATCAGTCCTAACCTCAACCGGCCTCTTCTCAACCGGTTCCACCACAGGAGACTCACTGTTCGGTGCTGTACTTGCTGGGCCTGGCCTCATGTGCACCCCTCCAGGAGTCTCCATCTCTATCTCCTCATCCATCGGTTCCTCCTCATTTACCTCAACCGGTGGATCAACTCTCTCACCTCCTCTACCATTCCAAGTGGTCACTGCTTTGACATGAGCATTTGGATTAGGCTGGGTGCTGCCTGAAAACTGGCATTGGGGCCTCTCATCCAAACGCTTAGCAATGTCACCAACTGATCTCTGAAGATCAAGAAAAGCATATTGTTGGTTTTTCAAAAGGATGTCATGCTCAGCAAGGTTTTTCTGAGTATAGCATCCTTAGCAACCAACTGGGTCAACAACTCCTCAATCTTACTCATGCTACCCCCACCACCACCACCACTACTACTACTCCCCACTCCCGGTGTGTGACTCAGATTACTAATCGATGAATGACCCTGCTCCTAGTTATGAGTTAACCCAGATTGGAAACCAGGGGGATGACCGGAAGAACGCCAATTGAAGTTCGGGTGGTTTCTCCAATTTTGATTGTAAGAGTTATTGAAAGGGTTAGTGTTACCCCTACCTTGACCCCCCAAATAGTCAACATTCTCCTGGTTGACCACTAAACACTCGGATGTGGCATGGCCACCCCTACAGATCTCACACCTATCCACCTTCATCTTCAACTCCTTCACATCCCTCGACAAAGCCTCGAGAGCAGTTGCCACACTAGTATCCACATTTACGTGGTGAACTCCCCTCATGGAAGAGGAGGAACTAGTAATAGGAATGGAATTCCTATTAGCATATCGCTGCTCATACTCAGCCTGAGCAAAGCTCTCAAACATGTCATTGCACTCAGCAACATCCCTCTTACCCATAAGATGATCTCCGGCAGATGTATCAAAACGATCCCGGGTCTCATAAGTGAGACCATTGTAGAATTTCTCTACAAGTGCCCAATCAGAAAGACCATGCTGGGAGCATCTGCTAAGCAAATTCTAGAATCTCTCCCAAGCAAGGTAATATGGCTCATCGGGTGCCATACGAAAAGAGTGGATCTCATCACGAATGCGGGCTGCCTTGGCAGGTGGAAAGTACTTCTTAAGGAATGCATCCCTATGACTGCCCCATGTCATGAATGATCCAGGGGCATGCGAGTCAAGCCAAGTGGCGGCCCTTCCTGCAAGAGAAAATGGAAATAGCTGCAAAAAGATGGCATCTTCAGTAGCACCTTGAAGATTGAAGGTACTACAGATGCGAGTGAGGCGAGCTATGTGTGCGGGAGCATCCTCATCATCATGGCCATTAAACTGGGAATTGTTAATGGCGGTCATGATATACGAGGGTATCTGCCATGAATTTTCATTCGTGATGTTTGGCACAATAATGGGATTATTAAGTCCCGTGAAACCCTTGGTGGACTGCTGATGAACGGTAGGACGATTTGCCATATGTAGGTCAAAAGGCAAACGTGGGCTAGAATGGTTAGAAGCACTTACCTCAGATGGGAGTAGAAGCACTTACCTCGCTCGTAGAACCTTCAAAAAAGTCCCGCGAATAACTCCTTGATGGCAATGAAAGCTCAGGTGGCGGTCCGTGAGAGCGTAAGTGTGGCATACACTACCAAACCTGCAAACAAAGAAAAATTGATTAGAAATAAATAAAATAAAACAAAATAAAATAAAATAAAATAAAGCTAAAAACAAACTAAACACAAATATGCACAGATAAGAAAATAGAATTAGTAAGCACAATCGATTAAGAAGCCCCCAGCAACGGCGCCAAAAACTTGATGTGTGCAAAGTAGTTCAATTAAAAGTAACAAAAATCACAACTAACCTAAGCACTAAGTAATACTCTAAACTCTCTAAAATTAAACTACTGACAGGAAAGTGAACCTATGTTATGAAAGACATTCATCAAAGCACATGAGGAATAAATTGATCAAATCATATACCATTCCAAACATTCATACACATCCAAGATTTAAAACCAAATCGTTATGTCATTTCATAATCACAAACATCGTTCCATAATCAATCGAATCAAACGTTAAACATGCATAATCGTTAAAACCATAGGTAGTTCTGATGGTTTAGCCAACAATCATACTGAATAAACAGAAAGATCTAGCACAAAAACCAATGCAAAACATCATTCAAATGAAATAAACAAGAAGGAAATCCAAACCGATCGTTGTACACCCTTCGAGTATCGATCCTAGGGCTTCCGAATGATGGATCTTGCCTTCCCAAGCCTCTTGGTCGCCTCCAATGCTCGTCCAAAACCATCTGTAACCCTAGAAGTTAAGCCTCCAGTCGTTTTTATCAATCAAACTCGATTGTTTGAAAATTACATCATGTCGCGTACCGCGACAGTCTCCCCACAACCTTTCGTGCTACGCGAGGGGTATCACAAGCTGACAAAATAGTCGGGTCAACCCGCAATGATTAAGTGAAGGGTATTTTTGTCTTTTCCACCTGTCACGTAGCGCGACAGGGTTTCAGTAAGGCCTCGCGATACGCGAGGGGCATAAAATTCCAGTTTTTGGCTCTCTTCATTTCCATGTCCGTCCTCGCCTTACCAGAAGCTTGTTTCTTTGTACTTTTGTGCCAAATATGTACGTTTGTGACCTGTAAGCATCCATTTACAAAATTGTGAAGCACCAGCTAAAATCAATTCCAAAACCAACTAAAACTGTACAGAAACTAACAAAAATAACTGAGTAAACTGATGTGTTTTGCAAGACATCAATAAGCCGTTAACAGATCCATTCAAAATTTATATTTTTGGTTATGCCAAGCAATTAACGGATTTTAACCAAACTAAAATGATTATTGTATATTTGTTTTTTTGTTAGTTTTTCTATGTTTGTGTGTTTTTATCAAGGATTTATCATGCGAGTCAAGAATAAAAGTTATCATCAACATATCTCTGAATAACAAGCTTATTTAGAAATTTGTCTTAACTTTGCTGCAATTTCGTTATTAACTAAATTTAACCGAAACCAAACAATAACCTGTGGTTAAACGATTCATAATTAACCGATTAATTGGTTATGTTTATAGATATGGACCTAAAATATAATTAACAAAGGTATCAGTTTTGGTTAATTATAAAAATAACCATAGCCACACTGGAAAGAACCATGCTCACCCACAGTATTTGACACGTCAACTTAATCAGACCAATATCTTGTATTTTTATCACTGATACAATTATTTAAAAATAAAATATTGGAATCATTCAGATGTATAAAACATAAAAATTAAACGGTATTAAACGTATTTAATAACACTATAAGTATAATCAGTTTAATGAACAGTTACAATTTTATTAAAACCCTTGTTATCAATGATTGACTTGTTATATCCTTGTACAAGTTAGAAGTTTGCAACTGGGTCAACTCAGAGAAGCAACTACCAAATAAAGCTAATTAAGAGACCACTTAAATTCTTTGAACACAGTTAAAAATACACAATTTTAATTGCTATTTTAATTATTTAATAATTTTATAAATAATATTTGGATATTGTACACAGTTAATGTAAAAGAATGTTTTTTACTCAAATTTCTGACACCAATGTGCTTCTAGCCTAACCGTATTATTAAACTTCTCTTATAAAAGCTTTTAGATTCAAGTCTCTCTGCGAGCAATTTGCTCATTAATACGTAGGAGATTTTACAGATAGGTAGAGATGCACAAAAAAACCGGTTAACCGAACCACTACCGGTTTTTCCCCAGTTTTTGAAAAAACCGACGGTTAAGGATCAGATTGAGGTTTCAAGAGACCAACTAGTTACCGGTTCACCTTAGTAAAACATCGGTTATTTGGCGGTTAACCGGTTTCAATTATTATATCAGTTTCGGTTTTAAAACTTGAAAACCGGTTATTAACCGAAACAATTATTGGTAAAAATTGGTTACGAGACTTTGACTGGTTAAAAGGTTCGGTTATTTCAAAGATGGTTTTCGACCAATTAACCAGTTTGTGCACATCTATTAGTAGGCATAGCTTGTGAGATGGGTTTCCTCCCGAGAAGTAGAGATCAGATACGTTGCATAAAAAACTTACTAGCAGAGAGAGACCACAAAACACTCCTGGTTTATTGTTGTTCATCAAACACGCTAAAGATAATAAATCAAACAAAAATTGTAAACGTATGTATATACCAAGTGAGCTTATACTATTAACACAAAGAATTACAAATACTCCAAGCAAAAGGTATAGATGTATACTGTAACATG
Source organism: Mikania micrantha (assembly GCA_009363875.1). Taxonomy (NCBI): domain Eukaryota; kingdom Viridiplantae; phylum Streptophyta; class Magnoliopsida; order Asterales; family Asteraceae; genus Mikania; species Mikania micrantha. The sequence continues at coordinate 69,019,452 of CM018681.1, read as the reverse complement.
TAACACGCGAATGTAGCAATATTATCGGCTTCATTATTGTCTTTCAAGATCATCAATTCCATCTTCTGTACACGAATTATTGCGCCTTGAAGATCTATCCATACTTAACATCCTTCGAAATGAACCCAATCTCGAGTTCGTACCGTTGAGTTTGGAAGACGATTGCACCGTCTCATTTGATGTCCCTTCTTTGGCCAGTCCAGTAGAAACTGTATGTTCGAGAGGTGGAGCAGAAGGTGGGCCCACCCTTTCTCCAAACCTAACACTAGGTTCACGAGGCAACGAGGGAATGGTGGGCCTAACCAGCTCCACCTCATGACGACAAACAGGACAAGTAGATTGTGACTCTAACCATTTGTCAATGCACTCTACATGAAAATGGTGCTTGCAGCTTGGCAAAGCCCTGATCATCTGACCATCCTCGAATGAGCTCAAACATACCGTGCATTCAGGATTGACCCGCGAATGATCTTGTGCATGATCATTGTTCTTATACATGAGTGTAGGGAGAGACGCGATAACATCTGGTTTAAGACCTCTTCTTGGCAACTCATCATAGTGGACGCGGGTTATTACTTCTACTCCTCGAAGAGCCGCTCGGCGGCGCGCTTGGCGGCGAAGCATGTACCTTGCATATACATGTAGCATGGTTACAACCACCACGACTGTCGATAAGACAATAATCGCAATGAACAAGATCCTACTATTGACATTTGTGGACTTCCCACTAGGGAAAAAAAGAGAATTTGCATCATCATCATCGTGTCGATCGTTAGAACCAGACATGATTCTTGGCTCGGGTGATCGAACCGGTGAGATAACAGGGTTTTTAAGCTAGATCGAACCAGTGGTTTGTAAAATGAATGGATTTAAAGAAGTGGTTTTAATGCTAAAATGAATGGATGCAATGAAATGGTTTGAATGTGTAAACTTGACCAAATATAAGTGGTGTCGTGTAGATTGGTTAAAAATGATTAAATGTGTAAACTTGACTTGATACGAATTGTGAATTGCGTGGCCAGTTGGTTCATGTGTTTTTCAAAGACAGAAATGCAGGGAACCTTGGTTCAAATGAGTTGACTTTGAATGTTGACTTTTATCACTCAAAATGTTTTTATCATTATTTATTAATTATTTTCTTTCATATTTGAGTTGTTATTTTTGTTATAATGTATTTGATTTTGTATATATTTGGTTGGTGATGATGTAGAGACATGGGATATTTTTCTAGAAAAAAATATTACCTAAATCCAACCAAGTTTTTTTAATAAATTATTGAGATTTTATTAAAAATCGGTTGAGTTTTGAAACAGTTAGTAAGATTTGTGACCTTGAGTTTATACATTAAATTTATAAGAAACAGTCTACTACTCATTTAATTAACTTGTTCATATGACTAAATCTTTTGATTTATTAAATGTTTAACACGTCGGTTATATTCACTTTTCATTTTTCGAAACTTGGGTCGGGTTTTTCCCGTGAATTTGTGGCTGGTGGGCTAGGGTCTCCTTCCATCTAGACTAGTGGCAAGTTTGGGCATCCTTTAGCCATTGGGGGCGCGTACGGAGTACCCAACAGTTGATTAGTTGGTCGTTTAAAAAAAAGTTTCTTATTCGAAACGTGCAAAAATTTATATTTATGTTTTTAATGAACAATTAATTTGGGTCACTGACAAACCACTGTAGTATCAACATGCCACCTAGAGTATTACCTGATTATATTCACTACTAAATCACCAGTTCAAAAAGAAAATAATACTTTGATAAAACCATCTTGTGAGATTCGAATCTAGGATCTTATGTATCATGAGTGTTATCCCACTACTAAGATGCTTTTGAGCTATGCTTTTGGTAATTTTATATTTTATGTAACAAAGAAATAATTTGTTTATTATTATTTATGAAATTACGTGTAGATGACACATAAAATGTCGTTGTTATGGACTTATAGGGGTAGGAGGGTTCTTATCACCTTTTATGGCAACGTTGAATAAGTTACGCAATGTGTAGAAACAAATAATAATCTTGAACTATTTCAAATCCTTATTTATTAAATATATCAATTATTTCCTTAATAGGAGGAGATAGTATCAAGAGATGAAGCCAAGTCTTCTAATTTAGAGTGATAATTTTCTTCTTTTTTGTTTTTTTTCTTCCCATTTTTGTAATCAATTGGACCCAATCTTCCACCAATCAACAAGTTATTTAAAATTACAAAATCTAAATGGATGGATTTCATAAATATAGATTGAAAGTGGATGTTTGGGATTTCATTTGAACCTAACTTGTTAATAATTTTATGAAAAAATCAATAAGCTAAAAAATGTTCGATAATGTCAAAAATACTTTTTGTTTTAGCTTTTTTGAGTAAGGTTAAAAAATTGTTTTTAAGAAGATATAATTTATAGTTTTTAGAAAGACTTTATAACTTTTTAATGGAAAATTTTAAAAGTAATACAAACACTTTTTTAAAAGCTAATTAAAAACAACTTATTGAATTATTGACTATACACATATAAAAAACTTATTCAAACATTTTTTTAAAAACTTTATTTTAGTAAGTTATAAGTTAATAAACACTTTTAACAAAAATTTCCTTTGAAGTTAAATAAAATAATCACAAACATGCTCTAACTAAAATAACATGAAAAAGCATGAGCACCTGCTCAGCTTCTCGTACCAGTAATTTTTTTTTAACGGCCAACTAATTAGCTGCCTAGTACTCCGTACGCGCCCTCCAATCGTTAAAGAATGCCCAATCTAGCCGCTAGTCCAGACGAACGGAACCCCAAAGGCACCCGCCCAATTACCGGGGAAAATCCGACCCAAGCACCCGCCCAAAGGCACGACGGTGGAAGGTGGGTAAAACCGGATGGGATCAAGAATCGAACCAATAATTATAACTCCGACGAGCATCTTCTTACATCATGTTATCTTCAAACGGAATTGAGACTATCATTTAAAGCTCAATACTCATCAAGTTAAGTCGTTAAAACCGTTAACTGGAGGGGGTTCTTGCGCGTCAAACAAAAGAGTTTTCAAGATCGTGAACGGTACGGTTTTTGGGGTCGTTAAACCGGAGGATATTCTGGTATGTTAACCAGAGGGTTTTTTGATTTGTCAATTGAATGGTTTTCTTTTTTTTTGAACGGCATGGTACGACAACGCCTAAGATGAGATTTCAACAATTTCCTCTGATTTGACGCTTTAGGCATACACACAAGCGCACCCTAAAACTTTTCTAGAAATGTGTTCAACCGTGTTTTAAGCGCTACCAAACAATGTAAGCACAATTTTGTTTACATCATATCCTCCATTGTAGGACATATGTAGACGTGGATGTCTTAGTTATGCATTTTTGGTCATTTATGTTAAAAATAGTTTTGAGTTAATTACACTAGGGATGAGCGTCTGGAACCAAGTACCAAAACCGAACCGGTAGCATACCAATACCGTACATTATTCGATACCCACTATTACAAAAATTCGGTATCGGTATCGGTACCAGTAAGGTACCTATGCTATTTTAACATGCTTATTTTGTAACAAATACCGGTACCATACCGATTGATTCGGTATGTTATTTGGTACCCACTTTTCAAAAATTACACATATGGTTATTTATCATAGTTTGTGGAAAATAACAGGTTTTATTATTAAAAGTTCATAAGTAATAGATTTTAGTTTTATACTTTAAATTTTACAATGAGTTTAGATTTAAGAGTAATTTTCATTAACTTTTCCTATTAAATCATAGTGTAATAATCAAAATACTCTGACAATTTACCGCTTGATCAAAAAATTAAAAAGTATTTTGGTAATTGTGCTCTAATTTGACAGAATTTTGCTTTGATGGCCAGACTCGTTACAAAATTAAAAACATAAAACTCAAATTCTTGTTTTAAAACTTTAATATACAATCATACTACTTTTCATAAACTATACTGACCGTTTATGTAATTAACTCAATAATTTTTTGTTATAATCTTTTCATAAATAGTTATTTCAGGCTTTTATTTCCAATTTTAATAAATAAAGCGCTATGGATCCCTTTAAGATTGATTTGAGGACATTTCAAATGCACATATATGTTACTAGGTAACTATTCGCTTTATGGCTATGTTGAAACTTTTAATTATTTGAATTTATGTTGTCGAATGATAATATTTTTTATTTGACCCTATTTATTTAATAACAAATTTTATATCGAAACATACACAAACTAAATAAGTACATAAAATACATACAACGTAATCAGACATTGCATATTAAGTTATATAGTAATTCACACCGTATTTTTCACTGGCAACTACAGATTCATTCACTATATACAACAAAAACAATTATATCTAATAAATCTCACGACATGACTAATTGTAAAACTGTAAAATGTGAGATGTAGGCACACGTTATCTCTATCTATATGGTAAAAGATTTTGTCTTTACAGAGACATGCTAAACAAGTTTTTAAGTAATATTTTTCAAATTCTTTTTATTATCATTGTTGGACCGAATTTCCTAGTTGAAAAACTGGGCAGTAGTAAAGTCAACAATATCATTGTAGGTGTGAATGAAGTTTGGGTAGGTAAAAGTGGTGAAAATTCCGGAGTGATGCATTGTTTGTTTGCACATTAACAAGAAAGATTGTGTTCGGGACGACACATTGCATGTTTAAGGTGACATTCAAGAAGAAATATGTTGCGGTTACCAACGTCAGTCGCGGCTCATATGGGAAAAAACATAGGCGACCACCTAGGACCTCCAAAGGAACGGGCCCCCAAGCTGAGTCCGATCCACAAAGTTTTTTAGGGTTTAGAAAGCTTGAGAATGGGAGACACTTGCACTTCATATCAATTTTTACAAGACAGTTTAATTAGGAACACTTAGAGGCAAACAAAAAAACCGGTTTGGGTTCTCAAACCAGTTTCCAAACAGTTCCAGTCATGATCTCAAACCGGTTTCACCCAAACTGGTTTCCAAACCGGTCCGAACCGCTGGTTTGTAATAGGTTTGACATCCTCATCTCCCAAACCGGTTTCAACCCCTCCAAACCGGTTTCAAACCGGTCCAAACCGGTTCTATAGGTTTGACATCCCTCATCTCTCAAACCGGTTTCCAAAGCGAACTTGTTTTCACTCAAACCGGTTTTGACAATCCGTTGACCAAACCGGACCGGTTTGAAAACCGAACCGGTTTGAGCACCGCTAGGAACACTATTAGGCAAAGAAATCTGAAAAGGTCGATGACTCTTTGAATGACAATTGCATTATTCATTCCTGAAATTGAAATTCGATGATCAACCTTTCTCTCATTCACCATGATGCTCTCACTTTATTATCATTCTTTTGGTCACTCGCTCACATACCACGTGATTAAACTGAATGCTATTTTATTTTGTTCAACCTTCGCGTATGATTGATTGTTTGTAATTTGTACTATGGCTAAGGGGTTGTGTGGTAAACAGTCCCTTAATGGGTAACATGCATGAATAATTCATCATTATGTATTTTCATCTTAATTATTAAGAAACTTGTTCGCAGATTTTGATGTGTTTTTAAAAGGCTATCAAACAACCCAACCTCTAATCGGTTAAAAGTAGTCACTGACGTCACTAAAAGATTACCAGACAACCATTAAAGATGAGTTATTTTGTTCAGAGTCAATGACTTCTGCTCGTTATAATCAATTTGCTGCTAATGTTTTGTAATTTTCAGAAGTTGCTGTTGGGAATCTGTGTGATTCAGAATCAGTGAAGGCTGCCGGTTTGCTTCTAAAAAGGACTAGGTGTGTTCTCACCAATAGAGGGTGGGGAAACTCGGTTTTTTTTTTTTTTGGAACCGGTTCTGCTCAACAAAGTTAATAACCGGTTCTAGGTCGGATTTTTCCGGGTAACGGTGGAACCGATTAGGCTTTTTACGGTTCCGATTCCGCTTTCTCTGAAATCCAGACTCGTCCGTACCCACCAGTTCGGGTATGACCAGTTCCGGTTTCGGGTTTTTTGCCCACCTCTGAGTCACCAACTGCTGGTGGATGAGAACTTCTGGGGTAATTGTTTGATTTAATTTTATTTTATTACCACTACGTTTCTAAATTTGATGATACAAATGTTATTTTGGTTTATGTTTATTGATTTTATTTGCTTAGGTTTGGTAATATGAGAGGTTAGTTGTTCTCATTAGAGGTGCACAAACCAGTTTTCTTTTGGAATTGATTCCGGTTTCAAATCAATTCAAGTCAATAACCGATTCCGGTTAGGTTTGGGTTTTTAACCAGTCCTGGTTTTAGTTTTGGCAGAGTATAAAGGTGGAACCAGTTCAGATAATTCTAGTTCTAGTTATGATTTCTTCAAAAAACCAAAACTCTATATTCACTTGTAGGACCGGTTCCTGTAGTAGGGTCTGGTTATAAAACTTTTTTTCCATCTCTAGTTGTCATATTCAAGTCGAATAGGCGTAAGAATTTTTTTGATATTAGAAAGATTGTTGGGCTATTGTTTTTTTCATATACTATTCGTTGGTCCATTGGGCCGTGCTGGGAAAAGGCTTATGTTCACATTAATGGGCTGATGCTATGGGCTTGGTCTCCTTCGGTTTATGTTTTATTTGAGTCTTTTTAGATCATTTGTTAGTCCAGTGATCCAGTCCTTTGTCCTTTCCTTGCATTATTTATTGTTTTTATTAATAAAGTCTGTTGGGTTGATTTCAACCCGTTTAAAATTAGTGTACAACCGTTTACTTATTTTACTACTTTAAACAAACAATTTGTTCACGACCCATCTAATCTATTCACCACAGGTCCACAACTCGCCAACCTATTTATGACCCATATACAACCCATCCCATCAGCCCACTAGTCCAACCTAGATAAATGAGTTAAATAATTTTATATGGTTCGAGTCAAGTTTGATGTCTTCGACCCGAATAAATAATTTGGGTCTCCTGTTACTCTGTTAGGGTTCATCACAAACCAACCAGCCCACCCAGCATGATTTACCCCCTCAAATGACCATGCTAGGTTACCTTTAATAAACTATGGCCACATAAAAAAACATGCATAAAGAAAAGATTAACATAAACCCAGATATCATAATTACCAAGTTTATCCATCTCCCCTGCAGAGGTGGAGAAACAAAAGCAGTTTAGATCAATAAAAACTACCATCTTCTATGCACAACAGAGAGAAGACCTGCACAAAATCATCGATATTCTTCGCCGCCCAAAGAGGATGCAAAACAAAATAAAGAAACTACCATCTTCCCTAAATAATAAACAAAATAAAAGACCTGCACGAAGCCATCAATGTTCTACGTCGCCTCCCTCTTCCTGCAACGGATGAAGTATCAACTGTCAAAATAATAATAACCTATTTCTATAACTTGTCAAAAAGAAAGTAAATCAGCTTTCCAAAATCCTAATAAAAGCTAGGAGGTAAATTTGTAGTTTCAGTTAAGATTATTGTTTCCAAACTAAGTTTGGATTTCACCACAAAAGTTTTGTTGGGATAAGGCAAACCACCCAAAATGGATGAATATGAAGGGGCTTCTGTCACATGCTATGTGCGGACAAGGCAAACCACTTTGTCACAGTCAAGAGGCTAAGTCACACGCATCTGCATGGTTGGAGAAATCGCTAGTCGCTAGTCGGTCGGCGAGGTAGTGACTAGGGGTTAATCGGATTGGAATTTTTATATAGAATTTTTCAAAATTTTATATACATACAAATACAAACATCAATATAAATATAATATTCAAAATTCAAATATTTTTCTAATAAACTTAAAGATAATATACAAAGTACTTAAAAATTCAAACATTAATATAAGCATTGAGACCGATCGTGCGCAGCTTCTTTTTGACCGATCGATCGTGATTTTGAGAGTCGACTGAGACAGGACAGAAGAAAAACCACAATTTCTTTGGGCTTGGACCGAAATTTTTGGCTTAGACATAAAATTATTGGCTTATTGACCGATTTTTTGCCCTTGGACAGATTAATCCGACTAGGCCGGCTAGCCCCGACTAGCCCCGACTTGGTCCGAGTAGCGCCGACTAGCGATTTTTGGACCGACTAGGCAAAAATTAATCGGCTTAGGTCCGACTAGCGATTAATCCCCATTAATCGGCCGATTAATCCCAATTTTTACAACATTGCGCATTGGGGATCCATGGTGTCCCTTTTTACAAACCATATTTCATACATAATACACATTAGCATATATTTAATTAAAACACTTAACAGATGTATATATCATGACATGCTGCAATTAGAACACCACAATCATATTCTTTTGCTAATACATGAAGATGCTACCAATTGAGTTTGATGGTGGTTATTTAAGATGTGTTGTTATAATAGAGTTGTCAAGCATCATGATACTACTTAACATGGGGTGATATTTGCTCATAGACTAGTTCTGTTGATGTTATTATGAAATAAAATAAATTTTGTCAAGGGTAATTATTACAGTATACTAGTGTAAGTGTGTAACAGATATTGGTCCACAAGCTTTCTCAGTTTAGTTTTATTAAGAAAATTTTAGGTATTTGATAAAAAAATATAATATAAAAAATAAATATATATATACATATAGGGAGAGGATCAAATGTTAACACATTTTTATTGCGTTAACCGAACAACTACATCTTATTACTTTGGGGCCCACATTAAAGTAAATCTAAAGGTGTATGCTTTTTTTTCTTTTTTAATTCATGAAGAAACCACTTACATTAATAAAAAAAGAAGAAAAAAGCTAAACCTTTAGATTTACTTTAATTTGGGCCCCAAAGTAATAAGATTTAGTTATTCGGTTAACGCAACAAGGAAGGGTTAACATTCGAACCATCCCCTATATATATATATATATATATATATATATTAAAAAAGGAGAATTTATGAGCTAAGGGTCTCTACCTCTTTTGGATAAGGGGTAAGGTTTGTCTTCATCTCTTCCCTCTCAGACCCCACTCAAAAGTGGGATTTCCCTAGGTAGGTTTGTTTGTTTATTTGTTTGTTGTAAACACTATCATTAACTATGTAGCATTATTTATCCAAAATGGAGGTAAATAAGTGGAAACCAAGGGTGTGATGGCATCTTGATAAAACAAATATTCTTGGACCAAGTATAATTTCTTCCAACCCATGAAAAATATAACCCTTTACTTTTGAAGATGAGTTTTCTTTCCTACAAATTACATATTTTCTCATTTTAAGTATATAAATAAATTTGTAGTATGTGATTTGAGTTCACAAAAGTCATTTATTTTGTCTCTAAATGATTAAATTATTAATATTATCGACTCTGCGTAAAGTCAAGGGTTGCAACATAAGACATAAAATCCAGAGACATGTTCCATGACCATATGGTAATTGGTAACCATAGTTGTCAAAAGCCCTCGCGCACTAGCCTAGGCGCAAAAAAAAATAAAAAAATAAAAAAAAAAACAAAAAATAAGAAAAATAAGAAAACCAGGCGCATGATTCAAATTCAATAATGTTCAAATTCTATTAGGCGCATCATTCTATTAGGTTCAAATTCCATAATGTTCATAAATCGACATAGATTCATAGTGAATACATAACTAACTAAACTAAAGAAAACCAATGGTCAAGGATAATAGCAGTAAATTTTTTAAATGGGTTTGTTCATACCTCTGATTCATCAGCATCAGGAGGAAGTCAAAGAACAGTTTCCTTGTTTGCATCATTCTCAGAAACTTCATCATGAGACTTCGAATTTTCTTCAGGCTTGGATGATGATTGCAGCTCATCCCAAGGCTTCTGAGTCCCTTTGCGATGTGCAGCTAGTTCTTTGACCTTTTTCACTTCATTCCCAACAAACACCAATTTCTCAGCCATCTTTGAAGCTCTTTCATATTGGATTTTCATTTGACAAATCCAATCTTCTTCAAAATTCTTTGCCAGAGTCTTAAAGTTCATCATATTTTCTTGTTTTAACCGTTGTTTCTCTAGTTCTTGTGTACTTAAAACCAGACCACCAGGGCCAGCATCCTTATAAAGCGGTTCTTCTTGAAGGGCAACCACACGTCTTCTGTATTCTAAAAATGTAAACCGCGTATCATTTAGAGCCTTTCTATACCCTGCTAAAAGTTGCTCCATCAAGTAAAGCTCACGTTCAAGCCGAGACACCTCAGCATTTTTTTTCTCCAACTCTTCTTCCCTTGATTTAATTACCATTTCCATCATCTGATTGTGTTCTTGCATCTGAGACATTGCTAAATTCTGATGACAATGTGAGTTTGCAAAACTTTCTTCTTTCAACTCATGAATCATTTTAGCCTTTTCCATCAAGTGTTGCATTTGCATCATGTAAAAACCAAAATCATTTTGATTATGATCCCAAATTTCATTGGTTTTTAACTTTTTACCGTTCCCACTAAGATGATGCATGTCTTCTTCAAGCTCCATCACTCGTTTACCACAATTATCAAAGAAAGACAGACCACCATGAGACATAAAAGAATCATCTCTCGATCTAAATATATCCATAGAAGAAACCCCATGAGAACTGTAAGGAATATTAGAGATTTCGACACCCTGGTGAAAGTTACCAATCAACCCTTCTCTATCCATAAAATCATCTTTCAACTTCATGCCCAAACCTTCAACAAACCTTCCATCAGCACCTTCTTCTTCGCTTTTATACTTCACTTGCTCAATCTCTTGATCGTTAACTTCTTGAACCTTAATTTCCTCGTAATCATTTAAATCACTACTCTGACAACGCTGCAAGATAGATTCATTTAAACCATTCTTCCAATTCAACTGTTCTTCCATCTCCTCAGCCACTTCCTTCTCCTTGCATTCTTCAACATCCACCATTGTTTCATCATCTTTTATAACCACACATTCTTCAGCATCAACCATTGTTTCATCATCTTTTCTAACAGCGCATTCTTCAGCATTCACCATTGTTTCATTATCTTGTCTAACCTCACATTCTTCAGTGTCCACTGTTTCATTAGCTTTTCTAACCTCTTGATGTACTGTTTTCTCAACATCTGGTCCTAAATTCAACTCAACATCATCTTTTTGAACTACAGATACTTTCTCTTTTGGTTTATCAATCTTCACAATTTCTTCACCCTTATCAATGACACAATCATCATCTTCATCCTTGAGAAGCTGATCTTTCTGTGACCTTATCAAGTGCTGCAAATGTGATGCATAGTAGCAATCAGAAAGTTTATCCCCCTGAGACAACTCTTTCTCAACCTTGTACCAAATCAAACTAGACGAATCCAACTTTTCAGGATGACCATCTCTAATACACCTGGTCCAATTCACTATCTCAACAGGCATAATCCATGATTCTTCATGTAAAAGCATCCAATTGAACACAAAATCTTCAATGAACCCGATCACCTCATCCGAATACACATCTGAATCCAAATCAACCTCCACCACCGGTCTACTTCCCTTGTCTTGTTTCATAGCAGGCAGCTTTAAAGCCTTAGCTAAAGCAGCCCTACTCACAAGAATCCTCTTTTCATTAACGTAGCTACAATGCTTCTTCGAATCATAATTTACAATCAACTGAACAAGAAGATCAGTTCTAATTCTGTGATCAAACTCAATTGTACTAAACTCGTATAACCCTAACCGCTTTAGAACATCCTCATGCTTATCGAGATCTAATGCTTTTGGTTTAAAAGGGATGAAATTGAGGGCATCCTTTAGGTTTTCGATTTTCTTCATAACCCACTTATTTCTGCCACCTTTCTTGCGCTTGTTGGAACGGCGCCAGTAGTTCTTCGGTGATCGTAGTGGGTTTTTGGTGTCGTTTGCGTGTACGATTGGTTCAGGAAGAGTAGTGTGTGTCTTACTTGATTGTTGATCGTATCCATCGAGAATCGTAAGAGAGTCTTCGTGATCATCTGATTGTTGAGATTTTTGAACAATTTGATCATTGATGGGGGGTTTTGATGGGTTTGGGAAACCTAGGGTTTTAGAATGTAGTGGTGATTGTTCGTGTGGTTCAGTGGGGTTTGTATCTTCGTCGCCGTGTTGAGAATGGAAGGGACTACCGGTCACAACCATGGCTACAACCACTGGCCGGTGTACGTCTTCGCCGTTGAAGATTCAAAATCCAAATAGTAAAAATTACTGTGGAGGTAAATTAGGGTTAGAGCCAACAGTGTTCATCAGGTCGGATAACGAGTTATTCGGGTTGGGAAATTTTTTGGTCTATCCGAAACCCGACCCGACCTGAAATTCAAAATATATTATCCGACCCGAAAAACCCGAATTCACTCATCCGAACAACCCGAATAACCCTGTTTTTTTCGAGTTTTTCGGATATCCGACCCGAAAAAGCCACCTTTTGCATATCCGAAACCCGACCCGAAACTAACATCATATTATCCGACCCGAAAAACCCGAAAAAGATTTCGGATACGATTCGGATTTCGAATTTTTTCGAGTTTCGGATATTTTGAACACCCCTAGTTAGAGAACAACCCATTGATTAAAAACGTATGTTTTATATTTAACAATTTTTTTTACTTTAAATACCATCTTAATATAAAGGTTTAGACCGACAAAACAAGTTTGATCGTGTTTAACAGGTTATATACGATGCGATTAATACAAATATAAAACATGAAGATGATTTGTTTTAATACTTGACTTTATGGTTTAAGTCTGACAGTTTCATGTTGTAAGTAGTAAAAAAAAACAAAGAACATTTCAATTTTTACCAATTTAAAAAAATGAAAAAAAAATTAAAAAGAGCACTTTTGTTAACACAAATCTAATTGTGTTTTATCAGGTGCCGTTTTATCAGCTCTACCTTCAGTTTATACTTCTATAAATTATATGGTTCTTTACCTTAATAAAAGTTCTTGCTACTTCTCTTATTATCATAACTGAAAGTAGTCAATTTGTGCTAATTATAGTTGACTTATAACATGTTATATGTATATGTGTAAGAAGAATTCTTATATCTTAACTAAAATAACCTATAAGACGTAAAGTCATCAATAGAAGAATATCTCTTTTTTTGAAGTTTGTAAACGATGATTAATCTATTTTTGTTATAAGTTACCATAATGCTAATTATGTTCTTATCTTCATTTCTTAACTCTTGATCACCTAAAAAATTTATGTTTTTGTTAATTATTCATGTTTCCTTTTAATAGTTTTGGCACTTATTGTATTACAATGATAATTGATAAATTGTAGAATGATTATTTCACATACGATATTAATGAACAAGTCCTAATTTAATCAACCACAACAAATTGATATGAGTATAAATCTTACTTATACTAGAAAAAAGCGAATTCATAATGAATCTAATTAAGAATATTATTCGCCTTTTGTTTATGAATTTAATTATTTCTTCTTAAGTGTTAGTTTCTATTTGAATAATATCTATCAAGATTTAGGGCACATAATTGTTTTTGAAGAAGAAAACTGTGTGAATGAATAAATGGCAAAGATACTCAAATTATTTAACCACCATAAGTCACACATTAGCCTCTCACGATATCAATTTCTATGAAATTAGATATTTTAATAATATGAACCATTATTGTCAGGATCATAGAATATAATTCTAACATTATCTTGCTTGATTTTACCTATATAATATAACATTAATTGATTAAGTGATCAAAGTTGATCATATTTATTAAATACTTTTATGATAACATCAAAGCAAATCGATACAGTTGATAACATAATTGTCAATGCAAGACTCCATCAATTATGAATGTGATGCCATCTTAAATTATAGGTTAGATGGTAAATAATTTTCCTGTTTAAAGTAAGCATAATAGGACGAGTATATACATAATTATAAATAAAATTTACATTTAAGTGAAGTAGATAAATAATGTCTTGAAAAATTACACCACATTCCTAAAAAGTCTCTCCTAAAACCTATATTTAATATATGATTAGTGAATACTTTAAACTGTAAACCTTTAGAGTGGGTCTGCTAACATGTCATATGAGTTGATATACTCAACATTAACATTTTAGTCCTCCACTCACTCATGCATAAATAAGTGCCTTGTGTCAAGATATAATCAAACACCACCTGTGCTGTTACTTTTTGAAGACACACTACTACAATATTATCATAATAAATCTTTGCTGGATTTTGAATGGGATTTACTACTTTGAATCCTTAATAAGATTTCTTAAAAGCATCACGTGACACGAGACATTATAACATGCAACATATTTAGCCATCATAATTGATGTGATAGTCGACTGTTGTTAACGACTCTTCTAAGAAATGTGCCCACCTAACAGCATGAAAATGTACCCTAAAGTAGACTTTCTATCTTGTGTTACACTTTGTGTAATTAGAATTAGTATAGCTGATAACTTAGAATCATCTAATCTTTTATAAGTTAATGTATACCAATTTGTCCCTTGTAAATATGACAATAAATTTTTAGCAGCCTACATATGCTCTAGGTTAGGATTTGACTGAAACCTATCTATAATTTTTTATTTGTATATGCTACATTATGACAAGTGCACATTTGAGCAGACACTAAACTTCAAACAACTGAAGCACATGGACGAGCCTCACTTTTTTCAATGTTTACATCTTATATAAGCACTAATAAGACCTAATCATCATTCTTAACCATAGTTGTGACAAATGAGAAGCATTGTTGCATATTGTATCTTTTAAGCATCCTTTCAATATATATCTTTTGAGACAAAGCTAATGTCCTAATGCTTTGATTGCAATGTATTTCGATACCAATAAAAAAAGAGGCTTCATGAAGTTCTTTTTTATCAAAACTAGTAGATAATAATCTTATGGATTCATGCAACATGTCTAAATTGTTATTGCTAATACGATGTCATCTACATATAACACAACTATGACAAATTCACACCAGTCACTTTGAGATATATGTCTTGATTTACCTAATTTCTTAGCGAATTTATGTTTTTTACTATTTTTAGTAAATTTAATGTCCCATTAGCGACATGCTTAATTTAAACCATAAATTGACAATTTTACCTTAGTTTGAAAACCTTCAGGTTGTTTCATGAATAAATCTTCATGCAAATCACCATTTAGGAACGTGGATTTAATTAATCTCCATTTTATATTGATCTAAGTATAAAAGTGCTACTAAAGGCACACCTACTCTTAGAAAATCATTTCTTGACACTAGAGAAAAAGACTACTGGTAATCAATTCCTCCCATTGGGTATACCCTTTTGTGACTAGACGTGCCATTTAATGTTCATTGTTTCCATTTGAGTCCGATTTAACTTTATATACCCATTTACAACAACAGGTTTAGCACCCTTTGGTTATTCAGTAAGTGTCATCATTCATTTTCATTGATTTTAACTCATTTTTCATGAAACTTAATCATTTGGTTGATTAGCCGCAATTTACGTCCTCTTTAAATGTAGTTTGTTCATCAATTTTACCCAAATCATAGTCATTTTCATTGATTTTAACTTAGGATCTAGTCGACTTACTTGTTTGTAGACAATCAATAGATTGTAAGTGAGTTTATAAAGGTGCATACAAATGGACGGATGAGATAATCCAATATAAAGCAAGTCTTACAGCCAACAAATTTACTAAAAAAAAAGGAATTAATTTTGATACACATTTTCTCTGGTAGCTAAAGTGGTTACAATAATATTAATTATAAGTCACACTTTCTAAAAGGATTATCATCTCTTCAATCATGATATTAATAATTGTTTTTTATGGTGAATCAAATGAAGATGTGTATATGTGTCTGTTGGGCTAACCCCTCGAGTGGGAAAGCCCAATTCTAGAAAGCCCGTTAGGATAAAATCTTGTTACCTTAAAAGCCCAAATCCTCTTTATAAATAAGAGCGATCTTCACCAAAAGAAGGGGGCTGGGAGAAAATTAACTTCTGGACAGGAAGAACTCATCTCCACTCTCTAATATAAACATCTTCTGTAACCTCCTTACACTCACACAAAAAACTATTTTAACAAACCCTCCTGCATTATTTGCACACACATGCATGAGGGGCCATGAAGGCAGTGATGATATACGGATCTGAGTCGGAGGATTCCCCCTCTTCACGTTGCAACCGAGTCCCTTACAGCTCACGGTGGGGATTTTGGCCTCAACATTGGCGCCATCCGTGGGACCGAGTACAGGACATACTCGTGTTCTTACTCCACAGCTTAGGTTCGAGACAAGATGAAGAGTTTTTCCACATCTGACCATGTGTCAAGGCCATTAATCGATGGTCCGCATCATGGACCGATGGTCCAAGCGAGTATCTAGCGGTCGGTGCACAAAAATGAAAATTTTATGGACATATATGTGCTCTCAAACGCAGATACGTAGCATATATATATCCTTCTTTGAAGATTCAAGGCAAATATGTTGTTTGACGCCTTCTCAAGCTCTATACGGATTATGAAGTCTTTTGTGAAGAAGTTTTAGCCTTTCACGAGGCCCTTACAAGGTTTTATTCACTAAATTGATACGTGGATATGTTGGTTATATTTTCAAGCCCAGATGAGAAGCACGTCTTAATTCTTCTTAAAAGATCAGAGAAGATTTGTCAATATTTTGAGGCAATCGTGAGGTCCTTACAGGCTACAAAGCCTTTTCTTCAAGAACTATAACTCTTCTCGAGCTCCTTACGCCAGGTTTTATCCACTAAACCAACTTATTATATTCTTTCAATGGTTTATGTTTTTATATTATAGTCAAAAAACTATAGAATAGTCTTGTCAATAAATTACAGATAGCTTCACAATAAAAAAATGGATAAAAAGACAAAAACTAATAATAAAATAATAAAATAATAAAATAAAACAAAGTAAAAAAGAAATAAAAGTAATTTTTAAAGTACGTTCATATAAAAAGAAAAATAAAAGAAAAGAAAAAAATAAAAAAGAAATAAAGGTATTCTTAAAGTACGTTCATATAAAAAGGAAAATAAAAGAAAAAAAGTGAAAAGAAATAAAAGTAAAAAAATACTTTTAAATACAATTTACTGTAGCAACTTTATTAAAGTTGGCATCACATCTATGAAGACTTTTACTGTAGCAAGTACTTCCTTATGGCAGCCAAAATCCTCCTTAAATAATCAAATAGATTACAAGTTAAAATATCATATATGGACATTTTCGAGCTCTTTACGGGAATAAAGATGTTTCAAGCCCCTTACGGAGGCTGAATGTAGCCCTTCCTCCTTACGAGGGCTGAATGAAGTCCTTCCTCCTTACGGAGACTGAATGAAGCCCTTCCTCCTTACGAGGGCTGAATGCAGCCCTTCCTCCTTAAAAGGGCTGAACGGAGCCCTTCCTCCTTACGAGAGCTGAATGTAGTCATTCTTCCTTACGGAGACTGAATGGAGCCCTCCCTCCTTACGAGGGCTGAATGCAGCCATTCCTCCTTACGAGGGCTCAATGTAGTCATTCTTCCTTACGGAGATTGAATGTAGCCCTTCCTCCTTACGAGGGCTGAATGTAGTCCTTCCTCCTTACGGGGACTGAATGTAGCCCTTATCCTTACGTTGACTGAATCTAGTCCTTCCTCCCTACGGAGACTGAATGTAGCCCCTTATCCTTACGTGGACTGAATCTTGTCCTTCCTCCCTACGGAGACTGAATGTAGCCCATTATCCTTACGTGGACCAAATGAAGTCTTTTACTCTTACGAGAACTGAATGTAGTCCCTTACCCTTACGAATACTGAATCTAAACCCTTACCCCTTACGAGTAATGAAAAGTCTACTTTCAGCAGTTATGATTCTGCTCAAGTTCCTTATCCTTACGAGACCCTAAGGCCAGTAGTTATAATTCTGCTCAAGTCCTTTACCCTTAAAAGGACTGAGGAGTCTGCCTTCAGCAGTTATGATTGTACTCAAGTCACGTCTCTTATAAGGACTACAACTCTGATTATGCTCAAGTCATTACTCCTTACGTTGGCTATGATATATAAGGTGTAAACATATACCCACCAAGTACAAAACAAACAACAACAACAACAACCGGAAAAAAAAGGACTAAAACAAACTAAAAAAAAAATTGGTTTGAAAACAAAACAAGAAGAATGCATAGCGTTAGAATAAGCTTTTCTGGCCCTTGCTCATGCTGATATTCATGTGTAAGTACCTATTACCCTAATTCATGATATATTTTCTCATAAATATTTACTCAGAAAAAATAATAGCACATACTATTATAATGGTTGCAAGAACATGTTTCAAATAGCAACCCTATTCTTCTTCTAACTACAAAATAACCATAGAAGGCAGTGCCATCCAGTTATCTTACTCAAAAGATTTATATAAATCTATTTTAAGCTAGTTTTGACAACTAACACTTTGTTATAAATAATATGGGTATTTGACAACAATAAGTTGCCATGTTAAATATATTCAACAAATTATTTGGTGTTTCAAATGAATATTTGTGTTCAAAATACAAACAAAACAAAACAAATTATAATACGAAAGAGCATACATGCATATATAACCATTGATCAATTTAGTTTGATGTTATAAGTTCAATGCTTCTAATATAAATATTAGCAACCCTACATTGGCGATCATGGCATGTTGCATCAACATCGGTCATAAACCCTACATACGAATACATGAATCCTTATATATGAGTGAAGTGTTCTCCTGAGAAACTGAAAACATAAGACTTTCTCAAGAGGAAAGTAAGATCTCATGTAGGCGCTATAATAGCCATATGAGAAATTCAAAACTTAAAGACTTTATATAAAAAGAAAGCAACTCCTCCAAGTAGGGGGTAAAAGCGGTGGAAAGCCTTGTAAGGGTCACCCAATAACACCAAAATAAGGAAAATCCATTGGTGAAAATTTTAAACACCCAAAAATAGGGTGAAAGCGGTGGAAAGCCTTGTAAGGGCCACCCTATAACACTAACATAAGGAAAATCCATTGGTGAAAATTTTAAACACCCAAAAATAGGGTGAAAGCGGTGGAAAGCCTTGTAAGGGCCACCCTATAACACCAACATAAGGAAAATCCATTGGTGAAAATTTTAAACACCCAAAAATAGGGTGAAAGCGATGCAAAGCCTTGTGCTATAACACCAACATAAGGAAAATCCATTGGTGAAAATTTAAAACACCCAAAGATAGGGTGAAAGGATGGAAAGCCTTGTAAGGACCACCCGGAGACAACAAAATAAGGAAAATCCCTTGGTCAAACTTTAAACACCCAAACAAAACGGTGCAAAGGTGGGAGGCTTTCGTAAGGCATCCTTATTTCTCTAAATGCTTTTATAATTAAGAATTTCCTTAATGTAAAAAAAAAAGAGTGTTAAAAGAAAGAAAAACATATGCAATAACTACAAGGTTGAAACTTCTCTCAACAAGAAAGAGAAGCCCGCTACAGAACTTGCAACATTAAAATTCTCTCTAAAAAAAGGGTCAGAGGAGAAGGACCTTACACAGGCTTTCATGATTTCCTCCTTATGTAACGATGATGAACCTTACACAAGTCCATATTTTTCTCCACGAATAAAGGGTGTATGGGCCTTCATACTTATCACTTCTCTTAAAGAAGATAAGAAGCCTATGTTTTACTACTTCATATTCTAGAAGAAAATGGTAAGCTAGTCCGGGGGAAACTAAAATATAAGTAATTCTCACATAAGAAGTCATTACACCATACAAAAAGATCAAAGCTATTTACAAGAGACTGAAAAACCTTATGTAAGAGCTTAAACTTAAGATTAGTGTACGACTCTATACATGATATTTACAAGTTCCTTACACACTATCTATAAATCCCAATTCAAGAGTTCCAGCTTACTCAAAAGTTTTAACATATAAAGCTTAACTTTGTCACTAAAGAATGAACTCTTTAATAGAGTTAAGGATAAAATCTAGTTACCTTAAAAGCCCAAAACCTCTTTATAAATAAGAGGGATCTTCACCAAAAGAAGGGGCTGGGAGAAAAGTAACTTCTGGACAGGAAGAACTCATCTTCACTCTCTAATATAAACATCTTCTGTAACCTCCTTACACTCACACAAAAAACAATTTTAACAAACCTCACTGCATTGTTTGCACACACATGCATGAGGGGCCAGAAGTTACTTTTCTCCCAGCCCCTTCTTTTGGTGAAGATCCCTCTTATTTATAAAGAGGTTTTGGGCTTTTAAGGTAACAAGATTTTATCCTAACGGGCTTTCTAGAATTGGGCTTTCCCACTCGAGGGGTTAGCTTAACAGTGTCTTCCATATGGAAATTACTCTAAGAAAGAAAAAACGTATGCAAATTAGTCAATCTCTATATGTTTTTAACCAAACATCAACAACAACCAACAACAACCTTACCCAGTATATTCCCACTTTTCAGTAGAGTCTGGGGGGAAGGTGTGACAGTTGTACACGAGAATTACGTCATCAATGACGTGGGTACATTTGATCATTCTAGAAACCCATGTTGTTTTAATACTTGTAATTGTTACAGAATGATAGTAGGTGAGAAATGATGAACGTGGGTGAAAACCGTGCACAAAACGGAGTCCTGAATTGCCCGGAATCGAAAAACGAAGAAAAATTGCTAAGTATTGAAATTCTAGCATCGTCGCGGTACACGATGGAGGAGTTGAACTTCCTCCGCGGTACGCGATGAATGTAAAATATCTAAGATTCCTCCGGATTTCTCCGCGGTACGCGAAGCCTTTTTGGGCTTCTGGTCGCGGTACGCGACGGATGTGGCGGTCCAGTGATCTGATCTACTTCATCAGATTTCATGCAAAATTAAAGTTTTATTTTCATTTCGAACTCAGACGCAAACCAGACGAAGAACACGACCAAAACACCATCTAAATTCCTATTTCAAGCCCTCCGAACGCAAGGATCGCACCCGGGAACGTTTTTCAAGTTCTGATCGTATTTTCAACCGCAGATATCCGTCTGTTTAGGTAATGATCCGTTTAAACCTTCTAGTTTGATTTTGATTGATTAGATCTTGATTTTGAACGTAATGAGATAGTTAAGATTGTTGATTATTGCCTAGATGATGGCTAGGATTGATTATAAACAAAGAACACAAAGTTTTAACGGTTAAATCCTTGTTTTGATCCGTTGTAATGCCCGGTTTTCATGAAACCATACCTATGATTACAATGGTTTAATCCATTTGATTATAACAATGTAGGTGATTAGTTGGGTTAATCCTTGAAATGCAAGGTTAAATCCAAGTGTTTCAAACTAATCACAATCATTAACATACCCATTGGAACGATTATCTGATGTTTATGATAACAGTCAGATTAGTATGTTAAACTTGGTCATTATACCTCTTATGATACTACATTGTGATATTTCATGATATTTGGGTAATCAATAACAAGGATTGATCATTCCTAAGCCATTAAATTATCTAGAAACTGTTACAGTATCATAATCAACAACATTAACTATTTGGTTAATCTAAGATTATTCTGATTAATCAAGAGTGTCATCAACTTTGTATTAGGAATCTAATGCAATGTAGGTTCCTACATTATCATACATTGTATGATATAACATTAAATTAACTAATATCAGTTTGATGACTTTTAAGTCAATGTCTTTGACATTGAACGTTCAGAAAGATCTAATCAGTAAACTAGAACATAAATAACTCATTAAATATAAATAAATGCAGAATCACTTCTCTATTATCAGTTTTGAGATATTCTGCTACATCTATACTACCAGGTGAGTTTCGTACGACCCCTTTTCTTTTTAATCTTTTATAAACATCGGGGTAGCGCTGTAAAACTTTTCAAAACTATATGATATGTATCACTGTTATCTGTGTGATTGCATGTGATGGGTTGGAACTTGTGGATTTCATGGGATTTTTGCCCTGAGAACAGAACACTATCACAGAACTTAAGTCCTCATCTCTGAACTGTATCTAGTGAACCCATGTGGGGCCGAACGGGGAAACATTGATAGTACTATTGGCTGACCACCCATTTGCTGGGAGGATTGCATCTCCCCTTGTGTGAATGTTTGTTTCCTGTTTCCAAAACTTCTTAATGGTATGATAGACATTAAGATAATGAGGCATTAAGATATGTACCGACGGGTAGTATCTTGTAGAACAATATCGTCAGAAAGGAACTAGATACGGGTCCCATGGTTATCTTGAACTGAACATTTTGTGAACATATATTACATATCATATCATATCATATTGTGAAACTTGAACTGTATGAACTCACCAGCTTTGTGCTGACGTTTTCAAATCAAACCTTTTTGCAGGTAGACCGTGACTTCGGGAAGAATGCACCTCACAAAAATTGTAGTTAAATAGGTTAATGTTGTAATCTAAGTTATAATAACGAAACCCTGTAATGTATTTATTTTAAGTTAATCTGTGTGCTTGTGATATCGGATCAAGTAAGTCACCCCTCACCTCGGAGACATCACCACTGTGCTTCCGCAACCGTTTCAGTGACATCATACATGAGGTGACGAGGGGTGGGGGTGTGACAGGGTGGTATCAGAGCCACAGGTTATAGAGAATTAGGTTGACTTAGAGACCTAGACTATAACCATAGGCTCGTATAGTAACACAGAGAGCACCGAACATTAATAATGAACAACACTTGTTTTAAATGAAGCCAGAATAATCAGGTGGTACAAATTCCAGTTATGAGTGGCCAGCATAACTGAAATTTGCAACACGTGTGCATTCTAGTTTGATTTAATTCAAGCAAAACACTAATAATAGTGATGACGAATAGTTGTTCTAAGATAGGAGGAAGCATCATATCATGTACATATTAAATATTGTTATTTAATATTTATGTCATGATACTGATTAGAGATTTTATTGTACAGTGATGGCAGATCGAGGCGAACAGTATCAGCTAGCTCCTCATGATATGAGGAATGGTACTCCGAGCTCTAGCTCAGCACCGGATTCAGATTCTTCGGAGGCATCGACTGCAGCCTCACAAGCTCCATCTGTAGTGCCACAGGCACAACCAGCATTACCGCATTCACCATTAGAGCCTAGACCAGTTACACCACCACCACCAGCACTCCCTATTATACCTAGTCCTCCTCACTTACCTCCGGTTGATCCCGTTGCGGATCGGATCCAGAGTATATCACCTCCTAGAGTACCCGTTTGGGACGGGTTGCGGCGTATGCGGGGTCAAGCCCGCAAGACCACAGGACTACCTCCCCGGAAGCAGCTGGCTCCCAGAGACGAGTTTCATGCCACACATGAGATGGGAGAATCCTCCCATCAGGCAGAGCTGAGAGCACAGTTGCAGCAAGTTACTCAGAACTTGCAGGGGACACAGCAGAGTCTACAGCAGTGTCAGGCTACGGTTGAGGATACACGTAGGACCATATTAGATATCCTCACTTCTCACTTGACCCTGATGGATCAAGTGAAGGCGTTGGACACCGATACTCGAGCCTGGAGAACCGCGATGGATGATAGACTGAGGATGACATGGGGACAGATTATGCTTGCTGTATTTTGGCGGCAAGTGGCATGGATGACTGAGGGATGGAGTTGGGTGAGAGAGAAAGCGACAGAGTTTTTGGCATGGTTTGGAGTGGCGAGTACCGAGACCAGGATGATGATCCTGGCAGTAGTCATGGCAATAGTGGCCATGATACTTTCTTTCTTATCATACTTTATGCGATGAGTATGTACAGAAGATCAGTTTGGGATTTTCAGAGCATCAGGGTATAGATAGGGGAGTTCTTTTCTGTTCTTTTCTGTATCTGATGGTAGTGTCTTGTGTTGTTTGGTGGTCTGTATAAAATCAATAATGATAATAATGTAATTAAATAAGTGTTTTGTGTATCGATCTGTGCAATGTACTATTTGGGTGTTGTGTGAACTATAATCATATCAATACGAAAACATACCAATATCAGAACATATCAATACGAAAACATATCAAAGTCCCTTGTGGCAACATATCAAAGTCCCTTGTGGCAACATATCAAAGTCCCTTGTGGCAACATATCAAAGTCCCTTGTGGCAACGTATCAAAGTCCCTTGTGGCAACATATCAAAGTCCCTTGTGGCAACATATCAAAGTCCCTTGTGGCAACATTTCAAGGTCCTGAGTGATCGTATATCAAAAACATGGTTAAAAACATATCTTTTGCTGAAATACAGTACGGGAGCAATACTGTATGCAAATATATCTATTACTAAAGTACAGTACGAGAGCCATACTGTGCGAGAACATATCTAAACGAGAACATATCTATTGTTTGTATGAGAACAAATCTAGTACATGAACTGAGAACATATAATGGAACATGTATGAGAACGTATATCTGTATGGGAACATATCAATGTGAGAACTTATCAATGTCCTGAATCTGAATTTATCAAAAACATGGGTAATCAAATATTGATATCACAGTACTGTGAGCTGTGAAATATTTTAACATGTTTTTGAATTAACAGGACTGAGTATAACTACGAATATCTGTGTGATCTGTGTGTACTGAAATCATGTCTGAACTAAATTCATGTAGTTATACTGTATTCTTTATCTTCACATTTCAATATAAATTTTCAGTGTAACTGAATATGATTGAATTTATGTGATAAAACGGGTTATATCTTTAATGTTCTTGAACTGACCTGAGTTTTGTCTGCTTGTGAGCAGAATAATGGCTCCTAAACGAGGTCGACTAGCTAAGAGAGCTACTCAGAACATTACAAACCCTGAACCGAATCAAATTCCACCTTTGAATGTTGACTCAAATCCGGATCCGCATGTTAATCCGGAAGCGAACGTAGTTCCACCTGGGAACTTGGAAACGCATACTACTCCACCAGTGAACCCTGGAGCAGGCATTGTTCCACCTGCTGGTACAAGCGGATCTGAAACAAATGAGGCTATGATAGCTCGTATTGTGCGTGAACAACTATCTGCTTGTGGTGTTCTGACACAACACCAACCACATATCACTGCAGGTTCTGGTGGGGAACACGATCATGTTGAACATAATAGTACTGGTGGTCACGTTGAAACTCATACCACTACCGGTACAACTACTATTGTTCCTGATCCACCCCGACAGGGATGTACTTACAAGTATTTTGCTTCCTGTAACCCTCCTACTTTTACTGGCAAAGAAGGAGCGGCTGGTCTAATAAGGTGGATTGAGGAGATGGAAACTAAGCTCAAAATCAGTCAGTGTTTGGAGGAGCATAAGGTATCTTATGATGCCTGTTCTTTGAAAGACTCAGCTTTGACCTGGTGGAATACCCAGGCCAAGACTTTGGGTTCAGCCACAGTTGACTTGATGGGCTGGAACGATTTCAAAACTCTGATTAGATCAGAGTACTGTCCCATCACTGAAATTCAAAAACTCCAGGAGGAATTCTGGAATCACTCCATGATCGGTGCTGATTGTCTAGCATATACCGATCGTTTTCATGAACTCACTTGCTTGCTTCCCGATATGTTTCCTACGGAAGCAGCCTTAATCGAGAAGTACATTAAAGGTTTGATTCCCCAGATTCGGGGAATGGTAACTGCAGCTGAACCTACAACTCTGAAACATGCAATTCTGTTAACCACTAAGCTTACCAATGAGGCGGTAAGGAGTGGTACTTTGTTGTTGAAACCTCCGACGGCTCACAGCCGTAGTGATATCGGTACCTCGAATGTTTCAAAAGGTACTAAACGAAAGTGGTTTGGCAAAGCCAAGGCGAAAGCTCCGACTGAGATCACCCAGAGCAAGCCAACTATGAAAAACTATGGTGCTGCAATTCCGGAGAGGAAAGTTTATACTGGGCAGGCGCCCAAATGCAATAAGTGTCCTTTCCATCACACAGGATCATGTCCTGTTTGTGCCAACTGTAACCGAGTAGGACACTACTCTAAATATTGCAACTTTCCTGCTCAACCATCAAACCAAGCACCACAACAAACCACTCAAAACAATCGATCATGTTACAAATGTGGGAACCCTAATCATTTCATGAAAAATTGTCCAAACAACAACACCAATCAAGGGAATGAAGCTAGGGGGAGAGCTTTTCAGATTGGTGCTACCGAAGCAAGACATGATGCAAACATTGTCACTGGTACGTTTCTTCTTAATAATCTATACGCATCAGTTCTGTTTGACACAGGTGCAGATAAGAGCTTTATCTCTCCTGAATTTGCATCATTACTTTCGTTACCTACGGTAGATCTAGAAACTCCTTATGTTATTGAACTTGCTAACGGCAAGTTGATCAAAACAAACAATGTTATTCAAGGATGTTCCTTGAATTTGAATTATCATCTTTTCGATATTGATTTACTTCCTATTGAGCTTGGGAGCTTTGATGTCGTTGTTGGTATGGACTGGCTTTCTAATAACCAAGCGGGAGTTGTGTGTCAAAACAAGGTGATCCGTATTCCATTACCTAACGGTAATACACTAATAGTTCAAGGAGAACGAGCAGGTAGAAAACTTGGTATCATATCTTGTATGCAAGCTCAGAAGTTCTTAAGGAAAGGCTGTTATGCTTTCCTAGCACATGTGATTGAGCACAATTCTCCACCCAAACAAATCACAGATATCCCAGTAGTCAAGGATTTTCCTGAAGTTTTTCCTGAGGATATATCAGGATTACCCCCAGTGAGACAAGTTGAATTTCGGATTGACTTGATTCCAGGTGCAGCACCTGTTGTGTAACATCACTGTACTTTCGGTTGTCCGTACATCCGTACATCCGTACGATTGTACTGTGAGACCGGAGATTTATGAATATTATTGATTATGATATTATTGTTTGACCTTGCTGATATTGTCACTGTTACTGGTATGCATGATTTTATAATATATTATACGCGTAAACCTTGGGAAGTTTAGTTGAAATATAACTGAACAGACCCATAGAGTTTATCGCAGTGTTATTACTGATGATTATGGATTATTGGTTTGAGAACGGTTTTGGGATGGAACTGGGAGTTTGTTATGGTCTGGTTACTAAACATAGTTAAGGACACATGGTCATGGTTTATCGAAATAGCGGTGGGACGGTGTAGGGGAGGTTGCGATCTACCTCTGCATATGCCCTATACATATGCATATTTCGGTCTATCATGGATGTGTCAGTAACTAGGATTTAGTGGGTTTTGGTTTGAGAAATGATAATATTAAAGTTGTTAAATAATGGAAATTAATTACGCGAAGTGAGGTTACGATCATTACTTAAACGCGAATGAGATTCAGAAATATTAACTTAATAATGTATTCGCGTGAATGACGATTCACACGAATATAATTATTAAGAATAATATTCTGAAACAATATTCCATAAATCGCAAATCGAATCGAGATACGGTACGAGCGTTGGATTCGCAAAGGTGACGATCTTTACGAATACGTACGCGAGTAACATGTTTCGACGAGATATTTAAATAATATGGATCGATATTAAATTAATAAATAGAACTAAAAACGTTTATTAGGAATCACAACTTAAATCGTTTCGAATAAAATTATTTATTAATTAATTTATTTAACAATAATAAAACGAAAACGATTTACGAAAACAATTTGTTTAAACTTAGTTTATTTAAATAATAACCAATTTATTTAAAATGATTTACTGTTTTAAATATGATATGTTAGAAAGACTGATTGTGTTATTACATTCCACGCGTATTAAACGAGACTTATTACGAGACAAAGTTTGTCTAGAAATCAAGATAATTAATGAAACCATATTATTTAAGCACATTATATTTGAATATGTTTATGTTTAAAAACCGAACATTTTATAATTTTAATCGTGATAAAAACGAGACCGGACACGGGGGAAGACACGCGATATATAGAAAGGGTCTTTCATCATCCTCCTCATATTTCACAAAGTCTCTCTCTCTCTCTAAACATAAATTTTCGTCACCAACCACACCACCCACCTTCTCTCTAGCATTTTGAGCTCGATCATTGACGGAATCGCGATATCTCGGAGTCTAAACGACCGGGGAATCAAGGAGAACAAGAAAGTACAAGGAAATCTTACGTTTGGCCGACGATCGAGGTAAATCCTGAGCTTTTATTTTCGGTTTTTGGTTAAAAACCCTATTACGAACGTGGCTATTATCTTTTACATCATGAATCGGGTTTTGAATGTATAATCGAGTTATGGGTGACCAATGGAAGCTAGGAACAGACCTGGAACGATCCTTAGATGTCGATGATGATGATGAACAGCCGAGTATAGCAGGGTTCGCAAGGTTGGTAGGCCGAACTGTTGTGGGCTGCGAACCCCAGCAGGGTGGCGAACCCTTCATCACACCAGCGAACCAGCGTGGGATGGCGAACCTTAGTCTTGAGCCGAACCTTAGGCTCCAAGGCAGTCGACCGGCGAGCCTTGCTGCCTCTTTAGCCGAACCCACGACCTCACAGCGAACCCTCCCTGGACCTACGAACTTTGTTGTTGATTGACGAACCCTCATGCAGCGAACCCTAGCTGCATCACCTTAACTCGCGAACCCTTTGATGCCGAACCCTGCTGTTTCTTCTTGGCCGAACCCTAACCAAATTGGCCGAACCATCTCCTTGGGACAAGAGGGTTCGCTGCCCATGAGTGCAATTCAATTTGATTTTATCGAATTTGGAGTTAAAGGCAATTAGGGAACATGGTTACGCATGTACATATATACATATAAGTACCCGAATAGGTATGCATGGGAAAAACCTAGCCACCATCTTTTATGAACACATAAGTTAGAGTGTGAGACTCTCTTATTAATGGGATAATTGACGAGGATAAAGTGAACATGAATTTTCTTTAAACTTAAAAGTGGGTTTGACAACTTAAATAGTGGTGTAGGTGTGTAACCATGTATGCATGCACTAAGGATGGGTTGATGTGGGTTAAAAGGACAATACCTTTACAACTTATACGATCATGACATAATTAATTTAAAAGATCATTGTATAGGTAGGATAATCAATATTAATGGAGTGGAATTACCTTTACACAATGATAAGGTAATAGAATCTTTAGTGTAACATCTTAACTTAGATAGAATTTAACTAAGTTAATGAGTACGTGTGATCATATAATATGAACAAGTAGGGTCACCAAATGGCAATGAAATACTTATACTCATGAGCACAAATACTTAATACTTACAGATTATTGAGTTACTTTTGAGTTACAAACGCGAGCGCACATAACACGAGAACACCGATTCTAAGGACTGCAGGTGAGTTCTCATAACCTCCCTTTCTTTAAACTGTTTTGTTTTAAAACTCGGAGGTGAAACATGTATACCAGATTAATTATTATTTTGATAACATAAGGTTTATACCTGTTTATCAATATGATAATTACAACTTAAAATTTATTGATTATTATGGATGTTCTTTTATTATCTTATATCCGTGTAAACATTGTTATTGACTTAGGTCAATAACAAAGATTACATGTATTGTCACGTGGATGAGTTCCACATCCGTGAATCATTACTCTTAACTTCGGTTAATTGTTTTGACTTCATGTATTGTCACGTGGATGAGTTCCACATCCGTGAATCATTGCTTTTGACTTCGGTTATTTGCTTTGACTTCATGTATTGTCACGTGGTTAGCGACCACTCCATGATTCATGTATCTAACTTATGTTAAATACATAAGGAATCATGTATAGTCACGAACATTGATTGAGAATATGATTGATTGAGTTTGGTTGATTTGTTGTGGATTGATTGCCTATATTTGAGTATGATTATTTGTTATTGGCTATGATTGATTTGGTTAAGTGATTATGTGATTGTGTATGTGTTTGGCTGTTGAATTGATGGATGTGTGTTGGATTATCTCATACAGGTATTCATATGGATTTTCTCAAGAAGATCATAAGTTTTATAACCGTTTTAAACAAAGCATTTTATAAAACCATTTTAAGCATAAACTTTCAAATGCATTCTACTAAAACATTTTTAAATATAAAAACTTATGATTACTCACCAACTACTTTTGTAGTTGACACTTGATTTTCTTACATGTTTCAGGTGATGGAGACAAGTAGGATGAAGAGGATGATCTCTTCTATTTTGGACATCATCATCATATAGGATTCTTGGACTTAGTTAATTAACTAAATTTCTGGCGATAAGAGTTTAGTTAGTTTAACTAAATCTTTTGTGTATTTGATGTATTTGATTCATGATGAACATGATTTTTGTGTAATTATTGTGGTTGATTAAATGATATATGATGATTTGATTTAGATGCCCACGAGCTTTTGAACAATCTACACATCCCTCGTGGCATCCCGATGATTCCGCCGTCGGTCGGGGTGTTACAGATTGGTATCAGAGCCTGGGTTATAGGGAATTAGGTTACTAGAAATGGTTGACCTAGTCTATAACCGTAGGATACCCTAGTATGAATTAATTTCATACACTAGTTAGTATACTCAGGATTTCATGCTTATGTGTTTATTACATGTTAACTGAACTTCTGATATACATCTGATTTCATATGCTGCTTATTAATTTCTTGCTTACGTGTGCCCTAATGATTCGATAAGGACATGCACGTGGTGTATCGTAAAGGTGGTGGGACGTTGGCTAGGGCAGTTGCGACTGACCCTTACATATGCCCTATATATATACCATTTACGGTACATTAGGTGGATGTCAGTATTGAAGAATGTGGGAACTACCAGTTTGGGAAATTATTTGCTTAGGAAATAAATTATTTATGAATTACTTGCTTTAGGAATTATCTGTTTATATTGTAAACACCAGACAAGGACACACTCGTGGTATACTACAAAGGTGGTGGGACGGTGGCTGGGGCAGTTGCGACTGACCCCTACATATGCCCTATACATATACCATTTGTAGTATATTGGGGGTCTGTCAGTGTCAGGAACTTAGGATATTACTAGGAATTATTGTGAGATGGATGTTGATGGTCTGTTGGTTAAGGTTGGTTTGGATTGACACTTTGGATGATCACACTTGATAAACACTTATAAATTCCCTTATAAAAACATACGGATTGGACACGTAGGGTGCATAGGATTAATGAACGATAATGAGCGATTAGTGATGTGATATGGACTTGGGAGAGGATATAGACACTTGATGATAATATAAACGCATAGTGATGATACTAACACTTAGTGATGGTATGGACACTTGATGAGAATAAACTATAAGGAGGATATGAACACTTAGTGACAATAAGAGCACTTTGTGATGATATGAGTCCTCATTGATGATTATTGACATTGGGATTGATATGGATTTTAGTAAACTTAGACAATTAGGGGAACTTAATGTCAGGTGAACTTAGACATTAGGTGAGCTTAGAAATAGGCAAGCTTACATGTCAGGTGAACTTAGACATTAGGCAAACCTAATTGTCCAAGGGAACTAGAGATCACTTCACTCAAAATTATCCTACCGAGGATAAGGTTTGTGAAGTGAGACTTATGGTGAACTGCATGACACACTCTACACACTAACAAGGGCATAATCGTGGTGCAATGGAACGGTGGTGGGACGGTGTAGGGGAGATTGCGATCTACCTCTGCATATGCCCTATATATAAGCTTGTTGCATTGCATTGGGAGGTTGTCAGTGTTAGTATAGAGTGAAGAATGTATAGGATCTAGGAAATAGTTAGCTAACACTAGTTATGACCAACTAGGACACTTAGAATAATAATAGGCAAATTTATAGACATTATGAGTTTAAATAACAGATAGGAAATAAATATAGTTCCTATATGTAATCCTAACTGTTTAAAATAAACTCAATTGACCATTGTTTGTATGACTTAAGTTGTAAACGGTAGTAACATGTTTCTAATTTCTCAGAAACATGCCGCCTCGCCGTCACAACGAAGATGACTCAAACAATGGGGATGCTAACAACAGTAATGCCAACTCCGGCATACAAGAGTTAGCCACACTTATTTCTGGATTGGTGAGCCAACTGACTCAGGCTAACCAGAACATTAACCAGAACCGAGGAGGTGCAAACCAGACAACTTGCACGTTCAAACACTTCAATTCCTGTAATCCCCTGAAATTCACGGGTGCTGAATCGGCCACTGGTCTGCTGCAGTGGTTCGAGAGTATGGAGAACACCTTCATCAACAGCGAATGTCCCGAGAATCTGAAAGTTCGCTATGCCACCAGTGTTTTCCAAAAGAGAGCACTGACTTGGTGGAATGGGGAAAAACGAACTAGGGGAGTGGATGCTGCCTTAGCACTGACATGGACAGAGGTCAAGAATCTGATGACCACTGAATTCTGTCCTAGAAGCGAGATGAGGAAACTGGAGACTGAGTTCTGGGAACTCAAACAAGATAGTGGCGAGAACGTCATCTACAATACTCAATTCCATGAGTATAGTCTGCTAGTGCCTCATATGGTGACACCCTTGGAAAGGGCGATTGAGAAGTATATCGGCGGGCTGCCGGTACAGATTCAGGATACGGTCTACGGGAGTAATCCCAAAACACTGGAGGCTGCTATCCGTCTATCTGCAACTCTTACTGATAACCATGTGAAGAATGGGACTCTTACTCGGAAGGGACACAAGAAGACTGACACCAAGACTACTGCAAAAGAGGTCAAAACTGAAGTCAAGTCTGAAGCTGCTAGCTCATCCAAAAGTAGCAACAAGAAGAGGAAGACCAGAAACTTCATGGTCACTGCTCCTGCTGCTAAGTCTGTGCAGCAATCATCAAACAATTCAACTGCCAGGAATTTCACTGGGAACACTCCTCAGTGTAACACCTGCCGTTATCATCACACACCAAATTTACCATGTCGCGTCTGCAACAACTGTGGCAAATTTGGTCACTTTGCTAATGTTTGTCGGAGTGCACCGCAAGCACAAAGGTTGCAACATGCACCGCTTGCACTGCCAGCTCCTCCTGCACAACCTATTCCAGCTGTACCCGTTCGCCAGGTACCTCAAGCACAGGCAAGAGCCTGTTATGAATGTGGTGAAGTGGGTCACTTCAGAAATCAATGCCCAAAGTTGACTGGAAATAATCAAAGGATGGCAAGAGGCCGGGCTTTTCAGTTGAATGCTCCAGCTGCTCAAGCCAACCAGGATGTGGTCAACGGTACATTTCTGATCAACAACTCTTATGCATCTGTCTTGTTTGATTCTGGTGCCGATAGGAGTTTCGTTTCATATGATTTTGAATGCTTGCTTGGTAGAACACGTACATACTTAGATAAACCGTTTAACGTGGAAGTGGCTGACGGAAACACTATTGATATTGACACCGTTATTATCGGATGTACTGTGAACTTAAATGATCACGTTTTCCCGATTGATCTTATACCCATGCATCTTGGTAGCTTTGATGTTATCATAGGCATGGACTGGTTAGCCACCCACAGAGCGGAGATTGTTTGTCATGAGAAATATATTCGTATTCCTTTAGCTTCGGGTGAAACTTTGAGAATAATTGGAGAAACTGCTAGTAAAGGTCTTAAGCTGATGTCTTGCACTAAAGCACATAAGTACCTTAGGAAGAAATGTATAGCCTTCTTAGCACACATTGTGGAGAAGAAAGAGAGAGAAAAGAGAATTGAAGATGTTCCGGTGATACGAGATTTTCCAGAAGTTTTTCCAGACGATTTACCGGGTCTTCCACCAGAACGTCAAGTTGAGTTCCGAATTGACTTAGTTCCTGGTGCGAACCCAGTCGCCAAAGCTCCTTATAGACTTGCGCCTTCGGAGTTGCAAGAATTGGCGAGTCAGCTGCAAGAACTTACCGATAAAGGGTTTATTCGCCCGAGCCATTCGCCATGGGGTGCACCGGTCCTATTTGTCAAGAAAAAGGACGGGTCATTCCGGATGTGCATCGACTACCGCGAGTTGAACAAACTCACAATCAAGAATCGATATCCACTGCCGCGCATCGATGATCTCTTCGATCAGCTACAAGGCTCGGCATGGTTTTCAAAGATCGATCTTAGGTCTGGGTATCATCAGCTTCGCGTACATGATGATGATATTCCCAAGACAGCTTTTAGAACAAGATATGGCCACTATGAATTTCTGGTAATGCCTTTCGGCCTTACCAATGCACCTGCGGTTTTCATGGACCTCATGAACCGTGTCTGCAGGCCATACTTGGATAAATTTGTGATAGTATTCATTGATGATATTTTGATCTACTCAAAGACTAAGGAGGAACACGAGAAACACCTTAAGTTGGTTTTGGAGATCCTAAGAGAGGAGCGACTGTATGCCAAATTCTCTAAATGTGAATTTTGGCTTAAGGAAGTTCAGTTCTTGGGACACATAGTCAATGCAAATGGTGTTCACGTGGATCCTGCAAAGATCGATGCTGTGAAGAATTGGAGTACACCGAAGACACCGACGGAGATTCGATCGTTTCTTGGACTTGCTGGTTATTATCGGCGGTTCATATCGAACTTCTCCAGGATTGCTGTCCCTCTCACTGCTTTGACTCAGAAGAATAGGCCGTATGAATGGGGACCAAAGCAAGAAGAGGCATTTCAGACTCTGAAGCAGAAACTTTGTGATGCTCCTGTCTTGACACTGCCTGATGGAAATGATGATTTTGTGGTCTATTGTGATGCATCCAACTTAGGTCTCGGTTGTGTTCTCATGCAACGGGGAAATGTTGTGGCTTATGGATCAAGACAATTGAAGATTCATGAGAAGAACTACACTACGCACGACTTGGAACTTGGTGCAGTCGTGTTTGCTTTGAAGATATGGAGACATTATCTTTATGGCACCAAGTGTGTAGTCTTTACTGATCATAAAAGTTTGCAACATATTCTAAATCAGAAAGAGCTCAATATGAGACAACGGAGATGGGTTGAACTGTTGAACGATTATGACTGTGAAATTCGCTACCATCCTGGTAAAGCGAATGTAGTAGCAGATGCGCTTAGTCGCAAAAGTCAAGTTCAGATTCATAGTGTCCGAGTGCATACTAATCTCCGTAATGATGTTCTCACAGCCCAACAACACTCATTAGCTCAAGATAATTTGAAAAATGAGATGTCTTGCGGGGCTGAAATCTTATTGGAAACTAAGGATGACGGTTTGATGTATTACTTGAATCGGTTGTGGATACCGAACAGGGGTGATCTTAGGATGCTGATTATGGATGAAGCTCATAAGTCTCGTTATTCAATCCATCCAGGTGCTGATAAGATGTATCAAGACCTTAGGGGCTTGTACTGGTGGCCTGGAATGAAGAAGGATATTGCTGAATATGTGTCTAAGTGCCTTAACTGTGCTAAAGTCAAGGCAGAACATCAGCGACCTTCGGGATTGTTACTACAACCAGAAATACCGATGTGGAAGTGGGAGAATATCTCCATGGATTTTATTACTAAACTCCCACGAACCGCAAATGGTAAAGATAGCATTTGGGTGATAGTTGATAGATTAACCAAGTCGGCTCATTTCTTACCGATACGCGAAACTTACCCTGTGCGGAAGTTAGCTCGTATTTACATTGATGAGATCGTTAGTCGACATGGTATTCCCTTAAGCATAATATCGGACCGTGATGCTCGCTTCACGGCACGATTTTGGGAATCACTTCATGAAGCCTTTGGAACAAGACTGGATCTTAGCACTGCCTATCATCCTCAAACGGATGGTCAGACGGAGCGAACGATTCAGACATTGGAAGACATGTTGAGAGCTTGTGTCATCGATTTCGGTGGCAATTGGGATAGCCATTTACCATTGGTTGAGTTCTCGTATAACAACAGTTATCACGCGAGCATTGGTATGGCGCCGTTCGAAGCTCTTTATGGCAGGAAATGTCGGTCACCTATTTGTTGGACCGAAGTCGGCGATTCGCAGATCACTGGTCCTGAGATTATTCAGGAAACGACTGACAAGATCTGCCAGATCCGTGACAATCTGTTAGCTGCTCGCAGTCGACAGAAAAGCTACGCGGATAAACGAAGAAAACCTTTGGAGTTTGAAGTGGGAGATATGGTATTGCTTAAAGTGTCGCCTTGGAAGGGCGTTGTCCGATTTGGGAAAAAGGGGAAGCTTGCTCCACGATATGGTATTGTTTGACCTTGCTGATATTGTCACTGTTACTGGTATGCATGATTTTATAATATATTATACGCGTAAACCTTGGGAAGTTTAGTTGAAATATAACTGAACAGACCCATAGAGTTTATCGCAGTGTTATTACTGATGATTATGGATTATTGGTTTGAGAACGGTTTTGGGATGGAACTGGGAGTTTGTTATGGTCTGGTTACTAAACATAGTTAAGGACACATGGTCATGGTTTATCGAAATAGCGGTGGGACGTTGTAGGGGAGGTTGCGATCTACCTCTGCATATGCCCTATACATATGCATATTTCGGTCTATCATGGATGTGTCAGTAACTAGGATTTAGTGGGTTTTGGTTTGAGAAATGATAATATTAAAGTTGTTAAATAATGGAAATTAATTACGCGAAGTGAGGTTACGATCATTACTTAAACGCGAATGAGATTCAGAAATATTAACTTAATAATGTATTCGCGTGAATGACGATTCACACGAATATAATTATTAAGAATAATATTCTGAAACAATATTCCATAAATCGCAAATCGAATCGAGATACGGTACGAGCGTTGGATTCGCAAAGGTGACGATCTTTACGAATACGTACGCGAGTAACATGTTTCGACGAGATATTTAAATAATATGGATCGATATTAAATTAATAAATAGAACTAAAAACGTTTATTAGGAATCACAACTTAAATCGTTTCGAATAAAATTATTTATTAATTAATTTATTTAACAATAATAAAACGAAAACGATTTACGAAAACAATTTGTTTAAACTTAGTTTATTTAAATAATAACCAATTTATTTAAAATGATTTACTGTTTTAAATATGATATGTTAGAAAGACTGATTGTGTTATTACATTCCACGCGTATTAAACGAGACTTATTACGAGACAAAGTTTGTCTAGAAATCAAGATAATTAATGAAACCATATTATTTAAGCACATTATATTTGAATATGTTTATGTTTAAAAACCGAACATTTTATAATTTTAATCGTGATAAAAACGAGACCGGACACGGGGGAAGACACGCGATATATAGAAAGGGTCTTTCATCATCCTCCTCATATTTCACAAAGTCTCTCTCTCTCTCTAAACATAAATTTTCGTCACCAACCACACCACCCACCTTCTCTCTAGCATTTTGAGCTCGATCATTGACGGAATCGCGATATCTCGGAGTCTAAACGACCGGGGAATCAAGGAGAACAAGAAAGTACAAGGAAATCTTACGTTTGGCCGACGATCGAGGTAAATCCTGAGCTTTTATTTTCGGTTTTTGGTTAAAAACCCTATTACGAACGTGGCTATTATCTTTTACATCATGAATCGGGTTTTGAATGTATAATCGAGTTATGGGTGACCAATGGAAGCTAGGAACAGACCTGGAACGATCCTTAGATGTCGATGATGATGATGAACAGCCGAGTATAGCAGGGTTCGCAAGGTTGGTAGGCCGAACTGTTGTGGGCTGCGAACCCCAGCAGGGTGGCGAACCCTTCATCACACCAGCGAACCAGCGTGGGATGGCGAACCTTAGTCTTGAGCCGAACCTTAGGCTCCAAGGCAGTCGACCGGCGAGCCTTGCTGCCTCTTTAGCCGAACCCACGACCTCACAGCGAACCCTCCCTGGACCTACGAACTTTGTTGTTGATTGACGAACCCTCATGCAGCGAACCCTAGCTGCATCACCTTAACTCGCGAACCCTTTGATGCCGAACCCTGCTGTTTCTTCTTGGCCGAACCCTAACCAAATTGGCCGAACCATCTCCTTGGGACAAGAGGGTTCGCTGCCCATGAGTGCAATTCAATTTGATTTTATCGAATTTGGAGTTAAAGGCAATTAGGGAACATGGTTACGCATGTACATATATACATATAAGTACCCGAATAGGTATGCATGGGAAAAACCTAGCCACCATCTTTTATGAACACATAAGTTAGAGTGTGAGACTCTCTTATTAATGGGATAATTGACGAGGATAAAGTGAACATGAATTTTCTTTAAACTTAAAAGTGGGTTTGACAACTTAAATAGTGGTGTAGGTGTGTAACCATGTATGCATGCACTAAGGATGGGTTGATGTGGGTTAAAAGGACAATACCTTTACAACTTATACGATCATGACATAATTAATTTAAAAGATCATTGTATAGGTAGGATAATCAATATTAATGGAGTGGAATTACCTTTACACAATGATAAGGTAATAGAATCTTTAGTGTAACATCTTAACTTAGATAGAATTTAACTAAGTTAATGAGTACGTGTGATCATATAATATGAACAAGTAGGGTCACCAAATGGCAATGAAATACTTATACTCATGAGCACAAATACTTAATACTTACAGATTATTGAGTTACTTTTGAGTTACAAACGCGAGCGCGCATAACACGAGAACACCGATTCTAAGGACTGCAGGTGAGTTCTCATAACCTCCCTTTCTTTAAACTGTTTTGTTTTAAAACTCGGAGGTGAAACATGTATACCAGATTAATTATTATTTTGATAACATAAGGTTTATACCTGTTTATCAATATGATAATTACAACTTAAAATTTATTGATTATTATGGATGTTCTTTTATTATCTTATATCCGTGTAAACATTGTTATTGACTTAGGTCAATAACAAAGATTACATGTATTGTCACGTGGATGAGTTCCACATCCGTGAATCATTACTCTTAACTTCGGTTAATTGTTTTGACTTCATGTATTGTCACGTGGATGAGTTCCACATCCATGAATCATTGCTTTTGACTTCGGTTATTTGCTTTGACTTCATGTATTGTCACGTGGTTAGCGACCACTCCATGATTCATGTATCTAACTTATGTTAAATACATAAGGAATCATGTATAGTCACGAACATTGATTGAGAATATGATTGATTGAGTTTGGTTGATTTGTTGTGGATTGATTGCCTATATTTGAGTA
Source organism: Mikania micrantha (assembly GCA_009363875.1). Taxonomy (NCBI): domain Eukaryota; kingdom Viridiplantae; phylum Streptophyta; class Magnoliopsida; order Asterales; family Asteraceae; genus Mikania; species Mikania micrantha. Next base: position 68,980,453 of record CM018681.1, on the reverse strand, counting down.
TGATTATTTGTTATTGGCTATGATTGATTTGGTTAAGTGATTATGTGATTGTGTATGTGTTTGGCTGTTGAATTGATGGATGTGTGTTGGATTATCTCATACAGGTATTCATATGGATTTTCTCAAGAAGATCATAAGTTTTATAACCGTTTTAAACAAAGCATTTTATAAAACCATTTTAAGCATAAACTTTCAAATGCATTCTACTAAAACATTTTTAAATATAAAAACTTATGATTACTCACCAACTACTTTTGTAGTTGACACTTGATTTTCTTACATGTTTCAGGTGATGGAGACAAGTAGGATGAAGAGGATGATCTCTTCTATTTTGGACATCATCATCATATAGGATTCTTGGACTTAGTTAATTAACTAAATTTCTGGCGATAAGAGTTTAGTTAGTTTAACTAAATCTTTTGTGTATTTGATGTATTTGATTCATGATGAACATGATTTTTGTGTAATTATTGTGGTTGATTAAATGATATATGATGATTTGATTTAGATGCCCACGAGCTTTTGAACAATCTACACATCCCTCGTGGCATCCCGATGATTCCGCCGTCGGTCGGGGTGTTACATGTTGCTAAAGCCCCGTATCGGCTTGCGCCATCCGAAATGCAAGAGCTTTCAGGTCAATTGCATGAACTGTTAGACAAAGGTTTTATCAGACCTAGTTTCTCACCCTGGGGAGCACCTATTCTTTTTGTGAAAAAGAAGGTTGGTTCATTCAGAATGTGTATTGACTACAGGGAACTCAATAAACTGACAATCAAGAACCGTTATCCACTACCTCGTATCGATGATCTGTTTGATCAACTACAAGGTGCTACTTATTTTTCAAAAATCGATTTAAGATCTGGATATCATCAGTTACGTATTCATGATGATGACATTCCTAAAACTGCTTTCAGAACTCGATACGGACATTACGAATTTCTAGTAATGTCGTTTGGTTTAACAAATGCACCAGCAGTTTTCATGGATCTGATGAATCGAGTATGTAGACCTTATCTGGATAAATTTGTGATTGTGTTTATTGATGATATTCTTATTTATTCTCGAAATCAACAAGAACATGCTCAACACTTGAAATTAATTCTAGAACTTTTGGCACGTGAAAAATTATATGCTAAGTTCTCCAAGTGTGAGTTTTGGTTACGAGAAGTTCAATTTCTTGGTCATGTTGTAAACGAAAACGGTATTCAAGTGGATCCCAGTAAGATTCAGGCGGTGAAACAATGGGAGACACCACGAACCCCGACTGAAATACGTCAATTCTTGGGGTTGGCAGGTTATTATCTTCGGTTTATCAAGAACTTTTCAAAGATAGCCTTGCCACTGACTACATTGACACAGAAAAATCAACCGTTTGTATGGAATTCTCAACAGGAGGAGGCGTTCCAACTGTTGAAACACAAACTCTGTAATGCACCTATCTTGACACTACCGGAAGGTACTGATAACTTCACAGTGTATTGTGATGCTTCTCGTCAAGGTCTTGGGTGTGTTCTAATGCAGAAGGATAAGGTAATTGCTTATGCTTCTCGACAACTGAAAATACATGAGAAGAATTATACCACTCATGATCTAGAACTTGGGGCAGTAGTGTTTGTACTCAAGATTTGGAGACATTATCTATACGGAACTAGGTGTATTATATACACTGATCACAAAAGCCTCCAACACATTCTAGATCAGAAAATGTTGAACATGCGACAGAGGCGATGGGTTGAACTGTTAAACGACTATGACTGTGAAATTCGTTATCACCCAGGCAAAGCAAATGTTGTAGCTGATGCTTTAAGTCGCAAGGAACGAGTCAAGCCTTTACGTGTGAAAGCGTTAGGTATGACTATTCAAACCAGTCTAATTCCTCAAATCAAAGACGCTCAGCAACAAGCTTTACAAGCAACGAACTATTCTGCTGAGGGATTGAGAGGATTAGATAAGAAACTCGATACTAAGGCTGATGGACTGTTGTATTTCAAAGACCGAATGTGGATTCCTTTATTCGGTAACTCTCGAACTATTATCTTGGATGAGGCGCATAAATCCAGGTATTCTATTCATCCAGGTGCTGATAAAATGTATAAAGATCTTAAGGATTTTTACTGGTGGCCTGGAATGAAGAAACAAATAGCTGAATACGTGGATCGATGTCTAACATGTCTCAAAGTCAAGGCTGAACATCAACGACCTTCTGGGTTACTACAACAACCTGAGATTCCCATGTGGAAATGGGACCAGATCTCTATGGATTTTATCACTAAATTACCCAGAACATCACATAATCATGACTCTATATGGGTTATCGTTGATCGCCTTACAAAATCTGCGCATTTCTTACCCATCCGAGAAGATTATTCCATGGATCGACTCGCTAAACTCTATGTTAATGAGATTGTATCTCGACATGGAGTACCGATCTCTATCATTTCTGACAGAGATAGTCGATTTATGTCACGATTTTGGCAAACTCTTCAGAAAGCTCTGGGCACACAAATCAATATGAGCACAGCTTATCATCCACAAACCGACGGGCAGACTGAACGAACGAATCAAACTCTTGAAGACATGCTCAGAAGCTGTGTGATTGATTTTGGAGGTAGCTGGGATATTCATCTTCCACTTGTTGAATTCTCATACAATAACAGCTACCATACCAGTATTCAATGCGCTCCATTCGAAGCACTTTATGGACGGAAGTGTAGGTCACCTATCTGTTGGTCAGAGATAGGTGAAAGTCAAATCATCGGCCCAGAGTTCATTCAGGAAACAACGGATAAGATCGCACTCATTCAGGAACGAATCAAAGCTGCTCGCGATCGTCAAAAGAGTTATGCTGATAATCGCCGTAGACCACTCGAATTTCAAGTAGGTGATCGGGTAATGCTAAAAGTATCACCTTGGAAAGGCATTTTCAGATTTGGAAAGAGAGGTAAACTTTCACCAAGATTTGTAGGGCCGTTTAAAATTCTTGAACGAATTGGATCAGTAGCCTACAGACTTGAATTACCTCTTGAACTCAGCAACATTCACGATATCTTTCATGTATCTAATCTGAAAAAGTGCTTAATTGATGAATCATTGATCATACCTCTCGAAGAGATTCATATTGACGAAAAACTTCAGTTCAGTGAAGAACCAGTAGAGGTAATGGATCGAGAAACGAAAGTGTTAAAACGTAGCCGCATACCAATTGTTAAAGTGCGGTGGAACTCGCAGCGAGGACCCGAATATACGTGGGAACGTGAAGATCAAATGAAATCAAATTACCCACATTTATTCTCATAAACGATGGTCATAATATAAGTCTTCACTAAATTTCGGGACGAAATTTCTCTAACAGGAGGAGACTGTGACAGTTGTACACGAGAATTACGTCATCAATGACGTGGGTACATTTGATCATTCTAGAAACCCATGTTGTTTTAATACTTGTAATTGTTACAGAATGATAGTAGGTGAGAAATGATGAACGTGGGTGAAAACCGTGCACAAAACGGAGTCCTGGATTGCCCGGAATCGAAAAACGAAGAAAAATTGCTAAGTATTGAAATTCTAGCATCGTCGCGGTACGCGATGGAGGAGTTGAACTTCCTCCGCGGTACGCGATGAATGTAAAATATCTAAGATTCCTCCGGATTTCTCCGCGGTACGCGAAGCCTTTTTGGGCTTCTGGTCGCGGTACGCGACGGATGTGGCGGTCCAGTGATCTGATCTACTTCATCAGATTTCATGCAAAATTAAAGTTTTATTTTCATTTCGAACTCAGACGCAAACCAGACGAAGAACACGACCAAAACACCATCTAAATTCCTATTTCAAGCCCTCCGAACGCAAGGATCGCACCCGGGAACGTGTTTTCAAGTTCTGATCGTATTTTCAACCGCAGATATCCGTCTGTTTAGGTAATGATCCGTTTAAACCTTCTAGTTTGATTTTGATTGATTAGATCTTGATTTTGAACGTAATGAGATAGTTAAGATTGTTGATTATTGCCTAGATGATGGCTAGGATTGATTATAAACAAAGAACACAAAGTTTTAACGGTTAAATCCTTGTTTTGATCCGTTGTAATGCCCGGTTTTCATGAAACCATACCTATGATTACAATGGTTTAATCCATTTGATTATAACAATGTAGGTGATTAGTTGGGTTAATCCTTGAAATGCAAGGTTAAATCCAAGTGTTTCAAACTAATCACAATCATTAACATACCCATTGGAACGATTATCTGATGTTTATGATAACAGTCAGATTAGTATGTTAAACTTGGTCATTATACCTCTTATGATACTACATTGTGATATTTCATGATATTTGGGTAATCAATAACAAGGATTGATCATTCCTAAGCCATTAAATTATCTAGAAACTGTTACAGTATCATAATCAACAACATTAACTATTTGGTTAATCTAAGATTATTCTGATTAATCAAGAGTGTCATCAACTTTGTATTAGGAATCTAATGCAATGTAGGTTCCTACATTATCATACATTGTATGATATAACATTAAATTAACTAATATCAGTTTGATGACTTTTAAGTCAATGTCTTTGACATTGAACGTTCAGAAAGATCTAATCAGTAAACTAGAACATAAATAACTCATTAAATATAAATAAATGCAGAATCACTTCTCTATTATCAGTTTTGAGATATTCTGCTACATCTATACTACCAGGTGAGTTTCGTACGACCCCTTTTCTTTTTAATCTTTTATAAACATCGGGGTAGCGCTGTAAAACTTTTCAAAACTATATGATATGTATCACTGTTATCTGTGTGATTGCATGTGATGGGTTGGAACTTGTGGATTTCATGGGATTTTTGCCCTGAGAACAGAACACTATCACAGAACTTAAGTCCTCATCTCTGAACTGTATCTAGTGAACCCATGTGGGGCCGAACAGGGAAACATTGATAGTACTATTGGCTGACCACCCATTTGCTGGGAGGATTGCATCTCCCCTTGTGTGAATGTTTGTTTCCTGTTTCCAAAACTTCTTAATGGTATGATAGACATTAAGATAATGAGGCATTAAGATATGTACCGACGGGTAGTATCTTGTAGAACAATATCGTCAGAAAGGAACTAGATACGGGTCCCATGGTTATCTTGAACTGAACATTTTGTGAACATATATTACATATCATATCATATCATATTGTGAAACTTGAACTGTATGAACTCACCAGCTTTGTGCTGACGTTTTCAAATCAAACCTTTTTGCAGGTAGACCGTGACTTCGGGAAGAATGCACCTCACAAAAATTGTAGTTAAATAGGTTAATGTTGTAATCTAAGTTGTAATAACGAAACCCTGTAATGTATTTATTTTAAGTTAATCTGTGTGCTTGTGATATCGGATCAAGTAAGTCACCCCTCACCTCGGAGACATCACCACTGTGCTTCCGCAACCGTTTCAGTGACATCATACATGAGGTGACGAGGGGTGGGGGTGTGACAGAAGGATAGATACAAACCTTACCCCTATCCCAATTGGGATAGAGAGGCTGCTCCGAAAGAGTCACCGGCTCAAAGTTGTCGTTTGAAGTTGATCATCCCAACGATTTTACCGTTATTTTTATAAAATGATTAAAATAACGTTAAAATTAGTGCACTTTTACTTTTGCCCCTTAAGGGCCCACAAATATATACATTATATGCATGCACCGTAAATGGGGTGTTTTTAAACAAACATCATGAATGTTAAATAGAAAATGCTTTAAATGAGATAAATAATATAGGACTATCTAAATTTATTATTAAAGATTTGGGTTAGTTAAAATATTTTTTGAGCATTAAAGTGATCAAGTGAGATGTTATCATTTGTTTATCATAAAGAAATTAATATATTGACTTATTGTGTGAGTATACCGATGTAAATCTATTGCTACTTGTAAGCTCCAAAATTCTCCCACGTGTGACATGTGTTTTAAAACGCCCTCAGAGTTAAGTCCCAGATTTTTCAAAAACTAAAACATCAACTTTAACAACCCACATAACCCAACCTATCACCAAAACTATTTACAAACGTGTTAATTGTAATCACACCCTACATTATTTACAATCGTTCATAAAAAGTTGGGTTTTTAACCAAAAATGTATTCAATCCGAGCCTTCGCAAGATATCCGATCACGTGCGCCGTCACCCTTTACGTTCACCTGAAAAACACCACATTTAAATCACCGTTAGTTCGTTAGAACTAAGTAAGATCACCCCGCTATTTCCCCAATTGTATTCCATAACACCATATGGATACAATAATAATGTCCCAAATATAATTTGGCAACATTAGTAGCAAAACGATTTACTAAAGGGTCGTTTTCACCCAAAACCTCTTAAATCTCCCTTCCATGCCCAAACCAACTAGATTTGCCCATGGAATCCGCATCAAAGTTGAAATAATTCAAATTATGACATTTTTAGACATACAGACGCAACATGGGCGTGTTCCAGAGGAACATGGCCATGTCAGAAGGTTTCCAGAATCTGATATGCAGATATGACATGGGCGTGTTCCAGGGAACATTGTGATGTCAAAACTCTTTCCAAATACATATCCTCTTTGTTCTCCCTCCTTATTCCTTTTCCCTAAGGACTCCTATTTTACAACAAATTTAAACCATCCAAACACATGTAATACAAGTGCCTTATCAATTCTCAACTCAATTAAATTGCAAGAATTCAACACAAACATGTTAATGGGTCATTTCACCCGAATCCCTTGAGACTTCTTTTTCACCAAGGATTCCCAAGGTAGGTAGTCACACCACTTGTGATTTACCTATACTTCATAAATTCATCATAGGAAGATCACACCACTTGTGATTTAACCTATTCTCCATTCACACCTCATGTGAATTGTTTGACCAATTTTGGTCAATTTCAACCCAATTCCTTTGAGACATCCTTTTTCACCAAGGATTCCCAAGGTAGGTAATCACACCACTTGTGATTTACCTATACTCCATAAATTCATAATAGGAAGATCACACCAATTGTGATTCAACCTATTCCCCATTCACACCTCTTGTGAATTGTTTGACCAACTTTGGTCAATTTCTACCCAATTCCTTTGAGACATTCTTTTTCACCAAGGATTCCCAAGGTAAGTAATCACACCACTTGTGATTTACCTAAACTCCATAAATTCATCATAAGAAGATCACACCACTTGTGATTCGACAGATTTCACGTTTGTGAATTGTTTGACCATTTACAGTCAAACTACAAATAAGAAGTTCACACCACTTGTGAATCATTCTTATTTCTCCACACCAATTGTAAACATACTACATTACAATAACTAAGCAAATATAACATCTATAGCATGTTATTGTCAAGCAACAAATATACAAACACCAATTTGAATTGTTTGACCATTTTCAGTCAACCTTTTAATAAGAAGTTCACACCTCTTGTGAATCATTCCTATTCTTACACACCACATGTAAACATACCAAATCACAATAACTAAGCAATTAAACACCTGTACATGTTATTGTCAACACCAAAACAATCAAACACCCTTTATACAACAATTTAAACGCCAAACACCCATACTAGTTGATTTGACTAACAGGTCAACACCCATTTTGACTAATTCCACTAATAGTCAATCGTCCGTTTTTACTACTTTCTACAATTATTATCAAACACTTAATGAAACCATATTAAGTTATGTAATTATAACATAACATTCACAACAAGACTCACCACAATAGTCAACATTTAAGTCAAATACTCCTATTGCCACTATATGTGGTCTTAGGTATATAACTACCTTAGCAATCATAATCCTCACACATACATTGTAAATTTAAACACCAATTCATCCCCAGCAATACATATCCCACATACATTGTCAAGTTAAACACCAATTCCTCCCAACAATGCATATTCCACATACATTGTCAAGTTAAACACCAATTCATCCCAACAATGCATATCCCACATACATTGTCAAGTTAAACACCAATTCCTCCCAACAATGCATATTCCACATACATTGTCAAGTTAAACACCAATTCATCCCAACAATGCATATTCCACATACATTGTCAAGTTAAACACCAATTCATCCTACCAATGTATATTCCACATACACAATAACAAACTACAATGTTTTAACACCAACAACAAAACTTCATAAGCTATCAAAGAATTGTAGTTTCCACCTATGTTGACTTTATAGATTTAACACATAACATTCACCAAATACTACAAGACATAAATCAAGTAGTCAACATTCAACACCAACACACCAACACAAATATGACTTATGGTTGCATATTTAGTGAGTATGTTACTCATCTTAGCCCATAGGAACACCATCAAAATCACCTTGTTCTTTCCCAAGCCTTTGACTTGTTCCTTGACTTTCACCACCACTACCTAGTTGTATTACACACACACAACTATTCAATACATGTAACTCATATTCATATTCTTTCAACCTACTTGACCCATTATCACCAAATTCACCATTTATGATTATATATATGCTTATTTCATACCACCACAACTTAAAAACCCATTTTTAAGTTAAACAACTTCATTGACATTTCATCAAACACCTCATATGCATATATTTATTTGCTTATGATCATTGACTAATAACACCTCTATCAAACTCCATTTTGGTTTCTAAATGAACAAATTCATCATTTCACAAACAAACTACAAAAACCCCATGAAATCATCACACCCAACAATTTAACACCAAATTTAACCACCTTGTTCATATACCTCATGAACTTACAAAACCCCATTTATCATATTACAACATGAAAGAAAACAATCAAAAAGTTGTTCTTAGATGATTATCACTAAGAATAACAACATTTAAGACCCTTCAAACACCCAAATTTCGTATTTAACCATACCCCACTCATACCCCATGTGAGACGCACGAAATTTATACCAAAAGCACCCAAAAATTCATACCTTGTTGTAGTTTGAAGAGAGAAGAACTCCAATCTACTCTTATCTTCAAGTTCCACCCACAAATCAACCCTCAATTAGATCATTCTTGGGTTTTTAGGGTTTTCTCCCTTCTTATCTTCCTCTTGAACGACACACACAAAAAAAATGGGAATATGAACTTTGACCATAGTTAAAGATTTATCCCTTCCATTTCCATCTTTGGTCAATTGTCACATTTGGTCCCTTAATCTTTTAAAACATTTAACTAGTTTATTCTAAAACCCCAATTGTTATTAAAACACCCACCGAAATAAAATATAAATAATTTTCCGCCAATTATATTATATTTTAATATTTCCAAAAATGGGTCGTTACAAATTCTCCCCATCTTACAAAGGTTTCGTCCCTGAAACCTCGTTACACTGTAATTGAAAAGGATAAAATTTTCCACATTTCATCATCGAACTCCCACATTACATCTGAACTCCGCAGGATCTTTTATTGCACCATCACCGGATTAATCGTCACATTTCACAATTGCTTGACGTTTCTATCTAAGATAGTCACTTGTCTCTGCCTAGTTCAATGTTTCATTGATCACCAATTTCTCCAATGGCATGTAGGCCGACTCATTTGCCAAGCATTTTTGCAAATAAAACACGTGGAATGTATTGTTTATTTCACTCAGTTCCTCCGGTAGCTCTTAACGATAAGCAACCTTATCAATCCGAGCTATAATTTTGAACGGTCTAATAAATCATGAACCTAGCTTCCCCCACTTTTGAAAATGAATCACACCCTTCCAAGGAGAAAATTCTAGCAACACAAGGTCTTCTACATGGAATTCAATTGGTTTCTTCCATTTATCTGCGTAAGGTTTATGGCGGTCTTACGCCACCATTTAATGAGTCTGGACACCCGGGAGTTCAACACGTTCTTTCAGAAATGAGAAATGAACCGAGTGTCGCGGCAGGACACAATTGTCTCCCACACCCCGTGTCAAGATACCACCTCATTCATGTAAACCTCGGTCATCTTCTCTATAGAATACGTCTCCTTGATCGGTATAAAATGGTCAATCTTTGTGAAATTCCTCATTTAACGAATCGGTTTGAACCGTTTTAATTTGGTTCACCAAATCCAACGTCACCACAAATTTCATCGACTTCACCCTAATGGGTGAATGTTCTTGCTTTTTACCCAAAGCATCCACTATTATGTTCGCTTTCCTGATTGAAAAGGTATTTCATGATCGTGATCCTTGAGTAAATCCCATCCATCCCCACAATCTCCATACCATAAACAAATTAAATAACCTCATGAACCTTCAACTAATGTGAAGCATGAATGTAAACTTTCTCCCTTCTTTGCATCAAAGCACACCCATCCACCACGTACGACACGTCAAATTAGACCATGGGTTCATCAGGTCCATCTAATAAATCAACACATAAAATGTCTTTTCTTGCTGATTTACTTCAAAATTGAAACACAACCACTTGCATTTCAATCATAACAGCACCCATATCCACCATAAGTTAACATCTTAACAATCAAGTCTAAGTGTGGTTATTGGTTCATTTGCACCCAAACTTCTCTTACTTATAGTTAACAATAACACTCCTGCTACTTAGATATTACACACTCTTGTACATTATCTAATAGCACACAGATTTTTTTTTACAGATGTTCACACCGCATGTGAATCATCTTCATCAAATTTAACCACACAAATAAAGAATGTCCATTCCCCTATGAATCATCCTCAAGAAAATTCATATCTTTGAAAGATATATTCAACTACTTGCAATATCAACATACCTATCCAAGTCATTTCCACCCAACTACATTCAAGTGTTATGATATATACACACATATATATATATAATCATAGATGTTCACACCACTTGTGAATCATCCATGAAATAAAAATTCTAGCATGAAGGTTCAATTCAAGAATTTACCTTCTAAATCCCCCTCACAACCCATATCAACTAATCACACCAAGATAAACTTACCAACCAATCCCCAACGCCACTCACCGGTGGTCTTACATGACAAATCCCATGCCACCTAACCATGGACTTGCATTTCCCCCACCCATCGTAAATCATCGCCAATTCACTATGTCAATCATTCTCAAACAATTAATGACATTAGATAGGGTAGACGTATAGTGTATAATCATCATAAACATTATATGACTTCATTCACACATTATGTAATTCTTTCTAATGGGTCAACACCCATTTATTTCAACCAAAATCCACTCATATGTGGATTCTCCCCCAATGCCACACACCTGTGGATGTATATAAATTTTCACCCAAAGGTGAATTCTCCCCAATGCCACACACCTATGGACTTATATAAATTTTCACCCAAAGGTGAATTCTCCCCAATCCCACATACATTGTCAAGTTAAACACCAATTCCTCCCAACAATGCATATTCCACATACATTGTCAAGTTAAACACCAATTCATCCCAACAATGCATATCCCACATACATTATCAAGTTAAACACCAATTCCTCCCAACAATGCATATTCCACATACATTGTCAAGTTAAACACCAATTCATCCCAACAATGCATATTCCACATACATTGTCAAGTTAAACACCAATTCATCCTACCAATGTATATTCCACATACACAATAACAAACTACAATGTTTTAACACCAACAACAAAACTTCATAAGCTATCAAAGAATTGTAGTTTCCACCTATGTTGACTTTATAGATTTAACACATAACATTCACCAAATACTACAAGACATAAATCAAGTAGTCAACATTCAACACCAACACACCAACACAAATATGACTTATGGTTGCATATTTAGTGAGTATGTTACTCATCTTAGCCCATAGGAACACCATTAAAATTACCTTGTTCTTTCCCAAGCCTTTGACTTGTTCCTTGACTTTCACCACCACTACCTAGTTGTATTACACACACACAACTATTCAATACATGTAACTCATATTCATATTCTTTCAACCTACTTGACCCATTATCACCAAATTCACCATTTATGATTATATATATGCTTATTTCATACCACCACAACTTAAAAACCCATTTTTAAGTTAAACAACTTCATTGACATTTCATCAAACACCTCATATGCATATATTTATTTGCTTATGATCATTGACTAATAACACCTCTATCAAACTCCATTTTGGTTTCTAAATGAACAAATTCATCATTTCACAAACAAACTACAAAAACCCCATGAAATCATCACACCCAACAATTTAACACCAAATTTAACCACCTTGTTCATATACCTCATGAACTTACAAAACCCCATTTATCATATTACAACATGAAAGAAAACAATCAAAAAGTTGTTCTTAGATGATTATCACTAAGAATAACAACATTTAAGACCCTTCAAACACCCAAATTTCGTATTTAACCATACCCCACTCATACCCCATGTGAGACGCACGAAATTTATACCAAAAGCACCCAAAAATTCATACCTTGTTGTAGTTTGAAGAGAGAAGAACTCCAATCTACTCTTATCTTCAAGTTCCACCCACAAATCAACCCTCAATTAGATCATTCTTGGGTTTTTAGGGTTTTCTCCCTTCTTATCTTCCTCTTGAACGACACACACAAAAAAAAAATGGGAATATGAACTTCGACCATAGTTAAAGATTTATCCCTTCCATTTCCATCTTTGGTCAATTGTCACATTTGGTCCCTCAATCTTTTAAAACATTTAACTAGTTTATTCTAAAACCCCAATTGTTATTAAAACACCCACCGAAATAAAATATAAATAATTTTCCGCCAATTATATTATATTTTAATATTTCCAAAAATGGGTCGTTACAAATTCTCCCCATCTTACAAAGGTTTCGTCCCCGAAACCTCGTTACACTGTAATTGAAAAGGATAAAATTTTCCACATTTCATCATCGAACTCCCACATTACATCTGAACTCCGCAGGATCTTTTATTGCACCATCACCGGATTAATCGTCACATTTCACAATTGCTTGACGTTTCTATCTAAGATAGTCACTTGTCTCTGCCTAGTTCAATGTTTCATTGATCACCAATTTCTCCAATGGCATGTAGGCCGACTCATTTGCCAAGCATTTTTGCAAATAAAACACGTGGAATGTATTGTTTATTTCACTCAGTTCCTCCGGTAGCTCTTAACGATAAGCAACCTTATCAATCCGAGCTATAATTTTGAACGGTCTAATAAATCATGAACCTAGCTTCCCCCACTTTTGAAAATGAATCACACCCTTCCAAGGAGAAAATTCTAGCAACACAAGGTCTTCTACATGGAATTCAATTGGTTTCTTCCATTTATCTGCGTAAGGTTTATGGCGGTCTTACGCCATCATTTAATGAGTCTGGACACCCGGGAGTTCAACACGTTCTTTCAGAAATGAGAAATGAACCGAGTGTCGCGGCAGGACACAATTGTCTCCCACACCCCGTGTCAAGATACCACCTCATTCATGTAAACCTCGGTCATCTTCTCTATAGAATACGTCTCCTTGATCGGTATAAAATGGTCAATCTTTGTGAAATTCCTCATTTAACGACTCGGTTTGAACCGTTTTAATTTGGTTCACCAAATCCAACGTCACCACAAATTTCATCGACTTCACCCTAATGGGTGAATGTTCTTGCTTTCTACCCAAAGCATCCACTATTATGTTCGCTTTCCTGATTGAAAAGGTATTTCATGATCGTGATCCTTGAGTAAATCCCATCCATCCCCACAATCTCCATACCATAAACAAATTAAATAACCTCATGAACCTTCAACTAATGTGAAGCATGAATGTAAACTTTCTCCCTTCTTTGCATCAAAGCACACCCATCCACCACGTACGACACGTCAAATTAGACCATGGGTTCATCAGGTCCATCTAATAAATCAACACATAAAATGTCTTTTCTTGCTGATTTACTTCAAAATTGAAACACAACCACTTGCATTTCAATCATAACAGCACCCATATCCACCATAAGTTAACATCTTAACAATCAAGTCTAAGTGTGGTTATTGGTTCATTTGCACCCAAACTTCTCTTACTTATAGTTAACAATAACACTCCTGCTACTTAGATATTACACACTCTTGTACATTATCTAATAGCACACAGATTTTTTTTTTACAGATGTTCACACCGCATGTGAATCATCTTCATCAAATTTAACCACACAAATAAAGAATGTCCATTCCCCTATGAATCATCCTCAAGAAAATTCATATCTTTGAAAGATATATTCAACTACTTGCAATATCAAAATACCTATCCAAGTCATTTCCACCCAACTACATTCAAGTGTTATGATACATACACACATATATATATAATCATAGATGTTCACACCACTTGTGAATCATCCATGAAATAAAAATTCTAGCATGAAGGTTCAATTCAAGAATTTACCTTCTAAATCCCCCTCACAACCCATATCAACTAATCACACCAAGATAAACTTACCAACCAATCCCCAACGCCACTCACCGGTGGTCTTACATGACAAATCCCATGCCACCTAACCATGGACTTGCATTTGCCCCACCCATCGTAAATCATCGCCAATTCACTATGTCAATCATTCTCAAACAATTAATGACATTAGATAGGGTAGACGTATAGTGTATAATCATCATAAACATTATATGACTTCATTCACACATTATGTAATTCTTTCTAATGGGTCAACACCCATTTATTTCAACCAAAATCCACTCATATGTGGATTCTCCCCCAATGCCACACACCTGTGGACGTATATAAATTTTCACCCAAAGGTGAATTCTCCCCAATGCCACACACCTATGGACTTATATAAATTTTCACCCAAAGGTGAATTCTCCCCAATCCCACATACATTGTCAAGTTAAACACCAATTCCTCCCAACAATGCATATTCCACATACATTGTCAAGTTAAACACACCAATTCATCCCAACAATGCATATCCCACATACATTGTCAAGTTAAACACCAATTCCTCCCAACAATGCATATTCCACATACATTGTCAAGTTAAACACCAATTCATCCCAACAATGCATATTCCACATACATTGTCAAGTTAAACACCAATTCATCCTACCAATGTATATTCCACATACACAATAACAAACTACAATGTTTTAACACCAACAACAAAACTTCATAAGCTATCAAAGAATTGTAGTTTCCACCTATGTTGACTTTATAGATTTAACACATAACATTCACCAAATACTACAAGACATAAATCAAGTAGTCAACATTCAACACCAACACACCAACACAAATATGACTTATGGTTGCATATTTAGTGAGTATGTTACTCATCTTAGCCCATAGGAACACCATCAAAATCACCTTGTTCTTTCCCAAGCCTTTGACTTGTTCCTTGACTTTCACCACCACTACCTAGTTGTATTACACACACACAACTATTCAATACATGTAACTCATATTCATATTCTTTCAACCTACTTGACCCATTATCACCAAATTCACCATTTATGATTATATATATGCTTATTTCATACCACCACAACTTAAAAACCCATTTTTAAGTTAAACAACTTCATTGACATTTCATCAAACACCTCATATGCATATATTTATTTGCTTATGATCATTGACTAATAACACCTCTATCAAACTCCATTTTGGTTTCTAAATGAACAAATTCATCATTTCACAAACAAACTACAAAAACCCCATGAAATCATCACACCCAACAATTTAACACCAAATTTAACCACCTTGTTCATATACCTCATGAACTTACAAAACCCCATTTATCATATTACAACATGAAAGAAAACAATCAAAAAGTTGTTCTTAGATGATTATCACTAAGAATAACAACATTTAAGACCCTCCAAACACCTAAATTTCGTATTTCACCATACCCCACTCATACCCCATGTGAGACCCACGAAATTTATACCAAAAGCACCCAAAAATTCATACCTTGTTGTAGTTTGAAGAGAGAAGAACTCCAATCTACTCTTATCTTCAAGTTCCACCCACAAATCAACCCTCAATTTGATCATTCTTCGGTTTTTAGGGTTTTCTCCCTTCTTCTCTTCCTCTTGAACGACACACACAAAAAAATGGGAATATGAACTTTGACCATAGTTAAAGACTTATCCCTTCCATTTCCGTCTTTGGTCAATTGTCACATTTGGTCCCTCAATCTTTTAAAACATTTAACTAGTTTATTCTAAAACCCCAATTGTTATTAAAACACCCACCGAAATAAAATATAAATAATTTTCCGCCAATTATATTATATTTTAATATTTCCAAAAATGGGTCGTTACACTACTTCCATTGAACTTAATTACAATATCATTATCTCTAGTAGTAAGTACATTTTTCTAATATAAGTTGATATCAAAAGTAATAGGTAAGTTAATCTATTTATCTCATACAAGACCCGAAGACATGATATTTTTTATACGTACTGTTAATTCTTGAGTTAGTTTATGTATAATCCTCTTAAATGCCATTTGCAAATTGCATTACAATTATTAAGGTATCTCAAGAACTAAGTTAGGAGTTTTAGTCTTATAGTTTATTCCAACTCTAACTAGGTTAAGTATGTTGAAACTAGGTTATTGATTACTAGATATTAGAGGTGTTTACCATTCAGTTTTTACGGTTTATAAGTGGAACCATAAACCAAACCATTAATAATGATTTTTAAATAATAAAAACCAAAACCGAACCGTGAAAAATAAAACCAAAACAAACGGAACTGTTATCAAAGATTTGGTTCCAGTTTGGTTTACGGTTTAGCCATTTTAGGTTTAGGCCTTTTTGACTTGTTAAAAATAAAAACCGAATCGTTTTACAATTTGAGATATACTGCTTACTTTGTGAGCTCAAATCTAACTTTTTTTCTAAATGACTCCTAAATCATTAAATTTATCTATCCATCCATCCATCCATCCATCTATCTAATATGTGTTTGTGTGTGTGTCCACACACACACACGGTCCGATTCGGTTTTTTATGACAAGTTTTTAGTAATAACCATAAACCAAACCATTCTTTACGGTTAACCGGCTGACCAAGTGTTTTGGAAGAAAACTGACCGTGAAACCAAAACCAATGACTGGTTTGGACGGTATCATGGTTTGAAACCGAACAATGAAGTCCCCTTACTAGTTATTGCATATTTATGAAAAGTTGTGTTGTTATTAGAAAAAGCAAGAAACAATAAATAAAATCACGATTGGTGGCATGGTTTGATCACATGTAAAAGTTTTATGGCTCAATATTATTTTGAAAAAACTAATAATTGAAGCTAAACTTCATGCTCTTTTGTTCTTTGATAACTTAACAACTATCTATTTTACTACTAATCAAGTCTCTCATGGCATGACGTGATATATCCGAGACACGTTTTGTCGGCCGACAACTCTTCGAGTAAAAACAAAACCGTGATTTTCCGGATAGGCAATTAGAGACAAAACGGACAATATCTTGATACGGTTTGCTTGAAGGTTAGGTCTTAAAAGTTTGAAATTTACGAGTTGAGTCACCAATTAATAAGTTTGGATGACTGAGGATATTTTTATATGTTAATAGTATTGAAGAGAATCAAAACTTGATTATTTTTACGCTTTTTTGAAATTCAAAGTTTTATCGGGATTTTCATTGTTTCATGTTTTTCGAAATTCTTTATAATAACGTACTTACTATGTATTTCCAGCAAATCCTTCATATAAGAAAATGTTTCGTATATTTAAATTATGAAGGTTGGGAAAACCTGGATGTCACATTTTCCCGGTTCAATTATGATTTTGAGCTGGGTAAAAGTAAAACCGAACCAGTAATTCCAGTTTTGGTACGTTCTACTTTTGAAAAATGACCCATTAACTTTTCACAATCTTGGTTTAACAATTATGTCAAACATTCACCCCCTAATTGTTAATCCAAGTTTGAGTCTTCATTTTCATCTCTTTAGCCTCCATTAGGCTATCCACAGCAGTCACCCCACTGAAAATCCCTTCCACCGAAAATTCCTGCCACGTCATCACCCCACTGAAAACCTTAAACCCTCACAGTGGTCACCGCACTGAAAAACATTCCCCACTGTGCCACATCACCTACTAAAAAACCCCACAGTGGGTCCCATTTTTAAAAAATCAGCCAATGGGAGTAAAGGGGGCTTCACGGGGAGCGGGGGCCGTGGAGAAGCACCGGGCAGGTGTCGCGCATGTGGGGGCGGTGTTCCTGCTAGTGGCCGCAGGAGGGGGAATCCGCGGAGGTGAGCGGGGAACCCACTACGCATGGTCTTATCTCTAAACTTTGGCTTCCTTCCTTTGTGATAACTTCCATCATCTTTGACTTTCATAGCTTTGTCTTTATCATGAGTATATTCTTAATTAACTTTAAAACCTTCTCGACTATCATCATGTTTAACTTGTTTACCACCTTCTTTCGCTTGTGTCATACCAATTTCTTGAATCTTGATTAGTTTACATCTTGGTGAGACAACACGAGCTTCTTCTAGTTTGCTTTTGTTGTGACATAGTACAACATCTTTATCACTTTTACTTTATGCTTGCAATACAAGCTTTGATGATGGATTTTCATACCCATTTTCATTTTCTGGAACTAGAACTTTTTCAGTAACTTGCTCTTCCATTCTATCCATTCTGGTTATTCATGATTAAAATATTTAGATAATGAGAACCAATAATTTCAAGAGTAAGTTTCCTTCTCATCTAAGGAAAACTTTTTGTTATCCATGCAATCTTCTTTAATTGCCATTAGGAGGGTTGGTTCCTCGTCTTCTTGTACGAGATTTGATTCCTCTCCTCTATGATTTGGTTCATGGCAATCTGAGGCAAAATGTCCAAACTTTTGACAATTATAGCATTTTACTTTGCTGAAGTTTTTACTAGACTCATTCCGGTTGCTATAATTATTGTTTCTATACTTGTAATTATTTCGTGGAACATTTTCCTCTTTTGTACAAAATGCCTCCATCCATTAGATTGGTCCTTTCCTCAAAGGCTGTCAATCTACCAATTGTTTCATCTAGAGTTGCAGTTTCTAGATCAACAAATTGTTCAATGGTAGAAACAATTTGAACGAACCTTTTCGGCACAGAACTTAAAAGTTTGCGTAATAAGGTTGGTTGATCAAATAGTGATCCCAAACCACTTGCCCTTGTGACAATACTATCCAACTTAGCAGTGAATGAATCGATAGTGTCTTCCTCTTTCATCTTTAACATCTCAAACTCTATTTTGAGTGTTTGAAGACGCGCCTTTTGCACTCGATCCACTCCAACATGCCTTGTCTTTAGTGCATCCCAAATCTCTTTAGCACTTTTACAACATGCAACTTGTAATACTATTTCTTCAGGTAGTGATTGAAATAAATACGCAGTCGCATCCATATTTTTTTTCATCGGCTTGCGTATTAGCACTAGGTTCTATCATTTCCCAAAGTTCGTTTGCCTTAAGTATGGTTTTTATACGAATTGCCCATACGGTATAATTTGTGGACTTCAATAACAGACATTGAAACTGGGAAATAAAACTTATTTCCTTGTGTATTACAATTTCTTTATTACTATTACTTCCTTCTCCTGATTTTGACATCATCTTTGGTTTTATTTCAAACCACTAAACGATTTCAGGAGTATTTAAAGTAATTTTTTCTTAAAAATATGTGATTCCAAAAATTAATAACTTTTTCTAATTGGAATCAAAAACAATTTAAAAGAGTTAATCCCGATCATTCTCATAGTTAAAGTATATGGTCCATTTATGTCAATAGTGTAAATAGTTTAGTTTATTAATACCCTTGAACTTGAAGGGTTATATGTGTAAATATAGGTAGTATATATACAAGATCAAATGTCTGTAAATTCATTCGAATCATATTTGTATTTTTACAAGAATTCTTACAATTCTCTGTGTTCATTCAAACCTTTTGGGACACCATTTGGTATCAGAGCTAGACAACTTTCGATCATGTTCTTAGTGTTTTCTCAAGTATTCATTCGAAGAAGAAAAGAAATAGGCGTCGGTTTCCTTCTCTTCTGTCGTCTCTTCAATTACATCATTACAAGAAAGCAAATTGAAGATTAACGATTGAAAATCACCACTAAGGGCGGTGATTCCCGGTTTGATTTTTCATTTTTTTGTGTATTTTCGACACTCAAAGAACCGAACCACTGTGGGTTCAAGTTCTTCTTCCATGATCAAAATCAAAGTTTGATTGAAGGATTGTCGATCAATTCATGTCACAAAAGTGTTTATGTTTTTCGTTCTTTTGATCAATTCGTGACACAAAAGTGTTTGTGTTTTTCGTTCTTTTGATCAATTCGTGACACAAAAGTATTTGTGTTTTTTTTGTTCTCTTGATCAATTCGTGAAGTTTCTGTTGAAACTTTTGATATATCTAGGTTTTATTTTGGCTACTTTGGCCAAAATCAAAATCATTTTTGCTATCCTTGTTGGCACTGAGGCCGAGAGACATAGGGTCTCAAATTAACTTATCGGTGGTCAAAAATTAGAATCATTTTGTGATTCACAGTTCATAATACAAGGCCGAAAACATAGGTTTTATTTTGATTCTTTGGTCAACATCAGATTCTGCACTCTATTAATATTGAGGCCGATTGGAGTTCAATATAAGAGGCATTTTGTGATAATCTGGTCGAAATCAACAATAGCAATTGAGGCTTTGTTTTTCCATTTGTTGGATTTTTTGATCAAGTGATAAAGAAAAAGAAAATTGAACCATCGTGGGTTCATTTCTTGTTTCTGATAAAAGAAAAGGACTGCATTTTTGGTTCTCTCTTTTTTTGAACTAGTAGGCAAAAAAGCCAAGTTCATTTTCACCATTTTCTAATTTTGATTATCATCAAAATTATATAATCATTTTTTGATTGATTAATTCTTGTCAACTGAGTTGGCAATAAAAAACCAAGAAGGCCTATTTACTGTGTATTATCTATTTGGTTGGTCTCATCAAACCAAACTTGAAGCAAATTTAGGAATTTGTTTTAAGTTATATCAAAGTTGTTGTTTTTTTGGAATTAAAATAGTTTAATTACCATGTCAACTCCACCACCAAATAATAATAACAATAATAACAATACTAATACTATTGTTACTTACAAAGAAATTGGTCCCTCACTATCAAGTTTCCAATGTCATGTGTTAAAATCTACGAATTACACTGTGTGGGCAATTCGTATGAAAACCATTTTAGAGGCAAATGGTTTATGGGAAATGATAGAACCAACTGTTAATACAGTTAAAGAAGTTAATAAGGACAAAGCTGCAACTGCATACCTGTTTCAGGCATTGCTTGAAGAACTTATTATACAAGTTGCAAGTTGTAAAAGTGCCAAAGAAGTGTGGGATACACTTAAAATAAGGCATGTTGGTATAGACCAAGTGCAAAAGGCACGTTTACAAATTATCAAAACTGAGTTTGATAGAATGCAAATGAAAGAGGATGAAACAATTGACTCTTTCACTACAAGATTATCTATTATTGTCACTAGAGCAACTAGTTGTGATTTTACATTTGATCAACCAACACTAGTTAGAAAGATCTTAACTACTGTACCAGATAGATTCATTCAAATAGTTGCTTCAATTGAGCAATTTACAAATCTAGATAATGTGACTCTAGATGAAACTATTGGTAAACTTAAAACCTTTGAGGAAAGGATTACGTCGAGAAGAGCAAATACAAGTGACAATCATGTTAAACTTTTGTTCACTAAACATGATAATAAAACTAGCCAAAGAAGGCAGTTTGGAAATCATGGACAAAAGAAGTTTAATTCACCACGAAAGAAGTGGCATAACAAATATAATAAAAAAAAGTGATGATAATTCCTCACAAAAGAAAAATCCTAACAAACCAAAAGGCTCAAACAAGATGAGTAAAGTGAAATGCTATAATTGTCAAAAGTTTGTACATTATGCAAATGATTGTACTCAAGAAAAGAAAGTACAAGAACAATCAAACCTCATAAAAAAGAATGAGGAGCCTACTTTATAAATGGCTGTGATTAACGAGGATGTTAAGGATGAGGAAATTCTCTTAAATGAGAAAGAGATTGAGCCTAAACTTTGCACAAATTCAAATAATACTTTATGGTATTTGGATAACGGTGCAAGTAATCATATGACTGGAAATCATGAACATTTCAAGGAAATAGACGAAAATGTCACGGGACAAGTTCGTTTTGGTGATGGGTCATATGTGAAAATCAAAGGCAAAGGTTCAATTCTACTAGAATGTAAAAACCAAGAACAGAGAATTATTCCTCAAGTTTATTACATTCCTAGTTTGAAAAATAATATACTCAGATTAGGACAACTAACTGAGAATGGATGTAAATTCATACTTGAAAATGATTTGTTGTATTTATATGATCAAAATCAAACTTTACTTATGAAAGTTAAAAGATCAACAAATAGACTTTACAATATCAGCTTAAAAGTTGGTACACCCATTTGTTTGTTAAACAAATTGGAAGATGAAGCATGGTTGTGGCATGCACGTTTGGGACATTTGAACTTTGATTCAATCAAGTTAATGACTCATAAGAAAATGGTACAAGGGATTCCATGCATAAGTCATACAAATCCAATTTTTGATGCATGCTTGTTGGGAAAGCATAGTAGAACTCCATTTCCAAATCAAGCTAAGTTCATATCTGATGAACCTCTAGACTTGGTATATGGAGACTTATGTGGTCCTATATCCCCATCTACTCATTCAGGTAAGAAGTACATATTCTTACTTGTAGATGACTGTACACGTTATATGTTGGTTTATTTTCTAACCTCTAAGGATGAAGCATTTAAAAACTTTAAGGAATTTAAGCTAAAGGTTGAAAATGAGGTAGGAATTAAATTGAAAATGTTAAGAACTGATAGAGGTGGTGAATTCACTTCTAATGAATTCACACAGTTCTGTAGAGATAATGGTATAGCAAGACAACTCACAGCACCTTATTCATCACAACAGAATAATGTGGTTGAACGAAGGAATAGAACCATGTTGTCAACAACACGTAGCATGTTAAAGGCTATGTCAACAACACGTACCATATATGTTCTAAATAGAGTACCAACCAAAGCTTTAACTGATTGTACACCTTATGAAGCTTTAAAAGGTAGAAAGCCTAATTTGGGCTCTCTAAGAATTTTTGGTTGTATAGCCTATTCTAAAGTACCATCACAACATCTAACAAAGTTAGATGATAGAAGCATCAAAATGGTACATTTAGGAATGGAAGAAGGATCAAAAGCATATAGGTTGTTTGATCCAATATCAAAGAAAATTTGCATCAGTAGGGATGTCAAATTTATTGAAAAAGATTCATAGGATTGGAAATATTGCATGAATAATGTTGGTAGTGATGAACCAGGATGGATATACTTTGTTATTAATCAAAGTCCAACTCCTACAACTGGAAACTTTGAAGGTGAATATGCAAATAAAGAGATTAATGAGTCTGAACAAATCTCGTCTCCTAATTCACCAAATACACCATTCACTCCACCAACTTGCACATTTGAGCCAAACTCAATGGAGGTTGCTGACTATACTTCTAGTTCTGATAGTTCAGCAAGACCATTTGATCATACACCAATAAAGGGTTTTAGATCCTTAGATGATTTTTATGAAAGAGCTCCTGAAATAGAGACAACTGAACTTCTATTTACTGAGGAAGAACCTCAAAATTATAAAGAAGCATCAATTGATAAGAAATGGATTGAAGCTATGCAAGCTGAGATAGATTCAATCAATAAGAATAATACTTGGAATTTGACTGATTTACCAAGTAATCATAAGGCAATTGGCCTAAAATGGGTTTTTAAAACCAAAAGAGGTGCGAGTGGCAACATAATCAAGCATAAAGCTCGCTTGGTTGTAAAGGGCTATGCATAACAACATGGAATAGACTTTGATGAAGTTTTTACTCCTGTAGCTCGCATAGAGACAGTTCGTCTGATTCTTGCTTTAGCAGCATATAATGGATGGGAAGTATATCATCTTGATGTAAAATCAGCCTTCCTACATGACGAACTTAAAGAAGAGGTTTATGTCACACAACCAGAGGGTTTTGTGAAACCAGGAAATGCTGGAAAGGTTTATAAACTTTCTAAAGCATTGTATGGACTGAGATAGGCACCACGTGCATGGAATGTGAAATTATACCAAACTTTGAAATATCTTGATTTCAAGAAATGAACTTTGGAGCAAGCAGTCTATACTAAGAGAAATAAAACATCTATTTTTTTGTTGGAGTCTATGTGGATGATCTCATAGTTACTGGAACTCCAAGGAAGGAAATAGAACATTTCAAATCTCAAATGGAAGAGAAATTTGAATTGAGTGACTTGGGTCTATTAACATACTATCTTGGGATAGAAGTTACCCAATTAGGTGGTGAAATATCTATCAAGCAATCTGGTGACATAACCAAGATCTTGAAAAGAGCAGGAATGCAAGATAGTAATGAAACTAAAATCCTAATGAACCCAGGTACATTGTCAACAAAATCTGAAGGTGAAACAGTAGACGCTACTGAATATAGAAGTCTGATTGGATGTCTAAGGTATTTACTTCATACTAGACCAGACTGAAGTTATTCTATTGGGTTGCTTAGCCAATTTATGCAAGAACCTAAAGAGCATCATCTGAAAGCCATTCGACAAGTTCGCATTATATCAAAGGAACTAAAGATTTTGGTATAACTTACAAAAGGAATGGTAGTTGTGAAATAACTGGCTATAGTGATAGTAGTTATGGGGTTAATACAGAAGAAGGTAAAGGCACTACTGGCATAGTGTTCTACTTTGGGAATTCACCCATAACTTGGTGTACTCAAAAGCAACAAACTGTAGCACTATCTTCATGTGAATCTGAGTTTATGGCTGCAACAGCTGCTGCATGTCAAACACTATGGTTGAAACGATTACTTAGTGAAATCACTTGATGGAAAGAGAGAAGAATTACATTATATGTTGATAACATATCAGCAATTGCATTGATGAAGAATCGAGTGTTTCATGGAAGAAGTAAACATATTGACACACGTTATCACTTCATTAGAGAATGTGTTGAAGACAATCATATCATCGTTGAGCATATCAGTGGAGAGTTACAAAGAGTAGACATTCTGACAAAAGCATTAGCTAGGATCAAGTTTCTTACAATAAGAGAGCTACTTGGCGTACAAGAGCTGCTTGGCGTACAAGATTTACGAGCAAGTCAACATGATCAAGATTAAAGGGGTTAATAAAAGAGTTAATCACGATCATTCTCATAGTTAAAGTATAGGGTCCATTTGTGTCAATATTGTAAATAGTTTAGTTTATTATTACCCTTGAACTTTGAAGGGTTATATGTGTAAATATAGGTAGTATATATGCAAGATCAAATGTCTGTAAATTCATTCGAATCATATTTGTATTTTTACAAGAATTCTTACAATTCTCTGTGTTCATACAATCCTTTTGGGACAACAACAGTTTCCCGGTTCAATTATGATTTTGAGTTGCGTAAAAGTGAAACCGAACTGGTAATTCCAATTTTGGTACGTTCTGCTTTTGATTTCTCTCTCAAAACTTAAACCATCTGTTATCTGTACCGTCGGTTCAGGTAGGATCATTCCACTTCTGAGTAGGATAGATAGGTCCTGTTCTAGAACCGTTTCTTTATCCACATCTACCTAGGGCTGTAAACGAACCGAACGTTCAGCGAACAGTTCGTGAAACGTTAGGCGGGAAGTTCGTTTATGTTCGTTCGTTTAATAAATGAACGAACACGAACAAGAAATTCCGTTCATTTAGTTAAAGGAACGAACATGAACAGAGGTTGTGTTCGTTCATTTGTGTTCGTGAACGTTCGGTAACATGTTCGTTTACATTCATTTATGTTCGGTTAAGTTCATTTATTATATTTATTAATTAAATGTGTTGTATACTTTTAATTTTTATTTTTATTTTAGTATCATAATATTTAACTTATTTTTAGTTTAATACTATAATATTTTAATTTATATATTTATAAATGATTATATCTAATGCTTGAGATTAAAAATGTCGAATTTTATTATTTAAATAATATGTGTTCGTTAGCGTTCGTGAACCATTCGTGAACAAACTAAATTCCTTAATGAACGAACACGAACAAGAATCTTCGTTCGGTTAGCGTTCGTGAACCGTTCGTGAACAAGTTAAAAGTTAAACAAACGAACACGAACAAGGGCTCGTTCGTGTTCGTTCGGTTCGTTTACAGCCCTGATGAATTAATAATATGATTTAGGATTTAGAAATTAGCGGAACATGTGAGAATTGAGATTTATTTCGTATTTATGTCCTCTTTTCTTTTATTTATTTTTATTTTTTTAACATAATTACAAAATAAAACCAAAGTATATTTATTATTAATAGTAACCCTATAATTTTATATTTTAGTATAACATGTTGTACAAACGAGCTGAGCCAGCCCTGTCTCGGACTCGGCTTGGTTACAAAACGAGCTGAGCTCAGTTCGGCTCGGTTAGAAACGAGCAGTGGCGTTCCCACTTGAAGCCGGGGGGGGGGGGGGGGGGGCGGCCACCCACCTTGGAATTTTTTTTTAATAGTACATATATGTTAAAATCCAGATCGCCCCTCGTAAAATTTTGCAATCGCCCCATTAAACTTTTGATTTCTAAGTGTTAATTAAAAAACTAAGTTGAAAAATGTCCAACTAATAATTTAAACCCAATGTAAAATCAAGTTTAGTATTACTTATAATAAGTCAAACCACCACGAAACCGGTTAAAACCGATTAAACCGAATTCAATCGAATATACCAATTAAAAACGAATAAATCGATCCAAATAAACCGAATTCAACCTTATATATTATAAAGAAAACAAATTTCAATCTGAATTTGCTTTAATCGGTTAACCAAACATATTGAATTCAAAAAAAAGTTAGATCTGATAACTGTATCGAAACCGAAATTTGGATACAGTTAGGAACCAAACCAAAAACCGAATTCAGAATTCTGTTCATTTTTTTCGGTTACGAATACGATTCATTTTCTGTATTAACAATTTTCAGTTTTCTTTAACACCCCTAGTTTAATATTCGAATTCACTATTGTGCCTTTTTTTCGACTCGTCCTGGGCACCTTCAATTCTCAGGGTCGTTCCTAGCTAGCCCATTATAAAAAATTATACTATTAATTTAAATAGAACATTAACATCATACTTAATGTTAGATTTGCGTAATTGAATTGCTTATGAGTTACTTAGGAACGTCTCTGTATACGTTGTTTTGAATATATAAAAAAAATAAAATCACGTAGTCAACAACTTTAAATGTATTGTATTTTCATTATGTCATTATATATAAAATTTAGTTTGAATGTCTTTTTTTAACATGACTCGTCCCGATCCGCCCCAACCCAACTTGAACACCAATGAACCTACAAAAATTTCCGCCCCATGAAAACAATTTCTGGGTCCGCCACTGCAAACGAGCTTTATCCGAGCCGATCTTAATCCGAGCTTTTTCCGAACGAGCTACGAGCTGAATCCGAGCATTGAGCTTTTTGGACAACGCTATTGGTGGGTCATCATTTGGTTAGGTTTCTTCATCCCTCATCCAGCTGTTTGTATATGTCTCTTGTACTACATTTGATTCTGGTGTCTACTTCTTTCTAATATTGTAACAGGCTTGAATTTGTGTTAAACATCACTTTGCATAACACTTTTTTAAAAATTAAAAAATAGATTAGGATGTAACTACAAAATATTAGCGTTAAGCAATTTAAATTAAGCATGTGAAACTGACAAAAACATTGATTTAGAGTTAAAAAATAATAATAAATCTTAAAAAATTTTAAAGTAACAAATAGTAATTATTCATCATGTTCAAAACAAATGAATTCGTGTGGACGTTTTAAACATCAAATGACAATGCAACTCAAAATTACTATATACAAGGAAAGATTGCAAGTATAGAGTAAGATACAGTAGCTTCTTTCTCTAATTAATTCAATTTTTTTGAATTTTAATTTTTTTTATTTATTTATTTTTGAAATTTTGTTTATAGTTCTCAGTTTTTCTTTCTTTATTTTTCTTTTAAATTTTATTTATTGCAATTTAGTCATTTTTCTTTTGTTCTGTTAGATATATATAAACATTTTTAATTGCGATCAAGCTAGTCTATAATATTATTTAAACTTTCTTTTCGTTATTCTATTTTCTTTTTGTCTCTTTGATGTTTGATATTTGATATCATTTTTTAACCATGCATGCTTGGGTTTACACTTTACCCTAGTTCATTAATACAACATAAAGAGTAGATTTTTTGTAAGTTTTTTGTGTCGAGTTAAGTCAATTGTCACGCATAGTCATATTATATAGTTTTTCTGTAGTTATTATTATTAGTTTAATTATGTTTTAACCTTAAGTTAAAAGTCACTATCCATGCAATTGACTCCGTATATGAAAGAATTGTAATTAAATTTTTTATTTATTTTATTTTTTATTAAATTTATATTATGAAAAATAACAATATTATAATTAAAAGGAAGGGTTATGATCCCCAAATTGTTTGTTTTTCAAGCATGGTTAATGTGAACTATTATTATTGTTATAGTTATTAATGTTATTTTAATATTTTTATGATATGTGGGTTGCATGTGTTCTGGGACATATCATTATATTATAAAAAAAAATTAATGCTAAATAATTGAATGGATAAAATCACGTTCACATGGAATGATTGATATGGAGTTCGATTGGGTTGAAAGATTTCCCACATGGGATTGGCACAGTCACTTCGAATAAAATGACACCCATGCTCAAAGAATGCTTCAATGATATAATATCTCATATATAACCAAGCTACACAAAATAAGATTTATTAAAACTTTTAGAGTGAAAATCAAATTTAATATATTTATATAGCTTTGAAATGATAAAATAATTTTTGATTCATCATGTGACCAAGTTATATATGAGAATGATCAAACACATAGATGTTTTTTCGTAAGAAGGCTATATAATTCTAAGTATTTGATCAAATTAGTTAATAGTTAAAATCTAATAGTACGTTCTCACTTTTCATTTAAATTCACTTTTCATATAAATTTTCTAGAATTAAAACTGAAAGAGCAAATACTAATAATAATATATTTGTTGATTTTTTTTGTGGGTAAATCAAGTTCCCCTATTTTCTTAAAAGTCGAATAACTTTTAAGTGTTTAATAATTTTTCTATTTTTTAAAATTACACCATAAAATTGAGAATTTATTACCTATAATTTGACTATAGTATTGATATTTTTTTCAATTTTTTTACGTGGTTAGGGATTTTTACGCTTGGTCTGTGATTATTGGTCTGTGATTATACGGTTGGTTCTTGATTATGCACGGTAAATAATTGTCATTTTTAATATACAACGCGATCCGTAATTATGTGTGTTAAATTATGGTCAATGATTCTTATATAATGTGGCCCGTAATTATTGATCCGTAATTATGCAGTTAGTCCTTCATGATGCGTGTTAAATTATGATCTTTGATTCTTATATAACATGGTCGTCCATGATTATTCAGGTGATCTTTGATTATGAGCGTTAAATGATGGGCTGTGATTTTGTATAGTGCGGAATTTTATATGGATGATAATACCCTTACTTAGATCACACTTGACACGTTCGAGTTCCTTCCTACACTTCGCACGATTTTATCCTTTTGTACATTAATTGCCCCATATATATTTGTATCTATATTATATAATAAAATAATAACTGTATATCACATATCGTTTTTTAACATATCCACGTAATATTTATCACTTGGCGTCATTCTATGCTATCATATGACATACTTGACAAATTTAAAGATTATCTATGTTATCACATGACATACTTGACAAATTTAAGATTACTTTTATTTAACATAATCAAGTTGGATTTTCAAATTTAAAATAAAAATTAATATTTATTTCTTTAAATTTAATAATCTAATCATCTCAAACTCTTTATTTTTAATCTAGACTCAAGATTGTGAAAGATCAGTTACATTGACCGTTGTATTCCTTATCATTATTTCTGTTGGGAAGCACTCCGATGTGCGTTTGTATGTATGCATGTATGGTCAATAATTAAATTAATCAAATAAAAGGCAATTAAGTCAAACGTTTGATTTGAAAGGTCAAATGATCATTTGACATTTGTAGGTGATGTAGAAACTGTAGAAATATTTAGAAAAATGAGAATCCATCCTCCATATAGTACCGAAATAGGATGATAGGTGTATTGGAACAAACCCAAATGATATCCTAAATCACACTCCTAAAAAATGAGTATTCTTTAGGGGACAATTCCAAGATGGTCTTTTTTATTATTAATCATGAATGTAAACCTTACAAACTCGTTAAAGAATATAACTCCATGCTAACTATTTATAGAACTCTTGGGCTTGGAATGCATATTACTTGGGGACCAATAATTACAACCGATCATAGGAAATGAAACAAACTAAATATGACTCTATCTTATATAAAATCTTAAATTTGAAATAAAGATTACAAATAAACTTCATTTCAACCCCTTAATCTTTGTTTCTTGTTCCTCTTAAGTCCATTTCGAGTAGGTCTCGCAATTCTTCGAACTTTATATGGAGTAAAACCTTCGTAAGAATGTCAATTCTTTGTTCATCACCTTTGACATGATTCACATGGATTTATCTTCTTCTAATACATTCTTAGAAGAAATGAAACCTTGTATTGATTTGTTTGCTACAACCACCGACACTTGGTTTTTCATCAATGAAATTGCCGACTTATATATTGTCAACCTAGAGTGATACTACCTTCTCTTTCTCATAAGTCAAGTTACATAACAAATCTCCAACAATAACACTTGACAAGATGTTGTTAAGGCAGTCATGAACTCTAATTCACATAAAGAGAGAGCCAAGGTATTTTCTTTTGTGAATTCCATGAGATCAAAGCATTCCACAGATAGAACACCATCCGTGTCGAACTTCTTCCATCCATTTGATCTATCGCATGACTACTATCACAAAAACTAGTTATATTCAGATTACCATTTAACATATTGTATGCCATAGGTTTTTGTTCCTCTCAAATATCTCAAGTTGTGTTTTAAAGACTACATGTGTGATTGTCGTGGATCTTACATGGACTTGCTTATTGTCCCACTACAAAGGTCAAGTTCAGTCTTACATGGCTTGGGTACCTCAAGCTTTAGATTAGCCTTTGATAATTTGTTGTGTTTACATGTTGGCTTTCTTCATCTATAGATATTTGCAAACATGGATTCATTAAACTACACTTGAACATCTTCTATATTATATTGTAAAGATTTTCTTAGCAGAGATCTCTTGATTTACAATTATATGACATTTTTGTTGAGTAACCTCCAATCCTAGGTAATAGGTAAGTAGATCAAGCCCTTGCATCTGAAATCCATTCGTCATTTGTTCTCTCGAACCATCATCGTCTTTCGAGCTCTGACCGATGATAATCAAATATATCCCTAGTATGACTAGTTAGTACATCTCTTGCATAAGGTTGATTCTCGAGGTCACTTATCAACACCCAACCGTTTGAGTGTTTTGTGGGGCTTAACGAAGCTCGTATAGATCGAGCCTTTCGTAATTTCTAAACCTGTTGTTCTTTGTCGAGGACAAACACCCTTTCAGGTTGACTCACAAACACCACGTCCTTTTGTTCATCATTATGAGCTAGCCATTGGATTGGAGTTGCTAATGCTAGAATTAGTCGTAGTATCTCCTTTCTAGGATATATATATCTTTATCAACTAGCCTTGCTTTGTATTTGGACATAGACCTATCTTCTTGTGGCTTAATTTTGAACAACTACTTACTGCCAATTGCTTTGCACCAGGAGGTAGCTTGCATACTTACCATGTTTAAGTTTCTGCCATTAGAACACCTTTTCTTGACATGAGCTAAATTAATGCATAAAAATAAAAAAGTTACATATTGAAACTATGTTAATATAAATAAATATATTCAACTAGAACCAATTATTAATTAACATATATACATTTCTAAACCTAATGAACAGTAATAATAATTTAAAAATAATAATAATATAATAATACTAAAATATAATATTAATATAATAATAATAATATAATATAATATTATTATAATAATATTATTAAAATATAATATTAATATAATAACAATAATACTATAAAATAATATAATAATAATAATAATAGTAAAATAATAATATAATATTATAATAATAATATTATATAATCTTTATCTTTTTGATTTTACGGATAAATGATACTTATATATAATTATGTGATACAAGTTTGGTTAAATTCAAGAAAAGTTTTAAAGAATAAAAATGCAATAGGTGTATATAAAACATCTTATTAGTCCCCATGTTTCTCGAATGGATCTCTTTAAAATGTATTCTGTTTTAATTTAAAGTTTTACGACGTATAACAACTTTATGCTATATAAGTTTCAATATATTTTTAAGATTATGTTTTTATTCCTGTTAAATATGGAGTTACCGCCGCCACGTGCAGAGTAACCCTTTAGTAACTTACACATCTCGTAATTGTTATTGCACTAGTTCATCCTCTCCAATATATGATCTCGTAATATATGATGTCATTCCTTCAACAAAAGTATTAATGTTAGACATAATTCTAACAACTAATAAGCAATAATTCAAAACTAGGAGAAAAAGTATCATACATTTTTAAAATATTTTGACATATGTCATGTTTTCAGGTTTTACTTCTAACTTTGAGTCTTGACTTGATTGTAACTTGGACTTTGACCTAACTATGATAAATTGTATTCGTCTATGATTAAACACTTTAGACATGCATGAGACATGTCCAAACAACATTTAGTTGTGTTTATATGTTAGACAAAGAATTGATGATAAAACAAAGAAGTTATAATGGTAGTTAAGCTTTGGTTTTTCCGGCACAAGTTGATGATACAAAAAAAAGAATATCACTATCTACACTAAAATTATTTGTAAATTATTATTTGTAATATTAATGATTTTTAACATAAATAAATGTTACTAAAATCCATAAAATAAAAAGTAGTAGATAAGAAAGATTAGTAAAATCTTACATATCACATACAAGTATGCAACATGTTTAATATGTGATAATACAAAGGATAGAAAAGAGAATTTGAGTGCTCACTACTTACATGAACCTTCCATGAGTTGCAAAACTCTTCATCTCCTAACATTAACCACCATAATTCTCATAACTCCTAATTTTAATCCACAAGTTGTAAGCAATAGAAACCTCACCTTCTCACTCATTTTGGTCTTGACCTTCCCCTCCATCGGTACAGGTTGAAGATTTTCAATGTAACGAACATAGACTCTGATTGATCAATCTTTTCTTTTGCAAACAAGTAAGTTCTTAAAATTGTTTGTTCATATCTTCATTCATTTCAATCTATCTATACATGAGTTTTGTGCATATACAGGATGACTCAACTAGCTAGATTTTCTTGTGTGTTTATAACCCTAATATATGCATGATTTCATATGAACTTCTTATGATTTTAAATAAAAAAATCTTGAAATTCAAAAACACCACTCTTTCTTAACCTCTTACAAACAAGTTTTATAATAAGATTTTCTAATACATATATATTAATGAACCAAGCTATAAACAAATTGAAATATGTTATCAAAATTAACACAATCATCAAAAAGTTGTAAAACAAAAGTTTATTTTGAAATAATCAGAATTGCATAAAATAAAAAACAATAATGGTCTTACAACAACCTAATATATTAGAAAGTTTACCTAACTTTTTTTTTTATCATAACTCAATTTTTATTCAAATTGTGAGATCCTTGTGATTAAATTTTATATATTGTGTTATTTTTCATTTACATTTGGTCCAACGTGATTTCATGAATGATTCAACCTCCAACGAGTCGATATAAGACAAGTGCTCCAGAATTTGTTGCTTTGGCAGATTATTTTGGCCTGACTTTGAAAAAACATACATCCTAATTTTCTTCATCCAAATGACATGTTTTTTATGTCAAAAATTAGTTACATGTTATTTTAAACCCTTTTGACTTCTCTCAATTTTATGAAGGATTTGACACTCAAATAATTACTATATATTATTATATATATTAAAATGTATGAAAAAGGAATAGTAATTATATTGATATTATATTGAATAGAATATTTAATTTTAATTTATTTATATATATATAATATTTAGTGAATATATATATATGTGTGTGTGTGTGAGAGAGAGAGAGAAGGATCCGATACAAAGAGAGTTTAACGCGAGAAGGATAAGAAGCATTTCTAGCTCTTGATCAAATTAATCAACAGTTAAGATTTAGTGGTCCACATTTTTCATTTAAAACTTGCGTGAATTAAATCTTGAAGGGCAAAAAAGTAATAGTCTACATATGTTGGCTTTTTTTGTGTGTAAATCAAGTTTCACCATTTTTTTATAAATCAAATAAGTTTTAAATGGTTAATCATTTTTTTAAAAAAATTACACCATAAAATAGAGAATTTTATTATTTTTAATTTGAGTATAATATTGTTACGTTTTCTTTCGCATTTTTACGTGGTCCGCGATTATTGGTATGTGATTATCAGTTGATCCGTGATTTTTACATTTGTTACGTGATAATTGGTTCATTATTATTCAGTTTGCCCTTAATTATTTTGAATTTTATATGTGGTCCGTGATTTGTTACATATGGTCTGTGATTACTAGTCCGTGATTATTCAGGTGGTCGTTGATTATTCCTGTTAAACGATGGTCCGTAAATTTATATAACGTGGTCCGTGATTTTACACGGACCAATATTCCGCTTACCCAGATTACACGTGACGTATTCAGGTGACTTCCTACTCTTCTCAATTTAAATTACTTTGTACAATAACCGGCCCATATATATAATATAAAATAATCAGTGGGCACCGATGCTTATATTATAATAATACATATAATATAAGCATCGGGGCCCACTCATAATTTTATATTATATATATAAATAAATTAAATATTCTACTCAATATAATATCAATATAATTACTATTCTTTTTTCATACATTTTAATATATATAATATAATATAATATATTATAATTATATTATTTATGTGTCTGATCCATGTATTAACGTTTTCAAAATTTAGACTTAAACCATCAGCATTTTTTTTAAGTTTGAAAAGTATTAAACATATATAAAAAAGTATTAAATTTGAAAAATTTGCTTAAATATTTGAGTTTTTATTAAATTTGAGAGATTTGCCTAGAGATTTAGGTTTTTGTTTTAATTCAAACGATTGATTGACGGTGAGACGGATTTTGTAAGTAATTTTTTTATTATTATTTTTATAAAATATTTGTGAGGTTTTGTACGATTTTTGTGAGGCCCCGATTCCGGGCGACCCCACGTACGTTGGTCTCGTCATAACACATAGCCCTTAAACTAAAAACTTTCATAAACATGCAGCAGAAATTTGAACATTGTCTGATAAACATGAAATAATGTCTTAATTAAAACATAATTGATTGCCAATGCCACCGAACTCTCTTTATCTGGATGCCTGAGCTCCATACCTTCTCTGACTAAAGCTTAACCTGACATACATGCTAAATCAAGTCAGCTTACGCTGGTGAGTTCTAGTTTTCATAAAAATAAATCTTTACTGTACATAAAGCATTAGCATTCACTGTTGACCGAAATCAACAGTCTCATTCACCCTAAACATAACACATTTCATATACATAACATACATGACATCATTACATCAATCATACGGTGAAGAAACTTCGCCGTCAACTGCTGACCTGAAGTCAGACAGGCTTGTGCAGCACAAAAGTCTATAACTATCAACCCGCAGCTGATAACTCATGCATGCATAAGATTTCTTTAACTATCAACCGAAGTTGACAGCTCATACCGGTACAAGACTTCTTTACATAAATCATTCATACACCACATATGCATACTCATAACACACATTCATTTACATCATCAGGACCGTTGTCCTCATCATATCCACCGTTTTTAACAGTGGGCTTATACCGGCATAAGACTCCATACCCAGTTATAGTCGTGGTTGACTATCATAACCAGTTATAGTCGTGGTTGACTCTCATACCCAGTTATAGTCCTGGTTGACTCTCATACCCAGTTATAGTCCTGGTTGACTCTCATACCCAGTTATAGTCCTGGTTGACTCTCATACCCAGTTATAGTCCTGGTTGACTCTCATACCCAGTTATAGTCCTGGTTGACTCTCATACCCAGTTATAGTCCTGGTTGACTCTCATACCCAGTTATAGTCCTGGTTGACTCTCATACCCAGTTATAGTCCTGGTTGACTCTCATACCCAGTTATAGTCCTGGTTGACTCTCATACCCAGTTATAGTCCTGGTTGACTCTCATACCCAGTTATAGTCCTGGTTGACTCTCATACATTCATCTTCCTATAACACGTATAGGAACATCATTCTTTCATCATTCATGACACACTAGCATCATATGATCATTCCTCGTATTCATCATAACATCATAACATTTCATGCTATTTTCTTATCATCATGACATCATTACGTTGTCCTAATATCTTAGGAATCATCATATCATGTCATGCCAGTATCATTTCATCATGCTATCATAACAACCTAGCAATGAATATATATCATGCTATCATCATATCATCAGATCATACATTCTGGCATTCATGACCTTAGCATATCATCATGTACAAATCATATTAACACATTAACACGCATACATAATCATGGCATATCATTATTCATTTATCGTCATCTTAAGCACATAACATCATGAACATAACGTTAAGCATGTATGCCAGCCCAAAAAATTAAACATAAAAACAGGGCGTCTAGAACTCACCTGATGTCTCACGGTAGCGAGATCACTCACAACTGGTGCTAATGGTATAACTCTGCGTTAGTTTACGTATAATATGTTATATGCGTTTTAACATACTGATTAAATCTTTTCTGAACGTCCAATGTCAAAGACCTTGCCTTAACAGCCATCAAATAGTTAATGTTGTTGATTATCATGCTAAAACAGTCTTTATACAGTTTAATGGCTTAGGAATGATCAATCCTTGTTATTAATTATGATTAGTTTGAAACACTTGGATTTAACCTTGCGTATCAAAATTAATCAAACTAATCACCTACCTTGTCATAATCAAATGGTTTAAACCACTATAACCATTGTTATGATTCCATGCAAACCGGGCATTACAACGGCTCAAAACAAGGATTTTTTCCATTAACAGTTCGAGTTTCTCGTTTATAATCAATCCTAGCCATCATTTAGGCAATAATCAACAACCCTAACTATATCATCACGTTCAAAAACAAGATTTAATCAATCATAATCAATCTAGAAGGTTAAAGTGAACTGTTACCTATTCCAACGAAGTTCTGTGGGTAAAAAGACGATCCGGGCTTGTAGAAACGTTCCCTGGTTCGATCTAAAGCTTGAGAAGCCTTCAAAATTGATGTTTTGGTGGATTAGATGCTGATTTGGTATGTGTGAGGTCGAAATCGTCGAAGATAAGCACAAAAATGAGATTCCAGACAAAAACTTGACTTTTAAGCCATTTTTGCGACTTTCTGGCCCCAGGCGCATCGCCCCACCTCGAAGGTTGTCCCGGGGCGTACCGTGCGGGTCCATGGCGGCCAGATTTTGATCCTATCTTCGTTTCGCGATTCCGGGAGCATACGAACTCCGTTTTGCGCACGGTTTTCGCCTACGTTCACGATTTTTCGAGCTCTTTCCAATGGTTATAATCTCAAGACCTAAAGAGTTCAAAATATTCGACCTCTAATCTATTGCTATATTCGATTCAGTGTATTTTGAAATCGGAGCCTCGTTTCACGATTTCGCGTACACTCATTCTCTTCATTTTCAAGTTATGATTCTAACCTGAGAATTTTTAGTTGTCACACATATCATCTTGGATTTCAAGCACGATCAAATGTGTTTATTTCTTTGATAACGCAATTCTTCGAACATCAACAGTTACCGAAATCTCGCACGTTTATTTTTAAGCTGCTAAATTTTTGAGTGTTACAAATCTACCCTCCTTACAATAGGTTTCGTCCTCGAAACCTGTTACGTCTCAAACAACGTGGGTAGAGTCGTTTCATTTCATCTTCCAAATTCTTGACTTGTCCGAAGACACGTTCAAAACTCACATTCTCTTCTTTCAATCCTTCCTGTTGCGCCTGCTTGAGTTCGTCCAGAGAGTCTGGCGTGAAGCATAAGCTATGTTGTGATGCATTAGCATACACAACAAGATCATCATTTCCATCCGACAGTGCTAAGACAGGAGCTTGGGTAAGTTTCTCCTTTAGCACTGAGAACGCCTATTATTGACTCGGCCCCATTCGTACTTTACATCTTTCATTGTGAGCTTCGTCAGTGGTGTCGCTACCTTGGAGAAGTCTTGAATAAATCTCCGATAGTAACCGTCCAACCAAGAGAACTGCGTTCTTCCGTAGGTGACTTCAAAAGCTCCATTTCATAACCGTTTCAACTTTAGCTAGATCGACCATAATACCTTCTGGGTTCACCACGTGACCCAGAAATTGTAACTCTCGTAACCAGAAAGTGCATTTGGAGAATTTAGCATAAAGTTTCTCTTTCCTCAGGATCTCCAATACCTCCCGTACGTGGCAAGCATGGTCTCCCTCATTCTTTGAAAAAATCAAAGTATCATCAATAAATACTATCACCAATCGGTCCAGCATCGGTCGACATACCCTATTCATCAAATTCATAAATGCTGAGGAAGCATTCGTCAATCCAAATGACATAACGAGAAACTCGTAATGTCCATAACGTGTATGGAAAGCAGTCTTTGGAATATCCTACTCTCGAACTTTCAACTGATGGTAACCAGATCGGGGATTCATCTTTGAGAACCAGCTTGCACCTTGCAATTGATCGAACAAGTCATCAACTCTAGGTAAAGGATACCTGTTCTTTACGGTCAACTTATTCAGTCCCATGTAGTCGATGCACATTCGCATGCTACCATCATTCTTCTTCACAAACATCATATAAAACCTTTATCAAGGAGTTCTTGTAGCCGGGCTATCATTTCCTTCATTTCGGTGGGAGCTAAACGGTAAAGTGTTTTGGCAAAGGGTTGCACCCCCGGCACTAAGTCGATTTGGAACTCCATTTCCCGTTCCGGTGGTAATCCAACAATTCCTCAAGGAATACATTAAGTAATTTACGCACTACGGGTACATCATCAATCGTGCTCATATCCGTATGTTCCTCAATCACATAGGCCAAGTAGGCTACACACCCTCGCCTCATCATAACATCAGCCTTGATCATCGAACTGATCTTCGACGCATACATCGCTTTATCACCATAAATCGTTACGAAGCTCCCATCCATCGCACATAAACATATCAACTTACGTCGACATACAATATTAGCTTCGTATTTGGCTAACCAAGCCATACCCAAGACTACATCGAACCCTCCCAAGGTTATAAAAAACAATTATACTGGGAACTTATGACCTCCTATCTTAACAGAACAACCATCTATAGCCTCAGTCACCCTGGTCATCTTACCAATCGCCGTTTCTACATCAAATACCCGATTTATCTTCTTAACCTTCCCAGACAACCCATCTTAGAAAGTAGAAGATACAAAACTTATACTGGCACCAGAATCAAACAATACAGAAGCAGTAATATTGTTGGTAAAAAAGGTACCTGTGACCACATCCGGGTCCTTAACAGCATCATCCCTTGACAACGTGAAGGCTCGTGCTTTAGCCTTCCGCTTTTCTTTCCCCTTGTCGTCTTTCTTTCCAGAGTCCGAAGCATCGGCTCGCAGCTGTCTGCAATCTTTGGACAGATGTCCAAACCTATTGCAGTTGAAGCATCTGGTGGCACTTGGGCAATTGCTGGAGAAATGCCCCATCTTCCCGCATCGAAAACATAAGTTAGTGCCCACCCGGCACGGCCCGTAATGGGTTTTCCCACACTTGTTGCATTGGTTCGTCTCCTCACGCTTCACTTTCTTTCCTGACATCTTTCGTTGGTAAGTTCGTCCCCTCTTAGTCCCAGAGGACTCCTTCACATTTGTTTCCTCTTTCAGTGGCTCATCATCCATCACATCATCCCATACAATACCACTGAGTTCAACAGCGGAGTCAAAAGTCTTTGAGGCGTTCGCTTTGACATGAATCCTCCCCTTTGGAGGCAAACCCTCCATGTACATCTTCACCCTGCGTTCTTCAGTAGAAACTAGATGAGGAACGAGTCTTGACATTTCATTGAATTTTTATGTATACTGTCGATTATTCATACTCCCAGCTTTCAGCACCAGAAACTCTCTTTCAACTTTATCCAGCTCGTTCTTGGGACAAAACTGCTTAGTAACCAGTTCTTTTAGATCATCCCAAGTCATCTTCTCCATATCGGCTGTAGCCTTGGACTGCTTAATGGTGTTCCACCAGTGAAGTGCCTCCTCAACAAAAGAGTGAGCTGCAAATTTGACAGCTTGGTCGACTCGGCATTCACTGATGGAGATAACAGCCTCCATAGCAGATATCCAGTGGCAGGTGGCCACTGCATCCTTCTTTCCATCGAAGGTCGGTGGGTTACATCCTTTGAAGGCCTTGTAGTCACAACCCTTCAGTTTCTTTGACATATAATCACCGCTCTTAGTCTCGATGATTACAACATCATCTTCCTTGGTGCTTTCCTTAGTCCCCTCCGACTTGTCTTTCAGATCATCCTTCAGTGCCTTAGCAATTATCACTGGCAGTTTATCATCCATAATCCGATTCACCTCGTCAGAAATAGCCTTCACCACGATAGGCTCTAGAATAAACTCGTTTTCACTTTCCGGTTGCTCGTGGTGCTCATGGTCATCTTCGTTGACGGGTTCTTCATTCTCAATACGCGGTTCTTCAGGTTCCTGTGGTTGCTTACATGGGCTACCCTCTTGTCCAGCCATCTAACTATCTACATAATGCAACAATTGATGAGTTAGTACAGAAATCAGTTTAGCACAAAATAAGCTTTGTAATTCGTGAATGACGTTGATCAGGTGTTATTAACCATTTACCCAACTCATAAGCTCTAAACGTTTCCCATCCCATCTCATCAACGTGCATGACACTAACTACCTTACTAACCTTACACCTACATCTTAACTCATACATAACATTCATACATAACCTTCAGCTCGTGGCATCCGTTCATCCGTGGTTGGCAATCCACATCACTTAATCTCATTTTCAATTTAAGTCTTGGCATTTGGGATGCCAAGATCTCTCAAACTATGGCTCTGATACCAACTTGTGAGGCCCCGATTCCGGGCGACCCCACGTACGTTGGTCTCGTCATAACACATAGCCCTTAAACTAAAAACTTTCATAAACATGCAGCGGAAATTTGAACATTGTCTGATAAACATGAAATAATGTCTTAATTAAAACATAATTGATTGCCAATGCCACCGAACTCTCTTTATCTGGATGCCTGAGCTCCATACCTTCTCTGACCAAAGCTTAACCTGACATACATGCTAAATCAAGTCAGCTTACGCTGGTGAGTTCTAGTTTTCATAAAAATAAATCTTTACTGTACATAAAGCATTAGCATTCACTGTTGACCGAAATCAACAGTCTCATTCACCCTAAACATAACGCATTTCATATACATAACATACATGACATCATTACATCAATCATACGGTGAAGAAACTTCGTCGTCAACTGCTGACCTGAAGTCAGACAGGCTTGTGCAGCACAAAACTCTATAACTATCAACCCGCAGCTGATAACTCATGCATGCATAAGATTTCTTTAACTATCAACCGAAGTTGACAGCTCATACCGGTACAAGACTTCTTTACATAAATCATTCATACACCACATATGCATACTCATAACACACATTCATTTACATCATCAGGACCGTTGTCCTCATCATATCCACCGTTTTTAACAGTGGGCTTATACCGGCATAAGACTCCATACCCAGTTATAGTCGTGGTTGACTATCATAACCAGTTATAGTCGTGGTTGACTCTCATACCCAGTTATAGTCCTGGTTGACTCTCATACCCAGTTATAGTCCTGGTTGACTCTCATACCCAGTTATAGTCCTGGTTGACTCTCATACCCAGTTATAGTCCTGGTTGACTCTCATACCCAGTTATAGTCCTGGTTGACTCTCATACCCAGTTATAGTCCTGGTTGACTCTCATACCCAGTTATAGTCCTGGTTGACTCTCATACCCAGTTATAGTCCTGGTTGACTCTCATACCCAGTTATAGTCCTGGTTGACTCTCATACCCAGTTATAGTCCTGGTTGACTCTCATACATTCATCTTCCTATAACACGTATATGAACATCATTCCTTCATCATTCATGACACACTAGCATCATATGATCATTCCTCGTATTCATCATAACATCATAACATTTCATGCTATTTTCTTATCATCATGACATCATTACGTTGTCCTAATATCTTAGGAATCATCATATCATGTCATGCCAGTATCATTTCATCATGCTATCATAACAACCTAGCAATGAATATATATCATGCTATCATCATATCATCAGATCATACATTCTGGCATTCATGACCTTTTCATACTAGCATCTTATCATCATAGCATTCTGCCCTAGCAACAATGGCACATATCATATCATAATATCTCATGCTAGCATCTTTATCATCATATCATCACTTACATGTTACAATAGAACCTATTCCTCGTATCCCACATCATACCTTCATCCTAGCAGCCTAGGATTTCATCATAGCTTAACATCTGTAGTTATCCTCATAGCGTGTTATCATACCTCTCATCATCATGTCTTACTAATATGAACACATCATACTTAGCATATCATCATGTACAAATCATATTAACACATTAACACGCATACATAATCATGGCATATCATTATTCATTTATCGTCATCTTAAGCACATAACATCATGAACATAACGTTAAGCATGTATGCCAGCCCAAAAAATTAAACATAAAAACAGGGCGTCTAGAACTCACCTGATGTCTCACGGTAGCGAGATCACTCACAACTGGTGCTAATGGTATAACTCTGCGTTAGTTTACGTATAATATGTTATATGCGTTTTAACATACTGATTTAATCTTTTCTGAACGTCCAATGTCAAAGACCTTGCCTTAACAGCCATCAAATAGTTAATGTTGTTGATTATCATGCTAAAACAGTCTTTATACAGTTTAATGGCTTAGGAATGATCAATCATTGTTATTAATTATGATTAGTTTGAAACACTTGGATTTAACCTTGCATATCAAAATTAATCAAACTAATCACCTACCTTGTCATAATCAAATGGTTTAAACCACTATAACCATTGTTATGATTCCATGCAAACCGGGCATTACAACGGCTCAAAACAAGGATTTAACAGTTCGAGTTTCTCGTTTATAATCAATCCTAGCCATCATTTAGACAATAATCAACAACCCTAACTATATCATCATGTTCAAAAACAAGATTTAATCAATCATAATCAATCTAGAAGGTTAAAGTGAACTGTTACCTATTCCAACGAAGTTCTGCGGGTAAAAAGACGATCCGGGCTTGTAGAAACGTTCCCTGGTTCGATCTAAACCTTGAGAAGCCTTCAAAATTGATGTTTTGGTGGATTAGATGCTGATTTGGTATGTGTGAGGTCGAAATCGTCGAAGATAAGCACAAAAATGAGATTCCAGACAAAAACTTGACTTTTTAAGCCATTTTTGCGACTTTCTTGCCCCAGGCGCATCGCCCCACCTCGGAGGTTGTCCCGGGGCGTACCGTGCGGGTCCATGGCGGCCAGATTTTGATCCTATCTTCGTTTCGCGATTCCGGGAGCATACGAACTCCGTTTTGTGCA
Organism: Mikania micrantha; assembly: GCA_009363875.1. NCBI lineage: Eukaryota > Viridiplantae > Streptophyta > Magnoliopsida > Asterales > Asteraceae > Mikania > Mikania micrantha. The sequence continues at coordinate 68,936,472 of CM018681.1, read as the reverse complement.
TGGTTTTCGCCTACGTTCACGATTTTTCGAGCTCTTTCCAATGGTTATAATCTCAAGACCTAAAGAGTTCAAAATATTCGACCTCTAATCTATTGCTATATTCGATTCAGTGTATTTTGAAATCGGAGCCTAGTTTCACAATTTCGCGTACACTCATTCTCTTCATTTTCAAGTTATGATTCTAACCTGAGAATTTTTAGTTGTCACACATATCATCTTGGATTTCAAGCACGATCAAATGTGTTTATTTCTTTGATAACGCAATTCTTCGAACATCAACAGTTACCGAAATCTCGCACGTTTATTTTTAAGCTGCTAAATTTTCGGGTGTTACAATTTTATTAAATATTTGTATATAATTCGTGATGAGATATTTGATTTTGCTATTTAACTTATGTTTGTGCAAATGACATGTATAATACCTGCTCTCAGGAGTGTATTGTGATAACCCGCCGTAATGCGCGAGATGAATACACCTAGTATATAATTAAAGGTCATGAAATTGAATGGTAGAAATATAAATATTAAATAGTGTGTGGGTCCCATGATATATATATATATATATATATATATATATATATATATATATATAGGATTTGGTTCAAATAAGAACTTATCATAATTGTGTTAACCAAATAACTCAAATCCAATTTTTTTTGAATTTTTTCAAGCGTTCGTAATTACACCAACGTAACGAACAATAAATCCAATAATTTTCTCTCATTTTTTCAAAATCTTTCTATCTTTAAAATGTTTTACAAATTATGTTGAGCATTCGTAATTTTCTCACTATTTTTCGAGCGTTTTTAATTACACCAACGTAAAATCTTTTCATCTCGTTACAAATTATTTTTTATTACAAAAATTAGTTCATTAATATTTTAAAAAATTAAGAACACTTTGAAAAAATCCAGCTCCTTACATCAATGTAATTACGAAAACTTTGTAAAAATTCTGCTCGTTACATCAGTGTAAAAAAATTCAGCTCGTTACGTCAGTGCAAAACGTCGTTGCATCAGTGTAAAACGTCGTTGCATCAGTGTAAAACGTCGCTTCATCACTGCAAATTACGAAAATTTTAAAAAATTTTGACAAAATTATACTTGAATTAAAGATAAAAAAGTGACAAATTTAATGGTGAAATTTTTATAAAAAAATAATGTATATAAAAGTTATGAGAGTTTAAAAAATTGGGGGTAAACTTTTTTTAAAAAAGGAATTAAGTACACCCCACCAAATGTCAAAAATACCCTTAAACAAATGTCGTCCACTTGTTTTTTTCCATATTTAATATGGACTACTCATTTTAAAACTCATATTTAAAAACCAATCAAAATTAGTTAAATAGTTACCACACTTTGAGTGGGTTTTAACTAATTTTGATTGATTCTTTAAATAATGTATTTTAAAATATTGAAATTTGGTAGGGTGTACTTGATTCGTTTTTTAAAAAAAGTTTACCCCCCAATTTTTTAAACCCTCATAACTTTTATATACATTATTATTTTTTAAAAAAATTTCACCATTAAATTTGTCACTTTTTTATCTTTAATTCAAGTATAATTTTGTCAAAATTTTTTAAAATTTTCGTAATTTGCACTGATGCAGCGACGTTTTACATTGATGCAACGACGTTTTACACTGATGCAGCGACGTTTTACACTGACGTAACGAGTTGAATTTTTTTACACTGATGTAACGAGCTGAATTTTTACAAAGTTTTCGTAATTACATTGATGTAAGGAGCTGGATTTTTTCAAAGTGTTCTTAATTTTTTAAAATATTAATGAACTAATTTTTGTAATAAAAAATAATTTGTAACGAGATGGAAAGATTTTACGTTGGTGTAATTACAAACGCTCGAAAAAATGAGAGAAAATTACGAACGCTCAAAATAATTTGTAAAACATTTTAAAGATGGAAAGATTTTGAAAAAAATGAGAGAAAATTATTGCATTTATTGTTCGTTACATTGGTGTAATTACGAACGTTCGAAAAAAATTCACAAAAAAATTGGCATGACTATTATGGAATTAACGAGAAAAATATAACGAGTTTAATGGTGTAATTTTTATAAAAAAATAACATAGTATAAAAACGATAAGTGTATAAAAATCATGGGGGAAACTTTCATTTAAAAAAATGAAAATGGATAGATTTTTAAGATGTGACACTTGTCACTCTCTTATTAAATATGACTTTTTTATATTAAGTAAAATGACTTGGATACCCTTTTTAATTTAAAAAGATTAGGTGACACTTGGCAAAATCTTATTAAATCTGAAAATTTAAAACCATTGGATTTGATTATTTGGTTAATATAATTATGGTGAGTTCTTATTTGAACCAAATCCCATATATATATATATATATATATATATATATATATATATATATATATTATATATATATATATATATATATATAGGGAAAAGTATAAAAAATAACCCTCATCTTTTGCTACAACTACATAACTCATTTCAACCAATCATAAACTTACACATCAGCTTTTCATTAAAATATTAAAAAGGGCATTATAGTCATTTTACCTTTATAAGTTTTCCCCTCTCTTTTTTAAACATTAATAACTTTTTTATAATATATTATTTTTTTAAAAAATTGCACCATTATATTCGTCTCATTGTCGACTAATTTTTTTTACTTTTTTAGATGCCCTATATTTACATCATTGTAACGAGCTTAAATATAACAAATTTATTTGAAATTTTTTTAAAAATGATAAATTACAGTGATGTAATTTAGATTGACGTAATTTATCATTATGTAATTTATATTGACGTAAAATTTGGTTTCGGTTTTTTTCGCTTCATTTGGTTCCGATTCGGTTTTTTCGGTTAATTCGGTTTCGGTTCGGTTTTTTTTGGCTTTTTGCTCATCCCTAATTTGTAACGAGCCTAAATACAACAAATTAGTTTGAATTGTTTTCGAACAATGATAAATTACATCACTATAATTATCATTCTTAGAGGAAAAAAATCAAAATAATGTGTTATATTACATCACTGTAATTTATCATTGTAATTATCACTGTTAGAGAAAAAATAAAATAATGTGTTATATTAATTACATCACTGTAATTTATCATTGTTAGAAAAAAATTCAAAATAATGTGTTATATTTATGCTCGTTATATCGATGTTAATAATGGGCAATGAGAAAAAAAAATTAAAAAAAACTAGTCAACATTATAACGAAAATTAAAGATAAAATTACATCACTGTAAATAATGTGTTACGTCACCGTTAATTATGTCATTGTAAATTACTTCATTTTGTGTTACATTACTGTAATTTACCATTGTTAGAAAAATTTTTTAATTAATTTGCTATCGTTAAGCTTGTTACAATGATGTAAATACACATGACATCAAAAAAATAAAAAAAATAAAAAAACTAGTCAAGACTATAACGAAATTAAAGAGAAAAATGAGACGAGTATAATGGTGCAATTTTTTTTAAAAAATAATATACTATAAAAAAGTTATGAATGTTTAAAAAAAGGGGCTAAACTTTACATAAATGACAAATGTCCTAAATGCCCTTCATACTAAAGACAAAAGAATTGACACGTGGCACGATCCTACACACTTACCTTTTTCAAGTAACCATTGGATGATGGTTAATGGGTTGTAGCAAAAGATGAGGGTTATAAAAAATTGCATCCCCTATATATATATATATATATATATATATATATATATATAGGGAAAGGTATAAAAAATAAGTTTTTTTTTGCTACAACTACATAACTCATTTCAACCAATAATAAAATTACACATAAGATTTTCATTAAAATATTAAAAAGGATATCATAGTCATTTTACTTTTATAAGTTTCCCCCTCTTTTTTAAACATTAATAACTTTTTTATGATAAATTATTTTTTTTAAAAAGTTGCACCATTATATTCGTCTCATTTTCTCTTTAATTTCGTTATAGTCTCGACTAATTTTTTTTAGATGCCCTATATTTACATCATTGTAACGAGTTTAAATATAACAAATTTATTTGAAATTTTTTCTAACAATGATAAATTACAGTGATGTAATTTACATTGACGTAATTTACAATGATGTAATTTACATTGACGTGAAATTCGGTTTCGGTTCGGTTCAAGTTCGGTTTTTTCGGATAATTCGGTTTCGGTTCGTTTTTTTTTTTTTGCTTTTTGCCCATCCCTAATTTGTAACGAGCTTAAATACAACAAATTAGTTTGAATTTTTTTCGAACAATGATAAATTACATCATTATAATTATCATTGTTAGAGAAAAAAATCAAAATAATGTGTTATATTACATCACTGTAATTTATCATTGTAATTGTCACACCCCGAGCCGGCGGGTTGGATCGACTTCCCCGTCGGGCGGTGTGAGGCCCCGAAACCGGGCACCTCACAGAGGTTGGTTTTCATCATAACACATAGCTCTTAAACTAAAAACTTTCATAATCATGCAGCGGAAATGTAAACATAGTTTGATAAACAGAATTTAATAAAGTGTCTGTATCAAAATCATATCGAATTGCCAAAACCACCGGATCGTATGACTCTATGCCCGAGCTCCATGCCTCCTCTTATCATACCTTCAACCTGACATACATGCTAAATCAAGTCAGCTTACGCTGGTGAGTTCTAGTTTTTTCATAAAACAACATTAAACATACACAACATATACATCATTTCATACACATAGTCCATAACATTAGCACATAACATCCTTACATCATCATCATCATACGTTCCACTATTACCATGCGAACAGTGGGCTTATGCCGGCACAAGGCTCCATAACCGTTGATCTGTCCCGCCGAAGCGTTCTACAGACCCATACTTACCCAGTAGCACGTACTGGAGCAACCATAACTATACTTACCCCATATGAATATGGGAGCAACGTCATACTTACCCCGTAACGAGTACGGGAGCAACATCATACTTACCCCGTAACGAGTACGGGAGCAACATCATACTTACCCCGTAACGAGTACGGGAGCAACATCATACTTACCCCGTAACGAGTACGGGAGCAACATCATACTTACCCCTTAACGAGTACGGGAGCAACATCATACTTACCCAGTACAAATACTGGAGCAACCATACTTACCCAGTAACAAGTACTGGAGCAACCATCATTCATCATGACATGATACACTAGCACCATATCATCATTCGTCATAACATCGTATCATTATCCTAATAACATAGGATTTCTCATACAGGGTATGCTAGTATCATGTCATCATAATATCCTAGTACCATGCACCTGTCATGCTAGCCGCACGTCATCATATCATTCATCATGGCAACATAAACACATTTTGCTAGCATGTAATCATCATAACATCATACTTCCATCATAGCGTATCTAGGATTTCATCATAACATACATCCCTATTTATCATCATAGCATGTTATCATTCAGTTTATCATCATAACTTACTAACATGCATTCATCATTCTTAGCATACTTTCATGCAATAATCATACTATCACCTCAACATGCATACATGGTCAGGGCATAACATCATTCATTCATTATCATCATAGGCACATATCATCATAGACATAACAATAAGCATGTATGTCAGCCCAAAACATTAAGCATGAAATAGGGCGTCTAGAACTCACCTGACAGTAGACTCCTGTTAACCTTAGCCGAACTCCTTAGCTAGGGCCTTAAGGACCTATATCAGTTACATCATATCATCACATACCATCACATCACATACTTAGACTTAGAAATTATTCTAAGTCCTCATAGCCTACTAGTCCCCCTTTCTGAATCCAAGTTCCCGAAACTTAGCTAAGTGTTCGAGACCCTTGAAATTCGTTAAGTTCCCATGTACACGAATTGCCATGTACTCGAAACATCTCTCGTTCACGAAATGCCATGTACTCGAAACATCCCTTGTTCACGAAATGCCATGTACACGAAATTCCATGTACACGAAATGCCATGTACACGAAATTCCATGTACACGAAATAACCATAGACCCTGTACTCGAAATAACATTGTACCCGAAATACATGCATGATTTCGAGTACCCTCTGTACATGATTTCGTGTACTCATCATTTCGTCATTCAACATTTCAGAAATTCATCTAAGACTTTGGGGAGCTAGTTCTAGGTTCCTTTGGTTGTTACCAACGTATTGGAACCTCAAAGTTATGAACTTTATGCATAAAGGTGTGAGCTTTATGCATAAGTTTACCCTTTGTTTAACCACCCTATCTTTTGTATAAAAATCCAGCTTTCTATACATGAATCACTTACTTGAAGGTAGCTGATCCTCCTGGTAAAATCCCGTGCGTTTCCTACTTCGTTTGGTCGATCAAAGTTTGATTCTTGAAATTCTTGGACTTAAACTTCGTGTACTCGAGAGGGACTGTGCTTCCAACCAAAGGTTGTCACATTTCCCAAGGCACGACTATTTATAGACAAGGTGCCCGTACTCGAACACCTGAGTACACGAAATAGGGAGTACTCGAAATATGGTGTACTCGAAATCTCCATATTTCGAGTACACGATTTCTAAGCCCCATCTTGGTTATTTTCTCTATTTTCCCACAAGTTACTTATCCGTTACACGTACGTAGAATTCAAATAACTTGTATCTTAGAAAAATTTGGGATGTTACAGGCGGAAGGTTCTCGGGGCGCGATATCGTGAGTGATAATCGGAATGATCAGATTGTTTACATTGCACATGGTATATAAATGAGAAACTGCTAAATGAAAATATAATTACAAAGTTAAATTACATCAGTTTAGTTCATAATTTAACAATGTAAATCTACTATCAACATCATAATTCTTCTATCTTGTATCTGCACAAGATATACAAAATAAATATGTAAAATGATGCTTCAAAAATATGCAGGTCCAAAAAGCTAGATCCTCTAACTGGTATCCTAGTCCAAAAGAAATAACTCCTTAGTTGACATGTTCGTCACCTGAGAAGTCATGCAAAAAGATCAAGTCAACACATGGTTGGTGAGTTTATGTAGTTTTATAAAAATGAATTTGAATAACCTCTTGAATGACAACCTTAACCTCACCGTTAACCACCTATACCATCCAGTTCAGTATGCTTATATATAGGGTATATGTATGGTCGAACTTACCGCCCGCCCAGCCACCGTTCCACCACATACTAAACCACATGAAAATGTTTACCTTGATCCCTCGAAATGACAACCTTAACCTCATCAACGACCACCTATGCTATTCAATCAAGTATGCTTATATATAGGGCATATGTAGGGTCGAACTTACCGCCCGCCCGGCCACCGTCCCACCACATACCAAACTGCTTAGCATATTGTCGTTAATGATAATTAAGCGTTTCACTCCATTCACCTTCATTTTAGATTCTAATTTCCACAAATTGAAATACCTTTGATTTCTTGAGTTCACCATGTATCCATGATTACCCTAAAACACTTGTAGAAATATAATATTAAATGTTTAATTAAACTAATAATTAAGCATTTAAATACAACTAAGACATGATGATTGGGCCTTATTTGACTCAATCAATTAGACATAGTTGTTGGTAGTTGTCCAAGTTGTACCCTCTCACACGTGGCCCATATCAGGCATGCCCCACAAGGAGTCTACCTGAATGCGTCGGGACTTTCATGATGCCCATATCAGCTTGACCTTTTGGCCTACTGTATGCGTCCGGACTTTAAGGATATCCTTTTATTCTTGACCGTCTTTGATTCTCTTGATTTCGTTTGATAGTTTAAGTTATGCCCATGTAGCTTGACTACAAGAGTCTACTACTGTGACGGGACTTTCCGTGTGTTACACGTGGTCTTGATTTACATACAACTGACATCCACCTTAACTTAAGCAATCAATGATTTCATTAGATCTTAATGATTTCATTATTTCAATGATTCACACACGGTTATGATTCTCATGATTCTGATCTTTAGAATTCCATGATTTCACAATGATTGTAGATTCTTGAGTAGGATCCTTAGTTTATTGATCACACACTGGATTAGATTCCATTCCATTTGATCTTTAGCTTTAGTTCGTTTGATTTCACTTTGAATTTAGATTCTTGAATCTGAACTCGATGGACTAAGGGTTTGTTTAGAGTTTATAATTAAGGTATTACTCATACGAGTAATTAATTACTTGTTAGTTCATTCTGCATAACAATTACCCAGACAGGAGTCTAGGAGTATAAACAAGTACATAAAAAGCATACAATAAGTAAAAGCATTTACGTAAAACAAATTTAAATAAAAAGGTTTACGCATGCTTCTCAGCCCCGCGTTTGAAAACAAAATGTTTAGAAAAGGGGCAATGAACTCACCTGTGTTGCTCTGTATTGAATTACCACAAAATGCGCGCACGTTGTTGTAGACTATGTTTCTTCAGTTCCTGAGTTGTTTTAAGAGAATTCGAATACGATAAGTATTTATAATAGACGCCGTATCTAGGGTTTGGTCTCGGTGTGCAACTAAGTGTCCTAAATTACTAATGTGCTTCTAATATTTCATCTAACTTAGTCTAACTTATTACCCTTTAGTAACCCTAATCCCTTAACTCATTTATTTCATTTTAGGTTAATTATTTAGAAAATCTCATTCAATATAATTTAATAAAGTTATTAGTTTAATTTCCTTTATTCAAAACATAATTAATTTAAATGAAAAATATTTAGCATATGATGGGCTTAAGTTAAGCCCATTGGGCCAACCTCGGCCCATTTCCAGACTTTTGATTTCAGAATAGTTATTGATCCATCTCTTTGAATAACGCGGCCTAGATAATTCAAGTGAATCATCTAGGCTAGCTACATATATTATGACTTTTCCCAAGGTTTAGTTAATAATATTTAGTTCAATCTTTGAACCATTAGGTTATCCTTTTGATCTTTATGATTTCTCAAATGTCGTGACTCCGAATTTATGTTCACCACCCTTGCTCATCTTTTGTAAGGCTTTAGTATATATGATTCCATGCACACACACACTAATGCGTGTACACACATACAATTTGCATGCACACACATGCATTCAATTAAACTCCCATGCATACACACACACCCTATTAAACTCCCATGCATGCAATCTAGTCAGTCGATTCCATGCGTAAACAACCCAATCCAAATCAATTTAGATCGAATAACCATGGGCCGTGCAAGCTTGGGCCGAATCAGCTAGGCTCGAGTATGGACTTAGACGAGTAGGCTTGGCCGAATGGCTTTGAGCCGATCGACTGACTATTAGCCGAAGGAGGCCGGCCGATTGAAGAGGATGGCCAAAGGAGGATCGCTGACAGAATGAGACCATGCCGAACCAGGTTGGCGCATGACTACGTCGGCCGAAGGGAATTGGGCGTATGGGACTCATCCTCCGCATACGTTCGGCCGAAGGTGGCCTGAATTTCATTCGGTGAGCTGGGCACTTGGCCATTCGGCCTGTCTAACCCAACAAAAGGGCAGCCATGGTTTCTCACAAGTCGTCTAGGTAAGAAGAGAGTGTGTGTTCCTACATTGTCCTAAGTGATTGTGATGTGTTTCCTAAAGCTTGAAACGGGTTATAACCGGCTGTTAAGGGCTGACCCAAAAAGGGTTCCAAAAACCCTAAAAATCGTGACATAGAACTTGATTCTACCTCAAATCAGGCGATTCCAAGCCTCGATCTGTTGTACTTCTGGGATCTACAAGTTGCAAGGGTCGTTTTGACACCAAAAACTCAAGTTTTCATGAAGAAATGGAGGAGTTCTTGCTTGGGTTTCTAGAGAGAGAAAGAAGAGAGAGAGAGGAGACGAAAATGGGGTTGAAATCTGGTAGGTGGGGATGAAAGATGGCATTAATTGCCATCATAAATGAGGGTGAAACACCCGGTTATGTCCGGGCTCGTTCGGTTCTGCTCGGTTTCGCGTAAAACGTCAGATTTTCTTCGTTTTCGTAACGAAACGACTCGGTTTTAAAACAAGAGTTCATAAAATTATTTTAGGTGGTTATTCCTAGTAAATTAACTAAATATATTTTGTTTATTTTAAATTTTCAAAGATATTTAATTAACCGTTTAAAATCGAATCGTACAATCATCGCGCGTATTCGTTCGAATCGTCACCCGTACGAACACGACGATAATTATACTTTTCAATATTATTTTCTAATTATTGGATATCATTCAGAACGTTAAACTTTCAGATATATTCGAACAGATCGTCACCTATACGAATAATCCGTCGATTTAGCATTCTCGTAACGACATCCATGTTGTTTTGTTCTGTAAAGCCTCGCATACGTTTATACGTAATAAAATCCTAACACATACTCACATGATGGTTCTGTAATGCCAGATAATTATCTGACTGATGAACCATGTTTCTAAGTTTTGTTTCTCTGAAATGATTATGAGTTTGCTCTTTGATAACAAAAAATGATAATGCTACATGTAATGAATATGGCATACACTGAAATATGTATAGTTTGTACCTGATTACTATTCGTGTTACTGTTGAGATCATTGTTCCGGTAATGATTCCGGCACTGATGTTACAGTAATTATCATTGTTCGAGAAAAAAAATAAAATAATGTGTTATATTACGTCACTGTAATTTATCATTGTTAGAAAAAAATCAAAATAATGTGCTATATTTATGTTCGTTACATCGATGTAAATAATGGATAATGAGAAAAAAATTAAAAAAACTAGTCAACATTATAACGGAATTAAAGAGAAAATTACATCACTGTAAATAATGTGTTAGGTCACCGTTAATTATGTCATTGTAAATTACTTTATTTTGTATTACATTACTTTAATTTAACGTAAATAATGTGTTACGTCACCGTTAATTAAATTACTATAATTTACCATTGTTAGAAAAGAATTCTAATTAATTTGTTATCTTTAAGCTCGTTACAATGACGTAAATACATGACATCAAAAAAAAATAAAATAAAAAACTAGTCGAGACTATAACGAAATTAAAGAGAAAAATGAAACGAGTATAATGGTGCAATTTTAAAAAAATAATATATTATAAAAAAGTTATGAATGTTTAAAAAAAAAGGGGTAAACTTTATATAAATGACAAATGTCTTAAATGCGCTTCATATTAAAAATAAGGAAATTGACACGTGGCATGATCCTATACACTTACCTTTTTAAAGTAACCATTGGATGATAGTTAATGGGTTGTAACAAAAGATAAGGGTTATTAAAAATTCCATCCAATATATATATATATATATATGTATGTATATTAATAGAAATGTATAGTGCATAGATGTCTGATTCATGTGGTGACGTTTTGAAAGTTTAGACTTGGACTAGAAGAAGTTTTTTCAACTTCGAAAATTAGTAAACACATATGAGAGTATTAAATTTGAGATATTCGCTTAAATGAGTTTTTATAAAATTTGAGAGATTCATTTATATACTTGGGTTTTTGTAGATGATATATAATACATATTATCGGAAGTGTACTGTGATAACCCAGAGCAACGCGCGGGTGTAATAAACCTAGTTAACATAAATTTGGGTGCAACAACAAATACAATTGTTGTGTGACTTGAGCTTATGATAATTATTCAAGACATTTAACATACTTAATAATTATGAAAATTAGGCAGAGTATTTTAACATATGTAAATAAATAGTGTGAAAAGGCCTTGGAAAAATTAAATACTTGAAAAGTACAAGCTTAACTTAAAATGATACAAAAAATTAAAACAAGTTCAAGTATGAAAGGTTTTGTTTTTTATTAAAAAAAAAAGTAGCTCACAATGGAAAATAGATACTAACACCATACAACACACCTTATTAGTATCTTTAATTTAATGTCTTTCAAACAAAATCCATAAGACCGTGCGCAGTGGGTAGGCCGCTGGCTTTGCGAGGATAGAATGCACTGGCGGGAACATCATCCCCCTCTCCCGGCGGGAAAGATTTTGTGACTTCGGCGGTACCGCTCCCTGTTCTTCCCCCTCTTACACACCGATTTCTCCTCTCTCACAATGGGGAAGCTTTTCCGGTGGGGTGACCACGGTGGTGTTTTAAGGTTTTCAGTGAGGTGATGACGTGATAGAAAATTTCGGTGGGGAGGGATTTTCAGTGGGGTGACCACTGTGAATAACCAAAGGTTGGAACACACAACAAATAAGAATTAAAGTTGAGAGACTATAAATCATGACTAAAGTCATTCACTAGACGATATTATGACAATTATTTGTAGATTCTCTAGATTGAGACTATAGGTGTCACAATTATGTACAAGCAATCCATCTTCCTATATAATAATAACTAGGTTTATTCCACCCGCGCGTTGTGACGAGTTATCACAATATATACTCCCAAAAACTGGTATTATATATCATCTGCAAAAACATAAGTTACATAGAAAAATCAAATATCTTATCACGAACTAAATCCTATGTCTGCCATCTTTGTGACACCTTTAGTAACCGGCAACCGGTTAAACCGGCCGGTTCGAACCGGTTTTTAAAACATTGCTTACAACCCTTATCTAACATAACTTTGATCGTCTGCCATCTTTGTTAGCACGATTTTAAATACAAAAACGCAAATAAAAAGTGTCACAACAAGTATTACACTATCGTAAACATGAGTATGATCACTCCGTCATAAAAGTCATATTCGTTGCAAAAGTGACCAACACTACGTTGTAAAAACAAAAAAAAAAAATCTTCCATTGTATAAGTGAGTGTCGAAAAGTCTGAATACATATACAAATACAATGATAAATAAATGTAAAATCCAAAATTGAAATGTTAAAAACCAAGTTGTAAAAAAACACTTTGTTAAGAAAAATATAATACTTAAACTTTTATGACTAAAATGGAAGAAAAAAACAAAAAAGAAAAGTTAGTAAGAAAATTTTGTGTTTAAAATTAAAATACTAGAACTTTGTGGCTAAAATTGAAAAAACTAGAAGTTTGTATCCAAAATTATAATACTAAATCGCATATGACTAAAATGAAAAAAAATCAAAAAATCACAATTAAAATTTTTGTGACACTTTAAAAAAAAAAAAACAAAAAAAAGTTTACTACCTCTTGTTATACTACTCAAACTTTTGTTAACAAATTGAAAAATTTAATAGTTTAATACTCGAACTTTTCTGTTCACACTGTAAATAAACTACTAATATCTGAGTTTTATTTTAATACAATACACACTGACACACATCTATATCTATACTATATAATAAATGAATAACAATATGTCACGTGGCGTTATATTAGCATATCCACATCACATTTGCCACGTGTCGTGGTTATAGGCTATCAATGTGGCATTTTTAACACATTTAAAATTAATTTCATTTATTACAATAAAGTCAAATTTCCAAATTTGAAGAAAAACAATTAATATTCATTTTTTTAATATGAATGAAAATGTAATTATTTCAATCTTTCCATTTTCAATTAAATTTTGATCCTTATTCTTATTTGTATTGTTTAGAAAAGTGTTTAGATTTTTATAAAATATATTTTTATTTTCTTATTTTAAAAGTATTGGAACTTTTATATTATTTTTATAACTATGTTACTATCAGGGATTGCTTTGTAATATTTATTTTATACATTTCTGTGTAATACACAGGTCAATAATCTAGTATGTGTATATATCTCGTAGAATTTATGACGATATTTCTTATGTCGCAAATATTTGTCACTAAAAATTCAACATAATTGTTATTTGTTGCGACCGAATCTCTTCTATCACATAAGACCATCTTTAATACCCAACTGAAATCTCACCCCAACAAAATTTTCTGTCACGTCACCACCTTACTGAAAATCTTAAAACTTCACAATGATCACCCCGCCGGAAAACCTTCCCCATTGTGAGAGGGGAGAAAGCGGTGTGTGAGAGGGGGGGGAGAACGGGGAGCAGGGGCCGCTGGTCATTGCGAACTGAAGCCGCCGGGGGGAGGAGCGGTGTTCCCGCCTTGACCCGCGTCACCGCGGATCCCGGTGAAGGGCGGGGAGTGCATTCCAGACGGTCTAAGTGTATGCCACAGATCTTATGACGAGAATATGACAAGCGTATTCTTGCAAGACCGTCCCTAGAATTAGCGACGGAATGTCTTTTCCAAATTTCCGTCTAATTCGCCTTTCTCTAACCGTGCCGAGTAGAAGTGAGCAAAAAAAAAACCGGTTCCGGAACCAACTATTCGAATTGGAACCAGAACCGGTTCCATCTTTACCCTGTCAAATAGGAACCAAAATCAGCCAAAAACCGATCAAAACCCAGTCAAAAACCTGAACCTAACCGGAAATGGTTCTTGACTTTGTTGACCATAACTGGAACCAATTTACAACCAGAATTGGTTTGTAATCGGAAAACAAACTAATTTAGTATATTCCCACTTTTCAATATATAGGGTTTGGGGGAAAGGATGAAGACAAACATTATCTGTGACATCCAGTACCAGATCGTCCGGCAAGTCCGTACGGTATGTGTACTTTCACTATTTACTGTGTGTAAATACATGTATGTGAACAGTGTTTGTATTAACAGAATTCAAAATACAAGAAACAGTTGTATGTATTTATGTGTAAACTTAAATACTATAAATACAACGATCATGATAAACAATAGTTGTTGTATTTAGGTGAAAACCTAAGTACAGTTACTACAACGAATCAAGAGAACATGTATGTGAACAGTGTTTGTATTAACAGAATTCAAAATACAAGAAACAGTTGTATGTATTTATGTGTAAACTTAAATACTGTAAATACAACGATCATGATAAACAATAGTTGTTGTATTTAGGTGAAAACCTAAGTACAGTTACTACAACGAATCAAGAGAAACAACGGTGTTCAAGTAAATAACAAGAACAAGTCGGTTGCGATCTAATATCCATATATGACAGGAATCAGATGGCCGACAAATCAGTACGAAAACAATGTGAAAACACAATGTTTAGTTGAGTCCGTTAGTGAGGAAAACACAATTAAAGACATAATTGCAGTGTCGTTTCAGAATAACGAACTGACAGTGTGTTTGCTTGGGTGACGATTCACACAAACATATATGTGAGTTTAACGTTCTGAAATGATGACTGAAAAGTAGAACACAAAAGTCAGAAAGCCAAACCATCGTCGTGTTCGTTCGGGTGACGATTCGAACGAATACGCGCGATGGTGACGCGATCTGACGAAACGAAAACGAAATACGACACGAACGAAAACAAATTAAGAAAATATAATATTTTAAGTTTTACAATTTTGAAACTCATCAAAAAGTAAATAAAATATATTCTTTTATTTAAACGCGTAAAAATACGCGTTACGATCCGGAAACGCAACGAAAACACGAACCGAGCAACCGAAATGAAACTGAATACCCTCAGGGTATATAAAAAACAAATGAGGCTAAATCCTTCATTTTTCTCATCATCTTCTCTCTCTAAAAAGCATTTCCCGAACCTATATCTCTCTCTCAAGTTTCCATCTTCAAATCGTCATAACTTGGTCAAGTCTCAACGAAATTGGGTGATTCTTGGACCTACACGAAGCTCTTGAAGTCCTCTACAAGGAAGTAAAACAGATCTACGTGTTTGTCCAACAATTGATTACTATTGAACTGTCTGCATTATATCATTTCAATCATGTGCCATGTACTCAAGTTTGATCATTGTAAGTCCCTTTCATAAATCGCTGACCAGTTAGTTGGACGTGATTAAAACGACGATAGCATAGTTAGGGGTGAGCATAATATAACCATAACCGAAAAATAACCGATAACCGCACCGAACCATAACCGATTTAACCGAAACCGACGGTTATGGTTAATCGAAGCCATTAACCGAACCATTCGGTTATGGTTATGGTTAAGGCTACTCATTAACCGACTTTAACCGAACCGAACCGAATAATATATATATATATATATATATATATATTTAATATTTATATGTTTGTATGTTTTTTTAAGAAGTTATGGGCAAGTCAAGCATAGAAGGTGATTCTTCCCTTTTTATTATATGAAAATATTATAAATCATATGCGAGACTAAAGATATTAGAATATACATCAGAGTTCACTTGGTTTTACTTTTTATTTACATATTCTCAGTCACTACAAAGTTTTACAAACTTAATTAAGATTTTCATCATTAATATATCTATAATTCACAAGCATATTTACAAGTTTTTGTTAGTTTTTCAACAATTCCATTATTAACTGAATTTAACCGAAATCGAACCGTAACTGGTGGTTAACCGATTAGTGGTTAACCGATCAATTGGTTATGGTTATGGTTAATGATTTAGAATTAACCGAAGTAACGGTTTTGGTTATGGAAATGGCCATAACCGCACCGAACCGAACCACGCACACCCCTAAGCATAGTGGTACCATAGGTTTGACAAACCTCTAGCTTGTAGGGCTAGTATGTTGATCGTATTGATACATTGGCCGGAAACGTATGACCTGTGACAGGGCGACTCAAGTCAGGTTCTGGTAAGCGACACATGGTGATATAAATCTACAGTTATAATTGTAATTAATCCATCATTATCTGTTGACTAGTAGACTGAGGAATTTATTCTCTCAAGTCATAATACTAGTAACCGTTTCGATGAGGTCTACGGTAATACAAAGTGGTAGAGGTAAATCGGATGCATTGAAATATGATTACGTAAGGATTGCAATGGATTCCTTTTAGGCTCTATGCACTTCAAGTTGAGAATAAATAACAATTGGTTAACCAACACTCTTAATATTTAAAAGTGATTAACAATTAACCCCATAAGTAATAGATTTATACAAGGATCAGATTAAATTAATCTAATATCCTTAATACATGAAAGGGTTATCAATGCTTCGGTTTGGTAACTAAAACCCTATTATTATATTATTCTACACATGATGATACAGGTGATTAACAAACGAATGAACAGGTGGAATGGAAATGGATATCGTTAGTTATATTGCAAGTAATGTGGAGTTCTAATAGTTATGTGGTGGGATGTTGGCTAGGGCTTAGTTCCCCTACATATGCCCTATATATAAGCATAACTACTAGGATGAGATATTATTTGTGAATATAACTATTGAGAAGCCATTGGGTGAACGGGTGAATCAAACGACATACAAGTACCAAAAAGGACATTGTGATTGTGTATGTGAACAAATCAAAGTTTTCAATTATCATAATTATGAACTCACCAACCTAGTGTTGACTTTGTTTAAATGCATGTTTTCTCAGGTGACGAACATGTGTAGTTACTCATATGCAAGAACTAAGCTAGTGGACTTTTGGAAGACCTAGCTTCATTTTGTGTTGCATACTTTTGGGATGACAAAAACTATGAATCATCTTTTGTATATCTTGAACAGTTACAAGATAGAAACCACAATGATTCTTTTGGTAGAATTACTTGGTTAAATTATGGACATGATTATGTAATTTAACTTTGTAATTATGTATTGATATCATGTTAGCATTTCTCATTTATTTATCATGTGCTATGTAAACAATCTGATCATTTCGATTATCAAACGATATCACGCCCGGGAACCTTCCGCCCGTCAGGAAAGTCGATCCAGCCCGCCGGCTCGAGGTGTGACAGATTGATATCAGAGCCATGGTTATAGAGAAATATAGGTCATATTACTTAAATGGTTTGGCCTAGACTATAACCTTGGGACCCTCATGTAGAGATCATATGACATAGGATTCTATTTGCATGTGTCTTCTGCATCTGATCACTGCACTAACCGATTTTCTTTCGGTTATGATCAGAATGCCGCCGAGAAGACAACCAACTTTACTGCCGCCGCCACCACCACATGATTCAGCGCCGCACTCATCGACACCGACACCACCTGACTCCCCTACACCTCAACCTCCTCCTCCACCACCACCACCTGTTCATCAGTTGGATCCTGCTACTATAGCACTGGCCACTCTGTTGACCAGTCGACTGAGGGATATAATCCCGGAGATGATGAACAGAATCAACAGCAACAACAGCAACATCGGCAACTCGTCTGGAGAAGGCAGCGGTAATACCCGCCATCATCAAGAATACTCCTACAAGAATTTTGTGGGATGCAAGCCACCGAGTTTCAGTGGCAGTGAAGGAGCCGTCGGATTGATCCAATGGATCGAGAAGATGGAGACAACTTTGGAGATTAGCAACTGTCCTGAGCAGTATAAGGTAAAGTATGCTGCTGGTTCATTCCACAAATGAGCGTTAACTTGGTGGAACGCTCAAGTTCATACTAGAGGCAGGGATGAGGCTCTGTCAATGCCTTGGGATGACTTCAAAGCCATACTGCGGCAGAGTTTGGCCCAAGGAATGAACTCAAGAAGGTTGAGACTGACTTACTCAATCTTGTTATGATTGGTGCTGGACATCTGGCCTACACCACAAGATTTCACGAGCTATCATCATTGGCACCGGATATAGTGCCAACACTGGAAAAGAGAATTGAGCGGTATATCGGGGGATTAGCGGCTTGTATGCAAGGTTTTATTCTTGCTGCTCATCCAACAACCCTGGAAATGGTTGTTACTCTGTCATCAACAATGACATATGTGATGGTTGCCTCTGGGGCGCTCAAGAAAGAAG
The DNA here is from genome assembly GCA_009363875.1 of Mikania micrantha. NCBI lineage: Eukaryota > Viridiplantae > Streptophyta > Magnoliopsida > Asterales > Asteraceae > Mikania > Mikania micrantha. The sequence goes on along the minus strand of CM018681.1, from coordinate 68,917,851 downwards.
CTGACTCAACCAAAGCTGGAACTTCAAGGAAGCCGGATAAAGGGCCGGCAAAGAAACAAAAGGTGGTCAGAAACTTTGCTGCGACCACCCAAACCCCGATGATCAAGCAACCACCACCTCTACAAATCAAGCGGCCCTATACTGGCACAGCACCTTTGTGCTACACGTGCCAGTATCATTATGCACCAAACAACCAGTGCAGGCAATGCACAAACTGTGGGAAGTTTGGTCACTGGGCCAACAATTGCAGGAGCACGGGGGCTCCAAACAGAAACAACAATGCAGCCACTACTGCTGCTGCTGATAACAGGTCTTGCTACAACTGTGGCGAGCCTGGAAACTTTTCTCGGGATTGTCCCAAGAAGAACCAACCAAGGGCTCAAGTAACACGAGGACGAGCCTTTCAGATTGGAGCAGCTGCTGCTCGACAGGACCCGAACGTGATCACAGGTACATTTCTCTTATCTGACTTCTATGCATCCATATTATTTGACACTGGTGCAGATCAGAGTTTTATCTCATCCGACTTTGCATGCCATCTTAATCTTGTTGAGGAATCTTTAGACTCCCTTAATACTATTGAGATAGCAAACGACAAACAGATCACAGTAGACACAATACTTAGGAATTGCCCGCTAACACTTGGCGATCACACATTTTCCATCGACTTGATACCGATGGAGTTGGGCAGTTTCGACATCATCATCGGAATGGATTGGCTATCTCTTAACCGAGTTGAGTTCATCTGTTCCGAGAAATTACTACGCATTCCAGTGGAGAACAATGGATTTTGGAGATTAATGGAGATCAAGCGAAACGCATTGTCAAGATAATATCGTGCATGAAGGCTCGCAAGTACCTCAGAAAACAATGTGTCACATTTCTAGCTCATGTGGTAGAGAAAGACAAGAAAGCAATCAAGATTCAAGACGTGCCAATTGTGAAAGACTATGCGGACGTGTTTCCGGATGACTTACCGGGACTGCCACCCGAGAGATCGGTGCAGTTTCGAATTGACTTGATTCCGAGAGCGACTCCTGTAGCTAAGTCTCCTTACAGACTTGCACTATCAGAAATGCAGGAACTGTCCAATCAATTACAAGAACTACTCGACAAGGGATTCATCCGACCGAGCTTTTCCCCGTGGGGAGCTCCGGTTCTCTTTGTAAAGAAGAAGGATGGATCGTTCAGAATGTGCATAGATTACAGAGAGCTCAAAAAAACTCACCATCAAGAATCGGTACACGTTACCGAGGATTGATGATTTGTTTGATCAGTTACAGGGAGCACAATACTTTTCCAAGATAGACCTGCGTTCAGGTTCTCACCAGCTCTGGATTCAAGAGGAGGACATACCAAAGACGGCCTTTCGTACCCGATACGGTCACTACGAATTCATGGTGATGCCATTCGGATTGACGAACGCACCGGCAGTGTTCATGGATTTAATGAACCGGGTGTGCAAGCCGTACTTAGATCAGTTTGTTATCGTCTTCATTGATGATATACTGATTTATTCAAGGAAGAAGAAAGAACATGAACGACACCTCAGAGCAGTCTTGAAACTCCTGAAAGAATAACGACTCTATGCCAAATTCTCCAAGTGCGAATTCTGGTTAAGAGAAGTTCAGTTTTTGGGTCATGTGATTAACAATAATGGTATTCATGTGGATCCTGCCAAGATTGAATCGATCAAGAACTGGGATGTGCCTACAACCCCGACAGAGATCAGATCGTTTTTGGGATTGGCAGGTTATTACAGAAGATTCATTTCGAATTTCTCTAAGATAGCCTTGCCTCTCACCAAACTCACACAGAAGAGTGAACCTTTTGTGTGGACACAAAAACAAGAAGAGGCATTCCAGACATTAAAACAACGATTGTGCAATTCTCCAATCTTAACACTCTCAGAAGGCAATGATGACTTTGTAGTATACTGTGATGCTTCCCATCAGGGACTCGGATGTGTTTTGATGCAACGAGACAAAGTCATTGCTTATGCCTCAAGATAGCTGAAGATACACGAGAAGAACTACACAACACACGATTTAGAATTGGGAGCTGTTGTCTTTGCTTTAAAGATTTGGAGACATTACCTGTATGGTATCAAGTGCACAATCTACACAGATCACAAGAGTTTACAGCACATATTTGATCAAAAGGAGCTTAACATGAGACAAAGACGTTGGGTTGAGCTCCTGAACGATTACTATTGTGTGATCAAATACCATCCGGGCAAAGCAAATGTTGTTGCAGATGCTTTGAGTCGGAAGGAAAGAGTCAAACCCTTACGCGTAAGAGCAATGGGAATGACCGTGCAAACAAGTTTAAAAGATCAAATCATACAAGCACAACAAGAAGCAGTGGCAAGAGACAATCTGAAACGCGAGCTCGATTGTGGAGCCGAGAAACATTTCGAGACAAGAAAAGATGGAGTCATTTATTACTTGGATCGTGTTTGGATCCAGGCGATAGATGAACTTTGAACACTCATACTTGACGAGGCACACAAGACACGATACTCTGTTCATTCTGGTGCCGATAAGATGTACCAAGATCTTAGGTCATTTTATTGGTGGCTAGGGATGAAGAAAGATGTTGCCACTTATGTTGGAAAATGCATCACATGTGCCAAAGTCAAAGCTGAACACCAGAAACCTTCGGGTTTGCTGGAACAACCAGAGATTCCACAATGGAAGTGGGAACAAATAGCTATGGATTTTATTACCAAGCTACCCCGCACTTCCAGCGGACATGATTCGATTTGGGTCATCATTGATTGATTGACCAAGCCCGCACACTTCTTGCCGATCAGAGAAACTTACAAGATGGAAAAACTAGCAAGACTCTATGTTGATGAAATAGTAGTGAGGCATGGTGTGCCATTGTCTATTATTTCAAACCGGGATAGTCGATTTACATCGCGATTCTGGCAATCATTGCAACAATCCTTAGGGACAAGTGTCAACTTGAGCACCGCTTATCATCCACAAACGGATGGACAAAGCGAGCGAACCATTCAAACCCTAGAGGATATGTTGAGGACATGCATCCTAGACTTCGGTGGAAGTTGGGATAAACACTTACCACTCATTGAGTTCTCCTACAATAATAGCTACCACAGCAGCATCGTATGTGCTCCGTTCGAAGCACTATATGGTAGAAAATGTCGGTCTCCAATCTGTTGGACCGAAGTGGGAGATAACAGAATTACTGGGCCTGAACTTATTCAGGAAACTACTGATAAGATTGCCCAAATACAACAGAGATTACAAGCAACACGTAGCAGCCAAAAGAGTTACGCAGACAAACGCCGCAAGCCTTTAGAATTCGATGTGGGTGACCGAGTTATGTTGAAAGTGTCCCCATGGAAAGGCGTAGTTCGTTTTGGGGCTAAGGGCAAGTTAGCATTAAGGTATGTCTGGCCGTTTGAGATTACTCAACGCATAGGTCCTGTGGCATACATACTTAAACTCCCTGATGAACTCAGCGGAGTACACGACGTGTTTCACGTATCAAACCTCAAGATGTGTCTAGCTGACGAATCATTGATTATACCGTTGGAGGAAATACAAGTTGACGAGCAATTACATTTCATTGAAGAACCTGTAGAGATTATGGAACGTGAAGTCAAGAGACTGAAACGAAGTCGTATCCCTATTGTAAAGGTTCGATGGAACTCCAAGCATGGACCAGAATTTACCAGGGAACGCGAGGAAAACATGAAGACAAAGTATCCCCACCTGTTCGAGAAGTAAAGCCCGACTTTGATGCCTAAATTTCGGGACGAAATTTCTTTAACAAGGGGAGACTGTGTGTAAATACATGTATGTGAATAGTGTTTGTATTAACAAAATTCAAAATACAAGAAACAGTTGTATGTATTTATGTGTAAACTTAAATACTGTAAATACAACGATCATGATAAACAATAGTTGTTGTATTTAGGTGAAAACCTAAGTACAGTTAATACAACGAATCAAGAGAAACAACGGTGTTCAAGTAAATAAAAAGAACAAGTCGGTTGCGATCTGATATCCATAGATGACAGGAATCAGATGGCTGACAAATCAGTACGAAAACAATGTGAAAACATGATGTTTAGTTGAGTCCGTTAGTGAGGAAAACACAATTAAAGACATAATTGCAGTGTCATTTCAGAATAACGAACTGACAGTGTGTTTGCGTGGGTGACAAACATATCTGTGAGTTTAACGTTCTGAAATGATGACTGAAAAGTAGAAAACAAAAGTCGGAAAGCCAAACCATCGTCGTGTTCGTTCGGGTGACGATTCGAACGAATACGCGCGATGGTGATGCGATCTGACGAAAAGAAAACGAAATACGACACGAACAAAAATAAATTAAGAAAACATAATATTTTAAGTTTTACAATTTTGAAACTCATCAAAAAGTAAATAAAATCTATTCTTTTATTTAAACGCGTAAAACTACGCGTTATGATCCGGAAACGCAACGAAAACACGAACCGAGCAACCGAAACGAACCCGAATACCCTCGGGGTATATAAACAACAAATGAGGCTAAATCCTTCATTTTTCTCATCATCTTCTCTATCTAAAAAGCATTTCCCGAACCTATCTCTCTGTCAAGTTTCCATCTTCAAATCGTCATAACTTGGTCAATTCTCAACGAAATTGGGTGATTCTTGGACCTACACGAAGCTCTTGAAGTCCTCTACAAGGAAGTACAACAGATCTACGCATTTGTCCAACCAAATCCAAGGTATTTGAGCTAGAAATGTCCGAAAAATAGGGTTTTCATCCTTGTTTTGTTCATTAACCCTTAGCCGGTCCTAGAATCATCTTCTACTCCAAACCACACTACCACGAGAAGCTATTTCTGGATGACATTACCATACAACAACCTAGAATAGGTGAGACTTGGGGAAGATGAGGGAGTTGTTACAGGTTCGTGAGAGAGAGCAGGGGCATGACCGAAATGTTGGCCGAACCCTGTGGTTACCACGAACCTGTGTGTGTGCATACAGCCGCGAACCATCAGTAGACGAACCTACACCAAGGCAGCGAACCAGATACCCTCTTGGCCGAACCTTGTGCACGAGCCAGGACACGAACCTAGAGTAGTATTGAATCAGCCGAACCCTTCACATAAACGAACCCTGGCCGAACCTTCCCATCCATGCCACCCTACATGCTAGCCGAACCTTCAACTTCACGAACCAATGACTAGCGAATCTCACACTTTACGAACCTTAGGACGCTGAGCCTTTATGCAAAGGAACCATTAGGTTCACTGGTGGACAAGCCGAACCTAGGGGTGGCTGAGGATAGGTTCGCTGATTCCTTTCTGTTGAGTGGTGAATTTGATTAAACCGTAGGGGGGGCTGAACATGGAATGGCCATGCAACCTTCTGTATTGATTAGTTCGATTACTAGGCCCAACAACACCTATTCAGGCCCAACATCATTGATTGAAACCAGTCCACAACCAATAGGCCCAACTCCATTTTAGTTTGGCCCGATGTCATAGTGGTTGGTTCACGATATCCATTCGGTCACCTATTCAGCCCAGAAGGGACTTCGACCATGTTGTTCAATTTGGCCTATACACATAACACTAGGCCACCCACAATGATTTACTCGGCCCAAATTTATAATTTGAATTAATACGAAATAATAAATCAACTTGTGAATTATCATCCCGAGAAGTAGTGTGCATGAAATCACATATTATTAACTAGGTGACAGGTCTTGGATTATGAGGTTGTATAAAGTCAAAAACCTAGTATTTTGACAAGTGAATTCAAGTACACATCATGATCAGTCACATAGGGTAAACATGAAAACTAAAACGAAAGGTAATAATCTTAATCTAAATTGATGTAAGGTTAGCTTAATCTATAACAAGTAAATCAGGGTCGAGTAATGAAGATCAAGACTGAGACTCACGAGTGTTAGCCAATCTAGGGCTAACACATGCACACACTCGAATACTCATAACTTGCACTTACAAGTTACATACAACATAAAATCAATACAGGATCGTGAATACAACAACAAATCCAACTCAGAGCGCGTGCATTCCTTGTTTAAGCTAAGTCAACCACTTCAAACACAAGGTGAGTTCATATGCCCCTTTTTCTAATCATTAACTGATTTTAAACTCTCGGGGCTGAGAAACGTGCTTACTTGTATTTACTTAAAAGTTTCAGCTTAACATATTGCTTATGCTTTGATTTAGATAATATTGTTTAACTTTATTATCATTTATCATTGTATGCATGCTTGTATGATCATGATATGACAGGAACCACTAGATGAATATGATAATGTAATTTCATAATTCATCAACACAATAGAATAACATAGTTGTATGGTTATATCTTACAACACTTAGTTGTTCTTACAAGAACGCACATTGAAATGAACACAGATGAACATGATGACAAGAACAAAACACATGAATGACATGAAGATAACACATCTTCATAACATCATTCAATACTAGAGTCAACCAAGTGTAATAAGACAAGTGCTTACAACACTTAGCTTACAACTCAACACATATTACAAGAGAACATGGAACAAGAATCATCCACCACCTGAGTCGACTAAGTGTAGTAAGACTAGTTCTTACCACAGCTTAGTGACAACATGGTGATTATATGGAACAACAAAGAATGATAATCATGATAATGTAACTTCATGGTAACAACATCATTCACACAACAATTGACATAATTTAATAAGACAAGATCTTATTTAACTTTGTTGACAACAACGAGAACATACAACATTGAGAACAAACATCACTGATGAACACGCAATACAATTGATTACTATTGAATTGTCTGCATTATATCATTTCAATCATGTGCCATGTACTCAAGTGTGATCATTGTAAGTCCCTTTCATAAATCGCTGACCAGTTAGTTTGACGTGATTAAACCGACGATAGCATAGTGGTACCATAGGTTTGACAAACCTCTAGCTTGTAGGGCTAGTATGTTGATCGTATTGATACATTGGCCGGTAACGTATGACCGGTGACAGGGCGACTCAAGTCAGGTTTTGGTAAGCGACACATGGTGATATAAATCTACAATTATAATTGTAATTAATTCATCGTTACCTGTTGACTAGTAGACTGAGGAATTTATTCTCTCAAGTCATAATACTAGTAACCGTTTTGATGAGGTCTACGGTAATACAAAGTGGTAGAGGTAAATCGGATGCATTGAAACCTGATTACGTGAGGATTGCAATGGATTCCTTTTAGGCTATATGCACTTCAAGTTGAGAACAAATAACAATTGGTTAACCAACACTCTTAATATGTAAAAGTGATTAACAGTTAACCCCACAAGTAATAGAATAATACAAGGATCAGATTAAATTAATATAATATCCTTAATACATGAAAGGGTTATCAATGCTTCGGTTTGGTAACTAAAACCCTATTATTATATTATTCTACACATGATGATACAGGCGACTAACAAACGAAAGAACAGGTGGAATGGAAATGGATATCGTTAGTTGTATTGCAAGTAATGTGGAGTTCTAATAGTTATGTGGTGGGATGTTGGCTAGGGCTTAGTTCCCCTACATATGCCCTATATATAAGCATAACTACTAGGATGAGATATTATTTGTGAATATAACTATTGAGAAGCCATTGGGTGAACGGGTGAATCAAACGACATACCAGTACCAGAAAGGACATTGTGATTGTGCATGTGAACAAATCAAAGTTTTCAATTATCATAATTATGAACTCACCAACCTAGTGTTGACTTTGTTTAAATGCATGTTTTCTCAGGTGATGAACATATGCAGTTACTCATATGCAAGAACTAAGCTAGTGGACTTTTAGAAGACCTAGCTTCATTTTGTGTTGCATACTTTTGGGATGACAAAAACTATTAATCATCTTTTGTATATCATGAACAGTTACAAGATAGAAACCACAATGATTCTTTTGGTAGAATTACTTGGTTAAATTATGGACATAATTATGTAATTTAACTTTATAATTCTGTATTGATATCATGTTAGAATTTCTCATTTATTTATCATGTGCTATGTAAACAATCTGATCATTTCGATTATCAAACGATATCGCGCCCGGGAACCTTTCGCCCGGCGGGAAAGTCGATCCAGCCCACCGGATCGGGGTGTGACATTATCCTTATCCCAGTTAGGATACAGAGACTGCTCTAATTAAGTCCCTGACTTAATTCTGTTGTTTGAAGTTAATTATCACAACGTTTTTAACGTTACATTCACAAAATAAGTAAAATAACGTTAAAATTACTAGAGTTTTACTTTTGCCACTTGAGGGCTTACACACACATTATGTGTGTGCATCGCAAATGAAATCGGATGCGGTTCCAAAAAAAAACCCGGTTTGTACACCTCTTGTGCCGAGTTAATATCCGTTAAACTTCAACTATAGTTATACATATCCGTAGCTCAAGTATTTGAATTTATTTATATACAAGCTTGCATTTCGAATCTAATAACTTGTATTGTAACTCAACTTGAATTTTTTTAGTGTTATTTGCTAGTCCAATTTACAACTTGAATATATTTAGTGTTATTTTCATATGGGTGCCACAGAAGGTAAGACATTTTTACTTTTTAAACAAAGAATATAATAAGATCTTAAAATGCCAAAACATGAATTACAATAAACTGTCATAAGTCATTTTACTACTGTAATGTAATTAGGTTATTACCACCGTGTAACAACTTGATTTTTCAAAAAAATATTTTTTTTATATAATATATTTTTATTATATTAAGAAAATCAGTTTTTAATCAAAAAAAATTAAATAAATAATATAATAGTATTTAATTTTAATAATTAACAGAAAAAAATACATTTAATATGAAAAATATAGAAAAATTAGTTTAAAAATGCTATGTAAAAGTGACACATGTCTAATTTTATTTTACTTGTTAGTATAAAGATTAATAGACAATTGTAACAAATGGAAATAAACTCGTACATCAATGTGACAATTTTAATTACATTTTAATTAAATAGTAGCAAAAATAAAAAAAAAAAACAAAAAATCATATAATCTTCATCAATTGATATGATGGGATGATAACATGATTGGAGTGATCTTGTTCAATGATAGCTTCATCAAATACATCCTGCAAATAAAGCACAAAAATGGCGTTTACCTTCATGATAAAAACACTTGGATTTTGCAAATTTAAATGTTTACTTATTAACTACACACCCATCTTTTTTTTATTTTAACACCCTACTAACATTATATGTCTCGTATAAACCTATACGAGAAGTATAATCCTCTCTGACATCCGTTGATTAACAACGATTAATCTCATATATGTTTCGTATAAGACCTACATAAGGCGTATAACACCTATACGAGACGTATAGGAGTCCAATCATTAACACTGACAAACAATGGTTGCCCTTACCAACCGATAAGATTGTTGTTGAGTAAGATGATATCAAAGTCCAAGATTGATTAGTTGATCATAAGTTGCTCATGAGCATGATCAGCAATGGGAGAATCATGGTGATGAGGCGCATTTGATCCATTTTCCATCTTCTTCTGCATGTTTTGTTGGTAATACATTTGCTTAAGCCTCTCTATTTCTCCTTTCAATGCCTCTTGATGAGCTACATTCATTTATAAATATAATTACTTTTATTTTATTTTTTAAACATACTTCCACAAGTACACACACTATACATTATATTCAAATATGTTCATATAAACATTATACATTTTTCTTTAATTTTTTAAATGAATTGATAAGATATATGGAAAAAAAATTAAAGAAATGATGAAAAAAATAAAATAAGCCATTTTTTTACTTTTTATTTTCTTTGTTTTTGTGTTATGTAATTCAGTGTGTAAATATATTTGTGGTTCTGAAAAGAATGCACCTCTAAGAATGCATTGCTTTCAAATCACAAATATGCTAAAAATGCTAAAGACGACTTTAACTAATGTATTGTACATTTATTACACATCTAAGAATGCATGGTGGGTTTCCTCCTATTGGATGTGGATATGATCGGGTGAGTCTAAGGCCCGTCAGTGATCCAAATTGCCGTAAAAAAATATATGATATATATGTGATAAAAAAAATCTTTTTAGACTATATATATATATATATATATAGGGTAAAGATCAAATAAAAAGTCTTTTTTGCCTAAGAAGGCTAAGAAGGATTTTTAAAAACTTTAAAACCGACCCAAACGAACTCCGATTGAACTCATTTCAATGGCATTGGAACCGTCTCATCGAACCCTACAATATTAGATTTTAAGTTTTCGTTTTAACATCTAGATTTAGATTTTAGGTTTTAGGGCTTGGTTTTTAGCTTTTAAGTTATATCTTTATGTTAAAGATTTGTTTTTAAAGTTTTGGTTTTAGTATTAGGGTTTATTGTTTATGATTTAGGGTTTGGGTTTTAGGGTTCGACAAGCCGGTTCCAATGACGCAAAAATGAGTTCAATCGATGTTTCTTTGAGTCGGTTTTCGCGTTTTTAAAATCCTTCTTAGCCTTCTTAGGCAAAATAGACTTTTTAGGGGAACGTTCCCCTATATATATAATTATTGTTAATGTGAGTCAGAAGGGTATCATGGAGTAACATGCAATGCATAACACAAATTTTTTATATTATACTTCGAAGCTCATAGAAGTAGAACAATAACATATGCATTATTAATTTAACAATTATGATTCATATTTTATTCGAAAAACAATCAATTCTGATTTTTTTTCTTAATCCAAATTTTAAACATTTATTTTCTTTCTATATCACAATTAAAATGGTAGATTATTTTTATAAATCCTACAACATATAATATAATTTTCATAAATAAATATTAGCAATATATATATATATATATATATATATATATATATATATGTACCATCTTTGAAAATTTTGTCCTGAGAGAGAGCAGCAATTCTTTGCTTAAGAACGCTATTATCCACATTCAAAACCAATCTTTGATGATCCAGATATGCTACCCTTGGTGACAACACTGATACTTCTGCCTTCATTTTGTTCAAAATAGAAAATAAGAATCATTTCTTTTTATTTTTTTAATAATAAAATATTAGTAATTTAATTAAACTAATGTGAAAAAAAAAATCCTAAAAACAAAACAATTCAAACTAACAAAACTCCCCCTGTTCGAGGAGTTTTGATTCGTTGGCTGGTCCGACCAAGCCAACCCAGAATCTAGTACGTTGTTTTTTGAAACCGTGGTTAGTAGCTAGTTAGGCCCACATTTTTCATCAAAAATTCGATAACTTTTATTGTATAATCAAATGCAATGCGTTAAACAGTCAAATCTTGAATTTGTTTATGTGTCAGACTGTTACCGATCTGTTTAATTTTATTTAACTTATCGCGATCTCGTATGTAGAAGTTGTCAAGTGCATAGTAATAGTACATACTTGCAATGAATTGACACTCCGTTCAAGCTCTGATATGTACTGCAATTTCCTCACTCGTGATCGTTGAGCAGATTGTCGATTAGCCAGGATTCTTTACACAAATTTAATTTATTTCCATAATTCAAGAAATAATAAAAAAAAATTATAAATTAATAATTGAAATTAATAATTACCTTTTTATCCTCTTGGGATCAAAAATCTTATCATTTGCATTATCCATAATCGTTGCATGGGAATTATTTAACCGTCCTTCAGATTTCCATGAGCTCTCTTCCTCTTCGATCTGCTGCTGCTGCTCATTCAAGCTGTTATGGTCCGATGGTGAAGACGGGTTCGAGCACGAAACCGCCGGTCCGGTCCCCGTTTCATCGTCGATAAACATGGACATGAACTGTTCCTCATCAAACCGATCGAACTCAGTGGTGACGCCACCACTACCGCCGGCGGTTCCTGATCCCGGTGCAGATGATTTCCGGCAACTTTCATTGGCCATTAGTGGGATGTCAAGAAAAGCTGCAGAATCACTGACCGATCGGCGGTGTGTCCCACGTTTGGTTGATGAGAAGTCGAGGAATTCGTCAACCCATGAAGGGTCCATTTGGGTGGTGGTTGACGGTGGTGGCAGGTGATCGGTGGACGGTGGTTTTTGGTGGGTGAAATTTTCCGGCCAGTTTTGTGGGACTTTTGGAGGCAGGTTTGGCATTTTAATTGTTTTGGTTGAAAATTGTAAATAGGTAGCAATGGGCAGGAAGAAGCAATTAAGGCTGCAATCTCTCTGGATGTATAATTATATATCCAGACACTCAAGGCTTCCCATGTGTACACCAGTACATGTTTTTCCAGTTATTATTATTATAAGGTTTCTTATTTGGAAGCTTTTGATTTTTAATTATTGAATTATTTTCTTCGTTTCGGAGCAGCCTCTGTATGTTTGTCTTCAATTTTTCCTCCAAAATTCTACTGAAAAGTGGTAGTATACTAGGTATGTTTGTTTGTTAATATAGATGTATATGACTTGTACAAACTATATAAAACTTGTATAAGATATGATTGGTTTAACAGGTAAAGAAACCTAGCTAATCAGCGGATTAAGACATCTAAAATCTTAGGGCTCTAATTTCTATAAAAGTACGTAATCAGCTTTAGTTATATATGGGGTGGTTTTGAATTCAAGTCTCACCAAAAACATCAAAAAATCAGGACGGTTGAAATATGGTTACAGAAGGGCTAACTCGGGTAATGATGATGGACCAAACGTCCAAACCTTGTTTAAAAAGAAAAAGATAAACGTGGCAATAAATCTAAATTAGTGCATCAAATTTGTCACCAAACGAAACTATCTTTATGTTTTTATGATATATTTAAGAATATTACTATTTGCACGATTTCATATGAAAACTTATCAACATTTCTTTTCAAGCAGTGTCTAAAAGTAGGTCATTTGACAATAGGTTGGAAGTTAAGAATATCTATATAAAGTAATAACTGAAACAGTAAAAAAATACAGTGTTTACGAAGGGGATCAGACGAAGGTAAATTTACTCTTATTATTTTCTACCTATAATAAACAAATAACTCAAATGACACTTGTCAAATTCTTAGACCACTTAATGACATTTGTCAAATTCTTAGCATGTTATCCAACTTTTTATCATATTAATGCTTATATATTCTCTTTCATATTGAATAATTAAATTAAATACAATAACTAATGTTTTTGTCATGCTTTTTTATATTAATAATAATTTTTTAATAAATTATAAATCAAATCTTTATATTAAAAAATAGATTTTTAAAATAAAAATTATATAAAAAAATTTCTAAAAAACTCATAAGTTTAAACAACAAGATTTGTGTGTAAAAAAAATAGTTTTAATACAATTTTAAAAATGAATTGTTAAAAAATAGCTTAAATTCAATCATATTTATCTCAAAAATCGTTTTTAAATACCAAATTTTTATAAATTGCTATATAATATTTTTTAACCAATTCATGTAATGCACGGGATATTAACCTAGTAATTGAATAGATAATTTGCTTCTATAAACACCCTAACTCATATAAAACAAGAAAAGATTAACATAACCTCAAATAATATTTTAAAATGATTTTTTTTAACTAAAGGTTGTTAGACAACTTTGCGGGTTGAAAATAAGAGTATGGTGTCTCTTGGATGCTCGATGCCTCGATGGCATAAAATTAGTCACTCAAAGGTTATTAGCAAACACTATTAACATAAACTAAATCAAACCTAACTTATATAATTAAAGAATTAGGACATGATATTTTATAACATACCTAATTAAAATAATGTAGTTTATACAGTTAAAGAAATAGGAAAATGATGATATTAAAAATTGAAAATACTTCATACGAAATTAAAAATAAATAAATAAAATTAAGATTGTATAGTTCTAATAATATTAGGAAAAAAAAAGAGTAATAAAATCCATTTTAATAATAAACATATGATTGCAAACAAAGCACAACTGAAATGACTTTGATTAATGACAATCGTTAAATCTAAACAAATATACTTTGTTATGTCTTTTTCAATAAAATTAATAAATGATCCTTAAATACCTTATAAATATATGAGACTGATATGAGGCTGAAGAGACTACAGAGCATCTCTTTGTTGCATGCCAAACGACGATTCACATCTGGAGTCATATTGAAAGCTAGTGCAAGCTGCCTCCTTTTTCGCCTTTAATTTCCGTGATCTCATGGAGAGTTTCATAACTCTATATCATCAAGTAGGCTAAAGAAGGAGATGGTACTCTCAGTAATACAAACAACGGTTAACAGCGTTATTTTCAATAAACACGAGTTTACAAAAGAAAAATTAGTTGAGGATGTTAAAGTTCTCAGCACTTTTGGGTGAAGAATTGGAAAAGGAGTTGCAACTTGGAGTGGGTTTCTTGGATGTTCTTTGATGTTGGATAGTTTTTGTTTATTTTTTTTCTTGTAGTTTGTTTTATTGTTTTCGATTTCTTTGGAGTCAATGTGGTGTAATATTTTCGGGTTTTAGACTTTTGCTAACTTCTGGCGAAATAAAATTTTAGCTGTTTAAAAAAACTAATATCTTAATTTATTAGGTTTTTTAATAAACTTTTCAATGCTTCATTTGTTTTTTTAAGAAACAATTTTGAAAATATAGTAAGTTTAAAATAATAGACCATTATTAATTATTTTGATTTAAATTTATAGTGACATTGAATATAGGGAATCCACGTGGCACATGTCATGGGTTGACGTCCCATAAAGGTCATATGACATACATCTAGTTATTCATTTATTATAAGGTGAACATACAAGAAGGGTGTTCAAGTAATCTTACTATACTAATAAACAAAAATCTTCTTTTGCCACTTGTCATTACAACATATATCAATTGCCACATGTCAATTAATAAAACAACCTTGAATTAAATACATTTATTAAGTACTATTAAATAAATTTTTTAAAATTTAATTGAATGATTCTTATAATTATTTAAATTTTTCTATAAATTAATCATTATAGAATTGATTTAAAATTATAAACTAACTCATTCAATAATTTATAAAAATTTATATGATAACTTATATTATAATTATATTATTTACCAAATTGAATAAAATCATTAAAATTTGATTGAAGGAAAATGAGAAAAAAATAAATAAATAAAAGTGTTTACGATATTTAGTAAAAAAAGATGCACGAAACAAATACAGATGGATATACACATTTACTAGCTTATTGCACCGTCTATTACATCAGTTAATTAAAAATATAGTATATAGTTACCAATGAAAATTTAGTATAAGGTAAATTTTGATATAAAAATTGATTAAAATTTAATATAATTAATACTTTAATTATAAAATAATAATTTAACTTTTTAAACACTATTTTCTTCAAAGATTAATTTTTTTAAACATTTCTTCTATAAAAGTACTTTTGTTTGTTTCATATTTATACTAATTTGGTTTTTTGAAAAGAGTGTGTTTTTAATATTAATATATCTTTTAATGCCATAAATTTTTTTTTTTAATTTACAATTGTTACAGCTATATTTAATATTTAATTTTATTATTTAATATATACAATAATTTAAATAAGAGAGAAGTTTGAAAATTATTGAGAACAATTTAAAATAGTGATGTGTACAGACTACTCTTGAGTAAGTCTTCATATTTTACGTTAATTTTTCATTAATTTTTTTATAATGCTTTAATAAGTAGAGAATGTTTAAACTACTATAATTTTGTGGATAGTAAGGTTATGAATATAAAAACAAATATTGTATAAAAAAAGTATTTAAACATTTTATGAATTTTTGTTGTAACTTTATATTGTTATTTATTGTATGTAATAATATGTAATTTTAGTCATTTAAATCTCTTACACTTTAATAATTTTTTCTACTTTTTATTCGACCCGTGTTACACATGGGTTTATAAACACATTACAATTAAGATAGCATTATATGGGTCGGTTCATGGTTCTGATATTTATTACAACACCGGTCTTAGTCCGATCAGGGCCAAACCCGACTACAAGATGATGAACCATTTAGGGGTTATCTAATACAATTAAACCTAATATTTTCTTATGTCTGTCGAGACATTCAACATCAATCATAGTTTGTTTAACAAAAAAAATGAGCATGTCCAATTGATTTGCTATTTAGCATACTTTTTTAAACTATATATGTTATTTTATATTAAGCATATATTTTTTAACTTTTTATGTTTGATGGTATATTTGAACTGATTTGAAAAATAAATAATTTATATTTGAACATTATATTTGACTTGGTTTGAAAATAAATGGTCCGGCTCGACTCATTTATTAAACGGACCCATTCAACCTATTTTACCTTAGGCCGGTATACCATATTATGGGCCGGTTCATGAGTTTAATTTCTTCAACTTAATGGTTACGATCGGGTCTGGGTTTAGCCCAACGCACACCCCTAGGGTCATAGGGTTCACCATCCCCGTTTTTTGCTGGTTTAGTTAGTGTAAACAATATCTATGAGTTACTAGTAGGGAAATTCTTTATTGTTTTCTGTCTCCCACCACTTATGATTAAGAATTAACAATACTACACATTGTATAATAGAAGAAATACAACTAGGGTTAATAACTTAGTGAACAAGAAAAGATAAACAAGCTAACAATTAAAAAATATCTTTTTTTTTTTATCTTCATATAGGGTGACACCTATCTTGTATTCAACCGAGCTAAATCAAGAATTCACTAAACCAAGAATTCAACTGCCTAATAAAAATCAATTGGTTCTCCAACTTTGAATCACTGTTGTAAAAGTCGGTCTCCAAGGCCGGGTACTTCCTGCGTATTACCCGAGTACTCCCGCCTAGGGCCGAGTACTCTCCGATTACTCGCTCCAAGGACCTGTTCCGACCTAGGAGCGCTTATCGACTTTTGCAACCATGCTTTGAATCACCCAAATAGTTTTCAAAGCCCGCTTACAACAAGCTAATGTAACAAGATCTATATCACTCATGTTGGTAACATTAAAAAACTCATCAATTGCTAGTCTTATCTCACCAAAATCACCTAATTTTAGATTATGCATTGCTTCACTGGTGTAGATAACATGAAATAAAACACCAAAATCCAAAACCAAGGAATCTACACTATAGATTAAGGCCTCGTGTTCTTCATGATCTATGCAGTATTAACTTCTTTTTATCGTTTGCATACTAATTATTATGGGCCCCACTTGTTTACAATTCCAATTAGGCACCTCATTCCCAACCCTAGACTGATCCCTCATGCTTCCACTACCTTTTGTAATTTTTCCTTCATTTGGCAACAGGGGCGGCCCTGAGGAATTGGGTGCCCAGGACGAGTCGGGGAAAAAAGGCCCCTAACGCATTCAAAGCTCTTGACCAAGCAGGGATCAAGGGGGCCGCGCCCCCTTGCGGGGTCCTAGGGGCAGCGCCCCTGGCGGGGTCCAAGGGGCAGAGCCCCTGGTGGCGGTCCCGCTGGCCAGTCAGCGGGCGGGGGTCAAGGGGGCAGCGCCCCCTTGTGGGGTTCGGGGCAACGCCCCGAAACCTAAACGAAATGTCTTAATTAATATGTTCGGGATTAACTTCCGTATTTTACCTAAATCAGTCATTCAATAATCAGTAAACTGTAAATCCATGGGCCCAATTTCTTGGGATTTTGAATTTCAATTTCTTCTTGAACGTGAGCGTCCATGGTGCCGGTTAGGATAAAGGGCTTTTGAGAAATGAAATGGGCCCATAAATATATTTAACTGAGTTATTTGTTACTCAAACCCGTGTAATACTCGGGTTTATAACCTAATATATATATAAATACATATATAAAAATGTGCCCCTCAAAAAATTGGGCCCGGGACGGAGGTCGGGTTTGCCCCTCCCCCGGGCCGCCCCTGTTTGGCAACATGCAGTAAATCACTCGATGTATCACTTAGGGGCTGTTTTTTTCAAAAAATATCTTCCTGGCATCTTATATCTGCCACGCGCAGACATGGACAAAGGTTGAAGAGCTACAGGCCGTTTGTTTTCTCGAATACATTTTATTAAAAAAGGTATGTCCGTCATCTTCTTGCCGCAGACGTTAACCAAGCTCTTTTATCCTCTTCCCCCCTTTTCTTCCCATGTTCTTCAACATAGCCCGTCCCCACAATGTAGCTCCCTCCACAGTCGGCGCCACCACCACCGCATCCTCCACAGCCGGTGTCCCCCACCGCTGCGGCTTCCAAAGTCGTCGCCCTCCACAGTTGTTGCCCTCCACAGGCGCGCCTCCCACCGCCGTGGCCCCCAACGCCGCACCCTCCACAGCCGTGACACCTCTTCAAGCCACCGCCAATCATGGGCCTCCTCAAGCCACCGTTGTCGTTCCACCTCTCCTCCGCCGTCATGGAACCTCGTGAACAGCTTCTCTCCCATCGATAGTGGCGGAGATTGGTGGTGGCTAGTGAGGTGGGTAATGGGGAGGTTAGGATTTATGTTTGGGATTGTTGGTGGGTATGCAGAAAAAAAACAAACATTCTTTCTACAGATGTTTTGTCCAGCTCTTCTGCTACAGGTGTCTGCAAATATGGTTCACAAACTGCAGACTTTTACCTCTAAAAAAACAAACACCACCTTAGTTTATTTGGTTGATGTCTTCTATCGAATAACATCTCGAATTCCATCAATAGTGAAATCACTAGTATAATAGGAACTTGTTGTAAAAGTTCCTAACCAGCTATCAAGCAATGGAGATAACATTAGTAGAGCGTGCACCTCATTCTCGAACTTCATATCAAATAAACCAAGTCTTGACAAGCTTGATTTGGAATTGTTGATGTGAAATGTTATTGAAACTCCCTATCTCGTCTTTATGTTAAGTAGCTCTTGAACAATGTTGTAAAACTTGGCCCTCGGTCGAACAGATTTTCTCTAACTCAAAACCAATCAAACTCGGGCTAACTCGGACCAATTTGGCTAACTCAGACATGTCAGTTTTTCGCTATTTTTTTACCGATTTTCCCTGTTTTTCCTTGTTTTATTGTTTTTCACCAATTATCATTTGATTTTCCCTATATTCTATTGATATTCACTTTATATGTTATATATACTAGTAAACATATGATATTTGATATATATATATATATATATATATATAATTTTTTAAAAATTATTTTTTTTATCATTTACCGTATCCGAGCACTCACCGCCTATACCGAGTACTCGCAATTCCCCTAATCGACTGACCTGGTAGCGCCTAGCGATTTCTCCAACCATGCTCTAGAATCAAGAGAATTTTATTAGCTGTCAAGGTTTCTTATCCATATAAAATAACAAATTCATGATTCCTTTCACTATGGTCACTTTCAAAATGATGAATGCATTATCCTTTGTCACTGGCAATCCAATAAGATTCTT
Source organism: Mikania micrantha (assembly GCA_009363875.1). Lineage (NCBI taxonomy): Eukaryota > Viridiplantae > Streptophyta > Magnoliopsida > Asterales > Asteraceae > Mikania > Mikania micrantha. Next base: position 68,898,491 of record CM018681.1, on the reverse strand, counting down.
AGGCTATATATCCTAAGTCTTTCGGCCAGCTGTTGTTAATGTTTCTGGTTTCTCACCCAAATTCAAATCTTAGTCTGTTTAAACCAACAAATCCTCAATTTGCATTTTCACCAACAAAAATCTTTAACGTCAAACTTCTCAATCCGAACCGTCTCGTCTTTAGTCATGATATAACACGACTAAACGAAAACCGTAGGATCGAGAAACATCGAATAGACGCAATAATGGCACGAAACTGAACTTAACAGGGTTGGTCTACTAAATATAAGCTGCTTTTAACAACCTAGGTCTCAGTAACCCATATACTCATTTAGCAAACTTGGATAAAACCAAACCTCATGACATAAATCTTGATGATCATGATAAAAAAAACTAGATAAGCTACGTGACAACCGCTAAACTTGTACAAACCAAAAAAACAGACAGACATACCCTAACCAATAATACTCAAATCTGAAACAGAAATAACAGAACAAAGTAACTCGCATATCCAGCAAAGTTAGCCTAGTGGTTAAGCCTTGATTGACAAGGACGAAAACTGCCCCGAACCATGACCGATTTAACCGAAACCGACTTTAACCGACGGTTATGGTTAAGCGAAGCCAAAAAACCGAATCATTCGGTTATGGTAATGGTTAAGGCTAGCAATTAAACGACTTTAACCGAACCGAACCGAACTGATAATGTATATTTGTTTTTTAATATTTATATATTTGGATGTTTTTTTAAAAAGTTTTGGTGCAAATCAAGTATAAAAGGTGAATATTTGATTTTTACTATATGAAAATATTATGGATCATATTTGAGACTAAATATACTAAAAATAAATCAAAGTTCACATGAACAAATATACTAAATATATATACTAAATGCGCAAGTATATTTACAAGGTTTTCTTAGTTTTTCAACAATTCCATTATTAACCGAATTAACCGAAACCGAACCATAACCGGTGGTTAAACGATTAGTGGTTAACCGATCGATCAATTGGTTATGGTTAAGGATTTAAAATTAACCGAAGTAGCGGTTTTGGTTATGAAAATGGCCATAACCGAACCGAACCATGCACACCCCTAGAACACACATATCCAGCAAAGTTAGCCTAGTGGTTAAGACTTGACCCTTTCTCTTTAGAGACCAGGGTTCAAGTCACATTGGTGATATTTTAATGGATACCAGGTGAAGGAATGAATCTTGAGCTTAATCTCAGGTTATGAACCAATAGGGCACGAGGGTTTACCTATTCCATGGGTTCCCACGCATCAGGGTACGGTCTCACGGTCAGTGATAGAGTAATCAATCTTATTTATTAGCCGCCAGGATCACTAAAAGTAGCACGACGAGATTCTCTGTCGTTAAAAAAAAAAAAAAAAAAAAAAAAAAAAAGATGAACGCACATAGCAAAAAAATAAAATAAAATGACTTCATCTGATCTTTGGTCGACAAAGATAATCGGTCAAATCCCCATTTTCTATTTCTTGAATTACGCAAATAACCCACCTTTTTTTGTTATCTTGAACAATGCAACCATAAAAATATAAAAATTGTTACCATAGCGGCGTAAAACCTACGACAAAAGGACTCTACGCACAAGATTATATAGCAACATAAAAGAGGAAAATTTCTAAAATGCCCACAGGTGTCCAGAATTTCTCAAAATGACCAAATTTTGGGATTTTTCATGAAAAAAAAAAAATTCTGCTTTTTCCTTTTGTGTGGATGCAGGACTTCAAGTTAGGGGTGTTAAAAAATCTGTATCTGATTCTAAAATGTTCAAAAATTGAAACCCGTAGTGTCTAAAAGCTTGGATAACTGGAATTTCGGATTCAAATGTCTATTTGAAAATTTTTCAGACATCCAAACTATTAGAAATAGTTTTTTTTCGAGTAATTTTTGGGCGTTTCCGGACAACTTTTTGGATGTTTTTTCGATAATTTTTCAGATAATTTTCGGATCTTTAAAATATAGATTTTTTAATTTTTTATGAATTCGAATCCGAATCCAAACTCGAAATACGGATTCGGATATTCGAACTGCCGGGCATCCGAAAATAAACAACCTACTTCCAGTTCAAAAAAAAATTCTATTCACATTTCTATAATTTTATGTCAAAAGTCATGACAAGGGAATACATCCAGAAGTACATTGTTAGCTAGAAAGCATGTTTGCTAACATGTGATAAAGCCTAGTTGCATGACAAAGTGTTGAAAAAGAAGTCATGTGGCTTAAAGACCTACTTACATAATTTACAGCTGAACCTATAATTATATAAAGACACCGTGGTATTGTGACACAAAACTTTAGTTCTCTTAAAAACTCTTAAAAGATATTATTAATTTTATTTGGTAATTATGTCATTAGAGGAGAAAGTGAATATTAAGAAAATGGCTTTACAAACGCATTCCTTGAAGTGTAAAGACATGCACTACAAGAATATGTCTTGATGAAACTTATATATGCGGACGACATAAGTCATCGGTATTGGTAAGCTTGTCACACTGATTTCTAATGATATAGTTAACTTTTATTTTTATTTTTATTACTATTTTTAAAAATTTATGTTTCTTGATTGGATAATAAATGTATGAGAACACAAATATTTATCCCGCAACTTTTATACCATGCTACTAAATTATACTGATGAATTTTTACTAACCATATGTTGTGATGACAGGTCAAAAGGACCTATCACGACATCAAGTAGTTAAAAACTCACAATATATGCCTTAAAATTATTTATTTTGAATACTTAAAAACTTAAGTTGCATATATTAAAAAAAAAAATTTAACAATAAATGTAAAGAGAGAGAAGAGGAACCTAAATATCTATAATTACATGGCCATGTGGAAATGTTTGTAGATTGAGTTACGCTTGTTGTTACTTTGAGTTGAAAGCATTCCCATGCACATGTGCTCCATGTGTTCTCTATTATTCTTATGCTTTACAGTTTATATAAACCTTTTACTTAGAGCCTAGCCTCATCATCCTTCTTCTTTTTTTAATCCAACACTTGTTGCCCACTAATCATAATTATGAAAATAATTAATTGCTCTAATTTAATATAAATTTGTGTGTAGGATATGATCAGTTGTTAACTCACTCTTATTGAATTTCAAAATCTTTAATTTACATGTGCAAGACTATATGTGTTCTTTTATTTGTTTGTGTAAATCGGTGTAAGTTGCCTAACACTGGTGTAATATTAAAATCAGAGCAAATAATTATTTAAATAATTTGAACAAATACATAAAAAAACATAGTCTTGTACATATAAATTAAAGATTTTGAAAAAAAAAAAGAACAAAGAATTCGGATTGAAACATATTATTGTGTATTGTCATTTATGTATTTTACATGTGCCCATAAACAATCATGATTTGTTATTGGTTAAAATATTATTAAATTATGTAATCTTAATTTTTCTTGTAAACGGTAACTTGAAAACTTTACCTTATATTTACTTGTCTATTGTTATTATAAGTTAGTGTGTGTTATGTAGTTTAGTAATGGCTTGATTTATGCTGTTTTAAATTGGAAAATTTTAAAGAATAGTAACTAACTTTATCATCTGTTTTATTTAAATCATTTGAACTTTTTTATCTCAAATCACTCAAGTGTTGTTGCATGCTCTAATCTTACGTAATTATCAGGTTTTCACGTTATCTTAATGAAATGTGAGGTAAATTTTTTTCTTATTATGAAATTGTTATGAGCTAATTAGATGACATTTCAGATTAATGTTCATCACGTAATAACACTGCGACATATTAAGTCAATAATTTAAAATAATAATGAATTAACGAGATAGTTCTTGTGGTTTGCTAGCATTTCACTCTTGGTTCCTAGGTTTCACAAATTACTCTTATATGGTTTGCTAGCATTTCAGTCTTGGTCCCTAGGTTTCATAAATTACTCTTATGGTCCCAAACTTTAAACATTTGTAAGACATATAGTCCTTAAGTGAGGATAATTTGGTCAAGTATGTGAGGGGAATATAATTTGGTGACCTAAGGACTAAGTGTTACAATGTCTATTGTTTAGGATCATATGAATAATTTATAAAACTTAAGAACCAAGAGTGAAATATTAAAAACCACAGGAACCATATCGGTAATTTACTCTTAAAAAACATCATCATTAAAGAGTTCAGAGATGCGAAGTGCACACTTGTTTAAAATTTCTAAACTCCAAACTGTGACACCTCGCAATTTCCAGGTCAGCATTTATTTTATTTTAATAATAATGTGTATTATTATTTCATACGTGGCACTAGAATAATTGTATTTAGTGTGACACGTGGCACAACGGACCAAACACACCGATAATTCGAGAAATTATCGCACAGAACTTGCACGTGTCTTGAATGGCGAACGTTGGTGAACGGATCGAACCACAGTACACATACACTGCACAATTAGGTTCCGGAGAACCTAATTTAGTAGAACAACGCTTAAGTGTCGAGAAACGATGATCGTATTCGAGAAATACGAGAAATTCGGTTCAAAACAATGAAATTGAGCCTATTGGGCTTAACCGAGACCCATCGCGGTACGCGATGGGCACCCAATTGGGCCTTCGCGGTACGCGAAGCTCGAGCGGGAGAATTTGAATTCTCCGAAAACCATCGCGGTACGCGACGACCGATCATCTGTCACCATCGCGGTACGCGACGTGTTTCGGAAACCAGATGATTATTTTAATCATCGCGGTACGCGAGAATGCTTTTTGGCCGGTGTCGTGGTACGCGACAGGTCTATAGTCGTAGAAATCTTTATAAATCCAATGTTAATCATTTTAATCACTCTTACACTCCAACTCTCGACTGAAAACTTCCACTCCGACCATTTTCAATCTGTTACACCATCATAGTACCTCTAGAAGCCATTGATAAGGTCTTAGAAGCTCGAAATCAAGGATTGGAAGCTTGGGGAGGAGCTTGGAGCTAGTCATCGACCACACCAACACTTGTGACGACCCAGGAGCTGTTCACAGAGGATTTCAAGCTACCACCCACCTGTTCCAGTCCCATCTCGACCCTCTTGAGCTCTCCTAAGGTAGTCCTTGTACTAATTCGGGTTTTTAGCACACCTACACTCACATGCAAGCCATTTAGGCTACATGCACCACCATCACCACATTAGACACGAGATTTCTATGTTATGAATCTATTATTTGATGATGTTATTACTGATTTAGTGAGTTGATGATGATCTAAGATGATTTGTGTTGAATATGATGATGATTTGTTGGTTATATCATGAAATAGGCACTTTTGAGTGCATGCATGGATGATCTAAGTATGTTGGCTTGATATTGAATGTCACACCCCCAATTTTCAACTAACGGAATCATACCGTTTGGGAACGTGACAAACCAGGATCTCAGATCATTAGACATAACGAAGACCTCTATATGAATTTTCAAAACATACTTTGGTCTAAAACTGTAATATCAAAGTTTTCAAAGTTTGCGGAAGCGTTTTAAAACAATAATAAACGTAATGGTTGTAAACTGTAAATTACAATGCAAAGTTGTCAAATGTTCAAATCCAAATAATTGAAATGTAAAACATGCATGCGACTCGATCTCCTAGTCCATGCCTGCTTTCTGGTGTACCTTAGCGTCCTGAGAAAACATGTAAATCAAGTCAACACAAAGGTTGGTGCATTACACAGGTTTAACCATTCACAAATGTTGAAAACACAGTTTGAATATAAAGTTTGCAGATAACATAATCACACATGCATTGTCATGATAGCTAGTCATTTGTACTATTTACATAAGTGGTCGACACCGAAGCTGACTAGTGCATGCTATCGCATGTTTTGCCTTGCCACTATTGTCTAGCACAAACAATAGTAATGAATGTTTGGTCAGTCAAACACCTGCGTAGATCCCATCTACCAAGTGAGGTTTGTCAAACCTAATAGATCTATTTCCAACTACCACGCTTTGCGCTACGGCAAACTAAACGGTTCGAAGTGTAAGGACTTGTAAATGCTATGTTGTCACATAATGTAAACAGCTAACTCATGCAAGTGATATGTATCCAAAAATGTTTGTTGCACATGTTTTCTCCCCCAAAACTAGTTAAAATAAGAAAGGGGCCGTGTACGCACCTTTAATTGTTGCAGAATGATCAAACACGTGAACTCGCGTATAAAGTCCTCTTACGAAGAACCTGTGTTTTAACAATAACCTAGTGTTATTCGGAATGTCGTGTTGTGCTTGAAATCACATACGTGTCAATACACGTAAGTTAGAATGTTAGAAACGTGCATACGAAAGTACGCGTGCCTTTGAACTCGTTTAAATAAAATCATATATGATTTTATTTAAATAAACGTAATTGTACGTGATTACGTTTTCGTTCTAAAATATGAATTTTATTATTCAAATGTGTTCTGGATTCCGTTACGGTTCCAACGCAATTTGAACGAGTCGAATCGGAGTTAGAACGAATGAGATACAATTAAAATACTAAAATTGATTCTTAAATTAAAAACCAGTGAGAGCAGGGGTCGAACCCTTGACCTCCCCCCTGACCACAGACATCCATGCCTAACCAGTTGCTCTGCAACTACATTTGAAATCAGTTTTCGTTTTAAATAGTTTTAAGAACCATCAAACTGATTCCCCTTTGTTACAATAACCCGAAACATGTGTCCCTCAATTAGACCACCATTTGACTAAATCCGATTCCATCACTATAGGGCTTCGATTCAGGATACTAAATCGAGTTCAATCATGTTCTCAATTTAAAGATTCATCAACTCAAACAATATAATGGTGTACACATCATCTCGAACACATGTATCAAAAACTTTCAAGTTATTTTATCAAATTCGATTATGATAATCATAAAAATCATATGGTTCTCATTGAAAAGGAGTTTTCGAAACTTCCAGAAAGTTTTAATTTTTCTTTTATGCTTATTAAAACCTAAATCCCCAACTCGTTCCACCACATGAACCCTAGAAATCAAAGTTGTTTAATTCCCGATTGTAATATGAAATTAACATGGGTTTCTCATTAAAACCAACATTTCGAACCTGTCTGCATAATTTGATTTGATTTTTAGTACCGTTTACATCAAAACCCCCAAACCGTTTAATGCTACGAACCCTAGAATTCAAAATCATTAGATTCGTGTTTGTTTCATGAAATTGGAATATGGGTTAGCCTAGTCGAATGCTTCTGAAACTAATGGTGTTGTTTGATTTAACGTTTAAACTCATTTCGACCGAATCCCCAAAACCGTTTTTTAAGATGAACCCTAGAAATAGAACATGATCAATTCGATATTAGAACTTGGAATTAACATGGCGATTTGTTTAGTCGGTAGTTTTAGGTGGTGTAGGAACGATTTCTTACCTTTCTTGATGTCGAATTGAAAGAGTTCGTTTAGAATGTGGAGTTCGGCCAAGTCTCGATCCAAATCTTCCTCCCGCAGCTTCTACGATCGAATTGTTGTATGAAAAAGATCCAAAAGGAACCGACTAGAGTTTCTGTAAGTCCAATTGTGGAGATTGTGGTCGAATTGTAAGACTTTCACTTATGCAAGTGACGGTTTCGTCTTTTGAGTAATTTCTAGATTTAATTCGATCATTAAACCACTCAGTAACGTATGATCACTGTTAAACATCATTAATATGTGTTGATTGAAAGGTTTATTCAATCAATTTCAGTGTAATGACCCAAATTTCGAATTTCCTAATATTGTTATAAACGAATTTTAATCCTAAAGGTCAAAATTGCTTATTTTATTACTGATTACAAGACAAATCCTTGGATTTAAGTATTTCTAACTTATATTACCTACTTTTACTCCTCCAAATTTGATTTCGTAACGTTTCGCGACATTTTCCGTTAATTTTTGTTAACGAGATTATCCCGTAATAACTAATTGTCACTAATTTGGCTAGGTTAATCCTTTTGGGCCTCATAAATACAATTGGGCCTACCTTGGGCCTCATATTTACAATTGGGCCTACCTTGGGCCTCATATTTACAATTGGGCCTACCTTGGGCCTCATATTTACAATTTCGTTATTTTCAGTTAACGAGATTAATTCGAAAATACCGGATTGTCACATCATCCCCTTGTTGAAAGAATTTTCGTCCCGAAAATTAGTAAATGTTAGAAGTAGTTAGGAAACTACTTACGAGTTTAAATCGTACGTGTTAGTGTGGTTTGATCATTCCGTGTGCTTGTATGTACTCACACACAAAATCTAATACTTGCAACATCACAACTAAGTGTGATCGTTCAATGTGACTGTTTGTGTGTACACTAGTTAGTTCCCCTATGTAACGACCCGTTTTTAATAAATCAAACATGTTTGAAATAATCGTTAATTGTGGAATCACGAAACGAGGCTCTGATTTCAAGATACGCTGAGTTGAAGATAGCGTTAAATAAGAGATCATATATTTTGAAATTTTCAGGTCTTGAAATTATAACCATTGGAAAGAGCTCGAAAAATCGTGAACGTAGGCGAAAACCGTGCGCAAAACGGAGTTCGTATGCTCCCGGAATCGCGAAAACAAGATAAGATCAAAAATTGGGTGGAATGACGTGGGGCGGTACGCCCCAGACCAAACTTCGGTCCGGGGCGATGCGCCTGGCGTGTTAAGTCGGCAAAAATTTGTTAAAGTGATCAGATCGCGTTTTTGAAGGTATTTTTCCTTCTTTTTCTACCAGTTCTTGCTCCAGACGAAGAATTCATCATTTGTAAGCCTAAAACCTTCATCTTGAAGGATTCTAATCATCCGGATCGCACCCAGGAACGTATCTGCAACATCTGATCGTTATTTTGCGACTGAATATCCGCTCGATTGGGCAACGATTCGTTTTATCCTACTAGTTTAATATTGTGTGGATTAAATTTAGTTTTGATTGTAATACTATGATTATGGGTATTGATTATTGCCTAGTTGATAACTAGGGATTGTTAGAAAAGAAGAACTTGTTGTTTTGATGGTGAAATTTTCGTTTTGAAGCCGGGATAATGTCCGGTTGTTATGAAACCCATATCATGGTATGATAACTAGTAGGATGGATAGATTGTGGTTTTGAAATGAATTATGGATTATGATCCATGGGTTAAATGATGAATTGATGGTAAAAATCATTAACAAGTTATGATCTTAAATAAAAATTTAATAATAAAAGTGATTAGAGATCGTAACTAATGTAATGAACATCAATTATTTGATGAAATGCCTGGGGAGGCATGAAATATGATTAATTGTGATAATTGACTAGAACTTGCTAAATATAGCAAGATAAAGTCAATTATGTGATAAATTGACTTTGATCAAGTCAAACCAGTCAAGTGCGTTGAACTTGATTGTATGTGCTATATGTATTGAAATTAGTTGTATATATGTGAATACAACTAGGTATTGATGGTGAAAGTCAAGGGATAAGCCGCAAAAGTGGAAAAGAGGTTGTAGGAAGTGAACAACCGCTTGAACCAGGTAAGTTACCCAACTTACTGTAACATTACATATAAGTAGTAGACATAGTCTACTTGATTGTGATATATATATATATATATATTGATTGATTCACTTGATTGAATGTGCATAACTAGATTGGAACTAATTGAGTTAATAGACTCTAAAACACATATGTTAAGTTCCAATGTGTTTATGTTACGGTTGAATTAAGTATGCAACATAGATTGCATAATAATAGCCGGATGAGCCGGTGTTTGAGTATGATATCACAAATGTGTGAATAGTCAGAGGTGCTGACAAATAACTATGGTGGAAGTACAGGAATGTGAACACCATAGTGTAATTTTGATTAAACTATTGTGATTAATAGTTGATGATTGGTAATATGATCTTATTACTTTGTGAGAGCCAATTCGAATAGAAATGACTCAGTTTGAATTTTGATTGTGAAAAATGTATTTTACATCCACATTGGTGGATAGCCAGAGGTGCTGGCAATTGTCTAGATGGAAGTACCGGTGGGTGAACATCTTAGACTTGATATATTTGACTCCACATTGGTGGATAGCCAGAGGTGCTGGCAATTGTCTAGATGGAAGTACCGGTGGGTGAACATCTTAGACTTGATATATTTGACTCCACATTGGTGGATAGCCAGAGGTGCTGGCAATTGTCTAGATGGAAGTACCGGTGGGTGAACATCTTAGACTTGATATATTTGACTCCACATTGGTGGATAGCCAGAGGTGCTGGCAATTGTCTAGATGGAAGTACCGGTGGGTGAACATCTTAGACTTGATATATTTGACTCCACATTGGTGGATAGCCAGAGGTGCTGACAATTGTCTAGATGGAAGTACCGGTGGGTGAACATCTTAGACTTGATATATTTATGATTCCACAAATGTGTGGATAGCTAGAGGTGCTAGCAATTGTCTTAGATGGAAGGACCGGTGGGTGAACATCTTAAGACTTAATATATATATGATACCACAAATGTGTGGATAACCGGTTACTCCGGAAGTTAAATTGTTGAAACCACAGATGTGTGGGTAATTGGTTAAGCCAATAATATATATATATATATTTGGTGTTTTAAATTTAGCCAGATGTGCTGGTGGTAGAGTTGAATTAGATAATATATTCATATTGTGAAAATGTCCCATTAAGGGAAATAAATGCACCATGTGTATTGGGTGCAAGTTGATGTTTGAATATGATATATTATTATCTAAACATGATTAACATCCATATGATATGTATGTGGATGGATTTAAATAAGTTTTTGAAAATTTTGGGAGGGGTTACTTACTTAGTTCATATGAACTAATTGGGACTTATATGTGATGTTACAGGTCAAAGATAGATATGCATCGGGCGATCAGATCGGGCATGTTGTGAAGCAGAACCAAACGTTATGTAAAATTTTTGGTGGTATTAAACTTAAACACACTAGTTTTTATTAACCATAAATATAAATGTTATGAAATTAAGTGTGTTTACTCATGAAATGATAATTTCACGCTTCCGAACATAATTTATGAAAAAAAAGTTTAATCGGGGACCTAAAATGGGACACGTGTAATCGTGTGCAAAGTTTGGGTGTTACACCCTAACTGTGACTGTTTGTGTTTGATCATGTTGTGCTATGTAACCTCACACATAGTGAGTGTCTGTAACTGTTTGTACTATGCAACCCCGCACATAGCAAAATGTGTGTAACTAATCATACATGTACTACCATAACATGTAACATATGAAATGTAGCACATAAAATGTATAAAATGTAATGTAGCACAAATGTTCGTAACAAAACCAATTGAATAAAGTGTTTGTGCTTACAGTTTGAAATTTGCAGTGTTGATGTGTGAAACATCACGTCATCCCCTTGTTAAAGGAAATTTCGTCCCGAAATTTAACGTGCGCTCTCAATGTTTGTAGTTGCTGTTTTGAACAAATGAGGATACTTCTTCATCATTTGATCTTCCCGTTCCCATGTGAATTCAGGACCACGTCTTGAATTCCACCGAACTTTGACTATCGGAATCTTGCTTTGCTTAAGTTGTTTGACCTCTCGGTCCATGATTTCTGCTGGTTCTTCAATGAATCGTAACTGTTCATCCACTTGTATTTCTTCCAATGGTACAATCAATGTCTCATCAGAAAGACATTTCTTTAAGTTCGATACGTGAAAGACATCATGAACTCCACTGAGTTCATCCGGTAATTTGAGTTGATACGCAACCGGACCAATCCTTTTCAGGATCTCAAAAGGTCCTACGTAACGTGGGCTAAGCTTCCCGCGCTTGCCGAATCGTATCACACCTTTCCAAGGTGATACCTTTAGAAGAACTCGGTCTCCTACTTGAAATTCCAACGGCTTACGACGTTTGTCAGCATAACTCTTCTGTCGATCCCGAGCCGCTGCCATATGGTTCCGGATTTGAACTATCTTCTCTGTCATCTCGTGCACTAGTTCAGGACCTGTAATCTGACTGTCACCAATTTCAGCCCAGTAAACTGGTGAACGACATTTACGACCATACAAAGCTTCAAACGGTGCCGCCTGAATACTTGTATGATAACTATTGTTGTAAGAGAATTCCACTAACGGTAAATGGTTTTCCCAGCTATCACCAAAATCAATTACACAAGCTCGTAACATATCCTCGAGCGTTTGAATTGTACGTTCACTTTGACCGTCAGTCTGTGGATGATATGCGGTACTCATATCCAAACGAGTTCCCAATGACATATGAAGTGATTTCCAAAAGTTGGAAGTAAATCGAGCATCCCGATCTGATATGATGGAGATTGGCACGCCATGCCGTGCTACCACTTCTTTGATGTAAATACGAGTCAGTTTCTCCATCTTGTCGGTTTCCTTGATTGCTAAGAAATGTGCAGATTTCGTTAATCGATCGACAATTACCCAGATTGTATCACAACCACTCGGTGTACGGGGTAACTTAGTAATGAAGTCTATCGAAATCTGTTCCCATTTCCACATTGGTATTTCTGGTTGTTGCAGCAAACCAGATGGTTTCTGATATTCAACTTTGACTTTTGAACAAGTCAAACACTTGATAACGTATCTAGCAATGTCGGCTTTCATGTGAGGCCACCAATACAGTGCCTTCAAGTCATGATACATCTTGTCTGATCCCGGATGGACTGAATATCTAGATTTGTGTGCTTCATCCATCACGAGTTCCCTTAAACCTCCATACAAAGGTATCCACAGTCGATTGATGAAATAACGAATCCCATCAGGTTTAACATCCAATTGTTCCTCCATTCCTCGTAAGGATTCCTGTACCAAGTTTTCCTTTTTCAAGGCCTCAAGCTGAGCACTGCGTACCTTGTCAGGTAAGTCAGTATGTATCGTCATCATAAGTGCGCGAACCCGTCTTGTTGATGTGTCTTTTCTGCTTAAAGCATCAGCTACCACATTAGCTTTTCCCGGGTGATACTTAATCGCGCATTCGTAATCGTTCAACAACTCAACCCATCGTCGCTGTCTCATATTAAGCTCCTTCTGATCAAAGATATGTTGCAAACTCTTATGATCAGTGTAAATGGTACATTTGGTTCCATATAAGTAATGCCTCCAAATTTTTAAAGCAAAAACCACCGCTCCTAATTCCAAGTCATGAGTAGTGTAATTCTTTTCGTGTGGTCGTAGCTGCCTTGAAGCATAAGCAATCACTTGATCACGTTGCATCAATACACATCCCAAACCCTATGCAGATGCATCACAATACACCACAAAGTCTTCCGTCCCTTCCGGTAAGGACAGAATCGGTGCACTGCAGAGTTTCTGTTTCAATAACTGAAATGCAGCTTCCTGTTTACCCGTCCAGTTATACTTCGTTCCGTTATGCGTAAGAGCTTTAAGTGGTTGAGCGATCTTTGAAAATCCCTCAATGAATCGTCGGTAGTAACCCGCCAAACCAAGGAATTGTCGTACCTCGGTAGGTGTCTTTGGCGCTTCCCAATTCTTAATCGCTTCAATCTTTGCTGGATCAACATGTATGCCCTTTTCATTGACTATATGACCCAAGAATTGTACTTCTCGCATCCAAAAGTCACATTTTGAGAATTTAGCGTACAATTGTTCTTGTTTTAGCAATTCCAACAGCAATCGAAGATGTTCAGCGTGTTCCTCCTCAGTCTGAGAATAGATGAGAATGTCATCAATGAAAACAATGACAAACTTATCAAGATAAGGTTTACAAACACGATTCATGAGAACCATGAATACAGCTAGAGCGTTTGTCAACCCAAATGGCATGACCAAGAACTCATAATGGCCATAGCGCGTTCGGAATGTTGTCTTTGTAATATCTTCTTCTTGAACTCTTAGTTGATGATAACCCGATCTGAGATCGATCTTCGAGTAGTAACTCGAACCTTGCAACTGATCGAACAGATCGTCAATTCTAGGTAACGGATACCGGTTTTTGATGGTAACCTTGTTCAATTCCCGATATTCGATACACATACGAAAAGTCCCATCCTTCTTCTTAACAAATAAGACTGGAGCTCCCCACGGTGAAAAACTAGGTCGTATGAAGCCCTTATCTATCAACTCTTGCAGTTGTGTAGATAACTCTTGCATCTCTGATGGTGAAAGTCGATAAGGCGCCCTAGCTATCGGTGCTGCATCTGGTGTCAGGTCGATTCGGAATTCCACCTGTCTGATAGGCGGTAATCCTGGTAAGTCTTCTGGAAATACTTCCGGAAGTTCACAAACTATTGGAATGTCTTCAATCTTCTACTCAGCTACCGGCTTTTCAGTTATAAGTGCTATAACTGCTGTATGACCTTTTCGCAGACATTTATGTGCTTTCATACAAGATATGAGACGCAGTGGCGTACTGCTCTTCTCACCTTGTACATACAATGTCTCTCCCTACGGAAGAGGTATACGAACGATCTTTTCATGGCATACTATTTCAGCCTGGTGTTTGGACAACCAGTCCATGCCAATGACTACATCAAAACTGTCTAAGGCAATAGGCATAAGATCAATTTCTAATGTTTGACCCATCAAATCAAGGATACATCCCTTAAGAATATGTTCAACTACAATTAACTTGCCATCAGCTAGTTCTACAGTGTATGGACTATCTAAGGCAGTGGGACTAACATTTAGCAACTTAGCAAGTGAACTAGATACAAAACTCCGATCGGCACCAGTGTCAAATAACATAGAGGCATAGTGATTATTTAAGAGAAACGTACCCGTAACAATATTGGGATCCTCCCGTGCTTGACGTCCTCCAATCACAAACGCCCTGCCTCTAGCACCATTATTGTTGTTATTGGTGCCATTGCCGTTGCCGTTGCCGTTACCATTGGCATTGTTATCCCCGCCTTTCTTGAGTTGTGGGCAATCCTTTTTAAAGTGCCCCATCTTTCCACACTCAAAACAACCCTTCTGTGCGTTGTTCTGATTGTTATTCTGATTGTTGGAATTGTTTTGCAGCTCCCCACGGCAATCCTTAGCTGCATGTCCAACTTTACCACACCGTTGGCACTTAACTCTATCACACTGATTTCCCGCATGATGAAATCCACACCTGTTGCACTTTGGGTGTTTACCAATATAACCCCTGATGACGACTGCTGACCACTGTTCGAATTGTGGTAAGACTTGTTTGAATCTTGCTTCCAGTTCTGCTGATACGACTGTTGGTTGTAACTCTTGGAATTGTTACCTTCCCATTTCCTCTTGTGGTCTCCCACCTTAGTAGCTGTTGTTCGTTTAGGCAGAGTTCCTTGCAACACCGCCTGATCAGTTAATTGGTGCGCCAGTCGCACAGCTTGTTGGATTGTTGTGGGATTTGCAGAAGTAACCAAACCCTGGATCTGAGGCACCAATCCCCCGATATACCTCTCTATCCACTTACTGGCTGGAGTAGCCATGTGAGGTAGAAGTCTGGCCAATTCATGTGACCGGGTCGTATATTCCTCAATGTTTGACCCCTCCATCTTAAGATGCCAATACTCCTCCTCCAGTTTCTGCATCTCACTGCGAGGGCAGTACTCCTCCTGCAGTAGAGTCTTGAATCCATTCCAAGTCAAGGCATTAGCCTCACCCAACCCCAGAGTCTGAACATTCGAGTTCCACCAAGTCAATGCCGGACCCTCCAATGTTCCCGTAGCATACTTTACTTTGCTCTCATCAGGACAGTTGCACATCTCAAACACTGATTCAGCCTTCTCAATCCATCGAAGGAGTCCAATGGCCCCCTCCGATCCTTTGAAGTTATGTGGCTTACAGTCCAAGAACATCTTGAACGTGCATGTCTGTGGATTCACCAATCCCCCAGCTGGACCATGTGGCCCTGTATTGTGTGTCTGAGCGTAGTTCGTGATAGCCTCCGCGATCATGTTATTAATCAGCTCATTGAGCTCAGCAACTGTCATGTGAATGTTCTCCTCAGCCATTATCTTCCTAGTTAAAAGAATTGTTAGAGTGTTATCAAATTCCAATGTGGCATGTGTAAACAATACAACAAACACAACATGTAATGTAAAAAAAAATCAATACAACTGTTGGCAATAAGTAAAAATTTTCAATAGATAAAATCTGATTTGAGTACAATACTTTTAAAATCAAAACAAACATCCTATGTAGGGACACAACCCGCCCCTAATAAGTTTAAACAAAATAAAGAAAATCAATCATCCTCAATAGTGGATTCAGGATCAGAATCAACAACTGGTGTTGGTTCCTCCCCTTCCTCCTCTTCATTCTCTTCATCCTCCTCTTCATTCTCCGAGACCACCAAATCTTCCAAGGCTTCAAGTCTGCCTTCCAGAATCTCAGCTCGGTTCTCAGAAGCTTGAATACGAT
This sequence comes from Mikania micrantha, assembly GCA_009363875.1. NCBI lineage: Eukaryota > Viridiplantae > Streptophyta > Magnoliopsida > Asterales > Asteraceae > Mikania > Mikania micrantha. The sequence continues at coordinate 68,882,160 of CM018681.1, read as the reverse complement.
CAGTCAAATGGATGATCTCATCTCGCATCGCATTAACCAGGTGGGCAAGGTTATCTTGTCTTTCGTTTGCATCCCAGAGTTCCTGCACATTGTATTCAATCCTGTCATTTGCCCAGTATAAATCCTCACGTAGCTTGGCAATCTCCTCAGAATCAGTCCGTTGCCTCTTAGGCTCAGGAACATCCAATGCAGGTGGTGGATGAGTAGAAGGTCCCTCAGCAGGAATCTCCTGAGTACCCTCAGCTGGCTCCTCCTCCGGATCCTCATCCGGGTGCTCATCCGGGTCCTCCTCCGGATCCTCCTCCGGATCCTCCTCCGGGTCCTCATCTGGATCCTCCTCCGGATCCTCCTCAGGGTCTGAATCATCTCTCTCAGATGGTGGAGGAGATGGGATAGTGGTGCTGGTGATGATGGTGGTGCTGGAACTACTGGCTCCTTATCCTCCGAATCATCAATGTATATATATGGTGCTGATGATGAAGATACCATGCCTGTTACATAATACCATATGTAAGTGCAGTGCCATGGAATGTGTAAGCAACTCTATTACATAATGCCATATGTAATTTCTAAGTGATATGTGTAAGTATGCGTGTCTAATGTCTAACAGTTATAGTCTAAGTCTACAAATGCAAACCTAGTTCGCTATAACCAATGTCTCTGATACCAATCTGTCACACCCCCAATTTTCAACTAACGGAATCATACCGTTTGGGAACGTGACAAACCAGGATCTCAGATCATTAGACATAACGAAGACCTCTATATGAATTTTCAAAACATACTTTGGTCTAAAACTGTAATATCAACGTTTTCAAAGTTTGCGGAAGCGTTTTAAAACAATAATAAACGTAATGGTTGTAAACTGTAAATTGCAATGCAAAGTTGTCAAATGTTCAAATCCAAATAATTGAAATGTAAAACATGCATGCGACTTGATCTCCTAGTCCATGCCTGCTTTCTGGTGTACCTTAGCGTCCTGAGAAAACATGTAAATCAAGTCAACACAAAGGTTGGTGCATTACACAGGTTTAACCATTCACAAATGTTGAAAACACAGTTTGAATATAAAGTTTGCAGATAACATAATCACACATGCATTGTCATGATAGCTAGTCATTTGTACTATTTACATAAGTGGTCGACACCGAAGCTGACTAGTGCATGCTATCGCATGTTTTGCCTTGCCACTATTGTCTAGCACAAACAATAGTAATGAATGTTTGGTCAGTCAAACACCTGCGTAGATCCCATCTACCAAGTGAGGTTTGTCAAACCTAATAGATCTATTTCCAACTACCACGCTTTGCGCTACGGCAAACTAAACGGTTCGAAGTGTAAGGACTTGTAAATGCTATGTTGTCACATAATGTAAACAGCTAACTCATGCAAGTGATATGTATCCAAAAATGTTTGTTGCACATGTTTTCTCCCCCAAAACTAGTTAAAATAAGAAAGGGGCCGTGTACGCACCTTTAATTGTTGCAGAATGATCAAACACGTGAACTCGCGTATAAAGTCCTCTTACGAAGAACCTGTGTTTTAACAATAACCTAGTGTTATTCGGAATGTCGTGTTGTGCTTGAAATCACATACGTGTCAATACACGTAAGTTAGAATGTTAGAAACGTGCATACGAAAGTACGCGTGCCTTTGAACTCGTTTAAATAAAATCATATATGATTTTATTTAAATAAACGTAATTGTACGTGATTACGTTTTCGTTCTAAAATATGAATTTTATTATTCAAATGTGTTCTGGATTCCGTTACGGTTCCAACGCAATTTGAACGAGTCGAATCGGAGTTAGAACGAATGAGATACAATTAAAATACTAAAATTGATTCTTAAATTAAAAACCAGTGAGAGCAGGGGTCGAACCCTTGACCTCCCCCCGGACCACAGACATCCATGCCTAACCAGTTGCTCTGCAACTACATTTGAAATCAGTTTTCGTTTTAAATAGTTTTAAGAACCATCAAACTGATTCCCCTTTGTTACAATAACCCGAAACATGTGTCCCTCAATTAGACCACCATTTGACAAAATCTGATTCCATCACTATAGGGCTTCGATTCAGGATACTAAATCGAGTTCAATCATGTTCTCAATTTAAAGATTCATCAACTCAAACAATATAATGGTGTACACATCATCTCGAACACATGTATCAAAAACTTTCAAGTTATTTTATCAAATTAGATTATGATAATCATAAAAATCATATGGTTCTCATTGAAAAGGAGTTTTCGAAACTTCCAGAAAGTTTTAATTTTTCTTTTATGCTTATTAAAACCTAAATCCCCAACTCGTTCCACCACATGAACCCTAGAAATCAAAGTTGTTTAATTCCCGATTGTAATATGAAATTAACATGGGTTTCTCATTAAAACCAACATTTCGAACCTGTCTGCATAATTTGATTTGATTTTTAGTACCGTTTACATCAAAACCCCCAAACCGTTTAATGCTACGAACCCTAGAATTCAAAATCATTAGATTCGTGTTTGTTTCATGAAATTGGAATATGGGTTAGCCTAGTCGAATGCTTCTGAAACTAATGGTGTTGTTTGATTTAACGTTTAAACTCATTTCGACCGAATCCCCCAAAACCGTTTTTTAAGATGAACCCTAGAAATAGAACATGATCAATTCGATATTAGAACTTGGAATTAACATGGCGATTTGTTTAGTCGGTAGTTTTAGGTGGTGTAGGAACGATTTCTTACCTTTCTTGATGTCGAATTGAAAGAGTTCGTTTAGAATGTGGAGTTCGGCCAAGTCTCGATCCAAATCTTCCTCCCGCAGCTTCTACGATCGAATTGTTGTATGAAAAAGATCCAAAAGGAACCGACTAGAGTTTCTGTAAGTCCAATTGTGGAGATTGTGGTCGAATTGTAAGACTTTCACTTATGCAAGTGACGGTTTCGTCTTTTGAGTAATTTCTAGATTTAATTCGATCATTAAACCACTCAGTAACGTATGATCACTGTTAAACATCATTAATATGTGTTGATTGAAAGGTTTATTCAATCAATTTCAGTGTAATGACCCAAATTTCGAATTTCCTAATATTGTTATAAACGAATTTTGATCCTAAAGGTCAAAATTGCTTATTTTATTACTGATTACAAGACAAATCCTTGGATTTAAGTATTTCTAACTTATATTACCTACTTTTACTCCTCCAAATTTGATTTCGTAACGTTTCGCGACATTTTCCGTTAATTTTTGTTAACGAGATTATCCCGAAATAACTAATTGTCACTAATTTGGCTAGCTTAATCCTTTTGGGCCTCATAAATACAATTGGACCTACCTTGGGCCTCATATTTACAATTGGGCCTACCTTGGGCCTCATATTTACAATTGGGCCTACCTTGAGCCTCATATTTACAATTGGGCCTACCTTGGGCCTCATATTTACAATTTCGTTATTTTCAGTTAACGAGGTTAATTCGAAAATACCGGATTGTCACATTGAATGATGAGGTGTTGTTAGAAATGATATTTAGGGTGTTCTACATGATTAGAATGGTTGTTTATGGTCAAGAAATGTCAAATATGTGATTGTTACCATAAATAGTAACTTTAGTGTTACTAAGTAGGTGTTCTAGAGGAAAAAGCTACATTTGCATGTTTAGATCCATATGTTATGTTTGAAATGATGTTGAGAAGTTAAATGATGATTGTTTGATGAATAGGAATGATTAGAATGGTCAAAGTATGAATTTCGTGAACGTTACTATAAATAGTAACTTTTTATCGCAAGTTTGCAAATGGTTGACAAGTATGATAATGTTATGAGTCTAACATGTTTATTTGTTGATTATATGATGATATTGAAAGGATTATGTTGTTGGGAGACTTGATTTTGTGTTATTTTCATAAGTTACTAAATATAGTAACTTTATTTTGCCAAGTTAATGATTTGTCACATGTTAGTTGTAATGATCATGATTAATGGGTTATTTAGGACTAAGATAATGATATTAGATGATGTGAGTTGTTAAACTTGATGAAATATGCTTATTTTAGAAACTTTCTAATTTTAGAAACTTTTACGCGCAAACTATGTTAAAACGGCTATGTGTAACGATGTGCTATTTGATAACATGCTCATTTAGGATAAATATGCATGTTAGAACAATCGGAATGTGATTTAATGCATGACTTGCCTAATGTGGAAACTTTCCTAAAAAAGGAACTTACTATAAATAGTAAGTTTCCTCATAGGAATGACTTCTGGTATCCGTGCACATCACACGACACCAAACCACACACTACACGAACACTTGATCCAAAACCGTCACCAACGGGTCGTTAGGTCAAACACGGTCAACACGATCAACACGGTCAACCACGGTCAACGCGACCCACGTAACAACCAGGAGTTGTTTAGACACAAATACGGTCCTGTGAGACCAACACAAATATGATCGCAAACTTATAACACCTATGTGATATTGGTAACTACTAGCCAGCGAGCTACTCCGTTCTCGTAAGAACGCACTCAAGCAAACTCAGGTGAGTTTACAGCCCCACTTTTACTCTTAACTGTTTTACTAATCTTTTGGGGTGAGAATGCTATGCAACTGTTTTAGATATATGACTGGTATGTCGAAAAACTATTTTGAGTGTACTATTATCGCAACAAGTCCTCTCCACCCTTACCGTTAGTTGTGTACAAACGAGTCGTTATTACGTAGTACTACTGGGTTTGACCAACCCCACTCGGCAACAACGTTGACAGGATGTCATAACGAGTGTAATATCGATGTTGATGTCGGGTTCCGCGATGACCCGCAGAGGCAAATGGAAACAGTCGAGTTTCGGTAAGATGACATGACACACTCCACGGATCGTAGATCCAACAGAACTACTTAACATACCCAGTATATATAACTGTTTTACTGTTTTCCAATACTTAAACCTGTGAACTCACCAACTTTATGTTGACACACTTTAGCATGTATTCTCAGGTAACTGAACAGCACGAGCTAGGATGCACATGGAGATGTACAAGAGAGTCTGCATACATATAGTCTATAATCCTAGGCTTGTGTTTTGATTTTTTTGTCATTTCAAACAATGTTAACAGTGTAGTTCTGATTACTTATTTCCGCTGCTTTAATGATGAACTTTTCCGCTGCTAAACTTATGAAACTAGTCTTATTTTACAAACTGTATGATTGAGTTAACTCATATAGAGTCGTTCAATATGACCATGAGCTGTGATCCTGGCCACGTCACACCCACGTGGACTGACACCACGAGTGAGAATTTGGGGGTGTGACAGACTGGTATGAGAGCTTTGGTTATAGGGAACTAGGTTTGCATGTAGTGAACTTAGACTATAGCCACTGCTCTATAATAGACACTACACTAGTTTCACACAACACGTTATGTGCGTAACTTAACAATATGCTTCGTGACTTGATCTGACTCTTACGATCATACCTCTGGCACCCTTAGTGGGCGTTAACACTCAACTACACATACGACCTGTGCAAGGGAATTAGAGAAAAGGCGAACTCAAGACCGAAGGGAAACTCTTCTATGCTATGAAGAAGACTCCTATAGCACAATCCAACTCAAATCGAACGGCTTTTCCAACCTCTTTCTTGAGTATAAACCTAGTCAAATGACGCATGTTTATGGATTGTAACCTTAGTATCGACACTCAGGAAGCAAAACTTCGAACCCGAGATTGTTAAGTAGCTTGAGATTGAATGAACTAGAATGACTGTGTAAGATAAATTGACGATTATGGTGGCCAACGTAATCGTGAATTTATAGGTACATACGAATTCTGGCAAGTTCAATTGATAAGCTACAACCAGCTGGGAAACTGTATAGTACACCTCTGAAAGTGGAGATTCGAGCTCCGCTGTTTCCACCGAGTAGTTATTTCTTTATTATATATAGTATTGTACTATTGTTAGAACCGGTATGAGCGAGTTGTGCTCATACAAATCATTTTGGTAGTAGTAATCTCGTCAAACCTATGATCCTACTTTTGAAATGATATCTTAAGTTTATGATATATTTCCTCCCTACACATGCTAACACGCAATAACTCTAACAGTGAGTAATACAATATCTATTGTATATAGATACCAACAAATGGATGGTCAAGGAACGTATGTGCGCACTGACAACCTGTCAATCGATTCTGCGACTGTCAAGGCCATGGTAGAACAACTGGTTAACAAAGCCATTACGGATTACGAGGCTGCATGCTTAAACAGTGAGACAGGAAGTGAGACTCACAACAACAGCTCAAGAGGATGCACCTTCAAAACTTTCCTTAGCTACCATCCTCAACCATACACGGGATCAGAAGGAGCGGTAGGACTGCTCCAATGGGTTAAGAGGGCCGAATCAATCTTCCACATGTGCAAGTGTTCTAAAGAAGACAGTGAAATTTGCTACCGGGACTCTAGAAGGACAAGCCCTCACTTGGTGGAATTCGCATGTCCAGACACTGAGTCTGGAGACTGCTAACTCCATTCCCTGGGAAAATTTCGTCAAAATGTTGAAGGAAGAATACTGTCCACAGAACGAAATCAAGAAACTGGAGGGGTTCTGGAATCACAAAATGGAAGGATCTGAAATCGAACAGTACACCACTCGATTTCACGAATGGTGTAAACAACACCCAGAAATGGTGACCCCGGAATACAAAAAGATTGAGCCGTACGTCAGTGGATTACCCGAACAGATCCAAAGCTTGGTTAACATGATAGACCCCACTCTCCTTCAACCAACCATTTTCCTGGCTCACCATTTGACTAACCAAGCGGTAGCACAGGGTAAGCTACCCAAGAAGGGTGAACACCTGAAGCCTCAGGATCGCAAGCGCAAGTGGGAGCCTAGTCACAATCAAACTCCCTCTTCCCAACAATTGCAACTCCATAACCAGTCAGCAACAACTAGCGACTCTACTGCTACACAATCCAGCACGAAGGGAAAGAATGTCTACCAGGGGAAATACCCTAAGTGCAACAGATGCCCCTAGCATCACAACGGCCGGTGTGAACGCTATCGATGTCGGAAATGCGGAAGAAACGGTCACATGGCCAAGGAGTGTAGACGCAAGCCGATTGATAGCAAAGACAACCAGAATATCATTAAAGGGTGTTATAGGTGTGGCAAGCCTGGGCATTGGCGCAGGGATTGCCCACAGCTGAAGGAAAAAGAAAGCGTGACAACAGGCCATGCATTTGTAATTGACTCCAAAGAAGCAAAAGACGATTCCATCATCGTGACCGGTACGTTCCTTTTACATAATGCCTATGCTAGTATGTAATGTGATATTGGTGCTAAGAGTAGCCTGATGCTTAGCGAATTTAGTAAAATGCTTAACATTACCCCGACATCCTTAGACTATAAGAGTTAGCCGACTGTAAGCTAATTGAGACACAACACATTTTCAAAGGATGCGCCTTGGTGTTGACGGGTCACGAATTTGAGGTCGTCCTAATTTCAGTAAGTCCCGAAAACTTTGATGCAATGGTGGGGACAGACTAGTAACTACAGACCAAGCAGAGAGTGTGTGCAATAAGAAGATAGATCAATGTTACGTTGTCAAATGGAAATCAGATCCCTATTCAGAGAGAACGACGGAGAATAACGTGAAACACCATGTCATAGGCTGGCAAGTACCTACAGAAAGGATACTCAACGATATTAGTTCGTATCACGAAACAATCGTAGAAGGAAAGGAAGATGGAGGATATTGAAGTTGTTTGTAATTTTCCCAAAGATCCACCTGGACTACCCCAAAGCGACAAGTCGAGTTTCGGATAGAACTCACGCCGTGAGCCGCACTACCGTCAAAGCGCCATACCAATTGGTCCAACTAAGATGCAAGAAACTGACTAATCAATTGCAAGAGTTGTTAGACAAAGAGTTAACCAGACCAAGATTATCAACACGAGGAGCACCAGTCCTGCTTGTGAGAAAGAAAGACAGGTCTTCCCGAATGTGTATCGACTACCGAGAGTTAAGCAAGGTGACAAACAGGAATTGATACTATTACCACGAATGGACGATTTTTTAGACTAGTTGTAAGGGTCAAGCTATTACCCGAAGATCGTTTTGAGTTCCGATTACCATCAAACGAGGATACAAGAAAAGAACATTCCTAAGACGATCCTTAGGACGCAAGATTGACATTACGAATGTTTGGTCATGCCCTTCGGACTGACCAACGCACCGGCAGTATTCATGGATCTCATGAATCGGGTGTGTAAGCCGTATCTGGACAAATTCGTAATCGTGTTCCTAGATGATACCCTGATGTACTCCAAGACTCAAGAAGAACATGCCGACCACTTAAAGCGTGTCTTGGAACTACTGAAGAGGGAACAACAATACGCGAAGTTTCCAAATGCGATATTTGGATTCGCGAAGTCCAGTTTCTTGGACACGTAGTAAACGCAAAAGGAATACACGTAGATCCAGCCAAGATCGAGGCCATTAAGAACTGGACAGCACCAAAGACTCCGACTGAGGTGCGACAGTTTCTGGGATTGGCCGGGTACTACAGGCGATCTACTGAGGGATCCTCGAAGATCGCACAATCATTGACTTCCCTTACGCACAAAGACAAGAAATTCGAATGGGGAGAGAAACAAGAAGCTGCTTTCGACTTGTTGAAGCAGAAATTGTGCAGTGCACCTATTCTATCACTACCGGACGGGTGCGAAGACTTTGTAGTTTATTGCGACGCATCAAAACAAGGACTCGGTTGTGTATTGAAGCAACGCGAGAAGGTGATAGCTTATGCGTCACGACAATTGAAAGTGCACGAAAAGAACTACACGACTCATGACTTGGAATTGGGAGCCGTAGTGTTCGCACAAAAAGATCTAGTGACACTACCTATCCGACACGAAATGCACGATATTCATCAATCATAAGAGACTGCAACACACCTTCGACCAGAAGGGACTGAACATGAGACAACTCAGATGGGACTAGCTGATAGGCGATTGTGATTGTGCTATCAAGTACCACACTGGAAAAACTAACGTAGTAGCCGACACGATGAGCCGGAAAGAAACAACCAAGGGCGTACGAACACTACAACTTACGATTCACTCGGAGCTACCCAATCAGAATCCGAACTACACAACAGGAAGCTCTGAAGGTCAAGGACCTCACTCACTTACCCCTGCGTGGCACGGATAAACAGATGAAGGTGAAGGCCGACATAACCTACTATCTTATGGATCGGAACTGGATTCCACACTACGGAGGACTGAGAGGCGTAGTGATGGATGAAGCTCAAAGGAGCCAACATTCTTTACACCCGGTCCCTGACACAATATACCGTGACCTAAAGACGACCCATCGGCGGCCGAGGGTGAAGGCAGAATTAACAACTTACGTGGGTAAGTGGTTAACGTGCTCAAAGGTCAAGATGGAGTACCAAAAGCCATCAGGGCTGTTTCAACAACCCAAGATACCAATGTGGAAATGGAGGTAGAGTCCTATGGACTTAATAACTAAACTGCCAAGGACGGCAAGTGGTTGCGATACTGTTTGAGTAATTATTAACCTACCAACAAAGCCTGCACACTTTGTACCCATCAAGGAGACCGACAAACTAGAAAAACTGAATCGAATTTACCTGAAGGAAGTGGTCACTCGACGGGTTGTGCCAATCTTGATCATCTCTAACCGCGACAACTGATTTACGTCACATTTCTGGAAATCCTAGCATCAGACCTTGGGCACGAGATTTGGGTATGAGAACCGTTAACATCCGCAAACTGATGGGCAGAGCGAACGAACTATACAGAGATTGGAAAACGCACTTCGAGCATGTGTCAATGACTATGACAATAGCTGGGAGACTCGCTTACCGTTAGTTAAGTCCTCGTACAATAATACTTATCACAAGCCTCGACAAGCCTCTAGGGACGTAAGTATCGATCATTCATTTGTTGGGCGGAAGTTGTGAAAGCCAACTGACAAGCCTCGAACTTGTGCACAAAACGACCAAGAAAATCGTGCAAATACGTAACAGAATGGCAGCAGCTCGAGACCGACAAAAGAGCTATGCCGACAAGAGACGCAAACCTTTGGAATTCCAAATGGGAGACCGAGTACTTCTTAAAGTCTCGCCTTGGAAGCGGGTGATTCGATTCGAGAAACTGAGAAAGCTAAACCCTCGTTACATTGGTCCATTCGAGATCACAAAACGAATAGGCCCCGTGACCTACGAACTACAGCTACCACAAGAATTCAGTAGTGTACACAACGTGTTTCACGTTTCAAATCTCAAGAAATGTTTATCAAACGAAACGCTCGCAATTCCTTTAGAGGAAATCCAGATAGACGAACAACTACACTTCGTTGAGGAACCAGTGGAAATCATGGACCGGGAAATCAAGAAGTTGAAGCTTTGCAAGATACCGATCGTAAAGGTACGATGGAATTCACGACGAGGACCGGAATACACCTGGGAACGAGAGGACCAAATGAAACAGAAATACCCTCACTTATTCTCCGACCCGACTAACACCGGCAACACGAATTGAATTTCGGGACGAAATTCCTATTAACTGGGGGATGATGTGACACCTCGCAATTTCCAGGTCAGCATTTATTTTATTTTAATAATAATGTGTATTATTATTTCATACGTGGCACTAGAATAATTGTATTTAGTGTGACACGTGGCACAACGGACCAAACACACCGATAATTCGAGAAATTATCGCACAGAACTTGCACGTGTCTTGAATGACGAACGTTGGTGAACGGATCGAACCACAGTACACATACACTGCACAATTAGGTTCCGGAGAACCTAATATAGTAGAACAACGCTTAAGTGTCGAGAAACGATGATCGTATTAGAGAAATACGAGAAATTCGGTTCAAAACAATGAAATTGGGCCTATTGGGCTTAACCGAGACCCATCGCGGTACGCGATGGGCACCCAATTGGGCCTTCGCGGTACGCGAAGCTCGAGCGGGAGAATTTGAATTCTCCGAAAACCATCGCAGTACGCGACGACCGATCATCTGCCACCATCGCGGTACGCGACGTGTTTCGGGAACCAGATGATTATTTTAATCATCACGGTACGCGAGAATGCTTTTTGGCCGGTGTCGTGGTACGCGACAGGTCTATAGTCGTAGAAATCTTTATAAATCCAATGTTAATCATTTTAATCACTCTTACACTCCAACTCTCGACTGAAAACTTCCACTCCGACCATTTTCACTCTGTTACACCATCATAGTACCTCTGGAAGCCATTGATAAGGTCTTAGAAGCTCGAAATCAAGGATTGGAAGCTTGGGGAGGAGCTTGGAGCTAGTCATCGACCACACCAACACTTGTGACGACCCAGGAGCTGTTCACAGAGGATTTCAAGCTACTACCCACCTGTTCCAGTCCCATCTCGACCCTCTTGAGCTCTCCTAAGGTAGTCCTTGTACTAATTCGGGTTTTTAGCACACCTACACTCACATGCAAGCCATTTAGGCTACATGCACCACCATCACCACATTAGACACGAGATTTCTATGTTATGAATCTATTATTTGATGATGTTATTACTGATTTAGTGAGTTGATGATGATCTAAGATGATTTGTGTTGAATATGATGATGATTTGTTGGTTATATCATGAAATAGTCACTTTTGAGTGCATGCATGGATGATCTAAGTATGTTGGCTTGATATTGAATGATGAGGTGTTGTTAGAAATGATATTTAGGGTGTTCTACATGATTAGAATGGTTGTTTATGGTCAAGAAATGTCAAATATGTGATTGTTACCATAAATAGTAACTTTAGTGTTACTAAGTAGGTGTTCTTGAGGAAAAGGCTACATTTGCATGTTTAGATCCATATGTTATGTTTGAAATGATGTTTAGAAGTTAAATGATGATTGTTTGATGAATAGGAATGATTAGAATGGTCAAAGTATGAATTTCGTGAACGTTACTATAAATAGTAACTTTTTATCGCAAGTTTGCAAATGGTTGACAATTATGATAATGTTATGAGTCTAACATGTTTATTTGTTGATTATATGATGATATTGAAAGGATTATGTTGTTAGGAGACTTAATTTTGTGTTATTTTCATAAGTTACTAAATATAGTAACTTTATTTTGCCAAGTTAATGATTTGTCACATGTTAGTTGTAATGATCATGATTAATGGGTTATTTAGGACTAAGATAATGATATTAGATGATGTGGGTTGTTAAACTTGATGAAATATGCTTATTTTAGAAACTTTCTAATTTTAGAAACTTTTACACGCAAACTATGTTAAAACGGCTATGTGTAACGATGTGCTATTTGATAACATGCTCATTTAGGATAAATATGCATGTTAAAACAATCGGAATGTGATTTAATGCATGACTTGCCTAATGTGGAAACTTTCCTAAAAAAGGAACTTACTATAAATAGTAAGTTTCCTCATAGGAATGACTTCTGGTATCCGTGCACATCACACGACACCAAACCACACACTACACGAACACTTGATCCAAAACCGTCACCAACGGGTCGTTAGGTCAAACACGGTCAACACGATCAACACGGTCAACCACGGTCAACGCGACCCACGTAACAACCAGGAGTTGTTTAGACACAAATACGGTCCTGTGAGACCAACACAAATATGATCGCAAACTTATAACACCTATGTGATATAGGTAACTACTAGCCAGCGAGCTACTCCGTTCTCGTAAAAACGCACTCAAGCAAACTCAGGTGAGTTTACAGCCCCACTTTTACTCTTAACTGTTTTACTAATCTTTTGGGGTGAGAATGCTATGCAACTGTTTTAGATATATGACTGGTATGTCGAAAAACTATTTTGAGTGTACTATTATCGCAACAAGTCCTCTCCACCCTTACCGTTAGTTGTGTACAAACGAGTCGTTATTACGTAGTACTACTGGGTTTGACCAACCCCACTCGGCAACAACGTTGACAGGATGTCATAACGAGTGTAATATCGATGTTGATGTCGGGTTCCGCGATGACCCGCAGAGGCAAATGGAAACAGTCGTGTTTCGGTAAGATGACATGACACACTCCACGGATCGTAGATCCAACAGAACTACTTAACATACCCAGTATATATAACTGTTTTACTGTTTTCCAATACTTAAACCTGTGAACTCACCAACTTTATGTTGACACACTTTAGCATGTATTCTCAGGTAACTGAACAGCACGAGCTAGGATGCACATGGAGATGTACAAGAGAGTCTGCATACATATAGTCTCTAATCCTAGGCTTGTGTTTTGATTTTTTTGTCATTTCAAACAATGTTAACAGTGTAGTTCTGATTACTTATTTCCGCTGCTTTAATGATGAACTTTTCCGCTGCTAAACTTATGAAACTAGTCTTATTTTACAAACTGTATGATTGAGTTAACTCATATAGAGTCGTTCAATATGACCATGAGCTGTGATCCACGTCACACCCACGTGGACTGACACCACGAGTGGGAATTTGGGGGTGTGACACAAACCAACGTGCCCCATCACAGGGTCTTAGGGGTAGAGCCCCTGGTGGCGGCCTCGCTGGCTAGTCAGTGTGCAGGGGTCAAGGAGACAACACCTCGAAACCTAAACAAAATTTGCTAAGCTTATATGACCAGAATTAACTTGACCAAGGGTTAAACCGTCAATAACTACCATTTCGCTTGTTGATTTATCACATAGAGGAAATCAACAAATAAATATACGGACAATTCATATATGCTCACAGAGAAGATTCACTCTTAAAAAGATTAGTAGATTCATCTTACATTTTAACTCTTTCGAAAACAAAAAAATTATACTAAATCTTCGAAATAGGATGGGTTTCCGTAAACCCACACCCAAAGTTATAGATCTGCTAGTGCCCAAAACCCAAAAGATGAAAAATCCAAACTGAAATAACCGAACCCAAATATAAACCGAAGATTATTGTTTAAGTTTTCTAAAAAAACCAAAATTTTGGGTTTACGTTTGGTTTTACCAAAAATAAAAACAGAGAAAAAAACCAAAAAAAAACTGAATATATGCATATGTATGTGTATATATATTACCTTTCAAAAAGTTCAATAATTTATAAACCTTTTATTTTTATTTCTTTGTTCTTTATACCAAAAGTCATATAAAAATCGTATATCTTTTTTATGCTTATGATACCAAAAACACATATGATTTTTACTAAATTTAAATACAATATTTGGTTTGTTTTTTCATAAGCATAATTTTATATCTAAGTAGAAAAACCGGAAAAACCCAAACCGAACCCAAATGGTTTTTATAAAAATAAATACCGAAAAAAACCGAACCCAAACGGGTTAAAGCCCGAAAACTGAAATTTCAGATTTGGGTTTGGACTAAGCAAAAACCGATCCATGCACATTGTAACACCCCCGACCAATGGCGGAATCATCGGGACGTTCACGAAGTGTAGATTGTTTAAAAGCACAAGGTTCATAATATAACTAAATCAAAGCTTTCATTAATAAAGATTCAAACTTAATATCCAAATAGAACTCAAACATCCATAATTCAATACATCATAAAAAGAAATACTAAGTATTAAATACTCTAAGTCTAAACAAGAACCAAAACAGTAAATAACTAGATCCAAACTTCTAGCAAGCCTTAAGTAGCATTTCCACCTGAAACATGTTTAAAATAAATGTCAACTATAAATTTGGTGAGCTTTACAGGTTTTAAGCACACACACCAAAAATAGTTTGAGAAATGGTAAGTTGTCACATACGATAATAAGCTAATATGAAATAAAACATATAAGTAAACCATACGCATATCAAAAGTTAAGTTATGACCAAGCTAGCATTCCTAACAATGTCGAAGTAGCAACCTATCACCACAGATTTACCACAAAGGCAAACACAGCCTAGGTGTGATGGTCAATCCAATAGATCTATCATAGTTTACTGAAGTTATGATCAATGCAAGCTCAAGCTAGGTCCATTACAGTTTATGTCATAAAGCTAAGTTAACATGGAATAAAGTTTAAAGCAAGTTCAAAAGTTGACATGTATCACCCCTAAAACTTTAAAACAAATAAAAAGATGGGTTATGAAGACTCACCTTGATTGATGAGCTAGCCTTTACAAATGAATGATAAAGGTGTAATCCAACACAATCCAATCAACCTATGTTGTTCAATCACACATAAAATAATGTAACTATGATTTCCTATGGAATTTCTAAAACAACTAGGTTAGTGTAATTGTATTCTATATGTGAAAGTTTATAATTGGTTTTGTTCTAAAAGGGTTTGTATGTATTACCACTTTAAACTATTTTAAGGTTTTTTGTTGAAATTGGATAATCTCTTAAAGTTTAAATCATATGTATAAAACAATTATTGTTTAATAATAAATAAGTTAAAATGATAATAATTGGTAAAGGTAATAGTTGTTTTTAATAGTCTGAAAAGATTTTGATGTTAACTAATTTAAATCATAAACAATTTAAGCTCAATTAATAATATATTAGTTTGTTTATATAATGGATATATTGTTATTTATTAAAACAACTTTGTAAGATATTTCTTTTAATAATTATTAAAATTTTGTAAAGGTTAAAATTAATAAATAACTTTAATACAATATTAAAAGTTCAAAGATATTAATGTAAAATAAATCAATCGTTAATTATTTATAATTTAAGTGTAAAATGTATTAATAAATTTTAATTGTTTAACATAAAACTCTAATTATATGTTTTTACAAAATTTAAAACGTCTTTGATATATATTATATAAAATAGAATAAAGTATTTTATAAATTAAGTTTAACATCATAAGTTTGATAAGTATAAAATATGATCTTTATAAGTGAAACCTTTGTTATATATATATATATATATATATATATATATATATATATATATATATATATATATATATATAGTCTTAAATAAAATATATGTAAGTTAAGTTTTAATGAGTTTTATAGGTTTAAAATAAAAATAACCTTAAGTAAAGTATTTATATATATTTTTTATTTTATTATTATTACTATCATTATTTTTAGAATATTATGTTTTATTTACTAAAACTATAAGTATTTATTTATGAAAATTTTCTGTGAAAATAAAATTTAAAAATCTGCCTTAAATAAAAGGATATAAAAATGGTAAAAAAAGCGACATAAACCCGGCCTAGCCGGGTCTCGAACCCTCGACCATCCGATTGGAAACCACGAGCCTAACCAGTTTATCTAGGGCCTTAGCCGAGAAAGAGTTTCATTCGAATTAAAGTTAACATAGATCCATTTGGTTTCCTAAATTATATTCTTCGGAACCCGAGAACCCTAGGTCTTTCCCATCCAAATTCGATCGATCTGGACATCGTTTGTAATCCGAACCATATGACTTTCATTCAGCATCTAAAAACGAGTCTAGGGATATATGAAACACTAACCTTGGTTTACGTTTTAGTGGATTTCGATTAATTGTTCAGAAATCGATCAGTCGAAGCTCTGTAGCTTCTGTTTTGTGGTTAAACCGATCTTTGTGTGTTGTTTTCTTGAACAGACTTATTCGTAGAAGGTGCAGGAACGTGTGGTTTGATTTAATTTGATTTTTATGCATGTTTATATAGAGTTTGATTTAACCGGTTGGTTTCGGATTTTTTGGCAACAAATTCATATAATTTTAACTTTTAAACTACGAATTGATGATAGATATCGATCCCTAGTTGTTTGTACTCGTTTAAATTTCGAATCTTGTTGAGATTTATCCATCGAACCGGTTGTTGATGGGATTGGGTCAACGATGTATCGAACGATATCCATGGGGGAGTATGGGTTGGGAAGAAGGGAAGTTTGGAAGATTGTCAGCTTTACCCCCTTACACTTTTCTTTCTATTATCATTTTTTAGGGTTTGGCAAGTTTGATCCCTATAGTTTTTTTTAAAGGTTTATGACAAAGTTTATAAATCTACAACATTTTAACTAAGTTTATAATTTTTTAGAATAGAAATTTATAATTTATCAAATGAGTTCTTAATATAAAAATATTTATATATTCTAATTATGTTTTAATATAATTTATATTTATTTATTTATATTTTTATAAAATCTACTTTATGAACTTCTAAAATTTGAAAGTTGTATTATTGTTGTTGTTATATATATTATTATTATCACTATAATATATATTTATATCTTTTTGAATATTTATAGCATAGTTTTAAGTATAATTCCTTAATCATTTAAATAGGATTTTTTTCTACAATTAAAGTTATAATTTAGTATGAACCAATGGTTTACATTAGGTAGAATTTAGATTGGAGATTTCGAGGAATGTTACACACACCCCTATTGTATATGCACAAAGGGCATATTGTATATGTATAAAACATATTGGGGATTAATTCTATTAACAACCAACAAGTTGTAAAAAACCAAAGAAACTATATTTATAACCACATAATTTAAGGGATATAAAAGTAGTTTTCTTTTAAAGTAGGGAAAGTAACTATTTTATCTTTTAAAATTGTGGCTAGAAATGGTTCCTTTAGTTCTCAAGTTGCAACACTTTTCATTTAACACCCCTCAAACATATTTTATATTGTATATGCTCTGATAACATGGTTTCTAACACAGAGTTGGTTTTTAATACGCTATAAGAAACCGAAGCCAAAGCAATGATATATTTTGGCGACAAAAATAGCCGTAGGCATGGATTAGTTTATTCCGACTACATGTCACGGTTTTTTTAATTATGTTGCCAAGAATATGAAGGATGACACCAAATAACTTTAGATTGACTTAAATACTATAAATCAATAAAACAATCCAGATTGATACAAAGAACTCATAACTGGATCTTACACATGAATCAGAAAGAGCAAAACACAATCAACAGAATACAAGAACTAATACATCACGAGGATGACATTCATCAACATTCTTGGAAAGAAATAATCGAAACCCTAGAAAAATATATGAGAGAATGATAGATTACAAAATGAAAGAGAGTGTTTCTGAATCTTGACTTCCCTCTATTAGGGGTTGTTTGTTTGGATATGAATATGTCTTAATCTGAATGGTTCAGATTCAGACTGTTTGTTTGTGCAAAAAAACGCATCTGAATGGGTTTCAATATCTGAACCAAGGTCTAAATCATTCAGACTTGAGATGGAGTCTGAATGAGAAGAGAAGAGAGTTGAGAACGTCTTAATCGGCGATCGACGGCTTCACGACCACCACCGCTCCACGACCGCCACCACTAACATTTAAATATCTTAACCATTCAGCACTTAATGGTTCAGACGTTACTAAACAACCCCTTACACTCTCTTCCTTTTTTATATGATCTATTCATGATGTAAAGCCCATTTAGCAACAACTCAACTACAAGTCCATTCGAGTCCATCAACCACTAATCAAGCTAGCAAGCCCAAATGGCCTATGTAAACATATTACAAGAAGAAACTATATTAGTCAATAGTCATCATCTGAATAATAATTTGGACATAAAATAGATACATGTTAGATATTATTTTTAACATATATCAATGACCTATTTAGCGGTGCGTCACGAAATTAAGTTTTATACATATATAAAATTTGTACCAATGACATGTTATTATAGGACATAATGAATTGTTTTCTATTTTCTTTTAAGTTTTACATCTATCTAAAAACTCTATTCCCACCAATAATAGAGACCTGTCGTTGCAAAAGTTCAGTTATAATTTTTTTTTCTTTTCCTTATATTTAAAAGCAGAAAAAAAAGCAAAAAAATTAGTCTATGGCAACGATAATTCGTTACTATAATTTAATTATATATAAATACACACAAAACCTTTTATCACACAGTTGAATAATAAAAAATGCATGAGTTGACATGTCGATATTGTGTCATTAAAGAGTACAATAATAATCTATCTATTCTAATAAATAAAGATTTTAGGGACACATGTCATGTTCTTAGAACACCTCAACTTTATTTTTCCACCTCTCTCTCCTATTAAATACATCTCATATTAAATATATTTTTTATATATTTTTAAATTAAAAAAGATTTTTAATACATCAAAAATATATTAATGTTAAAATACACACTTTTTAAAAAAAATATTATAAATTATAAATTTAAAAAAATGAAATTTTTAAAGAAAATGAACTTTGAAAAAATTAGGGTTTTAAGATATAATATAATTATTTTATTAATTAAAGTATTAAGTTATACTAAATTTTAATTGTATTATTAAAATATTATCTTATATTGTATAAATTTCATTAGTGTTTATATATTATATTTTTTTTATTTAACCCGTGTAACACACGGGGTATTAAACTAGTTAAATAATAGAGTTAAGTACATAAAAGGTCCCTGTGATTTAGCCATATTTCACAAAAAGTCCCAACCTTTGAGAAACTACAAGAAAGGTCTAATACTCTGGACGCGGATAACAAAAAAGGATCCTACTTTAACAAAAAATGTCCTTAAAGGTCCCACTCTAGGTACCTTTTTTGTTAAAGTATGGACATTTTTTGTTGAAATAGGGATCTTTTTTGTAAAAATAGGGACATTTTTTGTACTTTTTTAAAGGTTGGGACCTTTTGTGAAATATGGCTAAACCACAAGGACCTTTCATGTACTTTAACTCTAAATAATAATAAAAATGGATTGTTTTGCTAGTAAATGCCAACTTTGGTTCACAAGTAGTCAAGTTTTTTTTTTTTTTTTTAAAAAAAAGGAGAACATAACTCATGCGGAATCTATAGAAACAAATGAACTTATCAGGCAAGCTATTAAAACATGAAGACAAATATTATACATTTTGTTTACTATCATACATGCAATTGCATGCCAATTGTTTGACAAATTCCAAAACCAAATTCATGTCACAAATTCTCCTAGAAATGTATAAAAGTTAAAACCAAACATAAAGTATATATACCCAAAAGATTGCAATCATCCTTTTGTGCAAGTAATTTAATGGTTGGTTAGTAAACAAATTCAAAACTGATAAAGATATTTCAAAAGACCAAAGTATGATAACATGTGAGATCTTAATGCGAGGCTTGGCTATTACTCTAAGATATTCACATTCCTACATTGGTTACCAAAAAAAAATTATTCCACTAATAACCATTCAAATTTGAATGTAATAATTGGTTAACTCTATAGGGAACATTGTAGAAAGTTAGAAACATTATGTGTGTGTCTCTAGGGCTAAAAAGTAGAGTGCGACGATTGCGTACGAAAAATTCGGCATTTATGACGTGAACACATTTGGTCGTGCTTGAAATCCACGAGGATTTAGCAATTTTGGTTATTAGAGGATGATAGTATGCGAGAAATGATGAACATGGGCGAAAACCGTGCGCAAAACGGAGTTCGTATGCTCCCGAAATCGCGAAACGAAGTTTAAAATCGAAAATTCGGAAGAAAATACGTGGGACGGTACGCCCCAGTCCAGCCCTCCAAATGGGGCGGTACGCCCGGGGTCATATGTCGGCAAAAATTTTCTTAAAGTGATCAGAACGCATAGAAAACCTCAAAATCGCATTCTCTCGACCATAAGCGACCTCCAGACGAAAATTCACTCTTCTAAAACCTCCAATCTTCATTTCAAAGGCCCTTGAACATTCAGATCATCCCAGGTATCATATATACAAGCCCTGATCGTGATTTTAACCGCAGAACTTCGTTAGATCAGGTAACGGTTCGTTTTAACCTTCTAGTTTGATTTTGATTGATTAGATATTGTTTTTGAACGTAATGAGATAGTTATGATTGTTGATTATTGCCTAGATGATGGCTAGGATTGATTATAAATGAAGAACACGAAGTTTTAACGGTTAAATCTTTGTTTTGATCCGTTGTAATGCCCGGTTTGCATGAAATCATACCCATGATTATAATGGTTTAAACCATTTGATTATGACAATGTAGGTGATTAGTTTGATTAATCTTTGTAATGCAAAGGTTAAATCTAAGTGTTTCAAACTAATCACAACCATTAACATACTTATTGAAACGATTATCTGATGTTTATGATAACAGTCAGATTAGTATGTTAAACCTGGTTATTACACCTATTTTGATGCTACATTGTGATATTTCATGATAAATGGGTAATCAATAACAAGGATTGATCATTCCTAAGCCATTAAATTATCTAGAAACTGTTACAGTATCATAATCAACAACATTAACTATTTGGTTAATCCGAGATTATTCTGATTAATCAAGATTGTCATCAACCTTGTATTAGGAATCTAATGCAATGTAGATTCATACATTATCATACATTGTATGATATAATACTAAAATAACCAATTAAATACTTAATATCGGTTGGATGACTTTCAAAACAATGTCTTTGACATTGAACGTTCAGAACGATCTAATCAGTAAACTAGAACATAAATAATTCATTAAATATAAATAAATGCAGAATCACCCTTTATTATCAGCTTGTGTGATACTCTGCTACACCTATACTATCAGGTGAGTTTCGTCCAACCCCTTTTATTTTTAATGTTTTATAAACATCGGGGTAACTCTGCTAACTGTTTCTGAACATATGATATGCATCACTGATATCTGTGTGATTTCATGTGACTTTTGTGTGATTTCATTGGATTTTGCCGTTAGCATCTTTATCACAGTATCAAAAGTCCTCATCTCTTGAACTGTATCTAGTGAACCCATGTGGGGCCGAACAGGAATCATTGATAGTACTATTGGCTGACAACCCATTCGCTGGGAGGATTGCATCTCCCCTTGTGTGAATGTTTGGTACATGTTTCCATAACAACTTCTTAATGTTAGTGATAGACATTAAGATAATGAGGCATTAAGATATTTACCGACGGGTAGTATCTTCGTGAACGAACAACTGTCCGAAAGGAACTAGATACGGGTCCCATGGTTATCCAGAACTGAACTTTTTGAAAACTTACATATCGTATCATATTGTTTAAATAAACTGTCGAACTCACCAGCTTTGTGCTGGCATTTTCAAATTCAACATTTTTGCAGGGCAACAGTGACGACACGGTGAGGATGCACATCACACTTTTGTAATTAAGGAGTATTAGATTGTGTACTAAATTAAGCTGTAATGTTAATGTATTTACGAAACCCTTGTAATATATTTATTTTAAGTGAATCTGTGTGCTGTGATATCGGTTCAAGTAAGTCACACCCCATCTCTGAGACATCACCACTATGCTTCCGCAACCATATCAGAGTATATAGTGACATCATCACAGGTGACGAGAGGTGGGGGTGTGATAGGGTGGTATCAGAGCCACAGGTTATAGAGAATTAGGTTGACTTAGAGGCCTAGACTATAACCATAGGCTCGTGTAGTAACACAGAGAGCACCGAACATGTTTAATGAACAAAACTTGTTTTTGAATTAAGCCAGAATAATCAAGTAGTACAAATTACAGTTTTGACTCGCCAGCACAACTGGAATTTGCATCACTTGTACGTTCTAGTGAATTTCAAAGCAAGCAGAACAGTAATAACTATAAGAACGATTAGCTGCTTTAAGTTAGGAGGACATGTCATATCATGTTTTTGTTGAATATTATTATTCAATATCTATTACATGGTACTGATCTGGGAACTTTGTTTATACAGCGATGGCAGACCAAGGGGAGAGATACATCTATCAGCGGTTTCCTTACGTGATACTAGACGATACACCGAGCTCGAGTTCAGGGTCTGACTATGATCCATCGGAGGCATCTGCAGCTGCTTCTCAGGCTGATATACCATTGCCACAGACACCACCAGCACCAGTACCAGCACCGATACCGGCACCAGTACCAGTACCGGCACCTGCACCTATGCCATCTCCACCGAGAGCCCCAGCGTGGGATGGATCAGATGGATGCGAGGTCAAGCTCGCAAGACGACAGGTCTTCCTCCTAGACGTCAGATGGCGCCTAGAGATGAGCCCGACACCATACACGAGGTAGGAGAGTCTTCACAGCAGGCGGAGTTTAGGGCGCAGCTTCGCCAGGTGACTCTAGATCTTCAGGGGACTCGACTAGAGTTACAGGAGTCTCGTACTACTGTGGAGGACACACGTACTACCGTGTTGGAGATACTCGCCTCCCATTTGATGTTATTGGAGCAGGTGAACGCACTGGATGCTGGCACGCAAGCTTTGCGGGCTATGATCGAGGAAAGGATGAGGAGAACAGTGATTCATGTGATGATAGCTGCATTTTGGCAGCGAGTGATGGTGATGAGAGGAGTGGTGATGGGAGCATTCGAGATGATGAGCTTAGAGGCTAGGTTATTATGTGCGGCTATAGTATTGGTCATTATAGCTATGGTGTTGGACGGTGTATGGTATTTCATGCGGTGAGGGGTGATCGGGGGACAGAGCAGTTGTGATATTATTGTACATATCATGTGATATAGGTTGATCAGTAGTTGTGAGTACGGGATATTTTGGATGTATATAGATCCCGAGTTTGTGAAATGTAGGGTATGATGTTGTTGGGTTGGGGTATCATGACTTTTGGGTAGTATCAAAACTTTTGTGTATCAAACTATGGTAATGCTAATAAACTGGTTGTGTTGTGTATTTATCTGTGTAATGAGTGATGGGTGTGTTGTGTATGACTTGTGTGTTAATATCAAACTTATATGACCCATTTACTAGATAACGAAAAAGAGCTGTGAGAACATTCATGTGTGGCAACATATCAAAGTCCCTTGTGGCAACATATCAAAGTCCCTTGTGGCAACAATTTCAAAATCCTGTGTGGTACAATATCAAAATCCTGTGTGGTACAATATCAAAATCCTGTGTGGTACAATTTCAAAATTCTGTGTGGTATAATTTCAAAGTCCTGTGTGGCAACGTTTCAAGGTCCTGAGTGATCATATATCAAAAACATGGTTAATAACATATCTAAGTCGCAGTACTGTGAGCTGTAAAATATTTTAACATGTTTTTGAATTAACAGAACTAAGTATAACTACAAATATCTGTATGATCTGTGTGTATCGAGAACATGCATGTACTAAATTCATGTAGTTATACTGTATTCTTTATAATCACATTTCAATAAAAATTTTCAGTGTGACTGAATATGATTGAAATTATGTGATGGAACGGGTTATATTTTTAATGTTCTTAAACTGACCTAAGTTTGTCTGCTTGTTAGCAGAATAATGGCTCCCAAACGAGGTCGACCGGCTAAGAAATCTATCAAGAACATTACTAACCCGGAGCCGAATCAAGTTCCACCAGTAGATACTGAATCAAATCCAAATCCACAGGTGAATTTGGAAAACAAATACTGTTCCACCTGTGAACCCGGAAACTCTGTTCCACCTGCTGGTGCAGGTGGATCCAAATCAAACGAAGCAATGATAGCACGGATTGTGCGAGAACAGCTATCTGCTTGTGGTGTTTTGATACCACATCAACCTCATATTACTTCGGGTTCTGGTGGGGACCACAATCACGCCGAACGTAATGCTACTGATGGCAACGCGGAAACTCATAGAACCACTGGCACAACTACAACTGCTCCTAATCCACCACGACAGGGATGTACTTATAAGTATTTTGCTTCCTGTAATCCTCCTACTTTCACTGGTACTGAAGGGGCGGCTGGATTGCTAAGGTGGATCGAGGAAATGGAAACGAAACTTAAAATCAGCCAGTGTTTAGAGGAGCATAAGGTGTCTTATGCTGCCTGTTCCTTTAAATACTCAGCTTTGACCTGGTGGAATACCTAGGCAAAAACATTGGGCTCAGCTACAATCGATTCAATGGGCTGGAACGAATTTAAAACTCTGATTAGATCAGAGTACTGCCCACTCACTGAGATTCAAAAGCTCCAGGAGGAATTCTGGAATCATTCAATGATCGGGGCTGATTGCTTAGCGTATACCCATCGTTTCCACGAACTTACTTGTTTACTTCCCGATATGTTTCCTACAGAGGCAGCATTGATCGAGAAGTACATTAAGGGTTTGATTCCCCAGATTCGGGGAATGGTGACTGCAGCTGAACCCACAACCCTCAAACGTGCAATTTTGTTGACCACTAAGCTTAGCGATGAGGCGGTAAGGAGTGGTATGTTGGTGACAAAAACTCAGACGGCCGTGGGCCGTAGTGATGTCGGTACCTCTAGTGTTTCCAAAGGTACCAAACGAAAGTGGTTTGGCAAAACAAAGGCGAGAGCTCCAGCTGAAATCAACCAGAGCAAGGCAACTGTGAAAAATTTTGGTGCTGTTATTTCTGAGAAGAAAGGTTACACTGGACAGGCACCTAAATGTACTCGGTGTTCATTTCATCATACTGGACCATGTCCTACTTGTGCCAACTGTAATAGAGTTGGGCACTACACCAAGTATTGCAACTTGCCTGCTCGTCAACCGAATCAAGCACCCCGACAAACCATTAAAATGAATCGGTCATGCTACAAATGCGGGAGTCCTGATCACTTGATCAGAAACTGCCCAAACAATAATAACACTAATCCGGGAAATGAAGCTAGAGGTAGAGCTTTCCAGATTGGTGCGACCGAGGCAAGACATGATGCAAATACTGTCACTGGTACGTTTCTTCTTAATAATCTTTACGCATCAGTTCTGTTTGATACAGGAGCAGATAAGAGTTTTATCTCTCCTGAATTTGCATCATTAATTTCATTGCCTACGGCAGACCTAGAAACTCCTTATGTTATTGAACTTGCTAATGGCAAGTTAATCAAAACTAACAGTGTTATTCAAGGATGTTCCTTGAATCTGAATGATCATCTTTTCAATATCAATTTACTTCCTATTGAGCTTGGAAGCTTTGATGTCGTTGTCGGTATGGACTGGCTTTCTGATAACCAAGCGGAAGTTGTGTGTCAAAACAAGATGATCCGTATTCCATTACCTAACGGTAATACACTGATAGTTCAAGGAGAACGATCTGGTAGAAAACTTGGTATTATATCTTGTATGCGAGCTCAGAAATTCTTAAGGAAAGGCTGTTATGCTTTTCTGGCACACGTGACTGAGCACAATTCTTCACCCAAACAAATCACAGACATCCCAGTAGTCAAAGATTTTCCTGAAGTATTCCCTGAGGATATCTCAGGATTACCCCCAGTGAGACAAGTTGAATTTCGGATTGACTTGATTCCAGGTGCAGCACCTGTTGCTAAAGCCCCGTATCGGCTTGCACCATCAGAAATGCAAGAACTGTCAGGTCAATTGCAAGAACTGTTAGACAAGGGTTTTATTAGACCTAGTTTCTCACCCTGGGGAGCACCAATTCTTTTTGTGAAAAAGAAAGATGGTTCATTCAGGATGTGTATTGACTACCGGGGGCTCAATAAACTAACAATCAAAAACCGTTATCCATTGCCACGTATAGATGATCTGTTCGATCAACTTCAAGGTGCTACTTACTTTTCAAAAATTGATTTAAGATCCGGATATCATCAATTACGAGTGCACGAAGATGATGTTCCTAAAACTGCATTCCGAACTCGGTATGGGCATTATGAATTTCTAGTGATGCCGTTTGGATTAACAAATACACCTGCAGTTTTCATGGATCTGATGAATCGAGTATGTAGACCCTATTTGGATAAATTTGTGATTGTGTTTGTTGATGATATTCTCATTTATTCTCGAAGCCAACAAGAACATGCTCAACACTTGAAGTTAATTCTAGAACTTTTGGCACGTGAAAAATTATATGCCAAGTTCTCCAAGTGTGAGTTCTGGTTACGAGAAGTTCAATTTCTCGGGCACGTAGTGAATCAAGATGGCATTCAGGTAGATCCCAGTAAGATTAAAGCTGTAGAACAATGGGAAACTCCACGAACCTCGACTGAAATACGTCAATTTTTGGGTTTGGCTGGTTATTATCGCCGGTTTATCAAGAACTTTTCAAAGATAGCCTTGCCACTGACCACCTTGACACAGAAAAATCAACCATTTATATGGGATTCTCAACAGGAGGAGGCGTTCCAACTGTTGAAAGTTGAAACACAAACTCTGTAACGCACCTATCTTGGCATTACCGGAAGGTACTGATAATTTCACAGTATATTGTGATGCTTCTCGTCAAGGTCTTGGGTGTGTCCTAATGCAGGAGGATAAGGTAATTGCTTACGCTTCTCGACAATTGAAGG
Organism: Mikania micrantha; assembly: GCA_009363875.1. NCBI lineage: Eukaryota > Viridiplantae > Streptophyta > Magnoliopsida > Asterales > Asteraceae > Mikania > Mikania micrantha. Next base: position 68,854,993 of record CM018681.1, on the reverse strand, counting down.
TACACGAGAAGAACTATACCACTCATGATCTAGAACTTGGTGCAGTGGTGTTTGCACTCAAAATCTGGAGACATTATCTATACGGAACCAAGTGTATGATATGATCACAAAAGTCTCCAACATATTCTAGATCAGAAAATGTTGAATATGCGACAAAGGCGTTGGGTTGAACTATTGAACGATTACGACTGTGAGATTCGTTATCACACAGGCAAAACAAATGTCGTAGCTGATGCTTTAAGTCGCAAGGAACGAGTCAAGCCTTTACGTGTGAAAGCGTTAGGTATGACTATTCAAACCAGTCTAATTCCTCAGATCAAAGAAGCTCAGCAACAAGCCTTACAAGCAACAAACTATTCTGCTGAGGGACTGAGAGGATTAGACAAGAAACTCGAAAACGAAAGCTGATGGAGTTTTGTATTTCAAAAACCGAATGTGGATTCCTTTCTGCGGTAACTCTAGAACAATTATCTTGGATGAGGCGCATAAATCCAGGTATTCTATTCATCCAGGTGCTGATAAAATGTATACAGATCTTAAGGATTTTTACTGATGGCCTGGAATGAAGAAACAAATAGCTGAATACGTGGATCGATGTTTAACATGTCTCAAAGTTAAGGCTGAACATCAACGACCTTCTGGGTTATTACAACAACCTGAGATTCCCATGTGGAAATGGGATCAGATCTCTATGGATTTTATTACTAAATTACCCAAAACATCACGTAATCATGACTCTATATGGGTTATCGTTGATCGCCTTACGAAATCCGCGCATTTCTTACCCATACGAGAGGATTATTCTATGGATCGACTCGCTAAACTCTATGTTAATGAGATTGTATCTCGACATGGAGTACCGATCTCTATCATTTCTGACAGAGATAGTCGATTTATGTCACGATTTTGGCAAACTCTTCAGAATGCTCTGGGCACACAAATCAATATTAGCACAGCTTATCATCCACAAACAGACGGACAGACTGAACGAACGAATCAAACTCTTGAAGACATGCTTAGAAGCTATGTGATTGATTTTGGAGGTAGCTGGGATATTCATCTTCCACTTGTTGAATTCTCATACAATAACAGCTACCATACCAGTATTCAATGCGCTCCATTCGAAGCACTTTATGGACGCAAGTGTAGATCACCTATCTGTTGGTCAGAAGTAGGTGAAAACCAAATCATAGGCCCAGAATTTATTCAAGAAACAACTGATAAGATCGCACTCATTCATAAACGAATCAAAGCTGCTCGCGATCGTCAAAAGAATTATGCTGATAATCGCCGTAGACCACTCGAATTCCAAGTAGGTGATCGGGTAATGTTGAAAGTGTCACCTTGGAAAGGCATTTTCAGATTCGGGAAAAGAGGTAAACTTTCACCAAGATTTGTAGGACCATTTAAAATTCTTGAACGAATTGGACCAGTAGCCTACAGACTTGAATTACATCTTGAACTTAGCAACGTTCACGATGTTTTTCATGTATCCAATCTGAAAAAGTGCTTAATTGATGAATCATTGATCGTACCTCTATAAGAGATTCATATTGATGAAAAACTTCAGTTCAGTGAAGAACCAGTAGAGGTAATGGATCGGGAAATGAAAGTGCTGAAACGTAGCCGCATACCAATCGTTAAAGTGCGATGGAACTCGCAACGTGGACCCGAATATACGTGGGAACGTGAAGATCAAATGAAAACAAAGTACCCACATCTATTCTCATAAACGACTGTCATCAAATAAGTCTTCACTAAATTTCGGGACGAAATTTTTCTAACAGGAGGAGACTGTGACGATTGCATACGAAAAATTCGGCATTTATGACGTGAGCACATTTGGTCGTGCTTGAAATCCACGAGGATTTATCAATTTTGGTTATTAGAGGATGATAGTATGCGAGAAATGATGAACGTGGGCGAAAACCGTGCGCAAAACGGAGTTCGTATGCTCCCGGAATCGCGAAACGAAGTTTAAAATCGAAAATTCGGAAGAAAATACGTGGGGCGGTACGCCCCAGTCCAGCCCTCCAAATGGGGCGGTACGCCCGGGGTCATATGTCGGCAAAAATTTTCTTAAAGTGATCAGAACGCATAGAAAACCTCAAAATCGCATTCTCTCGACCATAAGCGACCTCCAGACGAAAATTCACTCTTCTAAAACCTCCAATCTTCATTTCAAAGGCCCTTGAACATTCAGATCATCCCAGGTATCATATATACAAGCCCTGATCGTGATTTTAACCGCAGAACTTCGTTAGATCAGGTAACGGTTCGTTTTAACCTTCTAGTTTGATTTTGATTGATTAGATATTGTTTTGGAACGTAATGAGATAGTTATGATTGTTGATTATTGCCTAGATGATGGCTAGGATTGATTATAAATGAAGAACACGAAGTTTTAACGGTTAAATCTTTGTTTTGATCCGTTGTAATGCCCGGTTTGCATGAAATCATACCCATGATTATAATGGTTTAAACCATTTGATTATGAAAATGTAGGTGATTAGTTTGATTAATCTTTGTAATGCAAAGGTTAAATCTAAGTGTTTCAAACTAATCACAACCATTAACATACTTATTGGAACGATTATCTGATGTTTATGATAACAGTCAGATTAGTATGTTAAACCTGGTTATTACACCTATTTTGATGCAACATTGTGATATTTCATGATAAATGGGTAATCAATAACAAGGATTGATCATTCCTAAGCCATTAAATTATCTAGAAACTGTTACAGTATCATAATCAACAACATTAACTATTTGGTTAATCCGAGATTATTCTGATTAATCAAGATTGTCATCAACCTTGTATTATGAATCTAATGCAATGTAGATTCCTACATTATCATACATTGTATGATATAATACTAAAATAACCAATTAAATACTTAATATCGGTTGGATGACTTTCAAAACAATGTCTTTGACATTGAACGTTCAGAACGATCTAATCAGTAAACTAGAACATAAATAATTCATTAAATATAAATAAATGCAGAATCACCCTTTATTATCAGCTTGTGTGATACTCTGCTACACCTATACTATCAGGTAGTTTCGTCCAACCCCTTTTATTTTTAATGTTTTATAAACATCGGGGTAACTTTGCTAACTGTTTCTGAACATATGATATGCATCACTGATATCTGTGTGATTTCATGTGACTTTTGTGTGATTTCATGGGATTTTGCCGTTAGCATCTTTATCACAGTATCAAAAGTCCTCATCTCTTGAACTGTATCTAGTGAACCCATGTGGGGCCGAACAGGAATCATTGATAGTACTATTGGCTGACAACCCATTCGCTGGGAGGATTGCATCTCCCCTTGTGTGAATGTTTGGTACATGTTTCCATAACAACTTCTTAATGTTAGTGATAGACATTAAGATAATGAGGCATTAAGATATTTACCGACGGGTAGTATCTTCGTGAACGAACAACTGTCCGAAAGGAACTAGATACGGGTTCCATGGTTATCCAGAACTGAACTTTTTGAGAACTTACATATCGTATCATATTGTTTAAATAAACTGTCGAACTCACCAGCTTTGTGCTGACATTTTCAAATTCAATATTTTTGCAGGGCAACAGTGACGACAAGGTGAGGATGCACATCACACTTTTGTAATTAAGGAGTATTAGATTGTGTACTAAATTAAGCTGTAATGTTAATGTATTTACGAAACCCTTGTAATATATTTATTTTAAGTGAATCTGTGTGCTGTGATATCGGTTCAAGTAAGTCACACCTCATCTCTGAGACATCACCACTATGCTTCCGCAACCATATCAGAGTATATAGTGACATCATCACAGGTGACGAGAGGTGGGGGTGTGATATAGAGGAATTTATGAATAGCTTTTAAAACGTGAAACCTACTAAACCGGTCATACCCGAACCGATGGATACAAACGCGTTCGTTTTTTTAGACAAATTAAAACCGGAACCGGAAAAACCGGAACCGGCCAAAACCCGAACCGGAACCGGTCAAAAACCGGCTAGAACCGGAACCGGGTATTGACTTTGTTGACCGGAACTGAAACCGATTGTAACCAGAACCGGTTCAAAAAAACCCGATTTACGCACCTCTAGTTAGTTTATTACTTTAGAAGTCATAATGGTCAATTGTTGTTAAATGCCATAGGTTACTAAAATTGCTGCAAATGACCCAATTTGTTTGTGTATTACAGGTTCACTTTTAAAGTAAAATATCATGAGATTTGATGTAAAACTTATTTGGAATGTAAAAGTGAAAAATTGACTGTTCATGGTTACATAGAGGTGCCCCATAAAGCTTCAAAGATTAGTCGAGCTCAACAAAGCTATATAAAAAAAAGAATAATAATAAATAACAGAGTAAACTACGGTTTTCGTCCACGTGGTTTAAGTGTTTTAACTATTTCGGCACAAAATATAATCTTATATTAATTCAGTCCATGTGGTTTAGACAACTAACGTTTTTCGTTTTTGACCCCCAACCATAGTTAGATTTTGGGCCAAAATCGTTATAATAGTTAGGTTTGAGGGGCCAAAACCGATAGTTGTTTAAACCATATGGACTGAATTGACAGAATATTTTATTTTAGACCGAAATAGTTAAAACATTTAAACCACAGGGGCCAAAACTGTAATTTACTCTAAATAACAAAAACAAACAAAAATAACAAAATAATTAAAAAAAACGTACATGGCGCTTAACGTAGCTCCCGCTTTGCGCAGGGGTCAGGAAAGGGCCAGATTGCATCGAGATACGATGTATGTGTCTTTATCCTATACTTTGCGCAAGAGATTGTTTTCCACAACTTGATTCCATAACCATAATGTAACAAAATAACAACCTTACAAATCGTTTCAAATATCGCCCCGATTGTAAAGTTGTGAACAAATTTAACTTTATCATACAAAAAATAAATTACTATCCAATGACTCGTTAAACTTCATATTGCAACTTCCATGAAGAGACTCTAAATTGTATTATAACTAGTAAAGTGGCCCGCCGCGTTGCGACGGGCTAACACAATTAAAACTCATGTCAAATCAACTATGAAGATGCGTGGTAATACGGCTAAAACTTATGCATTATATCTTGGCAGTACGATTATAAAAAAATATGTCACAATTGATTTGGTATTAAGATTGAAATGTAAGAGAATATCACGATATCCATTATGTTGTAGTATAAGAATTTTTAAAAAATAATTTAATAGAAAAAATATAAGGATACTTTGGTTTCATACTCATAAAATAGATCTAAATTAATGTTCAAAAACTTATTTCTATATCTAATAACTACAACTAGTAAAACAGATACATGATAAGACATGACTAGACATATTTAACAAAAAAAATATACAAAAGTTACTTACATGATGCCGCATAGTGATACAATTAAAACCCACTTGAATCAAAGATACCATGTTAAAATTCACATAATATATATCGAGATAGAAGAAAACATATATATATATATATATAACTCAGCGGTAGAGTGTCACTTTGACGTGGTGGGCGGCTGTTGGCACGAAGTTAGCCAATGCTTATATATATACATACGAAAAGGTATTATCCACACATAATGATATGTTTGTTCATATGAGTCATCCTAATTGAGACGGTATATCAATGACTTGAAAGAATCGCGTTAGAGGGAAACCGGTATTTAAAAAAAAAAACTGAAACAAAGAAACAAACACGGGGTGCAGGTCCAAAAAAAAAGATAACAAATTAAAAAAAATCCAAAAATAATACAAAAGAAATAATAAAAGTTGGTCGCTTGAATTCGAACGTGCGCCGTATACGTGCAAACACTTTGACAAGATTACTTGCAAACCACTAGAGCCACATACACATTTGTCTCATTAGGCAGCAAACAAATATATATATATAAATCAAAGACGTTTTGATCTGGTTCGATTCATGGTCTCATGGGGTTGCAAATCAAAATGAAAAACTCACATTGGGTTTAGGGATAATCAGGCTCGAATTGGTCACCGACCTTCAAAATTGTATGTGTGTGTGTGTGTGTATATACAATTATCCACGACCTTAAGAGACCTCCCATGCCCTTAAAAATTAAATACATAAATAAATAAAAGACCTCTCTTGTATGCGTATATAATGGTGGAGCTTGAACATTTTGAAATGAGGTGAAAATTTATGGGAACCAGAAAACATGTCAATTTTTTTAAGCTGGAGGACCAATATTTTTAATATAAAATAATCTTTCGACCGAAAATTAACACTACGGACAAAAAAAAGGGTGTAATCGCCCTCTCGGCCTATAAAAGCTTTGCCAATGTGCATATATATGTTTTTTTGGTGTAGATATTTTTCGAGAGAATCGTGTCCGATTGATAAAGTTATTAAAGTTAGGTGTTAAGTTGATGTTGTTTTTCAGGAGGTCCTGGTTTTAAGCCCCCATCGAATACAAATTTAAATTTAATGTAATTTAAGTTGTTAAATAAAAAAAAGTGTTTCTTTTAATGTCGCTGTAGCAGTTTTGATAGAATTTTTATAACGATTTATAAAAATTTGAAACACTTTTTACAACGGTATTGAGTTGTATAGAGGCTACAACCTTTGAAGCATACGTAGCCAACGAGCATTATCCGCAGGATGTGTATGTTGGGTGGACCTAGAGGTGCACAAACCGTGTTTTTTTTCCTTTTTAACCCGAACCGATTTCTAATCAGTTTTGGTTTTAGTCAACAAAGTTAAGAACTGGGCAGAAATGTAACTAGATCTAATTAGGCTCAGGTGTTTACCAGGTTTTTACTAGTTTTTATCGGTTTTGATCAGTTTGGTTCCATTTTTTTCCAGTTGAACGTTCCAGAACCAGCTTTGGTAATTTGGGTTCCCGTTTTGATTCCCCTGAGAAACTAGAGCCGTCTACACCCGTTGATTCAGTTAGGATTGGTTTCGGTTTCAGGTAGAATTGCCGGATCCGATTCCATTGAGAACTTTTCTTAAAAAATAATAGTGATAATTCTGCCAGTGATCCTAAAAAATCAAGATATAATACTTGTTTTGATGCAAATACACATGTAACAAACTTTTAAATACTTTAGTAGTTTAGTTACATGTTTAATGGGTTGACATAGATTTATGTACCATGTTGTAATAAGCAGATGATATTGACATATTGTTGGATTTTGTGGGCTTTTGATTAAAATTAGTTATGACCAAGAAAATGGTTTTGGGCCTATTTTAAGATCTCAAAAAATGAGAGCAAGGTTGGCCCTAAACTAATTATTAGCTAGTTTTATCATTTATGTTTCTAGTTTGCTAAGGGACTGTATGACGATCTTTTAATAATTTTATAAAGAGTTTACCTTTAAATCGGTCGATCAGATACTTGAACTATATGTTTCACTAAAAAACAAAGTTTAAATCAAACAACCCTTAAGTCATGAATCCTATTGTAATCTCTATATAAACTCATTTTGTATTTGTAAATCATCATTACAAATGAGAAAAAAAATGATAAAGGAAATCATACTTGCAGCGTGTAAAGATGGGTCATGATGTCCGAACCGTGTAAATCGTTGGGTTATCATATGTGTTTAACTTTCTGGGTTTGAGAGTTAAATGTGTGATTTACACTCGGGATACGATCAACTTAAGAGGCTCTGACTATAATTTGAGTTTCGGCAGATTGCATGCCCTTCCCTAGGGTGACTAAAGTTTGAGCATCATTCAATGAGTGTTTTATCTGGTGAAATTCATTTATATTTTGATTGGTAAGTGTTCTAATAATGAATCTTGTGGATTTTTGTAGGTAATAGAGGAAGGGTCATAGATAGATGTTGGTGTAAAGATTTGATGAACGATTGAGGAACGTCAAAAAGTAAAAAATGTTAAAACCTTTGATTTTTAACACCATCTTTAAAACCCTAAGAAAAGGGTTAATGAATATCAATCAGATGGGAAAAAATGGCTTTATTTCATGATTAAACAACTTGTGACATGCTATAAATGATTATAAAAAGTATTGAATGTTTGGGTATGATTGTTATGGGTTGAAAATTATTTAAATTGGGTTTGGTTCATCAAATAAAGGTTTTATGGGCTCTACCTCAGATGAGCCATGACCAATGTTTTCATAACCGGACCGGACGTCGAACCGGTCTCGTTACTGGTCAGAGGTCGGACCGGTCGAACCGGATTTAAGAACCGGATGATTTTATAAACATTTTATAAATATATATATATAAAAAATCAAAAAAAAATCAAAAAAATCAAAAAACCGGTTCAACCACCGGTCCGACCACCGGTTTTCCGGTCCGACCGCCGGTTCACCGGTCCGACCAAGCCGGTTCACCCAAAAACGGTTCAAGACCCTTAACCGGACCGGTCCACCCACCGGTTCCCGGTCCGTCCGGTCCGGTTTTCAAAACACTGGCCATGACGTGGTAAGTTCATTTCATAACATTAACTTTTTTTTAGTTTTAAACGTACACTCACCAACTATTTTAGTTGACCCTTTCTAGGCATGTTTTTCTCGTAATAATTAAAGCCTATGGAATTCTTCAATGGTTAGAAATATATGTGAAAATTTTAAAATATCTAACTTTTGATTATTAGACTATATTTTGTGAATCTTAGGTCGTATTAAAAATTGTAAATCATTTTATTATTTTATCTGGGATTTAAAAAACATGTTTGTGCTTATGATCCGATTTTATTACATAATTGTGTTTCTTTAACCTGAGCAAGGTGAGAAGGTTTACCATTTAGAGTCTGCCACAAGTTTTGTCCTTCCTGACACATATTTTGGCCATGTCAAACCTCTCAATCCTTTTTCACACTTTGACCCTGTCTATTCTCATAATGACTAGTTAAATTTTTAAATGATCATTGTAATTCTCTCTCCCATTACACCTTTCATACTTTTTATACGTCTTGAATAAGTCTAATACGAGACGTATAGACAGACAATCATTATTTGTCACAATTTCTTAACGTTAATGATTGAACTCTTATATGGCGTATAGGTCATATACGAGGCGTATACGAGACCAATAATTGTCGAATCAGTGAGTGTCAGAATAAGCAATACGCCTTGAGTCGAATCAGTGGTTGTCAAATCATGTTGGTAGGGTTTTAAATAAAAAAGTTATTGTATAAAACACTATTGTAACAAGAATTGTCGTTAGTTTAATCTATCTTGTAATGAAATAATAAATAGTTTAAGTACCAAATAAAGATTTAAAATAACATTTAGAGTAAATTACGTTTTTGGCCCTGTGGTTTCAGTGTTTTAACTATTTCGGCCCAAAATAAAATCTTCTATCAATTCAGCCCTTATGGTTTAGACAACTAACGTTTTTGGCCCTTAACCACAGTTAGATTTTAGGTCATAACCGTTATAATACTTAAGCTTGAGGGGCAAAATCTGATAATTATCTAAACCACAGGGGTTTAATTGATTGAAGATTATATTTTGTATCAAAATAGTTAAAATATTTAAACCACAAGGGTCAAAACCGTAATTTACTCAAATGATTATTATAAAACAAACAAACCCAAGGGGCAAGAAGTGAAACTATCATTAAAAACCCGGAGAAGCTTAACACCGGCGATCGAGCCGAACCCATTTATAACGACCGTCCCGGACTTTGCTAACTCATCAGAAACCCTCACACGTAAACGTCGCCGGCCCCAATATGTCCCGTCAACTCGACTACAACCCACCTCCGCCTCATCCCAAACCGTCCGCCATCACCGCCGTCTCACCACCTACTCCGACCACCCATCCTTCCTCCGACGGGAACTCCACCACTAGTCACCAATCGGAAACTGCCGCCACTGTTTCCATAAACGACAATGACGCAACACCGCCGGTGAAACTAAAGCCACCGGCTCCTCCTCGGAAGACCACAAACTTTCCGGTGAGGGACGACTGCTGGTCGGAGGATGCAACCTTCACGCTGATCGAGGCCTGGGGAGAAAGGATCCTGAAACTTAACAGCGGTAGCCTCCGGCAGAAACACTGGCTGGAAGTTGCAGACGCCGTCAACGCCCGTCACGGCCACGTGAAGAAAGCTCGCCGGAGTGATGTGCAGTGTAAGAACCGCATCGACACGTTGAAGAAGAAGTACAAGGTTGAGAAGAGTTTAGTGTTGGAATTAGGTGCCGATCGTTACGTTTCTCCATGGCCGTTCTTCGCACCTCTTGATTCACTCATCGGATCTGGTTTCAAACCCTCGACGAAAACACCGACACCACCGGTTCAACGTAAACGGATCAAGGCTCCACCGTCTCTTCCTTCACTCCCTCCGCCTTCATCAGTCCCCGTCGGCCGTCGCTCGAAACGGCCTCCGCCTCCGGCGACTGACAGTTCGTTTTTCCGGCGTAATTTCTCTGTGATGGCTGCCGCCGCTGCTGCAATTGACGGTGCAGAGGATGATTCCGATACGTCGTTGTCCAGCGGTGGTGACCGGAACTGGAACTGGAACTGGAACTGGAACTGGAATGGGAAAGGGCCGAGGCGGTTGCGGGTGGAGGATCCGCATCATCAACTTGCGGAAGCGATCGGAAGATTTGCAGATGTGTACAAGAGGGTTGAAGAAGCTAAACAAAGGCAGATGGTAGAATTAGAAAAGCAGAGAATGCAGTTTACCAAGGATTTAGAACTTGAAAGGATGAAGCTGTTAATGGAGTCACAGGTGCAGCTGGGGAAATTGAAGCGTTTGAAGAGTAATTCTGAACCAGGTAAGTTCAACTCATAATATGATTTTATCGTATGTTACAGTTATTCCATAGGAGATTGATATGTGTTCTTGCATTTAGTTGCTTTATCATGAATTCAATATCACATCTTTGTTTAGATTATCAAGAATCTGTATATGGGAATCTAGGATTTATGGTGGATAATTTAGGATTCATGCCACACGAAACGGCTGCCAAGGCGTAAAAGGGATTGCTCATTAGTCATTGCCTAGGTGCAAAAGAGGTTGCGGACGTAAAATAGGCACAAAAGCCGCACACCCGAGATTAAGAAAACACATTAAGATGAAGAGCATACCCGGTGTTGGACTTAGTTCCTGTTGTACGCAGCCTTACCTACACATTTGATTAACAGGAAAAATTAATCAAATGCAATTTTAGTTTAAAAAAACTTTCTGAGGCCTGCCTTGAGGCTTACGCCTTGGTTGAGGCCCTGGAAAAAAGCTTATGAGGCTTAGCCTCATGGGGGGTTGCTGGAACCTACGCCTCGGCCTGTCTGAGGCTGTGAGGCGGTATGAGGCTGTGAGGCTTAAGCCTCACTAAATAAGCCTTATTTTTTCCCTTTAATATATTTTGACTTATTTTGGCCCCTTTTTGACCCATTTGATAGAATACACGCTAGCCACCCAAACTCAAATTAAATTAGAACACAACTTTTCTCTCAGACTTCGAACACACACTTCATCCATTATCCCCTAGACTTCGAACACACATTTCACTCTTCCATTCTCCCAAACTTCGAAAGCTTCCATTCTCTTGGATTTCATATTCGATAAGTTGAATACGTTGGTGTAAATTATATACACTAAGAAATTAAAAAGAGTTTATAAGTAAGACTAATCTAAAAGATAATGAGGATTCGATAGTTCATGAGGAGGTTTTGTCGGATGATGAGTGGAGTTGGTGGGTCAAATTCACTATCTAGGAAAAGAAAAGGCGTTGAAGTTAATTTGGTTGATGAAGACGACGATGAGGAATTAAATTTGGTTAATAAAAACATTAAGAATGATCGCAGCAGAAAAAGAATTTTATAATATTTAAATCTCATAACATTAAATTAGGTTATTGAAGTATTTTTGCTTAAGTTGTGATACTTATGACGTTTGTTTTATATTAAATTGTGATTTTTATGATATGTCTCTATTATTTTAATTATTTTTTAGTAATGTTTCGAGGCTTACACCTCGATCCGCCTTGAGGCTTACGCCTCATGAGTCTAACAGCAAGCGCCTCGAGGCTCGTTTCCGTTCTTTTAAACCTGGATTTTAACAGCATGACTGCCCTTTGATCTATATATATAGGACTTGACTCTGTGTAAGCAAAGCAAATTTAGGCACAACATTCATGTTCATAACCCCAAAAAGGAATAAAACATAACAATTGTGTGCTTACATCCTGTGTTGTGTGTTGCGTCTACCTATTCACCTCTTGTAGCGCCTAGGCATGCATCATATGTGTTTTCATAAGTGAGGGACACCTAGTCACCAAAAAGTACGCCGAGGTGCAAGGTGACCTAAGGCACAACCTGTGCTTCAGACAACATAAGGTGACCAATGTACAGAAAGCGAGCTCCTAAGGAGGTTTTCCGGTTTATGGGTCGAGAAGATTGATGGAGAAGGATTAGGATTGTAAAGATAGATGCAATGTTTAACTGCTCTCTCGCGACTAACAGGGAGACATAGGGGTGGTTGTGAAGCTTGAATTAGCAAGAAGTTTGGTGTATGAAGTTATGAACAGATTGGATGGTGTGTGAACCTGGAAGAAAAAGAAGTGCAGAGTTAAATAGGTAGGTGGAGTTTCTATCAGGAAGAGAATAAGAACCAATGTATTTGAAGTAGATGTGTTGTACTTGTGCTTATTGCGTCATAAGGATATCCAACTCATGATAGCCGGTCTTTGTTAGTAGTGGTACGTCGTCTCTGATAAAACAAAGAGAAACAAGAAGAGATTTGGTAGGGGTGGGGATGGGTTCAAATGGCAAATCCATTAGAGTTAAGGTGTTGTGCTCCTCTTGTCGTCAAGGATTCGAGCCCTGCCAAAGGCAGATTCGTATGATATTTGCTATTAAAAAACACGAAGAAACTTATTAGGATTCTTTTACCTGAAGAATGAACAAAATTTTAGTACTTTACGTTAAATTACCTTGCAGAATTCAATATTACTTTACATTTTAATACTTCTACTTTTACAAAATACATTATTACTTTTAAATATAATATTTTTATTTTTGAATATAAGGGAAGAGAAATGGCGTTTTAGTTTTGTACTTGTTTCTTAGTTAGTTATACACTGAGTGTTTGTATAGATTTCATGCTTCTTAGATTGTATGTAAAAACTTATTCGGATATTAAACTCTGTGTAGAAATTACATTTGTCTAAATTTCGATTGAATGATGCCAGGATATTTTAAAACAAATATATTAAAAGTTTATATAATAAACCACGCCTTGCAAACGAAAAGTTGAGCGCTTTTGCGTCTCGGTTTTAGACCATGTTGCTTTTGTGTTCATTGTGCTTTCTAATACCAAGCATGGTTGTAAAAATCGGGATTAATCGCTAATCGGGATGTTACCAACTTATTTTCGTCAAATTGGCCAATTAATCGCTAGTCGGTCAACAACGGTCAAAATCAGACCTAATCGGCCACCAATCGGCCAAAAAACGGCCGATTTCCGGCAATTACGAGAACAAAATGGAAAACAAACCTTCGATCTACGTTGGGAACAACGATTCCGAGATGGATTGACAAGAATGATGTTAATGACGGTGTGAACGAACCAATTTCAGTCCTCGTCGGAACCCTAATTCCAACAACGACGAATCCGACATCGATCGAGTGTAGACGTAGCCAGACAGCCCAGAGATATGGCTCATCAATGGGCTGTGAATCTGTAGGATATTAGATGGGATGGGCTATGGGTTTTAAAAAAATAAAATAAATAGCCAAATGTGAATTAGTTTGATAAAATCTTTAGATTATTTGCAAAATTATGCATAAAGTTTTGTATAAATATATAATTTTTAAAATTTATATATAAAATCCCAATCCGATTAATCCCTAGTCCCCATCTCGCCGACCGACTAGCGACTCGCGATTTCTCCAACCGTGATACCAAGTCTCCCAGGCGCAAATGGCTTGCTGGATGCATAAAAGGCTCACACCTGAGATAAAAAAAAACACATTAATAGGAAAAGTTAATCAAATATAAGCTTATTTGCATGATGACCCTTTGATCTAAATATATATAGACTTTACTCTATGCATTAAGCAAAATAAATATAGTCTTGGTGGTCATGTTCATAACCCTTAAGAGTAATGAAATTCAACAATTTTATAAACAATTTAGCACCTCCTCCTTGTGTTGCAGAGTAGAGCAAGGTCATCTCATCTAGTGCCAATGCATGTCTTGTGCACTTTAACTACATAGGGTTTATGAAGGGCTCTTGTTTTTTATAGTTGCAGTGGAGTCATTGTTTATATTTTCTGTTGGTTATTGATAAATTTTACTTTTATGGATTATAAGTTATTAAGTTCATCAAGTTGTCCTATCGCCGAATTGGTTGTTGCTTGTCAATTGATTAGCTTGATCCTCTTTGAATATATGTTTTTTTTTCCTTTTAGTCGCATTTGTCACTATAAACTTCTTATTTACCAGTAATGAAACTTTGGTTTGTTGACTTGTGATTCAAACTTCAGTATACTTATTTGCAGCATCCTCAAACTTTGAGAGACGACAAGTTTCAAAACAGGGCCATCATTCTCGTTTAAGTTTTAAAACTTTATTATATGTGTTATTTTTTCTTCTGGCTGCTGTGTTTGATGACAGGTAGGTCTTTAGTATTATTTCTGATTGTGGTAGTCATGATCTCTCGTGCAATCTCCCACCATCTTTGTTGTCAGTATAGTAAGTTAGTAACTATGATATTTTAACCAAAAGTGCTCGGTTATAAAAGGTTCATACACATGCAAGAGTAACAATTTAGTCGATTGACTTGACATGACATAAAACCCGAAGTTATGCTTATGTCATCCAGCTACTCTTTTATCATTATCCTGTCATCCCATTTGTGTGTATAACTTTACAATGCAAATTTCTCATACTTTGTGATGTAAAAACCGTAAGGCGCTAAGATCCTGAGAGCTGCAGTGATAGTTGCACACATACTACGCGTCTATTGCTCTCCAATGTCAAGTATTATGGTCAAAACAGTTTGTAAGATATCAAATTACTCAAGTATTACCTATGGGTGGTAACTGGATGTGTTCACAGTGGTGACCCTCCACATGTGGTCAAGCGTTTGAGTCTCGCAGTGAACATTAGTGTAATAACAGGAGTAGATTATACTGATGTAATAACACACCTTAGGAAAATCTTCATTTTGGTTAGCGGGTCTATCAAATGTTGTAAAATCAAATTCTAATAATGTTATTTGTGCCATCGATCTGCAGATACGTGCAGAAGTGATGAATCGGCTAGCATCAGCTGAAGCTTTTGGAAGATGGAATGTGTTTAGTTCTGGATGCACATAAATTATGTAAGAAGATGGTTGTTTATCTGGTTAGGGGGTAAAGTTTAGCTTAGTGTTTATGTTTTCTGAAACAAAAAGTATCCAGCATGTTTTAGTTACATGAATCCTTTAGGGACGAACGCGCCTATCGCGATAGGTAGTGTATCGGGGCTATGTGGCAGGATTGTGCATGGTTCTACTCTACATGAAAATGATGTAACATGTTTATGTTTGTCTTTTCACTTTCTTCCCTTCTTTAGATTTAGATTTGTGTCTAAGATATCAATCCTCTGATTCTCCTGTTACACTTTTTAGTAGATACAAGTTCATGTCTTCTCTAATTAGATGTTTGTCATCAAAGTTAAATATTTCTAAATTTTAATCATGATTTTAATTTTTATTGACCCTTTAGTACGATGTCTTGTAGCTTTCAATCCCCGAGCAATTTCCTTAGAGGCCACCAACCTGGTTGCTTGTGGTCATGTTTACCTGTTCCTTTTGGTTAGTCGGGAATTGAGAGGACTTGAAGTTTAACGTAATATAACTAATATGGACTATTTTACTCTCATATGTTAGCATAAATAGGTATTGGATTTGTCAATTTGATCACTACAACGCACTGAGAAAACCAGAAACGTTCTTGTGTCTTGAAAACAAAAAAAATTTTTTTTTTTTTAAGGATTGGTGCAACAACATCCAAGATGAGATTTTAAACATGTTAGATGATTTCAAAATTCTTTTAGAAATATATTACAAGAAGTTTTTAAATAAAGTAGAGTAACATACGGACTCTATGGAATTTGGTTTTATAAATATTTGAAAACATCTATTATATCTATTAAATCAAAATAATTATGAGACACTTGACAAAAATCTAGAGTATATTTTCACACTATTTTTTTCCGCTTCTCTCTCCTAAATCCTAATAAATACACAATTTATTAAATACTAATTATATAACTGTATATACCTTTTATATATTACATAATAATATTAATACTGATTATATTATATATAGCTTTTATAATTAAAAAGGGTTTTTTATATATTAAAAAAATATTTTAATATGAAAAAGCACATTTAAAAAATCGAATTATTATAAAATATGAAAATTTTCCTATAATTTATTACTCATAATAGTTTTTATAATTTACAAGTCATTATTATTATTATTATTATTATTATTATTATTATTATTATTATTATTTTTCATTATCAACTTGTTGGTAATAGATAACATCCTATTATTTTGTAAAAAATGACATTTTTTAAAAACAACTTTTTTAAAATGAAATGTTTAAAAACCAAACTTTGAGAAAGGAATTTTTTTTAATAAATATTAATATTTTATTTTTTATGTAACGCTAATCATATTTTAAATCAAATATTCGTTTACAATTTTCAAATTTATATTATTAAATAAGTATTTATTTTTATTCAACATGTGTAATACACGTGATACTAACCTAGTTTTTAGATAAAGAGAAATTTTAAGGAACTTTAAATAGGCGTCATGTATCACATGCTCTATCATTTCCATAAGAGCATTTGGCATATATTCAAAAATATATTAAAAAAATTAAGATGTCTAGAATTTTTAAAACTGCAACTATAAAATTATCAAAAGTTTATTATCTCATGAGTTATTTAGTACTGTATGAATTATATTTAATTGCTAACAAGTTACAAGAGTTTGAAAATATATATGATATGTTTAACCAAATAGCATCACCATGCTTTTTAAACATGTGCTTTAATATTATTTGGGTTAAAAATTTTATTGATGATAAATTCCGGTATATGTTCATCAGTTCATGCAAAGAGGATTAAAATTTTGGCCCAAATGTTTATTTAACCAAGTTTTTCAAGTGTAGCTCGAGTACATACTTTGAAATATGAATTAAGTAAACGACAAAAAAGGTAACACCTTGAATAATAAGTTTTTAGGTATAGGGAAATTGATTTTTCATCCATTGAGCGTCAAAATTTTTGTAAAATATTAGTTGATTTTTTTAACAGCAACAACAGATATTAACGTCGAGGCATATGCACAACACCAGCAATCCTCAGAAGACCCGTTCCTCAAATAGCGATAGCCCGTTTTACCGGGCGCTACCCTCGAAAGAGCTGCACATAATGCGCAGTAACCAACTTATTTGCTGTAAAAACTGCGCCCCCTATCGGTTCAGAACCCGAGATTAAGCTTAAGATTTTTTTCCCTCACCTGGTATCTATCAAAGTGTCTCAAGTGAGAGTTGAACCCTTGACATTCACATTGAAAGGTGAGTCTTTTACCACTAGAACAACTTATTTGGATAGTAATGATATTAATCCCAGTTTCTAATCCTAGCTACTATAACATGTGATTTACTGCGAATTCGTTTGGTTGTGAAATTTAGCGCAATTAAAAATTTAAAATGGAAAATCAGTCCATCCAAAATTGTATATGTTGGAAACAATGGAATTGAAATCAATTATCATCTTGATTATAAAATCCAAATCAGTTAACAAACCATAATTTCATAAATACATCAAAAATAAATAAAAATTTACAAATACATCAAGCAAAAGAAGAAATCAAACCATATATCAAACCAAGAATATAAATCAAACAGGATTTTATGAACACAACTGTTGAAAAATAACAATTGTGAAGTCTAATATTCTAAATACAACCATCTGGACCACAAATATAAATCACCAAATCAAACAACAACAACAAACATATCCAGTAAAAATTTCACTTACAGTAAGGCCTGAGAAATCACCAAATCAAACCTTTGAACCAATAAAAAGAAATTGAACCTTATAATATAACCAAGAATATTATGTGGTGTCAATGATGTTACACTTTTCATTACATTATGTAATAAGTAGTTCACAACGTCGCCATATACACGTTATGGAATATGTCCCGCACATCATCTCTATGTGGATATATTAGCTAGTTGTGTACTCTTTGAATTCAGTTTTGGCTCTGAGTACTTTGATATACTTACATTATTATTTTTATTGGTATGAGTTATCATGTTAGTCATATGTTAAGTTACATGTTCAATTTTATATTTGCTTATGTTTATGCGTCTCGTTATTACTATAGTTTTTTTATAATATTGCTTAGTAATTTTTGGTTCACCCATGTTTCTTTTAATTGTTTTTTCTTTGTTCAATAACAAGCACACAAAAGAATCATGGAAGTCATGTGAAAGTGTGAAAAAAAAAATCAAAAAATAGAGAAATTTAATAAAGTTTTATTATGCTTATTTAAGAAAATTTAAGAATTTTTTTTTATAATAGTGAGAATTCATCAGAGAACACGTTAAACACAGCTGTAAACAACTGTTTTGATGATTGAACTTGAGATCTTTAAGTTATCCCTCATCTACTCTAAACCACTGCACCACTATGTTTATTTAAGAAAATTTTAGAATTTGTATTTTTTTTAATTGTTTTTAATTATTTGCTTCTTATCTATTAAAAAGAATAATAACACATGACACAATCTTATTCATTAATGTAAATACCCCTTTGAAAATCTTAGTATTAAACAATAACTCATTAAACTGGGTTTACAAGGGTTTTCTCAACTCAAGTGTGTTTCAATTCCGAACGATAAACATGCACGAACGCACGCTCACGCGCACCCAAAAAGGATAAGTAAAAAGACAAGATCAAAGAGACTCATTGGCTTTGAAGGTCATGGGTTCAAATCCCTCCCAAGAAGAAATAGGGGTCCTTGAGAGGTCATGGGGTTTTTCGGTGCGGTTTCCCAACTAGACCTTGGTGACGTGACCTGAAAATCAGTGGTTCACACGTTAAGATCAAATGTCGTTCAAAAAAATCTAACCGAAGGGGAAAACAACCTTCTTGACCACTGGTTTTCTTGCAAGCCTCTGAGCGCTTTTAAATTGACCGCCTCTACGATGCGACAGCGCTTCCGTGCTTAGCTCAAAAATTACGGTTGACGCATCGAATGTAATTTTGAGGCACACTTGAAACACACCCACCATACCCATGACACAACAAAAATATACTTGAATGAAGTCTCGCACCCAAAGGGGCATGAAAGCAAACTGTTTCGTTTACAATATCCCCTCCTACTCAGTATCTGTATATAGTTCATGGACCATTAGATTGTCGCCAAGTGTTGTGATCTTAACAAAGTATAAAATATATGTGATCCAAAAGACATGTCTCATGTGATCGAGTGATTAAACCATACGGCATGTTTGTGACCTCAATCACAAAATCGTTTTTCATTTTCATGATTCTTGCTTCGTTACAACTTGGATATAAGTGTTGTTTTTGTTGGAAATTTGAATATTATCAAATTTAATTTGAATTAAAATCAAGACTTTTCAAATTACTCAAGACTTTTCATATTTCATGTGTTGATTATATGTATTAATTCAAGACTTTTGGTATTTCATGTGTTGATTATATGTATTAATTCAAGACTTTTGGAATCCTAATCTTGTAGTATAAATACAAGACAATTGGTGTCTTGTTGGTTGGTTGAAAAGAATACTACATAAAATCCCACACAAACTTTGAAGATTTTCCAACTTTCTCAACTCTTCAAGTTCTTGTTCAAGACATATTTTTCAGGTGCTAGGTTAATCCCGGCAGTACACAAACTGTTTCGGTTGTTGTACCCTGGGAGACAGACGCGTTCGTCTTGAGAAGAGGCGCGAAATCTGTTTTAAGGGAAGCGTATTGAATACGTGCCTCAACCATAATCATCAACATGTTTATTCTATGCCAATGAAGAATAGGTGGAAGACATAAGCGTATTGAAGTATTTGTTACCGGCTCGCCAAGATGCTTGATTGAAGACTCGCTATTTGGAGTACCCATCGAAGACATGGATCAAAACAAGTTTGTTATATAAATTAGTAATTTATATTCTATTATTTTAGTCTTGTAACCGGTATTGTACTAGATTATTTCTTACGAATAACGAGTGTATCGTTATTATGTATATTTTATTATTGTTTTATAATAAAAACGTGAACCCATATCCTACAATCTTCAAACAGACTTTCGTGAAAAACCTTATAAATAAGGATTTTGGGTTCATGAAAGTTAAATATAAACTAAGATTTTTGATAAAATCTTGTAAATATTTTTGAGAAATATTTAGTACGAGTTGGTCGGATTTTGTAATTGGAATACAATATTTAATCCGAATGCCGTGTTACAAGACATGTGATTTGATTCATTGTTTTGAATTCATGGGTTTCGATTGTGAATTGAACCATGGAACAACTTTTTGTTCGTTTCCAAATGATTTTTGAACGTTTTTTTTCTAATAATTGTATTAGAAAAATGTGGCTTTGTAAACACATACAAAGTGTTTGTGAACACTTGTTTTTCCTTCTAAAATGTTTGTTAGAAGTTTATTACTTTTTAGCAAATTATTATCGTTTACGAAAACATTTACATTTTCTAACAAGCATGTTAGATGTAATTATTGTTTTTGGTAAACATTGGTTTGAACATTTAAAGTTTTCTAACCGACGTGTTAGAAACAAGGTGATTTTGAAACCGTTTATCGGTTATGAACATTTAACTTATATTTCTAATGAGCGCGTTAGAAATTATAATATTGGTTAAAATAATAAAAAATTCTTATGAAGGCATTACAAAGCATTTGTTTGGAAAAGTTATCATGCTTTTATATTTTCAAACAAGAATGTTAGAAACGAGAATATTGGTACAAAACTTTGTTTGTTTTATAACGAGCGCGTTATAAAAGATGACTTTGCAAAGTAATATGCTTTATCACGATTTTGGTAATAGTTTATTTTCTAACAAGTGTGTTAGAGTTAGTTTATTTTATATAAACATAATAAGGTTTATAACGATTTTGGTAATCGTTTATTTTCTAACAAGAGTGTTAGAATAAGTTTATTTTGTATAAACGTAATGAGCCTTATAACGATTTTGGTAATCGTTTATATTTCTAACAAGTATGTTAGAATTAGTTTATTGTGTATAAACATAATAAGATTTATAACGATTTTGGTAATCGTTTATTTTTTTTTAACAAAGTGTGCTAAAACCAGTTTATTTTATAACAAAAAGGCTTTATAACGGTTTGAGTAACCGTATATTTCTAACAAGCGTGTTAGAATCGATTTGTTTTATAAACGAAAAGCTTTAGAAACGATATTTGTAATCGTTTATTTCTAACAAGAGTGTTAGAACCGGTTTGTTATATAATAATAAAAACTTTGAAAATTTTGTTGTTTATTTTCAAACGAGCGTAGTAGAAACTGGTTTGTCATAAAAATGTTAATTTTAACCGGTTAGTTTTCATGATGAGATAAAAATATGTTTAGATAAAAATGTTTAAGTAAACATTT
The DNA here is from genome assembly GCA_009363875.1 of Mikania micrantha. Classification (NCBI taxonomy): domain Eukaryota; kingdom Viridiplantae; phylum Streptophyta; class Magnoliopsida; order Asterales; family Asteraceae; genus Mikania; species Mikania micrantha. The sequence continues at coordinate 68,833,374 of CM018681.1, read as the reverse complement.
TATTCATATGCGTGTTAGTCACGCATTATGTAATAAGATTGCTTTATGTAAGCAATTTTCAATTCTCTAACGTAAACGTTAGATACGATTTTTATAATCGACTAAATTCTAATATGATTATTAGAAAATTTTTATGTTATAAACAATAAATTGTTTTATGTAAACAATTTAATTATCTTACATGAAAGGCAGATACGATTTGTGTAATCATTTTATTTTGAACAGATTAATGACTGTTTGATTTAAAGTTTCAAAACGAAACAACTAAAGAATGAAGATGTTTTTGGGGACATTTTTGATTTATCCCAAAGGACACGTGTCATTGCATATCGAGGATGATTCCTAATGACAGGTGTAACCATTCATGCATCTTCTGATCTAGATGACATTGAAATGTCAGATACCGAAAGTGTTCAAGATAGTAACACTATATGACTTGGTGTTTAGAATTCATCTATATGCCTTTTTAAACTGTTACAAACAAACATTTGTTTTGGTGCATTGGTTGTGTTCAATATCTTAAGATAACACATGCGTTTATGCACAATAATCACTATAACATATGAAAGAGATATATGTTATAGTTAACTATATTAATAAATTCTGTGGAATTTATTATAAAGTGATGATGACATATAGATGCTTCTATTGCTTTCATTGTGTTTGAAATTATGTGGATTATGTGTCTACTAACTTAGAAGAGCATCCTAAATACATAGTATGAGATACAACAAATGAAAATTTGAAATTAATTTGTTGTATGTCATAATGAAACATGACTTTCTATTGAAGGAGGACTTCAAAACATGTCAAATGACGATGTCATTTGAGATGATTTTGGTAGACGTTGAAAGTGTTGAAGAAATAACACTTTAAGATTTGATGTTTAGCTATCATTCTTGTACCCGTTTAAAATATGTTGTGTGTTATATTTTATTATAAATGTTCAACTATGGCTTAAGTTTATTTATTATTTTTAAATAAACAAGTTGATCTAGAAATAATAAAATGATATATGGTAAATAATATTTAAATTTTGAAGAATTTAAATTTTTCTAATCTAATAAAGATACATATTTAAACGGAAATTACAAGTGGTGACTTGCACGAACACAATGAGAGGGTTATGATATTGACTTATATATGTTGTAAGTCTCATATCAAATATCAATATAATATGGTGAGTGTATTAAAACAAAATACACAAGAACGAATGATGTTGTCTAATGTTGAGAGCATCAACATGGAAATTCATAAGTGTGTTTTGATTACTATAACATATGAAAGAAATATATGTTATTATTGTAAATAATCTTAATAAATTTTGCATATTTATTATAGATACTTACAATAGTGATGGTCTTGTAGATTATGTTACAGCCATAAACATTATTTAAACTATGTGGAGGATTTATCTTTCAATTTAGGAGAGTTTCCTAATACATGGTTTCATTGAAACAACAATATAAAATGTATAAATCACTTTAGTCACATGGGATGTCATATTGTTGAGTATCAATCTTGTTGACTATATCTCAAGAGTCTAGTGATTTTATACAAATAGAATTCGTCATATGTTGATGAATGTGTTCACCAAAGTGACTTGAGTAAAGACATATGTTTAAGTTCTTATGATTAAATGGTGAAGCCTTAGATATTAAAGGCAAATGAGTTATGATCCTACATAATGGATGAAGTTAAATATGGTTATGAGTTTTCCTTAAACTAAGGATTTAAAAAATCTCATCATTCTTGTCTAAAGTAAGGTATGAATGTTTGTAGAGATAATGTGTTATCTCTAGGAGCTGTGATTAATCAGAATGATGCATCTTCTGTTCACGTGCTAATATTTTAGTTTAAAGCATGCTAGACTAATACATGTTAATTTAGATACTCTGCAGAGATTAAATTAACTTTAAACATTCAATATATGTGATGACAAGAGAATGAGTTTCGGTTCATATAAGGAGAACTCATGGAGTAATATGTATGGATGAACTTAGTGACACAATGATGTATATATGTTTGATATTTTATCACATGTGTCAAAGTCATCAAAAGATAAATTGCCAAATAAATATTGCAAATTCATGGTCAAGTGGGGGTACACGATGGTTATACGGAGTCAATCAAGTTGATTGAACTCAAATGTCAATTGGTAAAGTTCAAATTGTAGTTAGATATTTGGAAAAGCTTACCAAAGGCATGGTGAAACGTGTTTAGCCTTGAAATGAGTTTCAAATAATTCTAAAGACATGGTTATATAACTTGATCTAAGTTGAGATCACTGGTTATAGTCTTTTAAATTAACAAAAGGGCTAGTATGACTTGTGAGTCAAGAACACGTTAGTACAACTTATCTCAGTTGAAAATTATCTTTATTGATTTGGTGAAGTCAAAGATAATATTTTGGATCCAATAATATGAGAGATTAAGTTGAGGAATGTGACTAAAGCCCATGTAATGAGATATTTGAAGGACACCTAACCTAGTTGATTGGAGATTCCAAGGTCTAGGTTCAATAGGACAACTAATTCATATATCTAGCGTGGTCACTGTGGGGGCATAGTTGTACAATGAATGTATAAGCTAATATATATACATATGTTGATATATATCCTCCTAAACTATAAAAGGGTGTTTAAATACGTCCTAGTCCATTCCTATAACAATCAGTGACATTGTTGTGTGAGGCTAAGCATAATATATGGTTAGTGATCTGTGTAAATCATGATAAACAAAATGCTTTTAATGATTTGTGGACAAATCACCTATGTTAGAGAGAAGTGGGGTTGCTTCGAATGGAATTGTGGGGCATAATTCCTAGAGCTCTCGCAGAACCAGGATAGTGTTCCATGACCATAACGGGCACGACAATGAGGGGTTAACCAGACCAGGAAGAGTATTGTGTGAAGTGTAATAACGTCTACGTAAAAAGGGGTTTAGTTCAAGGACATCGCATCTACTAACCGCTAGGAGACTAAGTATACTTCACAAAGGAAAGTTCAAAGGGAACACCTACTTCTCCTGCAATACTCAACCGCTGAAATTATGTCTTAACACTTGAGTGTATGAGTTGATTTTATTCATGTGGGGGATTGTTGGAAATTTGAATATTATCAAATTTAATTTGAATTAAAATCAAGACTTTTCAAATTACTCAAGACTTTTCATATTTCATGTGTTGATTATATGTATTAATTCAAGACTTTTGGAATCCTAATCTTGTAGTATAAATACAAGACAATTGGTGTCTTGTTGGTTGGTTGAAAAGAATACTACATAAAATCCCACACAAACTTTGAAGATTTTCCAACTTTCTCAACTCTTCAAGTTCTTGTTCAAGACATATTTTTCAGGTGCTAGGTTAATCCCGGCAGTACACAAACTGTTTCGGTTGTTGTACCCTGGGAGACAGACGCGTTCATCTTGAGAAGAGGTGCGAAATCTGTTTTAAGGGAAGCGTATTGAATACGTGCCTCAACCATAATCATCAACATGTTTATTCTATGCCAATGAAGAATAGGTGGAAGACATAAGCGTATTGAAGTATTTGTTACCGGCTCGCCAAGATACTTGATTGAAGACTCGCTATTTGGAGTACCCATCGAAGACATGGATCAAAACAAGTTTGTTATATAAATTAGTAATTTATATTCTATTATTTTAGTCTTGTAACCGGTATTGTACTAGATTATTTCTTACGAATAACGAGTGTATCGTTATTATGTATATTTTATTATTGTTTTATAATAAAAACGTGAACCCATATCCTATAGTTTTCACCAACGCTCCTCATTTTCAATTATCTATCATTCCCAAGTGGTTTCACCAATTGACATAACCTCGTATGTCAGGATTACTTTAACATTCTACCTAAAACGAGTCATTTCATCCTAATTTAAACTAGGGGTGTAAACGAACCAAGGCAGCTCGTGAAATACTCGGGATCGGATCGGTAAAAAGCTCGAACGAGCCGAGCCTTAACTAGCCCGAGCCCGAGCTCGAGCCCAAAAATGTGGCTCGTTTAGTTATCGAGCCTGAGCTCGAGCTTTACTTATCGAGCTCGAGCCGGCTCGCAAGCCTTAACGAGCTTTTTGTTTATATAATTTTTATTTATTATATTAAGTGTTTATTTATAAAATTAAGTATTTTTATATATAAAATCATGATAAATATATTTAAATCTAATATTTTATGTTAAATTTGGAAAATATAATTATAAATTTAATTAAATTAGTAATTAAAGTAAATAAATTAAATAATTAAAACTCTAAACGAGCCGAGCCGAGCCGAGCCGAGCTCGAGCCTGGAAATTTTTTAACGAGCCGAACTCGAGCCTAGTAAATAAATCTCTTAACGAGCCGAGCTTGAACTCGAGCCCCATTTAGTCTAAACGAGCCGAGCTCGAGCCTTAACGAGCTCGGGATCGGCTCGGCTCGGCTCGTTTACACCCCTAATTTAAACACTCGTCCTAGCTCTAGTTTAAATTTCGTCTTTCCACATTCAAGATATCTCAATGTAAACGTATGACACAACTTTCCATCTGATTATCCCTTAGACCAACTGCTAAATTAGCTTCAATATGTGCTCGTTACAACACTATCATTGTATAACATGACATGATATCACTTTTGCCTCATAACATCCTACTAATAATAACCATATAAAAATTAATTTTTTTGATGATGATCTTAATTATATTCACTAGTGAATTTGAGTTCTTGCAAAAAAAAGTTATTAACTAGGGGTTTCCCGCGCGTTGCTGCGGGTATTCCGTCATGATTCCGTGTATCGAAACGTAAATATGTATTGTCACTATGATGTAAAGCTTTAAAGGTAGCTATTGGTATGCCGATATGATTTTTCAATTATGATAGGTTTAACAACTGAATATCTTCATAAAAATCAAACAATTCTATGGAATTTGATTAGTGAACCAAACCATAAAAAAAATCTTCGCGTTTTCTAATTATTATTATTATTGAGTATTATTATTTAACTTTTAACGAATACTTAATTATTAATATTATTTAGTTAAAAATATTATCTAATTATTATTATTATTATTATTAGGTAAATATTACTATTAAGTTTCAATCGTTTGTAAACTAATTACGATCAAAATGATATAAACGATACAAATATTCGATAATGTATGGACACGTTATATGCTTGTGAATAACAGGCAAAATTTCTGTAACCGTTTGGGTTTGAAATTTATATAAACATCCGTGAGGTCAATGCGATCAAATTAATATAATCTTGAATTTTGTTCGGTAACTTAATAATGCATTATAAGCATGTGAATATTTAAAATATGTGAGTAAAGTGAGATGAGACTTTAAAAATAAGAGTTCAAAGTTCAAGGTTGAAAATAAAAATATACAAAATAATTCAAAATCACATGAAGTATGATTTGAGGCTTTTGAGGCGGTTTGTGAACATTTTGTTGCGGTTGAAATTTTTTGTCATGGTCATCGTTTTGTTGCCGCGGTTCAAACCATATTTTTTTGGTTATTAGTCGCGGTTCAAACTCTTTTTTTTGCAATGGTTCTTTCTTAGAATTAATTAAAAAATTATTATCACTGTTCACTCGCAATGATTAAATTTCATAAATTTATGTAGTAATAATAATTTAAAATGAAAAAGATAGTGATGGGTCTTATACCCCATTTGTTTTCATTTTTTTCCTTTATTAAAAATGGTTATTTAACTTTTTTTTTAATTTAACAAAGAAGTGAAACACTTCACCTACTCAAAGTCTCAAATACATGTGTCATCTTCATTTGTAAGTGTATACTAAATGTGTGATTTCTCATTTTCAGCAACCAACACTTATACCATGTTTTCGAGTTTATTTAAGAAGATATCAGAAGAGAAACTAAAGAAAAAAAGAAAAGAATTGAAAAACTTTAATTTCATTTCCTTCCGAATCATAAAAAAAGCGGAAAACTACACAATTTTGTCTAATTTTCCTTTTATTTTTTTGTTTCTTTCTTAAATAAAGAAGGGAACATAACCAATTTTATTTTTCATTCATTTCTTTCGTTAAATGTGATTTATAAACACAAACATATTATTTTTTTCCTATTTTTTTTCCCTACTTAAACAAACTTGAAAACATAGCGTACCACAAAACCATCCATCGAATTTCTTTTAATTGATCATCAAATGAATTTTTTAATTGTTTTAAAAGCTTAAATTACATCCAACTTGGACTCAATAAGACTATAACACATAAACTTATGTAAAACAACACCAAACTAACATCATTTCTAATGTTTTTTCAATTAAATCGAGAACCTATGATATTTTATCAATTATTTTTTTACAAAAAAAAAAAAAAAAAAAAAAGTTTTCCGATCTTATCCTGTCCACTCTGTCCCTGTTAATATCCAGTGAGAGTCCCAAAAAAGCATCACCACCAAAAAAAATGGATTCTTCCACTTCCACTAGTACAACGACAATCAACGACTTGCCGGACGTTATCCTCTTCACCATAATCGCCGCCGTCTCCGACGTCCGGTCACGGAACGCCGCCTCCTTAGTCTCCCATAAATGGCTCTGCGTCGACCGATCCACCCGCACCTCCCTCACCCTACGCGGCAACGCTCGCGACCTCTTCATGCTTCCTTCCTGCTTCCAATCCGTCACTCACCTTGACCTCTCTCTCCTCTCACCATGGGGCCACCCTCTTCTCACCTCCACCGTCGTCGCAGATCCGGCACTCTTCGCTCATCTTCTCCGGCGATCGTTCCCCAACGTTCAATCACTGGTCGTTTACTCGCGAAACCCTACCGCTATTCAGGTTTTAGCTCCTCAATGGCCGGAGCTTCGTCGGATCAAGCTCGTCCGGTGGCACCAGCGGCCGCAGTTGCCTCCCGGCGATGACATACTTCCGATCTTCGAGAATTGCGGAGAGATTGAAACTCTGGATCTCTCGAGTTTCTATTGCTGGACTGAAGATATTCCTCCGGTTCTGAAAACAAATCCGCGAATAGCGGAGAAAATTACGTTTCTTCATCTTCTTAATCCGTCGTTTCCTGAAGGATTCAAAGCTCAAGAACTGGAAGATATCACTAAAGCTTGCCCTAATTTGAAGAAATTGTTGATTGCTTGTACGTTTAATCCTAGATACATCGGATTCGTCGGAGACGAAACCCTAATTTCGGTTGCTATGAATTGCCCTAAATTGTCGCTGCTTCATCTTGCTGATCCATCGGCTTTGTCCAGCACTAGACCCGATCCGAACACACAAGATTTCACGCAAGATGATGCAAGTGTTACAGTTGCAAGTTTGATCGAGATGTTTTCGGGGCTTCCATTGCTGGAAGAACTAACATTTGATATTTGTAATAACATCAGGAACAGCGGTCCTGCGTTGGAGGTTTTGAACTCCAAATGTCTGAAATTGAAGACTTTGAAGCTTGGTAACTTCCATGGGATTTCAGTGCCAGTTGAGTCCAAATTAGACGGGTTAGCGTTGTGTCAACGGCTTGACTCGCTAACGATCAGAAATGTAGCTGACTTGACCGATCTGGGATTGATTGCAATCGCACGAGGGTGTTCTAACTTAACTAGATTTGAAATCCAAGGATGCAAGAACATCACAGTTCGAGGAATGCGGACATTTGTTTGTTTATTAACTCCAACGTTAACAGACGTGAAGATTTCATGTTGTAAGAATTTAGGTGCAAAGTCGTCTCTGAAAGCATTGGAACCAATCCGGGATCGGATTCAAAAACTTCACATTGACTGTGTTTGGGATGATCTTGAAGAGTCTAATGATCTTGAAGTGTCTAATGATCTTGATGGGTATGATGATGAATTAGGTAACAAGAGAAAAAAACAGAAGCTTGATTTTGATTTTTATGATTACACAACATGGAAGAAACTCAAGCATCTATCACTTTGGTTTCCAGTTGATGAGCTTTTGACACCATTTTTATCATCTGGGCTTGAAGATTGTCCCTTTTTAGAGGAGATCTGCATCAAAGTGGAAGGCGATTGCAGGCTCTTTTCAAAACCTGCACAAAGGGAATTCGGGTTGAGTTCTTTAGAATTTTACCCTAATCTAAAAAAGATGCAGTTGGACTGTGGTGACATAATCGGGTATGCACACACTGCACCATCGGGTCAGATGGATCTGAGTTTATGGGAGCGGTTTTATCTGTATGGGATCCGAGAGTTGAAGCTGTTTGAACTTGATTACTGGCCACCACAAGATAGAGATGTTAACCAGAGGAGTCTGTCATTACCTGCAGCTGGATTGCTGCAACAATGTGTTAAGCTGAGGAAACTGTTCATTCATGGTACAGCTCATGAACACTTTTTAATGTTTCTTCTGAAGATCCCGAATCTGAGAGATGTTCAGCTTCGGGAAGATTATTATCCTGCACCCGAGAACGATATGAGTACAGAGATGAGAGCAGATTCATGTAGTCGTTTTGAAGATGCGTTGAATAGGAGACGGATTGAGGACTGAAAATAATGGTTGATGATGATGATAAGGGCCTAATAAGATTTGTGAAATTTCAATTATCTGTTATATGACAAGGTACATTTACAAAACAGTATGTTCTAACAATAGTTTTCTTGTTTATATTATGCTTTAATCTGTATAAGAATAAAAATGTTTTAAAGAATAAAAAATTTACGAATTTTGTGAAAATAGCGTTAAAATCGTTGAGATGATTGACTTCAAACAATAATAACTATGAGACGGGACTCGTTCGGAGCAACCTCTTTATCCCAACTGAGATAGGCTAAGATTTGTCTCCATCCTTCCCTTCAGACCCTACTGGAGAGCAAGAATATCAAGGTTTTCAGAACCGGACTGGACCGGACCGACAGGTCAGACCGGGAACGGGAGGATCGGCCGGCTCAAAATAGGCTTGCGAACTGGATTTAAACTAACCGGCCGGTTGGACCGGATTTCAATTTTTTTTTTATATTTTAAACTAAAATCCAAATAATTAAACATTAAAACCAAATCCTATATTTTTGTTTATAATTGTATAATTTTTTTTGGAATATATTATATATTTATTATGTTATCCGGTTCATAAATCCGGTCCGATCAGTAACCAATAAGACGTCTAGTTCGATGTTCGGTCCAGTTCTGAAAACATCGGAGAATATCCTGGTAAGTTCGTTTGTTTGAAACCGTTTTAACCTATCTTGATCAAAGCCAGCGGCGTATTTAGTATAGGTAATAGGCCTAGTAGGGGGCCAACGACCTCACTCAAACTAAGCCCAGTAGTGAAAATTTTAGTAAAATTAATTGGCTTCCTTTCAATTTAGTTAATAGGCCCCTCTAATAAATTCAAAACCTACTCAGGCCCCTTTGACCAACTCAAAACTCACTCAATTGACCTGGTCAGACGACTCTCGTTTTGACCTTGCCCATTTTTGGCCCCAAATAGTAAAAAATTCTTGATTCGTCACTAAATTCAATACCGTATCTGAACAATTATTAGCTCAGTCAAATTCAAATGACATGCTAGTTTTTCTACATTTTAACATAGGGAAAGGAGTGAATGGTAATCCATGATAATTGAGGTAACTTATAAACCCAATTTGATTGGTTGTCTAATTTAATGAATTTAAAATGTGTGGTCCATATTAAATCTGGGAAAAATGAGTGGTTGAGATTTCTTTAAGGGTATTTTGGAGATTTGTGAGGTGTACTTGATTTGATTTTTAAAATAAAAGTTTACCCCCCAATTTTTTAAACCTTCATAAATTTTATATACATTATTATTTTGTAAAAAAATTACACCATTAAATTTGTCACATTTTTATCTTTAATTCAAGTATAGTTTTGTCAAAAAATTTTAAAGTTTTCGAAATTACACTGATGTAACGAGCTGAAATTTTCAAAGTGTTCGTAATTACACTGATGTAACGAGCTGAATTTTTTCAAAGTCTTCCTAATTACACTGATGTAACGAGCTGAATTTTTCAAAGTGTTCATAATTACAATGATGTAACGAGCTGTAACTTATTATTTTTTTTACGTTACAATTATCTAACTTTCTATCTTATTTGATATAAATTTATCTAATTAACTAAATTTTATAATAAAAAATAAGTTTGTATTGTATATTTAAAGTGAGAGAAAAAAATTTTGATGGAAAATTTTTGAAAAAAGAGAAAAATTATTGTACTTATGTTTTTTACGTTAGTGTAATTACGAACGTTCGAAAAAAATTTGGCATGACTATAATGAAATTAACAAGAAAAATATGACGAATTTAATTGTGTAATTTTTATAAAAAATAACATAGTATAAAAAAGTTATAAGTGTATAAAAATCAAGGGGGGAACTTTAATTTAAAAATAGGAAAATATATGGTTTTTTAAAAGTGTGACACTTGTCACTCTTATATTAAATCTGATTTTTGTAATTAACACAAAAGACCATAATGCCCTTTTTTATTAAAAGTTAATTAGTGACACATGTCACCATTAGATTAAATCTTGGAATTTTAAACCATTGGATTTGAGTTATAGAGTTTTCTCAATTAGAATGAGTTATTATATGATCATTTCCCTTTTAACATATATATATATATATATATATATAGGGTAAAGATCCTATAATAACCCTCTCTTATTGCATAACCCGAAATAACCCTGCAAGATGAACCCGAATCTTTGGTTTTTTTTTTCAAAATCTTAGTTTTACATGTACAAAAATATGTTCTTTTATGTGTTTGAGCAAATTCTTTTTCGTTTGTGATCCTACATCAATGTAATTTGCTGTCACACCCCGAGCCGGCGGGATAGGATCGGTTGTCCCGTCGGGCGAAAGGTTCCCGGGGCGCGATATCGTGAATGATAATCGAAATGATCAGATTGTTTACATTACACATGATATATATAGATGAGAAACTCGCTAAGCAAAATAGAATTACAAGGTTAAATTACATCCGATAAGTTTATAATTTAACAATGTAAATCTACAATCTCATCATAAGTCTTCAATCTTGCGTGTGCACAAGATATACAAAATAACTTGGTATAATGTCCAAGAGTATGCAGTCCAAAAAGCTAGGTCCTCTATCTGTAACCTAATCCAAAAGAAATAACTTTTCAGCTGACATGTTCGTCACCTGAGAAGTCATGCAAAAATCAAGTCAACACATGGTTGGTGAGTTCATATAGTTTTATGATTTGAAAATGAATTGAAAACCTCCTTTGGTAAAGACCCTAACCTCATTAACTCCACATGTAATATCCACATCGGTATGCTTATATATAGGGATAGGGAATCACGAAAGGGTCAAGCCCAGACGCTATCCCACCACATAATAATATGCATATGACACTGTTATTAATGATAATTAAGCATTTTTACCTAACACTTCTGTATTTGATTATGATTTTGAAACCTGATTTGCCTTTGATCCTCTTGATAATAATAAAATGTCAAATATTTAATTAAATAATTAAATAAAACATTTAAGTACAACTAAGACATGATGATTGGGCATTATTTGACCCAATCAATTAGACTTAGTTGTTGGTGGTTGTCCAAGTTGTAACCTCTCACACGTGACCCATGTCAGGCATAACTCACAAGGAGTACACCTGAACTGAGCGGGATTTTAATGTTTTGCCCGTTACAGCCTGACCCAATGGTCTTCTGCATCTGAGTGGGACTTTAATGTTTTGCCCGTTACAGCCTGACCCAATGGTCTTCTGCATCTGAGTGGGACTTTAAGGATATCCTATGATTCTTGATCTCTTGATTCTCATGATTTTGACTTTGATATTGATTCCATTTGATCGTTCATGTTATTGCCCGTATAGCCTGACTACAAGAGTTTTCTATACCTGAAAGGGACTTTATATGTGTGTTACACGTGGTCTTGATTCCATATACAACTGACATCCACCATAACTTGAGCATTAATGATTTCATTATTAACATGATTCACACACATTTATGATATCTGATTTCTTGAGTCTCTTGATCTTGATCTTTAGAATTTCCATGATTCACAATGATAATTGATTTGGTTATGATTCTTGGTTCTCAGATCACACACTGAGTTAAGATTCCTTTGAATATGATCATTTTGATTTTGTTCATTTGATTTCACTTTGAATTTAGATTCTTGAATTTGAGCTTGATGGACTAAGGGTCGATTTAGAGTTCAAATTAAAGTATTACTCATAAGAGTACTTTAATTATATTGGTTATTTGATTTGCTTAAATAATTACCTAGACAGGAGTCTAGGAGTATCAACAAACATATATATGTAAAAACATATAATAAATAAAAGCATTTAAATAAACAGTTTAAATAAAAACAGTTTACGCATGCTTCTCAGCCCCGCGTTTTAAAACAAAAATGTTAGAAAAGGGGCAATGAACTCACCTGTGTTGCTCTGAAATGAATTACCACGAAAGATATGCGCGCTCTTTGATTGTTGTCTAGGTATCTTCAGTTCCTGAGTTGTTTTAAAAGAATTCGAATACGATAAGTACATACGGTAGTTTTCGTAACTAGGGTTTGGTCTCGGTGTGCAACTAAGTGTCCTAGGTTTCTACTGTGTTTCTATGACTTTATCTAACTTAATCTAACTTATTACCCGTAATAGACCCATGTCCCCATATTATTACTACTAAACCCTAGATGATTAGGGTTTGTTTTAATTACTCACAAGTCTTTTATTTAACACATTTTTAAGTTAATTTGTTTAAGTTAAACTTTTATTTAGAAATCATTTAATAATTCTAATAAGGTTTTTAATTTAATTTCTTTTATTAAAAACATATTTAAGTTTAGAAAAATGTAATTAAACATGATGGGCTTATTTTAAACCCATTGGGCCACCCTTGGGCCCAATATTAGACTTTGATCATCCCATGATTCTTTGAATAACTCGTACTAGTTAATTCGATTGATCATCTAGGACGATGGTGTGTTTGTTATAAACTTCCCTAGGTTTAGGTATACATAACTAATTAACACCCCAAACCTTAGGTTCTTGTTTTGATTTCCCATGACACCTCAAATGTTTTGAACCCCATAACATCACAACCTATGTTTAGTAAAGTGTTGGTGATTTAACCTTCATTGTGAAGAGATTAGTAATTATCACCCTTTGTTTAACTAGTTTAGCATCCTATTAGAAACCCTAATTAGTTCCATGCACACACACACCATGCACGCATGAAGGGTGTGTGTATGTGTAAGTAGGGGTGTCAATCGTGTCGGGTTGACGGGTTAGCGGGTTAACAGGTTACGGGTTGGTGGGTTGAATCTTGCAACCCTAACCTGACCCATATATTTATTCGTGTCAAAATTTTCAACCCTAACCCGGATTGATATAAATCCAGGTCAACCCGAACCTGACCCGTTTAACCCGTTTATTTAAATAAATCAAACTTATTTACATAGTGTAATTTGGTTGTTGCTTGAAAACACATAAATAATAACGTGATTAGTAGTTGTGTATGAGTAACAAGTAGTTAATATAGTATTTTAACAAAAAAATTAATATTATTATAACTAAAAATATAATTATGTAATCAAAATTATAAAGTATGTAATTTAAAATAAACTAGTTTGTATAGTTAACCGGAAAAAAAAATCATTTTTTAGATGAAAAAAATATAAATTTTGTTACCTAATCAATTAAAGCATGTTAAATAATCAAAAGAAAAACAACTAAATTATGTTATAGGAAAGAAAAGAATAAAAAATTAATAATTTTAAAACCTTAAACGGGTTAACGGGTCAACCCGTTTATAAATGGGTCAACCCGAACCTGACCTGTTTATAAACGGGTCAACCCGAACACGACCCGTTTATTTAAACGGGTTATACTTGTCAACCCAAAACCTGATTATTTTCGTGTCGTGTCCGGGTCGTGTTTCAGGTCGTGTCGGGAATTGCCACCCCTATGTGTAAGTGCCTAAGTTCTCCCATATGTGCTTCATGACTAAGCAGCCCTCCACGGGTAGTAACCCATGGTCTCAGTTTGTTTTGCCCGAATGGGTTAAGGTCCCAACTGAATGGCTCCATGCGAATGAGGTGTGCTCGTATAGGACTTGCACCGATCGAATGGTTATGGCCGAATAGGGCTTGATCGAATGAGCAACTAGTCATTCGGCCGAAGAAGGAAAGCTGGCTGAATGTAGCTGGGCCGAATGAGGTCCGATCGAATAGGGTTTGCTGATTGAGCTGGTTCCGAATGGTGGTAGTGGCGACTGAACTTGGTCGAATGGGGTGAAGGCCGAATATGGTTCAGGCGACTGAGCCTGGCCATTCGGCGACTGAGCCTGGCCATTCGGCGAATGAGCCTGGCCATTCGGCCAGTCGAAGAACGCAGGTGCTGCCATGGCTTTTCAAGGTAAATGACCAGGGTTTAAACCAAGACTCGTTCCTAACATGTTCTAGAGGTGTCGTGAGTGATTTCCCTAAAGTTTTGAAGTGTGTTAGTCGGTTTCAAGAAGGGGGTCGATTCTAGGGTTTTCAAACCTTTAAAACCGAACAAAAACTCGGATTTTACCTCGAATCTGATGGATCTAAGCTCCGATCGGTTGTACTTCTATGATCTACAAGTTGTGGTGGTGATTTTGACACCAAGAACACATGATTTCATCACGAAATGAGGAAGAAATCTTAGAGAGAGAGTGGGGATTTCTAGAGAGAGAAAGTTCCGGGTTTTTGAGTTTAGAGAGAGAAAGTGGAGAGGGTGCATGAGGAAGAAGACTCATTCCGGGTATTTATACCCCGGGTGAGTTCGGGTTCGTTTTCGTTGTTCGGTTCGCGTAAAAGTGTCGGTTTCGTTTCGTTGTCGTAACGAAACGACTCGATCTTAAATTAGAATTTCAAAAATTATTTTAAGTTGTGATTCTTAATAAATTAACTAATATCTTTTATTTATTTAAATTTTCAAAAATATTCAATTAACGTTTAAATCGAATCGTGCGGTCATCGCGCGTATTTGTTCGAATCGTCACCCGATCAAACACGACGATAACTACACTTTTCAATATGGTTTTCTAATTATCAAATATTGTTCAGAACGTTAAACTTCCAGATTTATTCGTACAGATCGTCACCTATACGAATAACCCGTCGGTTTAGCATTCACATAACGATATCCGTGCTGTTTTGTTCTGCAAAGCCTCACATACGTTTATACATAATAAAATCCTAAAAATTAATCACATGATGATTCTATGTTGTCAGATAATTATCTGACTCAAGAACCATTGTTCTGAACTTGTTGTTCTGAACTGAATATGAACTGTGCTATGATACATGAATTGGCAATGATGTACGAATGATAACTGAAATACGTATCTGATTTAATGTTCATGTACTGTAGAGTTCACTGTTCCGGTGACGTTTCCGGCACTGATGTTACATTTGCCTTACAGCACTGTAATATAGGATGCGGATATAATAACCCTCTCTTATTGCATAACCCGAAATAACCCTGCAATAATAACCCTTTTTTTTGCTACAATTACATAATCCATTTCAACCAATAATAAAATTACATATAAACTTTTCATTAAAATATTAAAAAGGGCATTATAGTCATTTTACTTTTATAAGTTCCCCCCTCTTTTTTAAACATTAATAACTTTTTTATAATATATTATTTTTTAAAAAAAAAATTGCACCATTATATTCGTCTCATTTTTCTCTTTAATTCCATTATAGTCTCGATTAATTTTTTTTACTTTTTTTAGATGCCCTATATTTATATCATTGTATATATTTATATCATTGTAACGAGCTTAAATATAACAAATTCATTTGAAATTTTTTAAACAATGATAAATTACAGTGACGTAATTTACAGAGATGTAATTTATATTGACGTAAAATTCGGTTTCGGTTTTTTTCGGTTAATTCGTTTAATTCGGTTCCGGTTCGGTTTTTTCGGTTAATCCGGTTTCAGTTCGGCTTTTTGCTCATCCCTATATATATATAGAAAAGGGATCATATAATAACACTCATTAATTAAGGTAACCCATTAACCCTGGCAAAAAACGTTCAAATCGCAAATTTTGTTTTCATGGTTTTTTTATGCAAAAATAGGGGGGCTCCTATTTTAAGCGTTCGCTAATTCACAAGCGTTAAAAAGTTAAACGAAATGTAAGTTTGCGTTACACAGCGACACTTAAATAAATGTTCGCAGTGTAACGCAAACTTACATTTCGTTTAACTTTTTAACGCTTGTGAATTAGCGAACGCTTAAAAAAGGAGTCCTCCCTATTTTTGCAAAAAAAAACCAAGAAAAATTTTTTTTTGTGCTTTGAGCGTTTTTTGCCATGGTTAACAGGTTACCTCAATTAAGGTGGGTTATTATTCACTCCTTACCCTATATATATATCTATACTATTATATAATACATATAGGATGGACAAAAGAGTAATTTACTCAAATCTCTTAAAATTAAGAGTTTTCCAACTCTTATAGCATATGGTACAACTTTTCAAATTTAATCTAAAAGTATTTTTCTACTTTCACTTTGTCCCATATTGGTAGCTTATAATAATTTATGTGAGATAGAGTGATTATAAAAGAAAACCCCTCAAAACAAATTAATCACATCTTGACATTTTTGGCACATTTGGCTTTTTTATGTTAGAACGTAAAGTCATTTTTAATTTACTAAGTTAAAAAATTGCTTTTATTGTGGTTATGACTAAAAAACGAACCATGTAAACATTTAAAATCATCAACTTAAGTGTTATGTTTCCCGCCGTATCGTGCGGGCATTTGACTAGTATATATATATATATATAGGAAGAGGTTAAAAAAATAACCCTTATCTTTTGCTACAACCAAATAACCCATTTAAAGCAATAAGCTCTTTACACATAGGCATTTTATTAAATAATTAAAAAGGGTATGATAGTCATTTTGTAACCACTTAAAAAGCTAGATTTAATATGGTGGTGACAAGTGTCACCATCTAATGTATTTTAATAAATCTAATTTTTTAAATAAAGTTTACCCCCCCCCTTTTAAACATTAATAACTTATTTATACTATATTTTTTTTTTAAATTGCACCATTATACTCGTCTCATTTTTCTCTTTAATTCTGTTATAGTCTCGTCTAGTTTTTTTTTAATTCGGTAAATAACGTGTTACATCACTGTAAATTACATCAACGTTAATTACATTACTGCAATTTACCATTGTTAGAATAAATTTCAAATTAATTTGTTATCTTTAAGTTCGTTACAATGATGTAAATATATGACATCAAAAAAAATAAAAAAAACTAGTTGAGACTATAACGAAATTAAAGAGAAAAATGAGACGAGTATAATGGTGCAATTTTTTTAAAAATAATTTAGTATAAAAAAGTTATGAATGTTTAAAAAAAGAGGAGGTAAACTTTATATAAAAAATTAGATTTAAAAAATAATTAAGTTTTCATATTTCTCTCTCTAAAATCACCACATCTATGTAGAATACGTATTTTACAACTGAGTATTTTTAATATCGTATTTTTATACAATCAATGAACTTAATGTATTTTTAATAATGTATTTTTTATTTTTCTATGAGGGTTACAGTGATATAAATAAGGTATTTTTTAATTTCAAAATTTGTTGTTTCATCTTTTTAGGAGTGTTACAATGACGTAAATAATGTATTTTTTTATTAATTATGTAAATAATTTTTTATTTGTTCCTTTACATTCATATAAAATGCTTTTTTGAACGATATTTTTCTTGCAAATTTTTTTCCTTTTTTAGGTCATGATTTTACATGTATTAATTATTTTTGTAGTGAACTTTTTAAGATGTTAATATTGTATTATAATTACAATAATGTAAGTAAAATGAAAATACTAGCAATATTATGGATAATACTATTGTTGGTATCCTAATAGTTATATTAAAATAATGTAAGTTTGTATGTACGAACGTATAAATTGAACAACTTTAATAAATTGGTTACACCATTGTAAGTTAAAAGTAAAAAAGAGTAAGAACTTAAATAAATATGTTACAACACTGCAAACTTAATCAAAACTTTATATTTTTATAAATAATATAGTAACAAGATTATGAATAGTACCATTGTTGGTTTTGCTCTTCGCCTCTTCTTGTTTGAACTTGGTTTTTCCTCATAACTTTTTTATACTATATTATTTTTTTTAAAATGGCACCATTATACTATAAAATTAAAATAATGTGTTATGTTTATGTTCGTTACATCAATGTAAAGCAGGATATTTGGAAAAAGAACTAAAAAATTAGTTTAGATTAAAACGGAATTAAATATAAAAATTACATCACTGCAAATAATAAGTTACATTTCTTGAAAAAAATATGTTACTTCACTGTAAATTATATCAATGTAAATTAAATCATTGTAATTTACCATTGTTAAAAAAATTTTAAATAAATTTGTTATCTTTAAACTCGTTACAATGATTTAAATACATGGCATTCAAAACAATAAAAAAAAAAATTGTTGAGACTGTAACGGAATTAAATGTGTTACATCACATTAAATTGAATAAAAAATGTGTTACATTACGGTAAATTACATTAATGCAAATTACATTACTGTAATTAACATTGTTAGTAAAGATTTCAAATAATTTTTTTTATCTTAAGCTTGTTACAATGATGTAAATACATGAAATCTAAAAAATAAAATAATAGTCGAGATTATAACGGAATTAAAGAGAAAAATGAGACGAGTATAAGGCTGCAATTTTTTTTTAAAAAAAATATAGTATAAAATAGTTATAAATGTTTAAAAAAAGAGGGGGTAACTTTATATAAAAAATTAAAATATATTAGGAATCTTTTGAAAGAGAAAGAAAGATACAATTTGACAATACTACCCTTTTGTACTTGAAAAATAATATATTCTATTTTTTTTATTCTTAAGTGATATCAACCATTGGATTCAAATTTAGATTGAATGAGATTGAGTTAATGAGTTATCTCATATTTGATGAGATTGAGTTAATCAGAAATAAACACATGGATTTTCTTTTATTATTTGATAAGGGTAAATTACTAATTTGTTTTATGTACTAACTTACCCCCTCTTTTTTTATACATCCATAACTTTTTTATACTATAATATTTTTTTATAAAAATTGCACTATTTTATTCGTCTTATTTTTCTCTTTAATTCCGTTATAGTCTTGACCAGGTTTTTTTTATTTTTTTTCGGATGTTCGTATTTACACCAATGTAACAAGTATAAAAATAACAAATTATTTGTAACGAGTTTTAACGAATTTGGGTTTACATTGTTGTAGAATAAATAGGGTTTACGTTTAAGAGTGTAAATGAGCCAAGCCGATCCCGAGCTAGTTAATTACGTTATATTTTTGACTATGTTTTTTTATTTTTTCCAGATGCTCCAAAATTCGTTATATCTACAAGATTGTAAATACATTTTAATACTATAAAAAAATTATATTTACAAGATTGTAAATACATTTTAATACTTTAAAAAAATACAATAACATTTTGTTGATAAAACCAAAATTCGTTATATCTACTAGATTGTAAATACGTTTTAATACTTTAAAAAAATTATATCTACAAGATTGTAAAGACATTTTAATACTTTAAAAAGTATAATATAACATTTTGTTGATAAAACCAAAATTCGTTATATATACAAGGTTGTAAATACGTTTTAATACTTTAAAAAAATTATATATACAAGATTGTAAATATATTTTAATACTTTAAAAAAATACTATAACATTTTGTTGATAAAAACCAAAATCCGTTATATCTACAAGATTGTAAATGCATTTTAATACTTTAAAAAATATATTATAACATTTTATTGATAAAAACCAAAATTCGTTATATCTACTAGATTGTAATACGTTTTAATACTTCAAAAAAAATAATATAACATAATTTATTAATAAAAACCAAAATTCCTTATATTTACAAGATTGTAAATACATTTTCATACTTTAAAAATTATATTTACAAGATTGTAAATACATTTTGGTACTTTAAAAACCAAAATTCGTTACAAAATCAAGAATATAACGTAATTAACGAGCATCCGGAAAAAATAAAAAACATAGTCAAGAATATAACGTAATTAACGAGCTCAGGATCGGCTTAACTCGTTTACACTCTTAAAATTAACCCCTATTTATTATACAACAATGTAAACCCAAATTCGTTACAACTCGTTACAAATAATTTGTTAGTTTTATACTTGTTACATTGGTGTAAATATGAACATCCGAAAAAAAATAAAAAAGCCTAGTCAAGACTATAACGGAATTAAAGAGAAAAAAAGACGAGTAAAATGGTGCAATTTTTATAAAAAAATATTATAGTATAAAAAAGTTATGGATGTATTCAAAAAGATGGAAAAAAATATTTAATATAGCAAATTACATTAATACCCTTATTCCCTTTTTTCTTTCAAATCCATTACATTATTATATTATAGTTTAATATCAACCATTAGATAAGCATCTTGTAATTTGATCATTAAATATGGTGAGGTTAATGAGTTATTGCTCTATCCTAAGGTTAGCAATATATCACTTCCCTATATATATATATATATATATATATATATAGGAGCCTGATCAAATACATATGCTTCTTAACGTACTAAACGTAGGATGGATTCTGCACTCTTTGATCAAAGTAATCAATGGTTAAGATTTAGTGGTCCCCACTTTATACAACTTTTTCTACAAAATAAGTGTAAATATAACTGGAAGGGCAAAATATGAAACAACCACATTTTATAAAGTTACAACAAGTTCCACTCGTTTTTTTAAAAATTAAATAACTTTTAAAAAATAACACCATAAAATTGAGAATTTTATTATCTTTAATTTGAGTATAGTATTGTTATAGTTTTTTTAGTTTTTTTACGTAGTCCGTGATTTTTACGCTTGGTACGCAATTATTGGTACTTGATTATGCAGTTGATCCTTTGATCATGCATGTTAAATGACGGTCCGTAATTTTCATATAACGTGATCTGTGATTTTTGGTCCGTGATTATACATTTTGCACTTGATTATGTGTGTTAAAATACAGTCTATGGTTGTTATATAATGTGGTCCGTAATTATTGGTCTGTGATTATCCCAATGGTCTGTGATAGTGGGTGTTAAATGTCAGTCTGTAATTTTGAAAATCATGGTCTGTAATTTTACATGGACGCTAATACCCTTACCCTAATGACACATGGCGCGTTCCTGTGGCTTCCTACGTTTAGCACGTTAACACTAATATGTACGTTAACCGTCCCCTATATATATATATATATAGGAATTGAATCCAATGACAACCCAACCTTAGAGAGAAAACCCTTAAACCCTATGTAAGCCACTCATTTGGAATCTTGAAAATAAATATGTGGTCCACATTAACCCACATTAAAAATGATTTGTTTATTCAAAATCTAATTTTTTATTCAGGTTTAATTTGGACCACATATTTATTTTCAAGATTTCAAATGAGTGGCTTACATAGGGTTTAAGGGTTTTCTCTCTAAGGTTGGGTTTTCATAGGATTCAATCCCTATATATATATATAGATGTTCGGTTAAAAATTAATATTCGATAGGTAAAAGAATTATTTATACCCAAGTGTTATGAAGGGCATAAAACCGACTTATTTTTACTTTAAATTAAATTTATTTTTATATCTATTAAATCATATGGCTATTAACAATTATTTACAACTTATTTTTATCTTAATGCATCCCTATATATGCATGTTTCATGCATGCTTGCCTAAACTAATCTGAAAAATTTGAAAATATTGTAAATCAAATTGCATTGATGTGAGCAATTATTGTATTTTGTGTTGAAATTTGTAGCGTTATAACAAAGAGTGAATTAAGATAGATAACACATTAACACAGTTCAGGTCAAGATAAGTAACCCTAAAACTATGAAAATAAATTATATTCAAATGAGTAATGATTATCAATAAATAATAATATATTTCATGATAACCTCCAAGTAAATATACCATTTGTTTACAAATGACCCATTTAGACCTAAATAGATTTTGCTTATGAGTTATGACTCATCCTGATCTGAATTAGTTCTGACATGTTACCCGACCTAATCCAACCCACCCAATTTGTTAGGTTTACAATTCAGAAAATATGTTAAAAGAAGACTTGAAAGAGTTATGTGATTGAGAATTTAAATTGTAATCACTGATATTGATCCAAATAATTGGATTTATACAAAAAAAAAAAAAAAAGCAAGTACTCAATATGCCAATATAAAACCTCTACGATGTTTTCTTGTTTTTAAAAACGATTAAAGTCTTATTCCATTCCATTCAATATTTATTGGAATTTAGATCAACAAAGGGTGCATTCGCAGTCCAGTAGACGAGTGAGAATGACCTCACAGCTTGGTCGCTCTTGTGGTTCTCCCCAGCAATCTGTAAGAATGTTGCAACAAATGTAAAACGTGGCTTTGGCCTTTAGGACATTGGTGAAAACAAATCAACCCAACCCAACCCCATTGCAAAAGGTTTTTCTCTGCCCAAAACCTGTTTCAACCCATGACCCTAGAGACAAGCAATTTCTACCAAAATGGGTCGATTTGGGTTTACGTTTTATTACACGCTCCTCGAACTGGTCAAGACCAGAATAAAGAGGTCAAATGGGTAGAAAGATTTATCGTAATTAACATTGTACATTATTATTTGAACATAAAAGTTTCATGAGTCAACCGAATACCATTTTGGTACTTTGCAAAAAAATAAGCTAATAAGCCATCTCATTTTGCCGGCTTTATAACCCAACCCACCTGACAGACTGGCTGGCCTAAGATATTTTTAACTGAATTTATATTGACCCACATGAATACATGGTAGAATTTGACAATTGACATATAGATTTAATTACTGCAAATTCAAGAGAAAATTCACAAAATTAAAGTAAACATTCAGGAGCAAATAAAAAGGGAGCACATGTACCAGCAATAAGCCTGCCGAGGGGACCTTCAGGGATGTCCAGCCTTGAACCTTCATTGGCGACAGAATATACAACCTAAACAACATATACGCAATTGAACATTGACAACAAACAAAACCCAGGTAAAATACATAATTTCCTTACAAACATCAAAAACACAAATTATCTTGTTTCAAAAGATTACTGTCACTAAAACTATATCAGATAAAAGCTTATTTTCAAGTTGAAGTTATAAACTTTGGTTCACAAATGGAAATCATAAGAGGGAAAAATCCTAAGTTGATGACTTCTAGAGCTGGCAATTTGACCCAATTTTTGGACTATGATCAAATAAAAAGTAGCTAGAAAGGTAATGACCCAACTGCGCCTAAGCGGGTCTGAAGTTGCCTAAAGTGTATTTCTGATGCAGAAGACCTCACAAATCATTCTATTACAATATCTAGATGATTACTAAAATAATAAAACTTTGGTTAGCCTAATGTTCTACATAAAACTAGATCAAAAAATGCTTCACACCAACCCATCTTAACACAATCCAACTCATTTAGACTTCAGACCCCTACCCAAATATGCTTGCTTTGACTGACCCATAGCTGCCCAACCTGTTAAATCTGTCACCTCTAATATCACATTCCTTATAGATAAATATCTAAAGTGGTTGAACAATTTGGAACTTACCCGTTCAGGCGGTAGACCTTCCCATGGTCGACTGAGAGTGCATAGCTCCCACATAATGACTCCAAGGCTAAAAATATCACACTTTTCAGTGAAAGGTTCATTTCGGATAAGTTCAGGAGCCATCCATTCAGGGGTGCCTGCTGATGAGGTATCTTTCATGGGTGATTCTGTCATCATTCTTGACAGCCCAAAATCACATATCTTTACAGTCCAATGCTTATTCACCAGGCAATTTGCACTTTTTATATCACGATGAGCTATCTTCATTCGGTGAATGCACATTAACCCTCTTATCATTGATCAAATGCAGAAAGGAAAACCAATAAGATGAGGTCACATCACATGTTGGCATTCATGCAAATTTATATGAGACAATATTCTATACCTGCTGTAGGTGGCAGGATAGGGGGGTTGGGTAACGAGTTCAGGTTGACCCAAGTAACTTTTAGTACAGGTTAAATAAAATGAGTTGAATCAAGCCAGGTCACTTGCAAGCACTTTTTTATCCATTTTCTTATAGGCAAGTTATGCATTAATTGTGATTATAAAAGCAATATTATTGCAATAATAATCTAAAACTTTAAATAAATCAATCCAGGAGCATGCATGCATTAAAAATAGCATTTCAACAACTTTCAACCTGCCTGACCCATTGACCCATCTCCCTTTCGGTTAATTTTTTATCACCTATTTGCGATATCGACTCATTTATACATCATGGTTTTGGTTTCCACCTATAGATGTAATTACTTAACTGCTTCACACTGAAGTTACAGTACCAAATAACTTAAATGCTGTCAACAGGCCATCAAAAGATTGAAAGTAAAGTTGGTAACCAAGTTAAATTCTGCCAAAACCCACTTGAATAACCCTGTAAAGCAACTAATACCATAGTCACCATGCTAATGCTGCAATCAGTGTTGTGAAAACCGATTCTAGGCAGGATTAATCGACTATAAATCAGTGATTGGCCAGCAATCAATGCGATATCGGTGATATTAATTAGTAGTCGGCCAAGTCAAGCAAATATTGGTATAGTCAAGAAAAAATCAGGCTAGGTAGACAAAATCGGGCTAGTTGTGCAAAAATTAGGTTACTTAGTCTAAGAGATTTAATCTGTTAAAGGTTGATTTATTTGGGATTTAACCATTTTTTTAGTTTTAACAAATTTTTTAGGTATTCCTGATCAAAATTGGTCAAAATTCTTGAAGCATTTGAAAAAGAATATATTTATATATAAAACTTGGTGTGTATGTAATTTTGAAAAATTATACATAAAATTTCAATCTAATTAATCCTGACTAATCCCTACTTAGTACCTACCACTCGGCTAACGATTTACAACACTGGCTGCATTTATCCTTATATATATGAAGATGGTTTGCTACCCTTGAAAGTCAATTTCATTGCCATTGAAGTTTTCATTCGTTTGTAATATTAGTGCAAAATTGACCAACCTGCATATATCACGAAGCATTTTAAGTCTTCTTCGCCAACTGAGTTTCTTCTTCTGTCCACTTAAATGGATCAAGTAATACAATGAACCCATCTCCATATATTCAGTAATCATTGACAAGCGTGGAGGCCTAGTGCAGGCACCAAGAAACAATATAACTGAAAATATAAATTATCAACTGGATTAGCAGCATGCCAATGAGAAAGTTTGAAACTGTACACAATCAGATTGTTAGTTGGGCTCTTTTCATTATTCTACGTCTCAATAAGTCAAAGAACACAAGGAAAGGAGATGTTTGGTGCTTTAGTTTTAAATCTTGAGGCGCGTTTGGATGTGTTAATAGAAAGTGATTATGAGATATAAGTTACTCAAAATCAGATAAACAAATACTATATAATCAGTTGTAGAAGACAGTCTCCAGATGTTCTGGTCTTTGAACATCATTATAACCGGATAGTCAAATGTACGAGGGCTTGACTATTTCTTTTATTTAAGATTCAACACATAAAAAGACCAAAAAGACAACACTATTTAAAGGGGAATGAGGAAAAGAAACGTAATGAAAACAGAGTCATATCTTTTGTTTAGGGTTAACAAAAGGGTCAAACTGGTTATTTTGATTTGTCCCTCAGATAATCACTTTTGCTGCAAGCCCCACTATATATTAAGAAACAAATTCAATTTATCCATACAATAAAAATTGATATATAATTTCAAGAAGCAATAGTCAGAATCAGTTTGAAACCCAAATCCAAACACCCCTTAACTACAAACACTTGAGACTTCTCTATTGAAACTTCTCTTGTAGTTATAGAGTCAAAATGTAACATTATTTAGTGAGTAATTTGAGATCATTTATGCAACTACCCTTTAGTCAGATTACAAAAAATATACATAAAGGGAAAAGACGTACCATTTGGATGTCGAAGGCGACTGTCAAAAATCAAAAGGAAGAAGATGAAAACAGGGTCAAAAGAGAAAAAATGAATAGATAAATATATGAATTTCACTAATAGATACCTGAGAATGGATATTTCATTGCAGAAATCTTCCATGTTCTCAGCTGTGAGATCTTGTTCAAGAAAAACCTTTATTGCAACTTCTGTTCCATTCCAAATGCCACGAAAAACTTCCCCAAAAAATCCTGAAAATGATGAACACAGGGCAATGATGATGTTAACAAAGCCAGACAGAAGATACAAAAGCCCTCAAGTAAAATAATTGTATAAATAGCAAGATCTTGAGTGTTTATGAGTTATGACTTCCTCCAGATGTTGGGAGTCGTTGATAAGAAGCAAGAAACAAGCTTACTTAAAAACAGAAACAGTCAAACTAGTATGTCCATAAAAGATTTTATCTTCTTACCAATAATCTAGTAAGCTTATTAAGAATTCAAATGCTCTACAAGATTTTGTCTAAGCCTTTGGGAGTGGAAATGCTAAATACAGAATATATATATATATATACCAATTCCGACTCGAGTGCCAACAGTAAGTTCAGAGAAATCAATATTCCATTCTTGGTAAGGGAGAAGAGGCTTATTTTGGAACATGGGTGAATCCAGAATTTTGTTCCATGTTGAGACAGTTTTATCACGAACCATGGCGTCTGAAATAACATCAGAAGCTTTGGGATTTCTTAATTCATGAGGAGATGTAGGTAATGACATTGCCTTTTGAGAACTCATGTGTTCCCTTTTCAGAGAATATAAAGGTGTTCCATCATGCTCATGCTCCGGATCCTAACCATCACATAACGTAATATAATTAGCAATAATGCAGATTCGAAAGATAAAGAATATTGAAATGAATTCGGGTAAATCAACAAGACATGCATACATCTAATCAAAACCAACAGAGAAGTGTATGGAGAGGTAAAAGGCTTGGGACACCAAGAAAGATTGCAATTGCTATGAACAATTAATAATAAAAGAGAAGTATAAGTGTTTAGCTTCAAACCAACCATACTCATTGATAACTGTTCCCAATCCTTATTATCTATAAGCCTTGCTCAATCAGATCCTAAGGTGCTACATAAATGATATAGTTATGGTATTCCCCTCATGTTTCTACTATGCAAAAGCAAAAGCAAACAACTGCTTCATTATGTTGCACACATACATGTGTGTATGATAGATACTGAAATCAAAACAGAAGCCGACATAAATGATTTAGTTTTGGTATTCCCCTCATGTTTCTACTATGCAAAAGCAAAAGCAAGCAACTGCTTCATTATGTTACACACATACATGTGTGTATGATAGATACTGAAATCGAAACAGAAGCTGACATACGCAAATACAAAAACGATAGTATGATAAAAAAAAAAGCACTTGAAAAAACAAACCACAAGAACAAAAGTAAAGATGTCTGGGCTACCATGCAGTCCCTCAAAACCACCCCCCCCCCCCCCAGCCGGTCCAAAACACCTCTCCCAGTGCGTGGATAAACTCATAAACTCCCCACTTCTGAAATTGAATAATTCCCCGCGCAATCATTTGTGCCATCCAGCAACCCCAATCACATAGCCTGCTCCAATCTAATGTCTGAGGTTTCTATCAGTGTGTAATGCGTCTATGTATGCATATACACAAGTGTATATTTATGTACACGAACAAACAACAACAAGCATACCCAGTTAAAATCCCACTTTGAGCGGGGTCTTTGGGGGGGGGGGGGGGGGGGAATGGGTAGAGACACACTTTACCCCTACCTAAAAATAATAAAAAGGTTTCTCTGTAAGAGTCCCCTGGCTCAAAGCTTCCCTTTTTTCCCTCACATACAACAGTATTAATCAAAACATATAACCCAACCCAAATGCATAATCATGTAGCACAAATGTTTTATCAAAACAAATAAACACATAACCCATTATGGCATTATATCAAACAATCAAACCAACAGGGAAGAAATAAACACAACCATTTATGACATTATATCAAGAAATAAATGTAGGCTCTAAACCTAAATCCTAGGAAAAGATCTATCTATCTCGCACCTTTATTCTACGTCTTCACGAACTCCTATCAAAGATCATGTCCTCTGAGAGGTGTAACTCTGTCGTATCCTGGCGAGTCTGCCCATCCCATGTCAACCTCGGTCGACCCCTTCGTCCCTTCCCCTTTTCCCCTCCACCGTGAAAAGCTCTACACTTCATATAGGTGCCGACTAGTTTCTTCTCCTCACATGGCCGAACCATCTCAATCTTCCTTCCCTTACTTTGTCCGAGATGTTTGCTACCCCTAATCTTTCCTTTGTTCCTTATCCGATCAAGCCTTGTGTGTTCACACATCCATCTCAGCATCCTCATCTCCGTTGTCTCTAGTTTTCTTGCTTGGTTATTTCTTAATCGACCAACAATCAGTTTTGTACATCATGGCTGGCCTAATCGCCATTCTATAAAATTTACCATTGAGTTTGCCTGGAAACCTCTTGTCACATATGATGCTTGTTGTTGCCTTCTAGGGGTGAGCATACAAAACCGATAACCGAAAAAACCAAACCGACTTAACTGATCGGTTACGGTAAACATAGGGCAATAACAGAACCATTCGGTTACGATTTCGGTTTACCAAATCCAGTAACCGAAACCGAACAAATATATATTCATGCATTTTTCATAAGTTTTTCATGTATTTAAACGATATTTTCATGTGTTTGAACCTATTTTCATGTACTTCATGTAATTTTCATGAATATGGATCGATGAATGAGATTCAAAATCCTCAAAATAATAAAAACGAGTTCGATAACCAAATTTATAACTTCAAAATATTCACTACGAAAATAACCGAAACCGACCTCTATAACCGAAATCGGTGCTCGGTTTCGGTTTACCGAACTCCAATAATCGTAGTAATCGAAACCGAACCGATATATATTTTCTTGTATTTTTCGTAAGTTTTTCATGTATTTAAACCATAATTTCGGTTTCGATTTCCGAAATTCCATTAACCGAACCATTGGCTTTGGTTTCGGTCGAAGCTAATAACCGAACCGACATTTGCACACCCCTACTGCCTTCCACTTTTTCCACCCTGACCTTTAATAATCAGTTGATCGTCTTCCTCCTCCTCGCTTGCCCCGCTTAGAGATACTCAGTTTTGGTCCTACTGATGCGTAAGCCTCTCTTCTCTAAAGCGGCTCGCCACTCTTCTAATTGCACATTTAGCTCCTCTTTCTTTTCTGCCACTAACACAATATCATCCATGAAAAGCATACACCATGAGATATGTTCCTGAATAGACCTCGACAACTCATCCAAAATAAAGGAATGTGCTCAATGCCGATCCTTGGTGTAGTCCCACCTCCACTAAAAATAAGTTTGCATCTCCCACCGGTGCTCTCACGCTCGTTTTAGCACTTAAATACGTATCTCTTATTACCTCTATATACCTCCGTGGAATACCTTCGAGGAATACCTCCTCTCTCCAGGCTATCCCAAATCCTTGTTGTGGTACGCTGTCATATGCCTTCTACAGGTCGATAAATACCATATGCAAATTTCTCTTCTTCTCACTGTATTTCTCCATAAGTCTCTCTAGAATGTGTATCGCCTCTTTTGTCGATATTCCTGGCATAAATCCAAATTGATTTACCGTCACTTGGGTTTCTCTCCTCAATCTGTCTCTATCACTTTTTCCCAGTGTTACATAGCGTGGCTCAAGAGCTTAATCCCCCCGTAATTTCCGCAACATTAGGTGTCTCCCTTGTTCTCGCATATGGGGATTAAAACCCTACTTCTCCACCGGTTTGCCATCTTACCGGTTTTAAGTATAGTGTTGAACAACATTGTCAACCATCCTACTCCTTCATTTCCAAACATTTCCATACTTCAATAGGATTATCATCATGTCACACCGCTTTCCTCCTATCCATCGTTGTGAGAGATCTATGCACCACTCCTTTGGTGATGCGTCTACAATAGCAGTTCATCCGAGGTAATCATGTGTTTGTGGGGTTCCCTCCATCTTCTTCTTGATAGTTCCTGGTGTTGAAAAGATTATGGAAATATGTATGTCGTCTCTCTTTAATTTCATTCTCTTTTACCAAAACACGTCCATCCTCTCCCTTTATGAACTTCACTACTCCCAGGTCTTGCCTCTTACGCTCCCTAGCCTTTGCAATCTTGAACATGTCATGCTCTCCTTTAATTTCAAGGCATTTATACATCTCTATGTACTGCATGTACTTGTATGATTTTCATTACATGTACTCCATGTAGATGTAATAATAGGTTTACACAGTACATACACATACTTGGGTACAAGTATAGACACGTACTAATACACCTACATCTGTATTAAATGTATAGCTTGGGCCGGCTAGGATTAATGTTATTGTATTGCTTATGTCAGCCGGCCCTAGTCTCAAGTCTATATATAGCATGTATTATGTACACAATATTCAATCAATCAATGACACAATTCTTTACCAAGTTTAACTTGGTATCAGAGCCTGTTCTCTGACAACCCTAGGCTACCGACAGCCATTCTCAGCCGTAAACAACCCTGCTGCGATCATCAACAATCAGCGACCAATGGCGCTACTTCAACCGTTCTCCGATACAGCCAAGATGTCCCACAATTCACACAAGTTTGCCTTCAAACTCTCATCAACAAACTATGGCTACTGGAAGGCCATTATTCAACCCTTTCTTATAACCAATAACCTATTTGGATATGTAGCTGGATCCATTCCTTGTCCATCAGAATTCCTCACCATCACAGCCTCTGCTGAACAACCAGCACCCAAACCACCAACAAATCCAAACCATTCCACCTGGATATCGAACGATGCACATGTTCGAATGCTTCTTCTATCAACAATCTCTGAATCTGCATTTGGTCATGTTCAGAACACAAACACTTCACGTGATTTGTGGTTGTCATTTGAAAGGGCCTATGCTCCCAACACCATCTCACGAGAATTCACACTCAAACAGCAACTATTAAAGATAGAGATGAAAGGAGATGAGACACCATCAGCCTACCTTGAACATGCACGAGAATACGCAGATGCCTTGGCAAATATTGGTGAACCGGTTAAAGATAAGGACCTTGTTTTGTTAGTGATTGCTGGTCTACGGGACGAATATCACAGCCTCAAAGGAAACATAGTTTCTCGTCAACAGCCTCCTTCCTTCAATGAGTTACATGCCCTGCTTTCTGATCATGACTTCTTGGTCAGGAAGCCGCCTGCTAGCATGCCACCTACTCAAGCCTATTCGGCTGTGACTTCCCCTACACCACAACAACCCTCCAGTCAACTTTCACATCCAACAATCCAAGCCCTACAACAGCTTCTCACCCAACTAAACATATCGCCTTCTCAACCTGCTCCATCTCCACAAGCCTACTACTCAAACAGATCAGGAAATCGAGGGCGTGGCTCTAGAAGAGGCCGTGGCTCCTATCATAATTCAGCAGGAAACAACAGCCGAAATTCACATCCAAACAGACGACATCCACAGTTTCCTTGGGCATCTACACAAACCACAGTTTATGGCACATGCAATCGATGTGGTATTGGCCACATCCCGTCTCAATGTCCCAATTGAGACCCATCTACACTTCGTGGTTTCTCACCAACAGCCAACTATGCTGATGCTCATTCTTCAGCCTCCTCTTCATGGAAGCCTGACACAGGTGCCAACAGCCATGCCACTCCGGATCTCTCAAGCTTTGACTATTCCGAGCCATACTTCGGTGGTGACAAGTCTACATGTTGGCGATGGTAATCCTCTTCCCATTCTTCACATTGGTTCTTCTCATTTCTCCTCTCCAAACAAAACCTTTCATCTCAAAAACATTCTTCATGTTCCAAAACTTAAACAAAACTTACTTTCTGTTCAGCAATTTTGTAACGACAATAACGTTTTCTTTGAATTTCACTCTGATTTCTTTTGTGTGAAGGACAAGCCTACACGCACTATCCTCCTCACGGGTCCCAGCCATGATGGACTTTGCTCTTTCTCTCTTCCAAGGATGAAGCCTGTTCCAAAGGTTGCTTTTTCAACTTCACGTGCGTCCACCAAGACTTGGCACCAAAGACTTGGACATCCACATCATCAACTTTTACATTCTATGTTTTCTAAATTTCTTTTACCTGTTTCTGATAAACAATCTGTTTTTACTTGTGATTCATGCTTGGTTGGAAAATCCTCAAAACTTTCTTTACCTTTATCTGATTATGTTAGTTCTCACGTTTTGGATTTGGTTGTGTGTGATGTTTGGGGACCTGCACATGTCCCATCCTTTGATGGTCATCATTATTTTTTGTTGTGTGTGGATCACTACTCAAAATTCATGTGGTACTTTCCCCTCAAACTTAAATCAGATGTGTTTGTTATTTTTCAACAATTTATCACAATGGCTGAACGACAATTTAATACAAAGGTCAAATCCGTTCAAACCGACTGGGGAGGTGAGTTTCGAAAATTATCCCCATTTCTTTCACAATATGGTATAATTCATCGACTTTCTTGTCCACACACAAGTGAACAAAACGGGGTTGTTGAACGCCGTCATCGACATGTTGTCGAAACCGGTCTCACTTTGCTAGCCCATTCTCATGTTCCACATAAATTCTGGCATTTTGCTTTTGGCACGGCCGTTTACCTCATCAATCGGATGCCATCGCGTTCAAACTCCAATATCTCACCATTTGAATGTCTCTTTCGACATAAACCAAATTACTCCTTTCTTCGAGTCTTCGGGTGCCAATGTTACCCGCATCTCCGTTCCTACAACTCTCACAAACTTGACTTCCGTTCTGTCCCATGTGTTTTCCTAGGCTACAGTACCTCTCATCACGGGTACCGGTGTCTCGATCCAACTACCGATCGCCTCTATGTAGCTAGGCATGTTCGGTTCAATGAACATGCTTTCCCGTTTCAAATTTCAGTCCCACCCTCCCAACCTACACCTCAAGATCCTTACTTCTCAATATATCCATCTCCTCCCACAAACCATTTCTCGGCTGACTCACCTTCTCAGCCTTCACCTCCTGTTGACAACACTCCCACTCCAACTTCGCCCCTTGCTAATACCAGCCCCTCCCATTCCTCACCTACCATAAATACAACCACCTCCACACCTTCTCCTACCAGCTCTTCATCCTCTTCTACACATCCGCCCCCACCTCCACCACCTCCACCCCTTCCCTCTCGAATGCGGCCTGCCAATCTGCGCCCCAATCCCAAACAACCTGTCAGATACAATCCTTCTGCCTTTCACACATATCTTCCTTCTGACATTACCCCCACCTCCTTTACCATTGCTAACAAAGACTCAAACTGGCGAAATGCAATGGCCAACGAATACAAAGCTTTGGTTCGGAATCACACATGGTCTTTGGTCCCACATCCACCCAATACAAATGTGGTAGATTGCTGATGGGTATACAAACTCAAACAGGATCATACAGGGGTTGTTACGCGTTACAAAGCGCGCTTGGTTGCTAAAGGCTTTCGCCAACAACATGGTGTTGACTACTTTGACACCTTTAGTCCGGTTGTGAAACCTACAACCATTCGGGTTGTATTATCCCTGGCAGTTGCCCACGGGTGGTCTCTACGCCAACTGGATGTCCAGAACGCCTTCTTACATGGGGATCTTAAGGAGACTGTTTATTTGCAGCAACCACCAGGTTTTGTTGATCCACAAAAACCTAATCATGTGTGTCTTCTCTACAAGTCTCTTTATGGGCTCAAACAAGCTCCCCGTGCCTGGTTTCAACGGCTTTCTTCTGCCCTTTCTCACCTTGGCTTCCGTGGATCCAAAACTGATCCATCTCTGTTCATATACTCTAAAGGCCGCACTCTTCTATACATGTTAGTGTATGTGGATGACATTATCCTCACCGGCAATAACTCAGCTGACATTGACAGGGTGGTTCGTAGTCTTAGCAACACATTTGCTCTTCAAGACCTTGGCACTTTATCCTATTTTCTGGGCATTGAAATTGTCCATCGTGGCAAGGACATCATTTTTTCCCAGAAGAAATACATCCTGGATCTCCTTCGTCGAGCTGGTCTATCTCATGCCAAACCTGTCCCGTCTCCTATGGCCACATCTGCTACTTTAACTCTCGGTGACAGCCTGCTTTTGAGAATCCTCACCAATACAGACAAATGGTTGGTGCTCTTCAGTATGTTACCTTGTCTCGTCCAGATCTCACCTTTGCAGTAAACAAAGTTTGCCAATTCATGCACTCTCCCACTACCAATCACTGGTCCGCGGTCAAACGGATACTTCGATATCTCCAAGGCACTATTGATTTTGGTCTTGTGTTACACCATGATTCTGGTCCCATGCTTCACGCCTACACTGATGCATCACTCACAGCCTTCTCGGATGCTGACTGGGCTGGTTGCCCGGATGACCGGAAATCTACTGGGGGATTTGCCATTTACCTTGGGAAGAACCTGATTTCGTGGGCTGCTCGCAAACAGAAAACAGTTTCCCGGTCATCCACAGAATCTGAATACAAGGCTTTGGCAGATACTGTAGCAGAACTCACATGGCTTGAAACACTCTTGCGCGAACTGTGTTTTCCGGTCAAACAAGCTCCTACGCTATGGTGTGATAATCTAGGAGCCACCTATCTCTCTGC
This sequence comes from Mikania micrantha, assembly GCA_009363875.1. NCBI lineage: Eukaryota > Viridiplantae > Streptophyta > Magnoliopsida > Asterales > Asteraceae > Mikania > Mikania micrantha. Next base: position 68,798,661 of record CM018681.1, on the reverse strand, counting down.
CAATCCAGTGTTTCATGCTAGGACAAAGCACGTTGAGGTTGATTTTCATTTTGTAAGAGAAAGGGTTGCTCAAAAGAAATTAACAGTCCAATTCATTTCTACTCAAGACCAGATTGCGGATGTCTTCACCAAGCCTTTGTCCTCACAGCGTTTTTTGTTTCTAAGGTCCAAGCTACAGGTCGAACCCCGCCCTTAGCTTGCGGGGGAATATTAAATGTATAGCTTGGGCCGGCTAGGATTAATGTTATTGTATTGCTTATGTCAGCCGGCCCTAGTCTCAAGTCTATATATAGCATGTATTATGTACACAATATTCAATCAATCAATGACACAATTCTTTACCAAGTTTAACTATCTGAGAATAAGCACACAAATATACACACATTTTACATACATGTATACACACATCTATTTACGTATTTTTACATATAAGTTGTATGTGTGCATGAGTGTATAAATAATGCCTAAGTAGACACATACATATGTGGTATACAAGTTTTAGTATCAATAAATTGTGTGTGTGTGTGTGGTGACGTGTGTCTATACAAATGCATCTGTTAATCATATATATAGTTATTTCAAGTATGTTTATATGTGTAAGCATGTGCATCTACGTAGATAACTTTATTTATAAGAGCGCGCGTGTGTTTGCTTTAAAGCATGTCCATGTGTGTTGTAAAGACTAAAGATTTGTGTGATCCTTATGTACGTATGGAGGTAAGTATGCGGTTATGTATGTGTGTGCATGCTTATTTAGATGCATCCATATGCATGTATGAGTTGGTAGAAACAAACATTTATACATGTGTGTTATATGCACAAAGATATGCATATATGAACGTAAATGTATGTATTTCTAAAATGGGAACTATATTGAGATGGCCCACTAGCCCTCTCAAACAATAGCCTCCCACAAGTTAAACTGCCACTACTTTTTAGATCTAGACTAGACAAACTAATGTACCTGCTACAAGAGAAACAGAACTAATATCAATACAGTTTACACAGTAAGAGAATCAGAAACACATACATCTTTATTAAGGTCTACATTCTGCAACCTACTCTCCACTTGTTCTCTAAGCAGTCGATTCTGCTTTAATTTTTCGTTCATTGCGCGTACCGCCCTGCATGTTATAGAAAGAAGAATTATCATGTGTGTCACCTTCAAGAAAATATTAATTCTTAGTTCTTATAGCAAAATTTTAAACTTTCTGTTTATCCAAGTTAACATTCACAATATGCAGGAAGAAATCAGAACTCGTAGAATTGTAACTTGTAGCGTGCAGCCAGGATGTTATATGTGTTCTTGAGTAATTTAGGTTTCCTACTGTATTGTCAATGTACCTGCCCATGGGTCACTATTGAGCGTATTTATTTTTTATTTGTTTACCGAATAAGATGCACTAGTATAACATATTCTACTCATTCATCATAATACCTCATGTACACAAGGTAATGTAGTTTTAGCAATGTAATATCATGGAACGTCCTCGAACACTTCACAACATAAAATGCCTTACCACTCCTTTTTTCCTTAATATGCCTCTTTTACTGTTCCCCAACAGTTGTGTTATTTGCACAACTTTAAGCCTTTTCTCCTACTAACCCCATCTGTATGTTATGATATGTGACTTAGTGAGGTAATCTATATCTAAAGACTAATACTATTTGTACTGCATGCATGCTAAACATCTCTTGCAATAAAAACTGATTTGTGGAATATTTTAAAAGTTCAATAGTTGTGAAGTCAGCAGTGTTGTAAAAATTAGGCTTGGTAGAAGATTAATGCATTACTACACAATAGTTGTGAACATTTTTATAAGAATCATGTAGAAAATTTGGTTATATACATATATACATACATACATAAACATTTTTGAATATAATCATTTTATATAAGAAAGTTACATTTTAATATTACATTTACAAAACCGACACTACTTCGCGTAAAAGAAAGAAACCAAACACACGCGTTAAAACTGAGATATATAAAGCTCATACCCTTCCCATTTCTCTCACAATTGCAGCCAACATCTCTCTCACTCTAAATTTACGTCACTTTCTCTCTCTAGAAACCCTAGAGAGAACTCTCATTTCTTCACCATTTTCACTCATTTTGGTGTCAAAACACTTCTCCACCCATCTAGAACTCGAAAGTACAAGAAAAACGAGCTTGGGATGACCGAAACAAGGTATATCTATAGTGAACATCTTTTAATACAAGGAACAAACGCATTTTGAACCATTTGGTGACCTGCAACCAACATAGAAAATCATGGTTGAAGGTTGAAGACAACCCATCCATCGACACTAATAGAATCGAACATCGACCGGTTACCATCAGAGTTATAAGTATCGAGGGACTTTCTTGGTTTATTACAAAGTGTCCATCGACACTGATAATGTCGATGGGTTCCAAGCATGAGCATCCAAGGATGGTCGATTATAACAGTATCGACAACCTGATTTTCGAAACTATTAGGATCAATGGGAAGCAAAACAACTATGTGTCATCGACACTGGTAGTATCTATGACCCTCAAAATTTGCCAACTCCCACGATGCCGATATTGATAAGTTCTGTGGTGTTCAAGGAATTCCAACCAAGGAGATGATCGAATCTTGCATGGTCGTCCCTAGCCTTACCAATCTACTAGTATCGATGACTTTCAAAATAACACATGGGAATATTGAAATTATTAATATCGATGGATCCTTAGAAAAAGTTATTAATTTAAACAATTTCAAGTTTAACTAAATTTGTAATCTTACAACTCAAACAAAATAAGTGCATGCCTTCATACATGCATGGCATGCAAGGACTATACAATACATATGGTCCCCTTCGCATGTACTTTTAATTTATAAATCGTTGTCCATTTAAACTTATTTCAATCATTACCGTTATTAAATTTTGATCAAACACTAATCAGGAGGCTAATGATATTAACAAAGTTGAGAGCATGGTTACATACATAAGTTAACTCGCAAATAACTTCGATAAAACATGGGTTTTGATAATAGACCCAAAACAGCTTCGCAAAGCATTATGATTTAAATCATGCAAATACGTGAACATAAATGAATGAAATACACGGTGTTGAACACTTGGTGAATTCACACAGCGAGTGTGCATATCTAAAATACACAACACACATAACATCATTAGTGAGTTCTCATAGCCCCATTTCACTCTTTTTGTTTTCAAACTAGGGATGAAACATGTATGATATTATCACGATATTGTCACGATATGATCATTTTACATAACACTTATGAACTTAATAACATTACGATGATTGTCGCTAGAGTATAGACTTGCATTGATCAGAACATATTATGGTAAACAATGATAGCTATTGGCCCGGCGAGACCCATCGTTGATTGAATTGACTTCAGTCCTCCGCGGTGATTGTTTGCTACTTCAGCATTGTTAGGAATGCTAACACGGTTAGAACATATTGAGAACATATCTGTCTACTCGTTAGTGAATTCATACATAATGTTGTTCCGTTAAAAGTTCATAAATACATTATTTACATTTATACAATTATTTCTGGGTGTGAAAACCTATGATTGCTCACCAACTACTTTTGTAGTTAGCACTTGTTTTTATACAAGGAATGAAGTGAAGTAGGGAAGGATAGCTCTACAGACTTTTGGATATCATCACATAGGATCTTGGACTTAACTAATTTAACTGGATCTACTGAAGGCTATGATTTAGTTAACTTAGCTACATCTTTTGTGTATTGTTGTATTACGATTCATGACGAACATGATTTTTGTGTGATTAATTTGAATGTTGTAAATGATATGTGATGATTCAATTTAGATGTCCACGAGCTTTTGAACAATCTACACATTCCTCGTGGCATCTCGATGATTCCCCCATCGATCGGGGTGTTACAAAAATGAAATGACACATTATTTTGCAATGTTTGGTCGGCAAAAAAAGGTTGGTTCATGGTTCAAGTCATGATTGGAGCTATGGTTTAGGGCATAGGTCGGGCTATGAACTTATGGTTCGAGGCATGTGTCAGGTTACAATTCGAGGCATGGGTCAGAAGTTGGGCATGGGTCAACTAATTGTTAGACGCATAGGTTGGGTCATTGTTCGAGTCTTGGTTTGAGGAATGGGTCGATTCATGATTCATGGCATCAAGCCATAAATCGGGTCATGATTCGAGGCATTGATCGTGTTATGAATTAAAAAATTTATTCCATTCCTTGAAGAAATGAAAAGAAAGCACCCCTCCCTCAAGTAATGAAAATCATTACAAATAAAGGAATCACATTCCTTGTTGGATGATCCATTCAATTCTATGTGATTACCAAACATGTTTACTTTCATTCTAATGCAATGGCCCATTCCCATTCCACCTTGCATTCATACATACCAAACACTACAAAAGTTAGGCATCCTAATGACATATATATGATGTGAACATGAACGACATCAAAACACTAACAAGAAAGTTTCGTCATTGTCATTGTCACCATCACTATAGTTAACTTCTTAACAAATCTCCTATATCACTCTAGATCCTACATAGGGAGAAATTTCGTTGTAGCAAATGCAAAAGACATTGGAGTATATATTAACTAAATAAAAACTAAATGAATTTTTAATTGTAGGGAACCTCAATATATAGGAAAGAAACCCTATGACAACCTATTATAGACCAACAGGCTACAACCCATATACTAATAAACTCTAATAACTAAAGTTAACATCCCTCATTCCCTCTACAAGTTTATGCATGCGTAACTTCTTGTAATAAGCATGAAACTGGAACAAGAAACATGGACGGAAGAGAGGACAAGAGTAGGAAATGAGAGCAAAAGCAAAATACAAAAAACTAGAGCAGGAACAAGATCAAAATTGGCACCAATCAATCGGTTTGTCACGAGGCTAAGTTGGCTTGTTAAATTGAAATAGTCAACTAGGAGGTGAGTTGTTATTAGAGTCTACTATGCTCTTACCTAAGCATGTAAACGAGAGCAGTGGCACGTATATCTCAGCTATAGTAGCCATTCGATCTCTAAGATGGGGAGGTGGCTAGGATCAAGGAGAATGGCTTGAGCAATTATACCTTGTGGCCAACCTCTTGCAATAGTAAAAAGGGATCCAATGCCCCACCCAATAAGCCACATGAGAACCTCGACCAATACCATACTAGTAGATTAAGCATATCAGAAGATATAAGCATTAATGTTGTTAACCATCCATGTAAACTACTACAAAGAAATAAAGTTTCCCTGTAAAGCTTCATTGTGGAAACCCATTTACAACCAACAATGTGCTCTATATAAAGAAGAAGCACCAAGTCATAATTCTCATTCTTCTATTAGGGCTCTATCCTTTCCTTTGCTGCTTTAAAATGGGAAAAGAGGGATGACTAGCCAGATATAAGCCTTTGGGTAGATAAGGGATAAAATCCTTTAAGACAAGATATATCACAATCACATGCTTTGTCCCCAATTCTTGAAAATTAGCAATGTGCAAGCAAGCAACAAGGTTAAGGAAAAAAAAATTATGTGTCTTGGTAATTTGACTAACTAATAAAATTTAAGAACGTTAAAACCTAGACAACTAGCCAAATGGTAAAGTGCCAAACTATTCAATACTTATTCATTTTTAGGCATATTGCTAATAAAATTAGATGGGCAATCTTTTTTCTAGTCATATAACTAGCGAATCAATAATTTAAGATGATAATCATGCAATATAGCGATTAGAGGATATACGTGACTGCATTTCAATAACACGACAAGCGGGTAATTGACTAAATCAAGCTGATAAACTATCTTAGATGGCACAAACAATTAAATAAAACAAACTAAATTAAAGAGGGATTAAGAACATGAACAATTGGTAGCACAAACAAAGCACGGAGCTTTACTGACAAAAATACAAGAAGATGTGGGTGCAAGATTCAGACCACATTCAACTATGGCCCTCATACAAGAAAGAGCAGCTAGGGTATCACATCAAAGGAACACAAGTTTATCATGTTAGTTGCAATCCAACATAGATGTTTCTAAATAATCACAGGGGTAGCAAGTTAACTTGAACAAGAGGTTTTCAACATGCGTGAGTGTTCTTAGTTATACTAACACAAGTGTATGACGCTCTAACATCTTGTTACAAAAGCTCTACCACCAATTGATTTATGGATTATTTATGATGTGCGTACATTTAAACATCTTTTTCATATCAATTCATCCCATTTTTTATTGTTTCTTTAGAAAATCCTAGTAGAATTGATTCTTAATAATTTGAATTTGAATTTTCAGGAGCACAAAGCCTCTAAACGATCAAGTGAGCAAAATAGACGAAGAAAACAAAGAAAGGCTTGTGACACATGGGCTTGCCTCATCAAGCCTCAACACTAAAGGCAAGAATCCTAGGGTCTAACACCACCCCATGCCCAAGTCAACATGGCCCACCTAAGGTTAAGCACGACTTGTGCCTAGGGTACCAAGCCACAGTGGCCATTAACTGTATCAAAAATGATTATTTGTAAGGTTAGCGTAGAAGAATTTGTCGCACACGGGTCGTGCCCCTACCTCACACAGGTCGTGGTTACCCATCCAATTTGCCTACAAATTAAATTTCAAGCTTATTCTCAACGGGGAATCCATCCATTATCACTCACTTTTTCGCTTTGAGTTATAGCAATAATTAGCAAAGGTTAAAAGGTTTTCTTGTCTTCAATTATCCACGTTTAAGAGCAATCAAACTTAATCATTTCTTGTAGGTTTACGTTATGTTTATTTCAAGAATGGATTTGATTATTTTAATTGTCATGCTTGCCTAGTTCTTTTATTCACTTGAGGGAAATGAACCTTCATTGATCTTATGATTTCATATATGAATTTTAACTTATTTTGTGCTAATAACTTCAAGTAATGATCTTTCTTCATTGAAAGTGAGCTTTTTAAACCTTTGTATCAAATGTTACTTTGTATTTGTTGATTCAAGCATTCATGTTATTCTGTGTCTATGCAGTGAAACAAATTAGCATATTAGGAATAGGTGTTAGGTCTTAATTTGCGCAAATAGTTTTAAAGGTTCTTGCTTTGCATCAAGAGGTGGTATACTCTTGAAACAAAGACTTTGTTTCTCTCTCATTACCAACATTGTTGAGGAGATGGCACTAGATCAAGAAGTCCATAGTGACTAGTGAGTTAAATCCCTTGTTTAAAGTTAACATTTGATATTTTAATTCCAACATTGTGGTGGTTGTCATGTGATTATAATCGTGCCAACTTGTATTTGTTGATTCAAGCATTCGTGTTTTTCTATGTCTATGCAGTGAAGCATATTAGCATACTAGGAATAGGTGTTAAAAGTCTTAATTTGTGCAAAGTAGTTTTAATTGTTCTTGCTTTGCATCAAGAGATGGTATACTCTTGAAATAAAGACTTTGTTTATCTTATTACCATCATTCTTGAGGAGATAGCACCAAATCAAGAAGTCCATAGTGACTAGTGAGTTAAATCCCTTGTTTAAAGTTAACATTTGATATTTTAATTCCAACATTGTGGTGGTTGTCATGTGATTATGATCGTGCCAACTTTCCAATATTGTTGTAAAGTTTGGTGCCGAGGTCTTCTCACTATATTGCACTAGCACACATGATCACTTGTTTTTCACAAGACTTTAAGTGGTTGTCATATGATATGATCGTGGTAACTTTCCAAAGAGGCGTATGGTTTGGTAACCTTGACCATAGTCATTTTTAGTTTAGTGGACTTTTGAGAGTTCATATTTTGAAATCAATTGTGTCATTGAAGGAGATTCAAACCTAAAGTGAATATTCCTCATAATTGAATTTCATTAGACATTTCTTTGTATTTTGTTATTTCGTTAAAACATTTTTACCCAACCATTATATTTGACTAGAAGACAACTAACATTTATCATTGAAAGTCTTTGTGTCCATAAACAATATCTGGCATCTTACCTCAAATATACTTCGAATGCGATACGAGCACTTGTCTTATATGTCGTAGTGAGTGGACGTTGAATATTGTTTTTATAAATTTAAAGCTTAATTGTGCTTTAAAAATCAACATTTTTTATAAACCAAAGACCCTTGTTTATAAATAAACAAACTTAATGACCAGGCAACCCAATAAGACTTAACTTAGGAAAGTAAACCACACCATATCTCTGCTAACTCTATAAAAAGAATTAAATAAATTCTCCTAAGAAACATTGTTTACGCTCATCAATCCACCCCAAGAAACATTGGTTTACGCTCATCAATCCACCCCAATAAGACTTAACTTAGGAAAGTAAACCGCCCTTTGACACGTTCTTCATAGGCTTTCAATCCACCCCAAGAAACATTGGTTTACGCTCATCACGTGCATGTTTTGTGTTGGTATAAGACGCCATTTGTAGTACCATGTCTTCGCGTACAAAAAAACAAGAGCCATCTTTGATTTTTTTTATCCACTACACCACCTACTTTTGGTTCAACAACCTCCCATATTCCATATGTGTCCACCATCATCTTAACTTTGATAGTCCACACCAAGTAGTATGTTGTAGTCAAAGTCAACATTAATAAGGCATCAACCCCCTTCTTTTGTTGATACCAATGACATCTTCTTCCTCCTTTAGACAGCTTCAATCCTCTTGATCAACCCTACGTCACATTCTCCGTGGGTCATAGAACCATTTGTTGCTAACTACCAACCAATGAAAATAACAAAGCATGTTGATCCTACTGTCTTTTTATTTCAACTACTAAGCTAGACCATATACAAATCCTCCCGCTTAACAAATCCTCCCACTTAACAAATCCATGTTCTCTTCAAAACTTTTCTACCAAAAGAACAAGCTAATTGCACTTTTGTTCTTGTATTAGACACTAAAAAGGACTATGCTTGGGTTCCTGATTGATTCAATCAATGGAACAAATATACTGTTGTAACATTCAGACAATGATCAAAAGAAAGATTACAACCCTTTAAAAGTGATTTGGCTCTGATACCAATTGCTGGCCTTGCCTCTTGATGATTGAATATTTCAGAAGAAAATAAGATAAACACAAATAAAAAAGCATGATTTTGTGGAAACCCTCCATGACTCTTTTTATTATTAAATCAATGTAAGAACACATTTATAATGAACCAAAGACCCATATATATAATTAAATAAACTTAATGACAAAGCAACCTAATAATAATTAATTTAGGAAACTAAGCCACGCGCCCACGCCATATCTATACTTACTAAATGATTACCTAAAAACCACAACACAAAAACAAAAGAAAAAAAAAAGACAAGAAATTGTGTATGGCATAGTCAAATGTTTATAAATACTAACCTAACAATGTCATCACCGATTTCTGGGGTAATACTAATGCTTCTTCGAGATCTACGATGGTCAGACATTGATGTTCCTTCCGACCTGTGGTATACACATTTAGTACTCCGAGTTTAATTGTACATTGGTGTAGGATATTCTAGTTACAACTTTCATAAGCATCACATAAAAGTATTACATGCACATCTTTGCTTTGGATGAACAATTGAACATATAATTGCCAAGAACAGATGAATGATGAATGTTTATAGCTTTTACCATATTGCATAATTGACATTGTTCAAGATTCTTATCTTAAAAGCACCCACCACAAAACTATGTATTGTTTGAATGTCATCTATATATTTGTTTTACCATTTCAAGTATTTCAAGAATTATAAGTTTACCTAAAAAAAATATCATCACAACTATTTGGTCATCTAAATTAGCAGCCTTCTACCACCACCATATCCTATGAGTTCTTTACTTAAAACATACTTCAACCAAACTTCACCTAAATTGACAATATCATGTGCATAAAAGATTTTAATTGGATTGACATTATTGGGCTCAACCTCAACCAAATTCCATCCCTTGATATCATACGACTTAAACCATATTAAGCCAGACTTCACCTAAATTGACAATATTGTGTGCATAAAAGTTTCTAACTAGATTGACATTATTGGCCTCAATGTTGACCAAATTCCATTTCTTGATAACATCCTACTCAACAGTCTCTAAAAAAAAGAAAAGAAAAAAAAATTGAGCCAGGGGTCTCTTCTGACGCAGCATCTCTACCTCTTCTTGGGGTAGGGGAAAGGTTTGTTTTCATCTCACCCCTCCCAGACCCTACTTAAAAATGGGATTAAACTGGGTATGTTTGTTTGTTTGTATACTACTGAACACTTACAAGGGCAAATTAGCCTATGATATATATCAAGTTGTCGTATTCTTATAAAAACAATTCTCTTCCTAACATGCCTAAAGATATCCATCAAACTACGAGAGGAACGATTAAGTCTTAACTAACTTTTGGTTTGTCTTAGTGATGAGTACCTAAAAGCATGAATCTACTGTAACACTTCAGAAATGCCTGCAAATATTGTTAACCACTAGAGGACAACAGTGCAAAAGACTTTTGGTGTCTTATGGTGTATGTCACATCATGTTTTTAAGGTACTACTTGGCAAGAAAAGACATATCATCAAGCACCAATGATTAAAAAAAGGCAAATTGGCTTTTAATAATCTAAACTTTGATCAACTGACCGTTGCCGGTCCCAACTATGAAAATCTCCGATAACAGTCCGAACTTTCGACATATTTACATGTGGCGGGCCGCCGTTAAAAAAACCCTAACGGCGTTAACTTTTTTCCTATTTTCGAACGGATTTTTTAGGGCTTTTGTTCAGATGGAGAATACAAATTGAATGACGTATAACTTACCTCGAAACGTTGCTCCGAATTTCTCAATTTTGGTGTTTAAACTTTCAATTCATCAAAGAAATCATCAAATTGAGAAATTTTGAGCAATGTTTCGAGGTAAGTTATACGTCATTCGACTCGTATTCTCCATCTGAACAAAAGCCCTAAAAAATCCGTTTGAAACTCGAAAAAAAGTTAACGCCGTTAGGGTTTTTTTGACGGCGGTCGTCACAGGTAAATATGTAGAAAGTTCGGATTGTTATCGGGGATTTTCATAGTTGGGACCGGCAGCGGCCAATTGATCAAAGTTTGAATTATTTAAATCCAATTTGCCTTAAAAAAACATAAGAAATTTTTAAAAGCATAAGATGTCCATGTCATGTAAGCTTCAAAATGTAAAGTTGTAAAAACTAAGAACCTTGATGGACCAATATCATCAGGATAGTCTCTAAATGATCTATCGCCACTAAGCATGGACCGCCCACGTGCTCGAAAAGAAGGATGCTCTGGACTGCAATACTCAAAATAGAATAAGATATAAAGATCAGTCAAAAATCTCTTGTAGAATAAGATATACTCAGTATATCACACCATTAGCATAGCTAAGATAGGTTTCGAGAAGGTTAACATGTAGACAGCCTTACCTCTATCCCGTAGGAAATTAGGAATAGATAGGCTACTTTCAATGAGACCCCAACTCATTATGCCTGACTAACTGACCAACCCAACGCTTTTAACGTTATATTCACAAAAAATAAGTAAAATAATGTTAAAATAAGTGTAGTTTTAGTTTTGCCCCTCAAGAGCCGACATTTATATACATTATATGCGAGCACTGCAAACAGGGCCTAGAAAAGGTAAAGAATATGTTATGTAAATTGTAAGAGTTTAAATAAATTTCCTATTAAAGACAATGCAAATTGTATGATTTTTAACTTTTAAGAAATTTCCTATAGTAGCAATTATGCTAATTCCACTTTCTAGCTACTTCGGCCTAATTAGCTTCCCATTTGGAGTTTGATAGGCTATTCGCCTCAAGCTTACAGACAATGCAAAAATTATCATGCCTCCTCATATCAATTTTAACAATCAAATAGAAATGCAAAGCATGTGATATCTTGAGCCAGGGGGTCTCTTCTGAAGCAGCCTCTCTACCTCTTTTTGGGGTAGGGGTAAGGTTTGTTTTCATTCCCCCTCCCCCCAAGGGACCCTACTTAAAAGCGGGATTTAACTGGGTATGTTTGTTTGTTTGTTTGTAATTAGAAATGCAAAGCATGCTTATTGTAAACAATTAATATAAATAAAACTTAATTTTTTGTTGAGTTATTGAATTATTGCATCTATAATTGAGGCATGAAAATCATCGATTTATACTTGTTGCTTTATGTTGTTGACAAAAAAAAAAACTAAACTCCATAAGGTAAAGATACATTTAACACCTCTTACCCATAGAAATTATGTAAAACCTACTTTTTAGTAACATCAATACTTAAACACCTTAATTCAAAACATATAGATCACTAAGAGTTCATTGTTACTTGCCAAAACCCAAAAACCAAATGGAGGATGAAGGCAAAGGAAAACCCATATGTGTATCCAAGATATGACCATGTTATACTATTCTTAGTAGTAAATGCTAGGTTTTAACAAAAGGTTGTCTAAAATACATTTAAAAAAGGGCATAAAGCATGAAAACAGAGAAAAACCTTGAACTTGCAGTCCTTGGTTCATTTATAGCCTTCCTTCTGCTCCTTCGCCAGAATGAAGCAGCGATATCTGGTTCACTACGTGATAAACTGAGGCATGCAATAACATAAGTCAGTATGTATCAATTTTCTAAGTATTTAAAAATTTAGCTTGACATTGTATAAATTAAAAATTGAAATCCCACCAAAGGACATTTGTCCCAATGGTATCAAGGTGTGTTAAGGTGTTCCTCCCTAAAATAGGTCGAGGGTTCTAGTCCCATAGTGGACAAAGGTGGAAAAAAATTTGTTGTTAAAAAAAAATTGAAATCCCACCAGAAAAGAAATGTTGTTAAATATTCAACAAAAAATACCTCCATTTTCCATCAATGGATGATGTAGAACGCATCATTTTACTCCTCAATGAAGGTCCAGGGGCGTTCAAAGATGACTCCAATCTTCGCTGATAATGGAGATTGTCGTCTTTCTCAGAACTACATAAGTAAAAAAAAACTTTGCTAATTTCAGCAGCAAAAGACCACAAATATAATATGGGAAATTGGGAATTGAAGGAAATACTAAATATCTAACTTGTCATTGTCCATCCTCTCTGAAAAACCATATAATGGGCTGTTTGGTTCTAGTGGTGAATCACATGAATCATTTTCTGCAGAATCACTTTCTCCCGCTCCAGAAATATGGGTCATAAAAATCGCCTTTGTTGACTGGGGTACGAGTTGACCAGGAAATCGCATAAGATCGACAAGTAGTTCTACAGAGTTCAGAACAACTACTACAGACATATGTTTATATGAATCTACACACTCACCAACTCCATCATCAGGCAACCCCTGAAAAATCAAACACTGAACTTTATCTGTATTCTGGAAAACTGAGCTGCACTCTTTCAGAATGCTATATTTTATTTGTCATCATATTCCACCAAGTAACAACCAAGGAGGTGTTTGAATTTACAATCTGAAACCAATTATCCAAATTTTTTCATGATAGTCAGTTTTTAGGGTTCGATAAACAGATATAGCTTAAACCTAATTTGAAACTTTTAATCTCATATGAAAAGACATATTTCCTGTCTTCACAAAATGATTATTTTGATCATTTATGTATTAGTTTCTTAAGAGCTGACCAGAATTTTCCAAAAACCCAAACAGCTGAGTATTGCATTTCAAAAGGCAAAACCATATTCAAACACCATCTCTTATAACATGAACTGATTCTGATTATCCATAATTACATAATCACTTTCAAAAGGCACATCCAAACACCCCTTAAACACAAGATCATCAGGGGTCTATACATAGGTTTAACAAACTTAAGCTTACCGCCACCAGTCTACTTTCAAAACCTACAGTATCAGCAAGAACTTTAAACAGTATTGCTCGAGGGCGGCATGAACCATTTTTTATATGCCCCAGCAACTGAACGCCTCGACTGCCAGGCACATGAGAACCTTCCTCAAGTGTAGCTCTAATTGGGCTATCAAACTGTGGACGCTTATAAAAATCTGAGACCTGTAAAAAGTTTCCATGCACCTTATTAACGACAAACTGAGCTTTCGAATATATATTATAATTACAAACCACAATTTATGACGACATAGTACTTGACAAAATCAATATTTGATAACATTGTTTTTTGCAAATTCACACCCGCTTCTGGGTAGTGTTTCTAATACATCACGATGCAGTTCAAACTTGATTCTAACACTAAATAGATTCATACAAGATGTGAGCTGGAAAAAAAAAATTACATTTGTAAACAATTAGAGAGAGAAAAAAAATCTCCATTAAACATGTAACCTAAAATTTACAGTAGTTACATCAGGTTAGTGGTTGCAACAAGCTTGTCTAAACGTGTATATGTGACTGGTCATATCACTGGCTTGTTCATTGTTAATAAAAGTGACTAAACCTCAAGTGCTCTGGTTATTTATCACATCACCCAAAAACAGATATACTAGGCCACCCTTGGTAGTATTTTGTTAAATCGCATCCCAACTCAGTGAACTTGAAAAGGTAAGTAACTCTCAAATATTAACAATAATTTTCATACAGATAATTTCTACAATTAAACAGAAGCGTTAATTCAACTTAATCAATAAAAACTGCAAAATAAAGCAATGTAAACTCACCACTCCAGCAATCTTTTTAATAATAGCTGCAGGATTCGAGTTCAGACCTTTCACTAACGTAGAAACGAGTTGCTTTAACATGGAAAGTTTCTTATCTTTATGAGAATCTACAAGAATGATATCAGCTTTCACACCCTGAAGTTCCAACTCATGGAGTTCCTCCAATGTGGGTATATCATCAAAGTGATCTTTGAGCCTCTTATCCTACATAGAATATAAATCAGTAGATTCAATGCAGGTTCTTCTAGACAAGTCTCCATCATTTGAAAAATTTTAAATGTAATTCTGGATGTTCATGCATAATGCCAGCTGGAGGTACTTTCTATATCAGCAGGAATGGAGCTTGAGATTGATGCTTCATAACAAAAATCTTAAAGACTAAAGAACTTTAATTGTGCATTAATTAGTATATTGTCTGCTTGTTGCCATTTGGTTAATCTCCCAAACATCTCAAATTTTAATATAACGTGCCATTAATGTGAGAACTTTAAATCTTGATCCTTCATTTAGAATCTCTTGATGATTTTTTTAAGACCCATTGCATGAGAATCTATATGCTCGACCTCCCATTTACCACTTCTATGAATAGAAATTCCCAAACAGAAATGACCCTCACAATTTGTATATCATGCACAATGAGATTGGTAGTACATTCATTCTTGTTGAATAAAAAATCATTAGGGGCACCTAACCATGTAGCCAGATATAAGTCTCATACACCGCACATCCAGGAAGTCAAAACAATCATCTTGTTGGCCAAAACATGCTTACCAATTTTAAAAGAAAGAGGTCTTTTACAATATTAATGGCAAGCATAATGAACACAATAAATAAATTTAGCCTGGCAGTTTATAGTAGGGGTGTGTATGGTTCGGTTTGGTTTTGTTTTGACCTAAAACCATAACCATAAAAAAGATGTCGGTTATACTATTACGATAACCATAACCACTCGGTTATGACGGTTTCGATTAAGCGGTTATGATGGTCATAACTGATTGGTTATAGGTCAGTTAACCATTAAATATATTCAATAATATTAATATCAATTAGCAAAACGATATCCATGAATTCAAACAAACGTTTAACAAAAACGAGAACAATACGATAAAATCAAATCCAAAAATTCAAACAAACATTCAAAATGTTGAAATACCAAAATTCCGATAAAATATGAGTGGTGGACGTTTAAGTCCAGTCTTCATTATGTTAAGAAAGTGATCAAAGAAATTAGGAAAATATCTTTTGCCGATATTTTTAGGGGGGTCAAAGAGGCACCATAAATTAGACATTTATTTGAACTTTGGTATATTTTAGCATAAATATAATTAAAGATTTATATATTGTTTAGTGGTTTAAGCGGTTCGGTTCGGTTATGGTGGTTATAGAAAAATTGATAACAAAAACCAAACCACTAATTTCGGTTATTAAAAAACTATTTAACCGAACCATCGGTTTTTCATTTGATTCGGTTTTTTTGGTTTTTTCGGTTCGGTTTTCTCGGTTATACAGGTTACGGATCGGTTAATTCGGTTTTTTGCACACCCCTAGTTTATAAGATAATAAGAAGAACATTATCTATATGACCTTGGTTTGAGAATGAAGGAAGAAAAAAGGTTGAAGCTCATCATAAAAAATCTAGGGAGTTGCAAAAAAAATGAGAAAATAAATATTAGAAAACAATAAAGATGCAAAAAATAAAAGAGGAAGATGAACAAAACTGGGTTAAAGAAAAAATCGATTAGACATGCATAACCTAAAAGGGTAAAAAAATGTGTCCACTCAAGAATAGTCCCGTAAAGAAGAAAGCAAGGGAATACCACTAACCCTAAAACATGGAAAACATTTTGGAATCAATTTTACAATAAATTCTAGACAAAAAGGATGATAAAGAGTTTCAGTGATTGTATTTACAGGCGGGAAGCAAGAACCAAGACCAAGATGCATGATGAGCAACAATGAGGAGGTCTTGTATTGTTGGATGCATTTGATGGATAATCAAAATTCAAAAATGTAAATTCAAACCAGAAGAAAGACGTCGTAGTTGCTACCATGACATGGGCTTCTTCTTGTTGCTATGATGAGGAGGGAGCGCCAAAAAATTGCCAAAGAAAGGAACGGCGGTTCTTGATTGGCAACTCTGTGCTATCTCAAGATAAATAAAGCAAGAAATGACAAAGTATTTAATGAGAATTACAAATGTTTTTTAGATGATTCCCCAAATGGGGAAGATATGATATGTTATAGTGGTTTGGCGCTTTCAACTTCATATTTTTGTAACAAATCCTTAAAAGTATAGCTGTGGAGAAAAGCATATGAAAGTTGAAATATAGACGAGATTCTTCAAAAGTTGACAATTTTAGCCAGTGTAAGTTTAAGAAATCTAGTCAAATCTCATCTCATTCACATATGATTCTTATCTCTGTCTGGAATTACAAAGGAAGCGTCTGTAACTCGCTATTTGGAAAAAGATATGCATTTCGCTGATATCAATGAAAACATTGTTATGTGAAAATAAAGCCTAAATAGAAGTTAATACAGCCCAAAGTTTGTAAGTCTCTTTTTCCAGTGTGTTTTATTCAATGTTAAATTAACTCCTTCACATTGAGCATGCATGCTTCAACCTATATTAAAAGTTTACACAGGGATAGCCTCCACTTAACAAAACAATGAATATGCAAAAAAAACAATGAATATACAAAAGAGAAAAAAAAAAAAAAAAAGAACAATCTTCATAAGCACAGGGGCAATAATCCAGTATGCAAAGATTGAGCAGAAATTGAGATTATGGTAGTCTAGCAGAACTAGCAAAGTCTAAGTACTTACATGAATGACAGAGTAGAAACCATTAGGAATAGGTCTAGAAAGCATTCCAGTGCTCCACAGGATTTGTGATGCTGATTGAGATAGAAACCTGTCACATGTACCGCTGCTCATAGGTCTTCTATGAGTTGGAGTTTCTTTCTTCATGTCTGATGAAACAGTTTCAAATTTATCAATGAACTCAGAAGGCAACCATGAATTACAAGAAGGGTCTTGCTCTGAGCTCCCTAGTTCATCATGTGTCTCTGCCATATCCATCTAAAGATGATCACATTACCAACCCAACCCTGTTTCTTATTCCATAAAAAAAAATTTTAGCTCATTTACAAAACAAAATTTTCATTTTCACCACATAAACTTGAGTCCTTGTGACCTGTAATAAGAAACAATGGGAGATTAACCTACCATCAATAATGCTAAACTACATCATACAAATAATGTATCAAAAACTCAATCAGCTAGTATATGTTTTGCTCTGTACGCTTCAAAGGCATCAGTATGTAGACTGGTTGACTGAAAGAGATTCGAACCCCAACATAATAGCTATGCCCAAATTGACATCATGATAGCAATCCCATTCGGGTTTATTCTCGTTTTCACAAAGGGTTAATCCGGAGGTCAATAAAATCAGCTGAAAATATAGTTTGGTCAAACTCTTAACCCACTTAACCGAGATGAATGTAGGAATAGGAGAGTGGGTAGTTTTTATTTGCAGTTTCTCTTTTGTTTAGTTTATATTTGGAGTTTAACTATTTAAGTAAGTTTCAGATTCTGTCTGATTAATTTTGAGTGTTACTTTTGTATTGGAGATTTCCCCTATCGAAATGGGTGTTTAGTGAAATCCTCTATCCTTTATCATAAATTTCAAGCTCTATCACATCAGCTCTAGGTGGAGCTAAGACTTCAAACAGAAATAATATCAATCCATGATCTTTTCAGGAGGTTTATGGCCAGATAATGACTACAGATACTGATCTATCAAAACACAATCACCACATTGCACAATACGATCACACTAGTTACATTACATAATTAAGCATTTTAACCATAAATGCAGATAAACCTTTAGGAGACACACTCACTTCCTTTAAAACTAAAAGCACATTAAAAACATCAAAATCAATAATGCAAAATATAATTAGATCTTTCAATTCAATAGAGTAACCAACAACTATTGACATCATATAATAAAACCACAAATTAACTATAACCTTTGAAACGCAAATTTGATCATCCAACCAGAATTCAATTCACAGAAAACCTAGCATCAAAAAATCCCAAGGATAAATTTAACAATAGAAATACGCAAAACTCACATAAATCCTTCCAAATCCTGAATTGCAATCAGATGCCGACACAAGTGAAGTAACCAGCAGTTGGATCCGAGCACTTCACGGCAGATGACAAATTAAATCTCTATAAATTTCCATTTAAACCTAGAATTGATATTTGAATCCACCAATTCCGGAGAGGATCAAAGTGAATCGGATTTGTGCGCGTGATGAAGGTCTCGTGACAATGAAGAGAGAGAAAACGTAGAGATTCAAACGATGAGGAAATATCAAAGAGAGAGAGCGAGCGATCGAGCGGGGGATAGATTCAATATTTAATTTATTTTTCGTTAATTGTTACGTTATGATTTAATTTTACTTCATTTCCTATTTATAAAGTGTAATTTATCTTTTTCAAGATTAAAATATAAAAAAAAATGTGTTACTGGTACACATAAGGATTATAATTTAGGGTATATGATATAGTATGTATTAACAAGGTTTTAGATTAAAAAAAGATTATTGGATATAAATACACTCAACTTTAACATGTTCGCTGACAATACTCGAAACTGATGAAATGTTCAATGGCACTCCCAACTTTCAACATATGTTCTATTGGCACTCTATTTGACACTTTTTTGATGACGTGTAATAGTATAATGGAGTGTCACCACAAATTATGTTAAAAGTTGGGAGTGCCACTAAATATTTTTCTCAGTTGAGAGTATTGCCGACAAACAGGTTAAAGTTTGGAGTATTTAAATCCAATAACCCATTAAAAAATTATGTTATTTATTTATTTGCATTCATCGTCTATTCAAATAAGCGTGATGTGCATATGATATACAACATATATTAAACTAAATGACTAATAGATGCTACTTAATTATTTTAAGCATGTTTTCAAGTATAAATCAATGAAGTAGGTATGAAAATATTTCATAAGATTTGATAGGATATATATGGTTGTTTAGATAGTTTGATTGTGTGTTTAGATGCATTAACTTGTAAAGTAAGAACTTATACTTAAGTTTCAATGAGATCAAAAAGTTTGTATTGTAAAGCTAATATGGTTATGAAATGCTTACTTTACTTTTTAAATCAATTTGTTGTGTAATCCTTTCACTATACATCGTCTAATCATGTTTTTGTTATAACAAGGTGTGACACATACTATATATGTTTATGTTGTGTATAAGTAAATATTGGATTGTATATTGCATGAGATTGTACTCTACTATGTGAGTTCCTTTGTTTTTACACAAGCATTTACTCATGTGGTTGAGTCAGCAGGTATATATTAGACCAACCTTAGTGGTGAAAGTCGCGGGACGAGTGGGGTGCAGCGGGGCTACACCATCTGGCGGGAACACCGCCCCCTCCCTGACGGGATTGATTTTATGAATTGGGCGGCCCCGCTCCCCGCTTTCCTCTCTCGATTTTGATTGGTGACTGTGGGTGTTTTAAAGTTAAGTGGGGTGATGATGTGGCACAGTAGGAAAGGTTTTTCAGTGGGGTGACCATTAAGAGGCTTTAAGATTTTTAGCGGGTTTGATGATGTGGCAAAAAATTTAAGTGTTGTGAGATTTCAGTGAGGTGAGTATAACGGATGGTCTTGGACAATGAATCATGTTAGGTTGGATATGTTAGATACAACGAACCTACATCATGCTTATAACTATTGAATGAATATTTGTGTGTTCTATAATATGAATTATATATGACCGTTTGACTTTGCTAACTCATTATGAAGGAGCAAACTGTAATTACGTTTGATTATAAACTCATGTAGATTGTATTCATTATACTCGTGCTACATACACATTATAGCATAGATCTATTGGAATGGAATTCCCACTTAAGATGTTTATAGAATCATAAAACATGTGTGCTCACCGCCTATATAGTTGATTGTTTTCAACATGTTTTTTAGTTAATCACAGTTAAGGTAGCGCAGGAAACATACTAGAAATGTTCATGATTACTTGCTATTATCTAAAATGCATATGATATTTTAAATTCTCCTTTATTTACTCTAACAGTCTATTTTGTATGAGAATATTTTCATAAATACTTAATTATTTCATCTCATGTCAATCCATTTTAGGTTTTTACCTCATATATTGTGTGCTTGTTTTAGGCAGGATGTGACAGATTCGTTTCTAGTAACATTATTTTTTATTGTTGTACATGTGACAATACCTTTGTTTAAATTTTCGCTCATAATTTTAGAAAGTGGTTCGCCCCTGACATAAAATGAGAGTGCCAAATTTATGTAGGAACACATGCCTTAAGATCATATATTTTTATTCTTTTTTTAATACATGTTCATATTGCTTAATATTCAATGTTACAATGACACAACTTTTACTTTGGATCGGATCATCCGTATAATATATAAAGACAAACTTCAGATATTATAGATCTTTCTCTTTGAATAATATCTCAAATCCAACGATGGTTTCATTAGATAACTTACAACTAGAATTGCTCTTTTTTCCGATCCAGTCCCTTCACCACCGCAAACCCCGGTTAGATTCAGGCATGCTACACTTTTTAGTTATTGGGAGAACCCAAGTACTCTCTTTTATATTCAAGAAAGACATCTCATAGATCTTTTTTCCTTTTGGAAGATACAAGAGCGAAACAATCAACCTATTTGTATTGGAAGACCCAACGGATTCTTTCAATGTATCATTTTTGGGTCCAATGGAATTCATATGTATAGGAAGAAGTCCTATCAAATAGAGATTTTTTCTTTTGACCATATTTTGATTGTTAATACGATATATAAGGACCGCTAATTCAAAGAGTATCACACCCTTGATCGTGAAATATCGATTGCTTGTTAATACGATATATATGTGGGAGACCTTTGTTGTTCAGGAAACAAAATGAGGTCTCAAATATAATACTTTATTAAATGTAACTTTTTTATTTTTTACCCTCTAAAGTTTAGATGTAAATGCATTAAACTAGTTTAGTTATAACATGTCTCTCTTTCTTAATTGTTATTTAAAAAAAAGGTATTTTATCGTTTTAGTATATTTTTTGCTTTTTTATTATTAGTATAATATTATATAACTAAGCATTGAAATTTTAAGAATAATAATAATATATGTAATTGAACTCGTTTCTATCATTTTTAGCAAAAAATTTTGGTTTTTAACTAAGAAAACGTTTTATATTTAATTATTTAATCTTTTTTGATTATTTAAATTTTTATATGTAAGAAGAGTTTCATTAATTATAACACACACTCATAACATATACAAAAAGAAAAACATTATAATCATATGATAAAACAAACAATTACGTGATAGTAGTTATTATAATATAGCATTTAATATTGTAAAAATAACAACGAGAGTATTGTATGTAAACATTTATTGGCTCATTGCTAACTTTTTCATATTATTTCATATATATGGATATTAATGTGACTAATCATAACTATGGAAATAAGAGTAGTTTTATAACAAAATTAAATAATGATCCATTAAAATTAGATTATTATTTAGAAAAAATAAAACTTTAATAAAACTCTCATAATTTATATTAAAATCATATGCATTGTGATATAAAGTTGTATTAAAGCTAATCAAGCAATTTAACAAGTTTAACAAAACAAATAAAAGTGACAAAATTTCATGAATTACCATTTAACTTATAATATACCCTCGCCAACTTACTTTTATTCACATTGAAGTATTGTACCACGCTTAAATACTTAACCATCTAATATAAACTAAAGCACGAGTTATTAGCAAAAATAAATCTAGTTTGTCACTAATTAATCTAATTGAGTCATGTTTACACTACACTCTAATTACTATCACCAAACACATTCTTAGACTTTCACTCATCTTTTTTGAACGGCGAAGGTATCAATCGTGTGAACCCACTGTTTCCAGGCCATGTCACCAAGGTCTAGTTACATGGACCTCCCATAAGCCACAACAACCATCTCAGGAGGAAACCCCACTGGAAAAACCCCTCACCCCCACAAACCCTTTTTTCGCTACGGAAGGGATTTGAACCTAAGACCTCCCATGTGGAAGAATCTTGGGGTATCATTCAGGCAATGCCTTTTTGGTTAGACTTTCACTCATCACACCTAATCCTCACCACCTAAAACCCACAATCACCACCATAATAATAATAAAAAAAAAAATCTGGTCATAACCCCCTCCCCATCCTCTCACCTCACTTAATACTTCACCAAATTGTCTCTTGCAAATTATGTCTTTAATCTTTCCTCTCACATACACTCATCTTTAAGCATTTTTATTCAAGTTCTAAGTGTTTTACAAACACTCAAAGTTGTTCTATAGGTATTAGGTAATAACACAACACACAAACTTGTGTCAATGATCTAAGTGAGAAACCAGCTTTTACACATTGTTCACTGACTTTTCTTTACAAAATTCTAAGTTTTCGTTCATGTAAACACAAGCTTCTTATAAGATTATCATCAAAAGATATGAATATGTTTAAATCACTAAGATGATGGTTCATGAAAATACAAAACATTGATTATAAGTTCATGTAAACAGTGTGTTATAACATGTTGTAAACTAACAAGTAGTTATAAAATGGATTGATTGTTTTTAATCTTGATTTTATATCACCAATGATATGGTTAGCATGTTAATCTTTTGGTTAAATATTTGATAAAAAAAAGGTTTTAAAACCTAAAAGGAGATTAAAAATAAGAGGTGTTTTAAACACATGTACATTTAACTAGTTTTCTGATTTTTCAATAAAAAGACATGAAAATTCATAGCGTTTCATTCTTTTTGCTATTGATGTTATTTGATCAGATTATATACGTGTTTATAGATATAATTGAATTGAGTTCAATTATAATGCAATTATACAAAATTTAAGTTATAATGCCAAAATTTTTGACAAAAAACTGATTAAATCTCACACCCTTCATAAAATTGTGAAAATTTTACATTAGATTATAATTATTATATTAGATTTACTGACCAAATTTCATAATTCTCTTAATTTATTAGTGTTTATTTATATTTAAATTATAAATAAGGCCTAAATATAAATTAAAAAAATAAATTTTTTAAAGCTTTGAAACTTTTAAAGAATCTCTTTTGAAAAGACTAGACTGGAAATATATTTATATTTTTCTAAGCATGTTTGATATCTATTCAAAAATCAAAATTATGTGTATTAAACATTAGGAAAAATAGCTTCTGATTGCAAAATAATTTATGACTCTTATAAATAATATATTTCAATTACAAAGGCTTAGAAAGTATTTTCATAATTTATAGAACTTATTTACTATTTATTTTATTTCGGGCAGTTAAATAATATATAAAAGTAAATAAATAGCTACTGATATAAATAAAATCTCAAAATTCTACAGAAAATTTATAAATGTTTGAGATTGGTAACTAATTTTTTTTTTTGTATTTTTATGTCTTTAAATATATATATATATATATATAAAGGAATGATAAATTGAATACTCACTTAAATTTAAAAAACGAATAAATTACCGATATGGTCCTTGTGGTTTACTAGTATTTCACTCTTAGTCCCTAGGTTTCATAAATTACCTATATGGTCTCAAACTTTGCACATTTGTAACACATATAGTCCTTATATGAGGGTAATTTGGTCAATAATTTGGTGGCTTAAGGACTATATGTGTTACAAATGCGCAAACTTTGGGACCATATGAGCAATTTATAAAACATAGGGACCAAAAGTGAAATACTAGCAAACCACAAGGACCATCTCGGTAATTTACTCTTTAAAAAACCCGTGAAAACCCGGTGTAACATTCAACTTTTTGTTTTTTTCTTTGTTTGTGTTTCAGAATATAGTATATGTTGTTATAAGAAAATAGAAAATGAAAAAAATTATATGTGTTTCGTATATATATATATATATATATATATATATATATATATATATATATATGTTACATATTTGGTTTAGTATTAAATAATGTAAAAACGTTATTATGTAACATATGTGTAACAAGTACTTATATATTTTTTTATTTTATTAGAATAACATTTATTGCATTACTTAAATAAGAAAAATTAAAAAAATTTAAATTTTTCAACGGGTTTCTCAACTCAAGTGGGTTTACAAATAATTCTTTGTATGTGTGTTTGTACGGACGTACGTATGTATGTATGTGTTACTAAAACTAAAAGCCACAAATTTATAAAAATATAAAACTCATTTTAATATATTTGAGAACTATTAAGTTAACATGTATTAAAAAGATCAAAGTTTGCAAATCTTTAGAGGCAAGCATAATATAACCATGCATGACCGAAAAATAACCCTTAATTGCCTCGAATCATAACTTATTTTAACCAAAACCGACTTTAAATGACGATTAATGTTAAGCGAAGCCATTGATTTACACATTCGGTTATGGTTATGATTATGATTAAGCTAAGTCAATAATAGAGATTAATTGAAACAAACCAATTATTGTATATTTACTTTGTTTTAATATTTCCTTGTATGTATGTATTTTTCTACAAAAAGTTATGATGCCAGTTAAATATAAAATGTGATATGAGACTAACTAATGAGTAAATGAGTTAGAGTTTACATGATTTTTACTTTTGTTAAATCATTCTAAAACACTTGAAACTATAAATGAGCTATAGGCACGACACTACGAGTTACTATTTGATGTTTTAACGATAGTATCATCAAGAGGTATTATATTTTACATTCGATCAATTAAATGATTGAAATATCATTATAGACATGAAACTATGAATGTACATGGGTAACTAGATGATATTTTAATGATAGTATCATCAACAGAACGTCGTATATTTTACAGTCAATCAATTAAATTTTGTTTGGTTATACACTTATAATACAAACTAGGTTAGTATCTCGTATATTATACAATTTAAGTAAAAGAATATACTAAATAGTCATTAATAAAAAATTAGACAATATAAGACTATTAATATAAAAACGATTAAAATTTCATGTAGTTTAATACTTTAAGTAATAAAATAATAATAATATTTTTTAAACACTATTTTTTTCAAAGTTTGTTTCTTTAAATATTTTGTTTTATAAAAAATGTTTATTAAAATGTTATATTTTACAATAATTTGTTTTTAAACAAACAAACAAACTTACCCAGTAAATATTTGGTTGTTAAATAAGTGTGTTTTTTAAATTAAAAAGTATATTTAATATTACGATTTGATATAAAATGTATTTAATATGAGAGAAAATTAGAAAATCAAATTTGAGATGCCGTAAGAATATATTATGTAACTTTTTACTTTATTAACCTTGATTTATTAGAATTAACTAGGTAAAAACCTGTGTATTACACATGTTAAACAAATAAATTTTAAAATTATTTATTTTAAATAACATATTACATATTTTTCAAATACTTTCTACAAAAAAGTAAATAATATGACTTATGATGTGATAATTTTATTTGTTAAATTGAATAAAATTGTTATTATTTAATAGAAGAGAAATAAGAAAAATCAAAATCTAATAAAAGATTATTTACAAACAATTAATATGAGAGAAAAGTGGGAAAACTAATTTCTAGGTTGTCTATAATGGTAACATGTGTCTTACCAAAACATTTATTTATTATATAGTATAGATATAGATATAGATAGGTCTGGGAGTAAAATTAAATAAAGATATGTTTATCATTCTAAGAAAAAATATATATAGCATACAAAAACTAAATACATGAAACCGATGATAACATGATGATGAGTGGTTTGGTCATGAATATATAACAATAATAATAATATCAACAACTAAAAATAGTAATTATGTTGGTGTCATATACTCTTATGGAGTTATACACTGCCGTCTGTAAACAGTAAACTACCTACAACCAACCCCTCTCCCTCATTATCTTTATAGCTTTAGTGCGCCACGATGCCCACAAGCATATACCCAACTCGCATATGCCTAGCTTTTGAATTTTAAATAATATAATATTTTATAATTACTATTTTTAGGTATGGTCCCTACCAAAGGATACATTTAACAATTGATTGATAATTACTAAGCCTAATTTATTACACTGGTTAGCATAGTATAACTATAACCGAAAGTTAAGAGATAATTGTCTCGAATCATAACCATTTTAATTGGAACCGATATTTATGGTTAGGCTAAGTCATTAACTGACTCATTTGTTTATGGTTATTGTTAAGCTAAGACATTAACCAAATTTAACCGAATAATTTATGTTTTTTTTAATATTTGTATGTGTATGTGCTCTTTAAGAAGTTTTGATATAAATCAAGTATAGAAGGTGAACAATAGCTTGTTATTGTCTAAACCTAACCTAATAAGATGATATGTTATTGTATAACTAGTGTGTGAAGATATGAAAGGTGATCTTAAATGCACCCCCATTTAGACTCCGTTAAAACATAAATGCACCTCCGTTTATATCTTTTAAAATGAGTTTTATCATATTATATAATTTCATATATATAATTATTGTTTAATAATTGCAACTCAAAAACTAAAACAAGAATAGAGACAAAACTGACAAAATAGATACTTAATAAAACACGTTAATAAAACACGATAAGACATTTTTACCAAAAAAGTACACTATAATTTTATATATTTTTTTACGACAATAAAAATTAAAAGGCAAAGTTTAATTATTTCTCTTTTATTTCCAAATAAAACATAAAGGTGTCACACTTAAATCATCAAGTCATGTATTAAACAAGTCTTTTTCATATTTTATATTTGCATTAATCGCGTCATTTCTAAACTACTAAACACAATAATATTTGTTTTGCCAATCCTATTTAGATTTAATTACACAAAATTACTTAGAATTTTAGCCGCAACATCTTGAAAATTACTACTTTAGTCCTCGTTCAGGAGTAACATATCTAAACTTTTTTTAACCGATCTTTAAAAAAAATAATAAACAAAAAACCAAAAAAAAACCAATAAGTTTGCATTAACTTAATCGTAAGCCAAATTTATAAATAAAAAAAAATTATATTTATATATTAATAACCTCAACCAGTCAACCCTCAACCTTTCTTTATCCTAGCCGTCCATTCCATCTCCAAAAAAGTGCATGTAGAAAACTCTCAACATCGTCGTCTCCCATGGCAACCTTGATCGAGTCCCATAGTCTCACAAACCAATGGCTTTGCATCGATTAGTCATGAGTCTAATTCAAAGCCAGAAATTAGGTTCAAAGGGCTGATGGTGATGTCATGGTTGCTTCCAAAGACAATCACCCCCTTTTCGAGGTTGATCTTTTACACGAGATAAACGAGTCAACCCAAACGGAGATCAAGTTCTTCAAGAATCAAACTTAACACATAACTTAAGAAAGCACGAGCTCAACTTGTTGATTATTTATTCATTATTTAGTTAACTTCTTTCTCAATATGTGCGTGGTAATTGAAAAAATTAAATACTTTTATCATAAGACAAGGGGTAATTTAAAATGTCACTTGTGTTGAAAAAATTTGAGTTTTTTCTTTTTGTATTTAGGTATGTCATATTGTCATATATGTTATAATAAAATAAAAAATTTGAAAAAATACAAGTATCTGTTACAAAAATATGTTAGAGAATGACAATTTTACATTGTATAACATTAAAACCAAATATGTAAATATGCGTAACAAACACATAATTTTTTTATTTATAATTTTTTATTTTTTTATAATAACATAAATTACATGCCTAAGAAAAAAATAATTGAATGCTACATTGAGTTCACGGGTTTTCACAACTCAAATAGGTTTTCAATTTAACCTTCCTGTATGTGTGTGTGCGCGCGCGCGTCAGTCTTGTTTAGGCTAGTGAGCTAGCTTGGGCTCGTTAAACGGTCTCCGGCAACTCCACACCAGCTTGACTCGTTTACAACTTTAACCCATAAGTGATAAACCTAATGAGAACCACATGTTTTCTAAAAGCTCAAAAACAGACTAAAAGATATGCGTGTGACGTTTTATTATCTTTTCCTTTTCTTGCTTTTTGTTTACAACCTTTAATTTCATTCAAAACTTTTGAAAATCACACACCCCTGACCTGTATTCCTCCTTCACTCATTCAAGACTAACACCTTTACTCCTTTTTAAGGACATTAAAAACAATATTTTTTTATAACCGTAGAAACCTACTTACGTAGTAAACCCCAGATCCTCCCAATACTCGACTAACCAACAGGAACACGACTAACCAATAAGAACAGCCAAACAAGTAAAGTGTTTCAACCAGGTCGATGACCTTTAAGGAAAATCGCCTCTAAGTGAGACTTCTAGTTATCTCTCCTCCGCTTTAACCACTACACCACTACTGTATGTGAAATTACTATTTTAGCCCAAACTAAAATCACTCCCTTTTTTGAAAACCACACGTTTTCTAAAAGCTAAAAAAGGTCCAGAAGATGCTTAATTTCTTGTTCTTCTTTCTTAAATTTTTGTTATGTACAATCAGCATCCTTAAGCAACAGATGATTTCTTAGCAAGCTATTTTAATACAAAAGTCTCAATTAAATAAAAATAAATATACAAATAGAAAGGATGAACAAACCTGTGGATGCTACAAACTAGAAATCTGGTCTGAGCCAACATCTGCTTGAAGTGATGGGCTCTCGACATTAAATGCAAACGAATCTACCAACCTAGCAGCATCTTGAACCCTAAGCCGTGTGCCCTGCTGCCCGACGACTGTGGCTGCAACCCTGGCTGCCAACGTGCCCATGCCCTTCAAATCTGATGCACCCCTTAATAACCCATATAATATTCCTGAAGCATACGCGTCCCCGGCCCCACAAGTGTCTACTGGCATGCAGGGTGAAGGAGGGATATACAAAGCCTCACCTTTAACACCAATGTATGACCCTCTTGGCCCATCCGTCACAGAAACTAGAGGAACAAAATGACTTAAATATCGCGTGGAAGATATTGGGCTTTCCTGTGAAGAGAAATGACAAAAAGCTCTTGCCTCTTCACTGTTTGCAAACACAATGTCAGCATAATTCTCCATGATTTCCCTTGACAAAGACATTAGTAAAACTCAATCAGTATTCTAATGATTATGATACAATTCCACCAGAAACATGACATGATTATGATAAGGTTTTGGGTTGTCATACTCATATCTAAATGGGTCAAGTTCAAGGTGAACAGTTAACCCAATTAAGAAATTAGATTAAATTAACTCAACCTATTAAATTAAACAAGTTGACCTCCCAACCTATTTAACAAGTCTACAACTTGATCACAAATTGTTGACGCAATTAGAAAAACAGGTTGAGTTTGAGTTGCACAAATTTATGTGTCAATTGATGTCTTTGACACGAACAAATATACGACCCGTGTTAAAGTTTAATGATTCAACCCGAAACCAATCAAGCAACACGATTGGCATCCCTATCAATATCACAATAGAGCGCACAAAATAAAAAATAATAAACAAAAAAAATATAAATAAAAATAAAAATAAAAGTAAATAAAAAACTTAAATAAAATGAAAACCTTCCAAAAGAATCAAAAGTTACCCAAAGTGTTTTCAAATGTTTCAAGCCTCCTATATCAGTTTATTTAGAAAACAAGATTACTATTATGGCAATATAGTCTCATAGTTTTATTTAGAGTAAAGTACTAAGTACATAAACATCCTTTATGTATATATCAACTTTCAGCTTTAATCCTTAAACTTAAATAATGACACAAAACATCCTTTATCTTTATTTTTGGAGCAATTAGGTCCTTTTTCACTAACCAAAGTTAACGTTCTGTTAATTTTTTAAAATGACAATATTTCCCTTCTAAAATTGATGCCTCTTCAGACCTTTTTTGAACTGCACCATTTTGCCAATCACTAAATCATAGAGTAAAACAACTAAATGACAAACCTACCAAAAATCATCATAATGTCTTTCTATGCACGTCACATCTGAGGCTGTAACAGCAATTAAAGCACCACTATCACGAGCAACTTGACATATTTTCTTAATCGTCTTGATCGTGTCAGGAAATTCAAACAAATATCCTTCAATAACAAGAATATTCGTCTTGGAAATTATGCTCTCCATACTCGAGTCATACTTGATGTATGAAGACGTGCCCTGCCTCATACAAATAGTTGAAACATATCAAAAAAGTAGCTATTCATAAATGTATGAGTGAATAATTGATCAAGCATTCAATTGTTCACCAAAATATGACTGAAATGCATAATTGTAATACGAAAGAGAAGATATAATGACCATGCTACAGATATAGATAGAAAAATAGAAATGCATGTAGATTCGATTTGGCAAAGACCAATTACTTTGAGAGTTTGAGGTTGTAAGTTCATTAGTCGTGTGGGATTTATGGAATTAATTATAACTTTCAAATACTGTTAATTATGTGAATGTAATAATCTGTTTCTAGTAACCGCATAAACTGACCATAACCCATTACAAACAGGAATCCACTGGTAAGCGGAAGCATGCTGAAAATTAAGGACATAACACGCACAGTCATGTACGTTAAGGGTGAATATGAAATTACCTGATATGCAAGCATCGTGCGCTGAGCATCTGAGGTTGTTAAAACTATAACTGTCCCTGTCGTCCCGTCCTTGATCGGTGCAGAAAGAAAACTCACATTCGCCCGTCTGAGTTTAGTTCTAATAACCCAACAAATCAACAAAAGTTATAGTTAGAGATTAGATATTTATGGTAAAGCATAATATACAATTTGTAAGACCTCTGTAGGATGACCTTGTTAGAATATATATATTCGAAATAATGTTAAATTATTGTATATTCTCCAAGCAATGACAATCAGCAAAATTGCAAAATTTTCTCTTGTTGGTAGTTAAACCTTCTAAAATAATTTTTGTTCACTATAAATACCTTGTACATTGTATAGATTAAATTTGAGAAATTACAAAGAATTCTCAATTTGAAAGCACATGAAGGTGACCTTCTTGAAGGTCCAAAAAAATATAGAAGAATCATCAGTAAGTCAAAACTATCTATCACTATACAAGATAGTTTTTCTAGTCAGCAAGGTCAGTCAATTTATGTCATCTCCTAGAACATCATATTGGGAAGTTGTTTGCCACATCCTCAAGTATATGAAAGGTACCCCAGGTTGTAGGATTCGATACCAAAATCATGGCGACCATAGAGTGGAAGGATTTACTTGAAATTACTAAGAATTCTCCATTTGAGTTTGAGGTTTCACTCTTTTTTGCTTTCGTATCTGATTTCAATTTACAGACCTATTAAAGTTCTTGCACCAATTGAGATGTGATGAGAATCCAACACACAATTGATCACAATTTAGTATGAATTCAACACACAATTGAGGAATTAACTTGTATTGATTGAAAATAGAAAGATTACAGAAAATGGAAATGAAAATGGACACAGTTACATCATCCGAAGATGACCCAGGGTAAAACCCTTCTCCAAGTTGGAGCCAATAATAACCCTATCAATTTTCTTCACACCCTTTACACACACAAGCCTTCCTCTATTTATAACCAACTAACAATTAACTAGTAATCAATATTACCAAACTACCCATATCTAGAATATACTAAACTACTAAATATTACCAACATATTTAATCTAACCATAATCTCTATCATTACTCCCCCCTTATTTAAAAGTCTTGTCCTCAAGACTTGGGAATTAACCATGACACGTGCTTTGCTCCAATTAACTTTCCTTCCGGACATTCGTGAGCTGGCCCTTATCGATTTCCCCAACGCAAACAAATCCTTTTCTTTTTACGTCCTTTCCAATCCACACGTGAAAGAGATCGCGCTCCACGATCTAGGGGCTGAATAGAGCCTGCCTCCCCTGACATCAACGATCCCAATTTGGAAGGGAAGTTGCTATACGCATCCGCAAAAGAAATAATAGTCCGATCAGTGGCTTTGAAAGAAAAGGTTAGTGTGGAATCTGCTTGGCCCAAACTAGGAGGCCCATCAACAAACAAAAACCCATAACGATTCCAATATCTACAACGAGCTAATGCCACATTACCGTCGGATGAATTAGGGCGCACGAGATCCTCTACACCCTCGAGATAATCAGGAATGAAATCCGATTGTTTGATCGTTGCTACTTGCTCAGAAGGAATATGGAGTTCGAAGCTACCAATCGTTACCTGCTTACCGTCGACGACATGGATTAGAGCATCGTGAATCGAATCTAATTGTACAGGAGGAGTAGGACTCACGAAATCCCCAAATTGCTGCAGTAGATCTGATTGGAACTCTGATTGCTCTTGATGTTTCATCCAAGCTAGGACGAATTGCCTGAAATTAGCTGATTCCGCACGCTCGACTTCCAAGGATTGCAACGTGGTTTTGATTTCGTTCACGTCTGATTGCAATTGACGAATCTGTTGATCGTGAACCTCTAGGCGATCGTAAGTATCACGAAATTCCATTGCCGGCAAGTCTCCGGCAGAAGATGAACAACGATTCTGAAATCGAAATTGGAAGATCCAGAAATCGGCGGCTAATTGATTATAAACGAAATCTGAAATAAGCGATCACGTGAGGAGCGTAGCCGGAAAATCCACCACAGTGAAATCAGCCGGAAATTGGGACGAAGACGACTATTAGATCCGACAAGGATGAATCGGAAATTGACGACGGCAATTTGTAGAATTCGAATTGAAGCTGATGTTAGAACGGCAGGTTGATGGCAGGTCGGACCATTGATGAGAATCCAACACACAATTTATCACAATTTAGTATGAATTCAACACACAATTGAGGAATTAACTTGTATTGATTGAAAATAGAAAGATTACAGAAAATGGAAATGAAAATGGACACAGTTACATCATCCGAAGATGACCCAGGGTAAAACCCTTCTCCAAGTTGGAGCCAATAATAACCCTATCAATTTTCTTCACACCCTTTACACACACAAGCCTTCCTCTATTTATAACCAACTAACAATTAACTAGTAATCAATATTACCAAACTACCCATATCTAGAATATACTAAACTACTAAATATTACCAACATATTTAATCTAACCATAATCTCTATCAAGATGTTATAAACTATTACATCTAGTATACCATGTTTCTTGCCTAAAAACCATTCATGGCAATTTGATCATCCCCAAAGAATATTGGAAAATCATGCATTAAGAATCAACTCAGTAACCATTAGTTCACTAATTTTTATATTGGCAAGTTAGGTTGAGATGATATGCAAACACTGCTTGCGCACATGGTTTAAAAAAACTTTCTAAGGCCCGCCTTGAGGCTTACACCTCGGCTGAGGCGCTGGAAAAATGCTTATGAGGCTTAGCCCTCATGGGGGGTAGCTGGAACCTACGCCTCGGTTTGTCTGAGGCGGTCCGAGGTGTTAAGGCGGCCTGAAGCTGTGAGGCAAGGCTGTGAGGCGAGGCTTTGAGGCTTAGCCTCACTAAACCAGCCTTATTTTTTCCCTGTAACATATTTGACCTATTTTAGACCCTTTTTGGCCCATTTGACAGAAAACACGCTAGCCACCCAAACTCAAATTATATTGGAAGTTTGGAACACAACTTTTCTCTCAGACTTTAAACGCACACTTCATCTATTATCCCCTAGACTTTGAACACACACTTCACCCTTCCATTCTTCCAGACTTAGAGAGCTTCCATTCTCTTGGCTTTCATATTCGATAAGTTGAATATGTCGGTGTAAATTATACACACCAAGAAATTGAAAAAAGCTTATAAAGAAGACTAATCGAAAAGATAACGAGGATTTGATAGTTCGCGAGGAGGTTTTGTCGGATGATGAGTGGATAGTCAACCCAAGTTTTGATGAAGATGATACTAGTGGAGTTGGCGGGTCAAATAGGGAAGAAGTTAAAGCTCATTATCTAGGAAAAGAAAAGACGTTGAAGTTAATTTGATTGATGAAGATAACGATGAGGAATTAAATTTGGTTAATAAAAAGAAATTTTTATGATATTTAAATCTCATGATATTATTAAATTAGGTTATTGAAGTATTTTTGCTTTAATTGTGATTTTTATGATATGTATCTATTATGTTAATTATTTTTTAGTAATGTTTCGAGGCTTACGCCTCAGTCCGCCTTGAGGCTTACGCTTCATGAGTCTAACAGAAAGCGCCTCGAAGCTCGTTTCCGTTTTTTTAAACCTTGCTTGCGCATTTTTTAAATATATAAAAATCATTAATTAATGCTTTAATAATGATTATACATGGTATTACTACAATAAAAATATAGATCTTTTAACATAAACCTTTTAGGGGTTGTATGCATTAAAAATATATTTCAGGAGACTTTCAACCTGACTCGTTCCCTTTTATTGGAAAAATTTCATATTTCCATGTATATCAAAGCCGACTCATTCACAAGTAAATACTAAATATTTCGAAATTGTCAAAAATGGTTACTCAATTATTCCACCGTAAATAATTTCTTCTAAGACACATTCAAATGCCCCCTTACATAATGATTGATACAGTAGACATATCTGCTAGATTTGACCTAACTTACTACATAAAATATTAGTGTTCCGATTTTCTGAATTTCCTGAAAATTCAACCAATTTTAATGAAATAAAATATACATATTAGCTATTAGGCACACACATAATAATGTAGCAATAATCTTTAAGCCGGTTCAAATTTTTAGCAAGCCAAGGAGCTCATGAGCAGCAAGGCTTGTTTACACCCTGAGTAGCAAATAATATTAGTTGAGAGAGACGAGAGTATACCTGTAGAAGCCACCCAACGGGTCACTGCCAATGCTACCAGCCATAGCTACATTCAAGACAGGGCCACCCATCGGGTGACCACCAAGCCTAGCCAATGCAACTAGAGTATTAGATAAAGATCCACCAGCAGCTGCCTTGTAGCTGCAACCATCCATTGCTTGCAGAACTCTACCTCTCTCCTCATGATTTACAACCTTCCTTGTACCCTTTTCTAAATCCAATCTCATCAAAAACTCATCGTTCACTATACCCGAAAAATCTACCTGTTAGACAAACAAGACCAAATAATTTACCAGTTTTACAATACACATATGGTTCACACTTGATATAGCTTAAATGCTTAATGAATCATAACAGAAAACTAATCTCATTCGTAGCATAACTATTAGTAAAGTCTACAGAGGGAGTCATTCCAATTGCACCACCGAGAAACCGTCTCCGAAAACCTTTTATTTATTTATTATTATTTTTCAAGTATAGTATAGAATATAGATAGATACAAAGATAAAGCTAAAGATCATCACAGCAAACAACATACAACAGTACTTGCATAATACATTAAGCAATCAATCAAAAACATCTGCAAATAAACTACATACGAGATGATATAAAAACTGCAAAAAGTATAGACTCAATTGAATCTTACCATAGCCTGGCCAAGCCCTAATACATCCCATCGATCAGGCAATTCAGGAAGAGATGGGTCATCAGCGTTATCCAAAACAACGTCGTCGTCGTCATCCTCTTCGTCAATTGGGGTAGCGTAAATGCCATCGGAAGAACAGGAAAACCTAGTATCAGTTGCTAAACGAGAAGAGGAATTGAAATTGTTTTTGGAATTGAAACGAATGATAAGACGGCGGACGGAAGAAGAGGGGCGGAGCGATGAAGAAACCCTAGAATTTGAGAATGGAGATACGATAGAGAAAGCAGCCAGCACCGTTGTTTCCGCCATTGTTGATAGAGATGGAGAAGAAGGGATATTTCAGGGGTGCGACTCCATCCAATGTTTGTGAGACTACGTTGAACCTCGCACCACCACACTCGATCTTGGGAACAAGATGGGAAGTGGATAAATATGTTCTTTTATATTTTTTCTTTTGAGCTTTAAGTTGTGAGAAAGTAATTTTTAAGTTGTGTTTTTGAAAAAGACAAATAAAACATTAAGATTCAATCTTCTAAAAACATTTTTTTGTAAAAGAAAATAAAGGTTTTCCCGCGCGTTGCGGCGGTAGTTCAATAGTGAACAGAAAATAATATTATATATTTATATCTACTTAATTAAAATTTCAAAAAAATTGAATCATACCACTTTGTTGATATGAGTATCTAATCATAGTGGTGATAACAATATCATGGATATTATACAGACAAAAAAACTGGTCATAAAGAGTGTTAACTCGTCCTAAAACAATAGGTGTTAATTGTAAGAAATATGAACTTAAATATAAGCGCAAAACATAAAATAAACAAATATTTAATTATTATAGCGAACCGGGCAATGTAGCCAATTTCTCGACTACTGTAACGCCATATCCTCCATGTCAGAGGAAACCGGATAAATTTATAAATCCTCTCCTTTTCTAAGGTTTGAACCCTTAAATGTTTAATTATATAAATCAGAACTGTTACTATGTTTTTCTTATAGTTTGTTTGAAAATTTCATGAAATTGAAAAGAACAAAAAAAGTGGCATGAGAGAATCGAACATGGGGCGGCTGCAGGAAGACAACTTATGACAACAACCATTTCCCATTTAGTCTAGTGAAAATAGTGTAAACTAGATTGACAATAAAACCTATTTATTTAAAAACAAAAGGATTAAAAAAACAATATTAGTGCTCAATACGTTTGTAAATGTATATATGATAATAAGTTAATGTTTTGGTTTTTAACTTTAAACTAGAAACAACGACCCGCGCGTTGCGGCGGTTTTGTTATATAGATAAGTTTATATGGTTGTACCACCTTGGAGAAGAAGGAATAGCAAATCTCCATAAATCACCTTCAGGCCCTTTCTTAGGAGACCATTGACCAACTTGGTTGCGATGGTATAGTAATCTCCGAGCTTTAAAATTGTAATCTAAAATAGAATCAAAGGAAAATTAAGAAACTAATAAAGTCAGGATTATCAATCCAGTTATTGTATTGTCATCTCCAACTTTTAAAATTGCAGTCCACACCACAAATTCAAAATCAATAAATCAAATCTAATATTGAATCAAAGAGTGTATTAAGAACCTGATCAAGTCAAGTTCATCAACACGGTTGCCATGGTATTGTAATCTCCAAGCTCTAAAATTGCAATCTACTCCAATATATAAGTTCAAAACCAATACATCAAATTTAGAATAGAATCTAAGGGCAAATTAAGAGCTTGTGAGCAATAAAGGTCACATTGGCTCGGGACAAAATGGGTTTTGGCAAAAATTGATATGGGTTGAAATATATTGTTCTAAAATACTGACCCATTGTTATATATAAATTGTATCATCTTTTAGCTATAATTTCAAACTAAACGTTAGCATATCTTCTGGAACTAAACTCTATGCTAGCACACATGTGTTCATACACATGAAAAAAGTGATGGATCTGTTTCAAGGTAAAAAGCATCTAATGAATCAAAAGAATAAACAATGAATAGTTTAAAGTCAATCACTATAAATTTATGTTGTATATGTACCAGAGTATAGCTACAAACAACAAACTTGAAGGCATGTTTTTGGCATCTATCGTTGTGCAACTCCAGAATGATCTGCATGTGAAATAGTGGATCAGTTCAATTAAATTATGTAGATGCTATATAGGCTAAAAAATGAAATTAAAACTAATGACATCATTTTGTACCTCTTTCGATATGAAAGAAGCTCCACTTTGTTCATAATATCTTATTTTATTTTGAACATTCTTTGTTGTATTTAAGCAAACAAAGCACATGTTTTAGATTTCAGAAAGGTAAAACATAAAATCACATTCCATTATAACCTATTTTATAGCTAATTTTCTAATTACCATTCCGACAAAATCACACCATAATCAATCTGTCATACGATTAATGAACCAAAAACACACCCTAGTAGTTCATCAGACTAAAAAACACCTTACCGATACTTATTTGTTTCAAGAATGAAAACACAATCAAATTGGGCAACATAGCAGAATACACGAACCAACAAATTAAACATGTTTCCTATAACTTTGATTTCAAAGTAATCAACAAACCTAATAGTTATGTTTAAAACCCTCCTCCTTTATCCGGACTTGGGACCGACAACAATAAACTAAAAGTCTATAGATG
The DNA here is from genome assembly GCA_009363875.1 of Mikania micrantha. Taxonomy (NCBI): domain Eukaryota; kingdom Viridiplantae; phylum Streptophyta; class Magnoliopsida; order Asterales; family Asteraceae; genus Mikania; species Mikania micrantha. The sequence continues at coordinate 68,759,925 of CM018681.1, read as the reverse complement.
GTGGAGTTAAAATAACAAAACAATACCTAAGGAAAACTTAAATGGCTAAATTAATCAATCAACTGAATCAAGTAAAACACTCAAACTGTCAAACAATATAGTAAACACAGATTGAGGCAATCAATAATTCAGTAAACAATACCTAAATAAAACCTAATATAGTAATTCAGTAAACAAACGGAAGCAAATCATTAAATCATCAAATCACTAAATCAGTAAACAAAGTAAAACCTAACATAGTTAATCAGAAAACAACGGATTTAATATTTGAATGAATCAAGGCATCAAGCAAAACACACTTAAACACAGGATGACAGGAAACGAATTAGCCAAATCCAATTAGGAAAAATACGAACAGAAGACAGAAGTAATCAAGTAAAGAATTTAGAACCTCATGTCCTCATCAAGTCATCACTCATCAGCATTCAGCAATCGAGTATTCGTGGAATCGTGGGTTTAGTTCTTCAGATGACTCGCTGAAATCGAATGGGTTCGTGACTTCGTGGGTTCGAACTTCGGATGGCTCGGTACGACATCGAACTTCGTGACTTCGTGTAACTGTGTAACTGTGTAACTGTAAGCTGTAACACGGAGAGATGGCCGATCACCGATGGTTTCGAACTTCGGATGACGGGATGTCTCGGATGGTTCATGAAGTCGTGAAGATTGTGTCTCAGTCTCGGATGGTTCGGATGAGATGCAGCGGCAGCCGAGTGCTTTCATGGTGCTTCGATTCCAAGTTCCAACAATGGTGACTCCGAAGAGACGCGACGATTGCGTGAACTGTGAAGGGGGTGGTACCCTAGATTGCGTGATGCGCCGAACCTTTTTCTCTCATCGGAACCGATGCTTGGGGATTTACGCATCATACGCTTGTACCACACGCATATATGTTCGTACCAAGAGGAATAGTATTTTAACACACAAACTAAGTTTTGTGTTTTAATATATATACTAATTGATGATTGATATTTAAGTGTAAAAAAAGTGCTAGAATGATTTAAAAAAAAATTGTTTGACTTTTTTTATATTCTTTTATTTTAAAATGTTCATAACATTTCTATACAATAATATTTTTCCTCTTTAATATTATTATATAATGATGATATACTTCAAAAAAAAAAACTAGAATCCAATATGTTAATTTATGAGGTTATAATTTTTGTATGTTCAAGGAGTTTAAAGATACGTTTTTATGTGTATTTTGTATAGAAAATGGTACTTTGACATAAATTTATGATTTACAGGTAAAAAGTGGTTAAAAGAGTGTATGGAGACTTTAAATAATTGAAATTGTTAACAGACGAACCAGAGTCGGCAGCGAAAAGACCGAAAATTGAAAGGCACATATCTCGAGCTAGGAAAAGGATTACAAAAGTCATAATATATGATAACTGAGTTTCTTGATGAGACAGAGGTGACAAAGTAGTCGGGTTGGGCTTAGACTATGCCCAAGTTAGCATAGGCTACGCCCAGAAATCCAATATTGGCTGAAAAATGGTTGCGTACACCAGAGACCCAATGTAGGCTACATCCAAACATGAAAAACTGAGTTTTTAAGCCTATCTTTTCTAAATTAAAGGTCATGACCTAGGGGATTGAAAGACAACGACTTCCAGACTTTTTGGGGACGAAAAAAAGGTGATTTTAGGTAGTTCCAACCCTCCAAATCAAATCCTGGACGGTTAACATATAAGAGAAATTAACGTGCAAAGCGTAGGAAGTCACAAGAATGAGTCATCTGCCATCTAGGTAAAGAGCATTATTGTCCATATAAAATAAGATATCGTGCTTCATAAATTATAGATTGACATTTAACACCTATAATCAAGTACAACCGGGATAACCACGGACCAAAAATTATGCACCATATTATATAAAAATCACATATCGTATTTTAACACACATAATCAAGGACAAAATATATAACCCATACCAATAATCACGGACCACGTTATATAAAAATCACGGACTGTCATTTAACATGCATTATCAAATAACCAACTGCATAATCACATACCACATAAAAAATTTAAAAAACCACAACAATATTATACTCAAATTAAAGATAATACAATTCTCAATTTTATGATTTTTTTTTAAAAATAGTTAAACGTTTAAAAGTTATTCGATTTTCAAAAATATGGTAGAGTTTGATTTAACCACAAAAAAGTCACCAAATGTAGGTGATTCTTTTTTTGTCCTAACTTTAATTCACGCAAGTTTTAATCAAAAAGTGGGGACCGCTAAATCTTAACTATTGATTTATTTTATAAAGGTCCAGAATTCTTCCTATCATTCTAAAGTTAAACATCTATATGTATTGGATCCGCCTCTTTTATATATATATATATATATATATATATATAGGATATGGTTCAAATAAGAACCCACCATAATTGTGTTAACCTAATAACTCAAATCCAATGGTTTTAAATTTCTATATTTAATAAGATGTTGACATGTGTCACCTAACCTTTTAAAATTAAAAAGGGTATTTTAGTCATTTCAGTTAATATAAAAAAGTCAGATTTAATAAGAGAGTGACAAGTGTCACACTCTTAAAAATCCATCAATTTTCCTTTTTTTAAATCAAAATTTCCCTCTTGATTTTTATACACTTATAACTTTTTTATACTATGTTATCTTTTTATAAAAATTACACCATTAAACTCGTTATATTTTTCTCGTTAATTCCATTACAGTCATGCCAAATTTTTTTTATTTTTTTCGAGCGTTCGTAATTACACCAACGTAACAAGTAATAAATACAATAATTTTCTCTCATTTTTTCAAAATATTTCCATCTTTAAAATGTTTTACAAATTATTTTTGAGCGTTCGTAATTTTTTCATTTTTTCGAGCGTTCGTAATTACACCAACGTAAAATCTTTCCGTCTCGTTACAAATTATTTTTATTATAAAAATTAGTTCACTAATATTTTAAAAAATTAAGAACACTTTGAAAAAACCCAGCTCCTTATATCAGTGTAATTACGAAAACTTTGTAAAAATTCAGCTCGTTACATCAGTGTAATTATGAACACTTTAAAAAAATTCAGCTCGTAACGTCAGTACAAAACGCCGTTGCATCAGTGTAATAGCTCGTTACGTCAGTGCAAATTACGAAAATTTTAAAAAAATTTGACAAAACTATACTTGAATTAAAGATAAAAAAGTGACAAATTTAATGGTGAAATTTTTATAAAAAAATAATAATATATATAAAAGTTACGAATGTTTAAAAAATTGGGGGGTAAACTTTTTTAAAAAAAAAAAGAATCAAGTGCACCCACCAAATGTCAAAAATACACTCAAACAAATCTCATCCACTTGTTTTTTCCAGATTTAATATGGACCACTCATTTTAAAACATATTATTTAAACAACCAATAAAAATTGGTTAATGGGTTACCACACTTGGAGTGGTTTACTAATTGAACCATCCCCTATATATATATATATATATATATATATGACTTGTATTATATGAAAACTCGATCTTAGAGAGAACCCTTAAACCCTATCTGGGTCGTTCATTTAGAATCTTGATAATAAATATTTGGTCCACATTAAAACTGTATAAAAAATTGAGATTTGAATAAACAAATCAATTTTAATGTTGTTTGTATGAACAACATATTTATTTTCTGAATGACCCATATATGGTTTAAGGATTTTCTATTTTAGATTGGGTTTTTAAATGATACAACTTCTACATACACGAAAATCCACTCAAGAAAACTCATGAAAACCTAGTGTAACATTCAAATTCTTTTTAGGTATATTATATATGCAGTTATAAAAAGAATAAAAATATATAAATAAAAAAACTATATGCATTTGTTACATATGTGTTGCATATTTTATTTTTACTGTTACATAATGTAAAAACATTATTGAGTAACATGTGTTTAACAAGTACTTCTACTCTTTTTTTATTTTTTATTACTATGATAACATATATTGAATACCTAAATACAAAAAAAAAACTTGAATTTCGAGTTTCCTAAATTATCTAAATTATGATATATATATATATATATATATATTTATTTATTTATTTATTGGGGAAATATCAAATGTTAACCTCCCCTTATAGCGTTAACCATAACACCCAATTAAAGGCTGCCACGTGTACCAGAACAAGTCTACTAGCCAAAGGTATAATAGTCTTTTCAGATTTTTTAAATGAGCTAAAGTTAACACCTCCCTTTTATACGGTTCATCATCATATATATTGTACACATCACAATCAAGCACCATGCTTTTACCTGCCACCATGCTTTTACCTGATTGCTTTTGTAAAAGCAAAATGTAAAACATTTTATATATATATATCCACACGTACACCCATCTTCCGATCCACACACACATCTTTCGATTCCCATGCTTTTACCTGCCAACATTTTTTGATCTGATTGCTTTTGTAAAAGCAAAATGTAAAGCATTTTATATATATATCCACACGTACACCCATCTTCCGATCCACACACACATCTTTCGATTCCCATGCTTTTACCTGCCAACATTTTTTTGATCTGATTGCTTTTGTAAAAGCAAAATGTAAAGCATTTTATATATATATATATATATATATATATATATATATATATATATATATATCCACACGTACACCCATCCTCCGATCCACACATCCATAAAGCATTTGTTTCTTGTCCTTTCAAACATCTGGTACTCCTTAGAATGCTTTGAAGGTCCTTTCCACACTTTTCTTATAATCTTGCTTTAACATCAAACATGGGTGGAGGTGATCAGCCGTTGGAGGAGTCTGAAAACTTTTTATCTCCTGTTGTACGTGAACCAGAACCAGATCATCTAAATGATGATATATTTGACATACTTACAGGTGATTCTCCTCTGCGTTATATCGGTTTCAACCAGCAAGGTATGTTAGGTGGTTTAAAGGATATTAGTAATTTGTTGGTTTAATTTTGGTTTACCTGGTTCACGAGTCTACTGGTTGTTTTTTATTTAGGTTGTCATAGTAGCTTGGTATACCAAACTCCTAATGGTAGTCGCTACTGGTGCCCTGATGTTAGTTCTCGGTTCAAGCCTGAGGTTGGAAAGATATTTTTATCTTGGGATGAGGTTTATAAGATGTATAAAACATATGGAGAGATGTCTGGTTTTGGCATTCATGTAGGTGGGTATAAGAAGTGGAAAGGAGAAATAACGCATAGATTTTTGGTATGTAACAAGGCAGGTAAACCTAGGGGCAAAAGGGTTGATTCAATGAATCCAACTTCGATGGCTGGTGCCCGTGCTACTTGCTTCAAAGTTACATGTTGCAAGGAACTTATTAGATTGAGAACCATAAAAGGCTTTTCGAATTATGTGTTATATGAGTTTTCTGAAAATCACAATCACGAGTTGATTTCTTCTGAAAACATAGATCTAACCCGTAAAGGAAAGCATCTTAACTTTGAGGATGTGCACTTTGTTCATGCTATGAGTCTAAACAGGGTAGGTGCTACTGTAGCACATCGGTTACAAACTTCCTTGAAAGGTGGTCACCACAACATGCGTGGCACCAGGAATTCCTTCAAGAATGTCAGCCGTGATATTTGAATGTTCATTGGTGAGCGTGATGTGCAATTGGTATTGAAGAAGCTAGAGGAACGTGCTAAAAACCTTTACAATTTTTCATTTGAAGTATATCATTCTAAAGGTGTTTTCCAGGCGATATTTTGGGCTGATGATGTTTCCAAACTCAGTTACCAGTTGTTTGGTGATGTTATAGCCTTTGATGCAACATATTCCACAAACAAGTAAGCCTTCCATTATATGTTATGGCTATTTTTTTGATATAGTCAGGTGAATGTACGTTAATTTTAATTTTTGAAACTTTACTAGGTATAACATGATTTTTGTTCCTTTTATGGGTGTTGATCACCACAAAAAATGTGTCACATTTGGGGCTGGTCTTATCCACAATGAGACAGTTGAATCCTATTGTTGGCTTCTTGAAGTTTTTCTGAAGATTCATGTTAAACATCCTCGATTAGTTTTGTCAGATCAAGATCCTGCTATGAGGATTGCAGTGCCAAATGTTTTTACTCATTTTGTGCATCGTCTTTGCATGTGGCATATCATGAAAAAGTTACCATCTAAGGTATTTATTAAGTTTATTTTATGATACATATAATTTACTAAGTAGTACAGGTGTAATTTTTTTGTAAATGGTAGTTTACTGTTTATGTAAGTAAGGTGTGCATATCTTGTTTTAGTATTTACATCAACTTACAATTATTTTAGTATAGTTTGTGTTATTGAATGACTATTTAATTTGAGTTGTAGTCTTGTATGATATTTCTAAGTAATATAGTAGTAACTTACATCAACTGACATTTATACAATAAGAGTCAGTAGTTAATATAGTAGTCACTTACATCCACTTACAATTATATAATAAGAGTGAATAATTTACGAATTACATGAATATTCTAGTATTAAAACAGTTTAGGTATACATAATTTCAAGATGTATAATAATGTAGTAGTAATTTACATTTATTTACACAGTTAATGGTAGTTTACATGAATATTGTAGTATTCAAATAGTTTAGGTATACATAATTGGAAGATGTATAATAATGTAGTAGTAATTTACATTTATTTACACTGTTAATGGTAGTTTACTGTTTATGTATGTAAGGTGTGTATATTTTGTTTTAGTAGTTACACAAACTTATACGGTTATTTAAGTATAGTTTGTGTTATGGAATGATTATTTAATTTGAGTTGTAATACTTTATGATATTTGTAAGTTATATAGTAGTCCCTTACATCCACTTGCATTATATAATAAGTTTGAATAATTAACAGTTTACATGAATATTGTAGTATTCTATTACATCAACAAACAATGTAGGTATACATATTTGTAAGATGTATAATAATGTAGTAGTAATTTACATTTATTTACATCGTTTTTTATAGGTATATGCGGATTTGATGCATAATTCCAATATACGGTCTAGGTTGCATAAGTTGGTTTGGAATGTTTACATTTCTCCTGCTACTTTTGAAGAAAAATGGCATAATCTCATGGCTGAATTTGAGCTGAACAACCACATTTGGTTAAATGAAATGTTTCAATTCGTGAACCGTGGGTGCCTAGTTATTTCCGTGAGATTCCTATGTGTTGTCTTATGAAAACTACATCTCATTGTGAGAGTTCTAATTCGATGTTTAAGGTTACATCTGGTAGTACCAACACACTTGTTCAGTTTCAGATGTGTTTTGACACCGCTATAGACAATCAGTGGTACAATCAAAGGGTTGTAGAATTCAAATCAAACACTACCACTTGTTTGTTCAAAACAGGGTTAGATTTGGAGGTTCATGCTGCTAAGATTTACACCCAAACCATTTTTAAAGATGTTCAAAAAGAGATTTATAAGGGCATGATAAATTGTTTCATCAATAATGTTGATGTTGTTGACAATTTCAAAGTGTACACAATTTCTCACATGGACAACCGTTGTGACTTTGTCAACCAGTTTAAGGTAATCAATTACGATGTTTTCATTTAATCAAGTATAGTATGCACGTAGTCAACATTTATGTTAACCAATTTAACTTATTCATGGCAGGTTTCTGTTCATATGCTAGAGCACTCTTATGAATGCTCATGCATGGGATTTACTCGTGTTGGTTATCTTTGTCGTCATATATTTTGTGTGTTTAGACTGCACCAAATAAAAAGCATTCTTGATCGTTACATTTCCAACCGTTGGAGAAAAGGTACTCTTCCAAGTCGTGTTTAAGGCCATTCTCAAAGGCTTAGTGTTGATAACACCGAAGTTGCGGTCTTGAGGAACGAAGTGACAGATTGTGTTAATGCATGTGTCGATCAATTGGCGTTTAATGTTGACGGACTTTCCTCTTTCACCGAAAAGATTAAGGAATTGAAGAAGGAATTAGATGATAAATTTCCATGTTCATCAAGTTCACACAAAAAGCAATGCGTTATTGAACATTTAGCCGGTCAACATGATGAAGAGACTATCGACCTGTTGCCCCCTCATGGCATTCGTAACAAGGGTTGTGGTACGAGTAGACGTTTAGTTGGACCTGGAGAAAAGGCTATTGAGAATTCTAAAAAGACCCCGAGGATGAATCGTTCATGCAATCAGTTAACCTTCCATGATTCTCGCAACTGCAAAAAGAAGGCAAATGTTGGGGAATCAACATCTCAAAAGTAGGCCACGATGTATCGTGTTTTTGGTTTGCCATGAAACGATTTTTGGGTGCGTAAAATATTTCCTAATATTTTAACCTTAAAATATTACATAATATTTTATGGTTAATACGTTTTGAAAATGGCTCTTTTTGGTACGAATGATTGAATGACAATGTTGTTTTAAGAACATGTTATAGTTGTGTAGCTTTTTGATCTTAATGTAGGTTATTAGTCATGTGATTTGTACAATCTATCGCTATAAGTGTTATACGTTTCATGGGCAAATATTAATGTAAGTTATTGTAATTGCGATTGTAAAAGATTCATGTTTTTTGGTGATATTAATTACGTTTCACTGGCAAATATTAGTTAATAAGTGTTAAAATAATGTAGCAAGAAGTTACAACTACTTACAGTGTGTTAAAAAAATTTTCAGCTCACAGGTATCAAAATATATCATCAACTTACAATAATGTTATAACCTCTTTATAACACAAAATGCGGTACAAACATTTATAAAATGTATAAAATAAGATTTATAAAATCTATAGTTTATTGTAAGCCTAAAATAAGATTTATAAAATTTTACATTAATTTAAGGTACATTAAATTTTTTAATAATAATAAAAACAATTGTTACAAATTTAATATCATATGTATGAAAATGTAGTAGTAAATTACATTAACTTACACTAAATAATAATAAAAAAACAAAGCTGACATTAATTGGGGGAATATAATTCCCAAAAGCATAATGTAGTAGTAAATTACATTAACTTACACTAAATAATAATAAAAAAACAAAGCTGACATTAATTGGGGGAATATAATTCCCAAAAGCATTAAAAAAATTATTCCAGATCAATTACTTAAAAACCATATTATTTTGAAAACAATAAACTAGATGTTCCTTTATTCTTAAAGAATTAATTTAGGGCTATTGTTCATAAAATCAATATTTTACTTCAACTTACACTAGTATTTTATTACATCGGCTTACATTGTTTTACATATGAGAAAGACCAACTTAATGTAGTAATAATTTTCATGGAGTAACAAATTAGCTTTTGGAAGGTTTTTGGTAATAAGATTTTACACTTTATTAGTTTTATGTTACTTGTGAGAATTTTTTTATTGTAAGTTATTGTAATACTTTTTGCAATTAATTATAATGAGGTAATTATTTATTTAATTGATATAAAAAACACAATTTAGGTTTTAAGTTATTGTTACACTTTTTGAAACGTTTATTACATTAATTATTATGACATAGAACGTATATTTGTGTAACATATTTTTCATGAGAAAAATAAAACTGTTTTAATCTTTAATGGACATAAAAGTGTATGTTATTTACAATGGTTTACTGAGAAAATAAATCATATCCCTTAGCCTACACACGTTTTTTTCCAACACATGGGAAATAGACTTTTGCAAGTACAAGATGTTGTACTTATCAATTTAATTTATGTATACCCACCGGCATCCACTTTTTGGAAATGTCAGACCCCTTGTTGTCTTTATGTCAAATTATTAAACAAGAATACTATTTTAATGGTTATTTATAGTACTTTTGTCAAACATCACTTTCCCACTTTCCCACATTCCCTAACCAATCCGTACATACATTCCAACCATATTAATAGTTCCTGATTACTGTTTATTTGTAGTTGATTTTCTTTTACCACTAGATGCCAAAAGAACTTAGGCAGACTTAAAATAATTCGAAAAAAAACAAAAAACTCTTCACAAAAAATTATATACTACCCCATACTTACTTAACATTAATATTTTCCAACAAAAGCCAAGTTTAAAATTAATTACATCATCCTACTCGTCAAACTCTATTTAAGAACATTAGAAATAATACATATCATGTAAACCCAACACTAGCATGTTTTGGAATTGTTTTACAAACCAACCTTTGCTAACAAATTTTGCTTTTGGACATTTATATCCGACAGTAATATTCGGCACGTATATTTCTTATGCAGGGTTTGAATTTGAGTTTTTACCTGCTTTTCCGAAGTCTTGAACCCGCCGTCAAAAGTCTTACGGTGACTTCCATGAACATTTCCATATGTCTCATCGTAAATACACCACAATCAATGATATTTCCAATTGTAGCCCACTCTAAATCAACCTCGTCACTTTCTGCATAGATATTTTCTCAGCTTTAGGATGTGGGAATTTCTCCAAATACCTCACGAACATATGAATCTGTAAAAGTGATAAACATGAAATTAGTTGTGTTATTACTTTAACTTAATATAACTTTATTTTTTAACTTCTTACCACTTTGTTTGGCGTATCTTTCATGTAGTAGTCTTTATGATCTCTAATCGAAACGATTGTTTCGATTTTATCCATATTATCTAGCAAATAGATCCCTGGATTTTTCAAATCAAAAGCCATCACATAGAAGTGATCTTTTTCAAGTATAGGAATGAACACTATATCATAGCATTTTAAAGCCCTCATGCTTTCCATCCTTCCAACTGCTTCAAACATCATCTTTGTCAATGCCCCCAACCGAACTGATTCATCAGTTTTTGGCGCTGTAAACATCCATTTAAGCTGTTGAATGTACATTATACAAACGTTAAGTAAGAATTACTTTGTTATAAAAATATACCAGAATTTTATATTTATTATTTGTCTTGTGAATAAGAAACTTACAAAAACACGGTGTCCACAAAATAACCGATATGGGGATTCTGGACTACGTAGTTTCTCCTCTTCATTTAATACTGCAGCCCAACAATCTACGATCTCCCCATAAATTTTGTTCACTGGTTTTAAAGTCTTGAAAAACTTGGCCTCCGTCATCCCTCAATTACTTGTCTCAAAAATAACTTCCCTATGATATTTATATTAAATAAAAAATCAAGTTCTAAGCAAGTTATGTATCATATAAAATATATAGTAAATAACTTACATTTCATTACAGCTGGAATTTCATTCTTTTGATTCAAAGATAACCTTGCTTGATCCCTCTCTTGGTTTTTTTTCTAGTTTCAACAAGTACGTTAAAACACAGACTATGTTTAGAGTTAATAATTAAATTCAGAATTTAAACTTACTCATTCGAAAGATTAATGATGTATCCCCAAACTGAATTTTCCTCTTTGCTGTACCTATTTGTTATCTCAACTTCTCGAAGCAAGTATGGTGACTTGTAGTCCCTTGAAACACCTTTTAAACGTTTATTTTTACTGACGGATGTCTCATGACAGGTTATAGATGCTTCTAAAATCAAGAAAAACAACTACAATGTAATATGTTTATAATTTAACACGTTAGTAACAAGCATTAGGATTGGCGCAGCCATTCACCTCTTTTTTGCACAGATTTTTCTTGAACATCTGACTCAATCGATATTTGAATGACATTCTTCTCGTCTTCTTTTTCACCGGAATTTTTGTCCAAATGTTTGTATGAAGACCACATTAGTTGAGGTCGGTGAGACATTGTTCGTTGTCTCAATTTCCGCATTATTATTATGTGTGAAAACCACATTACTTATTTTATTAAATCAATGTAGTTATTACAGTCCCTTACATTATTTAAAAATTGCTTATATCAACTTACAATACTATAACAATAAAGTGTTAGAATTTGAACATCAGACTACAAAGTTCCTCAATTACATATTTTTAAATCTAAAATTTAATGTGCATAAGAATGGGTAAAATACTGACCATTTTTTGGTTCACCTTTTTCTTCAATTGTCTCAATCGAATTTGTGATTCTATTTATATCAACGTAACACCCATAAACATCAAAACAGGTGTATCAAAAAACAAAGTATCGAGTTACTTACATTATGCCTTTTACTAATTTGTCTTACATTAATATTAATCTTACTTACATTAACTTTTTATAATAACACTATTACCTTTTTCTCCCACATTTGGCTCCATCTATCCGTGATTTAAGTAGTGTCCCTTTATATCACAATTGTCTGAACTCTCTTTTATCGACTCAGGTTTCAATGTGTTTTTTGAGACATCTTTCCTTGCCTCAAATTTGGTAAGTACTTTATTTTTTTAGGCCAATATATCTGCAACAATGTAAAAACAATATAAAGCCTCGTTACATTAACTTATAATACCCTAACATTTTAACAATACCAAAACCAACACGAAACTTTTACCTGCTTTTGTCCAGCCCCCCACCCTAGGACGTGGCGCATTCAAACCTTGATTCATAGATCCACTTGCAATATTTTTGTCTGCCACTATTTCTGCATTAAAGTAACACAAACAAACATCAACATTTCTGTCTAAAAAACAACATTCTAGATTTACTTACATTATATAATATACAATTATAAGTGGGTGCTACAGTGGTAAATGGGTTTTTTTTTTTTACAAAAGTCAAAAAAAAGGGCCAAGTTTTCTTTTTCTTTTTTTTATCTGGTTCGAGTCTTGCATTTATTATCAATTGGCCCGATTAACGTCGCAAAACGTGAGTATAATTTTTTTTTAAATCTGATTCAAGTCTTGCATTTATTATTAATTGGCCCGATTAAAGCCACGAAGCGCGTGTATAAATGTTTTTTAAATATATTCGGACTTTTTTATTTGGTGTTTATAGATTCGTTTTTATGTTTCCAATGCTCATTTTTACAACGGTAAACATTTATGTCAGAACTGTATTATCAATTGGCCCGATTACTTTTTTTTTTTTGTAAGGATCCGACGCTGCTACGATTGCAATTCTTTTTTTTTTAATCTGTTTCGAATCTTGTATTTCTTATCAATTGCAACGATTAACGCCGCGAAGCGTGGGTATATATATATTTTTAATTTGCTTGGAGTCTTGCTTTTATTATCAATTGGCCCGATTAACGCCGCGAAGCGTGGGTGTATATATATTTTTAATCTGCTTGGAGTCTTGCTTTTATTATCAATTGGTCCGATTAACGCCGCGAAGTGTGGGTATAATTTTTTTTTAATATGGTTCGAGTCTTGCATTTATTATTAATTGGCCGATTGATGCCGCGAAGTGCGGGTATAATTTTTTTTAAATCTGGTTCAAGTCTTGCAATTTATTATCAATTGGCCCGATTAAAGCCACGAAGCGCGGGTATAAATGTTTTTTTAAATATCTTCGGATTTTTTATTTGGTGTTTATAGATTCGTTTTCATTTTTCCAATGCTCATTTTTACAACGGTAAACATTTATGTCAGAACTTTATTATCAATTGGCCCGATTACCGTCGCGAAGCGCGGGTTTCACCCTAGTTAATCTACATTACAATAAAACTATATTAAAATAATACACAAATCAATTTTGGGCTTTTACCTGATTTTGTCCTGTCCACCATCTTACCAGTTGGTGCATTCATCTTTTGATTCACATAAGTCAGATTTGTCTTTTCACTTATTTCCCTTCGTCCTATGTCTGCATTATTAGAACAAAAGGCAACAGCAAATCCAAAGTCAAATCTACATAAATGGACTCTTATTTTTTATAGATTTAGTTATATGCAAACATGTACTTTTATTGCAGTCTTCTAGTCTCCCCTCCTGTGTTAACCTAAGACTAAATATGGGTAATTCATCATTCACCAAGGCTTGTTTCAAATTACTGCCTTGCTTGTCTATGCAAACCTTTCTCCTGAAATTTGACTTCTTTGTCTTTCTGGAAATTTGTCTTGCGAATCTTCCTTTGCTCTGTATTTTTCTGCCAATATATCTGCATTAATGTAATCAAACCAACATCATTTTTTCTGTGTAAAATAGCACATGTTACACCTACTTACAGTAACTTACATTGCAAGAATAATAACTTAGATACTAATAAAATACAGTTACATCAACTTACAATAACATTAATTTAAATTTTAAAAAAATGATTGTTAGGCATTTACCTGCTTTTGTCCTCCCCACCAACTTACGATCAGGTATGGTAGTCATATCAGCTATGTTCATGTTTCACTTAATTCCTTGCTTGTAATATGTGCATTAATTAAACAACGCAATAGCAAATCCAAAGAAAAAACCACATATATGTTACATACATATACCTTTAATTTGTTTGCATTCTTCCTGTGTTAACCCAAGACTAAAACTCGGTAATTGATCAACCACCGATCCTTGATTCAAATTATTGTCAGGTTTGTCTAAGCAAACATTGCCTCGTGTGTTTACCTCAATGTTTATACAATCTTCATTCCAATATTAATTTAGTATAAGTGAAAAATCAATTCATAGCTAAATTTTGTCTTCTATCCTTACATTCAGCCTCAGTTAGTCCCAAATTGAAACCTAGAAACTCCTCGAGGTTTCTATACATTTTACATATAGATATTGTATATATATAATAATGGCGTCACGTATCAACAATTTACATTAACTTACATTCGTGTCCCATAAAATGCAATATCAAGAAATATACTTTGAAATTGAACGAATCATCATCTTCAGCCTCAACAAATCTCTTAACCAATTCCGAAGGAGAAATATAATCATTGGGATATAAATTTCTCCACTCTTGAATTTTTTTACCTAGATTCCTTGTTGGGTTAACATTTTTTAAGACAATTCCTTCATTTGGAACTCCTAACAAACTAAACACAGCCCGTTCATTCACCTTTATCAGACCTTGTCTACCAAGTATTACCATACTTGTCACATCCAATTTGTCCACAATATAATGACCCATCTTCTGTGGTATTCCATTAACCTTAAATTTGAGGAGTTTTCCAAAACTCATATCTTGAACAGCTTTTCTTTGTTTTGGTTTCAAGCTACGCAATCCTTTACAAAATTGTTTTGGTGAGCATCTGTTCACAATGGGAAACCACTCAACACCCAAATCCAAACCCTCTTCCTCCTCTATATTGTTTTTCTTTTTTAACCTTCTCCTTTTACTTACATGACCTTCTCTACGCCTTTTTACTACCTTGCTACTTTTTTCTATATCTCGCAGACTTGTATTATTGACTACACCTTTTCCTTTGAAACCATTGCTATCTGAGATGTTAATTACTGTATTAAAAAAGTAAAACCCCGTTAACACTGCTATTTGAGATGTTAATTACTGTAGTAAAAAAAAGGATAACCCAGTTAACATTTTCAGAATCATGTTTTAATAACCTGATGGAAGTAAATACCTTTTCTTTTGTTTTTCCCTCGCGTCACACGAACGTAGCTTTCATCTTCTGGAGTAGTATAACACTTATCTGTCAGAAAACAAATATACCAAAGACCCAAAGAAATTACCAGAGGTATTCGAGTTCCATCATCATCTCATCCACAAATCTTTCGTATTTTCAAAACCCTAACCCTAGTGGAAGATCGATATGAAACAATTATGAACTGATTATATAAACTATACCGATATGAAACGATTATGAACTGATAATATAAACTTCACCTTTAAAACTCAACGTAAGGAGATCAGTAACAGATCGAAGATTAGGGTTTCGGGAAGTCACAGAATTTGGGGACATTTTGGCTTGGAAGACGAACACACCGATTGAGAAAAGGGAAGCGGATGAAAGAATGCTTCAAAATTAGGAATTATCTATCTTTAGGAATTATCTATCTAATCAAATTATTTTAGTCAAATTATTTTAAGACTATTCCGGTTTTTTAACGTAAAAATAGGATATATATTAATTTTTTGTTATTTAAATTAAATAATTAAAATTAAAATTGAAGATAGATTTAATAGGTGATTGACATGTGTCAATTTTAATCTAAGAATTAATATGTGATTGACACATGTCAAAATAAAGGGGAGCATTGATGTAGTGATGACAAGTAAGCAAAAAAATTTTGCTTTATTATAAAGTAGTATAGATAGATAGATGTGTGTGTAGCTTTTTTAGCTTTCTTTTTTATTAGAACAAACTAGGTTGGTAACCCGTGTATTACACAAATTATAAAAAGAAATATAGCGATTAATTATCAATGAAAATTTAGAAAAAATATAAGATAATTTTGAATATTAAATACGATTACAGTTTCGTATGATTCAATATGTTAAGTATTAAAAAATAATTTTATTTCTTTAAACGCTAATTTTTTTGAAAGTTTGTTTTCCTTTAAACATCATGTTCCAAATAAATGTTTTTGAAAATTTTATAATTTATAATAATTTTTAAAAAGAAAGTGTGTTTTAATATTAATATATTTTAATGTATTAAAAAAATTATTTGAAAAATGTATAAAAAATATATTTATTATTTAATATTAGATGTATTTAATAGAAGAAAGACGAGGGAAGTAAAGATTGAGATACTTTATAAGCATGTAATGTGAGACTAAAAACCTTGATTTATTAGTATATGTAGATTTTATACGCTTTTATATATAAAAGCTCCAAAAAGTTATGTAAAACTATTTTTTTTTTCTTAGAACAGGTTCTGCGTGCGTTTTACATGCAAAAAAAAACTTTCAAAAAATTATATAAATATGAGTTGTATTATTAGAACGGTTTTGCAAAATTAATATATATATCAATAGCAGTCCCTCTACCCCATATAAAATCTGGTCGTATTTTCCATTTTACCAAGTCGACCAATCAGAGTTCGAATTAAAATCACATCGACAAATTCGTAACAAAATTAAAAATAAAATAAAATACCCAAGTTCAATAAGACCACTTCATAACTATGACACACCCCTTTGACCAGCTCAAGATTCTTAAACAACTCCATGAAAACACTCCTTGATGTATTCTCATGAACAAGACCAAAGAGATCCAAACTAACACAAACCGACACCTAATTCGAGCAACACCCGAACCGCTTAGGACCCGAGGATTCATCGTTGACATTGATCGTTGCTCCTTTCGAAGGAACCGAAGCAGAAGCACCCTCGTCTCCAGCTTCAACCGATTTCTTGCTCACGATTCTGTAAATCTGTGTAATCACTTCACTAAAAGCATTCTCAACATTAGTGGCTTCCAATGCTGAAGTTTCCATGAAATAGAGGGACTCGGCTTCTGCTAATGTTTTCCCGTCTTCGGTTGAGACAGCGAGTAGGTGACGGAGGTCTGATTTGTTGCCAATTAGCATGACAACGATGTTTGGGTCGGTGTGGTCTCTCAACTCCTTCAACCATCTCGCGATATTCTCGAAAGTAGCATGACGGGTTACATCGTATACTAGTAGAGCACCAACTGCTCCTCGGTAGTAAGCACTTGTGATCGCTCGATACCTGTAAAGAAAACATGTGTGTGTAAACTATTATGAAACAAAAACCTAAAAATTATCTTATATGCTAAGATAATTATTAAACTTTAACTAACTAACAAACAGATATACCCAGTAAAATCCCACATAATAGTAGGTTCTAGGGAAGGTGAGATGGGAGCAAACCTGAAACTCTATCTCATAAGACAGAAAGACTGCTTCCAGAAAGACCCCAGCACAGGAGAAAATATTTTTTTATTATAAATTATACCTAGGGCCATAACGGCCTCGGTTTTATATATACCATTTTAACAGCTTGAAAATATTCATCCATTTTTTGTTAACAGAAGGCAAACAAGGAGCCAGACGATTTTATGTTTTTTTGAATAAAGACAAACAACACAAGATGATCCTGTCACTTATGAGCCATTCCATAAAAAATTATGTTTGATTATGACTTGGTATTTGTGTTTAAATCCTGTCCCTATTGGAAACTATTATTTGATCTTAACATCAACCACTTTGTATTCATATGCAACTAATAATATTACATGAATTTTCATGCAGCGAAGCTTAGGTGTGTAAACGGGCCGATCCGAGCCCGAGCTTGTTAAGGCTCGAGATCGCCTCGTTTTGACTAAATAGGGCTCGGGCTCGTTTTTTTTTAATTACTAATTTAACATAAAATATATTATTTAAATATATTTATCGTAATTTTATGTATAAAAATAATTAATTTTATAAATATAAACTTAATAGAATATGTAAAATATATATAAATAAAAAGCTCGTTTAGGCTTGTGAGTTGGCTCGAGCTTGATATGTGAGGCTCGGGTTCGATAATTAAACGAGCCACATTTCTAGGCTTGAGGGTTTGCACTCAAACTCATTTAAGCTCGACTCGTTTTGGCTTTTTACCAATCTGAGCCTGAGTAGCTTCATTGGTTCGTTTACACCCCTAGTGAAGCTAGAGACTCCAGATATTATCACAAATACGACCAATGGGACGTTTGCATGCGCATAGAAGTATAGAACTTATTAAAATAAATGTAAATTTACCCGACTAACCCTAACCACCTTAAGCAAATGACTCAATAGCATAACTAGCACAATTCTACATAGACCACTTCGCACTTAGAAGACGGTTGTTTTCATAGTCGATTGTTGCCCTTAGAACACTATTGTTTTCATAGTAGATTGTTTTATAGTTTTCTTTATCTATAGAAGTGGTTCTCCTTGTCAAAGATGTTTTTGCCCACCTCCCCCCTTATCTTAGAAACCCATCCTCTGATCTCCAATTTAACACAATATAATGATAATGCTCCCTTTGATGCTAAGAAAGATCCAAATTATGAATTTTAATATCAGGCTAGTAAGCTCCAAATGCAAAATGACAGGTGTTGTTGTAACTCATAGCACTTGTTACAGATGTTGCTAACTATTTATCAAAAATTGGGTCCTCAAAATCAATTTAAAAGTCAAAAAACACCGCGTGACTCGAAAAATATAATCTCATGGCATGGCTATTTACAGGGTCTGGAAAAGGTGGGATGTAGGTAGACCTTACCTCTATTTCTTGCGAAAGATGAGCTTCTTCAACATTTATAATTACAATGATCTATAAATACCAAACCAAAATAGCCCAAAACGGCTCTACATGGCCTGTTGGGTATGCCTGTCAAACCCCTAATCAAAATTCCTCAATCCACTACTATATGCAGTCGATAACTCACACAAGACAAAAAACACTCCACCCTTAAGCCGTGAGCTACACGATGGGGACAAACGTATCTTAATGTTGTCAAGCATAAACACCACATAATGTGATTTCCGGCCCACCCTAGCGGTCCTGTTCTTCGGTGTCCTTGAACCAAGAAGTACCATTCGTTGTATTAACAATATCAGCTTCTTTTTGTGTGATCACACATACATCTTCAGGTTTTCTCCACATCCATACCCCTCCCCCCACCAAAGACACACACAAACATATATCAATCAACCATACCTAGTAAAATTTACTTGTTGCACGGCTATTTGTAAGGTCTGGGAAGTGGTTAAATGTGAGCAAATCTCACTCATATCTGTTTAGAAAAAAAAGCTGGTTTTAGAAAGATTACAGACTAAAGGATCGACGATGAATCGGGGACCAAGTCAGGGTGAATGGGTGATAACAGGTGCACTTAGCTCACTTCAATTTTCCCATCTAACAAAAGGGGTTTAAAAGCTCAAATCTAAAACCAGAAATCAAATCAAACCCTTGAAACCTAAAGGCAGAACTGAACAACACCAAATCAAATCAAAACAAAACATCATAAAATAAACCCTAAACCCTAAGATTTCAAACACATATCAGTAAAAAGCTGTGACGAACAACATTATACATATAGCAAATTGATAATAACGGGTATAAATTATTTATATAAAAAGAAAAGGGCTGACCTTTCTTGACCAGCAGTGTCCCAAATCTGAGCTTTGATGACCTTCCCATCAACATTAAGACTCCTGGTAGCAAACTCGACACCAATCGTAGATTTTGTTTCTAAATTGAACTCGTTTCTAGTGAATCTGGAAAGAAGATTGGATTTACCGACACCAGAATCACCGATTAGAACCAATTTGAACAAGTAATCATACTCATCTTCAGCTCTGTATGCAGACATGTTGCCCTCTTTTGAAAGTTTGTTCTGGAAATTGCAGCGACTGTTGTCGTTGTGTGACACGATGCTGGGAAGATCAAGAAGGTGGTGTGAGAATTTACATCTTTAACCCCCACCCACTCATTGCCCACCCAAAATGTTCGGATCGGTTCCATATCTTTTGCTAATGTGTCTTTTTTTTATTTTTAGTAAACTACCTCAAGGAAGCAACGAAAATTATGTTTTACTAGTATTTCATTCTTAGCATGATTGTAAAAATCTCCGATTAAGTCGATTAATCGTTAATTCTCGAAGGCCGACTAGGCTCAACTATCCAATTAGGCCGATTAGTTGGCCAATTAATCCCTAGTCCCCACCCCACCGACCGACTAGCGACTCACGATTTTTACAACATTGATTCTTAGTATCTAAGTTTAATAAACTTTAGACATTTGTAATACATATAATCCTTAATTCGTCAAATTACCCTTACAAAATTGACCAAATTACCCTCACATAAGGATCATATGTGTTATAAACGTGCAAAGTTTGGGACCATATGAGTATTTTATGGAGCTTAGGGACCAAAAGTGAAATACTAGTAAACCACAATAACCATCTTGATTATTGACAACAATCGATAGGCTAACACGTCTCTAAAGAGAAGCTGGTATATCAGTCATATCACCTAGATCTCATCAATTCAAAAAAAAACACATCACTGAAAAAACATCTGCTCATCCAGGAGTAAGTGCTCCCAAAGAAACTCGAACTCAAGATCTTTTATAAGAGAAACCAAACGATACCAATATACTATTAAACTATAAGTTATTTAGTAACGGTGTGTGTAACTATAGGAAATTTTCTATAAAAAATGTTTTTTTAATAATATATCTAAACTAAGTAAGAAGATTTGGTATTTCAACAAACTAATAATGATAACCAGTCTTGGGGTTACTGGTTTTTTTTGGACATTTGTATAGCTCTAAAGGCAGTCAAGATACAAGAAAAGGCTTTCAACGTGTCATAGAAGAATTTGATGATGGCAACTACTGAATTATATATTTGGTAGTCAAGATTTTTTTTTTAAAAAAACTAATTTATTAAATTATGATATTTTAATTAAATAAAATAAAATATTAACAACTTAATTTTTACATGTCATGATGACAATTTATAGCTATAAAAAAATTAAAAAAGTAATTAAATTATTTTTTTCAAGAGTGACATGATTCGTCGTCATGAAACAATAAAAAAATAATAATAATTAAATTACTTCCCTTTGTAGTGTTGGTAGCTTGCCTTGTAAGATCTATACTTTATAATAAAGCAAAATTTTTTTGCTTACTTGTCATCACTACATCAATTCTCACTTTTATTTTGACATGTGTCAATCCCATATTAATCCTTAAATTAATATTGACACATGTCAATCACCTATTAAATGTATCTTCAATTTTAATTTTATTATTAAATTTAAATAACAAAAAATTAATAAGCATCCTATTTTTTTGTTAATGAACCGGAATAGTCTAAAAATGTATTGACTAGAAAGATAAAGTCAAAATTTTGAAACATCCTTTCAAAATTCATCCCCATACTTTTCCGGTTTTCCTTTTGTATTGGTAATTTTGGTCACGGATTTCTTAATTTGTTTATTGATTATTAAATTCTTATTTTCATTTAATTTTTATAATAATCAAAAATTACATTAATAATAAGCAATTATTTTGCCCGGGAAATTTAAAATTAGTAGTATTCAAATTTATATTCAAAAGTTTTAAATTCAAAATTTTCGACCTTATGACTTAGTTGTTACCTATTTTTACTCAATAAATATCTTATTATCAATTATAATTTCTTGAATTCCCTATTTTTACTCAAAAACAGGTTAACTATATAACTTATTAATACTATATCATTTCATCATCAATTTGTGCTCTCAATATCTCTTCTGCTATTTGTTTCTCATCTAAATCAGGTAATATCTTTTTGTTTTTTAGTTAATATCTCTTCTTCTAATATTGTACATATATTCTTTAGAAATCTTTTTCTACATTATATCATGAAGTAATTATTAAAAACTTTTAATTTCAAAACATCAATTTATGTTCATCTAATATAAATTACGTAAATTTAATCAAAAATTTTGTAAATTTAATTTACATCATCATATAATTAATATAACTTATTTTATCAAAAATCATCGAATGATGACATTGTTGAACATATCACATTTTTTAGTTGTATATACTTTATTTATACTTTTAACCACATACAAATTTTATTTATTTTGTATAAACGAGGCTATTATATTTATTATAGTTTTGGATATTATATATATGATTCTTAGTAAATATATATAAGTTTTAAAATGTAAAATAAATAAAAATTTTATGAAAAAATTACTAAATTGTATTCGTATTTACTAAATTGCATTCGTATTTGATAAAGTATAGTTTGAATTAAGTTTTATTATGGATAAGGTTGAGAAATTATGGACATATTAAATGATAAATAAATTTTAAAAATATAAGTTTTAAAATATTACAGTTTTTAATAAAGATAAATTTACAATCATTATCATGAATTTTCTGAAATTTTGTTAAATATTATTTTACGTGGAAATTAATAGAAGTATTTTTAAATAAAATTAAATTAATTATAGTAATATTTGTTGGATTATAAAATTATAAAATCTAATATCCGAAAAATTATTTGAATTCGTTTTAACTGTTGTGCTAAAAAAGTAAACAACTTCGAAATATTAAATTTTAGTCGAAAATAACCTTGGATTTATAATGTTCGCAACTTTTTAAAGTATAGATACTAATTAAGATAAAGATACAGAATACATTGACATTTTAATTTTTATAAAAAATTTGACATTTTAATTTGTTTATTGATTATTAAATTCTTATTTTCATATAATTTTTATAATAATAAAAAATTACACTTAATAATAAGCAATTATTTTGACCGGGAAATTTAAAATTAGTAGTATTCAAATTTATATTCAAAAATTTTAAATTCAAAATTTTCAACCTTATGACTTAGTTGTTACCTATTTTTACTCAATAGTTATCTTATTATCAATTATAATTTCTTGAATTCCTTATTTTTACTCAAAAACAGGTTAACTATGTAACTTATTAATACTATATCATTTCATCATCAATTTGTGCTCTCAATATCTCTTCTGCTATTTGTTTCTCATATAAATCAGGTAATATCTTTTTGTTTCTTAGTTAATATCTCTTCTTCTAATATTGTACATATATTCTTTAGAAATCTTTTTCTACATTATATCATGAAGTAATCATTAAAAACTTTTAATTTCAAAACATTAATTTATGTTCATCTAATATAAATTACGTAAATTTAATCAAAAATTTTGTAAATTTAATTTACATCATCATATAATTAATATAATTTATTTTATCAAAAATCATCGAATGATGACATTGTTGAACATATCACATTTTTTAGTTGTATATACTTTATTTATACTTTTAACCACATACAAATTATTATATATATTAATTATCAAAGTCGGTGGTAGACACATTAAACACTGTTCATTTGTTACACTTTTTCATGCGCAAGGTGCAAGTGTATATCGATATTGTTTCTATCTTCGGCAATGACGATCTATTGTTCTTCCAGAAATAACACATAAACCTAAACAAGAACCAATGGAGAAAGAAATAGATGTTTCAGAATTTACTCACCACCACAACCTTACACACCCCCTTCCCCCACCCACTCTTTGTCTCTCTCACACCACACACCCAAATCTCTTCAGAAACCGCCTGTCACCAACCTTGAAAAGTCAAGCATCACCACTCATCAACACAAATTGTTTCAAAACCCTCTAATAATAAATGAAATAATACCTTAAAAACTAAAGATTTAAACAAAAAGCTAGCAAAAAAAACCTAAATTGAATTGCCTAACTATCATCGTTGCCCATATCCAGGAGAATAAGGGCCATTGGATCCACACCTTTTAACGTCCCGACAAAGCTCCTATTGGTTCGTTGAATGTCACCGGATTCAAGCGAAAAACACCGTGATTGCTACCACTATGGTCGTCTTTGACAACAGGACCCAAATGAAAGGAGGTAATGGTGGTGCCGGAGAGCGACGAGCTGATGGAAGTTTACGAATGGTTTTATGTAGAGATTGTAGAGAGAGAGGAAGAGGATTGATGGAATGAATAGAGTGAGGGGGTTAAGATATCTAGATTGAAACTGAAAAAGTGGATTTCAAATAAAAGGTAGAAATTTTTTATTGAGAATTGAAGTCAGTAATCCTAATAATTTTCTATTTAAATGTGTTCTTTCAAAAATTAAACTTGGTAATGTTATCAGGTGTAGTTTATGTGGTCTACAAATGTGCCATATTTGATTAGTAGATATTCAAAAATATTTTTCAAATTCAATCCATAAATGTCACTACAACCTTCTCATATTGCTAGGTAGCAACCTCCATTTTTTTTTAGATTTTAGGTTTTATCTTTAAATTTATGGTTTGTTTTTATAATTTTGGTTTCATTATTAGGGTTTATTGTTTAAGATTTAAGGTTGAGGTTTTAGGAAATTACAAGCTGGTTCCAATGATGTAAAAACGAATTAAATCGAAGTTTGTTTGGGTCGGTTTTCGAGTTTTTGAACATTCTTCTTAGCCTTTTTAAGCAAAAAAAGACTTTTTAGGTAGGAGAACATTCCCCTGTTTAATATATGGATAAAAGCATTTGCTAATCTGCCTTAGGTTAAAAAAATTTGTGTGCAATTATGGTTTATTTTATGCGTTTTATTATTTAAAAGCTACATGTTCTTATCTTTAAATGTTAAACTTTTACATACTATCGTTTATCAAAAAATCAACTCGCATCCTGCTGCGAAGCGCGGGTCACCCCTCTAGTATATATTAAAAGGCAAAGTTTGGTTGTGAGGGGTTTTTACTATTCATTTTGTCTGTGTTTCTAATGCACGTGGTACAACCGATCTATGCATGATTTGTGCTCAAAACCACCATTGTTTCCTTTGAAGGAACCCTTGAACAGTAGCAGAGAGTCGGAACAACATTCTACCTATCGCTTGGCCGATTTCACACTGTTCCTTTCCTACAAACCCCTTTGCGCGTGGTACAACCTTACAAGCTCATCTCAATTTTTCATTCTTCAGGTTTCTCCTTCACCTTCGCTTCGCCATCTTCGATCAACCATGTTTGTCACCTGCATCGTCATCGTCACCAATTGTTCAAATCTTGGTAAACTTGCAGCTCCAAATCAATTGAGGAGGCAATGATTTCCTACCTGCTATTTCGAATTGCCATCGCCATTCTCTTGCTGCCGGTTCGTGTTGATGATGGAGGGTTTAAGCGGTTGGTAGCTCTGACGACATCGGTTGTTATCAGTTCGCGAACGATAGATCGAGCATCGTTAGTATTTAGGGTTTGTGAGATGATATTGAGCTTGATTGCCCTCTCGGTCATCGTTTCTGATAAAAATCAACAATCGGATGTTGCTTCGTTGATCGATTTGTAGATTACATGTATGCATAATGTATGATAAAATTTCATTTCTAATTACCTTCGATTGACTATAGATTGATGATAATAATTAGGGCTGTTTCCTCACGTCGTCTATTTGATTTCCGTTTTTACACGGTTGATTTTTGATTCCACCTTCATTTCTAATTAATTTTGATCAATTATACTCTGATGAAAATTAGTCTCACCGGAAAACCTCGATGTTTTGAAACTGCCTACTTTGCCGAGGAAATAAGATAATTGTAGTGTACGTTAGGTATCCAATGGCCGCTCACACTCTGCTTTATTCTCATGGGAATGCTGCTAATATTGGTCAGATGTATGAATTGTTCATTGATTTGAGCATTCATCTCAAATTTAGTCTCATGGGGCTAATACTAATCGTGCCTCAATTTTTCTATTACTAAATTATTTGTTTCTTTTGTATGAATGTTGGGTTGCTCTGTAATTGAAAGTACCACCGATGAATGAGAAGGATACTGTTTAAATTTTGTGCACTTATTATACACATTCGATATGGTAGAAAGTGTACGTATCGTGTTGTTATTTGGGGCTTAATTCTCACATAAAAAAATTGATCTTTTATATGTTGCAGGATTAATTAAAGCAAATTGAAGACAAATCTAGGAATTAATCCAGATTTAACAACATTAACATTTCTAAAATAGGGTCAAAAGAAAATCCGCTAAATATCTTAGAATTTGCTTTCAAATTCTCAACATACAGCTTGGTTAGGTATGTGGAATGTAACTGTTAGGTTTTTAAGAGGTTATTGTTATTAGAATCTTAAATAGTTGAAGCCCAAATCTTTATTGTATGCTCAAAACTATATTGCTTGTCTTTTTGCAGGTATGATTACTCAGGATATGAATAGTCTTCTGGAAATATGCATAAAAGATTGAATCGGAAATGGTTTGTGAATGCTTGCACTAAAACGACTCTAAAATGGCTTTTTGTGCAGCCAAGTGAGCACAAAATATGCAGATATTGAAGTTGTGTACATCTAAACAATTGTATGATATGCATATGACATTCTATTTCTGAGTTGTACAAACAATTTACGTGTGTTGTTGATTACGGGACATTGATCGTTGCTAACATAAGAATCAATGATGCCACTAACATTACAGGTACATAAACAAGCTATTTTTTTTATGAACCAATATTTTAAGGTACTTAAATTTAATTACATGATGATCTTTTCATCTTGAATTATCTTTTAGGTCGTCTTTCCTTTTATGGTTGGGGGAAGCATTCCTTTTTGTTTGTTTCGGAGCCGTTTTGGCGGGGCGTACTAAACTCACTATATACCATATCGTCGAGCAGCTCGCCTGAATACCCGGTCTTTCTCTGCCATCAAGTCGACGTCGTCATCACATGCAAGATGACTATTTGTTAGTATGTCAATTGTATTAGTAAATTGTCAAGTTTGTGTAACTTATTGTTGACCCGCCGTGAAGCGCGGGTGACATTTCCTACTTTTATTTATTTTGTATAAACGAGGCTATTATATTTATTATAGTTTTGGATATTATATATATGATTCTTAGTAAATATATATAAGTTTTAAAATATAAAATAAATAAAAATTTTATGAAAAAATTACTAAATTGTATTCGTATTTACTAAATTGTATTCGTATTTGATAAAGTATAGTTTGAATTAGGTTTTATTATGGATAAGGTTGAGAAATTATGGACATATTAAATGATAAATAAATTTTAAAAATATAAGTTTTAAAATATCACAGTTTTTAATAAAGATAAATTTACAATCATTATCATGAATTTTCTGAAATTTTGTTAAATATTATGTTACGTGGAAATTAATAGAAATATTTTAAAAAAAATTAAATTAATTATAGTAATATTTGTTGGATTATAAAATTATAAAATCTAATATCCGAAAAATTATTTGAATTCGTTTTAACTGTTGTGCTAAAAAAGTAAACAACTTCGAAATATTAAATTTTAGTCGAAAAATAACCTTGGATTTATAATGTTCGCAACTTCTTAAAGTATAGATACTAATTAAGATAAAGATACAGAATACATTGACATTTTAATTTTTATAAAAAAATTGACATTTTAATTTGTTTATTGATTATTAAATTCTTATTTTCATATAATTTTTATAATAATCAAAAATTACACTTAATAATAAGCAATTATTTTGACCGGGAAATTTAAAATTAGTAGTATTCAAATTTATATTCAAAAATTTTAAATTCAAAATTTTCAACCTTATGACTTAGTTGTTACCTATTTTTACTCAATAATTATCTTATTATCAATTATAATTTCTTGAATTCCCTATTTTTACTCAAAAACATGTTAACTATATAACTTATTAATAATATATCATTTCATCATCAATTTGTGCTCTCAATATCTCTTCTGCTCTCAATATCTCTTCTGCTATTTGTTTCTCATCTAAATCAGGTAATATCTTTTTGTTTCTTAGTTAATATCTCTTCTTCTAATATTGTACATATATTCTTTAGAAATCTTTTTCTACATTATATCATGAAGTAATTATTAAAAACTTTTAATTTCAAAACATCAATTTATGTTCATCTAATATAAATTACGTAAATTTAATCAAAAATTTTGTAAATTTAATTTACATCATCATATAATTAATATAATTTATTTTATCAAAAATCATCGAATGATGACATTGTTGAACATATCACATTTTTTAGTTGTATATACTTTATTTATACTTTTAGCCACATACAAATTTTATTTATTTTGTATAAACGAGGCTATTATATTTATTATAGTTTTGGATATTATATATATGATTCTTAGTAAATATATATAAGTTTTAAAATGTAAAATAAATAAAAATTTTATGAAAAAATTACTAAATTGTATTCGTATTTACTAAATTGTTTTCGTATTTGATAAAGTATAGTTTGAATTAGGTTTTATTATGGATAAGGTTGAGAAATTATGGACATATTAAATGATAAAGAAATTTTAAAAATATAAGTTTTAAAATATCACAGTTTTTAATAAAGATAAATTTACAATCATTATCATGAATTTTCTGAAATTTTGTTAAATATTATTTTACGTGGAAATTAATAGAAGTATTTTTAAATAAAATTAAATTAATTATAGTAATATTTGTTGGATTATAAAATTATAAAATCTAATATTCAAAAAATTATTTGAATTCGTTTTAACTGTTGTGCTAAAAAAGTAAACAACTTCGAAATATTAAATTTTAGTCGAAAAATAACCTTGGATTTATAATGTTCGCAACTTTTTAAAGTATAGATACTAATTAAGATAAAGATACAGAATAAATTGACATTTTAATTTTTATAAAAAATTTGACATTTTAATTTGTTTATTGATTATTAAATTCTTATTTTCATATAATTTTTGTAATAATCAAAAATTACACTTAATAATAAGCAATTATTTTGACCGGGAAATTTAAAATTAGTAGTATTCAAATTTATATTCAAAAATTTTAAATTCAAAATTTTCAACCTTATGACTTAGTTGTTACTTATTTTTACTCAATAATTATCTTATTATCAATTATAATTACTTGAATTCCCTATTTTTACTCAAAAACAGGTTAACTATATAACTTATTAATACTATATCATTTCATCATCAATTTGTGCTTTCAATATCTCTTCTGCTCTCAATATCTTTTCTGCTATTTGTTTCTCATCTAAATCAGGTAATATCTTTTTGTTTCTTAGTTAATATCTCTTCTTCTAATATTGTACATATATTCTTTAGAAATCTTTTTCTACATTATATCATGAAGTAATTATTAAAAACTTTTAATTTCAAAACATCAATTTATGTTCATCTAATATAAATTATGAAAATTTAATCAAAAATTTTGTAAATTTAATTTACATCATCATATAATTAATATAATTTATTTTATCAAAAATCATCGAATGATGACATTGTTGAACATATAAGTTTTAAAATATAAAATAAATAAAAATTTTATGAAAAAATTACTAAATTGTATTCGTATTTACTAAATTGTATTCGTATTTGATAAAGTATAGTTTGAATTAGGTTTTATTATGGATAAGGTTGAGAAATTATGGACATATTAAATGATAAATAAATTTTAAAAATATAAGTTTTAAAATATCACAGTTTTTAATAAAGATAAATTTACCATCATTATCATGAATTTTCTGAAATTTTGTTAAATATTATGTTACGTGGAAATTAATAGAAGTATTTTTAAATAAAATTAAATTAATTGTAGTAATATTTGTTGGATTATAAAATTATTTTTTTAACCAATCCCGTGTAACACATGGGTTTTTAACCTAGTTGTATAATAAGAGAAAACGGAAAACTAGTGTTGGGGTTTTAAGTAATACAAATAGGTTGGTTGTTGCAAGTCATAATAACAAATTTTGTGTTTATTTATACAAAGAGGTTTTATTTGGGGTCTAAACGAGCCAAGCCGAGCCGATAACTAAACGAGTCACACTTTTGGGCTCGGGCTCGTTAAGACTCAGCTCGTTCATCTTCTAAACTTTTCTATAAGAAGTATTGGATCCTAATACAGGTTGATACATATTTGTCGAGCCATAGTTAGAGAGTTTACCCAGTTAAAGAGTTCCTCCTTGGTTGCCTTGAATATTAAACTGCATATAATTTCATGATCGAGGTTGATGTTAATTAGTTCAATGTTTTCTTCTTTATTTGTTAAAAATAAAACTTCTGGTTCAACGACAAGAAAAACGTTTTATAATTGTTTGTTGCTCGCTCGAATTTTGCTCAACTTTAAACGAGTGGAGCATGCTCGGGTAGGTTAGTGATGGTGGTTGATGATGAAAGTTACGAGCTGTTCTTGAGAACATCTAAAAGTTTCGACTTTTAGTACAAACTTAATAACTTATTATAAAAAAAATAAAAAAATGGTCAAATGTTAAGTATATCGATCTAAAATATATGAAATGAGTAAAGTTAAACAAAAAATAATGTAAATAGGCCCTTTTATATGATTTTTTTTATTTGCTTTAAATTTAAATGGTCTAATTGTAATTATATAATTAATAATGAGTTTATTCAAAAGATTGTTAAATGTAAAATGTACTTAAAATAAATCAAACAAAGTAACAATATTAAAAGTTTTGTGGCCAAAGTAACAATATTAAAAGTGATGTGTTCATTAGCCCGACTGTTTTTAATATATAGGTAGTTAAGATAGCAGGCAAAAACTAAAACATTTTATTTTTTAAATTAATTATAGGTTTTCATATAACAAATTATATGTATAAAATATATAGTTTTTTTTTTTAATAATATTGGGCCTCTAAGAAAAACGAGCTATAAGCAATCGCCCACCTTGCACACACTTTAGCCAACCTAGACAAAAAGTTGCATGTGACAATGTGACCTTAGTGGAATGGTGGCGACTAATGAAGGGGCAGGAAATTTAGGGTGTGAGTATTCCACACACACATGTTGGGTTGGATATAATAAGAATGGATTTTTGTCTAAAGTTATTAGGAACCTATAAGAGTTTGACACTTTAACATGTGTCATGTTAAAAACATAAAAATAAAAATCATGTACAAAAACAAAATCTATTGTAAAAAAAAATCAAAACTCTAGCCCAAATGATAAAAAAATCCATAAAAAAAATAAAAATACAGTATATAAAATAATAGTAGAAAAAAATATAATGTTGTACCTAGATTATCATTCATTCATTTTTTTTATCATGTCATATGCCAATTTTCTATTAATTTCACTCTTCTTATATAAAAAATCCCCTTTATTTGATCATCCCCTGTATACAATGAAAGTTTAAAATTAGGACTGTATTCGAATTTTGAGGTGACATGTACGAATACTAATAATAAGCCCCATACTTATAACAAATTCATAAATTAATGATAGTTGAAATAATAATAATAAGCAAATAAACAATGTAAAAACAATTTTGTTGTAACAAAATGATGTCTTTCACTTACCTAAACAAATTTTAGTTATTTCCTAACATTCTTTAAAACAAAGTTGTTGATCAAATATTTACATATAATAATATATATATATATATATATATATATATATATATATATATATAAAGAAACTCAAAACTTCGAGGCCCTAAAAAAAGCCATGTTTAGTCGCTCTTTCTGCATGTGGTCATACATGCCCATGTTTAAAGTACAAAAGAGTTTTTGCATGCGAAGTATAAAAAATCTATGTAATTTGATAACGCAATAACAATTAACATCTGCATGCTAAAATCACGTATAATTCATACACTTCACACGCAAAAACCCCTGTGTGTGTATGTATACAAGGTTTATATCATATGATATCTCAATTTCAGATATTTAACTCTTAAACTCTATCATAACCACCTATTTTAAATATTAAAAATATATGCGTTGTCAGAAAATATTAATTTTCGTTATTGCCCATTTAGAACAGAAGTTGGTAATAAAGCATTTTATTTTTATGAGCATTTACATATTTTCCCTTATAGCATGCAAAATTATACATTTTCTAACATCATGCTTTAAAAGCGTTGCACATTATGTATTAAAAATTCGGAGATTAAAGAAAAATATGTAATTTTACAAGTTAAGAATGAAAAACATGTAATACTTTCTTTATTTTAATGCATGTCAAACCATAATTGTTGGATTGCAATCCATGACATTTCATCAAAGCATGTAAACAAATTAGACCGGGCAATTTTGATACATATCAAGATAAATGGGTAGATATGGGTAAACAATTAGTGTAGTTTGGGTTGAAATGACTAGAACATGACATTGAATGGGTTGAAAAGTGTAACACTTTAATACAATGCGGGTCAAGATGAGTAACTTTAAATATATGTGAGTATAATTGATTCAAATGAGTAAAAATGATTAGTAATATATTTGTTGTGGAAAATCATGAAAAATTACTAAAATAAACTATTTGTATCATTACAACTCATTTTATGAAAATTTTTGATTAAACACATTATACACCATAATATATATAAACTACATTTATACTCAAAGTTATATTTATTATTAAACTTGACTATACTGTCTTATATTTTGGAAGAAAAGAACAAATAAGAAGATATTTTTGCCTAAAAAATTTAGTAACTAATATAAGTTTGATATGTGACATGCTAAAAAAAGAAATGAAATATAATTTATGTATAATATCTTATTTTTTGTATTAGATTTTTATTTTTTTTACTGGATTTTTGTGTTATGTATTTTTTTTATCGAATTTTTGTTTTTTTATATTATATTTTTATTTTTTGTATTGTATTTTCATTTTTTTGTACTATATTTTGTTTTTTTTACTGAATTTTTGTTTTTTATGTTTTTAGCATTATATATGCCAAATTGGTTCATACTATTCTCAGGCAAAAATCTATTCATACTGAATCCAACTCCTATAGTTTGGTGTATTAGGATATTGTACCCACGATCCGAGCCTATGAGCCTTGTATCAAACTGAGCTCTGTTTGAATCAGTTACAAACAAGCTTTATCCGAGCTTTTTATAAACAAGTTACGAGCCGAATCCAATATTTGAGCTAACACCTTTCTAATGCTAAAACTACAAAATGTTACAATTTTTGAAAAGTTTAAACCAAAAGTTTAATTTGGGACGTGCAGAGAGATAACACCTTTAATTTTTGGTCTAAAATTTAAACATCCACGGATGAACACGTATTCCTCTCCAAACCACATCCCTTCCTACTTAAATCATCTTCTCCCTCATCTCTCCCAAATCAACTTCCATCTTCCTTCACGCAGGTACTCCTCTCTCTCTCTCTCTCTCACACACACACACACAAACACACACTAACTATACATATCTGATCCCTCATATGAAGCTCATTTTGGTTCAATTTACTCTAGTTTTAGACATTAGATCTTGTTTTGTATTACGAAGTATGTTTAACATATTGTATGCGTTTATGTCCAATTTGTTGATTGCTTGTTATGCGTGTAATCCGTAAATTTAAAGCCCTAATTACTGTTCGTTACGTTTTATGGTATCTGTTTGGGATTTAAAGTTGAATTTTGCTATTCATACGGAATTAAATCAAGCAAAGATCATTGGAGCTCGAAAAGTTTCAAAAGGGACTGGGAATTAGACGTTGATTATGAGTTTTATTCTGGAGGTTTGTTGGTAAATCTTGAGTTTTTGGAAATATGAATGTGATGTATAAGTTGTTGAACAAAAAATTTATCTAAATTATGATAACTTTGCCACCAAGTATGGTTTTTGAGGGATTACTTTTGTCTGTTAAAGTTAGGGTTAGGAGTGTGATGCCAATATGGAGGATAGGTTTTTTTAAATTATATAAATAAATAAATAAATAACACAAGCTTTAATGTTGATTGCATATGTTGGTCTGATGTATTTTTTATTACTAGATAATATAATGTTGGCTGCTGCTGCTGCATCCTCGGCATGTATTGCTGGAAATTGTCTATCAGCTAAACGGGGCAAACTTCATCGTAGCCTCCCATCTCTTCACAAGGTGGTTGTTGTAAGAGCATCTCTTGACAAGGACCAGCTTAAAGGAAGAAGAGGATTCTTGAAATTATTGGCAACTCCAGCGTTGTTAAGTACCAGGAAAGCTTTTGCTGAAGAACAAGATGTTTCAAACTCAAGAATGTCTTATTCTAGATTCTTGGAGTATTTGGACAAGGGTAGAGTTAATAAAGTTGATTTATTTGAAAATGGAACGATAGCAATCGTTGAGGCGGTTTCTCCTGAATTGGGCAACCGAGTTCAGAGAGTTCGGGTCCAACTACCAGGTCTCAGTCAAGAGCTTCTTCAAAAGTTAAGGGAGAAAAACATCGACTTTGCAGCACATAATGCTCAAGAGGATTCGGGTTCTTTTCTGTTCAATTTAATTGGGAATCTTGCATTCCCTTTGATCTTGATCGGGGGTTTGTTTCTTTTGTCGAGTCGTTCTGGGGGTGGAATGGGAGGTCCAGGTGGTCCTGGGAATCCTCTTGCTTTTGGTCAATCGAAAGCAAAGTTTCAGATGGAACCAAACACGGGTGTGACGTTTGATGATGTGGCTGGTGTAGACGAAGCAAAGCAGGATTTTATGGAGGTGGTTGAATTTTTAAAGAAACCTGAGAGGTTTACTGCTGTTGGTGCTCGCATTCCGAAGGGTGTTCTTCTTGTGGGCCCACCCGGAACTGGTAAAACATTGCTGGCTAAGGCTATTGCAGGTGAAGCTGGTGTCCCCTTTTTTTCAATTTCAGGATCGGAATTTGTCGAGATGTTTGTTGGTGTTGGTGCCTCTAGAGTTCGGGATCTTTTCAAAAAAGCGAAAGAGAATGCACCATGCATTGTATTTGTTGATGAAATAGATGCGGTTGGGAGACAAAGAGGGACGGGTATCGGAGGTGGGAATGATGAAAGAGAACAAACCCTTAACCAGCTTTTAACTGAAATGGATGGGTTTGAAGGAAACACGGGTATCATTGTAGTTGCAGCTACCAACCGTGCGGACATTCTAGACTCTGCCTTATTGAGACCAGGAAGATTTGATAGACAGGTACCTCATATCATCATTAGAGGCATAGGTGTAAAAAATAGGGACTTGGTGGGGGTAAGGTAACGGTAGAAATGACTTCAAGTCGAAACAATTATGAACAATTTTTATCGAAAAAAGTTCTTTTTAATTTAATTTGTATGCATTATATCATTACAAAAATTTTATTATTAATCAATTACATTATATTATATTTTGGATTAAATGATTTATACATTAGTCTTACTTTGTGAATGACTTCAACTGTTTCATTTAGGCTGTTGTTTTTTTTACTAGTTTGACCAACTAGAGATCAAAGATAAGTGAAATCGACCCTTCCATAAATAAGTGGGTTGAAATTGTCACCCATACGGTCATTATAAATTGCAAATGCTATAATTTTATCAACAAATTTTAAAAGTTGGATGTTTTTACTAATATCTGCCGACAAAAATTAAACAATGCATTGAAAGTGTGTTGCTAATGCAATTTGCCATATTATAAACTGTATTTTTGCACATGCAGCAGTTGCTAAACTTGAAAAACGTCGTGTCAGGTATCTGTTGATGTTCCAGATGTTCGAGGAAGAACAGAGATCTTAAAGGTTCATGCTGGCAACAAGAAGTTTGACAAGGATGTTTCTCTTGAGGTGATTGCCATGAGAACACCTGGTTTCAGTGGAGCTGATCTGGCGAATCTCTTAAATGAAGCTGCTATATTGGCTGGCCGACGTGCAAAAACTGCTATTTCGTCCAAAGAAATTGATGATTCCATTGACAGAATAGTTGCTGGAATGGAAGGAACAGTTATGACAGACGGAAAAAGCAAAAGTCTTGTAGCTTATCATGAAGTTGGCCACGCCATTTGTGGGTATGTGTAAATTGTTGGTGAATTTCTTACTGATCACTTGAGTTGGCAAGATGGTGGTTTGTTTAATGGATCCATAGATGTAGTAGATAAGACAGGTTGGGTTAACCCATAAACATGTTCTGGTCCTTTTATTTTTATAGATAGTTAACATGTTAATTATGAATAATAAGCAACATTATTACCACAGTAATCATCTGAATCTTTGATTTAGCAGGTTATACAATGATAAAAAGAGATTTTGAGCACTTGACCCATTTTACTGGATTCTCTTTTAGCTAATTTTTTTTGATTTGACATGTTTGAGATAGAACACAACCTCAAGTTGACCAATTCATAATTAAATGAGACAGGTCATGTTTATCTTACCATATCTACTCTAGTACTCTACGACTCTGGGAACTTGCTAAAAAAACTCTTATACGTAGACACATAGAGCATCATCTTCTTGTGGTTATAGAGCTACCTGTAGAAAATTCATTTTTTTCTGTGACATCTGTTTAAATGTAAATGGTTTTACTATGAAGTTGGTCAATTTCAACTTTGGAATAACATAATGCATTTGGTTGTGATGCAGAACACTAACACCAGGGCATGATGCAGTCCAAAAGGTGACCTTAGTCCCACGTGGGCAGGCAAGAGGATTGACCTGGTTCATTCCATCAGATGACCCTACATTGATCTCCAAACAGCAACTATTTGCACGAATTGTTGGTGGACTTGGTGGAAGGGCTGCTGAAGAAGTGATCTTTGGTGAGCCTGAGGTGACAACAGGTGCAGCTGGTGATCTCCAACAGATTACGAGTCTGGCCAAACAGGTAACAATCTTTCTTTTTTTATGAATTCTCTTAATTTACTGAGTATACAATTTGCATGCTGCTGGCCAAAAAATTCCCAAAATAAACCCTCTTCATACCTATAGGTAGGGATGTTATAAAAGCAATCTCAAAATTGACTCGTATGATTTTCAAATCTTAGCTGTGCTGGCTTGTATGAATTTTGAGTTGAGGTGAGCTCAAGTTTAGCAGGCCCAACTTTAATAGGCAAAAAAAAAATATATCTATCCATACGGGACCATACATGCCATAAGTATTAACTTTTGTTGTTATATGTATCCATGTAAGAAATTAATAATATGAAAAACTATACAAGCTTGCTCTAGATTCATCCAGTCGAGATCAAGCTTAGTTACAGCATGTTAAGAAGTTTCGAGCTGGCTCATTCAAGCCTGAGTTCATGCTGAAACTGGCTCAGCTTGCTTGTTAAGCAGCCTTACTGGGTCGTGTAAATAAAAGTGTCAAAACATGATGGATCGGGTCAGACTGACCCACCACCACTTCTTTATCCCATAATTATTGTTCTCTAATTTGATAAAATATTTGTTATCATAAATGTGATTTAAACAGTAGATTTATATGAAATGAATCGAGTTATTTAATTGCACCCAACCCAATTGGAAATGTGAAATGTAACGGTTGGTTGATTATTTGCAGATGGTGGTTACATTTGGCATGTCAGAACTCGGACCATGGTCACTTATGGATGGAGCTGCCCAAAGTCAAGATGTAATAATGAGAATGATGGCTAGAAACTCCATGTCTGAGAAGCTTGCTGAAGACATTGATGCTGCCATAAAGAATCTTTCAGACAACGCGTATGAAATCGCATTGAGTCACATCAGAAACAATCGTGAAGCGATAGACAAGATTGTCGAGGTTCTTATCGAGAAAGAAACAATGAGCGGCGATGAGTTTAGGGCAATCTTGTCTGAATTTGTTGAAATTCCTGTTGAAAACCGGGTCCCTCCGGCTGCTCCAACTCCTGTAAGTGTGTGATACACATGTTAAGATACACCCCCCTCATTTGTTATGTAATTCTACATCACAGTTTATTTTTGGTTAGTATACTGTAAATATTTTAACATGAAGTGCTTCATGCATATAACCACAAATGTTGCATCTTTAAGGGGCTGTTTGTTTGGATCTGAATGGGTCTGAATCTGAATGGTTCAGATTCAGACCGTTTGTTTGAGGGGAAAAAACATCTTAATGGGGCTTAAGGTCTGAACCAAGGTCTGAATGGTTCAGACTTGAGATGGAGTCTGAATGAGAAAGAGAGGAGTGCTTGAATGTCTGAATGGTTCCAATCAGCCACCACCACCGTTGAAAGGGTTCCAATCGGCCACCACCACCGTCTGAATGGCCATCACCACTCGAACGATGGGGTACAATTCACTTGAAAGGCTGTGATGGTGTTAACGAGCGGCGACGACCGGAGATGGTGTTGAAATGGGCGGCGATGGGCTGCGATCGAAGGTCTGTGACGAGCGGAGATGGTGGAGATCGAAGGGCGGCGACGAGCGACGATCGAAGGTCTTGGGGGTGGAGATCGAAGGTCTGTGACGAGCGGAGATGGTGGAGATCGAAGGGCGGCGACTGGCTTCATGGCTTGCCGTGGCGGAGGAGAGGCGAAGAGGCTAGGGTTTGCTCGAATGGAGATGGGAGGAGATGGGGGATGCCGGATGCGATTGGTTGAAACGGCAAGAACTCAAGAAGGGTTTTTGTTATTTTTTTTATTATTTTTTTTCCCATTCAGATGTGCAACTAAACAGTTAATGGTTTAGACCCTCTTAACCATTCAAACCCTCTTAACCATTCAGACATCTTAACCATTCAGCACTTAATGATTCAGATCCAACCAAACGGCCCCTAAGCCTTTTAATAATCTGGAAGAGGGAATTTCCGATATGACTTGGAAACACGGACATTAAAATAAGGGGCATTTATCTATTTCCTTTCCTTTTACAAAAGATCATTTATTATATATTTAGCCTTCCTAAAACATATTTCTTCTTTCAAATAAAAAAATCAATTACATATATCCCTCTCCAAAGTGGAAATATGTTATTTATTTTAAGGATTGGATAATTCTTAATGGGATTGGTTATTCACACACCAACCTTTTTTAATTCAACACCCTCACCGACCCTATACGCCTCGTATAGGTATATACGTGGCGTATAGCCCCGCGTATAGGACCTATACAACACGTATAGGTCTATACGCCTTGTATAAGTCCCCAATCATTGACACTGACAAATTCTGACACCTAATGATTGCCCCCTATACGCCTCGTATAGACCTATACGAGGCGTATAGGGGGTGTGAGGTGGATGGGGTGGGTGTGTGAATAACACAACCCTTCTTAATAAGAGGATGCATGTAAAAATCCCTTAAACTAATTATACACACGCACCAGTGAACTAAATCGCCCTTGGATGAATTCTCAGCCGTTCAAACTCACCAAGATTTAATCCCGACCCTTCAAATTAGACGGTTGCTTAACTTTTGTGGCGGTTTTCAGGCGACCTACGGATGATTGACATGTGTCCCACGTTTTCCATCTTAAATCTCATATTTTGTCCTATCTTTCTCCCTGTCACAACCACCACATCCACATCGCCAGTGGCCTTACTCTAGCAACCTCCACCATTCCAAAGGCATGGTCATTATCATCAAACCGCACAACCACCAACACACACCAAAGTGCCAATGATGGTGACTTTGTGTCAGTGGTGGTGTCTTGG
The DNA here is from genome assembly GCA_009363875.1 of Mikania micrantha. Taxonomy (NCBI): domain Eukaryota; kingdom Viridiplantae; phylum Streptophyta; class Magnoliopsida; order Asterales; family Asteraceae; genus Mikania; species Mikania micrantha. The sequence goes on along the minus strand of CM018681.1, from coordinate 68,720,389 downwards.
TGTCACCTCCGATAGTGTGGGAGTTGCAACGGAGGAGAGGTGATCGATGGTTATGACTTTATCTAAGTGACGGTGTCTTTGTATCACCGTCGATGGTGTGGGGGATGCACCGGGGGAGAGGTGGTTGACGGTTCTTGGGTGGTTGGCGGGTGTTGGATCACCTCTTTAACGTCTATGGATGTTACGTTTCCTCTCAACATATGTGTGAGTAAAAATAAAGTGGTGTGGTGTAAATTGGTGGAGGTGTGTCGGCTGTGTATACCGTGATGGTGGTGATGGTGATGGTGGTGATGACAGTAGCAGTGGTTGTGAGGAGGTTATCACAGTCAGAATTGTTGCAAGTGAATCAGTGATAGTTAATAGGCGCTGCATTTGGTGGTGTCGGTGTCGGTTGTTGTGGTGGTGATGAGATGGTGTAATGGTAGAATTTTGGGTTAGATAACAACAAACAAGGCAAAGATATGGTACATTATGGGTCATAGTTGCTTAATATGGTTTGTCAGATGGGTATGCATTACATTAATTATTAATAATTTTTTTTTGAACGGCAAATTTCATAAACACCAAAAACGAGCCAGCAAGGAGCTAGAACTCGAAAGAAATACAGGAACATATACAAACACCAAATGAGAAAAAACAACAGAAGACCAGCAAATTACAATGAAAAATTACTCCAATCCGTCCATGTCAATGATTCCCACCTTGCTCGGTTTTTAATCCAGAAGAAACTTAAGGTTTGGACCTCCTTTAAAAGCCCCTGATGCGACCGCCGACTCCTATTAATAACTAAATATATTAACTTTATTTTATAGTTTTACTTCATCTTCGTTTAATGAAAAAAAGTAAATATAGTCTTTGCGTACTTAGATCCAGATAATGGACGATTGAGATTTGATGTAGTTTCACTTTCATAGCCTCATGCATTCTATTACACTATACTTTTATTTATTTATTTATTTATTCATGTGAGTGTTGAAAAGACCTAATAGTTGATTTTTATTATACAAATGTTAGCATGTCACCATTAATTGTTTTGTTGCTTTTATGCTACAAAAGATTTATACAGGAAAACAGTTAAACAAAAGGTTTCTTTACATTATTTCTTTCGTTCCGTTAACAAATAATGTTATTATTTAAACTTTTAATTAAAATACTTATGTTATTATGACGTTAAAATACACAGCTACAAGACGAGTATAAAAATAGTTAAGCTTTTGGTTTTATTATTAAGCAAAAGCTACACAAACAGTCTATTTAGATGATTTTTATTAATTTTCTCATAAAATATATTGATCATTCTTGTTTTTTTAAATATATTTTATTCATATTGTTTTATAGTTTATTTATCTTAACATATATTGTGTTAATATGTTACTTATCTCGACTTGTGTGTTTTAATTTTACCAATTTCGATCTAAAATACAATATTATTCAACAAAATTAATCACTTTCTCTTGTATTGTGTCAAAATTATCAAATAACTCATCATGAAAAGAGACTTAAAAAATGGTGCCAATTGGAGCATGCCGCATGTGAAAAAAATGATGGGTCGTATTTTGTAGATAGGAACATTATTTAGATTCCCTATTTAAGGTTCACATCAAATGTTAAAAGTAAAGCGATGTGACATATGTCGCACAAGTATTTAAAGATTTTAAACCAAATATTATTCAATTTACATCTCTGTTCATGTAGAACACAACCATTACGTTGTTATTATACTCGTATTTTGCGGCATTAAATCCCAATAAGGTTTTTTGGATTAATTTAATATATGAAATTAAATCGTATTTTGTGTGAATAATAATATATACAAAACAACCTCATAAGTCATACCCATTACAAGGATATTGGTAACGTAGGTTTTTTTTTTTCTTCTACATGGTTCTGTAGACGTGTGATTAATCTTAGAGGTCCTCGTAGAATCAAGTAAAGTGACGTACTCTTTAATTAAATAATTATGAGGCTTTATTAGCTGTTCAAAAAGAATAATAATTATAAGTTCAAATCCCACATGACATGACGCAAATAATGATGATTATCCTATAAAATGTAGATGTTATTAAAAAAAAAAGCCCACTTTCAAAGATTTTTTTTCTCTCTATGCTAAATGTTTCCTTACGAGTGTATGAAAATTGAAAGGAAAGTAAGACCTTATTTATAAGGGTAATAATGGTCAAAATCTTAACAATAGTGATCAAGTGCAAGCAACCACCAATAAGATTCCATAACATTTAAAGCTAGTGTGCGAGTCATTTTAATGGTCTTGCTGTCATGGAAAATTGTGATACAACTATTTCAAGGTTTGCCGTTCAAAAAAAAAAAAAAACTATTTCAAGGTTTATTTGACAATTAAGAAATATTACTCTTTTTTTTTAACATTGATGAACCAGGAGTGCCACAAGTCTTCTTCCGGTAATATTTTCTAGGTAACGAATCTGGTCTCCTACTCTTCAAAAGAAACCCATCTTTTAGGCATGTTTATTGGGAAAATCTCGTGCTCATCTAGGAGCAAATTGTTCCCAAAGAGACACAAACACAATAGCTCTCCTATTCAAAAATATTGCTAAGAGCTAAAAATGTGGATGCCTTGGCATGGACCTAGCAAACTAGTACATTCACGAGCGTGTGGGGAACAATCATTATTCTTACGTTTCAAAGGTCTTTAGGGTAACTTAAGGTTGCTGGCCCTAAACTCGACTCGTTAATCAAATTATATTTTTTATACATATTCAGTCATGAAATTGTAATCTTTGAGTACCTTGAGTAATAGAATGAAAACCCTAGTTGCAACTTGTTATTTTGATCTATTCCTTTTACTTGCTATTGTTATTATGGAAATTTTTAGATTGATAAGTTCAACATTTTTTTATTTTAATTGGTAGAAAATATAAATAAAAGCATTATTATGTCAAAAAAGGATTTGGATATTGTTTTGGCAAAGCAAAGACATGAGAAAACTTATAACTAATTGGTAATGTATGTAAGAAGCGGTACATTTCTTTATCTTACGTACAAGCGTGATTTTAATCTGAAAACTTCATTGGAAACAACATGAAACTTAAAGAATGAAAAGTGATCAATGATAATCTACTTATTCCTTGTGGAAGGAAACATGAATCATATATATGGTTAAGGTACGTTTTGAGGGAAGTACGCTTGTCTTGAATAACCATGACAAAGTTTGGTTTGCTAGTTCTAGTGCTAAAGGGTTCGTTTTGCAAATGTGAAGCCTGGAGCCACAATGACATCAACTAAATGAGTTTGAAAGTTTAAATCAATCAGTCAGGGGATTTCGTGACAGGGGGAGTACAAGACGTGTTGAAGGTACAATATCAGAAAGTTTTTGGATTTTGAAGAACAAAATTCCAACTAAAAACGTCTTTTGATGATTGTTTTTTGAGTTAAGAATGTTGATGATCCTTAGTGTATCTTGATTTAATAGAGCATGCATCCTGATTAAGACAGAGGATCGACCAATGACAATTACAATCACTATTGAGTCAGTGATTACTAATGTGTTGAAGCTCTTGAGAACTTCAACGAGTTTTTCAAGTAACTGATGAAAAGGATTACTACTAGAAAGCTTAGATTGAAACCTATGTTTGTTTATGAGAACTTAAGATTTAGAAGACTTTATTGACAAATTATTGAACTTTTTTATAACTGGGTTGCCTTGTGCTTGAATAGCAAGTTGAAATTTTATCGCAATACCTCTAAATGAAAAGATTGTTAGGTTTTGTAAGTCTTTAGGGCACCCACCCTAAGACTGACCATCTATATATATATATATATATATATATATATATATTCAGTTATGCTATTGTAGTTTCTAAGCAGTTTGAATAACAAAAGAAAAACCATTGTTGCAACACATGGACATGTCACCTTGATCAAAAATCGTTAAATCTTTGCAGCAATTTCTTTTTGTTTGTTCCGCATGTTAATCATTTTTGCGTGTATCGGCTCCATGGCGTGCTACTATGTAACTAACACTAATATGCCAAAAAAACATAAAAGAAATTGACTGTTTTTTTTGGGTTCATCTTTACTTTCAATTTCACCTTTAACCAATGAATGAACAAAATAACCAGAAAATCATTTGGGACAGCGCCCCATTTGCAATGCACGCGTATAATGTATATATATGTGGACCCTCAAGAGACAAAAATAAAATTGCATTAATTTTAACGTTATTTTACTTAATTTGTGAAACGATAACTTTGAGCCGAGGAGTCCTTCGGAGCAGCCTCTCTATCCCAATTAGGATAGGGTAAGGTTTGTATCCATCCTCCCCCCCCCCCCCCCCCCCCCCCGCGACCCTACTGAAAAGTGAATATACTGGGTAAATTTGTTTTCTAAAAAAGCATATGCATGAAAGCCTACAACTTTGAAATAAGCATAACCCAAAAGGCCAAAACAGAGCAAAAGAAAAGTAGCATTTCAAAACATGCTAGTATACAGTTGGATCGGAGGAACACAAGTCCAAGGTACAACAATCTACAAAACTAACCACCTTCCTCAAGGCTCAAACAAATGGATTTATAGATATTATGTCCAAATAAAACAGGAGAAATGAAAGACAAAAGCAGATCAAACAAGATGAAATGGCCATGCCAGACTCCTCTTCCCAGTCATTTTACAATGCCTCGACACACCACCCGACTTATTTTCATGCTGCATAACCAAAAGTCAGCAACCCCGTAACCTACTAAACTTCCACAAGATAGCCCTCAAAGCCTGGGACAGAAGAGACTCATATTTTCATCTTTATGAATACCAGAAGAATGAACACCAAATCACCCAGTTGACTCAAACCTATGACCAACCGGTCAATAAGTCAATAACCTTAAAACCTGACCTAAGTAAACATAATGTGCATATAGCAAACCTAAAAAATGTTTTCAGCAGTTTGTAAAAAAAAAGAAGAGATTTTATGAGAGATAAATGAGACCTATTCGCTTTCATCTTCAGATGTCACTGGGGAGTCTGTGGCTTCAGCAAGATTTTCAAGCATTAAAATAACTTCAGTGGGGTCATCCAGGTAATATTTGGCTTTGCTGGGTTTCTGTCCAACTGTGCAAGCAAAGACGTTAGTATTGACAGAAAGCATGTTTCTTGAAATTGCATTGCCGATGATTTCAAACATATCCTCATCTGATCTATCATCACCGATGCAAAGAACAAAATCAGCCTGCTTCCCTTTTTCAGCCATTGATGTGAATATCTTCTCTGCTACAAGACCTTTGCTGGCTTCCTGGAAAAATACACACAGGGAGGAAAATGTTATCAACTTACTGTGGCACAAGATTTAGCACCAAACTTGTTTATGTAAATAACGTATAAATTCATTCTGTAGGATTAATATATACATTCAATGTGGCTAAATGGGTGGGTTGGTCTGGGTAATGGGTAAAAACCATGGTTTTAAAAAAGCGGTCCGAGGCGTGTCTCGAGGCATCCAAAAATAGCATAAGACGTAGACTCAGTTAGGGGAACGAAACCTAAGCGTCAGGTGGTTTAAGGTGGTAAGAGACGGTAAGGCTTAAGCCTCACTAAAGGTTAGAGGCGGTTTGGCGGGTGAAGACACATCAAATAAGGCTGGGCTGGCCCGCCAAAACTTTTATATGTTTAGTGGATCAAATATCTGTTGGATCAAATATCTGATTATAAACATTATATCATTAAATAATACTATATAATTATATTTCCACAAAATACTTTAGAAGGTTGTAAAACTTGGAGTACACTTGGGCGGGCCAACTTTGACCTATTCATTTTAATTCCTTTTCTGCTTTTCTTTTACATTTACCTAGTTTGATCCAATAGAGATAATATAACATTATAACCTAAAACAACCCACTCTAGAAAAAACTGGATCAAAATCATCAGCTTAAATTTCTTGGAATGTATCGGATGAATTGTTTAGTAGAGGATACGGATAATGAGCAAAATAGCAACAAACTTCCACACTTTTACAAACAATGGCAACCTAATATCAAAATTAAACAGAAATTGCAAGTTTTTTATTTTTCTCACCAACCATAGCAACCATGGTAAATTATGTTCCATCATTGGTTCAAATGGGATTGCTAATATTAGTAAAAAGATAAAAGCATTTATTGAATGGTGATCCGTGATTCTCGTAGTATGTTTCAATTATATGTAAATGTGTAAATGTAAATTGTAATTTGTAATTTTTCCCCATTATTGCAAGAATAAAAGCCCGGTGAATGAAAAAAATATGGCATTGCGGTTTCATAGAAATAGCAGTTTTGACCCATTTACCTATGAATGGGATGAATTAGCATATCTTTTGTCTCATACACGTAAAAGTCAATATAAAAAATTAAAAAGAGTACCTGAGCAAATGGGTTGAAAGTCATTTTAAATGAATTTTTAACATAAACCACCTCTATATCATTTTAGTAAAAAGATCATTTACTAAAATGATATCTTTAATCTGATCATGTTTTTACAAATATAACTGATAATAAATTTAAAATATTGGGACGAAAGGTGCATCAAACCAACCCAGTCTGATCTATACAAAAAAAAAAAATACACACAATAGGGCACCCGAACCCACCCATTTTGCAAGAAAATGTTTGACAATATGAAAGGGTTTCAAACCTGAGGCTTGACTTCAACAATATATTGACCACTCTTGACAGCAACAGGTTCATTTGCCAAGACACTCTCGAGATGATCTAACATCTCTTTTGCCTGAGCAAATCCAAAGCCTGGGTCTGCATCCCGATACTGCCAAACCAATGCGCTTTCCTTAGTTTCAATAGACGAGCCGTCAGTTGACTCTGTGTACAGTTTCATCACAGGCTCAGCCATTTGCATCCATCCAAAATCATTACTATGACCACACGTTTCCCATTCCACATCTCCAGGCCACCTGTCAAGACACAACACACATTTGACAAAACTCACACTAGAGCAAAAGTTAAGATCTAACATGATGTTTCCTTTTTTACTACATGGAGACAAGACTGAACCTGGTAAAAGCTATAGGTGTGAAAAGAAAGGTTAAATATGAAAAGTGAAAGACAGGATGCCTTCCACATTAAAAACATTTCACTGGTGCACCCTCATTTCTTAATACTATTTTGGTTTTTACAATCCACTTTAACTCATTTTTGAATCAGAAAGTTAAAATCATATTGAAAGTCTGTCTGATGCGTCAAAGGTAAAATTCTAGAAAAAACTTAATGCAGTCTTTAATCTTGCACTCATGCACCAAAGATATTTCTAAAAAAAATAGCCCCACAATGAACTAATTCATACTGAAGACTGAAGTTTCAATTCACATAAATGCTATGATGTTTATATAAACTTGCATCTAGTTTGGAGGTTCGAAAACTATGGGAATACCAGATATCATTTCTTGAAACGCAATACTCGAATGTTTCTGTTATTTATATGTATTTTTCTTCTTGTGGAGATTTCTAGAAAATAATTTATGTTCTAACTTTTGTTAGGTATCAAGTGATGCAGCGGAAACCGATTAACACACACGCACATGAAAACAAGAAAACAAACACAAAATATAACATGATTCAGTCAATGTGACCTACGTTCACGGGCTGCAACTAGGGATTCTTTTATTGATAAAATGTTAAGATTTCAATTACATGACTATGTTTTATATAGAAAAGCAATTAGGTTAGAAACAACTAATGGACCACGATTAGGGTTGGCTTCCCTAAACCTCCAGACAATTACAAGTTTCCATTAGATGTTACTATGTTAGGCTTAATTCAACTGGCCCTAAACCTCCAAACAATTACAAGTCTTCCAAGCAACACTTCCCAAGAATAAACTAAGACGTCATCATAAACAGACATATCCCCTAGTGCAACCGCCCCTCAACATCAAGTATAAGAGGGCGAGTTGAAGCCCCTCGAGCTCCAACTCAGTTGTGAGAAATCCTGTCAACGACTCATCCTCTATCTCAACCGGTATAGACTCTTCATTGGATCCAGAGATACAACAATGACCACCAACACTCTCCACAATCTACACATAGCAAACTACCAATGGGAGAGAATCAACACAGTGTCTAATGTAGTAGATGAACAACAACAGTACCAATCCGACTCCTAACGTTCAATTCGAAACCCTAATCTTTAAAACCAGTCGATGAAAGCAACAAGAGTAGAAAAACAAAATCAGCAGTAGTGATCCCAGGGTTATACGGACACTAATCAACACGTAATCAAGAAATTAGTACCAAAACTTGTGTCAAACCAGGCTCAATCAAAGATTCTAAGGTTTGAAGCACCCTAATCACGAACCATAACCTCAAAAACGGCTGAACCAGGCGACGGCTTCCAAGCTTAAACCCAAAACGCAACAGCGATCGTGGAGGCGACTCAAGTGCCAAACCTTAATCGTGATTCGATGGCGGTGACATTGACAACCCAAGGGTGGAAACCCTAATTCGAAAATCCTAGACAACCACCAATCGTCTCAGTGCGATCGTGTATTAATCATCGACGAGCCAAAGCTATGACACCACTTGTTAGATATCAAGTGGCGCAACCAAACCGATTAACACACATACATAGGAAAGCAAGAGAAAAACACAAGATATAATGTGCTTCGATCAATGTTTCTACTTTCATGGTGTTGTCAAAGGTGCTAGAACCCTAGAACTGTAAAAGTGCCTAACAACTATCTATTTGAAGCAAGGCGTCAATAAACCTTCAGAGTTTATGTATTCCAAAAATATAAATATTATATAACTTTGATCAGGTTATAATATAGAGGTTCTTTTCATGTTTTTCACAAGTAGGCTATAGATGGAGGCAGCTGAATCAATGCAAATAATTCCCACATCAGAAGAGGATTTGAGTTCTATCTCATTAGTTTTTCTTAATCGTCTTATTCAATAAATTACATTATTATTAAAATGATGTAACTTTTATGCTCGTATCTAAAAAATAAATAATTCTTTAAGAAAAATTAATGATTTTGGACAAAAAAGTTCAAGCGAGTCAATGGGAAATATTTGGTTTGAGCCCAATCCATCATTTTCCTACCACTGATTGAAATCAACTTTATCAATAAGTTAAAAACAACGGCATAGCTGATTAAATAAAAAGAAGACTATAAATACAAATTATACAAGCGAAATGTAAACTAGAAAACAAACCTCATGAAGTAACCATGTTCAGCTGCAATTCCAAGCTTCCTGCAAGGAGAAAAAACCTTGCTTAAGCTTTCTCGACCTCTTCCACTAACAATAAATACTTTATTATTTTCATCTCCCGAAAGCGTATTGAGGATCGAGATAACTTCTCTGCTTGGTGTCTTGATAATGGAATTTTGAGGCATCACCGTCCCATCATAATCCAACAATATAGCCCTGTTTTTAGCCTTAATGTAAGCTGAAACAATATCATCAATCGAAAGCTTCCTAAAATTAGGATCTAAAGACACAACCCTGAACCCAAATCCCAAACCTATTCCCCAACATCTTTTCCTGAAATGATCTGCACAAGTTCTCTCCATATCTTGCAAGAAACTTCTAGACCAATAACCCACATTATGTATGCTAACATAACGGTAATGCTTCTCATGTCTCAACTGTTTTTCAGGTTCACTCATAGATATAGCCTCATTCATAGCCTCAGCTGTTGCTTCAACATTCCATGGATTCACACGAATTGCACCACTTAAAGAAGGTGAACACCCGATAAACTCTGACACAACCAACATGCTCTTTTTAGGTTCATTTGAGTCAGTGCCTGTTTCTGAACCAGAAATTCCCTCCCGACACACAATATATTCATAAGGAATTAAATTCAACCCGTCTCGAACAGCTGTCACAACAACACACTCGGCAATACTGTAATAAGCAACACGTTCATTGATACCCAGAGGGGTGTCTATGTAAACAATAGGCTGATACCCGGGCTTACCAAACTGATCATTAATACGTTTGCAGCTTTCTTGTATCTCGGCCTGTATTTCGTCCATAAAAATCCCGCCTCTACCCCTAGCAGGATTTGCAATTTGTACAAGAACAGCCCTGCCCTGCCATGATGGATGCGTTTTCAGCAATTGTTCCATTGCTAAAAGCTTTAAATTGATGGCTTTAAAAACATCCATGTCGTCAACTCCAAGCAATATGGTTTTCCCTTCAAATTGCTGTTTGAGTTCCCCAACTCTCCACTCTTTGTCTGCAAGTTTCATCACTGACTTAATTTGACCCATATGGATTCCAACAGGCATTATCTTGATTCCAACTGTTCTTCCATAATAATCTAACCCGATGTATCCCCTCTTTGATTGATACTCCAAACCAAACATACGGCTGCAACAAGATAGAAAATGCCGTGCATAGTCAAACGTGTGGAAACCGATTAAGTCGGAATTGAGTAGAGCTTTGAGGATTTCTTCTCTAACAGGAAGTGTCCTGTAGATCTCAGAAGAGGGAAATGGGCTATGAAGAAAAAAACCCATCCTCAAACGATTAAAACGCCTTCTTAAAAAGGTAGGCAAAACCATCAAATGATAGTCATGAATCCAAACAAAGTCATCTTCAGGATTAATTACTTCAATAACTTTTTGAGAAAATAATTTATTTGCTGCAACATAAGCTTCCCACATGGACCGATCAAATCTCCCTCCATGATCAACAGAATACGGTAACATATAATGAAAAAGAGGCCACAATTGCTTTTTGCAAAAACCATCATAAAACTTTTCAATCAGATTAGGCGGAAGGAAAGTTGGGACACATCCAAATCTATCCAATAAAACCTGAGCAACATCATCTTGTTCAATCGGATCAACATCAACATTCAATGATCCAACATACAAAACCTCCATTTCGTCAGGAAAACCATCTTTGATTCGCAAATACAATGACTCATCATCCCAAGTGAAACTCCAACCTTTATTATCAACTCTTCGTTTGGCTTTCAAAGGCAACTGATTCGCCACAATGATCATTCTATCCATAGCAAGTGAAGATGGATTATCAGATGCAACACTGCTAGCTTGATCATCATCAAGCTCTGTAATACTTCCAGGAACAGTCATGACACGAGGCATCTTTCGTTTCTCCCGTTCTCGACCCATTACAGGAAAATTCCCTGAAGCCAACTCTAAAAGATTTGTATACGACCTCGACTGCATCTTTAATTTCCTTGCCTCACAACCCCTAAAAGATGCCGATCACAATAACCCTCTCAAAATACCCAATTTCAGTAAACACCTACATCAGGAATCCACCATCATTTTGAATTAATTATGAACGTAAACAATTAACTTTGCAAAATGATAAATCAGATCATATAACTTATTAAACCAACCAAAACGAATCTTGATTACAGAAAACAAGCTAATTCGATGAGATCTCAGATCATAACAACGATAATCATAAAAAACCAACAGTATCTGAAAACGAATCAAATCAAATCAATTAAACCAACTAAGTCATGTTGCGAGACTGACCTGTAGTGCTTGGGGATCTTCCGGGCACTTAAAAACTCGATCGTCAGTCAGAAATAAGGGATTTGAACATTTGAGGGGTGTGTTTGTGTTTTGAGGTGTTAGGGTTTGTTCATTGATATCAATGTGTAGTTTTATGTGAACGAATAATGATAGAAGTATGTAAAAGCAAAGTCACATATATGATTTGGATTATTGGATATGAGGATAAATATACTCAGTGCTCCGTTAATTCCAATTTATATATATCATGTTTTTGTCTCTATTATTTTAATCAATGAAGTAATGTTGATTATATAAGACTATCCACAGCGGTCATACCACTGAAAATCCTTCCCCACCGAAATTTCATGCCACGTCATCACCCCACTGAAAACCTTAAACCCCACAGCGGTTACCCCACTGAAAACCCTTCCCCACTATTATCTTGGCACCAATCAGAAAGCAAGAAAGGGGAGCGGGGGCCGTGGAAGGCTGTTGGGCGGGAGCTGCTGAAGGGGGGGGGGCGGTGTTCTCGTGGATGCCCGCCGAAAGATTCGTTCCCGCTGAGCCAGCGGCTCATGTGCTGCGGGTGGTCTAAAAGGGGTGGAAATGTGTCATGAGCTACCCGAGTCCGGCCCGTATCAAGACTATCGAGTTAGGTTGGGCTCAACTTCAACTAAAAAATTAACGAGTTCAAGCTATTTTGGTTTGAACTTTTTATTAAGTTGAAAACTCGAGTTCAAGCCACAAGCTCGCTCCCAAGCCAACTTAAGTTTTTTGAATTTTTTGTGTTTTTACACAATAGTATACAAAAAATATTTTAACGCATACATAATACATAATAATAAGATAAAGAAACAATAATTTAAATTAAATATTATAACAAGTTGTTTAGTTTTAAGAAACAAAATGTTTGATGCATAATCTTGAGCTTAGGGCTGCAAGTGAGTCGAGTCAGAAAAAATTTCAAGCCATGAGATGTCTATATAGTAATGTTCAAAGCAATAGCATTTATAACTCTGCCAAAATTAATCCAAATTTTGTTTTTAACATCATTGTTACAAATTTAAAATACTTTCTTCTTTTATATGCGTGTGCAAATTCATCACTGTTTACAAGTGAGTTATCATTTGATTATAATCATACATACATACATACATACATACATACATACATACATACATACATACATACATACATACATACATACATACATACATACATACATACATACATACATACATACAAGTGTGACTAATACATATATAATATGGGTGTGTTGAGCAAACCTTAGCTCAGGCTCGATTTGTTTAAATGAGCTTTTTTTAGACACGTTTTTTCAAGCAAACAACGAACTTTTTGAACAACTTTATCTGAGTTAATAAAGCATAAAGTAAACAAAATGGAATTTTCAAATAATAAACAAAACCTATGTTAATTTCTTTCTAATTGAATATGATATTATGTTGTAGTGCAAATGCTTGTGGCTTTTTTGAAATTTAAATAAACAAATACATTAAACAAATAAAAATAAACAACTTATTATATATTTATAAACAACAAGATGATCCATAAGCCGGGCCGGCCTTGGCTTTGGTTTGACTCGATTACGAAACGAGTCGAGTTTTTAAGCGAACTACAAGCTGTAAACTTTATAAAAAAAAAATACTATACATAATAAAAGTTTTAGTTAGGATGACCTAAATGGTAAAACCATTAAAGTTAACTTGTTACCTTTCCTTAAATCAAGGCTTTTGAGTGAAAAGTCAATTGATATAAAATTTATTGTTCAAAAATATGAAGTTTTGGCTTTTTATTCATCTTAAAGGTGGCTATTAAGCACCATAAAGTGTTACAATCAAAGTATATTTTGAAATACCAATAAATCTAACACCAATTTTTAAAAGAATATTTTGGTGATTACTGATTTGACGTAAGACAATGGGTTTACATCCTATTGAAAACAATCATTTGTGTAGAGTATATTTAGATTAATAATTTGTGTGTTTGTCGTTATAAAATATAATACCAAATTAACACTAAATGTGACATTGTTAAAAAAAATTTACTCTTCTGGTAAGAATTTGTGTAAAATTGGTATGGTTTAATTCAAGATATAAAAAAAGATAGAATGAAAAAAAAAGTTGTATTTATAATGTGAGGATTGATATAAAACCACATCTTTGTAAAAATCACCTCTAATTGACTAATTTGCTATCAACATTCTTAAAAAAAGGTTTAATATTGAATATATTAGTTTAATTAAAAGTTTAGTAAGATGTGCTTAATACTCCTGGTAATGGATATGAAACGATGTGATTAAGCATCAAGATGTGTGATAACCCTTCATAATCAACTATCTAATTTTTGTTTGCTATCAATTCAAGAGCCTAACTACCATTTTTTGCCAATGGGTTCATAACCCAACTGACACCATATTACCATTCTATTTGAGAGGTATTGGGTTTAAATTGCTGCGACAGGGTATGGGTTTTTCTTTGGGTTTCTACCCAGGGTGGTTTCGAGTTTGGTTAGACATGAAGTGTCAAACAAATGGGATGGTTAAAATCACGTAACAAGAAGTCTCGAACTCAGGTAACGGTAATGGAATAGCAAACCTCAAAAAAACTATCATTCGATAACTAACTTTATAACTCACAATTAATAAACTCCACTGAATAAATGGCATTTATGTATAAAATGGTTTTCACATAAATGAATTTTGAACAAACCTTCAAATTTTTTGTCCGTAAGCTAATTTGAAAGGTAGTGTTTTATATGAAATGCATTCGACCAAACAAAACTAAAACAAATTCTAGCAAAAACCATGTTCAAATCCAAACTGATAAAACTTTGGCACAAAAAACTATGTTACACAAATTGTAAAAGAAACTTGAACACCATATAAGCTTAGATTCAACAGCTATCGTGAAAAACTTAAAGATTTTTCAATGAAACTTTAAATTGAAAAAAGATGTTTCTTTCTCTAGATTGATTCTCTTTCGCACACAAGTGTGTGCTTCAATGAGCAGGATGAAAAAGAAGGAACTTTTATCTCAATATTGGGTGTATTGTATGATATATGGCATCATGAGTGACTTGTTAGTTCAATTTAATCATATAGAGTTGATAATCACGAAGATGTATCGGTAGAAATGAAAATCCATAATAATAATAATAATAATAAAGTCATAATCTTAATGATTTTATTTTCTTCTCTTTAGATATCTTTAGTTTTGATTGATTCTATGTGATAGAGAAGCTAATTCTTATATGGCGTTTAGTTTCTCTTAATCATTCTAGACTTTTTATATCACACTATGTAGTTATATATATCATATAGCTGCTACATTAATACAAACCTCTTATTTCATTTAAACAATATTAATAATGATCCATAAGGTCATACTTATGTAGGTACATTCTCTTATTTGGTCGAATGATCAATTTATGGGAAATATTTCTTAAGTTTAGCCAAGTTAAAATGCTCATTAGGTTTAAAATCAAAATTGTAGTTGAAAAATACAATCATTGAAATTAGTGTCAACATAAGACCCCCATTATCATATTACAACCTCGAATCAAAAGCATAAAAACATTTAAGACCAACATGTCTAAAGTTAAAACACTTTAGTTTGTCTATATATACAAATTTAGGTGTGCATATACATTACTATTTGCAAAATAAATGTTAACCCATCCTTGTTGTATGTTCTTAAAAATTTTAGGGACTAAACATTTAGTTAATGGATCTTCACGCATATCTTTGTGCTAATGCTCTAAATACAAAGGCTATTTTCATTTGCTCGTTTTCGTATGAACAATACTTTTCTATCAAGATATAATCCAACTATGCTAAAATTATTATTGTTCAAGAAACTAATGATAGTTGAGTTATCACAATAAATTTGGTTGTGATATAAAATTTACTACTTTGAGTCTAGTGATGATATAGAAACATCTTGTGGTAAGTTGCATTATACGCTACAATGTATTATGGTATCATTGATGAGGTTACTATCAACTGTTGTGTGTGGCTCCACCATGAAATTGTATGCCCGTTAGCATAAAGATGTACCCCTAAATTGATTTCATATCATCTTTATACTTAGCAAACTCAAAATCAGAATAGCCAATCACTTCAAATTACTACTTCTTTTGTATGTCAATTTATAGTCTTTTATCCTTTTTAAGATTTCACAACACTTTATTTATTAGTTTTTTAATAATGTTGGCCAAGGTTTGATTAATATCAACATAACATTCTAGCAATATACATGATATTTGGATGAGTACAAGCTTAAATATACATAAATATTCTCGTTACTAAAGCATTAGGTATCAATCTCATTTGCTATTTCTCAACCTTTATTTTCAAACATCGGAAAGAATAAAAACATCTCCTTTAACTACTGGAATCGAGAACAATTTTGCATGCTATAACTTGTAACATGGTCAATATGAGCCTTCAGTGATAGTCCAAATGTCCAATTGGCTATATATTAGTATATTATGATGCCTATTATATTATACGTTTGTTTATAATATTTCATGTTAAAACTACATGAGAGTAGTTGCTTTAACTCATGCAACAAATCTAATCTATTATTTGTCAAAATGACATCATTCATACGAAGGACAAGTATAGCAAAATTTATCCACTTATTTTGAGGCACTTGTATTGATCGACTTGTTTCTTCATGAAACGTGAATATTCATGAATTTAATAAACTTTAAGTACCATTGATGTGATGCTTGCTTTAACTTGTATACTAATTTCTTTAACTTACAAGCTAAATATTCTTCATCTTTAGGTTTAAAGCCTTCAAGTTTATTCATGAACACATCTTCGTTCAAGCCACCAATGAGCTTCTAAGAACATAACATTCTTATGAAATCCTTTCATGAGACAAGTGAGAAGATTCACGGGTATTCATCTCATTTTGTAGGCATTTAAGCCTTCTTCATGCAGTTAAATCATATCAAAAGTCTATTATATTGCTTTGACTACTACTCTCCTTTCATGTACACTAAACAACCTTTCGTTGCCTCTCACAACCTTCGGCCTCAAGGGTTCTAAGGTGTGTGCACTCCATTATTATACTTAACCTTGCAAAAAGAGTCAAATGCATATATTTTGTGTCTTATCACACCCTTCCATCCTTATCCACAGTGTTGTAAAAATCGCGATTAGGCGGTCGATTAATCGGTAGTCGGTCCAAAAATCACTAGTCGATCAAAGTCGGTCAAAATCGGGATAATCGGACTAATCGGTCAACCAAAATTAGGTCTAATTCGTCTGATTTTTGATGATTCGCGTACTTGATTAAAGAAATTCGCGGTCCTGGTTGATGGAAATACTGTACCAGGTGGCGAAAGATGAAGATTCAACTTCCGATTGAACCTCGCTCTTCCGATTGAACTTCACTCTTCCGATTCCCTCTTCTGACTTCCGATGTAAATCACGTACTGATAGTTTCGACTTCCGAATTCTGATTGAACATCGCCCATCGCTCTTCCGATTGAACTTCGCTCTTCCGATTCCCTCGCTGTGTCGCCGTTCTTAGGGTCTTCTTTGTTATTGGGTTTTAACAAATGGACCGAACATATGGACAAAATTTAAAAATATGGAATGGATTTTAACATATGGGTTTTTAAAAGATAAAAATAAATAAAATAGATATTAATTAGCATATAAATTATCAATTAAAAAGTTAAAATCTTTAAATATTTGTAAAATTTTGTATAAAATTTTGTATATATGTATATAATTTTGAAAAAATACATGTAAAATTCCAATCCGATTAATCCCGATTAATCGCTAGTTCCTACCTCACCGACCGATTAACGCCTAGCGATTTTTACAACACTGCTTATCCATAGATTTAACTTCTTCTTAGCCACAACATGATCATTCATCATACCATCATGATTATAAGGGTCGTCATAGTCACTCATAACTCTTTTTAAATCCCGCATAACTTCTCTACCAAAAATTACTTAATAAACATTATTTGCCATAAATATATAATAGTTAAGTATCTATCATAGCAAACTAGGAAGAACCAAACTCAAGGACATTCAACAATACATTCATATCAAGCACACAAAATCAAATATTTTGAAATACATAACACTACATACAACCAATCCGTCATGGTTAATGCCCAACATCTAAAAGTTTTTACATTTATACGGTTTTATATGATAGGTCCTTTAACTTGTTATTCACACTTCAAATTACTTCTACCAATGTATGTGCAAACAATGTTTTAAAATACTAAATTCGGTTCACTATGACTATTTTTGTCTTATTGATTATATACCAAAAGTGGTTCTGTATTTGAATGAGTTAAGACAAATGATTATTAGTAGCAAATAATACATGCAACAACTTAGTCAAATCTTGACAATAAGTGACAATTGAGATGCAAGCAATAACTAGACAATAGATGGTAACTAAGTTGTTATTAAAATAGCTTTCTCCCTATTGTAACTATCTCACTATTGAAAGTATAAACTGCAACCAATCAAATCTTCTTCTTACTAACGTTTTTGAAAAAAAAGACTCAACATTTTAACATGTTGTAATTGTTACTTAGCTATAAAACACAATTATCTAATCTATTTTAGTACATTGTTTTGATAACATGCATTATTTCCTTTAAATTATTCGGTTAAAGATTCAAAGTAAAATCAAATGGAATAAACATAATGATTTAAGACATATTAATTGATTGATTAAATTATCCTCACATACTTGACCAAATTATCCTCACATGAGGACTATATATATTACAAATGTTTAAAGTTTGAGATTATATAGATAATTTATGAAACCTAAGAACCAAAATTGAAATACTAGTAAACCAAATAATTTATATTCCAAATCTATAGCTTAACTGTAACAAATTATTATATACTAGACTATTACCCCGTTTATTATACGGATTTAATATAAAATATTAAATAATTAGTAATAAAAATTTAAAAATTACAAAAGGATATTTTACGATAAAATGATTAATTTACATATTAATGTATACTTTAAATATAAAACAATAATTAAAAACTTTAATAACGATACAAATAAAATATGATCTTTTTGATTTGTAACAATTATTATCTTTAAACTAATTGATAATTAAACTTCATGTACTCTATCAAAGATTAACTTTTATAAATCAATAAGGTAAAATATAATTTATGCAACTATTAAAATTTAAATGGCTTAATTAAAAATAACGTTAAAACGATATTGATTTATAAAAATACTATTTTTTAAAACTCTATTTTATAGTTTATTTTATTTTTTATAAAAAAAACGTTTTTATAGAAAACTTGTTCTTATTTAACTTTTATTTTCTGATAATAAAATATTTATTATTTCAAAAAAAATTAATATTAAAAAATTTCATATCTTATAAACTCTTTTTAAATGTTTTTCTAATAGAAAGATAAATAATAATATTAGTTATTAGCATTATAATTATTTGATTAGAAAGATAATGTAATCATTTAATAGGAGAAAATTAAATAAATTTGTTAGGAAATTGACATGTGGCAATTATGTTCTAGTATTATGACAAGTGGCAAAACTTTATTTTGTTTTATTAGTATAGTAAGATATTATTTATCATTAAAATGAATATAGGAGATTTAGTGTTTTTTAGTTTGACCACATCTGTTTAGCTTTTAAACATTATCATCATAATTTATGTGTTCATGGTATTGCCACGTTCCATCTAATTCATGTGCTCCAAGTGTTCACATACATTATTACTAGGTTATAAACCCGTGTATTACACGGGTTTGTAAATAAATATTATTTAATTTTTTGTTGATGTCTTTAATAATTTACATAACTAAAATAATTATATTAGTTATACGTATTTAATATTAAGAAATTTAAAAAATAAAAAATTATAAAAAATGTTCTTAATATGGTGTGTATTAAACATAGATGATATTTATTATAATATTATTAATTATTAGTATTAATTTACTATATTTATGTAAACAATGTATATAATTAATAACATTAATTGTGAGTTTTATATAAAATTTTAAAAATAAACATTTATTTTTGAAAAAAATAACATTATTTGGAATTAATTATTAGTATAAGAAGATATATATTAAAACCACTATATTTATTTTATTTTAATAACTAAAGTTTTACACATTTTATTTTAACCTCAAAAGTTTGCACAGTAAATTTATGATTGTTTATCGTGTGTTTTTTATGTTTTACTATTAGGATTTTATGCTTACCGTTTTGTATGTATTTTCATTCGTGGTACATTTTTGGATTCTAAATTAGAGTGAGAGTTGCTTTTACAGTACATTATGCTTTATGGTTTTACGACATAGTGTTAATTATTACGACTTGTTTTCTCGTATGCATTTTATATTCGTAATCGTGACATCGTTGTGACAGAACGTGGGTTACCGTCGCAATGCGCGGTTTGTAGGAACTAGTTTTATTTTATTTTAATATAGTTCCCACTTTGGTAGTCGAACACGACCGTCGGTGGTTGCAATTTGTTCCTCTTTCTGTCAATTAAACTTCTCCCGGCGACAATACACAAACATCCGCTTCCCACCGGAGAAGAATGTCATCTCCGGCGGTCCAACGTACATCCGTTCAACGCCTCCCCACCTTCAAAGACCGAACCACCACCGCCGGAACCATCCATCCATCATCTTCCTCATCACTCTTAGAATCCTTCGCCTCCGATCCCATCTTCTCCAAATTCCTCTCGCCAGATTTCGACTCCACACGATTCTCCTCCGAAGCACTCTCCTCCGGCACTGCCGCTGCTCGCGCCGAGAAGATCCAAGACGGCATCCGCCTCCTTGAGAAGCAGCTCCGTTCCGAGGTGTTATCTCGACACGATGATCTTCTGTCACAGCTCTCGTCCGTCAGGGATGCCGATTCGTCACTCTCCACTATACGTTCCGCTGTTTCTACGCTCCAATCCTCCGTCCGCCGGATCCGGTCCGAGATCGCTGAACCTAACCGTCAGATCCGATCAAAAACTGTTCAGCTATCGAACATTCATTTTACCAGCGATCTTCTTCAGTCTACTGTTCGTGTGATTCGACTTTGTAAGAAGCTCCGAGACGTGATGGCAGAGCCTGAAGCTCAAAAGCTCGATCTGTCTAAAGCTGCTCAATTGCACAGTGAAATTTTAAGTTTATGCAGTGAAAATGATCTGTCTGGAATCGTTCCGATTGATGAGGAGTTGAAGTTGGTCTTTGAAGCAGGACAGAGGTTGCGATCTGAAGGAATGAAGGCGTTAGAAAGAGGACTTGAAGGATTTAACCAGGCGGAGGTTGGTGCTGGATTACAAGTGTTTTATAACCTTGGTGAGTTGAGATCAACAGTTGATGGATTGATAAACAAGTATAAGACTCAGGGAGTGAAGAGTGTGAGTGTTGCGTTGGATATGAAGACCATATCTTCATCCGGTGGTGGCGGTTTTGGTGGACCAGGTGGAATACAAAGAAGCGGAACGCCACAGATTGGTGGCGGGGCAAAGGCGAAGGAGGCATTGTGGCAGAGGATGGCTACTTGTATGGATCAGTTGCATTCAGTTGTGGTTGCCATTTGGCATTTACAGAGGGTGTTATCTAAGAAAAGGGATCCTTTCACTCATGTCTTGCTACTTGATGAAGTGATGCAGGTAAGTCGATTTGGTTATTGCTTTTGCTATTTTTTGAATTGATGTTGCTTGTTTGATTGCCCCTGGCTGTTTCTTCAATGAGTAGTAGTCTAGTAGATCTTATTTATTCAATGCATGAGTTAGAGATTTTGTATTACTGTGTTGTTTAACAATTATGTTCTTGATGCATGTGTTGTTTAACAATTATGTTCAGGGCTAGAAAACTTAGATCATGAAAACTTGAATCTTCTTCAAGTTAATGGGTGTCTAGATCTGTGTTTCTGGAAGTGTTTACGTGGCATCAAGTAATCAGAATCAAGTAAGTGTAGTAACAAAAAGATGGGACCTACAGGACATGGTGTTTATGTATGCTTCTTTAATTTAGACGGTGTTAGGTGTATTCAGACTTGTGGTTATTTAAGGAAGCAGTAGATAAAATAATGGTATAAGTAAGGGTATGCAAATATATTTTTGTATAATCCTTACACATTGTCTTGTAATGATTATCCAAAGCAAAGCAGTCTTCAATCGCTAATCACTTTTAAAAGAACATTCAAACGCCCCAAAACTATTATTTTATTCCATAAAGGAATGTGGTTTTGGTTAAGTTAGATGTTAGTATTTGCTTCTGATAAAGTTGATTTAAGAGATATCACGAACTGAAATCTACCATAGCCATATCATTTGTTAATCTTCTCTCTATTGTGGATCACTTATTACCTTCAACCTGGAATGCAATATATATTATGTGAATCTGATGCAAATCAATGTTTTTTAGATGTGCTTCGTTCAAAAGCTAAAGAAGAAATAAAAGAGTGTTCATTTCTAGCATTTGTACAGAAATGCTATTGATCCAAACAATTTGCTAATTGCATGGCATGGAATTCTATTTTAAATATCTCGTTCAATCCATGTTTTTTCAGTACTTCCACTCTTAGCTCTGCATATTGCTTTTCAGAGCAGGTTTTACACCATTTTCATGGGATTAGAAAATGTGAAGATGTTGAATGGGATCTAATTTTCTACTTGATTTTAATTTCTTATGAAAAAAAGGAAGAACCAAAGGAAATTTTTGCCAGGTTTTCTGTTTGAATCCCATCTAGGAAAAAATAATAATAATAAAAAGGATCCTCAAAGGCTTTATAAGCATTTCCCTATTTAGTGGTCTAAACTGTCTTTAACCACTACTTAATGAATTTTTGTCCAAATCATTTACTTTAGAAGGGTATAACTGCACAGTTTTTTAGCCTTTTGTTTTTTTTTTCTTTGTTCCTCTACAACTTAAGAATATAAAAAAATTAAATGCACTTCTTTTCCTTTCTTCCAACTTGAAGAATAGTAACACTCAAAAAAGTTATTTTCCCTTTTTTATTCCTCTCCTTTATTCTTGCGCTTTTTCCTCTCTAAACAAGTAAACTCAAGAAAGGTGTTAATACTGCTTAATTTCTGATTAACCTATTAAGCTCTAGGTGTTGGCTGACTGCCTAGACGTTTATTAGAATGCTGACTGAACTGCTTTTAATCCCTTTATATAGATATTGTGATGAAAGTTCTACGGCACATATGAGCCAGGGATCTCTTTAAAAAAGCAGCCTCTTTATCCCATTGGGATAGAGCTAAGATTTACTTTCATCTTACCCCCATACTATACTGACTAATGGGATTTTTACTAGGTGTGTTTGTTTGTTTGTTTATTATATAGAGATTGTGATGGATTAAATGCCCTTGTCTTTCTAGTGTACACCTTCACCATATAATACAATTGATTTTGATGCATCCCTTTAACATTTTGTGCTTATTTCTTTCTAGGATGGTGACCCTATCTTAACTGCTCATGTTTGGGAGGCAATTGTAAAATCATTTGCAAACCAAATGAAATCTGCTTTCACTGCATCAAGCTTTGTTAAAGAGATTTTTACTGTTGGTTATCCAAAACTATTGTCTATGATTGAAAATGTTGTTGAAAGAATTTCACGTGACACAGATGTTAAAGGTGTTTTACCTGCCATAACAGTAGAAGGTAGAGATCAAATGGTTGGTGCCATTGAAGTGTTTCAGACAGCTTTCTTAGCCCTATGCTTGAGCCGACTATCTGATCTTGTTAACAGTGTATTCCCAATGTCAAACCGTGGTAGCATTCCCTCCAAAGAACATGTCTCCAAAATTATATCACGCATCCAAGAAGAGATTGAAGCTGTTCAGTTAGATACACGCTTGACTCTTCTTGTCCTGCGTGAGATCTCCAAGGTCCTGCTTTTGCTTGCTCAACGAGCTGAGTACCAGGTACATTCATGTTTTATAGTATATTTAAAATACTTTCTAAAACTTTGTTGCATGCATTTTGCTGTTCAATTTTAACACAATATATTTCCATATTACATAATCGTTAAGGACATAATAATTTAGAATAAACAACACTTAACATAGTCATTTATCAGTTCCTAGGTAGTTTTGATAAAATCAACAAATTTGATCAAAACATTCTTGATTAGGATCAACAAATGATAAGAACTTGAAAAGCAGAATTAGGGTTCTATTTCACTTATTATAAATGGATATTTACTTCTTAGGGTATGTATAAAGCTGTATCTGTATTGTGTGTTTGTGTGAGGGGGAAGGGGTGATGCTAATAAAATACATATGACATATTCCATTGAAAAAGCCTTTTGATTCTCCTTCTTTATCACTTTAAAAATGATTTAGGTTTGTCATCTTGAAATCATATAAATATTGGCTCCCGTTTTTCAACTTTTACCATAATCACAAGACAGAAGCAAATGAAAACGGAATTTCAATACATACATTTGTTGTGCCTTATGTCAGAATGACTACAACTTCTTCAAGTGTTTGGATTAAGTGTTAAAAACCTTTTAGTTTTAGCTTTAGGAATGCCTTCCATTTTAGTCTAGTTGAAAACTTGATTTCCTTGATAACATGGAAGGTATTAAAAGTTGCAATTTAACTCTAAACCAAGAATTTACATACACCTCTTCCAAGGACAATACACAAACTAGCTTTTTTTTCCTACAAATTTTACCCCTCAAAGATTTAAAGATTAATTTACTCTCCAGGGAATTTTTTCTATATTTTATATAAAGATAAATGGGTTGACCTAGGACGTTTTTAAAATATCCGTGATCCAATGACAAGAGTTACTAAAAAAATTATCACGTTGCTTGTGTCTTTATCTAATTAGGGTTTTTGAAGCTTTCGTCTGGGTCTTTGTTGTATATCGTAGAATTTGATTTAATTTTGTTTTCCAGCCTTTGTTTGTAATTTGTATGATTTGCAATAAAATTCTCACCCTCCCCTTAAAGGAGCTTGTTTTTATTTTCTATATTTATGTTATGTTAAATTAAGATTAAATCATAAATCAATCTTTAAAGAGCCAAATATGTCTTTTAAATTTTCAATCTTTAAAGAGCCAATTATGTCTACTAAATTTTCTATCTTTATCGAGCCAATCAGCCAAATATGCCTTTTAGAATAAGATTAAATCATAAATAAATCTTTAAAACATGGTTGGAGAAATCGCTAGTCGCTAGTCGGTCGGCGAGGTAGGGACTAGGGATTAATCGTGATTAATCGGGATTAATCGGATTGGAATTTTTGTATAGAATTTTTCAAAAATTATATATATATACATACAAATACACACATCAATATAAATATAATACTTCAAAATTCAAATAATTTTCTAATAAACTTAAAGATAATAAATAAAGTACTTAAAAATTCAAACATTAATAATATAAGCATATTTGGGAGTCGACTGAGACCGATCGTGCACAGCTGCTTTTTGACCGATCGATCGTGATTTTGGGAGTCGATTGAGACAGAGAAGAAGAAAAACCACAATTTCTTTGACCTTGGACCGAAATTTTTGGCCTAAACATAGGAATTTTTGACCTGTTGACCGATTTTCTGCCCTGTTGGCCGATTTTTTGCCCTTGGACCGATTAATCCGACTAGGCCCGATTAGTCCCGACTAGCGCCGACTGGCGATTTTTGAACCGACTAGGCAAAGATTAATCAGCTTAGGACCGACTAGCGATTAATCCCGATTAATCAGCCGATTAATCCTGATTTTTACAACACTGCTTTAAAATAAGCCTTGTTTATTAGTAACTCTATTATTACAGTTATAATTTAGTTTCTAAGTAATAATAATTTAGGAAAGTTTTATGCATTGCGCTTGGGGCCCGTTTAACTTGCTCAACCCATTTCTGTTTATGCTGGTTTTTGAACTTTTACCTGTTCAGAGGCAAAGTATAACACTATAACCCATCTTGAATTAAATGAGTCCAACAGGTTCTCTTTTTCGATGTTTGTAATTCTTTAGCTATTCATAATCAAACCTTTGATTGTAGATATCAACAGGCCCTGAAGCCCGTCAAATATCCGGCCCTGCTACTCCAGCCCAAATAAAAAATTTCACCCTCTGCCAGCACTTGCAAGACATCCATGGAAGCATATCCTCCATGACAAAAGGATTACCGCCAATCGCCTCAGACATCTTATCCCCGTCACTCAACACTATATATGAAGTCGCTTGTGATTCCGTCACATCCTTATTTCAATCCATGCTCGACCGTCTTGAGTCATGCATCCTTGAGATTCACAACCAGAGTTTTGGTGCAACTGACAACAACTCATCATCTTACATGGAAGAATTACAAAATCACATTTCTCATTTCCGTAATGAGTTTTTATCAAAACTATTACCTTCATCAGCCAAAGTGATCTCAGTTGGGACTGAAACCATTTGCACCCGATTAGTCAGAAGCATGGCTTCTCGGGTTCTAATATTCTACATCAGACACGCGTCTTTAGTTAGACCTTTATCTGAATCAGGCAAGCTCAGAATGGCTCGAGACATGGCTGAGCTGGAACTAGCCGTGGGCCAGAACTTGTTCCCCGTTGAACAACTCGGAGCACCATATCGAGCCCTTAGAGCATTTAGACCCATTATTTTCATTGAAACATCACAGCTTAGTGGTTCACCTCTTCTTCAAGACTTGCCACTGAGTGTCATACTGCACCATCTTTATTCGCGTGCTCCCGATGAGTTGCAATCTCCGATGCAGAGGAATAAACTTAGCCCGTTACAGTATTCGTTATGGCTGGATTCGCAGGGAGAGGACCAGATCTGGAAAGGTATCAAAGCTACTCTTGATGATTATGCTGTTCAAGTGAAGGCAAGAGGTGATAAGGAATTTAGTCCTGTGTATCCTCTCATGTTGAGTCTTGGGTCTTCTATAACAGAAAATAATATTGTTTCTAGGAAATCTAATACAATAAATTAAGATTTGCCATTAGATTTATAGAGTGTTTTTGTTACTGAAAAGAAATACTTATTCGGACAGATTTTAAGGTTAATGTACGAAATTTCATTTTTTATTTTTTTTTAATTATAAAAAATACTGCTTTGGGTCTAGGGTTGTGCGAGCCCTAGTACAGACAGGCGTCCGACCTTAAAAAAAGATAAATGTGTTGGTTTGGATAAACCATTATTTAGTTTGAAATGAGTAGATAGAAGTGAAAAGAACGAGTTGAGTTGGTTAATTCTTTAACACAATGCGGGTCAAGATATGTATTCTAATATTCAAATGAGATAGAATTATCAATAATATATTTGATAACAAAATTACTAAAGGTCAAACGATTTGTTTACTTGCAACCAATTTTATCTTGAACTAAATCCATTTAGATCTAAATTGATTTTGTTTAAAATTCATCTTGACTCGCAGTCTGGCACCTATTCTGAAGTTTTGTGCGTTATTCGGTGATAGTTTCTCATGGTCATTAAAAGTTAGGGGGTATGCGTGTAGTTTTGATAGTTTTTTGTTCTAATTGTTTATATTGGTTTTTTTTTTAATTGAGAATTAAAATTAAACTGTTGAAATGGGAACTTGGATGAATGTGTGCAGTTCAAGAACTAACATGCTTTGCTCTCTTTGAATGATTGTTCTTTTCGAATGCAGAAAACGAGGTTTTGGCTACATATATCTCTACGTACATGCTTAAATCATGTTTCTTTTCATATAAAAATTTATATATGTGGAAACATAAAGCTGAGAATTTTAGTTTGATTATAAAATAAAATCATGGCAATAGTAGAGGTGCCCAAACCAAATTTTCCCGTTCACCGGTTGGCTCCTTGAGTTATCAGTTACACTCAAACCGGTTTTATGGGCAGAACCGGAATCACTTTGATTTTTGGAGAGCCATACACACTAGAATTGGTTATGGTAAAACCAGTTCTAAATTCAGTTCCACCAACGGGTTCCTTTTTTTAACCAATTATATTTAATAAATAAAAAATAAAGAATATAACAAAATTTTAGCATTTTTTACTAGTTTTTCATGCAAAATATAATTTTTAAAAAATAACATTTTTTTTTGCGAACAAGTATCAGTGACCAATATGCCACACCCCGGCCATCCCGGCCTGTCCGAGGGCGCGACGCGACTGTCAGGATCGCAGTCTCCGGTAATAAAATTGCAAGACCTACATGTCTGGTTGCATACGTACATCTAATAACTTGGATAAAACAATTTGTAAAATCAGAGTTGTGAAAGTAAATGTAAAAGTTATCAAAACAATTTGAATTCATAAGTTACGGAAGCGTTCTTAAAATAGTTGCGGAAGCGATTGATGTTTAGCAATACATGACATATCAAAATAATATCAAATGTTCAATGGCCTAAGACACTAGAGTAGATGCATGGACTCCATCCTAGCATCCTAGTTCTCTGTGCGCGTGCCTTATTTACCTGAGAAAACAT
This sequence comes from Mikania micrantha, assembly GCA_009363875.1. NCBI lineage: Eukaryota > Viridiplantae > Streptophyta > Magnoliopsida > Asterales > Asteraceae > Mikania > Mikania micrantha. The sequence continues at coordinate 68,692,478 of CM018681.1, read as the reverse complement.
GAAAGTAAAAGGTCAACACAAAGGTTAGTGAGAGCACATGTTTTTCATAAGCAGTAAACATCAAATGTTTAAAGTAAGTGTTGTTGGATTACATATCATTACAATGAAATATCGATTACAGTTATATTATATGTGGGTTTTTACTGAAACTGACAGTGTGCCTCCCGCCATGTCTATCACAAACCATGGCAAAGTGTTTTGGTCAATATTGCACCCATTCCGACCTCGAGTCGGGTTGGCCTCCTAGGCGCGATGGGTGGGGCTTGTCAGGCCCAAATAATACTATCTAAGATTACCACGCTAGGTGCTCCGCGCTACTAACTGTCCGAGGTGTGTTTGCGAGGACTTTGAGTTGTGATGTGTGCCACAAGTATACATATAATGATAAAGCATGTCCATACGTAATCAAAATAAGTAGTTTATAAAACAGTTTATGATTGCAGTGTTTTCTCCCCCAAAGATAAAAAAGATAAAAAGGGGCCGTGAACTCACCTGGTAAAGCAGTTCCTTTTATGAGTGTTCGCAACTTGCGAATGCTAGCAAACTTGCTAGTGAGCACCTATATCAGATATGTCGTGAGTATGTGTTCTATGGTGTGTTTTATCCCATACAACTTCAAGTGTAGGTATGCTCAACCGAGTGTGTGTGTTGATTTTTGGAGACTCTACGAATCGTTGGTGATACATTTGTTGTGTTTAGTTTGTTTATGTGCCTTAAATGCATGTAAGACATCAACATGCATCCTACGACTTTAATCGTGATGCTTTCGCATAAGTCATGTTATGAAAATCATAAAGTTTCCGTTTCGGAAAAATTTCTATATTTAGAAAGTTTCTATTTTTGGAAAAGGTAGTTATGAAAGCCCATTTCACAATATTTCTAATATGTTTATAAAACACGTTTGTTTACAATATCGGTATGATGTAATATGTTAGTAGGGGTGTTCAAATTCGGATATCCGAACTTCGGATACCCGGAATTTCGGATAGTAATTTTCACTATCCGAATCCGTATCCGAAATTTCGGGTATCCGAAGTTCGGATATCCGAAATTTCGGATTCGGATTCGGATATCCGAAATCAAAAAAAAATAATAAAAAATTTAAAAAAATATATATTTCGGATATCCAAATATCCGAAAAATATCCGGATATCCGAAAAATATCCGAAAATTATCCGGATATCCGAAAAATATCCGAAAATTATCCTAAATATCCGAAAAATATTCGGATATCCGAAAAATTATCCGAAAAAAGTATCCAAATATCCGAAAAAATATCCGAAAAAAAAACTATTTCGGATATCGGATATCCGAACTATCCGAAAATTTTCAAAATTGGTATCCGAATCCGAAATTTCGGATATCCGAACTTCCGGATATCCGATTTTTTCGGATATTTCGGATTCGGATTTTCGGATATTTCGGATTCGGATTTTTTTGAACACCCCTATATGTTAGTCTATTTTATTAATTTTTGGTAATTACTAAATTTAATACATTGAAAGTACAACAGGATCATATATCGTTGATTGATAAGAAATTGAATGATTTTGCAAATGAAACAAAAAAATTGGAAAAACAATTGGATACTTTATACAACATAAATTTTGAAAGAGTGGATACAAAGAGGCTGCTTGAGAAGTATGAGAAGATGTGGGCTAACACACCTAAATGGAGTAACAAAGAAGAATCAAACAAAGAATGCTTGGATGCAACTCCAAAAATGAAAAGCGTTTTTGAAGCTGTGATGAAAACCCATGGAGTAGATAATTCACCGAATTCTGGAATCGAGGGACTGTCTGGTATAGTAATTGTTTAATAATTCAACCTCAGTTACACGTTATTATTTGTTTGTTATTAAATTATTTGAATTTCTAAGTACTGTATGTTTTTTTTTATTTATGTTAAACACGTGAAAAAAAATGTAATGCAGCTATTGACCGAAGCAGGGGAGAGTGTTTTGAGGTTATTAATATAATGGATAATTCTGCTCCAAGTAAAGTCATTGGCATTACTGAGCGAAACCCAGAGAAAGGTGCAAGAAATTTATTTGTTGATATTTTAAGTGAAAACTAGTAATAGGTACCTAGCTAATTACATATTTATGTGTAGATGAGAGGAGCCAAAGTACTAGGATCCTTGATGAAGAAAATGCTTCAATACCAACCTTTAGCCTTGGTCTTACCCAAGAGAAAGAAGAGAAAGATATGTGTAAAGTTGCTATTTTTGAAGCAGATTTAAACTCATGTATAGGTATAATGCACAAGTGTATATATCCACTATGAGAAACATGTGTAGGTATCTTACTCATGTGTAGGTAAAACCATTTACTAATCATGTGTACATAAAGATCTCATGTGTAGTTAAGATACTCGTGTAAACATAGTACACATCTAGGTGTTTTCAGTTTCTAGAATATTTACAGTGTTAGAGATTTGTTTGTGTATATATATATGTGTGTGTGTGTGTGTATTGGTGATCAAACATATAAAATAATAGAATTGGATTATCTGGCCTGGTTCTCTTTAATTCATACCGATATTGTAAACAAACGCCTCCTAGGTCTTGGAGTTTCTTTCAGGGCTTGGAGTTTCTCCCCATTTTTCAGCACGTTTTTTCCCGGATCTTTGATAACATTACACATACTTCTTAATTCTCCCAACCCAAAACCACCATTTTCAATCTCCAATCGCTCCCTTATCTTAAGCATTTGGGGTGTACAGAACTCTACAGGCATCCGTTTAGTATCAATATTGATCCCTGGACATGTGAAACTACCAACATATAGAAGATGCAATAATAAATTTCAATTGTTAGTTAAAACGGTAAAGTGCATAATTTAAAACAAACAAAACAACTAATTGTAATATATATATATATATATATATATATATATATATATATATATATATATATTCTAACCGTTAAAATTGTAAGCCCTTTGATAAAGTAAGACGATTTATTCATCCGATTCCAATTGTTTTTGCAATGTCTTAGCTTGTCAACAACATATCCGCTCCAATTAATATCCTTGAAATTTACAACCTCTAATATCATGTTTAAGATTTGCATCTTACACTTCCCAGTTACTGTACATTCAACCATTGTTGTTAGAAACAGAATAATGACATCAATTTCAAACAACATACTTTCATCTTTTGAACTCATTATCCTTGCAACAATCTCAAAAGCTACCACCAAATCGCTTTGGTATAGATCCTCCATGTGGCAACATACCCACTTAATTTTCTTACTCGCTTAATAAGGATTAACTTAAGTCCCTCTTTTGGTATTCCTAACAACCTATTAATTGCTTTTGAATCAACTTTAACTTTGTGGCTGCCAACCAACATCTCCATGTTGTTACAATCAAAGCAATCTACAACAAAATATCCTAATTTTGATGGAATTTCTTCTATATCTAGGTAAAGCAACTTCCCAAACCCCATTTTCTTAACTACTTCTTTTTGGTTTGCTGTCAAGTGGCATAAAGCGATATACAAAGGACGTGGGGATGTACGATTACGTAAGCTTGGAAATTTAGTTTTCTTGATAATTGCATCTTTTGCAGGTTCTTTCTTGTTTTTTTTTTTTGTTTTACAGATCTTGTTCACAACCTATTCAATATATTATAATCAACAAATTATAATTAACGAAAGTACTACATTTGTATTTCTAGTTAAAAAATTATTCGTACCGTCATGATGTTCTTTTCTTTTTTTCAACTTGCCTCCTCACTATCTTGTACTTGTTGAACCTATCTCAACTGCTTGGAATAAACATATATTGAATCAGAAAGGTATATCTAAGCTATTACTTAAGGTTTAACTAAAAAATATTATAACTTAGTTAAGTAAATTACTGATCCAACCTGTGACAGGTTCAGCTCCTAAATCATTTATATAAATAGGTTGCTTTGTCGTATTTGAAAAGGTAAACTTTTTTGACTTTGCAATCCTATTGCTTCTTCTTAACTCTGAAGGCATTTGATATTTTGTCACCTTTAAACAAAGAACATCAAATTATATTGTCAACAACAACAAATGAACTGTTACAACTAATTTTGATTATATTCAAATATGAAACTATTAGAACTAAGTATGTTCTAAACCTAAATTGAAACTCTTGCTCTTGCTTATAAGTTTTGCAAAAGTCTTAACTACTAAATCACACTCAGGAAATGAGGCATCAAGTATTCAAGTGCATCATTGATTTAAAAAGGCAAAATAACCTTCTTTGTGATGGTTGTTTAACCATATTTGGTTTAGGGACAACTTTTTAGCCTTATTTAGGAACAATGGTCTTATACATAACTGCTTATAACATGTGAAAACCCGATCTAAAAGAGAAAACATCAACATAAATCTTTTAACCGGCTCCTTGTTAATATCAACATAAATCTTATAAACAATAAGTGTAGTGATCAAAACAAAAGATGGTAAAACATAAACCAAAAGATGCTAAAACATCACCAAATTTTGTTACCAAAAGATCCAACATTTACTTTTTGTTTAAAAGGGCAAAATGTTGTGTGATTATACGATTTAGGTTTGCAAGCATTTCATCAAACACCTTGTGGGCATGAATTTTATAAAAATAAATTTCAATAACATATGCTTCACTTCTATCCAATAATCATACTATTACTATGATTTAGCAAAATATATGTCAAAGATAAGTAAATGAAATTAAAAAATTGCTTGAAACAAATAATTTACTAACATGTGTATAAGAAATGAAGGTCTGATATTATGCTTCAACTACAAACAATTGTTGTGTGATGGTTTAGTTATATTCATGTATTGTTTCCAAATCACAACACATTCATAGGTTTAAAAGGTTGCTTGACCTGCAATTTATGTTGATCGGTCTCGGTCAGTACTTACCCAAAACTGACTTATGCAGATTTAGCGGGCATTGGTCTTGTATATGGTTTTTATCCCAGTTTCATTCTGGGCGTTCGGTCCAGGTATGATCCAAAGCTCAACCCTAAACTTAATCAAAAAACAAACCTTTGATTTTGCAGAACACAACGTATGACCAGCACGATATATAAAGAAGGATTTCTTCAGACGGGGTTTCTTCACTATGATCTGAAGGAGGGTTTCTTCAGGGAACAAACTTAAGAGGGTTTCTTCACCGATTGCAGATCACCACACCAGATTCTTCACAAGAGGAGGGAGAGAGAGTGTGAGGTTTCTTGAAAATTTGGGAAGAGAGATGATGAGGACATTCTAAACGGTACACATAGAAAAAGTCTATTTTACCCATTACAAGGGTAAAAAAGACATTTTGCCTTACAAGTTTCGATAAAATACTACAGATTAATTTTGAACCACAAAATTTTTCAAATTAATTAAACAAAAATCTAGTAATAGTTTAATCAATGGTCCACATATAGTTTAAGAGTTTTCTCTTTTAAATCGGGTTTGTCACAGGATTCAAACCCTACATACATATATATTGGATTTTATATATATATTATATATATATAAAGTGGAGGGAAAAAACAAAAACAAAAACGAGCTGGCTCGTGGTTTTTTACGAGCCGAGCTGGAGGTAGAATTTTTGGCTCGAAAGAAATTTCGGCTCGGCTCGAAAATCCACGAACCGAGCGGGAGCTAGGCGTGGCTCGGCTTGACTCGATTGCAGCCCTAAACTAGACCAAAAGCATACATCAACAACAAATAAAGATGCATACACCCTTTCAACATCAAAGTTGCACCGTCTATTCAAATCTATTTGCTTAATCCTTGATCTATTTTTCACCCAAAAAATACTAAGCATTTTAATGTCTTCCATCAATTCCGAAATAATTGTTACTAACCGATTCAAATGTCAATAAAAGACTACCGAATAATCCTTCTCTTGAAATTATAATTACTATGCTATCAATCTGCCCCTCCATTTATGTAAAACTTTTATCTAATCCGTTTAAATTCATTATCTTGGAGTTGGTTAGATTTAAGATTCTTGTTTGATCTTTAAAATTTTTCATTTTACATTTTGAAACAATTTATTTTTTCATATAAAGATGAAACCCAAAACCCACTTCAAATCTACGGCTATTCAAACGTAATCAGAGAAAAAAAAAAAAAAAACTATCTCAGCTCACCATTTTAAAGCTTGAAAAAACGTCATGTTGATCAATCTTCGAAAGTATGACGTTCAATAAGACGCCATTGAAGGTTTGCTTGATAAATCCTTAGAAATCTCATCCTTATTCCCGGAATCTTTCAAACAAAAGAACCTACAAAGTAACTTCAGCTCAGATTTCTAACCGTTATGCTTTGAATCTCAAATAAATAAATAAATAAATAATAACTTGTGGATTGTAGTATTAACCTGTTATTAGAAACGTTGAGTAGATCTGTGGCCGGTGACAACAATCATAGCTTTAGATTTCTTGCCCAGAATAGAGAATGACGATGTCTGTAAAATTAGGGTTGGGATGGGGGAGATGATTGGGTTTAAAATGAGAGACCTGAGTCAACCATGGTCAACTGGATATGAACTAAGGTTTGTCAAAATTTAAATAGACTAACCGCGGTTAGTTTTACAAATTAGGGGAGTTAACTTGTTTTTTTAAATCTTTTTAGACTATGGGGTATGTTCTTTGGTCTCAACCACTCCACATAGGCGTCACGTAGGCACCTACCACAACTATTCACTCAATCACTTGTGGTGAAAATGCCTCACCAAGCCATCCACACCCCACAAATATCTCCCATTAGTCCAGAATTGTAAATTCAAACGGAGGAGGAGCGTGGCTGCGGCCACGTCCAAGCCATCAACGCCCTAGGGAGCCGATGTTCCACCACACGTTAACGCCCACCCACGCCCCTTCCACCCGGCATACCGCATCGTCTTAGAAGGGTTACATTGGGCATGGAAATTTACAGAGTTTTTTCAAATGAATAGAGTTGAAAAAAATATATTTATCAAATAAGTAATTATAAAACTTATTTACTAAAATAAATGTTTTTCTTTATTTGATTACTTTTAACTACTTAAATAAGAACAAAAAAATATAAAAAAACACTCATTTTAGTAAATAAGTTTTTAACTACTTGAGAATTTTTTTTAGCTATACTCATTTCATAAAAGAACTAGAATATTTACTCTATGCATGTTTCCGTGGTTAGGCATTTTTATTAGGTGTGAATCAAACTAAGACCATGGGGTAAGCCCTTGGTTCAACCACTCCACATATGCGTCACGTAGGTATCCATCACAACCACCCACTCCACATCATCTTTTCTTTTATTAAAATCATATAATTAGATATAATTAATCATAAATTAAAAAATTACATAAATTTATAAATAAACATTACAATTTAATAAAAAAAACTAATTATTAATAATTGTATCAAATATTTAAAAAAACATAACAATAAATATAATTAAAATTTAAGATTAGACTTCACGATTTTTCCATAAATGTTCAATCAAATCGGCTTTAAGGTTCGCATGTGTATTCTCGTTACGAAGCTTTTGACGGTTTCCTTGTTTTCCCTCGTCGCTGATCTCCACATGCTCCACCAAATTGGGATCGTCTTATTCATAAAAGTCACATATGGCTCGACCGTTATCTTTGAGTATCATGTTGTGTAGTATCACACATGCGTATAACGCGTTACGGATCCGACTTGGCTTCCAAGCTCTTGCAGGGTGTTGAATGATGTGCTAATTCTGTTTAAGAACGTCGAATGCTCGTTGAATATCCTTTCTTGCCCCCTCTTGACGATTTTGGAAATATAGACGCTTATCATCTTCAGTTTGTCGTGTCGTAAACTGTTTCACGAAAGTAGCCCATTGCGGATAAATACCATCTACTAGATAATACCTGTATTTATATGTCTTGTCGTTGCAAATAAACTGCTGACCGGGTGCCATGCCTTCAATAAGATCGTTGAAAATTGGCGACAGATCTAGAACATTTATATCGTTACTCGATCCCGATGCACCAAAGAAGGCATTCCATATCCAAAGATCTTGCGATGCAACAACTTCTAGTATAAAACTTGGTCTTGGATGGTCGCCTCGTTGAAATTGACCTCGCCATGCTGTTGGGCAATCGTCCCATTCCCAATGGGTGCAGTCGAGACTACCTAACATACCGGGTAAACCATGAACCTCTTCATAAAACGTGTAAATATGCTAGACGTCATGGGAATTTGGTTTCCTCAAGTATTTCTTCGCGTACAATCTAATTACGTCTGTACATAAAATAAACATATATAAAGTACAAAAATACATATATATATATATATATATTTATATTAATAAATTTACCTTTATAAAATTTGTAAATGCATTCCCGCCACATTCTATCAAAATCTATAAATACTCATCAAACGAATCGCTGCTGGTGTCGTAGGCTAATTGACATATTGCAGAAGTACATTTCTGAAGACCGGAAAACCCGATCTTACCTCTTCAGTTACACCTTTGTTGAAAAAAATCAAAGTTTTGTTCCAAATCATCACACACTCGTGAAAAAAGATTCTGACTCATCCGAAAACGACGCCGAAATAAATGTTCGAGGTGCTTCGGATTTTCTGAAAAGTAACCGTCAACAAGATGTGCAGGAGCTCCGAGATGATCTCGATTAATTCGTGCTCTTCTAGTTAGAGGGGGCGGTGTTCCACGCCCACTCACCCGGCACACCAGTCACTCTAAGAGGAATATTTTATTTACATTAATAATTATTATATTTTGAATTAAATAACTAAAATTATAATTATAAAGAGTAGATTTAGATTGATAACATTTTAAAATTATATATGTCAGAACTAATAATTTAAAAACTATGTGAATAAAAAAATAGAATGGTAAAAATGATTATTAAAATATTTGATAAAAAAATCAATACAGATTATCAAAATAAACTATTTATTTTGTTTCAACACAATTTAACTTAAAGTAAATTTATATTTTTTGAAAACAACTTATTAAACCAAATTAATTTTGCTTTAAACTCATCATCAGTTGTACTCATTCTGACCCGAACTTATTCTAACGTGTTGCCTGATTCGACCAATTATTTTGTCAGGCTTACTTTTTATATGATTTTACACAATAATCATTCTCATAAAACACCACTTGTATCGGAGTTTATTAGTAAGGATAGAAGATAATAAAATTTAAACGTACCTTACTTGTTTCATTAAAAAATGACCACTTTCATATATAATTTCATGATGTTAAATACGGTTTGACATTCTTAACACAATTTATTGTCGGGTTGTGCCTCGGCTCTTTAGGTTGGCTTGATTTTTATTATATGTATATAGCAAATATAATATAATTAAGTATGTATAGACACAAACACACATATATCTATACTAAATTATAATATATATTAGAATGATAGAATGGTCATTTGGTAAAATTTCTTAGAAGTAAGAGTTTTATAGCTCTTATAGCGTGAACTACAACTTACAAAGCTTTAAAATCATAAACTATATGTTTTTTTAAAAACTTTTTAGTTTATCTCATATTGATATATTTAAAAATATAGGGTCATAGAATAACTATAAAAGAAAATCAACACAAATGAATTGAATCACTTCTTGACCTTTTAGTCACATTTGGCAAGTTATGTTTGTCATTTTAAATTGTGATTTTTATCAAAATATTTACTTTAATTAAATATTAAAATTAAATTAAAAGACTTGATTTAACGAAACATGAGTTGGTTTAAGTTTTCTATGAACAAAAATTAGCAATCTAAATTTTTTGTTTTCGGCCACATTGCGCGTGCATCCAACTAGTATGTGTGTGTAAAAGATTTTTCATAATCTAGCTTAAAATTGATTTTTTAGCTTGAAATTTTTTTTTAGCCAATTCGAATCAACTCTCGAGCTCGAGCCCGACCTAATTCGCCATTGCTTTTTTGCAGCCCAAGCTAGATGGTGTTGGATTTGCTGTAAAGGTGGTTGATTAAATAAAAAGAAAGGGGATGACACTTGGCCTTGATAACCGTCGAATTGAATGAGAGAAAGAGTGTAAGATTGTGGTCTGTTAAGGCTAGATGGGAAGAAAATGGGTTGGTGCATGTAGAAAAAAAGAAAAAAAAATCAAAGTGGTGTGGTGTGGGTATGTTGGAGTATTTCTATGATCGGTCACAGACTCACAGGAACACATTTTCGTTATGCTGCTAAAACTTGTACGTAGAGATTGGAAACAACACCAATGGCGAAAGCCCAACTTATATGAGATATGATAGCTTCTATTTGCTTGCTAGCTTCATAAAATTCATAAAACACGAGTTTTCTAGAAACTTGTTCAACTATCTGTGTCAATAGATTAGTTAGATCCAAAACATAGATTGGATATCTATATAAGACATTACTCGGATAATTCAAATCTAAGCAATTGGATGTATGTATATGCTACTTGATATACCGTTAAGGGTTTTTTCAACGTAAATAAGTTTCCAAAGTATCCTTTGTGTGTGTATATATACATATATGTATGTGTTGGATCGGGTTATGCCCTTTGCACAACTCTACAAATAATCTTCTACTAAATTGATAGATGCGGAACATAAATCTGTACATAAATCTGTACAAGCATAATATGTGGATTGGAATTCTTAAAGAATAGAGTCTTGTCAGTGGTTCCCCTCTTGAAGTTGTTTGTTAGTAGAAATGAGGATCAAATTTCATACCATTTTCTGGGAGCTTGATGCAGCCCTTATAAGGCTTTATCAAGCTTACAAACATGACCAGAAAAATCCTCAAATCCAGGTGGTTGACAAACGAATACTTTCTCATCAATTTTTCCATAAAGAAAGACACTTTTGACATCCATCTGAAATACTCTGAAGTTTTTAGCAGCTACAAATGCTAAGAATATACCGATTGCTTCAATTCTAGCAACTGGGGAAAAAACTTCATCATAATCGATTCCTTCATCTTGTGTGTACCCTTGAACAACTAGCCTGGCTTTGTTCTTGATGACAGCCCATTTGTCATCCTTCTTGTTCCGAAACACCCATTTGGTTCCAATGGCATACTTTCCTTTAGGCAAAGGATAAATCTTCCATACTCCTTGCCTTTCAAACTGTAAAAAGTTCCTCCTGCATTGCTTCTACCCAGCTGCAATCTTTCAATGATTCAGCAACCTTCTTTGGTTCTATCTGAGATAGAAAGCAAGTGAATAAACCAATGTTTGCTTCATGTATGGAACTTCTGGTTCGAACACCTTCCTCTACATTGTCAATGATATTTTCTGCAGGATGGGTGTTATGAATTAGAATCCTTGGAATTACATCTAACTGAGAGTTTAAATCCATATTGGTTGTGTCTAGATTTGGAAGTACAACTTCAAGTCGTATTTCTGGTAAGTCTTGAACTCGATGAGATTTGACTGCTATGGGTGGATTTTCCCTTGTTTGAGAGTCTTCCATAGTTGTTACTTCTTCAAAAGGGCTTCCAACTTCATCTTGATCTTGTGGAACAGATGTAGTGTCACTTAAAGGAGTTGCTTGAGATGCGATGATAGTCTCAGACTCTGAGATTGTGTGTTGAGATGGAGCGGAATCTACTAAGGATTGTCTTGAGGGAATTGGCAGTTCAACACGATAATCATGCTCCCTTCTATCCTGATTTGAAGCTGAAACATTTGTCTGAGGTCCTACAATATACTTTTTGGAAATATTAAAAAGCATATGTGAATTCATCAAGATCAAATAACCAATCAGGACCAATTCCGGGTTTATTGATAGTATGTTCATTAAACTGAACATTTACTGACTCTTCAATAATCTTGGAACCTTTGATGTATACTCTATATGCCTTAGCACTCAAAGAGTATGCAACAAAGAAGCCCTTTTTTGATTTCTCAGCAAATTTGGCCAAGTGATCTTTGGTATTTAAGATGGTGCATTGACTTCCAAATGGTTTAAGAAATCCAATAAATGGTTTTCTCTTATGCCAAGTCTCATAAGGAGTCATACCATATATCTAAACTACCAATACCCTATTTTGAACATAGCAGGCAGTATTGACTGCTTCTGCCCAAAATGTTATTGGTAATTTAGCATCTGATAACATGGTTCTAGCAACCTCAATTAGTGTCCTATTCCTTCTCTCAGCAATACCATTTCATTGTGGAGTCCTATGAGCACTAAGTTGTCTAGTAATACCTTTAGATTCACAGAAAGAGTTTAGAGTATGATTTTTAAATTCTGCTCCCTGATCAGACCTAATGATTTTCACATTGTGATCACTTTCATTTTTGACTTTGATAATGAATGACTTTAAGATTTCAGCAGTCTCATCCTTGGTACTTAAAAAGAATACCCAAGTGTATCTTGAAAAGTCATCTATGATCACCAGACAATATGAATTTCTTCCTAAACTTTTATACTTGTAGGGCCAAACAAGTCCATATGAAGTAAACGTAGGACTGTTGTAATTAAATTCACCTCTTTGGCATGATGAGAGTATTTGTGTTGCTTCCCTTTTAGGCAGGCAACACATTTGTCCACACAAATGGTTTCTTTTGTTGGTAAGCCTGTGACCAAATTAATTTTGACAAGTTTATTCATATTTTTCAAGTTTACATGACAAAGTCTTCTATGCCAAAGAGATGATTCATCAAGTGAAGCTTTTTGAAATAAAGCAACTGATATTGCTAAGTGGTGAGGCTGTGCTCATATCCAACGTATACATGTTGTTCCTTCTGGGAGCTCTGAGCAGAATTTGATCATTTGGAGCTACAAAACCAGGTTTTAACACAATACAGACATGCTTAGTGAACAACATGTTATGTTTCTGATCGCATACCTGAGAAACACTTAGTAAATTGTAATTTAGCTCTTTTACAAAATGAACATTTTCAAAGCTTACTTTACCATTTGTAATTGTACCCTTACCAGTTATGTACCCTCCTATCAGATCACTTCCAAAAGCAAAAGACCCTCCATAAAATGGTTCGTATTTGTGTAGATGAGTCGTTTTACCCGTCATGTGCCTGGAGCAGCCACTGTCCACTATCCACATATTGCTTTTGGAATCTTGCTGCTCCTGCACATATAAACAAGTGAATTAGTTTATGATGGGAACCTAAGCTGATGTGGTCTTGGGTCTTCCCTTAGCATCATTGTATGAAAAGCTCTTGAATATCATCGTTGGTGATGATGGATTTACTGATGGTGCTAAAACAGGTGTTGATTCTTTTCGTCTCCATACTTTGGTAAACTTTGGGCTTGAATGAGGAAGCTTCTTCTCTTGGTTCTAATGGAATGACTTGGTTTTCACATCAGAAGCATGTCTTGTTCCTTTTGAAGACATTGATTTAGACTGAAATGATTGATTTTTGTCAGTTTTCTTCCTTCGGAAGTAACAGGTTTGTTTGTTTCCCATCTTGTCGGAAGAAACATTGAGTTTCTTATCCGATGATCGATTTACTTTGGAAGATTTCTGGTTATTTCTCATAGGAGGGGTGGAATCTTCCGAAACCTTCTTTTGGTGCTTCCTTGATCTTCTTCTTGCTGAACTTGATCGTCGGTCTTTCGAGGACTGAGATGAACTACTCCATCTTTGTTTGATACATCCTTCTTTGATATGACGAGAACTTCTCATGCTTCTGGGGTTAAAAAAGCAGTGTGCTGCATAGTTATAAACCTCTCCACATACTAAGCAGATTGTTTGATTTCTTGATGAGTCTGATCCTTGAGTCTTTTAAATTTGCTGCTTGAATTTTGATGTGGAGGTACCAACATGACATGTGTTGGAGTAGTTTACTCGACTCCTTGGTTGATTTCTACACACATTTATGTTTTTTGACTTTGCCCTATGTGACTTGTCAGATGGACAAGTTACGTATTCACTTGAGGATGTGCTTCCCATTTTTACATATTTAGCTTTGACAAAGGTTAATTTGGTTTTCAAGTTTCGTTTCTTTCGTTTTTGAAAATATTTGGGTTTTTCAGAAAAAAACAATTTTCTCATCCTCAGATGTTTTATCATATTGAGTGTGGCAACCATTGTTTGATTCTTCTTCTTTTACTATCTTATGTATATCCAAAATCTCATCATACATAAGTGTGGTTTCTGGTCTAACCTCAATCTCCACATTTGGAGTGTATACAAACGGAGGCTCCACATGATTATACCCAATCCCAGCCCCCTTCTTTTTTCACTAAGACATGTATCTCAGTAATTTTAAGAAGTTTCTCAAACTTCTCACATTGATTGAGAAATCTATCTCTGTAGGATTCTGCCAATACAAAATCTGTCTTAGCCGTTGTTAGTCTTTCTAAAAGATTGTTTATTTGACATTGTTTATTGGTGTCTTCATGTTTAAGACCTGAAATTTTCTTTTCTAATTCTTCAATTTTTTCTTTATAATCTTTCTCAGCTTGAAAGAATTTTGCTTCGACAACTTGTATTGACTCGAGTCCCTCATAAACTTGAGCATTAAAACGTTTATAAGCATTTCACTTTTCAAGTCATTTAGGGGTGCACATGTCATCTATTACCTTGAATGTAGAGGTGGAATCATTTTCCATGAGTGCATTGCTTGAGATGGATGCTTCTTCAGCTTGGAAGCTCTAATCAGAATAGTCATAGTGTTCTCCAATGTTTGCAATGTTGGACTGGTTTGCTGCTTTAGATGGTTGATTGTTTGGTTGACTTCAAGATGATGGCTGAGTCTTTGGAGACTTGCATTATCTTGCAAAATAGCCCTGTTGATGACAGTTAAAGCATTTGAGCTTGGATTTGTCTAGACCTAACCCTATCTTCATGTTGTGCTTCTTGAACTGCCTTCCAGTTCTTTGATAAAACTTCTTTGCAAGATAGGAAATCATGGTGATTTGGTAATTTATGTCCATTTCTTCTAGTTCATGAGCAGGACTACCATCTAGATCTTCTTAACACAGTTTAAAGTAGTTAGATTCTTTAACCAAGAATGCTCCTTGGCCTGAAGTGAGTAAAGGAACTGTGTTTGAGATTGGGTTTGCATGTGGTGTGGATGGTGTAGGTGTTTCAGGATAGGCAATGATTGGTGTGGAGGTTGAATGGTATATGGGCTGATAGTTTTGAAATGGTGAGTTATGGATGGGCGCATATAGGGCTGCTGATCCTAAGGGTACAGAGGTTGTTTGTTTTGGTTCTTGGGAATCAATCTCCATTTGGTATGCACTCAGTATACCAAAGAGCTCTCCCAACTTTAGTGATCTAAGATTTCTTGTTCTTCGGATTGTAACTGAATAGATGTTCCATGCATGTGGAAGTGATCTCAGGAACTTTTTGATCACATCTTGATTTTCCATTTTCACACCTGCCACAGTTAGTTCATCAACATGTTGTACATACCTTAGGTACTGAGAAGCCATCTTTTCATTGTTCTCTTGACAAAAATTTTCAAACTGCTGCTTCAGTATGTCATTATTGTACCTTAATGTTTGTTTTACCAAACTTTTTGAATCTTCCATAATCATAATTTTTATTGTTAACTCCATCACTATTTTTTGCTTCAACATCCGATTAATAGCTTCCTTCATCTACAAAATGCTCCCTGATTTCTCCCATATCAAACCCACCTTCCTTAATTTCAACAAATCACGCTTTTGAAGGTTTTCAAACGACGAAAATTCTAAGGGTGGCACCTCTCTATCATAACTTATCCCTCGACATGTAACACGATCAACATACTGGAGCTTCATTTAGGAGCACCATTCACATTATAATATAAATATTTTATTAATTTAATATTTCCAGATTACAATACAATTTCAAATAAAACTGAATGCTCAAGCACTTACAATGAAAATAGAACTACAATGAAAACCACAAGATTAAAACTACAACAATAAAAAGCGCAGGTGTTGGCTAAGGATTTCTGTTCAACAGAGGCCCCTTAAAACATATTTCGGGCCACAAATGTGAATCTCTTATGTCTCCCAAGGTACAATAGCCTAAGCAGTATGTACTACCAGAGTTAACCTAGCACCTGAAATTATACCTGAAACAAGAGTATAGAACAAGATCGATTGTAGAAAAGAATGTGTGTAGTGATTTCATAAGTTTTCTTAGTGTGTTTAGTGCTTTTCAGTATATTTTTCAGTGTCCCTTTCGGTGTATTTCAACCAAGGTATACAACCTTGTATTTATACTCATAGATCAGTACCTGAAACATCAAGAATTAAAGTCTGCTCTTTAAACAACCAATTAATTTCTTCTAAAAGTTAGAAAATTGATTTTTCAGTTAAAACTGATTATTTAATGCAACATTTGAAACTACTGTTAAACAACAACTGCTGTTTACTTATCACCTGTTAACAACCATGGATAGCAACCATAGATGCATAACCATGGAACACAACCACTGATCATAACCATGGAACACAACTACTGATCACAACCTTGGATACAATCACTGATCCCATCCTTGGATAGCAACCACTGATCCATAACCATGGAATACAACCATTGATCACAACCACGGATCAGATAACCCCTGATTCCTTTCGGTGGTTATAACAACTGATTCCTTTCGGTAGTTAGCAACCACAGATTCTTTTCAACTACACACTTCTAAGCTTTAATATCTCATTCATCTTAGCTTCTCTTTGGACTCGGTTTAGTTCGTTGTGATCCTCTCACATCGTATAACATAAACTTAGTTTTTAATAATTAAATACGTAACAGATACATATAATTATTATGGTCTAAAGTTTAGTAAATACTCAATTTACTAAAATTTCCAACATTTCATTAAACAACAACAAATTAGTTATTATACATATTATAAATTTCATATTCGCAATTAGTTTATTAAATATATGTATCCATTTTGATTACATATATGTAACTAGTTACATATATCTTACCATATGATTACACATAAGTAATCATTTGCTTACATATATGTGACCAAATGATTACACTAATATAATAACATTTTAAATAAACATCAACTCTATTTTTTAACCTATTCATTCATTAATTACAAAAATCACACTATTTTAAAGTATAATTTTGTTTTCTTATTATTTATTGTTATATACATGTAATTGATAGATAAATAAACAAATTAATATAAACGTTTATCGTTAAAATTGTCAACAGTCCAACAAATGGTGGAGACTTTGTACATCTTGTCCATCCATGTTTTCCTTTTTTTTTTATTGCATCAATAATGTAACCATACCAATCATAAGACATCAAATCTATTTCTAAGTCCAATCTCTCAACAACTCCATACTTCTATTGTTGTCAAGAAAAGTACCAAGAAATCTAGCTTGAACAATATATTCCCATCATATTGGTCTTTCCTAATATTTACTACTAACTCCGTAGAAGAAATCATTCTGTCACACCCCGAGCCGGCGGGCTGGATCGCCTTTCCTGTCGGGCAGAATGGTCCCGGGGCATGATATCTGGTGATAATCGAAGTGATCAGCTTGTTTACATTTCATATGATATGAAATGAGAAAGCACTAAATGAAATAGAATTACAAAGTTAAATTACATCATTATAGTTTCATAATTTAACAATGTAAATCTACCAAAAGAATCATTAGTATCTATCTTGTATATGCATAAGATATACAAAATAAAATGATTCATATAATGATGTTCAAAAGTATGCACATCCAAAATACTAGGTCCTCTATCTGGGCATCCTAGTAATAGCACGAACTTACTAGCTAAACTTGTTCGTCACCTGAGAAGTCATACAAAAAGATCAAGTCAACACATGGTTGGTGAGTTCATATAGTTTTGTTCATATAGTCAAGTATGCTTATATATTGGGCATATGTAGAGTCAAGCCCAGCGCCAGCCCACCACATACCGAACCACATAGAATATTGTTGTTAATGATAATTAAGCATTTTATTCTCTACCATCAACACACTAGTTTCGTTAGTTTCATCAAAAATGTGGAAGTTCCCTTGTTTCCTTAAGCTCATCACACACACACACAAAACCATGGCAAATGTGGAGATAAGTAATGAAAATGCTTAAACAAATGAATAAATAATCATTTAATTAAAAGCTAAGTCCTAATGATCAAACATGTGACCTACAAATCAAACGGTCTAGCTAGGACTTCTTGAAATGTAGGGTTTTTGTTTCGTTCTTCTATTGTCTAGATTCGTCCCTTGTTTTGTTTAGTTTCCTTCACACATGTTATCTCTGATATTTCCTAGACTTTCCCCTGAAAATGATTTCTTGATTCGTACTTGGTTCATTGCAAATGTACTTGTTTTGTTGAACAATAAATACTATATTTGTTGAACAAATGTACACTTGATTCGTTGATCATTGAACACCTGGTTCGCTGAACATTGAATACTTGTTTCGTCAAAATGATTCTTTGATTCGTTGGACTCGAACACTTGTTACGTTGAAATTGTTTCGTTAGATTCGTTGAAAATAGATTCGTTGAAAATGTATGCTTGATTCGTCAAAAAGTTATTTGAACATTAAACAATCATCCACTTATTATATAACTAGATAATCTTTTGTAAAACCTGCATAAAATTTACCTAGAAATGATCTAGGATAACATTTATACATACAAACATATAGAATTTAAGAGCATTTAAGTAAAATATAATCCAAAAAAATAATTTACGCATGCTTCTCAGTCCCGCATTTATAAAACAAAAATGTTTAGAAAAGGGGCAATGAACTCACTTGTGTTGTAGTTCTTATGATTCAACCAAGAAAAGATATGAGTGCTCGTTCTTTGTAGACTATGCATCTTCAACACCTGAGTTGATTTATTATGATTTGTATACTGTAAGTATTTACAGTTGACGTATATAGGGTTTTGGTCTCGGTGTGCAACTATGTGTCCTATATACTTACTAATGTGTTACTAGAATTTCTTTAAGTATTCTAAGTTATGTTCCCTCTATGATCCTTATCCCTTAACTAGTGAAGATTCACCCTTATTTACACAAGGTTTATAATAATAAAAGGCATGACCTTTAAATAAATCATTCATAAATTCTTATTTAAGTTACAAAATTTTAAGTTTAAAAAATCCTTTAAGTTACCTTAAAACATTTTAATAAAACAAGTTATGATGATTTTTATAAAACTATGGTTACATGTTATAAATCATTACCTTTTAGTAGAATATAAGTTATTTTTATGAAAAATACAAGTTAACATGCTAGAACTTAAGTTCCCAACTAGGTTAATCACTAAGTCCCTTAATAGTTCTTTGTTACCATTCTTGGTCTTGTTCACTCTTGAATTGGTTATTACTAAGATTATTCATTTAGAACATCCTTAGTTAATCAACCATGTAATGAAATGTAGTAAGTGTTGGATATTAGTAACATAAAGTCATACACCCACACTTAGTTCCTTGAATCCCAATGATCTCACTTAGTTCGTTAGTTCGTTTGTAATCGTAGCCACTTAATACACCTTTAACTTCTTGTGAATTTATTAATAAACTTAGTTTATTTTTTTAGAAAGTTCATAAGTTAGTATCGATGGCCCTAGTATTTGATTAACACCTACTTCTCCCACTTAGAACCTTTGCCGATACTACCATCGATATTAACATCCTATTTTTTGGTTTCATTAAACAAGCTCAAGTGTTTTAAGCCCAAATGATTGTTAAAACACATGTTTATTTGTTTAAAGAGTGGAAAAGCTTTGGTGTTGAAAACCTTAGTGTCGATGAACACAAAACCGACTAACACACTTGAAAACCCTAATGGTTTCCTACCCGACTTGTCCCTGTTCATACAGTTCCTATGATCTAGATTCCGATTGTTATGCCTTGGTTCCAAGTTTGAAATGCTTGGAGTAGGGTCAAGTGTTAGTATCGACAGAAGCTGAGGAGTATCGATGGTCAAATAGAGAGTAATATCATGGAATGGTCACGACCTTTGTCGATATTATAATATTGACAGGTCTGGATTCAGCCGATCTTACCCTATCGAACTTACCAATATTGACACCCCTTTGTGGTTCAAAACTTGGAGACCATCGACACTAGTAATGTCGAAGCAGTCCCATCGATTTTGGCTTGTCGATATTGATAATATCGACATATGAGTGTTGTTGAAACATTCAACCTTCGATACTAAGCTGGGCCTGACATTCATATGTCGATACTACTTATTTTCCAGTCTCCATACATACTCAATCGTTCCAGACTTCATTCCATGCTAATCCTTAACTTCCTATACCATTTTACTACAAAAACTAAGGGTTTAAAGGCTCAAAATCCGACTGTGATGTTCAGCTACCCGGAATAGTGCCCATCACTGAAAATCATTGATTTCTTCCTTGATTTTACCTCAATTTCGTTGATCCATATTGATTTCTTCGTCTTTTCACAATCTGCACGTTGTTGTGGTCGTTTTGACACTAGATTCTCCCGATTTGATGAAGAATTGAGTGAGAAAGAGGGTTTTAAAGTGAGAGAAAGGTATAGAGGACCGGTTATTTGGGAGAGAAAGTGGGTTGGTGAGGATAATGAATGACATTTAATGTCATTTAAATACTTTTAACGTTCGGGTGCATTTGGGTTCGTTCGCTTTCTGACCTAGCATAGATTCAAACTCACTTGACACAAAACTCTTATCAGCTCCCGTATCAAATAGTACAGATACATAGTTCATCTGCTCCCATCACAAATGCTTTACCCCGAGCTGGGTTTCCATTGTTCCTTTGAACCAGCTTTGGGCATCGGAGTTTAAGGTGATCTGTGCTTCCACATTTAAAGCACACCCTTGGGGCATGATTCGCTACTGCAGTTCCAGCATGTTTCCATTGTCTCTTGCAGTATGTACATTCCCTGTAAGGTGAAGTGGTTGGATGGTGATACTTGCACTTGATGCATTGGGGCATAGGTCCTCCATAAAATTTCTTCTCAGTTTTAAGAGCAGCATAGTTGCGAATGTGTTTTGGGTCTTTTGAAGTTCCCGCCTCAGCTTTCTTAGACTTGAAACGCTTCCTCTTTTGCTTCCTAACCAGGAATCCTTTCGTCACCATCTCATCCGTAAGACTCCCTGCTAACATAATTGCTTTCTCCAGAGTGCGAGGTTCTGCAGTGGTTACCATGCCACGGATATGAGGGGTGGGCCCCTAGATATAGCGATCAATCTTCTTCTCCTCGGTTGAGACCATATGGAGTAATAGACAAGACAGCTCATGAAATCTGTTAGTGTAAGCTTGATGACAAGGTCCATCCATACAAAGGTTCCAGAATTCTTCCTCAACTTTCTGCATCTCGTTTTTCGGGCAGTACTCCTTGATAAGTAGTGCCTTGAGTTCTGTCCAGGTCATCGTTTCAATTGTTTCTCTTCCTCGAGCTTGTACCTGGGTGTTCCACCAGGTTAGAGCTTTGTTCTGGAATGAACATGTAGCATACTTGACCTTTTGAGTGTTCAGACACTCGCTTATGCTCAGAACTACCTCAATCTTTTCGATCCATCACAGGACCCATTCTCAGCTCTAGAAAGCCTCGTTCTCTTTCTTTAAGAAGTCCAAAAGAGTTACCTTTTTCCACGAATACCCACTTTCTGGATCAAAGACAAGATATTTTTGTTGATATACTTTTTCTCCCATTTTCGAGGAGAAGTATCTAGATCATGAAAAGGAGAAGGAGAAGGTGTATCTGGATCATCTCGCTTCCTGTAAATTAGGCACAATATGCAAACAACTTTCGTCAAAGCCAAAATCACGAACAAAATCGTGATGAATGAGAGAGGTGTCATCTTGCAAATAAACAAGATGATAATGTGGCGAAGGGTTTTTAAACGGAAATGTCATTTACATAAATGGGTGGATGGGTCTAGGGCTGTCTCTGAGAGATTTGTGCCCTGTGCGAATTAAGGTTGCAATCGAGTCGAGCCGAGCCGAACTTTCTTTCGAGACAAAAATTCTGGCTCCAGCTCGGCTCGTAAAAAATCTCGAGCCACGAGCCACGTCATTTTTTTTTGTTTTCCCCCCTCCACTTTACATGTATATATATATATATATATAAAATCTAATATATATAAAATACTATATATATGTATATATACATATATATTTGTATATATATTATACATGTATATACACACACACATATATTATACATAACATGTATATTTATATAAATATGTGTATAAGATATTGTATATATATGTGTGTATATAATTTAATATATATGTAATTTAATATATATATATTAAAAATCGAGCCGAGGCACGAGCCAAGCCATGAGCCGAGCTCGAGCCGAGCTAACCCTGGCTCCGGCTCAACTTGTTTTTAACGAGCTTTTTAGAGCCGAATTCTTTTCGAGCCGAGCCTTTTTAGAGCTTTTTTCGAGCGAGCCTCGAGCTGCGAGCTTTTTGAGCAGCTCTAGTGTGAATTGAAAAAAAGGCTCCCTATATATATATATATAGGGTAAGGAGCAAATAAGAACCCACCTTAATTGAGGTAACCCATTAACCATGACAAAAAACGCTCAAATTGCAAAAAAAAAAAATTCATGGTCTTTTTTATACAAAAATAGGAGGGCATTCAAAAGCGTTTAAAAGTTAAAAGAAATGTAAGTTTGCGTTACACTGCGAAGATATATTTAAGTGTCGCAGTGTAACGCAAACTTACATTTCGTTTAACTTTTAAACGCTTGTGAATTAGCGAACGCTTAAAAAAGGAGCCCCCTATTTTTGTATAAAAAGACCATGAATTTTTCTTCTTTTTTTTTTTGCGATTTGAGCGTTTTTTGCCAGGGTTAATAGGTTACCTCAATTAAGGTGAGTTCTTATTTGAGCCAATCCTATATATATATATTCACAAATTAAGGATAATTAAAATGACAACGTAAAACAATATTGTTTTAGCAAAATAATATATTTTATTGTCTTAAATAACTAAATAAAACATGACTCTCTCCTAAAATTTTTCAAGGCAAATTTGTTGATTAAATCTTCATAATTACACTATCTAGTATTTCATTCTCAATATATACAATTTTTTAAAAAAATTAGGACCCTCTAAAAAACTGGGCCAGTGCGGTCGCACCTTCCGTACTTGCTTTAAGACCCTGTTTACATCAGGTCTAGACCACCTCCATCTGTCACGAAGTCCAAATTCCATTTAATTATTCCTTTATACATTCAATTATTCCTTACAACAGGTATTTAGTCCCTTACACATTAAATTGTTTCTTAAACTCTTAAATTGTTCCTTATTTACTTACAACATGTATTTGTTCCTTTACAAATTCAATTGTTCCTTATTACTCTTTCCAGACACCCTTATGTCTTGTAGTAGTCTATTTTTTATAATTTTATACAAATATCTCACAAATTTAAACTAACAGTAATAAACCGAGTCTTGTAGTTGTCTATTTTTTGTAAACATGAATTTTTAGAAATTGAACTAAAAATAATAGTTTAGTCTTATAGTAGATTAATTTTTGCAAACTTATAAAATAATTGTAAAACAAATTCTGGTTTAAAGATGAAAAAAATCGAAACAGTCCTATAGCAGTCTAATTTTTGCAAACTTATATTTTGCAAACTTGTAAAACAACTCGTTATAAAAATATCAAAAAATCAAAACAACAACTAGGGGTGTGTGAAATTTTAAATATTTCGAATCCCACACCTTCTTGAAAGCTGAAAGGCTTGTTCGTATCCCACACCTTCAAATAGCGATACTTCCTGAAAACACAAAGACTGATGTTTGTTCAATTTATCTTTGAAGTTTGAGACTATGTGTTCCCCGATCATTTTCTTTAATTTCCAATTACATGTTTTTGTAACAATTTAGTTTTTTGTTAATTCAGAAAGCAGGAACGAGTTTGATGTTACCAGACCTTGGCAGGTTGATCAAAGGGTCCTAGAAAAACTTGAAGGATCCTTTTTTATTCCATTGCAAAAATGACCCCTTTAGACATTGCCACATATTTCAAACGTTCATTAGATACTGCTATGACAACAATACGTAAACTTTTACATTTGGCCCAGATAGAGATATTCACTTATATTTTGGCCTAGAAGATATTTATGCATTATCAGGGATACGGGTTGATGGAATCCAGTTATTTGTAATGATATCTCTACATAGGAGCTTTGCCTGAAAATGCTTGGATCTTATGAACTATCCGGTAAAAAGAAGATGCAAGTTTCTAAAGCTTGGCTGAGACAATCTTTTGAAGCAGTTCCAGCAGCCTAACAGAGAAGGCACTTATCTATCACATATGGGCGTATTTACTTTACCTCATTGGAACCAGGATTCTGTCAAATAGCGACAACTCTCGTTATTTTCCTGCCTACTGGCTTCAGTTTCTAGATGAAGTGAATGCATGTGGTTTAAACAGCGTTGCATGGGGCGCTGTTGCACATTGCCTTTTGACTTCAACCATTACCAGCAACAGCAGTACTGGTTTCTTGACCTCATGGCTCTATGAGGTATTATGACTTTATGACTTTATTTTATAAACCATTGTCTTTTTGGCTTCAACCATCACTATTTTAGGGCCGGTTACAATTGCCTTTTTTCTGACTTTATATTATAAACTCCTTGGATGTTTTTTTAGAAAGAATTCCCAAAATATTCTTAGGGTGGGCTCATCTGGCGAGTTAACGAAAGACATCCCTCTTCATGAGTACTATTGCCCACATATGATAGTTCCAGGCATACAAACAAATAACAAATCTAATTTGAAGGTAGATTTGGAGGATATCCGGCGACTAATGACCGATGATGTATGTTTTTGCAAATCCCCATTTTCAACACTGTTAATAACACGGATGAGGTAGTTTAAGTCGATAACTATTATTTCAGGATATAGTCTGGACACATACTGTGATTACCCTTCATATCGAGCTCATAGAATCTTTTTTTCACGCTCTATTTTGATCAACTTCGACAAGATATAATATCACGAGCTTGGAAAGGTTCCAAACAACTGTTGTAGAAATGATAGCACTTTAGATTGCTTCTGGATCGATCAATGGAATTCTATTAACAATTCAATCTATGAGGAATCTAGATCAAATCTATATGAATCAAAGATACACAATCATTAAGATAAACACTATTTCATTGATCAACAAAATCTGATTACAATGAAATAAGAACACACAGTTATCTTCTCACACATGTTATCTCCTTCTCTCATATTTGTCACACATACAAAAATGCAGACAAACCTGCAATATATACACACAATCACAAACGAACCTACCCGAACCCTTAGGTTTACAACACCAATCAATAGGTTCGCTGAACCTTTACAAAACTTGCCTAGGTTCGTGGGCCAGACGAACCTAGCAAAACCTAACTTAACTTATAAATTTTGAAAGCAAACTATTACAAAATGTCCTAACAAACTCCCCCTTAATAGTTGCTTCAAAATCTTCAAAATCTTTATCTTCAATTTGCAATCTGAGTTCCACTTGATGATTGACTTCACAAACATTGTCTGCAGCACGAACAATCACTGACTTTGGAATCCTTGACAATCGTTCAGCTTCGATCTTTGCATCTCTATCATCAATCTCTTTCTGCAATGCCATTAATTCAACATACAAGTAATTCACATCATCCCATTTGCATCCAGAATGAATTCCCAGAGTATAGCACATCCTTTCTATTATTTGAAATTGTAAAGCCATGTCTTTGTAACTCACACCAACATCATTAAACCCTTCACTTGCATAAATTTCAACTTCATTGAGAAGATCAATATCTTGCTTTGAACAGTTAACCAACCAAACAGGATCAAGCAATCTTATTACCCTCCACTTCTCATTTTCTTTCAATAAGATAACAGCTTCAGAAGATCTTTCATCATAGGACCAAAACTTGAAATATAAATTCCAATTTTGTTCTATCTTCCTCAATCTTGGTCTAGAGTAAACCTTTGGCTTTGGATACACATAGGAATTATGCTTCAACACTGAAAATTGTGGAACCAACCAATTCTATCTAGTCTTGGCTTCTTTCTTCAACAACTTCTCAAATCTTTCATTATGTTCAGTCTGAATAGGCTTTATCATTCTGAGTCTTGACAACTGCATGCACTCAAAAGAAGGTAAGGACATTAGATCAAATGCTTTTCCAAAGTATTGGCATCCACCTGTTCTTTTCACTACATAGCATCCTTTATTCTTCAACACTCCTGGAATGTTATGAAAATATCCATAACTCACAATTCTTCCCTTCATCATGGACTTAGAACCAATCTTGAATCTTGAAAATTGTCTTGATTGATCTTTTTGAACCGGTTCATCAAACACTTCAACCACCTGCTTAAAAATCATCAAATGATCAATGATATACTTTTGTTCTTCTTGATTCTCTCTCCACATATCCCTATGAGTCTTAATCTTCATTGGATCACTTGTTATGATTGGAACTATTTTCTGAACTTCAATATCAAAAATTTTCTTCAAAGTTTGCAGATTATACTAATTTTTATCAACATAATCATCATGCTCAACCTCAAATGAATGATCTGATTCTCCAACTATCATCTTCCCTGAAGCATTTGCATTCTGCAAATCTTTGTCTTTTACTCCAAATAGCACAACAAGATCTTCTTTAGAATAGCCACCTTCAACCTCTCCTTCTTCCAATTCTCTAACTTCATTCACTTCAACAATCATTCTTTGTAAATTTCCATCTACAGCTTGTTTGAATAACTCCATAAATGTTGGTAATGAATCATCAACTAGTTGCTTTGGATACTCCAACTCTGTCAAATCTTCAATCTTCACAGCTTCATTATCTTTAGCTTTGTCAGAGGAAACAGATGAAATTGGATTAGCATCAAAAGAAATTCCAAATGGCTTGTAAATCACTATTGCTCTAGTTATAGAATTTAATCTACTTGAACTTCCAACTGCAGTCATATCACCATCATCATCTTCACCATCATCATTAAAAGCATTAAAGCCTGGATGTTCATCATCAAAGTCAGAGTCTTCATAATCCACCTTTTCTTCCTCTTCTTCATCATCAATATTCACATACACTGGATCAACATTTGCACCAGTATCTTCAACCTGAGTCTTAGTATGAACACCTTTGACTTGAATCTCATTAATCTTTTGCTGCAACATTTGATTCTCTTTCTTTAAATCAACAATTTTAACATTCTGTTTTTCAGTCAATCTCTCCAGTGATACAATTCTATCATTCATCAACTTCTTATCCTGCAAATCCTCTTCTTTCCACTTCTGAAATTGAGCAATATGGCTTCTCATCAATTCCATGTCAGCTGGACTTGAAGAAGATTGTCTTTCAGTTTTAGCTTTCTCCTTCTTTTTCTTGTATTTATCAAACTCTTGTGATAGAATAGAAATCCTCCTTATTAACTCAAAATCATCATAATCCAATGAAAAGTTTAAGTCCAGATCATCTAATCCCAAAGTATCTGATCCTCATGAAGAATCCCTTGATACACCTTTCAGGAATCAAAGTCATTCCTTCAGGTTCACCACCAAACTGTAATACTCTCCTAATATCAGCTTCAGTAATCCTAATGGCTTGTCCTAGCACATTAGCTTCAATCACATAAGAATAATCCATAGTAATCAACCTAGCTGACTCCCAGAAACTTTGAATATGTGATCTATAGATGTGACATGAGTTGGATATAGCATAGTATATTCTTGATCTTCTCAAAAACTTGATCATCGGTCTAAACTCCTTGCCATTCTTCGTCGTTGAATCCATATAAACACATAGATTGTGTTTATCAGCAAAGGTTAGATTTGCCATTCCTACAAACAAAACAAACACCAATTAAAAATAATTAAAAATTAAAAAATAAAAAATTCAAAAATTCAAAAAAAATTTCTAAGTATGAAACCAGCGAACCCCCCGTGACGAACCTATATACAAGACAAACCTGTTTAAAACTCACGAACCTATAAATGAACGAACCTTGAATATACAGCGAACCTTATGGTCAAACGAACCTTTGACCAACCAAGGTTCGGTTCAATAATTTGAAGAGGTTTGGACCGAACCTTTTGAGTTCAAACAAACCTATCCAAATCAACGAACCAGTATATGTTTAAACGAACTTGCTCAATTTTAAAATCAAATTACAAATCTACGAATTAGATTAAACAAATGATACCCATAGATTTGCCATTCACAGATTAACAATTTTAATAAAAGCATTTTCACACAAATTTTGATTTAAACAGATTTAAACTCAAGAATGTGGGTTCGACTAACTAAACACAAAAATCAAAATATCTACAAATCTATCCGGTCAAACTCCAATCTATTTACCTATTTAGAATCACAAAGAAATTCCGAATATAATGGTATATGGCAAAGATACTGAAAGATCCAAAATCGAAAAAATCAAAATCAAAGTGTGAAGCTTCGTGTCTGTGTATCTGATGAAAGTGACGAAGCTGAGTCATGAACCTTTGCATTTATATGAACCTATGAACAAACCTTTTGAACGAACTTCAAACAAACCTGTTGAACGAACCTATCAACAAACCTTTTGAAGCGAACCTTTCATCAAACCTTTTGAACGAACCTATCAACAAACCATATAAATGAACCTCTTCACAAATCTATCAAACGAACCTCAAAGCAAACCTTTTCAAAAATCAATTCAATTTCATTTAAAAATTTCAAAACAAACCAATGTTTTAATGTTTTCAGAGTTAAAACCAATAATCAAGAATTATTGATTTAACATCAAATATAAACTAAAAATCTTTTTGTATTTTTTTGAAATTTTATTTCAAACGCACTACAAATGTAATAAACCTAATCATGAAATATGAAATAACTAAAACAAACACATATTTTTGATGAGAAAGATCCAGACGTGAGATTATATTGTATTACAATCATCAACATACCTGATTGAATTAATGAATATATTTATTAGCAAATTACAATTCAAAGATGATTGTCGGTATATAAATCCACTTCAAATTTAATTACTTAGTTAAGATATCAAATGAAACCAAAACCATCAAATACTTTATGTTCTCCATTTACTTGAACACATCCTCGTTTTGTGAATAATTAAACAAACAATAATATCCTTGAAACAATTTAATTCAATTTTAACTTGCTTGATCATGCAAAAACAAAATAGAATTTCTTTTTGAAAAAACAACAAAATGTAAAACAAATTGAAATTGTTCAAATCTTGGAATCAAGGTTGATAATTTCGTATGCTTAGATGATCTAGAAGATGAACGAAACAATAATTTAAGATTAAGCTTTTAACAATCAGATCGATATTCTCATATATGCATAGACTGTCCAAAACTTAATCAAACCAAGAAAACAAATTTGAATAATTTAAAGCTATAACAAATTGTTCGATACGTAAGTATACGCAAAGAATGTTTCAGCTTTAAACTAATACAAAAGAAAAACAAAAATTAGAATTTCTTTTAAAAAATGAACACATGATCAAAAACTAGTAACCTAAATTTTTGTTCAGAAACATATTGTAAGATTAACAACCACTCATTCAGGACAAAGCTAAGCACTATGTTCTAAGCAATTGTTTCCCGCAAAGCATAATCAAAATTTTGTCAAATGTTATCTCAACTAAGTTATAAACCTACCAACATATCATACTAAGTAATTGTAAATGCTCTTTATGTTTAAATTCTAGTATGATACAGATGTGCTTCCGATTGCTACAATATACTATCATTTCTCGTTTGGTCGAATCAATTTCTCATAATTTTAATTAATTTTTTAATGTTTTTGTGTTTTTGTTTTTTCAAATGTTTTTGAGCTTTCAAAATTTTCTCCCCCTAAAAACTAAAACAAAAAACAAACAAAAACAAGTAAAAATATCTGATGTCAAGTCAATAAAAGTTGATTATGAAGGGAGTTGATTTGAAATGACCTCACCCATGACTCGAATTCCATTTAATTTGAGTAGATACTTAAAACGAGTTTTATCAAAAGCCTTGGTGAGAAGGTCTGCTCTTTGCTCATTTGTATGTATCTTCACCACATCAATAAGTTTCTTTTCATAGCAATCGTGTATGAAATGAAATCTAATACCAATGTGTTTAGAACACGAATGATACACTGGATTTTTCGTAATAGCAATAGCAGCCTCATTATCAACATGAATTGGAGTTTTAAGATAATTCAAACCATAATCTCTCATTTGTTGTTGTATCCACAAAACTTATGAACAACAACTGGCAGCAGCGACATACTTAGCTTCACAAGTTGAAGTAGCCACAGATGTTTGCTTTTTACACTGCCAAGAAACTAATCATTCCCCCAAAAATTGTGCACCACTAGTTGTGGATTTTGCATCTGTCTTACATCCTCCATAATCGGAGTCACTGTAGGCATTGAAGGAAAAGTTATCATCCTTAGGATACCACAGACCGGTGTCTGGTGTACCCTTTAGATAACGAAGTATTCTCTTGAATGCAATCAGATGTGACACTTTAGGTTTAGATTGATATCTTGCACAGATACTTGTAGCAAAAACAATATCTGGTCTTGAGGCATTCAGATACATCAAACTTCCAATAATTCAACGATAAAGTGTAGGATCAATCAACTCCCCCTTAATATCAGGCTTAATCCCGTGATTTGGCTGAATGGGCGTGGAAATTGGTTTTGAGTCAAGCATGCTAAACCATTTTAGCACATCTTGAATATACTTTGTCTGATGAATGAAAATTCCATTATCAGTTTGATCAACTTGTAAACCCAGAAAAAATTTGATATCTGACATGGCACTCATCTCAAATTTATCAATTATCACCTCTTTGAACTCCAAACACATTTGTTCATCGGTAGATCCAAAAATAATATCATCTACATAAATCTGAACAAGAAGAATGTCCTTTCCCTTTTCCCAAAAGAACAAAGTTTTGTTAATCTGACCCCTATTGAACCCGTGTTCAATGAGGTGAGTCGATAAAGTCTCATACCAGGCACGCGGAGCCTAATGAAGACCATACAGTGCTTTGTCCAAGAGGTAAACCTGATCTCGATGGATAGGATCCTCAAAGCCCGGTGGCTGACAAACATACATTGTTTCCTTCAACGAACCATACAGAAAAGCAGATTTTACATCCAACTGAAAAACGTTGAACTTTTTGTGAGCAGCAAAAGCAAGAAAAAGTCTAATTGCTTCCAGTCTTGCCACATGTGCAAAAACTTCATCATAATCAATTCCTTCAACTTGTCTAAAACCATGAACTACTAAACGAGCTTTGTTTCTGACAATTAACCTCTGTCATCTCGTTTACATCTCAACACCCGTCTAGTACCAACCTTTTTCCCTCCTTCTGGCAAATCTACCAAATGCCAAACTCCCAACTTTTGAAATTGATTCAATTCTTCTTGCATCGCCTCCACCCAGGCAGGCTCACGTAAAGCTTCAGTCACTGTCTTTGGCTCTATTTGTGAATTAAGTGTTGAATGCATCCAGAGCTCTTGACTGCTATGAGTTTTCTCTAACTCCACATACATACTTTCTTCATTTGTGACTTGATTTCGTGTCTGTAGTCTTGCAGTTGGATTTCCTATGATCCGATCAATCGGATGATTAACATGAACACGTGTGATAGGCAATTGCGGTACAACCACATCATGATCCAGATTAGTAATATTCTAATCAGTATCTTGATCATGAGAAATAGCAACTTCAAAAACATCATTATCATCATCAGATGACCAATCATCATTAATTACTTCTGAAGTGCCTCCCTCATGTGATGTAGTAATTCCATCTTCAGATTGATGAGAAATACATTGTTCTTCAGAATTCTGCAAATCATACAACATTTGTAAAGTTATTTCATCATCAGAAATAGTTGAAAACATAGTAAAAGACTCAAACAACTTATTGTAATCAAAAAGCCAGTCTAGACCCTTTCCGTCTGGTATAGGTGTATGTCGTTGAACATCCACATAATACCATAGTTCCACAACACCCGTACGTTTATTAAACACACGTTTGTTAGGAATACTATAGCCAAGAAAGAAACCCTCTTCAACTTTAGAATTGAATTTTGAATCTTTCTTTAGCATTGTGCAAGGAGCCCCAAAAGGTTACAAGTGTTCCAAATTTGGCTTTCGATTCTAAATCAATTCATAACAAGTTTTATTGTGTCTTTTAACAATTAAGACTCTGTTAAGAGTAAAACAAGCTGTAGCCACAACTTCACTCCAAAAAGTAATGGGAAGTTTAGAATCAGCTAGCATCGTTCTTGCAGACTCAATCAAAGTCCTGTTCTTTCTTTCAGCTACACCATTCATCTGAGGCACATACGATGCACTGAACTGCTGCTGAATGCCTTTGGAATTACAAATTTCCTCCATTTGGTGATTCTTAAACTCAGTCCCATTGTCATATCGTACACGTCTCACTCTCAACTTATATAAAGTCTCCAACCTAGTGATCAACAACACAAAATTTTCATAAGTATATGATTTATGTGTTAAAAACATGACCCATGAAAATCTTGAAAAATCATCGGTCACAACAAAACAATAAGATTCACCACCTATACTTTTCACATTAATTGGTCCAAACAAATCCATGTGAAGAAGTTCAAGTGGCATATCAATTCAAAAGATTTTCTTTGTTTTGTGAGACTTCCTTTTCTATTTACCCATTTTACATGACACACACACATCCGGAAGTTTAAAATGTTTAATAGGTACACCCTCAACTAAATGATTATGTACAAGATGATCCATTTTCCGAATATGAATATGTCCTATTCGTCTGTGCCATGAACGTGTATCTTGTTCAGTAGCTTTGGATACCTGACATGTTTCCACTTGATTTACTGTCTCCGCCTTTGCCATGTCAAGCACATAAAGATCCTTGCTCCGATCAACTGTCATCAAAATCCACTCATCAGAAATATGAAATCCTTGCTTGAGTACATAACACGTGTCTTTGTCGAACATCACTTTGTAATCCTTATCACAAATCTGTGAAACACTCAACAAATTGTTCGTTAATTCTTTACAAAAATTAACAATATCAAACGAAACCTTTCCATTTGTCAAACTATTAAACCCTGTAATTTGACCTCCTTTATCTCCAACAAAGTTCACATAACTTCCTTTCACCAAATTGAAACCTCTTAACAAGTTCAACTCTCCAGTCATATGGCAGGAACATCCACTATGAACAATCCAACAATTGTTAATATGGCCCATGGATGCAACCTGCATAATAAATTAAAAGAAACATTTCAGTATTCAAAAGGGATGACCCCCGCCATTTCGGCGTCGAGTCTCCCGGAATGGACCCCTTCCATTCTTTTGTGATGACCTAATCGAATACCCATCATCACTTGTGTCATCCTCTTTCTTAGAAACTTCATCACCTGATCTATCTTTGAGTTTCCAAAATGATTTAGATTTAAAATGTTGGTTTAAAAATGATTTTGATGACACATTTTCAAAAGAATCATTATCAGATGAAGTGACGATTTTCACTATCCTTTTAGCATTTCTTTTATTCTCAAAAAATCTTCTTTTCATCTTCACTAGGTCTATTTCTCCTAGGGCTTGCAACTGAGCCATTCACACGACACTCCTCATCAGAACTCTTTCTTATTTTGTTATTTGGACAATTAGCAGAAATATGTCTTTTACCACAACAAGTAAAACACTTTCGTGTTTCTCTTGGTGAAAAATACTTAAACTACTACAATGAGTTGAAATGAAATCCAAATCACAATTAGCAACCAAATGAACCATATTACCACATTGGTAACATTTTCTATCTTTAATATGAATTCTGGTAGTTTGTCCATCATAAAAACTTGATGAAACAAAAGGTTTTGACACAACTAGTTGAATTTGTCTTTGAATTATTCATTTGTTTTTGAAAATTCTTTGATTTAGCTTTATGCCCAACCCCAAACTTGTCAAAGAAAAAAATCCACTTTTTCAACTTTCTTAGAAATCACATTTTTCTTTTAAAATTTCCACTAGACTTTCCTTGATGTGTATTAGATGATCTAACATACACAATCGGTTTAAGAGTAGTGGTTGGTTTGGCTTTAATCACTGGTTTGGAAAGTTGAGTGGTTTTAAGCACCACCTTCTCAACTGGTTTACTCTCAGATTTTGACTTCTGAGATTTCAAACTCTTTTTCTAAACATTGTTAACTTTGTAAACATTTTGTCTCAAAATATAAGGTGAATATTCTGACTCAGTAATATCTTCAATGATAGGAGCATCACTATCAAGTGACACTTTTTCATCAGAAGATGAAACTCCAGCACTTTCAACAACTTGTTCAGACTCAAGTTCATTCAAAGAAACTGGATGAACTTCCAAATTTGGATCAATTTGTGGTCTAGGAACATAGCTTGAAGGAGGTGGTACAAAATGAAATCTCAAGCCAGTAGTATCATTCGATGAT
Source organism: Mikania micrantha (assembly GCA_009363875.1). Lineage (NCBI taxonomy): Eukaryota > Viridiplantae > Streptophyta > Magnoliopsida > Asterales > Asteraceae > Mikania > Mikania micrantha. The sequence continues at coordinate 68,658,113 of CM018681.1, read as the reverse complement.
CTTTGCATAGCAGCAAAATAATCGATAACATACTGAGAATTCTGATAATTCTCTAGCTTGCTCTTATTCACTTCTGCTTTTGCTCTTGCTGCTGACAATTAAACTTTCAACTTTTGTACTGACTCGAGATGCACAGAAACTGCATGATTGTTTTGCAAAACTTTAATTTTTAATTCTTCTTTTTCTTTTCCCAAATCAATGATCTTTTTATCAAAAGCTTTTTCTTGTGAAATCAACTTTTTGTTAGCTTCAGTGCACTCAACCAGTTCAGCAGTCAATTGAACATTCATTTCTTTCAACTTTTTAATGGTCTCTAAAAGATCATTATTTACCTTTTTAACCTTTTCTTTTCCCTTGCTTGTTTCATCATCCATAGAAGCCATAAATGAGCCCATTAAATCATCATATTATTTTCCCAGTCATATCCTTCATCTACTTGACTGACTAAAGCTTTTGTTGATTCTTCATGCTTCTCCTTTTTCTTCTGATAAGCTTCTTTTGGCTTGAAAGGATTCAAATTCCCTTGCTTCTGATAAGCCATCGGCTCCTTTTTCTTCTGATAGGCTTCTTTCGCCCACAATCTTTCCAGCCATCTGTTCATCATAAGCACTAACAACACATGAAAATATTGACATATGATCTCTAACAGCCTCCATAGTTACTTTTCCTAAATTAGTTGTATTCAATTGAATTGGAGTTGATGAAGAATCAGACTTCTTCTCATTCATAGAATAAGATGAACTTGAACTATTAGATGCAGATGGTACAGAAGTACTATCAGTAGATACGCAGTGCCCAGGTGGAGGCACTTAAAACAGAAAATTTAGCGACTGAATCACTGAGGGGAATGGAGCAACAACTTAAAGTAAAAGCCGATGGCTTACATTATTTCATGGAACACGTCTGGGTTCCACACCACGGAAACCTACGTGACCTTGTAATGGAAGAGGCACACAAATCTCGGTATTCCATTCACCCTGGATCTGATAAGATGTATCATGATCTGAAGATACTCTACTCGTGGCCACACAAGAAAGCCGACATCGCCACCTACGTAGGCAAATGCTTGACTTGTGCAAAAGTCAAGATCGAGTACCAGAAACCATCTGGATTACTCACACAACCTGAGATCCCCATGTGGAAGTGGGAACAAATATCCATGGATTTCATTACCAAATTACCCCGTACTCCTAGTGGATGTGACACTATCTGGGTAATTGTTGATCGACTGACTAGGTCAGCACATTTTCTTGCGATCAAGGAAAACGATAAAATGGAGAAGCTAGCCAGAATCTATGTCAAGGAAGTAGTCTCGCGTCATGGAGTGCCAATCTCCATCATTTCAGATTGAGACGCCATATTCACTTCTAACTTTTGGAAATCATTACAAAAGTCGCTTGGTACGCGGTTGGATATGAGTACAACATAACACCCACAAACTCATGGCCAGAGCGAACGTGCAATACAAACCTTCGAAGACATGCTACGAGCATGCGTAGTAGACTTCGGCAACAGCTGGGAAACTCACCTACCGTTGGTGGAGTTCTCCTACAACAATAGTTACCACACCAGCATCAAAGCAGCGCCTTTCGAGGCCCTCTATGGCAGGAAATGCTAATCACCCATCTGTTGGGCGGAAGTGGGCGACAGCCAGCTCACTGGCCCGGAAAATGTACATGAAACCACAGAGAAAATTGTGCAAATCAGAAACCGCATGGCAGCAGCTCGCGATCGTCAAAAGAGCTATGCCGACAAACGCCGAAAGCCTTTAGAATTTCAGGTAGGAGATAAAGTCCTTCTGAAAGTTTCACCCTGGAAAGGCGTCATTCGTTTTGGTAAACGAGGCAAACTGAACCCACGGTATATTGGACCTTTCGAGATCATGAAAAGGATTGGTCCAGTGGCATACCAACTCAACTTACCAGCCGAACTCGACGGAGTTCACAACGTATTTCATGTCTCAAACTTGAAAAAGTGTTTATCCGATGAGACACTTGTAGTCCCACTGGATGAGATCCAGGTGGATGAACAACTAAGGTTCGTGGAAGAACCGGTAGAAATCATGGATCGTGAGGTCAAACAACTCAAGCAAAGTAAGATTCCGATTGTCAAGGTTCGATGGAACTCGAAATGCAGACCTGAATTCACGTGGGAGCGTGAAGATTAGATGATGCACAAATATCCCCATCTCTTCAAACAGACAGCTTCAAAAGCCGACAACAACGAATAAATTTTGGGACGAAATTCCTTTCAACAAGGGGATGATGTGACAACTAGAAAATTTTTGCTTATCAAACACTACCAGCAACAACCAAATTTCGGGACGAAATTTCTTTCAACAAGGGGATGATGTGACACCCGGCAATTTCAGGTAAATTGCAACTTTACATTTCACATTCATACTTGTTGCATTTCATTTAATTATGTTTAATTAGATGAGTCAAACACACACAACTGCGAAACGATAGTTCGAGGAACTAGCGAATCGTACATTGCACATTGGTTTTGGAAACCAAGTGTGGTAAACACAAACATTAACGCAAAACAATAATTCGGGGAATTATTGAATTGTGCATTTCACGTTGATTATGATTAATCAAGCGTGCAAATATTTCGTAAAACACAAACACAAACGATCACCGATAATTCGAGGAATTATCGAAACGCACGCGAGTCTCACGAACGTAGGTGAACAAACGATTGAATGTTAACTGGGTCACACATGACCAAACATTAGTAATTAAGGTCAAACGATGATAAACGATGAGTTATAAGCGTGAAATAATCGAAAAACGGATCGAAACGATGAAATTGGGCTTATTGGGCTTGCCTGGAGGCCGAGGCGGTACGCCCAGACTTAACTCCCTCTACTTGGCGGTACGCGCGAGAAAAGGAGATCAGAATCGGATGAGAGTTACTCGCGCTTTACGCCTTAGACCATCCACACACATCAGGCGGTACGCCTGGAAGCATCAGATGCCAAAAATCTTATTTAAACAACCCCAACCTATTTCACTCGGTTTCTACACATTTTCTCTGACTTTCTACACATCCTCTCGACCCAAACCCCCTGGAAACAGCTCCTAAACCATCTTGTAACACTCTTGAAGCTATCACTTGGTGTTTGGAAGCCATTGGAGCATTCGGAAGCTTGAGGAAGAAGCTAAAGAGCTTAGAGCAACCATCAACACATTGAATCTTCATCATCTAGGGCTGTTGCAGCTTATTGTCAATAGATCTTGGCTTTTAAGGTAGCTTTACATGTTTATTCATAGTTAGATCGAACATGCAATGGGTATAAACCCACATGCATGAAGAACCACTCACATGCAACTCCGATCCGCTCACATGCACGAATTTTTTAATGGGTCTAGAGTGTTCATTGATATGTTTTGAAGTAGATTGATAGTAGAAATCATCTAGGATTGGGTTTTGTTGATTTGATGATGATTTTGTAGTACTTGCCATAAAAGGAAACTTTTATGTTGCATGTTGTAGATTTGTGATGATCTAGACATGTTAGACATGTCTAGATGTTGTCAAATGCATATTGAAGTGTTTAGAAACACATTTGGGTATTTGATTTTTGTCAAAAACATGGTTTTGTAAGAACTTACTAAATTGGGAAACTTTTGTAAATCAAAAGAGGGCTTTTGATGTTTTAAGACGTTTTGATGTACTTTGAGTATTGGAATATGCTTAAAAATGATTTCTACGCATATTGGAAACTTTGATTTATGAAAACGAGCTTTTAAATAAGTACTTACTATTTTAGGAAACGTATTTGGGAAAAACGGCATGAATGGTGATTTATGCGCAAACGATATGTTTTAAGTGTATAAACGTGTTTTTACAATCATACTAGAGTGATTTGCTTTATGAAATGGGATTTCATAACTATACTTTCCAAAATATAGAAACTTTCTAAATATAGAAAGTTTTCCGAAACGAGAACATTATGATTTTCAAAACTTGCTTTCGTGTAAGCAATATGAGTTGAGTCATAGGATGCATTTTGATGCCTTATGTACATTAAGGCACATAAACACAACAATCATGTCACCAACGATTCGTCGAGTCTCACTAGACAGCACACACACACTCGGTTGAGCACACTGACACTTGGAGTTATACGGGATACACGCACCACGAAACACATACTCACACTTATATGGTTATAGGTGCATACTAGCAGGTGCTAGCATTCGCGAACACTACACACCGGAACTACTTCATCAGGTGAGTTCACGGACCCTTTTTACTTTTTCTACCTTTGGGGGAGAAAACATTGCATGATAAACTGTTTTATGAACAACAACTCATTTCATTTACGTATGGACATGCTTTATCACTATATGTATATGTGTGGACCACATCACAACTAAAAGTCCTCGCGATACTCCATGGACCGTTAGTAGCGCGTAGCGCCTAGCGTGGTAATTTTGAATAGTACTATTTGGGCCTGACAAGCCCCACCCATCGCGCCTGGGAGGCCAACCCGACTGTAGGTCGGAATGGGTGTAATAGTGACCAACACTTTGCCATTTTCTTGTGATGGACATGGCAGGAGGCACAACTATCAGCTTTGGTACGAACCCGCATATAATATAACTGTATTGACTAGCTATCAATCGATACTGCATTGTAATGATATGTAAATGACAACTCTTACTTTAAACATTGGATTGTGCTCTCACCAACCTTTGTGTTGACCCTTTTACCACATGTTTTCTCTGGTAACTAAGGCACACACTCAGGGATAGGACGCTAAGCTGGAGTTTCATGCATCTACATATCGCTTTAGGCTTGAGAACATTATCATTTTTTTTGTTGTGTATTGTTAAACAATTTAAATCGCTTCCGCACTATTAAACTTATGTTGTTTTGAAAACTCTTAAATTAACGCTTCCGCAACTTATGAACTTTATCTATGTTGATACTATCAAACTTCCGCAACTCTGATTTTACAAAATTGTTTTATCCAAGTTATTGGATGTACGTATGCAACCAGACATGTAGGTCTCGCATCACTGTGTGACCGGAGACTGCGATCCTGCAAGATCAACCAGCCGTCGCGCCCCCGTCCGGGACGGGAGGGCCGGGGTGCGACATGGGTGAGCAGGAAGCTCTGAAGACAATGATGTCTAGGCGGACAACATAGAGAAATTACTGCAAAAGATATGAGAAGTACATAAAAATGTGGAAAAAGGAAAGACATCAAGAAAGTATTTGTATTAAGGACACATGTCGTTCTTTTAAACTTCCACTTTGTCCAGACCAAGAAATGTGACACCCGGCAATTTCAGGTAAATTGCGACTCTTACATTCTTTAGATTTCACATTCATACTTGTTGCACTTCATTTAATTATGTTTAATTAGATGAGTCAAACACAAACAACTGCGAAACGATAGTTCGGGGGACTATTGAATCGTACATTGCACATTGGTTTTGGAAACCAAGTGTGACAAACACAAACACAAACGCAAAACAATAATTCGGGGAATTATTGGATTGTGCAATACATGTTGATTATGGTTAATCAAGCATGCAAATGGTTTGTAAAACACAAACACCAACTATCAAAGATAATTCGAGGAATTATCGAAACACACACACGAGTCTCACGAACGTTGGTGATCAAACAACTTATGCGTTATTATGTGATTATGTGCTAAACATGCATTAGATGTTTAGGATAAACGTTGGGAATCGAGTACGAGCGTAATCGAATCGACGAAATCAAAAAACAAGAAAATAGACCCGTCGCGGTACTCGAAGCAAAGTGGGATTTTAGACGAGAACTTGGAAACTTGGATTTGTGAAAACAAGCTTTTAAACGAGAACTTGCTATTTTAGGAAACTTTATTTGAGCAAAATTGCATAAATGGTAATTTATGCACAAACGACATATTTCAAGCGTTTACATATGTTTTTACAAACATGCTAGAGTATTGATTTTTATGAAAAGGGATTTCATAACCATACTTTACAAAAATAGAAACTTTCTAAATGTAGAAAGTTTCCCGAAACGGGAACGTTATGATTTTCAAAAACTTGATTTCGTGAAAGCATCATGATTAGAGGCATAAGATACATGTTGGTGTCTTGCTTGCATTAAGACACATAAACACAACAAACGTATCACCAACGATTCGCCGAGTCTCACTAGTCAACACACACACACACACGCGGTTGAGCACACCGATTCTTGGAGTTGTATGGGATACAACACACCACAAAACACATACTCACACCTATATGGTTATAGGTGCTTACTAGCAGGACTGCTAGCACTTGCAGGTACCGAACACACATAAACCGGAACTACTCTACCAGGTGAGTTCACGGCCCCTTTTTCTATTTTCTACCTTTGGGGGAGAAAACATTGCATACAACTGTTTTTGAACAACATACACACTTTTTGGTTACATTTGTACATGCTAATATCATGTATATGCATATGTGTGGTATTTATCCACAAAACTGATAAGTCCTCATTAAACACATCTCGAACCATTAATAGTGCGTTGCGCTTAGCGTGGTAATTCTAAATAGTACTATTTGCGCCTGACAAGCCCCACTGTTGCGCACCGTATGGCCACCCCGACTATAGGTCGGAACGGTGCATAATTGACCAAACAACATTGCCATATCTTGTTGGATGGATGTGGCGGGAGGCAACATGTTAGCTTTGGTTGCGAACCCACATATGGTATAACTCATATTGACTAGCTATCAATGGATATTGCCTTGTATTGAAATGTAGACCTACAAAACATTTACTTTAAACATTTTGATGTTTACTGATGATTCAAACCTGTGCTCTCACCAACCTTTGTGTTGACCTTTTTCTCGCATGTTTTCTCAGGTAGCTAAGGCACGCGCACAAGGACTAGGATGCTAGGATGGGGTCCATGCATCTACCGTATTGTCTTAGGCCATTTGATAATATTTAAACATTTGTTTGTTATGTATTGAAAACTACTTTAATCGCTTCCGTAACTATTGCTACTTATCATTTTGAAACTGTTTTAACAACTCTTCTGCAACATATGAATTTAAGATGTTTTGATAACTTACATAACTTCCGCAACTCTGATTTTATAAACTGTTTTGTCCAAGTATTTGGATGTACGTGTGAAACCAGACATATAGATCTCGCTATACCGTGTGACCGGAGACTGCGATCCTGACAATCTGTCGCGTTCGCGCGCCTTAGTCATTCGCTAGGGTGTTCATTCGGCGAATGACTTCATTAGCAGAGTCATTCGCCCGAATGGGTCTGTGAACATATATAAACATTGATAATCCTAATCAAACACGTACACTCAATAATAAACATTAATAATCAATATAGAAAGACAACTTCCATTAATATCATAAACTTTATACATAATGAATAGTACAAAAGCGAACTAGGGACATTTAATGCATCTACAAAACGTCATACTTGTATGGTCTGAAATCCTTAACTATGAGGAAAAATACAAGTCAAAGGATTGATATCAAGACTATTTTGCACACAACTCTTATTGGTATGTTTTGTATTATACTTGTTATGTTTGTTATTCCAAACACCTTAATTAGCAGATTCTTAATTTTATTTTTAATACTTCAAATTCACAGAATAGGGATACATATGAAAAGAGTGATGAGGAAAGGAACATTGAATTCAACCGAAACATGTAAGCTGTTCTTGGTGAAGTTAACCACCCCAACATATCTGGTTTTGAACTTGTTTTTGTACCTATCATTAACCAGCAACATTTCTACATGATGTGTTTTAATCTAAAAACTCCTAACGTTGAACTTATTGACAATAGTGGAGTCATGCCGCGAATGTCTGTTACCAAAAAATATTCAGGTTGGGTGGATAAAACGGTAATTGTTTTTACTACTTTGTGATTGTATAGCACCATACCATACCCAAATGGACGTCATATCTCAACAGCAAAAGTACATCATCTGGCAATGCCTTGGAGAACTGAATTTAATAAGGTTGACTGTGGTGTTCTCCTAATGAGGCACATAGAGACATATAGGGGTTTTCTGTTAGATTGGGATTGTGGTTTGTGTAAAGAAGAGGAAGTCAACAACTTACAAAAGCTTCAACTTAATGACTTAAGGAAAATGTATGTGACCAAGATCATTTTGCATGATCTAAATGAGCGGTTTGAATGGGTGAGTAGAGATTTGATGAAATACATGCAACTACTAGTTGAAGTCATGAGAGAGGCAGATAGAATTGCACATGGCAACATTTCATTGTGTTTGCTTGAACATGCTGAGTAGAAAATGCTTATTTGATGTTTAAACACCACACTCTGAATTTTTGGATATTTAACTATTTCTTATTGACTAATGCCTTGAAATGCTGACTATAAATCCTTGTTTGATGTTTAAACACCATAATGTTGAACTTTTTGACTAATGCTTTATTGATGTTTACACACCATACTATGTATTGTCTTCGTTACCTCTCATCTAGAATATGTTGTGTCTTTAAAACCTTGTTTATGTTTAAAACACCATACTTCAAAAAATGTTTATGTTATTATGTTTATAATTAATCATATAAAATAATGAAATTTATATTTTTATACAATATAATTTTATAATTTTTCGTCTTTTTATACAAAATGTATTAATTTTTTTATTTTATTTTTTTTGCCTTTACATAACTTCATAAACACCCCTATTCCTAAAATTTCAGAAGCAACCATTAAAAGCGTAAATACATTAATTAATTCGTTAACATAAAACGATACGTATTAATACAATTAAAACACCATAAAAAAGACATTACTAAAACACCATAAAAAAAAAAAAAAGAAAAAGGTAATACGCCGGCCAAGTTATACTCCTACTTCATCGACTTGAGAAATTTCATTTTAAAATCCATTGAAACTTCGATGCCTCTGATGATTCCAGTAACAATTTTAATCATCTCTTTGTTGTTACCCTGACAATCAACGTTGAACTTCTTGTCAATATCTTTAACAACATCCTCCGGAAGTCTATTGACCATCTCTTCGATTTCTTTAAGGCCCTCTTCAATTTTGTTAATTGTGCTACCCAACTTGTCCATGAAACAATATCTTTTTCATATTGTTTCATAATCACTTTGAACAAATCATTTTCGCCAGCTGATGATGATGATTCTCCTTGAAAAGTCATCTTCCTTACTTATTGCCTATGAAAATTTAGTCTGATAGCTGATGTACAACTAACACCATAATTACAAAAATTAAACGCCATAATTAATGCACCTTTAATCGCATCTAACACCATACATATACTAATAAATGATTTTATACATATTTCGACTCTTCGTTTCCCTTTTTGACTGTTCACTTACTTATCGATATTATTATATATCCATGCATATTTCCCAAAAACACTCACATATCATGCTGCAAACATTTCTACATTCAAAAGCTAAAAATGACAGAACAATCCAATTGGTCTCAAACACCTCTGAACAATATCAAAAGCAAGTCCGAAAAACTCAACTCAACAATGTCCGAAGCCATCAACAATCTCTACTATTTGTCAATTGGAAAACAACTCCACAACACAAAGATCATCAACAAACTTCTTGAAATGTCGCAAACTGAATCAAGGGACAAGGTGCTGGAGTACTACTACGCACAACAGGGGATGGATGAAGCACTTAGTTATTCAATCAAACGTGTTGTTGACAAGAACATCAGCAACACCAAACACCTTGTTGATTACAAAGGTTGACATTTCCATCAACTGTTTTGTTTTGTTGTTTGGTGCTATTTTACTCCTTCTTTCCCTTGTGTTACATACTTGCATTATGGATGTAATGTGAATAGTTGATGAAGTAAATATTTATCTTTTCTTACTTTACTTTTTTTGTATGCTAAAAACACCATATCATGTAACATTGACATGCCAACTTCTATGCTAACAAAAAAAACACTGTAAACATACTATAAATTATTACTAAGCATGAAATGTAAATACACCATATCATTACAAAAAACGCCATAACAAATCAGACCAAAATCGTTGTATTCGCCAATATATTTTAAACATTAAAGAAAAAATAAAAAATAAAAAAACACTATAACAAATCAAACCATATCATTACTTTATCTTATTTCTCATTGTTGTTCACTTTACATGTAGATGCATAATGACCATATCCTTTACAGTTTTGACATTGCCTTGACTTCTTATTTGCTTTAACAATAACCTGTTCTTGCTTTGATTTCAATCGTTTGTGAGAACTTGGACCTTTAGTTTTGTATGCAACTGGTACTCTTACATAATGTTTGTTGTTCTGGTTGTGACCAAGCATCTCAATATCCTATTTAGTTTACTAGCAGGTGGTGCATCAACTTGTATATCATCTGCCTTTTTCATATACCCTTGGACATAGTCTTTATAAAGAAAAAGCTCACTCATGTTGTTAGAAAAACGATTTAGTGTATATTCTGTTGCAAATAAAATGTCACGCATCATCGACTCAACGTTATCATCGTCTTCTACACTCTTAATATTTTTAATATGTGATCTTTTTGGGACTGCTTCTCTTGACCATCTTCTCATTATATATTTTTTTTGGGAATTCTCGCACATCAGACAGTTTTAACACATAAAAAATGTGCCTACACAACAACCCAAATTGTTCATAGCATCTGCAACTGCAATATATGGTAGTATCCTTCTTACGAAACATAACTTGTAAAAAACAACATAAACATAAATAAAAACACCATAAAACATTAATAAAACAACCTTACCTATAAAAACACGATAAAAATAAAAAAACATCATATAACATATGTACAAACACCATACAAATTGTTCCTTTTTTACTTACAACATGTATTTAGTCGTTTACTCATTCAATTGTTCCTTACAACATGTATTTAGTCCTTTACTCTTTAGAACTCATATCCAGTGTTTGTTCGATCTCAGGGCCTTCTAGCGTCTCAAATCATCAAGAACAAGAAGTTAGAGCTTGAATCCATGGGGCTATCTTCAAGTTCAAGTAAGTTTGAGACTTTTACCCATGTTTTACTGATACTAACCACTCTAAACCTTCATTCTAATTCTCTAGATGTTATGAAAAGGTTCCTAAATCACTGGATCTCTTGAGTTGTGGAAGAATCATAAAGGATATAAGCGTTTTGGCCACTTCATGTAAGTGTGCATGAACTCAAATGACTTGTTACAGCACCAACATAAGGTTACAAGTGCTTGATTTGGGTTTTATCCACCTAGTTTTTGGTGCTAAAATTGATTTACACATTAATAATGTCTAAAAATTGGTTAAACCGGTTCTAGATGGTTTAAGGACTTAAAAACATAAGCAAAGTGCTCATTTGTGACCTAGGAGTCCATAAGGGTTACTAGCCTAAAGGTTGGGTCTCGGATAGCCAAAACTGACTAAAACCAACTTTGGGTTCGAAACACAGGCCTCGCGGCCCGATAGGCTGGTGACACGAGCCAACAAAATAGTCAGGGGACAGACTCCACTTGCCCGTGGCCCGCGTGACCCAAACGTCCACCTTCAGCGGGGCGTGTGAGCCCAAATGTCAACTGAAGTGGACTTCAACCCTATGCGGCCTGAGGATCTCGAATGACCCATGCCCATGGGGCGTGCGAGCCTTCTAGAAACCCTAAAATGCCTTTTTACGTTAATTGATGCAAGCGGTCAGTACCCTAAAAACAAGACTAAATTAAAGCTGTCTAACCTAAGCTAAAGACACAATAACTAATCTTAGACCCAGACTTGACCTAAACACCTAGTAATAATCGAAAATCCAAAACTAGACCGCTACGAAGGCAAGTGTACCTATCGGTGACAGAATAGCTGATGGAAGTCCGGATATCAAACCAATAAACACTAGTTTAACAAACTAACCTAGACTGTGGACAAAATAAAGTAAAAGATGGGGGTTTGGTGCAACTCTGAAAACCTATTCAGACTGAAACTGACTAAACAACTAAACTAACAACTAAACTCTAAAACTGCAACTTAAAGTAAGGAAAACTGGTATACCTAGGCTGAGAATCAAAAGTGTCACAAGTGATGACTTGGACTAACTTATGAAGGATTAAAACTAGGATATCAAGGAACAGACTTAGAACAACCTAATGGGACCTAGATCAGATACCAGGCAACACCAATGGAAATCCTAAGACTGTAATGTATGCACTAGTCTACTAGGTCACCTTCCGGATTTTCCCGGTATGTGATTGCACTCCAACGGGTGAATCACCTCCCGGATTTCTCCACCCGTGTGTATCCTAAGACACTAGAGAGCTATAAAGGTGACTACTTTGACATGGATTGACACCAACACTAAGTAAATCTAAGACAACGCCATCCCGGGTCGTTTAACTCAAATATCCCAAGTGAAAGAGACCAACCATCTAACCTATCACCTCCCGGATTTCTAGGTTAGGCCACACATGCAAATCACAACACTTAATGATGTCTAATCCTATGGAATGTGATCAACAAACCATAAACTAACCTAAAACACAAAGTAGTAGGCCTAACATGCATCTATTTGTGAAAAGACCTTCCTAGACACACATGGATCCAACATTCATCAAACATCATCATTCAACACATGCAAAACCATCAAAGATAACAACTTTATAGCTGATAACAATGCATATAGCATCCTATAACATAAATCATGTCCAAAATCATCAAAGTTCACAACTTTATCATCCCAAACCTAGATATAATCCTAGATCTAGCCAATCAACATCATAACAGTAGCAAAACAGATCTGATATATGTCTAAATACATGATAAACTACTGATTTATACTAAAACATGAAAAGATAAGAACAATACTCAAAAAGCTCATTCTTCTTCACTCCAACAAGCTCTAATCAAGCCTTCAACTCCATGGTTAAGCTCTAGCAGCTCCCAGGCTTGATTAGGGTTCCAAAATCGTAGAAGAAGACCCCAAAAACGATATGGAAGCGTCTATAGAAGGCATGAAATTAGGGTTTTAGGGCTAAAAATGATCTCAGGCGCATCGCCTAGCAGGGCTGCGTGGGGTTAGGCGATGCGCGCGAGACAAAATTGTCGGCGGTTGAGCCTGGCAGGCGCATCGCGTGCAGCCGGTCGTCCTGACCAGGCGGTGTGCGGATGCTATGGAATTGGAGAATGTTCCCAGGTGCACTGCCTGGGATGAAGCGGTGGCCTAGGGCGTAGCGCCTAGGGCTAAATTCTTTGTTTTCTTCGCTCGATCAATCACACTCGATTCCGATGCCTGTTTGCCCTTTTTCCGCTCCTCTGGGACACAATCCTGCAGAAAAAACTAAAATGTAAAAAGGAACTAAAAACGACTTGAAATATTAACAAAACTAACGAAAACAGACTCGATTATGTACAAAAACGGATGTGTTAAACTAACACATCAAAAATACCCACTTAAATCTTTTTCGTCCTCGAAAAACCTTACAAAATGGAATCATAGATCAGGGACTTGGTTTTAATTTGCAAAAGGTTTAACAATCCTAAATCCTTGTGTATTAATCGTGATTGTAGGTATAATGGTCCAATCTAAACCCAAACACCAATTTCGCGTTCCCTACTCATGATTATATATGTTCAAATTCAATCATTCATCTTATGGGCTCCATATCTTGGTCAGAACGAGTTATCCTAATCCCAAGTAACAGCTTTCAAGGCACATGTTTAAATCTAATGACTTAAACCCACCTTTGTATGCAAACTACCTAGAGATAATCAAAATTTAACCTAATGATGGAGATGGATGAAAGTGTGAGCATTTTGCCTTTTTATTCTCTTATTTTCTTTTGTTTTTACCTCACTTGAGCGTATCACAACACTGTTTCACTCGGTTGCGAGCTGGGGCATGACAACTGTTTTTAGCTCTTATTCTCTCTTTCTTTTATTTGCACACGCTGAGCTCACTTAGTGGATTGTGGTTTCTTTTATTTAGCGGGCACCATAAGCCTCAGATTTATTTCCATAAAAAGGGAACATATGTGCCAGGTTTAAATTTTAAAAATTTTAGGTTGCTAGTTTACAAAGGTTCCTTTATTCACTATTACCCAGTTTCAGATTTTCCGAAGTTTCCAAGTCTTAAACCCACAAGAATCCTGAATTTAGGTTTATTCTGTCAATCCTAAGGAACTTTCTATCGGCTGGGCCTACCAACAAATCCCAAATCAATACACAAGTTAGCCTCTAAAAACCAAAGCCCTAATCATAATCCGATCATCTTCCACTTATTAGGTGCAAGCCAAAACCAAGGACATTTTTCCAGACTCTAGCTATTTACAACCTAAAACTTTAAACTCGATCAGAATATGCAAAATAAAATAAAAGAATATTTACAGAAAAAGAAACATAAGGTAAAAGTGGAAAAGACTTAGCTGATAACGTAGAATCAGCAATGCATAAGTCTATTCCGAAAAGAAGTCTGTCAATTTAGCCGGCCGTTTGCATATGGAATAGCCTAAGTAGTCGCCGCCCGAATGTAATTGAGTACAAGCGGTTAGAACCATACTGCATTTAAGATCTCAAACAACCAAACTAGATTAAATGAAAAATAAAAAGACTCAAGGACCGACTTGATTAGCTATTTACAACTGAGTCAATTTGAAAGAAAAATCTTTTTGTGACTTTTTCAATTTTTTTTTGTTTCTAACTTTGAATATTTACAAATTGAATTATTTAATTACATGTTCTAATATATTTTTAGAAATTTCAAAAATTTTATTCAAAATTTAAAAATTTTATTAAAAATTTGACTTGAATATATACAATGACTTGATTTTACAAAAAATAAAAACTAAAAGGCGCCAGCCTGACATACCCACACTTAGAACAACACATTGTCCTCAGTGTGGACTCAAAACTGGCGAATGGAAATGAAAACTAAAATTAAAAAAGGTTAGAGATGACTCCATGATGTAAATTAGACGTGTCGTGAATGGAGTTGCGCGCCTTTCAATATACAAATCATAACTCAAACAAACAATTGTTAATACAACAACAAATGAATTACAATTTACATAACAACATTAATAATACAACAATTGAATTACAGAATTAAACAATTATACAACAAACACAAAATTACAAACACTTTACAATAAATGAAACAACCAAAGCACAACATTAATATATACAACCATGATAACAACAGAAATGTAAATACAACCACAAACAACACAAAATAAGAAATCAGACATTACAAACAAAAGAAAAATACATCATCTAAGCTAAATACAAACTAATCCTCATCTTCCCCGTCCTCTGGCTCTGTCTCAGTGTCGCCCTCGGGGCCGGATGGGATGCGGGTGTCGGGCATCCAGGGGCCAACTCACAGCCCATTGAGCCGCCATGCGCCTCTGGATGTCCTCCATCATGCCTATCCTCTGGATGACATATCGGAGGGTAAGACGAGGTGGAACAGGAGGGCGTGGTCGGTCGTCACGGGGTGACCGCTGCCCTCGGTGCAGGATACGGTGTGTAGATGGAAGAGGAACGGCAGGTGCCTGCTCTGGAGGGTCAGGGGCCGCTAACAGAGGCATCTAACAGGGTGGTGTGTCAAAGGTCACCATACCCAAAGTCCTCATGTCATATAGCGCATATGACGTCGTCTCCGGGCCGACTGTGACGTGCTCCGCAGGATATGTGGTGAACACATGGAGACGATGCGCCAAATGGCCTATGTACGGCCCCATATCCAGGCACGCCGTGTGGCCTCCTCGGCGAGGCCTCGCTAAAGATGTGAGAAGAATGGTGGCGAGGTTCGCCGGGTGGCGACCCTGTATGCAATATAAGCAAAACAGGTTGAAGTAGCTGACCTTGTCCTTCCCAGAGTGGCGAGGGATCAAGGTGCACGCCAGAATCCTATGGATGTATCTAATGATGTACCCGGGCCTAGCTGCCAGAGTAACACCTCTGAGGAGGTCCTCAATGTCGCACCCCGAGAAATCCCGTCCCAAACGGGGCGCGAGCAACAACAGATTGTCAGGATCGCAGTCTCCGGTCACACAACGTTGCGAGACCTACATGTCTGATTGCATACGTACATCCAATAACTTGGATAAGACAGTTTAGTAATATCAGAGTTGCAGAAGTAAAAGTTTAGGTTATCAAAACATCGTTGAAATTATAAATCTGCGGAAGCATAAGATTAAACAGTTTTCAAAACAAAACAGAGTATTAGTTTGCGGAAACGATTAAAGATGTTTAACATTACATATCATATTAAAATGATAGTAAATGTTTAATAATCTAAGACACGAAAGCAGATGCTTGTGACTCCTGCCTAGCATCCTATTCCTGGTGCGCGTGCCTTAGCTACCTGAGAAAACATGCGAGTAAAAGGTCAACACAAAGGTTGGTGAGAGCACAGGTTTTTCGTAAGCAATAAACATCCAATGTTTAAAGTAACAGTTGTGATTTACATATCATTACAATGCAGTATCGATTGATAGCTAGTCAATACAGTTATATTATATGCGGGGTCGTACCGAAGCTGACAGTTGTGCCTCCCGCCATGTCCATCACAAGACAATGGCAAAGTGCTGGTCAATATTGCACCCATTCCGACCTACAGTCGGGTTGGCCTCCCAGGCGCGATGGGTGGGGCTTGTCAGGCCCAAATAGTACTATTCAAGATTACCACGCTAGGCGCTACGCGCTACTAACGGTCCGTGGAGTATCGCGAGGTCTTTTAGTTGTGATGTGGTCCACACATATACATATGTGATAAAGCATGTCCATACGTAAATGAAATGAGTTGTTGTTTGTAAAATAGCATGCAATGTTTTCTCCCCCAAAGGTCGAAAAGTAAAAGGGGCCGTGAACTCACCTGATAGAGTAGTTCCGGTTGTGAGTGTGTTCGCGTCTGCGAGAGCTTGCACCTGCTAGTATGCACCTATAACCATATAGGTGTGAGTATGTGTTTTGTGGTACGTTGTATCCCATACAACTCCAAGTGTCGGTGTGCTCAACCGAGTGTGTGTGTGTTGACTTGTGTCGACTCGACGAATCGTTGGTGACACGATTGTTGTGTTATGACCGCCTAATGTGTCATAAGTACGAGTAGGACACTTACATGTATCCTATGACTCTAATCGTACAAGTTACCATTTTTAGAAAGTTTCCGTTTTAGGAAAGTGTGGTTATGAAATCCCGTTTTATAAAGTTAATACTTCTAATATGTTCATAAAACACGTTTAAACTCTTAAAACATGCCGTTTGCGCACAAATCACCATTTACGCCGTTTTGTCCAAATAAAGTTTCCTTATTTGGAAAGTATCCGTTTAAAAAAACTTGTTTTCACAAATCGAAGTTTCCAATATGCTTGGAAATCATTTTTAAGCATATTCCAATTCATCAAAACGTCTTAAGCCCTCTTTTGATTTTTAAAAGTTTCCATATTTAGCAAGTTTCTACAAAACCATGTTTTTGACAAAATCAAATACCCAAATGTGTTTCTAAACACTTCAATATACATTTGACAACATCTAGACATGTCTAGATCATCACAAATCTACAACATGCATCTAAAAAGTTTCCTAATATAGTAAGTTGCATAACATCATCATCAAATCAACAAAACCCAATCCTAGATGATTTCTATCATCAATCTATTTCAAAATATATCAATAAACACTCTAGACTCATTAAAATCTCGTGCATGTGAGCGGATCGGAGTTGCATGTGAGTGGATCTTCATGCATGTGGGTTTTTACCCATTGCATGTTTGATCTAACTATTAATAAGCAAGTAAAACTACCTTAGATGCTCTAGATCACTGAAATGAAGTTGAATCAAGGATTTGGCAGCTCCAAAAGTGGCTGGGAATGATTTCATAGAAGGTCCAAGTGATGGTGATGAAGAGAACAAGCTTTCCAAGCTTCCTTTTTGCTCCAATGGCTTCCTAAGAGCTTCAAAGCTTCATCAATGGAATTTTCTGGTGAAATGATGAAGAAATGGAGTTGTGTGCTCGAGATTGGGGTTCTATGGCCGAGAGAATAGGATTAGAATGATTAAAAGTGAGATAGGTTGAGTGTAAATCTAGTTTTGGCATCTGGGTCTGTCAGGCGTATCGCCTCGCGAAGGATGTTGGCACCAGGCGTACCGCGCGGATGCTCCTCATCCGGCGGCCTCCTTTCTTTCTCGCGCGTATCGCACAGGAAGGGTGGCTGGGTCTAGGCGTTGCGCCTGGGCCTCCAGGCAAGCCCAATAAGCCCAGTTTCATTGTTTCGATCCTTTTTTCGATAATTTCACGCTTATAACTCATCGTTTAACGTCGATTGACCTTGATTACTAATGTTCGGTCATTTGTGACTCAATTGACATTCAATCGTTTGCTCATCAACGTTCGTGAGACTCGTGTGTGTTTCGATAATTCCTCGAATTATCGGTGATCGTTTGTGTTTGTGTTTTACGAAATATTTGCACGCTTGATTACTCATAATCAACGTCAAATGCACAATTCAATAATTCCCTGAATTATTGTTTTGTGTTAGTGTTGTGTTTGCCACACTTGATTTCCAAAACCAATGTGCAATGTACAATTCCATAATTCCTCGAACTATCGTTTCGCAGTTGTGTGTGTTCAACTCATCCAATTAAACATAATTAAATGAAATGCAACAAGTATGAATGTGAAATGTAAAGAATGTAAGAGTCGCAATTTACCTGAAATTGCCGGGTGTCACATCATCCACTTGTTGAAAGAAATTTCGTCCCGAAATTTGATTGTTGTTGGTAGTGTTTGAGTAGCAAAAGTGTTTGAGAAACAAAAATTTTATGGTTGTCACATCATCCCCTTGTTGAAAGGAATTTCATCCCAAAATTTATTCGTTGTTGTCGGCGTTCGACGTTGTGTGTTTGAAGAGATGAGGATATTTGCGCATCATCTGATCTTCACGTTCCCACGTGAATTCAGGTCCGCGTTTCGAGTTCCATCGGACTTTAACGATAGGAATCTTACTTTGCTTGAGTTGTTTGACTTCTCGGTCCATGATTTCTACCGGCTCTTCCACGAACCGTAGTTGTTCATCCACCTGGATCTCATCCAGTGGAACTATAAGTGTTTCATCAGATAGACACTTTTTCAAGTTTGAGACGTGAAACACGTTGTGAACTCCATCGAGTTTGGTTGGTAAGTTGAGTTGGTATGCCACTGGACCAATCCTCTTCAGGATTTCGAAGGGTCCAATATACCGTGGGTTCAGTTTGCCTCGTTTACCAAAATGAATAACGCCTTTCCATGGCGAAACTTTCAGAAGGACCTTATCTCCTACCTGAAATTCCAGAGGCTTTCGGCGTTTGTCGGCATAGCTCTTTTGACGATCGCGAGCTGCTGCCATGCGGTTTCTGATTTGCACGATTTTCTCCGTTGTTTCATGTACCAGTTCCGGGCCAGTGAGCTGACTGTCGCCCACTTCCGCCCAGCAGATGGGTGATCGGCATTTCCTGCCATAGAGTGCCTCAAAAGGCGCTGCCTTGATGCTGGTGTGGTAGCTGTTGTTGTAGGAAAACTCCACCAATGGCAGGTGAGTTTCCCAAATATTTCCAAAATCCACTACGCATGCTCGTAGCATATCTTCAAGGGTTTGTATCGTGCGTTCGCTCTGGCCATCAGTTTGTGGGTGGTATGCTGTAATCATATCCAACCGTGTGCCAAGCGACTTTTGCAGTGATTTCCAGAAGTTAGAAGTGAATCTGGCGTCTAGATCCGAAATAATGGAGATTGGCACTCCATGTCACGAGACTACTTCCTTGACATAGATTCTGGCTAGCTTTTCCATTTTGTCATTCTCCTTGATCGCAAGGAAATGTGCTGACTTAGTCAGTCGGTCCACAATTACCCAGATAGTGTCACATCCACTAGGAGTACGGGGTAATTTGGTGATGAAATCCATGGATATTTGTTCCCATTTCCACATGGGGATCTCAGGTTGTGTGAGTAATCCAGATGGTTTCTGGTACTCGATCTTGACTTTGGCACAAGTCAAGCATTTGCCCACATAGATGGCGATGTCGGCTTTCATGTGTGGCCACCAGTAAAGTATCTTCAGATCATGATACATCTTATCAGATCCAGGGTGAATGGAATATCGTGATTTGTGAGCCTCGTCCATCACCAGGTCTCGTAAGTTTCCGTGATGTGGAACCCAGACGCGTTCCATGAAATAATGTAAACCATCGGCTTTTACTTCAAGTTGTTGCTCCATTCCCCTTAGTGATTCTGCCGCTAGATTTTCTGCTTTAAGTGCCTCCACTTGGGCAATACGTATCTGTTCAGGGAGATTGGGATGGATGGTGAGTTGTAAAGCTCATACCCTCTTGGGTTTTGTGGTATTCTTCCGGCTTAGGGCATCGGCCACTACATTGGCCTTCCCTGGGTGATACTTGATAGCACACTCGTAGTCGTTTAGGAGTTCGAGCCAGCGACGTTGTCGCATGTTAAGTTCCTTCTGCTCGAATATGTGTTGGAGACTCTTGTGATCAGTGTATATGGTACACTTTGTACCATACAGGTAGTGTCTCCAGATCTTGAATGCAAATACCACGGCTCCAAGTTCCAAGTCGTGGGTGGTGTAGTTTTTCTCGTGGACTTTCAGTTGTCGAGAAGCATATGCGATCACCTTGTCTCGTTGCATCAGCACGCAACCGAGTCTCTGTATCGAGGCATCGCAATATACTACGAAGTCATCTGTTCCATCAGAAAGAGATAAAATAGGTGCACTACAGAGCTTCTGCTTGAGAAGTTGAAATGCATCCTCCTGTTTGTCAGTTCAGGGATACTTCTTGTCCTTATGGGTTAAAGCTGTAAGGGGTTGGGATATCTTTGAAAATCCTTTGATAAATCGTCGATAATAGCCTGCCAAGCCTAGAAATTGTCGCACCTCAGTTGGGGTCTTTGGTGCTTCCCAGTTCTTGATTGCCTCTATCTTAGATTTATCCACATGTATTCCTTGTTCATTCACAACATGACCTAAGAATTGGACTTCTTGAATCCAGAAGTCGCACTTTGAGAGTTTAGCGTACACCTTCTCTTGTCGCATCAGTTCAAGAGCCAATTGAAGATGCTCTTTGTGTTCTTCCTGGGTTTTGGAGTAGATGAGGATATCATCTATGAAGACAATGATGAACTTGTCGAGGTATGGTTTGCACACTCTATTCATGAGGTCCATGAATACTGCGGGTGCGTTTGTGAGACCAAATGGCATGACCAAAAACTCGTAATGGCCATACCGAGTGCGAAAAGCTGTTTTTGGGATATCTTCCTCTTGAATTCTTAGTTGATGGTACCCAGATTGCAAATCGATCTTAGAGTAGTAACTTGATCCTTGTAGTTGATCGAACAGATCGTCGATGCGAGGTAAGGGGTAACGGTTCTTGATCGTTACTTTGTTTAGCTCACGGTAGTCAATGCACATACGAAATGTGCCATCCTTCTTCTTTACAAACAAGACCGGAGCTCCCCAGGGTGAGAAGCTTGGTCTGATGAAACCCTTGTCCAGCAACTCCTGCAATTGATTGGACAGTTCCTGCATCTCCGAAGGTGCAAGTCGATAAGGTGCTCGTGCGATTGGTGCTGCTCCCGGCATAAGGTCTATGCGGAACTCCACTTGTCGAGGCGGTGGAAGTCCTGGTAGATCCTCAGGGAATACGTCGGAATAGTTGCATACGACCGGGATGTCTTCTATTCTTTTCTCCTCTTCAGTCTTGTTGGTGATAAGCGCCAGAATGGCAGTGTATCCTTTTCGTAACCATTTGTGAGCTTTCATGCACGAGATGATGTTCAGAGGAGTGTCACTCCTTTCGCCCTTGATGTCTAGAGTTTCTCCGCCACGGAGAGGTATGCGCACAACCTTGTCGTGGCAAATGATTTCAGCCTGGTTTTCAGACAACCAATCCATGCCCACTACGACATCAAAACTGCCTAGTGTGACCGGCATGAGGTCAATCTTAAATTTATGGTCTGCTAGCTCTAAAGTGCATTCTTTAAGAATGTGCTTGGTTATAATTAATTTACCATCAGCTAGCTCTACCGTGTATTCAACCTCTAAGGGGGTTGGGGTAATGGCAAGTATCTCACTAAAATCCTTAGATATAAAGCTTTTCTCAGCCCCAGTATCAAACAATACAGAAGCATAATTATCGTTTAAGAGATACGTACCAGTTGCAAGGTTGGGGTCGTTCCAGGCCTCCTTAACCCTGATCACGAAGGCTCGTCCCTTCGGACCGTTGTTGTTCTCGTTATTGTTGTTTTTCAGGTGTGGGCAGTCCCTCTTGAAGTGCCCCGGTTTTCCACATTCGAAGCAGCTCTTTGGTGCTTCAAGTTGTTGTTGTTGTTGTTGTGGCTGTGGGGTCTTTGCAAGCAGTTCACACCTGCAGTCTTTGGCAAGGTGCCCACCTTTGCCGCACCGTTGGCATCGGATGGAACCACATTGTCCTACAACATGGTGTAAGTTGCATTTGTTGCACTTGGGGCGTTTGCCTGCATAGGCTCCAGGGTTTTGGTTGGTTGGGATGGGTGGTGCATAAGCTTGGGGTGACCCAAACTTACGTTGTTGTGGTGGTGGTTGGAGAGTTGAGGTCTTGCTTAGGGTGTTATCCCATTTTCGCTTGTTGTCAGTAGGTTTGGTTACAGCACCACGAGGTGGCAAGAGTCCTTGTGCAACTGCCGAATCAGTGAGTTTGTGGGTTAGTCGCACGGCTTGTTGCATGGTGATGGGGTCAGCAGAGAGTACCATTCCTTGGATTTGAGGTGGTAGTCCCTCAATGTACTTATCTATGTGTTTGAAGGGTGGTGTTGCCATTTCCGGGCACAGATTTGCCAGCTCATACGATCGGGCAGTGTATGCCTCCACCTTGGAACCAATCATCTTATGGTTCCAGAACTCAGTTTCCAGCTTCTGCACTTCACCACGAGGACAGTATTCGCGGTTTAGCATCCTTTTAAAATCATCCCAGGGTAGAGCGTTGGCTGCATCCAACCCCAGGTTTTGAACATTGGCGTTCCACCAAGTGAGGGCAGCTCCCTCGAATGTTCCAGCAGCGAACTTGACCCTGTCATCGTTCCTGCAGTTGCTCATAGCGAAAGCTGATTCCGCCTTCTCAATCCAACGCAATAGTCCAACGGCTCCCTCAGTGCCGCTGAATGAGTGCGGTTTGCAATCCAGAAACATCTTGAACGTGCAGAGAGGAGGGTTAGGATTTGCTCCTGAGATATGCAAAGAGTAGAGTTGGGTTAAGTATCGGGTAAACGTGTTGAATTGGAAATGAGTGATTGTGGTGCAAGGTGAGTATGAACAGATTCATCACCTTGGCTCTGTGGGTTTTGATTACGGGCGGCTTCCCGTGCAGCAAGTACCTCCTCAACTCGTTCGTTGATGAGGGCGTTCAACTCTGCTTGCGTCAAGTTGATGTTCCCACGTCCGCCCGCATTCTTGCATCCTCCACGTCTTCCAGCCATGATCTTCATAGCAAGAATAAGTGTTAGTGCTTGCTTAATGACTATTGTAGTGTGTGCAGTAGGTACTTGTAAGGAACATGTAGAGCGGTCGACTTCCACCGTCTTGTGTAGTCACATGCGGTGACGATGATGACACCATTTGCTATAGTGCGCATAATAAGCGTGTGTGTACAATCATGTATGCCAGTATCACAATACTAAGCACTAAGTGTTATGTGGAGACTAGTGGTTATAGACTAAGTTCACTAGATGCAAACCTAATTCGCAATAACCGGAGGCTCTGATACCAATCTGTCGCACCCCGAGAAATCCCGTCCCAAACGGGGCGCGAGCAACAACAGATTGTCAGGATCGCAGTCTCCGGTCACACAACGTTGCGAGACCTACATGTCTGATTGCATACGTACATCCAATAACTTGGATAAGACAGTTTAGTAATATCAGAGTTGCAGAAGTAAAAGTTTAGGTTATCAAAACATCGTTGAAATTATAAATTTGCGGAAGCATAAGATTAAACAGTTTTCAAAACAAAACAGAGTATTAGTTTGCAGAAACGATTAAAGATGTTTAACATTACATAACATATTAAAATGATAGTAAATGTTTAATAATCTAAGACACGTAAGCAGATGCATGTGACTCCTGCCTAGCATCCTATTCCTGGTGCGCGTGCCTTAGCTACCTGAGAAAACATGCGAGTAAAAGGTCAACACAAAGGTTGGTGAGAGCATAGGTTTTTCATAAGCAATAAACATCCAATGTTTAAAGTAACAGTTGTGATTTACATATCATTACAATGCAGTATCGATTGATAGCTAGTCAATACAGTTATATTATATGCGGGGTCGTACCGAAGCTGACAGTTGTGCCTCCCGCCATGTCCATCACAAGACAATGGCAAAGTGCTGGTCAATATTGCACCCATTCCGACCTACAGTCGGGTTGGCCTCCCAGGCGCGATGGGTGGGCTTGTCAGGCCCAAATAGTACTATTCAAGATTACCACGCTAGGCGCTACGCGCTACTAACGGTCCGTGGAGTATCGCGAGGTCTTTTAGTTGTGATGTGGTCCACACATATACATATGTGATAAAGCATGTCCATACGTAAATGAAATGAGTTGTTGTTTGTAAAATAGCATGCAATGTTTTCTCCCCCAAAGGTCGAAAAGTAAAAGGGGCCGTGAACTCACCTGATAGAGTAGTTCCGGTTGTGAGTGTGTTCGCGTCTGCGAGAGCTAGCACCTGCTAGTATGCACCTATAACCATATAGGTGTGAGTATGTGTTTTGTGGTATGTTGTATCCCATACAACTCCAAGTGTCGGTGTGCTCAACCGAGTGTGTGTGTGTTGACTTGTGTCGACTCGACGAATCGTTGGTGACACGATTGTTGTGTTATGACCGCCCAATGTGTCATAAGTACGAGTAGGACACTTACATGTATCCTATGACTCTAATCGTACAAGTTACCATTTTTAGAAAGTTTCCGTTTTAGGAAAGTGTGGTTATGAAATCCCGTTTTATAAAGTTAATACTTCTAATATGTTCATAAAACACGTTTAAACTCTTAAAACATGCCGTTTGCGCACAAATCACCATTTACGCCGTTTTGTCCAAATAAAGTTTCCTTATTTGGAAAGTATCCGTTTAAAAAAACTTGTTTTCACAAATCGAAGTTTCCAATATGCTTGGAAATCATTTTTAAGCATATTCCAATTCATCAAAACGTCTTAAGCCCTCTTTTGATTTTTAAAAGTTTCCATATTTAGCAAGTTTCTACAAAACCATGTTTTTGACAAAATCAAATACCCAAATGTGTTTCTAAACACTTCAATATACATTTGACAACATCTAGACATGTCTAGATCATCACAAATCTACAACATGCATCTAAAAAGTTTCCTAATATAGTAAGTTGCATAACATCATCATCAAATCAACAAAACCCAATCCTAGATGATTTCTATCATCAATCTACTTCAAAATATATCAATAAACACTCTAGACTCATTAAAATCTCGTGCATGTGAGCGGATCGGAGTTGCATGTGAGTGGATCTTCATGCATGTGGGTTTTTACCCATTGCATGTTCGATCTAACTATTAATAAGCAAGTAAAACTACCTTAGATGCTCTAGATCACTGAAATGAAGTTGAATCAAGGATTTGGCAGCTCCAAAAGTGGCTGGGAATGATTTCTTAGAAGGTCCAAGTGATGGTGATGAAGAGAACAAGCTTTCCAAGCTTCCTTCTTGCTCCAATGGCTTCCTAAGAGCTTCAAAGCTTCATCAATGGAATTTTCTGGTGAAATGATGAAGAAATGGAGTTGTGTGCTCGAGATTGGGGTGCTATGGCCGAGAGAATAGGATTAGAATGATTAAAAGTGAGATAGGTTGAGTGTAAATCTAGTTTTGGCATCTGGGTCTGTCAGGCGTATCGCCTCGCGAAGGATGTTGGCACCAGGCGTACAGTGCGGATGCTCCTCATCCGGCGGCCTCCTTTCTTTCTCGCGCGTATCGCACAGGAAGGGTGGCTGGGTCTAGGCGTTGCGCCTGGGCCTCTAGGCAAGCCCAATAAGCCCAGTTTCATTGTTTCGATCCGTTTTTCGATAATTTCACGCTTATAACTCATCGTTTAACGTTGATTGACCTTGATTACTAATGTTCGGTCATTTGTGACTCAATTGACATTCAATCGTTTGCTCATCAACGTTCGTGAGACTCGTGTGTGTTTCGATAATTCCTCGAATTATCGGTGATCGTTTGTGTTTGTGTTTTACGAAATATTTGCACGCTTGATTACTCATAATCAACGTCAAATGCACAATTCAATAATTCCCTGAATTATTGTTTTGTGTTAGTGTTGTGTTTGCCACACTTGATTTCCAAAACCAATGTGCAATGTACAATTCGATAATTCCTCGAACTATCGTTTCGCAGTTGTGTGTGTTCAACTCATCCAATTAAACATAATTAAATGAAATGCAACAAGTATGAATGTGAAATGTAAAGAATGTAAGAGTCGCAATTTACCTGAAATTGCCGGGTGTCACACTCAAAATCAGCAGCCGCCACCTGTTGCTACGTGTAAAGCCCGAAAGCGACCGCGAACGGGGCGACACGCATGGTGTGAGTCTGTCACCCAAAGAAAACGACACAACTCCAGGTTACGAGAGGGAGCGTGTGTCGTACTGTAAAGTGGATGAGAACTCCACTGTGAGCTAATCATACTGCAGCCAGCTGCAGCGTAATAATGAAGCCCACTGTGGGGTCATCACCGCATCGAACTCAGCTACGCGACCCAACTGCTCCAATATGTCTCGATCGTAGCCATGGTGCTGCATCGTCTCCAATCCGACGAGCGTCTGCAGCTTGCATACTCCATGGTATCTGCCGTAAACTAGAGAAAAGTGTGATCGGCTCGACGGCGTAGATGCGGCAGAGGAGGACGTGCATAAGGGGGCAAGATTACCAAAGACACTGAATATCGTATCTTCATTACCCGTGGCTACTGCTGTGTTGTATCGGTGCGCCTGGCCCTGGATGTTCAAGCCTGAGCCATCTCTGCGATAATATACAACAAACATATATACAATAAATTACAAACTAACTACAAACCTAATTACTAACTTATTATTAATTTTATTTGAGAAAACTTTGATTTATATACAAGTTTTTTTTATTATGTTATTTATGTACAACTTTTGGTTTATTAAATTATTTATTTGTGATATACATATATACAATGTTTTGTTCTTTATTTATATACAAATCTTTATTTTAGTATAAAGTTTATTTAATAATTTACAAATATTATACATACATATTTATTTATTTAATTGTTATACAAGTACACATTCAAAATTTTATTTATGTTACAAGTGATACATACATATAGTTTATTATTTTAATATACATAATCACATTATTTATATACGTATGGTTGTATATTTATTGTGTATTATTTATGATACAATTTTTTCTTTATTATTTATTATAATACAATTTTTTGTATAAAATTTATTTATGTACAAAATTATTTATTCAAATTTTACAACTTATTTTATTTATATACTTAAGTGAATTTATTTATCTTACAAGTTCATATAAGTAAGTTAACACTACAATGTATTTGTACAAGCTGTTTTACGTAAAGTTATTGGTTTCAACAAACAATTTACATTTATTTTAATTTACATTTACATTGACATTGGTATTATCATACATAATATACACATTTATTTTAATTATTTTATTATTGTTATTAATTATGATAATTATTTATTTATTCACCTTTTATTTTATGTTATAAAAATATACACTGTTTTATTATTATACAACACTAATACTTTATTTTTACAAAAGTATTATTATTTACTTATTTTATACTCACACTTATTTAATGTTATGTTTGATTTACATTATTTTCATTATACAAAGCATGTACTTAATTAATTATTAGTTTCAACATTTCATTTTACGTGATTACTTTTATTACTATTACACATAATTCATACATTTATTTATTTGTTTATGTTTATTATATAAATACTTATTTATATCACAATAGTATTAATTTATTTTTATTTTGTTTTACATTATTCTTATTATCATTATACATATACAAAAGTTATTGTTATTTACTATATTTTTTTGGTTTTAATTTTTATTTGTATTTTCAGTTTAATTTGAAAGTAAATCCGACACCATAATTTACTATTATTATAATTTTATTTTTTATCTTGTTTTTCATATGCCGTTTTATTATTATTATTATTTATTATTATTATTTATTTAATTTTTTTTTGTTTAATTTTTTTTTGAAATTGAAAATAAAAAAAAAAGAAAAATTTTTTTGGGGATGTAATCCGGGCGTATCGCCTAGGGTAAGTGTCACCGGAAATTCGAAATCCGGTCACCGGAGGACTTCCCGGACCTTTCCCCTGTTCAAAATCAATCCCCATAACAACCTAATCTACTGCAATTTATTCTAATCTAATCTATGAATAGAAAGAAAACAAAAAACAGAAATGAAAAGAAAAGGGGGGTACCGGTGGTAGTGTGCGGTGGTGATGGTGATCAGCGGTGAACGTAGCGGGTGCAGATGGTGGTGGTTGATGATGGTGTCGACTGGAACGAAGACTGGAGGTAGCGATGGTGAACAACGGTGAAGATGGAGATGATGCCGGCGGCGACAGGTGGCTGAAAGATGATGATCAACGGTGGCGATGGCGGTGGTCCTGTGGTGGCTGCGAAAGGGACTGAGGCATAACAAATGAGGTGGTAGGCGTAGGTTTAAAGTTTTATTTACTTTATTTTTTTTTCAAATTTCTCGCATCCGCGCGCATTGCGCGAGACCAGAGTATGGTCTAAGGCGTAGCGCCTCGCGCCTGTGATGTTTGAATTCTAGAAACCATCCGCGCGCTGCACCTGTTCTGGATTGCGAGGGCCAGGCGTAGCGCCTAGGGTTCCGTTTGCAGCTTTTTTTTAAGTAATTCTAAAAAAGGAAATCCTTAAAATTAAAGGAAAATCGAGTTAAATGACTCGAGACATAAGACAAAAGTACTTAACTTAGCTATGTACACTATATACAAACTTGGCCAAAGCCCGAATCCTTAACCATCTCGGGATTCGAAGAGGATAACCTCCTCGTCAGAAGGAATCGGGCCTTCAATGTAGGGCTTCAACCGGTGCCCATTGACCTTCCACGTATGGTCCCTCGATTCCAACTCCACCGTACCATGCGGGAACACCTCATGAATAACAAACGGACCTCTCCACCTTGACTTCAGCTTCCCTGGGAACAGCCTCAGTCTCGACTCGTAAACCAAAACTCGATCGCCCTTCGCGAACTCCTTCACGTTCTTCAATCTCCTGTCATGCAGCGCCTTCGTGCGCTCCTTGTAATTCCACGACCGAGCGTACGCCTCGTTGCGTAGCTCATCCAACTCGTGCATATGGAGGAACCGGTGCTTGGCAACCTTTGACAAATCCAAGTTCACGGCTTTCAAAGCCCAAAAGGCTTTGTGCTCAAGCTCCACCGGCAGATGACATGCATTTCTATAGAACAATCGATAGGGAGTCGTCCCAATCGGATTCTTAAACGCGGTCCGAAAAGCCCACAAGGCGTCATCTAGTTTTTCGGCCCAATCCTTCCTAGTGTGGCCGACAATCCTCTCCAAAATCCTCTTAACTCCTCAATTCGCGTTTTCCACCTGACCGCTGGTTTGCGGATGATATGAGGTCGACAGTCGGTGGGTGGCTCCATACTTGGCTAGCACTTTGTCCATCTGGGTAGTACAAAAGTGAGTGCCACAATCACTAATCAACGCTCTCGGGGTCCCGAACTTGCAAAACACGTGCTTCAGAAATCTCACCACCACTCGCGCATCATTAGTAGGGAGCGTATGTGCCTCCACCCACTTAGAAACATAGCCAATCGCTACGAGGATGTACCTGTTCCTACGAGAAGCTGGGAAAGGTCCCATGAAATCAATGCCCCAGATATAAAAGATTTCAAAGGATGTTGGGGCATCTCATTCCTGGATGAGATGTTTCCTGTCATCTGATAGGAATCGCACTTCCTAACCAACTCATGTGCATCCTTAAAAATGGTGGGCCATAAAAACCAGAATCAAATACCTTCTTCGCAGTGGAAGAAGGTCTGTGATGGCCACCGATCAGCCCCTCATGACAGTGCCTAAGGATCTCTAATCCTTCCTCCCTGCTCACACACCTCCTAAAAACCTGATCAGCACCCACACGGAAGAGGTAAGGATCAAGAGACCAAAGAAATGTTGTATCAGACTACTTGTCTTCTTGTAGTTGGATCTCCAAGTTTTTGGAATGCTCCAAATTCTACTTGAGCATCCAAATCTGGGTCAATACCAGCGAATCTTTTCAATTGTAGCCAATATCTTATTACGAATAATTCCGACAATTTCAGGAGAAAAAGAGGCTCCCAAATGTAATACCTCATGTCGGCAAAGAATTTCTTGCGCTGCTAGGATGTCAAACCCTTAAGAAGGAAACACAAAACCAAGGTAATCCTTCATCCAGCCTCTCCGTGCGGCAGATCTCACCTATCCCTACGCTTATCAGTGTCTCCTAGGGAAACCTATCCCTCATTGCGCCCTCGCGAATGAACTCCGTCTCGGGATCCTCAAGTCGCGACAAATTGTCAGCGACTACGTTCTCAGCTCCCTTCTTGTCCTTAATCTCGATATCAAACTCGGACAGAAGGAGGATCCACCTAATCAGTCTTAGACAACAGTCTTGGAGAGGACGTGATAAGACCTAAATTTATCGAATGCGTAGACCACCGCCAACAACTCCTTCTTAGTAGTCATATAATTCTCCTGGGCGGAATCTAAGGTCTTACTCGCATAATAAATAGGGTGGAAATGCTTATCCACCCTCTGCCCAGGGTAGCCCCCACAGCGAAATCACTCGTGTCGCACTTGAGCTCTAACAGACGGCTCTAGTCAGGGGCTATCAGAATGGGGGAACTCACCAGCCTTTCCTTCAGATACTTGAAGGCTCTCAGACACTCATCATAAAACACAAACTCCACATGCTTCTCAAGAAGACGAGTGATAGGTCGGGCGATCTTAGAAAATCCTTAAGGAAATGTCTATAGAATCTCGCATGACCTAAAAAGCTACGAACAACTTTAGCACTCGTAGGAGGAGGAAGTTTGCTAATCGTCTCAATCTTAGCTTTTTCAACCTGGATGCCGTCACAGGATATCTTATGTCCAAGAACAATCCCCTCAGTGACCATGAAATGGCATTTCTCCCAGTTGAGCATAAGATTGGTCTCAACACATCTCCTGAGCATCTTCTCCAAGTTAGTCAAACACTGATCGAAAGAACTTCCAAACACAGAAAAATCATCCATAAATACGTCCATAGAAGTCTCGATCATGTCCTGGAAGATGGGAACCATGCATCTCTAAAAAGTGGCTAGAGCGTTACGTAACCCAAAAGGCATACGACGATATGCAAAGGTACCGTACGGGCATGTAAATGTGGTTTTCTCCTGATCCTCTGGTGCAATCAGGATCTAGAAATAACCTGAGAAACCGTCAAGGAAACAGTAAAACTGCTATCCTGACAAACGCTCCAGCATTTGATCAATAAACGGGAGGGGGAAGTGGTCCTTCCGGGTGGCGTCATTCAGCTTCGTATAATCTATGCACACCCTCCATCCGGTGACTGTCTGGGTGGGAACTATCTCCTTCTTCTCATTCACCACCATAGTCATCCCGCCCTTCTTAGGGACCACATGTACTAGGCTCACCCAAGATGAATCAGAGATAGGGTATATGAGCCGAACATCTAACAATCTAAGGACCTCCTTATTCACCACCTCACCCATGTTACGATTAAGCCGTCTCAGTGGCTGAACCACTGGCTTGAAATCCTCCTCAAGCAGAATGCGATGCGTATAGAAAGAAGGGTGAATACCCTTGATGTCCATAAACTTCCATGCAATCACCTGCTTATGCTCCCTCAACACACTAATCTGTCTACTCTTCTCTACATCTGTCAGAGTTGCTGAAATGATGATAGGTAGATCAGATTCCCCATTAAGGAATGCATACTCAAGGTGAGGTGGCAACTCCTTTAGCTCTAATGATGGGGGAGCCTCAATAGATTGCTTATCAGCCGGCTCATGACTCTCAACCTCAAACACCGTGGGATAAACATGAGGCTCCACAGCTAAACTGCTTGGGATGTAATCAAGATAAGCCTCAATAACAGTATCATGGAACTCATCTCCCACATCCTCAACTCTCACATCCCCGTCACCTAAGTCCTAATCTCCCAAAAGATCCACTCCACTGATGTAGTCGAGGCAACGATCCATAGTAGAGAAAAATGCATCAAGGAAGTAAACCTGATCGTCCTAACCACTGGAGTTCTTCATGGACTTTACCAAATCAAAGGTGACTGTATCATCTCCAACACACAATGAGACCTTCCCCTCATAAACATCAATCATCGCCTTCGCCATGCGAAGGAAGTGTCGTCCCATACTGATGGGAACTCGGTCATCAGCCTGCATGTCAAGTATAAAAAAATCCACGGGGAAAACAAACTTGTCCACCTTCACCAGGACATTATCAGCAATCCCCCTAGGATACTTGACTGACGGATCAGCCAATGCCAGGCTCATGCGTATAGGTGCCTGCTCTCCATGATCTAGCTGCTTATAAATCAAGTATGGCATCAAATTGATGCTAGCACCTAGATTAGCCAATGCATGGTTCATAGAAGAACTGCCAAACAGACAAGGAATAGTGAAAATCCTTGGATCCTCAAGCTTCTCTGGCAGTTTGTTTTGAACCAATGCTGAGCACCTAGCTCCCAAAGTGACGGTAGAGAGTGTCTCCAATTTCTTCTTGTTAGACAGGAGGTCTTTCAAGAATTTAGCATATTTAGGCATATGCTGGAGGGCCTCTACAAACGGGAGACTGATCTTAAGCTGCTTGAACATCTCCAAAAAATGTCCATACTCCTGATCACGCTTCAACTGCAAGGCGCGTGCGGGGTATGGAAGCTTAATCAGATCAATATGAGGCTCCTCAGCCACTCTCTTACCTCTCTTCTTCTCCTCCAACTTCTCCCTCTTCAACCTCTCAACTGAAGACTCACTGCTCGGTGTGGTACTTGTTGGGTCTAGCCTCAATGGCACTCCTGCAGGAGTCTCCAACTCAATCTCCTCATCCACCGGCTCATCATCAACAGGAATGACCGGTGGTGGCAGCTCTACCTTTCCTCCTCGACCACTACGTGTGGTCACTGCCTTCACATGACCCCTCGGGTTAGGATCAATGTTCGCCATAAACGACCCTCCCGGTCTCTCATTGAACCTCTTCGCCAACTCACCAACCGACCTCTGCACATCCAAGAATCCAGCCTGCTGATTCCTCAATAACGTGTCGTGCTCCTCGATCTTTTGGTCACGCAGCTTGTCTTTATCCATGATCTGTTGTAGCATCTTCATCTGATGCGCCATCATGTCCTTTAGCTTCGTATTGCGATCTCTGCTGCCTCAACTCTCAGGCGCGTCTCTCTCGGTGATAGGGATCTGGCGCGTTAGTGGCTTCTCATAGGAGCTGTTGTTGTTTCCCCGCCAATTCGAGTGTTGATGTTGATTCTGGTGCTGTCCATGATTCTGTCCTTGCCAATTCGAATTCTGGTTCCAATTAGGGTTTGGATTGAAGGACATGTTCCATCCATAATTGATGGCCTCAACTTGTGCCAGATTGGTAATCAGGCACTCAGCACCCCGACATATCTCGTATTGAGCAGCTGCCATCTTCAACTCCTTAATATCCTTAGCCAGTGCTTCTAAGGCTGCAGCAGTGCTCGTGCCAGGTGTGACATGATGCATCCCTCGAGTCGGGATGGGGGTGCAACAGTGGGCTTAGCAGCCGGTGCAGCTCTCCTCACATAGGACGGATCCTCATACTCCGCTAAGGCAAAATCCTCAAACATAGCCTCGCACTCCTCGGGCTCCATCTTATCCATGATATTTCCCCCAGCAGCTGTATTAAACCTCCTCTTCGTCTCCAAGGTTAGTCCATAATAGAACTTCTCAACTAAGGCCCAATCGGACACGCCATGCTAGGGGCATCTGCCCAGAAGGGAGTTAAACTGCGCCCACGCCAAATAATATGGCTCATTATCATCCATATAGAACGAATGGATCTGATCTCTCAATCTAGCAGATTTGGAAGGAGGGTAATACTTCTTCAAAAACTTGGTCTACAGATTAGCCCAAGTGGTAATAGAATCCCAGGGAAGTAAATTCAACCAGGTCGTGGCTCAGCCCATGAGTGTGAACGGAAACAAACGAAGATGGTAGCCTCCTCCGAAACGCCATTGATGCGAAAAGTATCGCAGATACGCACAAAGAGAGAAAGATACGCACAAAGAGAGAAAGATGGCCGGGGCGTCCTCATCGTCAAGGCCATGGAACTGAGTCGAGTTTGTGATCGTAGACATGACATGTGAAGGGATCTACCAGCTGTTGTTGTTGACTCCCGGGTATGTGATGGCAGATCGGGCTCCAACAACTCCATGGCTGGCAAGCTCATGAACAGTCCGCCTCGGTGGCGGAGGTGGTGTGGCTCCATAACAAAAGTAGGGTCA
Source organism: Mikania micrantha (assembly GCA_009363875.1). NCBI lineage: Eukaryota > Viridiplantae > Streptophyta > Magnoliopsida > Asterales > Asteraceae > Mikania > Mikania micrantha. The sequence goes on along the minus strand of CM018681.1, from coordinate 68,623,462 downwards.
AGAAAACTTACCTGCTAACGGGCACGCAAAATCTGCTCCGGTGAAGTAAGCTCAAACTCCAGCGCTCCCTGCGAACGGGAGTGGGGCATACAACTACCGACACCCTAATCAAACAAGCAAATAACTCAAATATGCACAGGAAAACCTAATCTAAGGCACAAATAAGAAATAACAAGTAAAGGCACTAAGAAGAAAATAAAACTAACCCTAAAAATGAAAATTAAGCTAAATGGGGAAGAAAATAGGAAAATAAGCAAGTAATGGACACAATCTAAGTAATATTTGCTATTGCCTAGTGTCCCCGGCAACGGCGCCAAAAACTTGATGCGAGCGGTCAGTACCCTAAAAACAAGACTAAATTAAAGTTGTCTAACCTAAGCTAAAGACACAATAACTAATCTTATACCTAGACTTGACCTAAACACCTAGTAATAATTGGAAATCCTAAACTAGACCACTACGAAGGCAAGTGTACCTATTGCTAGCAGAATAGCTGGTGGAAGTCCGGATATCGAACCAATGGACACTAGTTTAGCAAACTAACCTAGACTGTGGAAAAAATAAAGTAAAGGGGGGGGGGGTTTGGTGCAACTCTGATAACCTATTCAGACTGAAACTGACTAAACAACTAAACCCCTGAAACTGCAACTAAAACTAGGACTGTAAGTCAAAACTAACTGCAGTAAGGAAAACTGGTATACCTAGGCTGGGAATCAAAAGTGTGACAAGTGATGACTTGGACTAACTTATGAAGGATGAAGAATAGGATCTTAAGGAACATACTTAGAATAACCTAATGGACCCAGACCAGATATCAGGCAACACCAATGGAAATCCTAAGGCTGTAATGTATGCACTAGTCTACCGGGTCACTTTCCGGATTTTCCCAGTATGCAATTGCACTCCAACGGGTGAATCACCTCCTGGATTTCTCCACCCGTGTGTATCCTAAAACACTAGAGAGCTATAAAAGGTGACTACTTTGACATGGATTGACACCAACACTAAGAAAATCTAAGACAACGCCCTCCTGGGTCGTTTAACTCAAATATCCCAAGTGAAAGAGACCAACCATCTAACCTATCACCTCCTGGATTTCTAGGTTAGGCCACACATGCAAATCACAACACTTGATGATGTCTAATCTTATGGAATGTGATCAACAAACCATAAACTAACCTAAAACACAAAGTAGTAGGCCTAACATGCATCTATTTGTGGAAAGACCTTCCTAGACACACATGGATCCAACATTCATCAAACATCATCATTCAACACATGCAAAACCATCAAAGATCATAACTTTACAGCTGATAACAATGCATATATCATTCCATAACATAAATCAGGTCCAAAATCATCAAAGTTCACAACTTTATCATCCCAAACCTAGATATAACCTTAGATCTAGCCAATCAACATCGTAATAGTAGCAAAACAGATATGATACATGTCTAAATACATGATAAACTGCTGAGTTAAACTAAAAACATGAAAAGATAAGAACAATACTCAAAAAGCTTCTTCTTCTTCTCTCCAACAAGCTCTAATAGCCTTCAACTCCATGGTTAAGCTCCAGCAGCTCCCAGGCTTGATTAGGGTTCCAAAATCACAGAAGAAGACCCCAAAAACGATCTGGAAGCGTCCCATTTATAGACGGCATGAAATTAGGGTTTTAGGGCTGAAAATAATCTTAGGAGCATCGCCTAGCGGGCTGCGTGGGCTCGGCGATGGGCGCGAGACAAAATTGTCGGGCGGCTGAGCCTGGCAGGTGCATCGCGTGCAGCCGGTGGTCGTGACTAGGCGATGCACGCGGATGCTATGAAATCAGTGAATGTTCCCAGCCGCACCGCCTGGGAACAAACGGTGGCATGGGGCGTAGCGCCTAGGGCTAAATTCTTCGATTTCTTCGCTCGATCAACATTACTCGATTCTGATGCCCATTTGCCCTAGTTTCCGCTCCTCCGGGACACAATCCTGCACAAAAACACTAAAATGTAAAAAGGAACTAAAAACGACTCGAAATATTAACAAAACTAACGAAAACAGACTCGATTATGTACAAAAACGAATGTGTTAAACTAATACATCATTAATCCCTAGTGTAACTCAACCGATTCAAGCACCGGTAACTATTGGAATAACTTATTCCGATACTTAAACAAATCCTAATTCGCATCTCGTGATTCAGGTGCCGATTAGAACTTAACTATCAACAAACTATCCTGTCTACAGTCAAACTGTAAGTCTTGTTACCCCTGTTTTCAAGACACTTGTAAACCTTACAGTTATACCATTAGGAGTTTACAGTGTTATTTTTGTTTTCGCATATTTAATTATGTGATACGCCTCGTAATTTAAATATGTGATGCACCTCGTAACTATTTGCGAAGGGCCTATTGTCAACATCATTAAATTTTCACATCATATACCCCTGGGGGTTTACAGTTTTATTTGTGGTTTTTACATAGGCTAATTTTATTTTCAAGACTCTTGTAAACCTTACAGCTATACCCCTAGGGGTTTACAATTTTATTTTTGTTTTCACATATTTAATTAGGTGATGCGCCTCGTAATTATTTACGAAGGGCTCGAGTGTCAACCTCTTTGAATTTTAACATGTTATATCCCTAAGAGTTTAAAGTTTTATTTTGGGTTTTCCAATATTTAATTATGTGATACAATTGAATGTGTAAAGGACAAAATACATGTTGTTTTGACCTCTCTTGAGTTGTGGAAGAATCATCAAGGATATAAGCGTTTTTGGCCACTTCAAGCTCAAACACTCACCAAACCCTCTCATGCTTTGTTTTGACCTCTAATTAGTCAAAATATGGACATATTAGTCCAGCCATATGTGTGCAGCAAATATAGGTCTTAAATTCATTGTTTTTACTTCTAATTGGTCAATATAAGGACGTATTATCCAGCAATATATGTGCAGCAAATTTATGTCTAAAAGTTCTTGTTTTGACCTCTGATTAGTCAAAATCTGGACATATTAGTCCTGCCATATGTGTGCAGCAAATATGGGTCTTAAATTTCTTGTTTTACCTCTAGTTAGTCAAAATAAGGATGTATTTGTCCAGCAATATATGTGCAGCAAATTCATGTCTAAAAGTACTTGTTTTGAAAATATTCTATTCATTGCGGACTGAGTCTGCCTACTCCCTTTCTTCTTTGACAACTCCTTGACAAGTTTTTTGTTATCCTTTCTCCAGTTGATAAACAGGGGTCGCCTCTTTCTATTTTTCTTTCGCTTCACGTATGCAGACAAAGTCTCGTCATTACCGACTTCTTGTCCTTGTCCATAGCCATCTCTAGTGATGGGAGATGAAAAGAAATTCTCTGCAAAGTATAAAGACGTCAAATATGCTTGCAAATATATATATATATATATAGGATCCGCATCCTATAATAACCCTCCCTTATTGCATAACCCGAAATAACACTGCAAAATGAACCCGAATCTTTTGTTTTTTTTTCAAAATCTTAGTTTTACATGTACAAGAGTATGTTCTTTTATGTGTGTGAGAAAATTCTTTTTCGTTTGAGATCCTACATCAATGTAATTCTTTTATGTTCTTTTATTTACAATGCTGTAAGGCAAATTACATTGATGTAGGATCTCAAACGAAAAAGAATTTGCACACACACATAAAAGAACATACTCTTGTACATGTAAAACTAAGATTTTGAAAAAAAACCAAAGATTCGGGTTCATCTTGCAGGGTTATTTTGGGTTATGCAATAAGGGAGGGTTATTATAGGATCTTTACCCTATATATATATATATATATATATAGTGGGAGGTTTAAAAGGGAACCCCAAAAAAGTCTTGTAAATGCTCGTAAAAAACCCGTTTTCATATAAACTCGTGTAGATTACGTTTTTAAAGAAATATTCATTTTTGGTAAAAAAAACTAATTTCAGCTTATTTTGAGCTTTTTTTGTCTTTTTGTTTGAGCTTTTTTTGTCTTTTTCGAAAAAAATATATGTGTGTGTGCAGCAATATCATCTTCATCATTTAAAGAGGTGTGTGATTGACTAATAAAAAAGGGTATTCATAGATGTCATGACCAGCAGCTTCTTCATCAGAGGTGTAAATGTGTCGTTTACCAGCACCTTCGCCTTCTTCATCATGTGCCGTTTCATGGGTGGCATCAGTTTCATCTTCTCCATGCTAAATATGAATATTATCAATAAAAATGCCAATAAAAAAGAGAGTTGTTTATGTGTATTTCATATGGAAAATGAACCGTTCACTCGTTTCATATTTTTTGAACAAGAAAATAACTTATTTCACATGTGAAAGTTGCTCAAAAAACTTAAAAAAACAAAAAAACGCTGAAAAATAAAAAAAATTCAAAATGGATTTTCCTTTAAAAACGTAATCTACATGATTGTATTTGCAAAAGCTCCGAAAAAATGTGTGTGTGTGCGCGCAACGATATCATCTTCATCGTTGAAAGAGGTGTGCGATTGACCAATAAAAAAGGGTATTCATAGATGTAATTACCAGCAGGTTCTTCATCAGAGGTGTCATTACTAGCAGCTTCGCCTTCTTCATCATGTGTCGTTTCATGGGTGGCATCAGTTTCATGTTCTTCATGCCAAATATGAATATTACCAATAAAAATGCCAAAAAAAAGAGTATTTATATGGATATTAACTTCAGAACTTTCTTGGTCTGGACAAAGTGGAAGTTTAAAAGAAGGATAGGTGTCTTTAATACAAATACTTTCTTGATGTCTTTCCTTTTTCCACATTTTTATGTACTTCTCATATCTTTTGCAATAATTTCTCAATGTCGTCCCCCTAGACATCTGTCACACCCCGAGCCGGCGGGAACGGATCGACTTTCCTGTCGGGCGGAAGGTTCTCGGGGCGTGATATCGTGAGTGATAATCGTGATGATCAGATTGTTTACATCGCATCAATGTTAAGAATACTAAATGTCACACCCCGAGCCGGCGGGACGGATCGACTTCCCCACCTGGCTGAAGGTTCTCGGGGCGCGATATCATGAATGATAATCGTGATGATCAGACTGTTTACATAGCATCAATGTTAAGAATATCTAAAGCACAATATAGCATTAAACTAGGATTACAAAGTTAAATTACAATATCAATGTTCAATAATTTAACCTGGTAAACCTATCAAAAGAATCAAATGTTTTCTATCTTGTAACTGTACAAGACATCCAAAAGTGATTCATATTAATAACAAAAGATGTGCTTCCAAAATCAACTAGGTCCTCTATCTGGGCAGCCTAGCATGCAATCCAAAAGCTTAAGCCAATTCCTGTGCGTCACCTGAGAAAGCATGTAAGAAAACAAAGTCAACACAATGGTTGGTGAGTTCATGTAGTTTATAAGTTTAAAAATAGCTTTAGCAAACCTCTTTTGGTAAAACCTTAACCTCATTAACTTCACATGTAATATCCAAATCAGTATGCTTATATATAGTGCATACCCCTGAGTCGAGCCTACAACCCGCCCAGACGCCATCCCACCACATACTAATTCACATATGACACTGTTGTTAATAATAATTAAGCATTTTACCTGCCATTCAATCCCGTCCTCATCATAGCTTTAGAATACTGTTTCAAAGTTTATAGTTTATAGCATTTATGCAAATTAGCTTTAGTCTCAATTGAACAAGCATCATTGTTTCACACACCATAGTTTAGCTTTCATTAATCTCATGCATGGGTACAATCCCTTCTCTAGCAGTCGTTTAGCAATCACGTAGCCCACGGCTAGATACAAGCTCTGCTCTAGCAGTGTTTAGCCATTACGTATCTCATGAATTAGTTAAGCTTAGTATCCGAATAGTCTAGCAATTACGTGTCTCCTATATGAAGATACAAGCCCTGCTCTAGCATTCGTTTGGCAATCACCTATCTCATACATAGACACAAGCTGTGCACACACAAATAGTTTAGCATTTACATATCTCATATAAGCAGACATAAGCCCTGCTCTAGCAGTCGTTTAGCAATCACGTGTCTCTTATATAGATAACAGCTTAGCATCGTCATAGTTTAGCTTCCACGTATCTCAATGCATGGGTACAAGCTCTGCTCTAGCAGTCGTTTAGCAATCACGTAGCCCATGATTAGATACAAGCTTAGCATTTCGCACACAATCATAGTTTTGATCATATAGATTCAAGCATTCGCATATAGTTTGAGCATGGAATTCATAGCATAAGCATCAAGTATATAGTTTAAGCTTCTAGTTTGTAGCATAAGTATCAAGCATATAGTTTAAGCATCAAGTTTGTAGCATAAGCATCAAGCATATAGTTTAAGCATCAAGTTTGTAGCATAAACATCAAGCATATAGTTTAAGCATCAAGTTTGTAGCATAGGCATCAAGAATATAGTTTAAGCATCAAGTATATAGCTTCTCAAAAATAAGAGTTTCCAAGCATAAGCATTGGTGTAAGTATCATGTTTATGTTTAAAAGTATTAACTAACATTTCAATAATTTCTTAAAATGTATACATGTTTCTCAGTCCCGAAGTAAAAGAAATAGGTTTGAAAAGGGACAGATGAACTCACCTTGTGTTTGTAGTGGTTGACTAAGTAAAATCAAGAATGCACGCGCTCGTTGTTTGTACTTGTTGTGATGTTCACGTTCCTGTATTGATTTCATAATATTTGTAGCTTATAAGTATATGTTGTAGTGACTTGTGTGCGTGTACGTGTTAGCCCTAGAGTTGGCTAACACTTGTGAGTCTCGGTATTCATTCGACCCTTGTTTACCTGTTATTACTTATTGTTAATATGACATGTCTTCATATTATATGTTTATTGCACTTGTTTTCACCATTAGATTCGACATGGTTTATGGCATCATGGTTGTAGAAATTAAAGTTTCAAGTTTTGTTTCTAATTTTTTTCACCATCTTTATAGAAATCACCATAAGTTTCCTTGCATGTCATTTCACATCCTTTAGTTTAAGTGTTAGTTTATGTCTTTAAACATATGGGCCGAATGTGGGTTGGGTCTTGGACCGAGATGATCCTAATAAGTTGTGTAACTAAATTGGGCCAATCCAATACATTCTCGGGCCACTTAAATCATAATGGGCCGAAACTTGCTATATTGCATAAGTGTGGACTATAACAAGAGTTTGGGTCAATATGGCTATGGGCCAAACAATAACTTGGGTAATGATGTTGGGCCGGAAGATACTTGGGCTTGTTTAGCCACCATGGGCCGAATGCTTTATTTGAGCCTAATTGATTTAAGGTGGTCGGTTAAATGATAGTCCCATGGTTGTGAATTGGCCATCCATAGGCAGCGAACCTATGGAGTCTCTTTGCCTATGGTTCGACCAGATTCAAAGGGTTCGGCCAAGGGTTTGGGTTCGGCCGAGGTGTAAGGTTCGCCGGTGTGGTATAAGGTTCGCAGGCCATGCATACTGGGTTCACTGTTGACAGGGTAGGGTTCGTAGGGTTTTCATAGAAGGGTTCGTGGCATGTGCATAACTTCTACTGAACATAGGCTCGTCTAGACTTGATGAAGGTTCGGGACCAGAGAAGGTTCGGCCGAGTTTCAATGCTGTCATAGGTTCGCCGGTGAGTGTAGGTTCGTGGACTATATGCTTCGTGGCTTCCAGGTTCGCTGGAGGTTCGGCTAGGGTTCGATGCAGCACATGGTTCGACCAGTAGCATGCAAGTTCGTCGAGCTTGGAGGTTCGTGACCACAAGAAAGGGTTCGGCAATGGTGAGGCAGCTTACAGGTTCGGCTAGGGTTCGTGGGTTCGTCTGGCTCAGCTACTTCACGAACCTGTAGCAGCTCCATCTTCAACATCGACCTGGTAAGTTTTGAATGATCCCAAGGATTACAGCTAGTTCGACTAACCTTCATGAAACTTTAAGGAAGGTTTAAAGTCGGGTAAGTCAAGGTTTTTCTACCGATTGTATGTGTGATGGAATAAAGATGTGTATAACCCTATTATTTGTGTTATTCAAGCTTGATTACCTTGAATATGGCCAGTTAAACCTTCAAAATAGTTGTACTACTAGGTAGAGGGAGTCGGAAGCTTCGTGTAGACACCGAGATCACGCGATTTCATCAACAATTGAAGAAGTTATGATGGTTTAAAGATTGGATCTTGTAGAGAGAGAGAGAAAACGGTGGGAGTGTTTTTAGAGAGAGAGGGGGATCATGAAAATGAAATAAATGCCATCATTTGGTGTTTAAATACCCCGAGGGTATTCGGGTTCGTTTATGTTGCTCGGTTCGCGTTTTCGTCGCGTTTCCGGATTATTACGCGCGTGTTTTAGTAATTTAAATTAAAAGAGTTTATTTTTAATTGTTTGGAAGGTGGTTATCTCTAGTAATTATTTTAAATATCATTTTCTTGAATTATTTATCGAAATATATTATTTCACATGTTTCGTTATTTTCGTTCCCGTAGTTTACGTATTTTAGTTTAATTAGTTTCTTTTAAATTTATTTATGATGAGTTTCAAAATTGTAAAACAGGAAATATTATATTTCCTTAAATTTATTAGCGTTCGTATCCTTTTCGTCTTCGTTTCGTCAGAACGCGTCGCCATCGTGCGTATTCGTTCGAATCGTCATTCGAACGAACACGGCGATGGTTTGGCTTTATGATTCTTGTTTTCTACTTTCCAGTCATCGTTTCAGAACTTTAAACTTTCAAATTTATTCATACAGATCGTCACCTATACGAATAATTCGTCGGTGTATCATTCTGTAACAACAACCGTTATGGTTTCGTTCTGTTTAACCTCACATACGTTTATACATAATAGCAACAAATCAAGTATCTGTGTGTCAGTTCTGTGTTTTCTGATATGTTTCTGACTGTTAAACCCTAAGGTTTTAAATCAGTTTTCAGACAATCACATAATAGTTTAGTGTTAAGCCTCAAGTGTAAATAGCATAAACATAGTTTCACGAAATGTGTACCTGACTTACTGTGAAAGTTACTGTAGCGATCACTGTTCCGGCAACGTGTCCGGCACTGATGTTACACTAAAGCACAATAACATTAAACTAGAATTTACAGAGTTAAATTACAATATCAATGCTTGATAATTTAACTAAGTAAACCTATCAAAATGAATAATAAATTCATAAGTCCTCTAGCTAGCATGCTAGCATGCAATCCTGAGCCTAAGCTTATTCCTGTACGTCACCTGAGAAAAACATGTAAGAAAACAAAGTCAACACAATGGTTGGTGAGTTCATATGGTTTTAGCATTTGAAAAATAGCTTTGCAAACCTTTTAGGTAAAACCTTAACCTCATTAACATCACATGTATCATCCAACTCGGTATGCTTATATATAGGGCATACACCTGAGTCGAGCCTACAACCCGCCCAGACGCCATCCCACCACATACTAAGCCGCATAGGACATTGATATTAATGATAATTAAGCATTTTACCTACCATTCAATTCGATTCCATCCCAGCTTTAAGACATCCTGTTTAAGAGTTTAAAATACGCACACGACATCATTGACAAACCTCCTCGGTAACAACCTTAATCTCCTTAACATCACCTGTATCATCCAACTCGGTATGCTTATATATAGGACATACCCCTGAGTCGAGCATACAACCCGCCCAGATGCCATCCCACCACATACTAAGCCACATAGGACATTGATATTAAGGATAATTAAGCGTTTTACCGACCGTCTACTTCGATTCCCAACATGGTTTTAAGTATTCTGATTGAAAGTTTAAAGCACACACACGAGTAACAACCTTAACCTCATTAACATCACCTGTATCATCCAACTCGGTATGCTTATATATAGGGCATACCCCTGAGTTGAGCATACAACCCGCCCAGATGCCATCCCACCACATACTAAGCCACATAGGACATTGATATTAAGGATAATTAAGCGTTTTACCGACCGTCCACTTCGATTCCCAACATGGTTTTAAGTATTCTGATTGAAAGTTTAAAGCACACACACGAGTAACAACCTTAACCTCATTAACATCACCTGTATCATCCAACTCGGTATGCTTATATATAGGGCATACCCCTGAGTCGAGCCTAAAACCCGCCCAGATGCCATCCCACCACATACTAAGTCACATAGGACATTGATGCTAATGATAATTAAGCGTTTTACTCAACATCACTTAGATGTAACCAGATACTAGCATTGCATTAGCATGGTTTAGCATTTACGTAGTCTGGGTACCGACACTAGCTTTGCATTAGCACAGTTTAGCCTTTACGTGTCATGAGTATAGGTACTAGCTTTGCATTAGCACAGTTTAGCCTTTACGTACCATGTGTACAGATACTAGCTTTGCATTAGCACAGTTTAGCCTTTACGTGTCATGAGTACATGTACTAGCTTTGCATTAGCACAGTTTAGCCTTTACGTACCATGTGTACTGATACTAGCTTTGCATTAGCACAGTTTAGCCTTTACGTATCATGTACGAGCATTCGAGCATATCAAGCATTCAAAAGTGTAAAGCATTCCGAGCATTTCGAGCATTCGAGCATTTTAAGCATTCAAAAGTGTAAAGCATTCCGAGCATTTCGAGCATATATCAAGCATTCAAAAGTGTAAAGCATTCCGAGCATTTCGAGCATTCGGGCATATCAAGCATTCTTTTACTGATCACAAGCATTGAATACTAAATAAAAGTATTGAGCATTTGGACAAAAGAATTTAGCTTAAAGTATTCACGTCTAAAGCATATGAACTTAAAGTATTTGAACATAGAGTATTCGAGAATAAAGTAACTAAGCCTCAAGTAATTGAGTATTGAATATTGATTTAAAAGCCTCGAGCATAAGTTTTGAGTAATAGTTTTAAGTATAACAAGGTATACGTTTAAGAATATATGTATTTGAGAAATTGTATGAGCAATGATTTGAGTAAGTATATGTTTAATAGAACATACAATCATGACTTATAATTATGATAGTTTATAATTGTAATCATAAAGATTTAGCATAAACAAAATGAATAACCAACTTAACAGTTAGCAGTTTATAAATAATTTGTAAACAGAAATTTGTAAGAATTTCATATAACATGACAAAAATTATATAATGCATTTATATAAAACAATTTGACATGTTTCTCAGTCCCGAAGTAAAAATCAAAATAGTTTAAAAAGGGACAAATGAACTCACCTGTGTTGATAAGTATAAGTTACCACAGATAATGCACACTCTTTGATTGTAGCTTAAGTATCTTCAACACCTGAGTTGTTTTAAGAGGTTCGATTATGATAAGTCGTTATAATAGACGCAAACTAGGGTTTCGGTCTCGGTGTGCAACTAAGTGTCCTAAGTTACTAATGTGTTTCTAAGACTCTTTCTAACTAGTCTAAACATGTTACCCATAAGTAACCCTAATCTCACAATTAATCCTTATAACTCTTTAATTTAGAAGGTCTTTAAGATTACTCATTTCAAGTTAATCACTTAGTGACAAATCATATAATTTAATTTAATAGGGTTTATAAATCAATTTCATTTATTAAAACATAATTAATTTAAGAAAATATAATTAAACATGATGGCCTTGGGTTAATCCCATTTAATTAACCTCGGGCCCATTACTAACTTTAGTTCATTCATGATTCTTTGATCGATTTTGTGTATAATCCATTCTAGATAGTTCAAGTAACTATCTAATGTTATTATATGTTCTCATGATTGGTCCTAAGTGTTAAGTATTAGCCGTGAGTCCAACACTTTATCCGTGGATTATGATGCTTGAGCCCAATAATATCAAAACCCATGTTTGGTTTATAAGGTAGTTTATGAAAGCTCTCGTTAGTAGAAAACTCTAATTTATGAATCTTTTTATGTTAGAGTAATCTCATGTGAATTTACTCATGATTTAAGCCTTAGTATTTCTTAGAAAGCATTTGTGTTTACCCCATTAGGCTCCGATGCTTAAATTAACATATGATTTGAGAAATCTTTCAATACTCAAATCCTACCCGAAAGTTAAACTTCATTGTCCCCAAGAAATCCTAATAGTTCTCTCTCCCATGCATGACTCTACATAACCCCTTCATGCATCCCATGCACACACACACACACACGCTCACCGTGCATGTAACTGATTGGGCTGACCGGATAACCCTTGGGCCTAATCAAATAGCCATGCGACTGAGAGGGTGTCCGAATGAAAGGGTATAGGCCAATAAGTCTGGCCGAATGAGGTCTCATTGAATGATGATGTGGCCGACTGAACAAACCCCGATCGAATGAGGGTTAGGCAAAGGGGGCCGAATGAGGTGGTCACCGAGTGGAAGCCGGGCCGAAGATGGTTGCCGACAGAATGAAGATGGTGGCCGAATGGGGGCAGTGCTGACCGAATGGGCTAAGCCGAAGGAGCCAGTGGCGAATGAGCATGACCGAAGGACACCTGATTCGGGCGAATGGGTCTAGCCGACTGACCCAGCCATTCGCCGGCCTCCTGATGATCATTCGGCCCTTCGAACACCTTCAGGTGCAGCCCCCAAGATTCGTGGTTTAACACCAGGTAATGGTATCCTCTTGGTTCCTACTTCATCCTAAAGGTTTGTGAGGTGTTTTCCCTAAGGTTTTACATGGTTTAAGCCGGTTTCTTAGAGGGTTCGAAATAGGGTTTGAAAACCCTAGAAAAACGAACTTAAAATCGACTTTTACCTCAAATCAGTCGGATAAAAGCTTAGATCGGTTGTACTTATATGATCTACGAGTGGTGGTGGTTGTTTTGACACCAATATGGCTTGATTTCGTAAAGAAATGAAGGTGTTATGGTGATTTCTTCTAGAGAGAGAAAGTAGAGAGAGAAAGTGACGGCGGTGAGGTTGAAGATGAGAGAGTTGTGAGAGAAATGAGGGTTCAAAAGCCTCATTAAAGGCTTTCAACATACCCGGGTGTTCGGTCTTGTTCGGTTTCGTGTAGAGATGTCGGTTTCTCGTCGTTTTCGTAACGAAACGACTCGGTTTTAAAATAGAATTTATAATATTATTTTAGATTGTGATACCTAATAAATTAACTAAATATCTTTCGTCTATTTTAAATTTTACAAAATATTTAATTTACTGTTTAAAATCGAATCGTACAGTTATCGCGTGTATTCGTTCGAATCGTCACCCGTACGGATACGACGATAACTACACTTTTCAATATGGTTTTCTACTTATCGGATATCCTTCAGAATGTTAAATTTTCAGATGTATTCGTACAGATCGTCACCTATACGAATAATCCGTCCATATAGCATTCATGCAACGACATCCGTTATTGTTTTGTTTTGTAAAGCCTCACATACGTTTATACATAATAAAATCCTAACAAATAATCACGTGATGGTTCTGTATTGCCAGATAATTATCTGGTTGATGAACCATGGTTCTGAGTTTTGCTTCTGAAATAAGTTTGAATCCGTTCTATGACAACATGAAATGATAACAATATATGAGTATCCACTGAGTTATGTACTTGATTCACTGTTCATGTTACTGTGTCGATCACTGTTCCGGTGGCGTTTCCGACACTGATGTTACAATATCCTTGTCTTCAGAGCTTCCTACTCACCTTTTTTTTCAAGATCTATAATCGACAGTTGTTTGGGAACCTTTTCAGGCTCGTGATATTGTATCTTGTCGAAGCTGATCAAAACAGAGCGTGAGAAAAAGATTCTTTGAGCTCGATATGAAGGGTAATCATAGTATGGTGTCCGGACTATATCCTGAAATAATTGTTAGTGACTTAAACTACATCATCTGTGTTATTAACAATGTTGAAAATAGGGATTTGGAAAACCATACATCATCCGTCATTAGTCGCCGTATATCCTCCAAGTCTTCCTTCAAATTAGATTTGTTATTTGTTTGTATGCCTGGAGCTATTATATGTGGGCGATGGTACTCATGAAGAGAGATGTCTTTCGTTGACTCGCCAGATGAGCCCACCCCCAAGAATCTGTCTTCTATTTTCGGAATTGTTTCTAAAAAACATCTGAGTTTATAATAGAAAGTATGAGAAAAGGCAATTGTAACTCGCCCCAAAATAGTGATGGTTGAAGCCAAAAATACAATGGTTTATAAAATAAAGTCATTATACCTCATAGAGCCATGATGGTCCAAAGAAACTAGTACTACTGTTGCTGGTAATGGTTGAAGTCAAAAGGCAATAGGCAGCAGCGCCCCATGCAACGCTGTTTAACCCACAAACATTCAAATCCTCCAGAAACTGAAGCCAGTAGGCAGGAAAATAACATGAGTTATCACTATTTGGTAGAATTCTGGTTCCAATGAGGTAAAGTAAATACACTTGTATGTGATAGATAAGCGCCTTTTCTGTTAGGTCTGCTGGAACTGCTTCAAAAGATTGTCTCAGCCAGACTTTAGAAACTTGCATCTTCTTTTTACCCGATAGTTTATAAGGTCCAAGCATTTTCAGGAAAAGCTCCTGTGTAGAGATATCATTACAAATAACTGGATTCCCATTAATCGGGATCCCTGATAAAGCATAAATATCTTCTAGGCCAAAATATAAGTCAATATCTCTATCTGGGCCAAATGTAAAAGTTTTCGTATTGTTTTCATAGCAGTCTCTAATGAACGTTTGAAAGATGTGGCACTGTCTATAGGGGGTCATTTTTGCAATGGAATGAAAAAAGGATCCTTCAAGTTTTTCTAGGACCCTTTGATCAACATGCCAAGGTCTGGTAACATCCAAGCTCGTTCATGCTTTCTTAATTAACACAAAACTAAATTGTTACAGAAACATTTGAAAAACATCGATACAAAATATCAATGAAAAAACGCCATAACCGCTTTCATAGTGAAGCAACAAACCCTGCAAATTCATAGAAAATTAAGTAGCATAACCCTATATGTATTGAAGCATAAATGAAGTCAATTGGAAGCAAATAACAAAAAAACAATTAGCATAAGCCTATATGTATTGAAGCATAAATGGAAGCAACTGGAAGCAAATAGATCGACCTGATCATTCTATGTATTGAAGCATAAATGAAAGCAATTGGAAGAAAATAACAGAAAATCAAGTAGCATAAGCCTATATGTACCGAAGCACCCAACATCAATACATCATTACCACCCATTCCTCATGCATCAAATAATCCAAGCAGATATAACTAACAATGTGTTTGGGACAATAAGCTCTCATCAAATAGACAATATGTTTGGGGCATTTCCACAAACACATGGTGGGCATCAATCAAATGAAATTTAATGAAGTTACATCAAATGAAAAAACTAATATACAACGTAATTCTTTAATGAAACTACTACACGGCGTAATAGTCTTTTCAAAGAAAACTATATACTCTGTTGTTCTGGTAACGAAATCAAAGAGAATCGTAATTGGCAGCACACGTAATTGGAAATTAAAGAGAATAGTAATCCACAGAAAATAATCTAAACACATGTAATTGGAAATTAAAGAAAATGATGGGGGAACACACAGCCTCAAACTTCAAAGAGAAATTGAAGGCCAACTTCAAACTTCAAAGATAAATTGAACAAACTTCAGTCTTTGTGTTTTCAGGAAGTATCCCTATTTGAAGGTGTGGGATACGAACAAGCCTTTCAGTTTTCAAGAAGGTGTGGGATTCGAATAGGGCTTTCAGTTTTCAAGAAGGTGTGGGATTCGAAAGATTTAAACTTTCACACACCATTAGTGGCTGTTTTGATTTTTTGATCTTTTTATAAGGATTTGTTTTACAAGTTTGCAAAAATTAGACTACTATAGGATTGTTTCGAGTTTTTCATCTTCAAACCAGGATTTGTTTTACAATTATTTTATAAGTTTGCAAAAATTAATCTACTATAAGACTAAATTATTATTTTTAGTTCAATTTTTAAAATTCATGTTTACAAAAAATAGACAACTACAAGACTCAGTTTATTACTGTGAGTTTAAATTTGTGAGATATTTGTACAAAATTCCAAAAAAATTTACAAAAAATAGACTACTGCAAGAAATAGGGTGTCTGGAAAGAGAGTAATAAGGAACAATTGAATTTTAAAGGAACAAATACATGTTGTAAGTAAATAAGGAAGAATTTAAGAGTTTAAGAAACAATTTAATGTGTAAGGGAGTAAATACCTATTGTAAGGAATAATTGAATGTGTAAAGTAATAAATACATGGAATTTGGATTTGGTGACAGATGTAGGTGGTCTAGACCTGATGTAAATACATCTATAAAATACGACAAGGGTCTTAGAGCAAGTGCGGAAGGTGCAAACACATAGACCCAGTTTTTTAGAGGGTCCTAAATCTTTAAAAAAGTTTGTATATATTGAGAATGAAATACTAGATAGTGTGAATTACGAAGATTTAATCAACAAATTTGCCTTGAAAAATGCTAGGAGAAAGTCATGTTTTATTTAGTTATTTAAGAAAATAAAATACATTATTTTGCTAAAACAGTATTGTTTTACATTGTCATTTTAATTATCCTTAATTTGTGAATATATATAGGAGGCCTTTTTTGCATTCGCACTAGGGCTGTTCAAAAAGCTCGCAGCTCGAGGCTCACTTGAAGCTCGCTCGAAAAAAGCTCGAAAAAGGCTCAGCTCTAATAAAGTTCGTTAAAATGACTCTTTGGCTCTGCTCGATTTTTAATATATATTTATATATATATATATATATAATTATATACACATATATAAATTATATTACACACACATACATATATATTATACACATATTTATATAAATATACATATTATGTATAATATATATTAGATTTTATATATTAGATTATATATATACATGTAAAGTGGAGGGAAAAAACAAAAAAAAAACAAGCTGGCTCGAGGTTTTTTCCGAGCCGAGCTGAAGCCAGAATTTTTGGCTCGAAAGAAATTTTGGCTGAGCTCAAGGGCTCGGCTCGAAAGTCCACGAGCCGAGCTGGATCCATCTCCCATTTATGTAGATGCCATTTCCGTTTATAAATCCTTCACCACTGTATCATCTTGTTTATTTGCAAGATGACACCTCTCTCATTCATCACGATTTTGTAAATGATTTTGGCTTTGGCGAACGATGTTTACATATTGTGCCGAATTTACAGGAAGCAAGATGATCCAGATACATCTTCTCGTTTTTCTTCTCTTGCTCATCCTTCTCCTTCTCCTTCTCCTTCTCGTGATCTAGATACTTCTCCTTGGAAATGGGAGGAAAAGTTTATCAACAAAAACAATCTTGTCTTTGATCCCGAAAGTGGGTATTCGTGGAAAAATGTAACTCTCTTGGACTTCTTAAAGAAGGAGAACGAGGCTTTATGGAGCTAAGAATGAAGTTGAGAATGGGTCCTGCGATGGATCGAAAACATGGAGGTAGTTCTGAGCATAAGCGAGTGTCTAAACACTCAAAAGGTCAAGTGTGCTACATGTTTATTTCATAACAAAGCTCTAACATGGTGGAACACCCAGGTACAAGCCCAAGGAAGAGAAACAATTGAAACGGTGACTTGGACAGAACTCAAGGCACTACTTATCAAGGAGTATTGCCCGAAAAACAAGATGCAGAAAGTTGAGGAAGAATTATGGAACCTCCGTATGGATGGAGCTGGTCATCAAGCTTACACTAACATATTTCATGATCTATCTTGTCTTTTACTCCATATGGTCTCAGCCGACGAGAAGAAGATTGATCTTTATATCTAGGGGCTCACCCCTCATATCCGTGGCATGGTAACCGCTGCAAACCTCGCACGCTGGAGAAAGCAATTATGTTAGCAGGGAGTCTTAATGATGAGATGATGAGGACAGGAGTCCTCGTTAAGAAGAAAAAGAGGAAGCGTTTCGAGTCTAAGAAAGATGAGGTGGGAATTTCAAAAGACCTCAAACACATTCGCAACTATGCTGCTCTTACGACTGAGAAGAAAGTTTATGGAGGACCTATGCCCCAATGCACCAAGTTCAAGTATCACCATCCAACCACTTCACCTTGTAGGGAATGTACATACTGCAAGAGACTAGGGAATACAGTGGAGTATTGTAATCAACGCAAGCATGCTGGAACTGCAGTAGCTAATCATGCACCAAGGGTGTGCTTTGAATGTGGAAGCACATATCACGTTAAACTCTGATGCCCAAAGCTGGTTCAAGGGAACAATGGAAACCCAGCTCAGGGTAGAGCATTTTTGATGGGAGCGGATGAAACAAGGTGGACCCGAATGTGGTAAGAGGTACGTATCTTCTTAACAATCACTATGTATATGTACTATTTGATACAGGAGCTAATAAGAGTTTTTTGTCAAGTGAGTTTGAATCTATGCTTGGTCAGAAGCTAAAAGGTTAGACCACCCATATAGCATAACTTGCAAATTGTGAACAAATAAAAGCACAAAATATAATTCAAGGATGCACTTTAACAATAGGAGAACACACACTCAAATTGGATTTGACGCCTATAGGGTTAGGAAGTTTTGATGTTATAGTCGGTATGGACTTGTTGTCTGCTAATGAAGCAGAGAACGTTTTCCATGAGAAACTTGTCCGAATTCCATTACCCGATGGACAAATACTAAATATTCAAGGGGAGAGCCCCGAGAAGAAGATGCAAATCATATCATGCTTAAAAGCTCAGAAGTACTTAAGCAATAACTATTGTGCCTTCTTGGCTAATGTAGTAGAAAAGAAAGGTAAAGAAAAGAAGTTGCAAGACATTCTAGTAGTATGTGATCACCCAGAGGTGTTCCCAGAGGATCTACCCGGCCTTCCACTTGTAAGACAAGTTGAATTCAGAATCGATTTAGTACCTGGAGCTGCTCTGGTAGCTAAATCTCCTTTTCGTTTAGCTCCATCAGAAATGCAGGAGGTGTCAAGCCAGTTGCAGGAACTACTTGGCAAAGCATTCGTTAGAACAATTTATTCTGCGTGGGAAGTACCATTCCTGTTTGTCAAAAGGAAAGATGGATCATTTCGCATGTGTATAGATTATCGAGAATTAAATAAACTGATTGTCAAGAATCGGTACCCGTTACCGAAAATTGATGATCTGTTTGATCAACCACAAGGATCCACTTACCTCTCGAAGATTGACCAGCGATCTAGATGCCACCAACTGCGGTTACAAGAAGATGATATACCAAAGACTGCTTTCCGAACTCGATACAGAAATTACGAATTCTTAGTAATTCCGTTTGAGTTAACTAATGCACCCGTAATATTCATGGACTTAATGAATAGGGTGTGTAGACCTATTTAGATAAATTTGTGATTGCATTCATAGATGACATTCTCATCTACTCACAAACCAAAAAATATCATGAGCAACATCTGAAATATATCCTACAATTACTCACAAACGAAAATTTGCATGCAAAATTTTCAAAATGTGAGTTTTGGCTAAGAGAATTTCATTTCTTAGGGCACGTAATCAACGAACGAGGCATTCACGTTGACCCAAGTAAGATTACAGCTATTCAAAAATGGGAACCAAGTACACCTTCCGAAATCCGTATTTCTAGGATTGGAAGGATACTGCTGCCGTTTCATTGAAAATTTCACAAGCATTGACAATGCTCACCCAGAAGGACAAGAAGTTAGACGGGGGAAGAAGACAAGAAGATTCATTTCAACTACTGAAAAGTAGGTTGTGTAAAGCACCCATTTTATCCCTTCTGAAAGGCAACGATAACTTTGTAGTCTTATGCGATGCATCACATCAAGGATTGGGTTGCGTATTGATGCAGAAGGAAAAAGTCATTGCATATGCATCACGTCAACTCGAAGTTCACGAAAAGAACTACACTACGCATTACTTGGAACTCGAAGCGGCAGTGTTTGCTTTAAATATCTCGAGGCATTGTTTGTATGGTACCAAGTGAGTGTTCTACACCGATCATAAGAGCCTTCAGCCCATTCTGAACCAGAAAGAACTAAATATGCAACAACAAAGGTGGGTGGAATTATTAAACGATTATGAATGAGAAATTCGCTATCACCCAGGCAAGGCTAATGTTTTTGTCGATGCCTTAAGTCGTGAAGAACGGGTTAAACCAACCCGAATAGGAGCAATCAGTATGAAAATTCAATCAAGTCTTATTCCTCAAATTCACCATCCGCAAAAACGAGCATTGCAGAAAAATCATTACGAAGAGGAAGCACTGCGAGGAATGGATAAACAATTTGAAGTTAAAATAGATGATGTATGCTACTTCATGAACCGAATCTGGGTGCCTACGTCGGACGATCTCAGGTCGATTATTTTGAACGATGCTCATAAGTCTAAATACTCTATTCATCCGGGAGCCGAAAAAATGTACTAAACCAAAAAGAATATTATTGGTGGCCCGGGAAGAAGAAAGACATTGCGACATACGTAGGGAAATGCTTAACATGCTCAAAGGTTAAAACTGAGCATCAAAAACCTTCAGGGTTGTTGCAACAACGTTAAATCAGTGGAAATGGGAGCAAATCTCCATGGACTTTGTTACTAAACTTCCCCGAACAATCGGAGGTTACGATACCATATGGGTCATCGTTGACCGATTGACTGAATCGGCTAACTTTTTACCGATACGGGAAGACTACAAAATGGAGAAGCTTGCTGGTGTTTATATCAAGGAAAATATTTCTAGACATGGTGTTCCTTTGTCTATCATCTCTCATCACGACAGTCGCTTTACTTCAAGGTTTTGGCAAACACTGCAAAAAGCCTTAGGAACTCATTTAGACATTAGTACAACATATCATCCACATACAGATGGTCAAAGTGAAAGAACCATTCAAACATTTGAAGATATGTTGAGAGCGTATGTTAGATTTTGGTGGTAGTTGGGATTCTCATTTGCCTTTGATTGAATTTTCTTACAATAATAGCTATCACTCTAACATACAATGTGAACCTTTGAGGCGTTATACGGACGTAAGTGCCGATCTCCTGTTTGTTGGACCAAAATTGGGGAATCACAACTCACTGGTCCTAAACTAATCCAAGAGACCACAGATAAGATCTTTAAGAATCGTGAATGAATCATAACCGCTAGAGATCGCCAAAAGAGTTACGCTGACAGAAGGTGAAAGCTAGGATGGATTAGAAACTCACTTTATCCTTTTGTTTAATTATCTTGTCTGTTCTTATTTTGTAAACATTATTTTTGAGATAGGTTAGTTGTATATTCTTTTGGTAGATAGACATGATCTGTAATCAAATAACCTTTAATCTTATGAAATTTGTAAATGTTGTGGTTGTTCTTCATTAATTTTGGTCATGATTCAATCAATCAGTCATCATCGCATGCGGCGCAGGTTGTGACGATGGCGGTATGTTTTTGGCAGCTTCCAACGAGGCAAGGGGCTGTCCTTTCTGACCTTTTCTAGCTGACAAGGGGGTGAAGAGGCTGTCATAGCAGCTGCGGAAAAAAATATGGTGTCCTTATTGCAGCCTTGTAAAATGATGGTGCTTCTAGCCTTTAAAAGATTCATGGGTTTTTTGTTGGTGTTGAGAACATGGCCGTAGGTTTTATGGGAAATGATCGCTTTAATTTAACTTTTCTTTAAGCTATAAGGAGATGAGTATGGTTTATATTAGAGTTGCAAAAGGGACGGGGTAGGGGTCCTGCCAAAGAGCCGAAGGTGAGGTTAAGTTAGGTACTTTTGAGTTTGATGTACTAGATTGTGAGATGATGAATAAATTGGATGTGGCTTAATGGTAGAGCACTCACTTTACTAGTGAGAGGTAGGGGTTCAAACCTTACTATCACCAATTTATATGGGAGATATAAGGGATGACCTTGGCTTGCCAGGGTTCGAGTCCTGATCTCACCCGGTTTTACCGGCTCCTCATCGTCGTGCCGTTTGGCGGGCGTGGGGGTCGGGTTTTATCCGGAGAATCCCTCAATTGGTGGATCGCTAGGGGCTCCATCCGTCCGGACTAATGGCCGGCTCGGGCTACCTTTAGCCAATGGGGGCCGCGTACGGAGTACCCGGCGTTTACTTAGTTGGTCGTTCCAAAGAAAAAAATAGATTGTGAGATGATGAGTGATATGATGTGAGGATGACGATTTCCTAAGTCCTTTAGGATTCAAAATTTCGGTTGGATTACAACTAAAGAAGGGTAGTCTTGGTTTAGTTTTATTAGCTACTTTTTTTAGTTAATGGAGTTTGTTGGATGTTTTTATCGAACTAATGTTTATGTTTTGAGTATGGTTTTGAGTTCAAGAGCCGAAGTTGGGCTGGAATAATTCAATCGGGTATATTGATGTTTCTTTAATTGTGGTTGTCTCTAAATGGCCTGTTTCGGATGTATTACATTTGGTTTGATTGTGTGTGTTTTACGTATGCATGCCCATGCATGCATACCTTTTTCTCGTACAAGGTATATATATATATATATATATATATATATATATATATATATAGGGAGATATTCAAATGAGAACCAATGTTAGTTAAGAACTAAAAGAACCATTTGTAGCCACAAGTTTGAAGGGTATAAAAGTAACTTCCTTCACTTTCAAGCAAAATTACTTTTATATCCTTGAAATCTTGTGGCTATAAATGTGGTTCTTTTAGTTCTTTACAAATTCTTGGTTCTTAATAGAATGAATCCCTATATATATATATATAGGTATATATATATATGGATGTTTTTGTAGCAAATATTACTTTGGTTAATTAATGAATTCCTGAATGGTTCAGAAGTTATATCTTATTACTAATTTAAAAATTTTCTGTTATGCTCATGATGTATTTTTACAAGTACCTTGCTTTGATGCCGGTTGTTACACTTGTTAAGTGTCTAAGGGAAAGAAGGATCATGGTGATAGTACTATGATTTGATGCATTCCTAGGAAAAGAAAATTTGTAGTTCATACCTCCAACAATGGATTATTTATTTTAAGTTAGTTTAGTTAACTTCTAACCATGCAAACAGCCGAGAATCAAGGATAGTTTGGTAGTTTAATGATAGTGTTATGTGAAGTAGAGGGGTGCTATGTTTGTAGTTTGATTCGCCTGGCTTATGTTCGAAACAAGCCGTAACTAGGGGTAGGGGTGCATAGACGAGGTGACGTGGCGATTTAAGGGATTAATATAGTATGGAGTCTTGAATTGTCAAGTTCCAAAGATCTTCTAAAATAAGGAATCGGTTGGTTTGTAACTAAAATTTGAGGTGACAATTCCTTGCTTTAAGATTAATCATGCCTCTACTTAGATCTTAATCACTTATCTACCATCCGGTTAGGAATGAACTAGCTAGTGAAGGCTCTTGAATGAACTTGGTCATTCATCTTGTGGTAACATCGAGTAATAATAATATAAAGAGTTTTGGCTATTTTTTGTGAAGCCATGAGGGAATAGTCGGGTTTATATTCATAGGGAAGTTTTGTGATTTGGGTTACGTATTTTTCTTGGCCTTGTATGGGAAGCTAAAAGGTGTTGTTTATCCTTGATTATGAATCGAGTTGGTGTTGGGTTTGGCTACTAAAGTGAGTTTTCGAGATTTGGACTTGAAAGTGTCAGGGTTTGTCAACCGAAGGCATGGAGGTGATGTGGTTATGTCCTTGATGATTTGCTTGTTTGTAATTTTCCATTGATTCAAGTTGTCACTTGTTAGGTTTCTCATGTATTGAGTTGGGTTGATGAGGATTTTGTTATTAGGAATAGATTTTTAAATAGACTATATTTCAGTTATTGTTAGTCTTTATTATGGCATGTTTACAACTTAATAATCTAATTAATGGGAATTGAAATGGAACCTGGTTTCTTGCTGGTTGTTATAATAGCCGTGGGGCTATTTACAACTATGCAATACAAAACCTTGGAAATCATAATGCCATAATGCCTTTCAAATCCTCCTAGCCCTTATCCTACTACAATAATTCTTGCTAAGAAGAACACCCATGTTGTGGCAATTCCACCTAGAAGGTAATGGGTTACTCCTACATCACGTCATATCAGACTACTTGTCTTCTTGTAGTTGGATCTCCAAGTATTTGGAATGCTCCTAATTCTACTTGAGCATCCAGGGCCTTAGCTGGTGATCCGGATTGTTTCCCTCTCGACGATGAGGCTTAATCCCCATCGTCTCACTGGCCGACCTTGACCCATATTAGCTTTAGGTGAGATCCAATGTAAATCCAAGTTTCGATTCACTCGTGCGATCCGAGCGGTCCAGGAGGGACCCCCGGACCGCTTGGTGGCAACTGGTTGTCACACCCTCACCAACGGCGGAACTGCAAGGATGTAACGAAATTGAATATCTTGAGGACATTGCATATGAGAGAATTCAATTCATGCATTAACATATCAAAAATTCATGTTCACAAGATAGGGTAGTATTAATACAAGTCTAAAGATTCCTAAAATCATATGACCTAAATCTAACAGGTAATACAATCAAATCTTCATTTGTATTAAAAAAATGCATGCTAACTTATTCCGAAAACTTGTAGCTTCTAATTTCCTGAAATGCATGTCAGATTGAAAGGGTCAACGTTTATGTTGGTGAGATCGTAGGTTTTACGACTCAATAAAATAGTTCAAACAGGTTAGGATATAAGCTCACATTTTTTATGAACCTGCATAAGTCCACAACCATACCTTTGACTTCTTGTATACCCATTTTCTTGCTAATTGTCTTATCACAAACAATAGTTCTTGTTGGAAATATACCATTCATAAACCATGGAATCGTGGTTGGTGCGACCAAACCATGAATGGAGGTTTGTCAAACCCCGCTAGTACTGACTTATATTAATCCTTCGGCTCAACATCGTGAGTTAAAGGGTTGTGTAGAGAGTTGGGCCATTTAAGTGATAAATTCTTGTATTATGCAACAACGTCATAACCATGTGCAAATTCTTGTAATAAATAAATTATGTAACATGCAACACCCCAAAAGTTAAAATAGCATTAAAACGGGGCTACGAAAACTCACTTTAGTAGTGTTGTGAGTGATTTCTTGGTTCTGAAACCGATGAGTGTTACATATCCCTTCCCTACAATGTAGTAGGTCGATAGGGGTCAATGTATTATTCATTATCCTTATAAAGTCGTTGGTTAGTTCCAACTTTTAGCACTATCCTTTGATAGTGTAAGTTTGACCGGCGATACCGTCACTTAGGACATATTAGTTTTATTCATGTATTTGTTTCTATTCACTATGATTAGTTATGTTGAGAAGTAGGCTCCCTTGGTTATTCCTTTTCTTTTATATATCATTGAAATTATAACTCTTTATGGGTATTTCTCAAAATCCAAATTATTTGTCATAAAATTTTTATGAATATAGTTCTATGTTCCTTTATCCATTTATCATATTTAACTTACCCATATGAGTATTCCCACCCATGGGCATACTTTTATATATCTATGTATAGGTTTATTCATAACTTATGAAGGCTTTGACCTTTATACATAGGTTCATGCATAGGTATGTATTTATCCTAACACTTGGTTAGTTATGCATATATATATATATATATATATATATATGTATGTATGTATGTATGGGAAGGATCAAATGTTAACCCTTCCTTATTGCGATAACCACATAACCCTAGCACTTCTTTGCGTTTTTTGCCCGAATCTTTGTTTTTTTTCATGTCTTTATTATACATAAATAGGGGGTTTCTTTTTTGTGTTTTTGCTAATTCATCACCGTTTAGAAATTATTTACAAGTGTAAGTACTTACACTTACTTACACTTGTAAATAATTTCTAAACGGTGATGAATTAGCAAAAACACAAAAAAGAAACCCCCTATTTATGTATAATAAAGACTATGAAAAAAAACAAAGATTCGAGAAAAAAGGCAAAAAATGCAGGATTATGCGGTTATCGCAATAAGGAAGGGTTAACAAAGGAACCATCCCCTATATATGTGTGTATATATACACATACATACTTATGAACATTCAGGACATATGTACCTATGCATGTATGAATAGATGTATTCTTTTGTATGTATACATGGATTCTAAGCCTTCTTATGTTAGGAAACCATGTCACGATTTTTAAATCTCATTTTCTTTTATTATGTGGTTTGTTTCAAGGAAATATATTGTTAATCCTTTTTGGATTACAACCCATTTTCTTGTAATGTTATTTATGAAAGAAAAATCTTGTTATATGTTTTCTTTGTTGTTCCTTTGATCGACTGACCTTACCCAAACCTCATGGTTTTGAGATAGGGCTGGTGTTAACATGTGCATGCATGATGAGTCTATCTCATGCATGCACAATACTGTTGTGGCCGAGTTTGGCATATTTTAGCTAGTAACTTATGTATATGATAGGTAGGTTGGACTCGTTCACGATCTAAGTCAAGATAGAAATAGAGACTTGCGACTAACAAGCAAGGAATGGGATGATTTCAAGGGCTGGAACCATGGCTTTTGAGTAGAAACGGCAGCACTTATGATCTCCTTGTGACCTTCGCTTCCAGATTCTTTCTTGCTGCAACTTGCTGTTCGGCTGAGGTTGTTAAGGAAAAGAGAAGCTATTTACAGGTCCAGCTCTTGGATGTTTGGTTGTTCTTTGGCTGTGAAAGGTGGGGAAAAGGATGTTGATCGATTGAGGGGGGAGAAGTGGAGTGGTGTGGGTTGAATAGCAGCGAAATGGGGTTATTTATAGGGTGTTGGAGTCAGTTTTGAGCTGGGAAATTGGGGGGAAAATAACTTGGTTGAGATTGAATGAATCTTTACTCCATAGTTTGCTTTGTGATATGATGTTTTGTCTTAATTAAAGATGCTAATCCTAGTATCATCACCCTCCTTGTAGCAGGTTTTTGAAAGGTTAAATCAAAGTGGTTGATAAATGTAATAGTTTCCTTAGTTTGCAGCTCATTATAGGGGAGTATAAGGGCAGTTATAGCTGCTTTGTTGTGGCAGCATGGCTTTCGGCTGACAGGAAGAAAAAGGGAGGATTTTCTGTCCAAAAAAATGAGATTTTATGGTGTCCTTGGGCTGAATTGTGTGCATAATTGCTGCCATGTTTAAGGTTAGGGGTTACCTATGGTAGATTATCTTGGACTTCTTATTAATACTCCTTTCCTTTATAATATACCATTGGTTGGTTGTGATGTAAATTAAATAATTAAGTGTTTTGAATTACAACTCATCAATCGGTTGAAGTGAACCGGTTTTCATAGATCATTTGGGATTAATGTGAAGGTTTTCTTTATACCTTTTTGGATGTTTGGTTCCGCTAAGCTAAGGTTTAAAAGGGTACTCATATTTGATAAATTACTTAGTACTAAGCAAATTTCTTTACGCGTTGCATATTAGTTCGATTAATGTTGAATCATGATTAATCTTTTTGGAACAAACTCGTTGAGTTTTTTTTTTACAAAGTGTAAGTTAGATAGGAGCCTCTAGTTGATTTTATGTAATACCATAATAACCTCCCCCTTAGAGTCTCATGTTGTTATATAGAGTTTTGTTGATGTGGGTTTATGCATGAATGGACATATTTATGCATTATGTATGTGTATTTGATGTTTGTAGGTTCATGACTGTCACACCCCCGCCAATGGCGGAATCACGGGCAGTGAGGTGGAAATCAAGAGTGTAATGGTTTATAACAATGCTAAATAGGATACAACGAACATAAATTGTCTTAATTTAAATATTACATCACTTAAAGATTCCAAATGATTATGGCCTAAATCATCTAGGCTATAATAACGAATATTTGTGTGTAATGTTCCAAAAATATGCAACCAACCTCAGGTTTAGCTTAGTGACCTGATGTGAGGCCCCGAAACCGGGCGACCCCACAGAGGTTGGTTTTCATCATAACACATAGCTCTTAAACTAAAAACTTTCATAATCATGCAGCGGAAATGTAAACATAGTTTGATAAACAAAATTCAATAACGCGTCTGTATCAAAAACATATCGAATTGCCAAAACCAACGGATCGACTGACTTGATGCCCGAGCCCCATGCGTTCTCTTATCAAACCTTCAACCTGACATACATGCTAAATCAAGTCAGCTTACGCTGGTGAGTTTTAGTTTTCATAAAACAACATTAAACATACTTAACATAAACATCATTTCATACACATAGTCCATAACCTTAGCACATAACATCCTTAACATCATCATCATATGTTCCACTGTCACCATACGAACAGTGGGCTTATGCCGTCACAAGGCTTCATACCTAGTTATAGTCTTGGTTGACTATCATACCCAGTTATAGTCGTGGTGACTATCATACCCAGTTATAGTCGTGGTTGACTATCATACCCAGTTATAGTCGTGGTTGACTATCATACCCAGTTATAGTCATGGTTGACTATCATACCCAGTTATAGTCGGGGTTGACTATCATACCCAGTTATAGTTGGGGTTGACTATCAAACCCAGTTATAGTCGTGGTTGACTATCAAAGCCAGTTATAGTCGTGGTTGACTATCATACCCAGTTATAGTCGTGGTTGACTATCATACCCAGTTATAGTTATGGTTGACTACCATTCGTACATTTTCCTATAACACGTATAGGAGCATCATTCGTCCATCATACATGACATGCTAGCATCATATCATCATTCATCGTATTCATCGTAACATTATAACATTTCATGCTAGTATCTTATCATCATAACATCATCACTTTGTCCTAATACCATAGGACTCATCATATTATGTCATGCCAGTATCATTTCATCATATCATCATAACCCACTAGCAATGAATACATATCATGCTATCATCATATCATCAGATCATACATTCTGGCATTCATAAACTTTTCATACTAGCATCTTATCATCATAGCATTCTGCTCTAACAACAAAGGCACATATCATATCATAACATTTCATCTCATGCTAGCATCATTAACATCATATCATATACTCATCCTAGCACTTTAGGACATCATCATGGCATCTACTAACTATTGTCATAGTTATCATCATATTGCATGTCATCATACAGTCTTCATCATATTATGTCTTCATAACTCATTCATCATATGTTCATCATACGTTCATCCTACTTAGCATATTACATGCACAATTCATCATCCATAATGCATACATAATCATGGCATAACATGCATCATCATAACATAAACACATAACATTATCACATGATAGTAAGCATGTATGCCAGCCCAAAACATTTAGTGTGAAACAGGGCATCTAGAACTCACCTGATAGTAGCTTCATTTCTTCTAAGCCGAACTCCTTAGCTAAGATTTTAGAACCTACATCAGTACATCATATCAACACATACCATTCTAATACTTAGAATATTTCCTAAGTCCTCATCACTACTAGTTCCCCCTTTTAACTACAAGTTCTCGAAACTTGGCTAAGTATTCGAAACCCTTGAAGTCCATTAAGCTCCATGTACACGAAATCCATGAATACTCGAAATACTAGTGCACACGAAATATCCACATACTCGAACTCCTGAGTACTCGAAGTCCACATACTCGAAGAGTGGGGTTTCGAGAACTACTTTTGTGCATCATTTCGTGTACACATCTTTCGGTCATAAAACATTTCAGAAATTCATCTAAGACCATGGGAAACTAGTTATAGGTTTCCATAGGTTGTTACCAACACATTGGAACCTCAAAGTTTCGAACTTTATGCATAAGTTCACTTTTGACTAACAATCCTAACTTTTGTATAAAAATCCTAACTTTTGTACATAGACCACTTACTTGTAGCTAGATGATCCTCTCTGTAGATTCTCGATCGTTTCCTCTTCCGTTTGGTCGATCAAATGCTCGATTCTTGAAGTTCTTGAACCCCACTTCGTGTACTCGAGAGAAAATGTGTTTCCAGCCAAAGATATACACGTTTCCCAAGGCACTCATATATATAGGCTGTGTACCCGTACTCGAAATGGTGGAATTTAGACTTCTAGGTTTTGAGAACTGGTGTACTCGAAATTGAATTCGAGTACACGACTTGGAGTCTTGACTTGTTTTATTTTTTTTCGTACTTTTCCACTACAAGTATTTTATCCGTTACGCATATGTAAATTCAAATAACTTATATTGTTGGAAAATTTGGGATGTTACAAGTCTCCCCTCCTTATAATAGGTTTCGTCCCAAAACCTGCCTTGTTTACACATCAAACAAATGAGGATATAACCTCCTCATTTCTTCTTCCGTTTCCCATGTAGCGTCTGAACCCTTCCGATGCCTCCACCAAACCTTGACTTGTCGAACCGTTTTGTTCCGCAATTGCTTCTCTTTCGTATCCACAATTGCGATTGGTTCTTCAATGTAGTTCAGATGGTTATCTACCTCGATGTCATCCAAAGGAACATGTGCCTGCTCGTCTGCCAGACACTTCCTAAGATGTGACACATGGAAGGTAGGATGAATCCCGTTCAGTTCCTCTAGTAGGTCCACTCGATACGCGACTTTCCCTACCCTTGCCTTTATCTGAAACGGTCCGATGTAGCTCGGACTCAACTTCCCTCGTTTGCGAAATCGTATGATTCCTTTCCATGGTGATACTTTCAGCAACACTCGATCGGTCTTCGGCGCTTGTCAGCGTAAGACTTTTGGCGATCTTGTGCGGCTTTCATACGTGCTTTTATCACCTGTAACTTTTCTGCCATATCAATTACTGCGGCTTTATTTCCCATCTCTTTCTGTCCAACTTCACCCAGCATACCGGGGTTCTACATCGTCTTCCATACAACGCCTCGTATGGGGGCATTCTGATACTAGAGTGATAGCTGTTATTGCACGAAAACTCCACCAATGGCAAGTTGTCATCCCAGCTTCCTCCAAAATCGATAATGCACACCCTCAGCATATCCTCCAACGTTTGAATAGTCCTTTCCGGCTGTCCATCCGTTTGGGGATGATAGGCGGTACTGATGTTTAGTCTCGTTCCCATAGCATCATTAAACTGCTTCTAGAATCTGGAAGTAAACCTCGTATCCCGATCTGACACAATGGAGACAGGAACTCCATGTCGAGTCACAATCTCTTTTATGAACAACTCGGACAACCTTTCGGACGTATCCTTTTCCCTGATGGGAAGAAAGTGTGCACTCTTCGTCAGTCTGTCCACAATCACCCAAATGGTATCATGTCGTTTAGCTATTCTCGGTAGCTTGGTGATGAAATCCATGGTGATGTGTTCCAATTTCCATTCCGGTACCCCTAGAGGTTGCACATATCCGTAGGGCTTCTGATGTTCAGCCTTCACTTGCGCACAAGTAAGGCACCTGTTCACATACTGCATCACATTAAACTTCATGCCCGGCCACCAATAATCCTGTCGAAGATCTTGATACATCTTCGTCGCACCAGGATGCACCGAATAACGTGATTTGTGGGCTTCATCTAAAATCCTGGACCGGATGTCCCCATTTTTGGGTACCCACATCCGACCGAATCGTATCTTTATTCCATGGTCATTGTCTTCCAAGTTCTTGACTTGTCCGAAGACACGTTCAAAACCCACATTCTCTTCTTTCAATCCCTCCTGTTGCGCCTGCTTGAGCTCGTTCAGAAAGTCTGGCGTTATCACCAAACTATACGATTTTACTCGTATGGCAGGATGATCAGGCTTGCGACTCAGAGCATCCGCCACCACATTGGCCTTTCCCAGGTGTTATAGAATATCACAATCATAATCCTTTAGCAGCTCAAGCCATCGTCTCTGCCTCATGTTCAAATCCTTTTGCTCGAAGAAGTACTTCAAGCTCTTGTGTTCGGTATAGATGGTACTCCTTACTCCATATAAATAGTGCCTCCATATTTTCAATGCAAACACCACTGCAGCGAGTTCAAGATCGTGGGTCGGGTAGTTAGCTTCATGAATGTTTAGCTGGCGCGAAGCATAAGCTATCACCCTTCCCCTTTGCATCAGTACACATCCCAACCCTTGTCGTGACGCATCGGCATACACAACAAGATCATCATTTCCATCCGACAGTGCAAGAACAGGAGCTTGGGTAAGTTTCTCCTTTAGCACTGAAAACGCTTGTTCTTGGTTTGGGCCCCATTTGTACTTTACATCTTTCCTCGTGAGCTTTGTCAACGACGTCGCTAGCTTGGAGAAGTCTTGAATAAATCTCCGATAGTAACCAGCCAAACCAAGAAAACTGCGTACTTCTGTAGGTGACTTCGAAGGACTCCATTTCATAATCGTTTTAATTTTAGCTGGATCTACCATAATGCCTTCTGGGTGTACCACGTGACCCAAAAACTGTACCTCTCGTGACCAGAAAGCGCATTTGGAGAACTTAGCATAAAGTTTCTCTTTCCTCAGGATCTCCAATACCTCACGTATGTGGCAAGCATGGTCTCCCTCGTTCTTTGAGTAAATCAAAATATCATCAATAAATACTATCACCGATCAGTCCAGCATCGGTCGACATACCCTGTTCATCAAATCCATAAATGTTGCAGGAGCATTCGTTAATCCAAATGACATAACGAGAAACTCGTAGTGTCCATAACGCGTACGGAAAGCAGTCTTTGGAATATCCTGCTCTCTAACTTTCAACTGATGGTAACCAGATCGGAGATCTATCTTTGAGAACCAGCTCGCACCTTGCAATTGATCGAACAAGTCATCAATTCTAGGTAGAGGATACCTGTTCTTTACGGTCAACTTATTCAGTTCCCTGTAATCGATACACATACGCATACTTCCATCTTTCTTCTTAATGAACAGCACCGGTGCTCCCCACGGAGAGACACTCGGCCGTATAAAACCTTTATCAAGGAGTTCTTGTAGCTGGGTCATCATTTCCTTCATCTCAGTTGGAGCTAAACGGTAAGGTCTTTTGGCAACGGGTTGTGCCCCCGGCACTAAGTCGATCTGGAACTCAATTTCCCGTTCGGGTGGTAATCCAGGCAATTCCTCAGGGAATACATCCGGAAAGTTACACACCACGAGAACATCAGCAATCGTCCTCATATCAGTATGTTCCTCAATCACGTAGGCCAAGTAGGCTACACACCCTCGCCTCATCATAACATCAGCCTTCATCATCGAAATGATCTTCGGCGCATACATCGCTTTATCACCATAAACCGTAACGGAGCTCCCATCCATCGCACGTAAACATATCATCTTTCGTCGACATACAATGTTAGCCTCGTATTTGGCTAACCAGTCCATACCCAAGACTACATCGAAGCCTCCTAAGGTGATAAGAAACAATCAGACAGGGAACCTATGACCTTCTATCTCAACATAACAATCATCAATAGCCTCAGTCACCCTGGTCATCTTACCAATAGCCGTCTCTACATCAATTACCCGATCTATCTTCTTAACCCTCCCAGATAACCCATCATAGAAAGTAGAAGATACAAAACTCATACTGGCACCAGAATCAAACAACACAGAAGCAGGAATATTGTTGATAGAAAAGGTACCTGTGACCACCTCAGGGTCCTCAATCGCATCATCCTTCGTCATCGTAAAGGCTCGTGCTTTAGCCTTCTGCTTCTCCTTCCCCATCTCCTCTTTCTTACCCGAGCCTGAAACATCGGCCGGTGGTTGTCTGCAATCTTTAGACAGATGTCCAAACCCGTTGCAGTTGTAGCATCTGGTGGCACTTGGGCAATTGCCGAAAAAATGTCCCGTCTTTCCGCATCGAAAACATAAGTTAGTGCCCACCAAGCACTGTCCGGTGTGAATTTTACCACACTTGTTGCATCGGTTCGCATCCTCACGCTTCACCTTCTTGCCTGAAAACTTTCGTTGGTCTGTTCGACCCCTCTTAGTCCCGGAGGACTCTTTCACCTTTGCATCTTCTTTGGCTGGTTCCGCTGACATAACATCGTCCCAAACTATTCCACTGAGCTCCACAGTGGAATCATAAGTCTTGGGAGCATTCGCCTTCACATGAATCCGAACTTTGGGAGGCAAACCCTCCATGTACAACTTCACCCTGCGTTCCTCGGTAGAAACCAAGTGAGGAACAAGCCTATCCATCTCATTAAACCTCGACGTGTACTGTCGGTGGTTCAGACTCCCAGCTTTCAGAACCAGAAACTCCCTTTCAACCTTATCGAGTTCATTCTTGGGACAGAACTATTTAGTGACCAGTTCCTTGAGATCGTCCCAAGTCATCTTCTCCATATCAGCTGCAGCTTTGGACTGCTTAATGGTGTTCCACCAGTGAAGTGCCTCCTCGACGAAAGAGTGAGCTGCGAACTTAACAGCTTGGTCAACTCGGCATTCACTGATGGAGATAACAACCTCCATCGCAGATATCCAGTGGCAGGTGGCCACAACATCTTTCTTACCATCGAAGGTCGGTGGGTTGCATCCTTTAAAGGACTTGTAATCGCATCCCTGTAGTTTCCCAGTCATAGAGTCACCGCTCTTTCTCTCGATGATCACCACTTCATCTTCTTTGGTGCTCTCCTTAGTCCCCTTAGACTTGTCTTTTAAAGCATCCTTCAGTGCCTTAGCAACCAAGGCTGGTAGCTTCTCATCCATGATTTTGCAGACCTCATCAGAAATAGCCTTTACTACAATAGGCTCTAGTGTGAACTCTTCTTCAATTTCCGATGGCTCACTGTGCTCGTTTTCTTCTTCATTGACAGGTTTCTCGGTCTCAACATGTGGCTCCTCAGTTCCCTATGGTTTCTTTCGCGGTCTACCCTTTTGTCCAGCCATCTTAACTTTCTACATAATCAGTTTAGCACGAAATAAGTGTTGTAAATCGTTAATGACGTTGATCAAGTGTTATCAACCATTTACCCAACTCATAGGCTCTAAACGTTTCCCATCCCATCTCTTCAATGTGCATGACTCTAATTACACACATAACCTTCATCTAAGCCTTAACTCATTCATAAACATTCAGCTCATGGCATCCGTTCATCCGTGGTTGGCAATACGCATCAATTAATCCCATTCTCAGTTTAAGTCTCAGCATTTTGGATGCTAAGATCTCTCAAACTATGGCTCTGATACCAACTTGTGAGGCCCCGAAACCGGGCGACCCCACAGAGGTTGGTTTTCATCATAACACATAGCTCTTAAACCAAAAACTTTCATAATCATGCAGCGGAAATGTTAACATAGTTTGATAAACAGAATTCAATAACGTGTCTGTATCAAAAACATATCGAATTGCCAAAACCAACGGATCGACTGACTTGATGCCCGAGCCCCATGCGTTCTCTTATCATACCTTCAACCTGACATACATGCTAAGTCAAGTCAGCTTATGCTGGTGAGTTCTAGTTTTCATAAAACAACATTTAACATACTTAACATAAACATCATTTCATACACGTAGTCCGTAACCTTGGCAAATAACATCCTTATCATCATCATCATACATTCCACTGTCACCATACGAACAGTGGGCTTATGCCGGCACAAGGCTTCATACCCAGTTATAGTCTTGGTTGACTATCATACCCAGTTATAGTCGTGGTTGACTATCGTACCCAGTTATAGTCGGGGTTGACTATCATACCCAGTTATAGTCGGGGTTGACTATCATACCCAGTTATAGTCGGGGTTGACTATCATACCCAGTTATAGTCGTGGTTGACTATCATACCCAGTTATAGTCGTGGTTGACTATCATTCGTACATTTTCCTATAACATGTATAGGAACATCATTCGTCCATCATACATGACATGCTAGCATCATATCATCATTCATCGTATTCATCATAACATTATAACATTTCATGCTAGTATCTTATCATCATAACGTCATCACTTTGTCCTAATACCATAGGACTCATCATATTATGTCATGCCAGTATCATTTCATCATATCATCATAACCCACTAGCAATGAATACATATCATGCTATCATCATATAATCAGATCATACATTCTGGCATTCATAAACTTTTCATACTAGCATCTTATCATCATAGCATTCTGCCTTAACAACAAAGGCACATATCATATCATAACATTTCATCGCATGCTAGCATTATTAACATCATATCATATACTCATCCTAGCACTCTAGGACATCATCATGGCATCTACTAACTATTGTCATAGTTATCATCATATTGCATGTCATCATACAGTCTTCATCATATTATGTCTTCATAACTCATTCATCATATGTTCATCATAAGTTCATCCTACTTAGCATATTACATGCACAATTCATCATCCATAATGCATACATAATCATGGCATAACATGCATCATCATAACATAAACACATAACATTATCACATGATAGTAAGCATGTATGCCAGCCCAAAACATTTAGTGTGAAACAGGGCATCTAGAACTCACCTGATAGTAGCTTCCTTTCTTCTTAGCCGAACTCCTTAGCTAAGACTTAAGAACTTACATCAGTACATCATATCAACACATACCATTCAAATACTTAGAATATTTCCTAAGTCCTCATCACTACTAGTTCCCCCTTATAACTACAAGTTCTCGAAACTTGGCTAAGTATTCAAAACCCTTAAAGTCCATTAAGCTCCATGTACACGAAATCCATGAATACTCGAAATACTAGTGTACACGAAATATCCACATACTCGAACTCCTGAGTACTCGAATTCTCATGCATACTCGAATTCACATGTGTACTCGAAGTCCACATACTTGAAGAGTGGGCTTTCGAGTACTACTTTTGTGCATCATTTCGTGTACACATCTTTCTGTCATAAAACATTTCAGAAATTCATTTAAGACCATGGGAAACTAGTTATAGGTTTCCATAGGTTGTTACCAACACACTGGAACCTCAAAGTTCCGAAACTTTATGCATAAAGGTGTGAGCTTTATGCATAAGTTCACTTTTGACTAACAATCCTAACTTTTGTATAAAAATCCTAACTTTTGTACATAGACCACTTACTTGTAGCTAGATGATCCTCCCTGTAGATTCTCGTGCGTTTCCTCTTCCGTTTGGTCGATCAAATGCTCGATTCTTGAAGTTCTTGAACCCCACTTCGTGTACTCGAGAGAAAATGTGTTTCCAGCCAAAGGTATGCACGTTTCCCAAGGCACTCATATATATAGGCTGTGTACCCGTACTCGAAATGGTGGAGTTTCGACTACTAAGGTTTCGAGAACTGGTGTACTCGAAATTGAATTCGAGTACACGACTTGGAGTCTTGACTTGTTTTATTTTTTTTTCGTACTTTTCCACTACAAGTATATTATCCGTTACGCATATGTAAATTCAAATAACTTATATTTTTTGAAAATTTGGGATGTTACAAGTCTCCCCTCCTTACAATAGGTTTCGTCCCGAAAGCTGCCTTGTTTACACATCAAACAAATGAGGATATAACTTCCTCATTTCTTCTTCCGTTTCCCATGTAGCGTCTGAACCCTTCCGATGCCTCCACCAAACCTTGACTCGTCGAACCCTTTTTTTCCGCAATTGCTTTTCTTTCGTATCCACAATTGCGATTGGTTCTTCAATGTAGTTAAGTAGGTTATCTACCTCGATGTCATCCAAAGGAACATGTGCCTAATCGTCTGCTAGATACTTCCTAAGATGTGACACATGGAAGGTAGGATGAATCCCGTTCAGTTCCTCTGGTAGGTCCACTCGATACACGACTTTCCCTACCCTTGCCTTTATCTGAAACGGTCCGATGTACCTCGGACTCAACTTCCCTCGTTTGCGAAATCGTATGATTCCTTTCCATGGTGATACTTTGAGCAACACTCGATCGCCAACATCAAACTCGATCGGTCTTCGGCGCTTGTCAGCGTAAGACTTTTGGCGATCTTGTGCTGCTTTCATACGTGCTTTTATCACCCGTAACTTTTCTGCCATATCAATTACTGCGGCTTTATTTCCCATCTCTTTCTGTCCAACTTCACACCAGCATACCGGGGTTCTACATCGTCTTCCGTACAACGCCTCGTATGGGGGCATTCCGATACTAGAGTGATAGTTGTTATTGTACTAAAACTCCACCAATGGCAAGTGGTCATCCCAGCTTCATCCAAAATCGATAATGCACGCCCTCAGCATATCCTCCAACGTTTGAATAGTCCTTTCCGACTGTCCATCAGTTTGGGATTATAGGCGGTACTGATGTTTAGTCTCGTTCCCATAGCATCATTAAACTGCTTCCAGAATCTGGAAGTAAACCTCGTATCCCGATCTGACACAATGGAGATAGGAACTCCATGTCGAGTCACAATCTCTTTTATGAACAACTCGGACAACCTTTCGGACGTATACTTTTCCCTGATGGGAAGAAAGTGTGCACTCTTCGTCAGTCGGTCCACAATCACCCAAATGGTATCATGTCGTTTAGCTGTTCTTGGTATCTTGGTGATGAAATCCATGGTGATGTGTTCCTATTTCCATTCCGGTATCCCAAGAGGTTGCACATATCCGTAGGGCTTCTGATGTTCAGCCTTCACTTGCGCACAAGTAAGGTACCTGTTCACATACTGCATCACAATAAACTTCATGCCGGGCCACCAATAATCCTGTCGAAGATCTTGATACATCTTCGTCGCACCGGGATGCATCGAATAACGTGATTTGTGGGCTTCATCTAAAATCCTGGACCAAATGTCCCCATTTCTGGGTACCCACATCCGATCGAATCGTATCTTTATTCCGTGGTCATTGTCTTCCAAGTTCTTGACTTGTCCGAAGACACGTTCAAAACCCACATTCTCTTCTTTCAATCCATCCTGTTGCGCCTGCTTGAGCTCGTTCAGAAAGTCTGGCGTTATCACCAAACTATACGATTTTAATCGTATGGCAGGATGATCAGTCTTGCGACCCAGAGCATCCGCCACCACATTGGCCTTTCCCGGGTGATATAGAATATCACAATCATAATCCTTTAGCAGCTCAAGACATCGTCTCTGCCTCATGTTCAAATCCTTTTGCTCGAAGAAGTACTTCAAGCTCTTGTGGTCGATATAGATGGTACTCCTTACTCCATATAAATAGTGCCTCCATATTTTCAATACAAACACCACTGCAGCGAGTTCAAGATCGTGGGTCGGGTAGTTAGCTTCATGAATCCTTAGCTGGTGCGAAGCATAAGCTATCACCCTTCCCCTTTGCATCAGTACGCATCCCAACCCATGTCGTGACGCATCGGCATACACAACAAGATCATCATTTCCATCCGGCAGTGCAAGAACAGGAGCTTGGGTAAGTTTCTCCTTTAGCACTAAAAACACGTGTTCTTGGTTTGGGCCCCATTCGTACTTTACATCTTTCCTCGTGAGCTTTGTCAACGGCGTCGCTAGCTTGGAGAAGTCTTGAATAAATATCCGATAGTAACCGGCCAAACCAAGAAAACTGCGTACTTCCGTAGGTGACTTCGGAGGACTCCATTTCATAATCGTTTCAACTTTAGCTGGATCTACCATAATACCCAGTTATAGTCGTGGTTGACTATCATACCCAGTTATAGTCGTGGTAGACTATCATACCCAGTTATAGTCGGGGTTGACTATCATACCCAGTTATAGTCGTGGTTGACTATCATACCCAGTTATAGTCGTGGTTGACTATCATACCCAGTTATAGTTGTGGTTGACTATCATTCGTACATTTTCCTATAACACGTATAGGAACATCATTCGTCCATCATACATGACATGCTAGCATCATATCATCATTCATCGTATTCATCGTAACATTATAACATTTCATGCTAGTATCTTATCATCATAACATCATCACTTTGTCCTAATACCATAGGACTCATCATATTATGTCATGCCAGTATCATTTCATCATATCATCATAACCCACTAGCAATGAATACATATCATGCTATCATCATATCATCAGATCATACATTCTGGCTTTCATAAACTTTTCATACTAGCATCTTATCATCATAGCATTCTGCCCTAACAACAAAGGCACATATCATATCATAACATTTCATCACATGCTAGCATCATTAATATCATATCATATACTCATCCTAGCACTCTAGGACATCATCATGGCATCTACTAACTATTGTCATAGTTATCATCATATTGCATGTCATCATACAGTCTTCATCATATTATGTCTTCATAACTCATTCATCATATGTTCATCATAAGTTCATCCTACTTAGCATATTATATGCAAATTCATCATCCATAATGCATACATAATCATGGCATAACATGCATCATCATAACATAAACACATAACATTATCACATGATAGTAAGCATGTATGCCAGCCCAAAACATTTAGTGTGAAACAGGGCATCTAGAACTCACCTGATAGTAGCTTCCTTTCTTCTTAGCCGAACTCCTTAGCTAAGACTTAAGAACTTACATCAGTACATCATATCAACACATACCATTCAAATACTTAGAATATTTCCTAAGTCCTCATCACTACTAGTTCCCCCTTATAACTACAAGTTCTCGAAACTTGGCTAAGTATTCAAAACCCTTAAAGTCCATTAAGCTCCATGTACACGAAATCCATGAATACTCGAAATACTAGTGTACACGAAATATCCACATACTCGAACTCCTGAGTACTCGAATTCTCATGCATACTCGAATTCACATGTGTACTCGAAGTCCACATACTTGAAGAGTGGGCTTTCGAGTACTACTTTTGTGCATCATTTCGTGTACACATCTTTCTGTCATAAAACATTTCAGAAATTCATTTAAGACCATGGGAAACTAGTTATAGGTTTCCATAGGTTGTTACCAACACACTGGAACCTCAAAGTTCCGAAACTTTATGCATAAAGGTGTGAGCTTTATGCATAAGTTCACTTTTGACTAACAATCCTAACTTTTGTATAAAAATCCTAACTTTTGTACATAGACCACTTACTTGTAGCTAGATGATCCTCCCTGTAGATTCTCGTGCGTTTCCTCTTCCGTTTGGTCGATCAAATGCTCGATTCTTGAAGTTCTTGAACCCCACTTCGTGTACTCGAGAGAAAATGTGTTTCCAGCCAAAGGTATGCACGTTTCCCAAGGCACTCATATATATAGGTTGTGTACCCGTACTCGAAATGGTGGAGTTTCGACTACTAAGGTTTCGAGAACTGGTGTACTCGAAATTGAATTTGAGTACACGACTTGGAGTCTTGAC
Source organism: Mikania micrantha (assembly GCA_009363875.1). Lineage (NCBI taxonomy): Eukaryota > Viridiplantae > Streptophyta > Magnoliopsida > Asterales > Asteraceae > Mikania > Mikania micrantha. The sequence continues at coordinate 68,582,465 of CM018681.1, read as the reverse complement.
TTGTTTTATTTTTTTTCGTACTTTTCCACTACAAGTATATTATCCGTTACGCATATGTAAATACAAATAACTTATATTTTTGGAAAATTTGGGATGTTACACCTGAAAAGCATGAGAAAAACAGTCAACAATATGTTGGTGAGTCACACAAGTTTAGAGATTCGATAAAAATCATCCTTGGGTTCATCTCCCCAAGTGTTGTGCTATCTGTGAAATATTTTATATGTTATTCATAAGTAAGTAAGGATGCAATTTACATAAGACCACAACCAAACCTATGACTGATTGCCCTTGTTTATGATCTCATGATCATCAAACTCGTCCCGAGTTTAAAGTGTATATATAAGAGTTGGAAATATTCATCCACCGTGATTGACCATGTCATTAGGTGACTGTAAATATAATTTCCTTACATTTTCTTGTTTTAAAACGACAACCCTTTTCATATTTTTAAGTTACTCTCTTCTTGCTTTAAAATTACAGGGTAGTTTTTATTTATCCTTGTTTAACAGTGGATGTGTTATAAGTTTTATGTTTACTAATTTCTTTATTAATGAGTCTCATGGTACATGGAATCATTCTAGTCCCATATATATACGGTTTCTTATATATATATAGGGGAAGGATCAAAACTTAACCTTCCCTTATCGCGTTAACCGCTTAACCCTTTGCAACCAATGAAACTATGACACGTGTACTATAGAAAGTCAATCTGGCAAGGGTATAAGCGTCATTTTCTAGTTTTTTTAAAAGAGTAAAAGTAAAACTCTTTTTTTACGGTATAATCCATATCCATGGTACACATCTCAAATCTCCACCACCATACTTTACCTGACTACTTTTTCAAAAGCATCATATAAACTATATTTTTTATATTTCCCAAGTACCCATCTTCCATACCCATCTTCCCCATTCCTTAACTTTCCATAAACTTTGTTTCTTGTTATTTCAGACGTACATCCGGTTATCCTTTGGATGAGTTTGTTTCAACACTTTTATATTACTCTTGCTTGAACATCAAACATGGGTAGAGGTGATCATGCGTTGATACTATCTGACTGCTGTTTGGAGGAGACGGAACATTTTTTATCTCCTGTTGTACGTGAACCTGAACCAGACCCTCTAAATGATGATATATTTGACATACTAACAGGTGATTCTCCTCTGCGTTATATTGGTTTTGACCAGCAAGGTATGTAACATGGTTGATATTAGTCTTTTGTTGTTTTTAATTTGGTCTTCCCTAGTCCATGAGTCTACTGTTTTTGTTTATTTAGGTTGTCATAGTAGCTTGGTATACCAAACTCCTAATGGTAGTCGCTACTGGTGTCCTGATGTTAGTTCTCAATTTAAGCATGTAGTTGGAAAGATATTTTTATCTTGGGATGAAGTTTACAAGATGTATGAAACATATGGAGAGATGTCTGGTTTTCAAATTCATGTTGGTGGGTATAAGAAGTGGAAAGGAGAAATAACTCATAGGGTTTTGGTATGTAACAAAGCAGGTAAACCTAGGGGCCAAATGGTTGATTCAGTCAATCCTACTTCAATGTCCGGTGCCCGATCTACTTGCTTTAAAGTTACAGGTTGCAAGTCACTTATTAGATTGATAGCCATAAAAGGAACTACTAATTATGTGTTATATGAATTTTCTAGAAAATCACAATCATGAGTTGATTTCTTCTGAAAACATGGATCTAACCCGTAAAGGAAAGCATCTTAATTTTGATGATGTGCACTTTGTTCATGCCATGAGTCTAAACAGGGGTGGTGCAACTGTAGCACATCGGTTACAAACTTCCTTGAAAGGTGGTCACCACAACATGCGTGGAACCAGGAATTCCTACAAGAATGTCAGTCGTGATATTAGAATGTTCATTGGCGAGCGTGATGTGCAGCTGGTATTGAAGAAGCTAGAGGAACGTGCTAAAAACCTTCACAAATTTTCATTTGAACTATATCATTCTGAAGGTGTTTTGCAGGCTATTTTTTGGGCTGATGATGTTTCCAAACTCAGTTACCAGTTGTTTGGTGATGTTATAGCCTTTGATGCAACCTATTCGACAAACAATTAAGCTTCTATCGTATGTTATTATTGTTTTTTTATAGTCAGTTGAATGTACGTTAATTCTAAATTTTGAAACTTTAACAGGTATAACATGATTTTTGTCCCCTTTACGGGTGTTGATAACCACAAAAGATGTGTCACCTTTGGGGCTGGTCTTATTCACAACGAGACAATGGAATCGTATTGTTGGCTTCTTGAGGCATTTCTGAAGATTCATGTTAAACATCCTCGATTAGTTTTGTCAGATCAAGATCCTGAAATGAGGATTGCCGTGCCAAATGTTTTTACTCAATCTGTGCATCGTCTTTGCAAGTGGCATATCATGAAAAAATTACCATCTGAGGTATTTTATTAAGTCTATTTTATGATACTTAGAATTATGTAGACGTGATAGACCTAAGTTTTTGTTAATGGTACTTTACGAATTTTTTCAACCAAGATGTGCATAATTTCTTTTAGTAGTTGTATTTTAGTATTGTATGAATTTTCTAAGTAATATTGTAGTTAATTACATCAACTTACATTTATATCATAAGATTGAATATTTTTCATTTTACAAAACAAATAGTTCATACAATAGTATTCACTTACATCATTTACAGTTTAGTATCCATAGTTGTAATACTATGTTGTATTAGTAATTTACATTTTACACTCTTGTTGGAGAATTGAGAAGTAAGGAGGATAGGATGTTTGTTCACTTACAACAAGTTACATTTTATACACGTAAAATGTTTAGTATGTAATACTCATCTACCCCACTTTAGATTATCTTTTTTGAAGCTAATATTTGTTGATTGTATATTTTAGGTATCTGCCGATTTGATTTATAATTCAAATATACGGTCTAGATTAAATAAGTTAGTTTGGAATGTTTACATTTCTACTGCTACTTTTGAAGAAAAATGGCATAATCTGATGGCTGAGTCTGCACTGGAAAACCACATTTGGTTAAATGAAATGTTTTCTAATCGTGAACTTTGGATGCCTTGTTATTTCCGTGACATTCCAAAGTGTTGTCTTATGAAAACTACATCTCGTTGTGAGAGCTCTAACTCCATGTTTAAGGTGACATCTTGTAGTACCAACACACTTATTTAATTTCTGATGTGTTTTGACACCGCTATAGAAAATCAGAGGTACAATCAAAGGGTGGTAGATTTCAAATCAAAGAGTACCACATGTGCTTTCAAAACAGAATTAGAATTGGAAGTTCATGCTGCGAAGATTTACACACAAACAATTTTCAAAGATGTTCAAAAAGAGATTTATAAGTGCATGATAAATTGTTTTATCACTAATGTTGATGTTTCAATTTTCCATTTGAATTTACCCGTGTTACAGAAAGCCGTCCCGGGAACCTTGCTACTAAATGAACTGAGCCCTCTATTGACCAAGAACGTCGGTTAGACTTTAAGGGACCATTCCCTGTAAGGAATGCCGCTATTCACCCAAAGGGCGAACAGCCTTTCAAAGTGTACACAGTTTCTCACATGGACAACCGAAGTGACTTTGTCAACCATTTTAAGGTACTATGTTACCTCATTAACTGCTTAACAGTTTTATTAGACTTATAGTTAACATCATATGTTAATGAATTTATTTTTATCATTATAGGTTTATGTTCATATGCTAGAGCATTCATATGAATGCTCATGCATGGGATTCACTCGTGTTGGTTATCTCTGTCGTCATATATTCTGTGTCTTTAGACTGCACCAAATAAAAAACATCCCTCATCGTTACATTTCCAACCGTTGGAGAAAAGGGAGTCTACCAAGTCGTGTTTATAGCATTTTCCAAAGGCTTAGTTTTGATAATTCAGAAGTTTCGGTTCTGAGGAATGAAGTGGCTGATTGTCTTAATGAATGCATCGATCATTTGGCATTTAATGTGGACGGACTTTCCTCTTTTAACCAAAAGATGAAGGAATTGAAGAGGGAATTAGTTGACAATTTTCTAGGTTAATCAAGTTCACAAAAAAAAAACAATGCGTTATTGAACATTTGGTTGGCCAACATGATGAAGAGACTATAGACCTGTTACCCCCTCATGGCATTCGTAACAAGGGATGTGGTACGAATAGACGTTTAGTTGGACCTCGAGAGAAGGCTATTGAGGATTCCAAAAAGAACCCGAGGATGTGTCGTTCATGCAATCAGTTAACCTTCCATGATTCTCGCAATTGCAAAAAGAAGCAAATGTTGGGGAATCAACATCTGAAAAGTAGGTTTGTACCGATGAGTTGTGTGCTTTTGGTTTGCCATGAAACGATTTTTGGGAACCTAAAATATTACATAATATTTTAAACTAAAATATTACATAATATTGGTTTGTTGGTTATTGGAAATACAACTTTTTTGTTAATGTTACTGTAAGAAGATGTCACAGTTGTGTAGCTTTTTGATGTGAATGTAGGATTTTAGTCTTGCGTTATTTAGAATGTATCACTATAAGCGTTTTACGTTTCATGGGGCAAATACTAATGTACTTTATTGTAAGAACACTTACAAATGATGTATGTATTTTGGTGATATCATTAATGTAATATAGTATTAGACGTAGTCTAGTCTTACATCGAAACCATTAATTACCATGTGCTTTGACTTACTTCTCGTTAAAGTGATAAAATGTAATATTGACTTACAGGAACTTATACTAATGTTTTAAATACATGCAATGTAAGTTACATTAACTTACACTAATGTTTTAAATACACTAATGTAAGAAAACGTAGTATTAAATTACATCTATTTACACTTATGTTGTAAGCATGTTTTAAACACAAAGTTCTACAAAGAAAAAAAGTTACAGCTATATTGTTTTAGGTAATAAGTTTTTACTTCACAAAATTTTATTTAGTTATTTTTTATTTTATTAATAAATCAAGAAATTTAAAACCGTATTATTTTTTAAAGAATTAAGTAGGAAATCTGTTTTTTAAATAACTTTTTTTACGGCCTTTCATTAATGAATTCACTACATCAATGTACAATACATTTATAACCAGCTTATTTTTCGGAAAATGTTGTATGAACATACGCACCATATTGATGTAATTCTTGACTTACATATACTTACAATTTTATACAGATAAAGAAAGACCGAACTATTTTGTAACCACATAAGACACTTTATTACTTTTATGTTTAGTGTGACAAATTTTTCGCTATGTTATAAACATTAGTGTTAATAGTTATATTCCTAATTTTTTTAAGGTTATATTCATATACGTTTACTAAAAGGTAAGTCACATTGCAGATACAATTTTGCAAGTACAAGATGTTGTACTTTTTAATTTATTTTACCTATATCTAATGACATTTTACTTTATTGAAATGTCACACCCATTTTCCAATACACCATACTTTATGTGACATGAATTAGCAAGAAACATATTATAATATTCTTTTTACCACATTTTTTTATGTAAGTCCCTCTTCCTCCTTTTTATTTTTTTGAATAAATTTTTATTGTCGTTCATGAAGCAATGCGCTACATCAACTTACAGTGCTCTTCTAACCAAGCTACTGGTGAAAGTTGTATGAACATTTTTTGCCCTAATGACGTAATATTTGACTTACATAAACTTACATTTTTTTCATAGATAAGAACCCCCGAACTATTTTGTAACCACATTCTACTTTTTATGGCTTTTTCATGTTTTTAGAGTGACATTTTTTTTTGTAAATTTTGTATCACTTTTTTATGGTTATATTGCTAATTTCAACTAACTTTTTTTTATAAGTCATTATAAAGATGCAATATTTTTTTTGATTGATAATATTTTTCACCATTACTGTTTATGGTTATATTTTTACACTTTTTTTATGCTTTATATTCCTAGAAGTTTACATTTTAATTGATAAAAAGCAAGTCACATGAAAAGATACACTTTTTACAAGGACAAAATGTTGTACTTTTTATATTATTTTACCTATGCCAAATGACGTTAACTTTATTGAAATGTCATCTCCATTCTTCAATACACCATACTTTATGTCACATGATTATGCAAGAAGCTTATTATAATATTACTTTACTTCACCTTTTATAGAAATGTCTGACACCCTTATCCTAACCTAACATCACCTTTATGGTACTAGTTAATTATTTTTTCTTATTGACTACTCCTTACAACCTGGTTGTCAATTTAATCCTGACACAAATTATAATCTTTGAACCTTACAAAAATGTTTCACAAAAAATTATAGACCACAAGTTGTCATTAATATCTTACCACAAAAACCATGTTTTAGATAACTTACCACAAGTTTCATTAATATGCTACTACAAAAACCAATACTAACATGTTTTTAACTTTTTTACAAACCAACCTTCGCTAACAATTCTTGCTTTTGCAAATTTATATCTGACAGTAAGATTCTACAGGTGTATTTCTTACATAGAATCTGAATTTGAGTTTTTACATGCTTTCTGAAGCCTTGAACCCACAGTCAAAAGTCTTACGGTTGCTTCCCATGAACATCTCCATATGTCTCATGGCAAATACACCACAATCAGTTATATTTCCTATCATCGCCCATTCTAAATCAACCCTGGTAACTTTCTGCATAGACATTTTATCAGCTTTTACAAGTTGGAATTTCTCCAAATACTTCACAAACATATGTTTCTGTAAAAAGTGATAAACATGAGATTAGTTGTGCGATATTTTTAATTTTACTTGACTTTAATTTAAAAATTCTTACTACTTTGTACGGCGTGTCTTTCTTGTAGTAGTCTTGATGATCTTTAATCGAAATCACGGTTTCGTCTTTATCCATATTATCTATCAAATAGATACCTGGATTTTTCAAATCAAAAGCCATCACATAAGTGATCGTTTTCAAGAATAGGAATGATAACTACATCATAGCTTTTTAAATCCCTTATGTTTTAAATCCTCCCAATTGCTTCAAACATCATCTTCGTCAATGCCACCAACCGAATCGATTCATTTGTTTTTGGAGTTGTAAACATCCAATTCAGCTGTTGAATGTACAATATACAAACGTTAAGTATATTTGCACTCTGTTATTAAAATATACAACTTTAGTCTTTATATTTATTGTTTTGTTGTTTTAAGAAACTTACAAAAACACGATGTCCATAGAACAAGCAATACCGAGAGTCTGGACTACGTAGTTTCTCCTCTTCATTCAACACAGCTGCCCAACAATCTATTATCTCCCCATAAATTTTGTTTCCTGGTAATAAAGTCTTGAAGAATCGGGCTTCCGTAATTGCTCCATTACTAGTCTCAAAAATAACTTCCCTATGACAAGTATATTTAAAAATAAATCAAGTTTAAATCAACTTAAATATTATATTAAGTGTATTGTAAGTAACTTACATTTCATTACAACCAGATTTATCTTTTTTTTATCCACCTTTAACCTTTGTTGATCCTCTCCAGTTTCTTTTCTAGTTTCAATAAATACGTTAAAAACGCAAGCATGTTTAAACTTCAATTAATATGTTAAAAACACAATTTAAACGTACTCATTTGAAAGGTTTACGATGTAACCCCATTAGTTACATCTTTTAAACTTCAATTAATATGGCGACTTGCAGTCCTTTGAAACACCTTTTATACGCTTACTCTTACCGATGTTTGTCTCATGAAAGGCTTTTTTTTAGTAAAAGGCGAAAGAATAGTTTGCTTTGTGCTCATTACATGGCTGCGTTCATGAAAGGCTTTAGATGCTTCTAAAATACATAAAAACAACCAAAATGTAGTACTTTATATTTGGACCAGGTTAAAATACTTATTTTGTAATTTTATAATTTAATGCGAATAATAATGCGTAATGTACTTACCATATTTTTGTTCAACTATTTCTTCAACTCTGTCAATCTTTTTTTGAATGATCTTTTTCCATCGTCATTTTCACAACCGCTGTCAACAAATTTGTCAGAACTCTTGTTTAATGACCCCACTTTCGTCTTTTTTTTTGTGACATGTCTTTCATTGCCTCACTTTCTGCATTTACTATTTTTTTCAATCTATTTTTATTAATGTAACACCCACTAACATCATAGTTGATGTACCAATAGACCAAATACTAAGTTAGTCACATTAAACCTATTACTACACTATCTTTAATTAATATTAAACCTACTTACATCAAATTATAATAATAGTAGTAATACCTTCTTTACCCACTTTCGGCTCAATAATACCTTCTTTTATCGAATCATGTTTTGAAGTGTTTTTTGACACAACCTTCTTTGCCTCCAATTCTGCAATTACTTTATTTCTTTCAGCCAAGATATCTGCAACAATGTAAATACTATCAACATGAGTCTATATTTAACAACATCAGTCGGTTACTCACATTTATTAACTTGTTAATAGAATAAATTAAACTAATATAAAGCATGGTTAAAATAACTTACAATACCTTAACATTTTAACATATTTACAAAACCAATACTAAGCTTTTACCTGCTTTTGTCCTCCCAACACCCTAGAACGCGGTGCATCCAATCCTTGATTTAGAGTTCCACTCGTACCATATTTTTCTGCCAGTATATATGCATTAATGTATGACAAACGAATATCAAGTTGTCTCTCTTAGAAAAAATTTTAGATTAACTTATAGTAATCTACATTACAATAACACTACATTAAAATTATACACAAAAAATATTTACGCTCTTACCAGCTTTTGTCCTTCCCACCAACTTACTACCTGCCTCATTAATAAAACAAAAAACCAAAAGCAAATACAATGTGAAATCTACATCTATGGAGGCTTTTTGTTTATTTTAGAGTTTAGTTAATTGCAAACATGTAATTTTATGGCAGTCTTCTTGTCTCCATTCTTGTATTAACTCAAGACTAACTGTTGGAAATTCATTATTCAACAAACCTTGTTTCAAAATATCGTCTTGCTTGTCCATCTAGACGTTCTCTCCTGAAACATGTTTTTCTTGCGAAACTCCATGTGGTTTGTCCACCAAATGTCTTGTGGTTAAACCATGCACAAAATCATATCATTCCCGTTACATGAGGTGTACGCATTTGGTGTACACAATCATATCATTCCATTTACATTAAAATTACGCTATATTAGTTTTATGTGACATGGATTGAAAACTTCAATTTAATACATCTTGGTACCTGATTGTTGCCCCCCTTTTCTATCATCTTCTGCTTGTTTTTGCGCATTGGAACCGGCTTTTTCAGCCAATATTTCTGCATTAATTTAACGAAAGCATCATAAACTTATCTGTGCAAAAAAGGGCATTTTAGATGTACTTACATTATCTTACAGTGACAATAATAATAAATTGAATATATTTAAAAGTCAATTACATCTACTTACAATAACAGTTTTTTAAACCTATACACAGTTAATTTACTTGCTTTTGTCCTCCCCACCAACATACAGCCAGCTACAATCATGTTTTGAGTATAATCATGCATATTTATCTTTTCACTTAAAACATTCCCTACTATGTGTGCTTTAATTAAAAATAAACCAAAAGCAAAATATACTTACATTTCAGTGACATGGATTGAAAAACTTCAATTTTAAACTGACCTAGTCTTTAAAATACAATGTCAATTTGTTGGACTAAAAGAACCAATGAGCCTGATCAGAAAAATCTCTAAGTCTCACAGCACTTATAACAACTGAAGAAGAACACAACGGCTGACATTCAATGTACAGAAGATACAAGATCTGAAGTGATATACAACAGCTGAAGTGTAAGTCATCAGATGTTGTAGTGTGTAGTTTAGTCTTCAGTAGTTTTCTTTCAGTTCTTGTAAAAGTCTGATGAGTAGTTTACTCATCAGATGTTTTAGTTTATTACTTCAGTAGTTTTATTACTTCAGTAGTTGTAAGAGAATGTCTTCAGATGTTGTAGACATTCTAGGTAGTTTAGTTATTTCAGTTGTTTTGTTTTGTCTGTTAGGTGTCAACATCATGTGACATCATCAGACGTCACTGTCTTTATATAAGGGCAGTTGACAATTTTGTAATGGTATGAAGTTAGTGAATTGAATGAAATATTCCTTTTGCAGAAACTCTCTCTCTATAACAAACTTATTCGTTTACTGTTTGATTGAACTTTGTTCTTGCTATGATTGTGCTAATTCAACTTTGAATTCCGCTGCTATACTCTATTATTGAATCAATTGAGAACATCTGATCCTACAATTGGTATCAGAGCAGGTTAATCATTGATCGATTAAACAATTGATCTCTGAAACTGCTCAAATTTGTTCTCTAATTGATCGAATTAGCTGATTAAGTAAGAATTTGTTATAGATTGAAGTTTTCTGTTAACTTCTGTTGATTTGTCCTTCAATATTAATTTGTTTTGAATCAATTGATCGAAATTTGCATTAGCTTGTGTCTAATTGCTTGAATCTGTGATCATGACAACTCCAAACAATGATCCGCACAATACAGGCTCCGCAACCAAGCCTCCGATGCTTGTGCGGAGTGAGTACAACATTTGGCAACGTAGAATGCTACATCACCTGTCGATTAACAGCGCAGGATGTTGGAAATCTGTAGTGCATGGTCCATATAAACCCACGATCACTGATCCTGAAACTAAGATCATGATTCCGAAACCGTCTGATATGTATTCGGATGAGGATATCAAACTGTTTGAAATTGATGCGAAAGCTCATGGTATTCTGGCCATGGCTCTGCCTAATGAGATTTATTCAGGCTTGATGCATCATGATACTGCTCATGATCTCTGTGTTGCACTGAAAGAACAATTTGGTGGAACCGATGAGGTTTTAGCAAATACTAGAGAAATCCTTGCTCAGCAGTATGAGACATTTTCTCACAGAAAGGGTGAATCATTGACTCAACAATTCGAGCGGTTCTCATGTTTAATTTCTGAGTTGAAAATGGTTAAGCAAGAATATACTAATAGTCAGATGAATAACAGATTTCTCAGATCACTGCCTGAGAGATGGGACACATACACAATTGTCCTACGCTCTAATGCTAATCTGGAAAATCTATCTCTCACCCAATTACATGGGAAACTCTTAACTTTTGAGAGAGAGGTAGAACAGAAGAGAAAACTGTCTTCATCTGGAAAACTTGCTGATGATTTTGTTCCTGGTAACACTGCTTTGATAGGTCAGGAGTCAGAGTTTAATGGGTCTGAATGTTCTTATGATGAACATATTGATTTTTCTACTAACAATTCTGAACATGCTTTTGTGGGAGTTGATGGTAATGCAGGAAATTATGGTGATAACTTGTGTTTTGTGATGGATGATTTGAAAGGAATTCCGGATGATGATCTAGAGGAGATGGACATTTTGAGTCAAATGGCATTAATCAACATCAGATCACAAAAGTTCTATAAACGAACAGGAAGAAAGTTCCCTGGATTATCTGGCAAAACCAAAGTTGGATTTGACAAAGGGAAGCTGAGGTGCCATAAGTGTCACAGACTTGGTCACTTTGCTAGGGAGTGCAAATCTACTGGTTCTAACTCTGCTGCACCTTTTGTGACTTTTCCAAGCAATAACACATCAAGCAAAGGACCACAATCTTCTGGTACTAGTCAACAACAATTCTATCCAGCTCACTTTGTTCCATAAAATCCTATGCCATATCCATATCCTTGTTTTTACATGCCTCAACCTACACACACTCCAGCATTAATTCCTTCACAATCACCTGCTCTTCCTGATCCCAGCAAATCTCAAACCAATCAACAGTCTCAACAACAACAGCATCAGAGTTTCTTTACTCCTGGAGTAGTTGATTGGAGTAGCCTACCTGATGACTTATCTGACTTCAACATGCAGCCTTACTCTGAAAATGGTCCACATGGTGGAGACAATCCTTTTGGGAATTTTGCATTGATGGCTATTGAGTCAACTGACACCTCAAGTTCAACTTCTTCAACATCACAGGTATCATCTGAATCCAAAGCTAAGTTGTGTTCAGAGTCTTGTGTTTCAGCATTTGCTTCCATTAGAGAAATCAATGTTGAGTTAATCAATGAGAAGTTGGATTTAGAAAGGGTCATGACTAAGAATAAAACTGAATTTGAGAAAGTTTTGAATGAAAAAGAGTCTGAAATTTATAAACTCAAGTGTCAATTGTCTGATGAAAAGGCTAGGGTGGAAGTCATGTTTGTAAAACACAATGATCTGAAACAAACACTTGCAGCAACCCAAGTAGAATGTGCAAAATGGGTTGAATCTTGCAAGGGGTTTGAGTTGCTGTTAAACAAGCAAACAGCATCAAATGTGAAGTTTGGTATTGGATACAATCACACTGCTCCTCCAACTGATTATACACCAAAAAATCTTAACTGTGAGTCTGAAGGGGACAGTGTATACCAATCCACCAAATCTTCAGAAAAGTCTGATGCTGAAGAATCATTTGAAAGTGATTCAAGTGCATGCAAATCTGAGTCTGAAACTCTGGATATTGAAACTTATTCTTATTCTCTTGGATGTACAAATGTTATCCAGGATGAAACATGTCAGGATAGTGTTTTAATTGAAATTGATCCTGATGAAAATGTTTCAAATGACTTAAATTTAAAATTGGTTAAGTCAGATGGGCATGGCACTGGAGAGAAAGATGCACGGCTTCTGATAAGTCAGAATCACTCATCAGTAGTTGTAGAAAAAGCTGATAGTACAACTACTGATAAATGGAAAAGTGTTGATAGACAAGTACTGAAGAATAACTCTTCAGAGGTTGTCAACACATCAGCTGTTGTCAATTTGTCTACAAATACTGATGTTCCAAATGTACTGAGGAACAAAAACTCAGTATCTAAGTCATCAGTACTTGTAGATAATCACAAGGGAAAGCAAAAGAGGATGCCTTGTGAAATTTGTAGGCTGTTTAATCATTCCACTGATGAATGCTGGTACAGAAAAGGTTCTAAATTCAACAAAATAAAGCATAAAAACAAAAACATACTCAAAATGAAAACTGAATTTAGTTCCAAGTTTGTACCAGAATCATCAGTAGTTTCAAAATCTGGAAAAACCTCACAAGGAAATGAATCAAGTAACTCCAAGAAAGGTAAAGGGGTTGTTCCAGATTCAAAGAAACAACACTTGAAAAATTCTTCATCAGTTAAAGAAACTAAGGTGTTAAAACCCAAAAATCCAAAGTCAGGTCAGAATGTGTCTAATGAAATCAAAATCTTGACACAAAATCATAATCAACTGATGTTAATGATGCAACAATTGCTAGGAAGAGTTAATTTAGCAGAGGCATCTGTTGTCTCATTTCAGAAGAAGAAACCAAAATCTAAAGTCAAGGTTAAATCCTAGGATAAGAATGCTTCAAGTGTTGCTTCAACTGACAATGTTACTTCTGTTTCATCATGTGTTAACAGACCCAAAACCAAAATGGTTTGGGTCCAAAAGTCTAACTGAGTGTGTTGTTGTATGCAGGGTCCTTCAGCATGCCAAAATAGCATCTGGTATGTTGATAATGGAGGATCCATGCATATGACTGGGAGCAGATCTCTCCTTCATAATTATTTCACTGGAAGGAAAGGATTTGTGTCCTTTGGAAATGATGCTAAGGGTTACATTATAGGTAAAGGTGTGGTAACAAATGGTGAGATTAGGTTTGATGATGTGAATCATGTTGAAAATCTTAAGTACAATCTTCTGAGTGTTAGTCAAATGTGTGATAAGGGTCATGTTTCTCTTTTCACTAAGCAAGATTGTAGGATTTTATCTTCTGATGTGATGCCTTTGATTGGCAAAGTTTTAGATGAGTATACACTTCTTAAGGCTAACAGAGTGGGAAAGGTATATGCCTTTGATTTATCTAAGAAAATCTCTGTCAAGGGTCATCCTTGTTTATTCTCTAAGGCCTCTTTCAAGGAATCAAATCTGTGGCATAGAAGATTAGGTCATGTGAACATCAAAAACATGAATCAATTGGTGAAACATGGTTTGGTTAGAGGTCTTCCTTTAAAGGATTTTAGCTGTGATGATAATTGTACTGCCTGCTTGAAAGGAAAGCAACACAAAGTCTCTTTTCCTCCAATTGGAGATTCCAAATCCACTGGTTGCCTGCAACTACTGCACATGGATTTGTTTGGTCCAGTGCAGATAATGTCTATGGCAAAGAAGAAGTATTGTCTAGTTATTGTTGATGACTATTCAAAGTTTGTCTGGACTTTCTTCTTACACTCAAAAGGTGAGGTTGCCAAGGCTATTATAAACTTTGTGTTATATGCTGAAAAGCAATATTCTATTCCTATCAAGTGTGTTAGGAGTGATAATGGCACTGAATTCAGAAATCACCTTCTGGATGAATTTTATCTGTCAAAGGGAATTCAGAGACAGTATATCATTCCCAGAACTCCTGAACAGAATGGAGTTGTAGAAAGGAAAAATAGGACTTTGATTGAAGCTGCCAGAACAATGCTTGCTGATTCTGGGTTACCACTGACATTCTGGGCAGAAGCTGTTAATACAGCTTGCTATGTGCAAAACAGAGTTTTGGTGAATCAAAGATGGTTGAAGACTCCATATGAAATATTTCACTCTTTAACTCCTTTGATTTCCTTCTTCAGAGCTTTTGGGTGTCCTTGCTATATTCTCAACACCAAAGATCAACTTACCAAATTTGATTCCAAAGTTGATGCATGATACTTTGTTGGATATTCTTCAACTTGAAAGGCTTATAGGGTGTTTAATTGTAGAACAAAGATTGTAGAAGAAACTCTTCATGTGAAATTTAATGAATGTCCCAAAGATTCCATTCCTCAGAATCCTGCTGAGATGTTTGATATTAATATCTTGCCACATGAGTTTCCAGTTGAGAATATTGGTGTAGAAGATGAGGCTCTTCCAGCAGATCCACCAAAAGCTTCTACAGAAACCACACAAGGAATTCCAGATGATGAAGATGAAAGTACTCATTTGTTCAGATTCAGTGATAATCTGCCTACATCTGCAAAATCAGAGGTCCTCCTGCTCCAGCTGTTCAGCTCAATACAAATGCTGATGAAATTCTGGCATCTTCTAAATCCTTTGAAATTCCTGCTGCTGTATTTCCTGAATCTTCTTCAACTGCAGCATCTGTTCCTCCAGCAAACACTTGCACTGATCTTATTCCATATCAAGAACTGAAGGATCATCCATTATCTCAAGTTCTTGGTGATATTTCTGCTGGTGTTTCCACAAGAAGTCAATTATCCAACTTTTGTCTTTATGCTCTATTTGTCAGTCAACAAGAGCCAAAGAACTATCACATAGCACTTAGAGACATTGGCTGGGTGGAGGCAATGCAGTTGGAGTTGTTGCAGTTCAAGAAGCAACAAGTTTGGGAGCTGGTTTCTCTACCTCCAGGTAAGTGTGCAATAGGCACAAAATGGGTGTTTAGGAATAAAACAGATGAAAATGGTCAAATCATTAAAAACAAAGCTAGACTGGTTGTACAGGGGTTTTCTCAGGAAGAAGGTATTGATTATGATGAAACTTTTGCCCCTGTAGCCAGACTAGAAGCAATTAGGTTGTTCTTAGCATATGCTGCATTACATAAACTTAAAGTTTTTCAAATGGATGTCAAAAGTGCTTTCTTATATGGTAAAATAAAAGAGGAAGTGTATGTGTGTCAACCTCCAGGATTTGAGGACAATAAACATCCTGATTGGGTGTACAAGCTTGATAAAGCTCTTTATGGGCTGAAACAAGCACCTAGAGCCTGGTATGACACTTTATCCACTTTTCTTCTCAAAAATAATTTCACTAGAGGCTCCATTGATAAAACTTTATTCATAAAGAATGTAGGACAGCATAAGCTACTTGTTCAAATTTATGTTGATGACATTATATTTGCTTCATCTGATCTAAAGTTGTGTGATGCTTTTACTGAGCTTATGACCAAAAATTTTGAAATGAGTGCCATGGGGGAACTACAGTTTTTCTTGGGTCTTCAAATTAAACAAAAACCTGATGGAATTTTCATTCACCAATCAAAATACACAAAAGAGCTGTTAAAGAAATTTGATTTGCAAAACTGTAAACCATGTTCTAACCCCATGAGCAGCACCACACAACTTGATGCTGATCTGAAAGGTACTTCAGTGGATGAAACTCTTTATAGATGTATGATTGGCTCTTTGATGTATCTAACTGCATCAAGGCCAGACATTATGTTTGCCACATGTGTCTGTGCTAGATTTCAGGCTGCACCTAAAGAATCTCATCTGATTGCTGTGAAAAGAATTTTCAGATACTTACAGGGTACTCAATCTCTGGGAATATGGTACTCCACTGGACATTCCTGCAAGCTAGTTGCTTTTTCTGATAGTGACTATGCAGGATGCAAACTATCAAGAAAATCTACTTCTGGTGGGTGTCAATTTCTCGGAAATTGTCAGGTTTCTTGGCAAAGTAAGAAACAAACATCTGTAGCCACTTCCACTGCTGAAGCCGAGTACATTGCTGCTGCAAGTTGTACTTCACAAATTCTCTGGCTTCAGTCTCAACTCTTGGATTATGGCATCAAAGAACTGAAGACACCATTGTTAATGGATAGTGCTTCAGCTCTTTGTATTGTCAAGAATCCAGTTCAGCACTCTAGGACTAAACACATTGAGATCAGACATCATTTTATAAGAGACTGTTATGAAAAGGGTCTGATTGATCCAAAGTTTGTTCCTAGTGCTGATGAGCTTGCAGACATCTTTACTAAGCCTTTAGACACCTCAACTTTTCAAAATTTAGTTCTAAGGCTTGGTATGCTGCAACTTGAATAGGTTGGTTTTTCATCAAATAAATTTTAATTTCTTTTCAAAAACCCAAAAATATGTTCAATTTTTCTTTTCAAATAAAATTTTTTTTACCTTGAAACTTTTTGATATTTTCAGTAAATACTGATACATATCAAAAGTACTGATTCAAGGAAAGATATGACCTTTTCTAATACTCTAAGTTACAAGTACTGATGAGTATTGATTCACTAAGTACTGAAGGTCAAACATTGTTTACAAGTTCTGATGAACAAATTGTTTACAAGTTCTGATGAACAAATTGTTTACAAGTTCTGATGAACAAATTGTTTACAAGTTCTGATGAACACATTGTTCACAAGTTCTGATGAACAAAATTTCCACAAAGTCTGATGAACAACTGATGAAAACAACTGCTGAACAAAACTGTCGACAACACCTGATGAGTAATTTTACTCTTCAGTTGTTTTAACTTCTGTTGTTTTCTCTATTTAACTCAACCTTCTTCAGTTGTTTCATTATCACTTTCTCAGAACTTTCCATCTTTTTCAAAAACCTATTTTTCCTCTTCAGTCTTTGCATCCATGGCGTCCATAACCTTGAAACCGCGTCATAACTCCATTGCCTATCTGACCAAATCCTCCTTCTGGTCAAAGTTTGATGAAGCTGTGGATTTGATGAATGCTTCTCAATTCAAAACTGCTTTTCTCATCAATCCAACACTATATGTCGACTCTATTCATCAATTCTGGATGAATGTGGAACTGATCAATGTTGGCACAGGAGTAATCTCTCTTCGATCCACTGTCAATGGTCATAACGTGCACATAAGCCCAGCTGAACTGAGGGAGGTTCTTCAACTTGATGATGCTAATCTGGTCACCCAATTTCCTAAGAGCGCAACTGACCTCTGTTTTACAAGTCATGAATACCAGGGTGACTTGAGTGACTCAACACTTTTCAAGAAGCACTTCAATGACCCAGAGCGCCTGATATTTCATATGATCAACATATGCTTGGCTCCGAAGTCTTCTTCATGGGACCAAATGTCTTCCAGGTGGCAACAGGTATTGTATTCAATCCTTGAATCTCAAAAATTAAATTTTTCTCAAATCCTGTTTTCTGAATTAACTGAACATGCTGCTAAGCCTGTTTCTTCTAGATGGCTACTCTATCCACGTTTTATCATGGCCATCATAGAGAAACAGCTTCAGCAAACTGGCCTTGTTGGTCAGGGGATCTCTGCTCCAGCAGTTTTGTTGGAAGTATATTCCCGACACAACTCTAACCTTACTCTAAAAGAGGCTGCTCGAAAGCTAAAACCCAAGCATAGGGAACCCACAGCTTCCTCTTCCAAATCAAAATCTAAGGTCCCCACCAAACCCAAATCCACAAAGCCCAAAAAGGCTGCTCAGGGAAATGAGTCCCCTGAGTCTGCCCATGCCTCACCAAGGCATGACATGGCCACTGGGAGTAGTCAACCAGTGGTCCATCAGACTCTACCAGCTCAAACCGCCCAGGTTTCCTCTCAACAGGATCCTGGAGCAACCATTGTAGGGGCAGACACATCTCTAGAACCTCTTTCATTTGAAAAGGTTTCTATTGAACAACACCAATCTCCCCGGGTGCACTCTCTTTCAAAGCCAATTCCTATGGAAACCACCCCAAATAGTCCAACTTTTGTTATTGAAAACATCCTGGATTAGTTGAACACTCCTATCCCCTCCCAGACACCTATCACTACTGGGATTAGCTCCAACATTGAGGGGGAGGATCAAAGTGTCTCTGATAACCCACAGGATTATGACTACCACATCAGATCTCCTAGTGTGGAAAGAGAGATTCTGATATCTGACAAGGCTGCTACTTCATCACCTCCATCATTTGGAGTGATTGATAGTGGTACCATTGCTAAGACCTTGTCAGAGGCAACAACTGATGAAGGGGTTACCCCTGAGGTTGGAAGTCCCCAGAACCAAGAAAAAGGGGCACCTGATCATGTTGAGCCACACTCAACTCAGGTAGATCCTGATATTCTCAGGAGGTCAGATGATTTAGCTAAGGCTACTGATGACCAAAGAACACTTGCTGAGGTTCTAAAGCAGAATCAAATCCTTGAGGCTGAGGTATGTAGACTCAATGAGCTACTCACCAACATGTCCAAGGACAAAAGTCCATCTTCCCCAATTACCCCACAGATGGCACCTTCTCATCCTGAAGGTCACCCAAACACTTCCACCACTACTTCACAATTTGACAAACCACCAGCCACTGCCTCAGGCACTAATCCTTTGGGTTCTAGCCCCCCAGAGGCATTAGCTGCTGCCCTTCTAAATGTCATCCCTCTCATCACTCCTTTACTGAAAACCATCATTGCCCAAGCCCTTGATGAGAGGCTACCCTTCAAATCTCAAATTCAGCAGATGATAGATGATGCTGTGACTGCCAGACTTACAACTCTTCATACTCCTTCTTCCTCTGCAGCCAAAAAGGGGGAGTTAGGAACAGAGTCAGTCACAACTTCAGCTTCCAAAAGGCAAAGGTCTGACAATGAAGATATTGCTTCTGAAAGGTCTCCTGTCATTCAAGTGACATACAAGAGACAGAAGAAGAATAAAACTGCTGAGGTTGCCAACAGAGCTGAGGAGGAGGTTGAGCAAGAAAATGTAGAAAGTGTGGAAAAGGCTGATAAAGAAGTTGAAGTAAGTTTTGAGAAAGTAAGTACTGAACAAGTTACAACCTCTGATGTACAAGAAACTGAACAAGAGAAGATGCAAGAACAAGAAGTTCAAACTCAGAGGGTTGAGGTTGAGAAATCTTCTGAAAGTGTTGAGGTAAGGGCTCCTCTAAAGAAAAGAAGGCAACTGAGAATTCAAGAAGAAGAGGAAGATTCAGATGAGGAAGACAGGATGCCTATCTCTACAGTCATTAAAACAAATGTTCAAAAGCCTGATTCAGCAACAACTGGGTTAGATCTGACCATTCAAAAGAAGAAAGTAACTCTTCTTGCCAACTATGTGCCTGAGAAGCCACTGGTTGTTGGTCAACATCCAAAGATCACACCAGAGTCTAGAATGTTGGCAGTAAAAGTGAAGCTTGAAGAAGAAGAGAACCAAAGGGAGCATGATGAGCAAATCCTAAAGATAGTTGACAAGGATTATCCTCAGACATCAACCATTACTGCAATGAAGAAAGAAGCTCAAAGGTTGTATGCTCTGAGGTTCACATACCAGCATAGGAAGGAACAGATTAGGATGTGGCCTGATCTAAGAATCATTCATAGGATTCACAAGAGAGAGGCTCCAGCAGTTTATGCCAGAAGAATCAGAAGGGTATTAAGTGCTGATATTATGCTAGGGTCTGTACTTGATCCTTGGGAGATAATCAGTGACTTCAAGAGTATGTACAACTCTGGTTCAAAAGCTCCAAAGTTCATAGAAAACAAAATGATCAAGAAAGGATTGGTGTACAGGAAACTTGAAAATGTTAAGCAAAATGAGCTTTCTCTATTTCTGGAAGGGAAACATCCAGATGAATTTGTTTACAGAGAGATAACTAGAGTAGAGCTACATGATGGGACAACGGCCAGGTACTTGTCTGAGTATTATGGACCTGAGTCTTTCTTTGAAGGTGAACCTGAGAGGCTGACTCCAGAAGAGAAGGTAATACTGCTTGAGGCATATGTCAGGGAGTCCTTCAGGTTAGTATATGATCAATAGCTTTAATGAGAGGGGTTAATGCTCATAGTCCATTTCCCCAATGGAGTTCCCTCTCATATTTTGCTTGTTAGATTTTTTTTAAGCTGTTGATTATCAGGCATACACTTTAACTGGTCATTTTGATACTGATCTCAAAGAAAAAGACTTATCTTTCAGCCTGGGAGTAAATAAGTGAGACCATAAATAAATTAGAGGTTTTTGGCTGCATTGGTTCAGGGGGAGTTTGTTGGACTAAAAGAACCAATGAGCCTGATCAGAAAAATCTCTAAGTCTCACAGCACTTATAACAACTGAAGAAGAACACAACGGCTGACATTCAATGTACACAAGATACAAGATCTGAAGTGATATACAACAGCTGAAGTGTAAGTCATCAGATGTTGTAGTGTGTAGTTTAGTCTTCAGTAGTTTTCTTTCAGTTCTTGTAAAAGTCTGATGAGTAGTTTACTCATCAGATGTTTTAGTTTATTACTTCAGTAGTTTTATTACTTCAGTAGTTGTAAGAGAATGTCTTCAGATGTTGTAGACATTCTCAATAGTTTAGTTATTTCAGTTGTTTTGTTTTGTCTGTTAGGTGTCAACATCATGTGACATCATCAGACGTCACTGTCTTTATATAAGGGCAGTTAACAATTTTGTAATGGTATGAAGTTAGTGAATTGAATGAAATATTCCTTTTGCAGAAACTCTCTCTCTATAACAAACTTATTCGTTTACAGTTTGATTGAACTTTGTTCTTGCTATGATTGTGCTAATTCAACTTTGAATTCCGCTGCTATACTCTATTATTGAATCAATTGAGAACATCTGATCCTACACAATTTAATACATATTTGTACCTGATTGCTGCCCCCTTTTCGTATCAACTTCTTTTTTCGGCGCATTTGTACTGTTTTTTTCAACCAATATTTCTACATTAATTTAAACAAGGGAACATAAACTTATCTGTGTAAAAAATGACATCTTATATGTACTTACATTATCTTACAGTTTCAAATTAATGTAGAAAATACGTTTAAAAGACAATCACATCTTCTTACAATAATACTTTTTTAAACCTATACACAATTAATCATTAGCCATTTACCTGATTTTGTCCTCCCAACCAACTTACAACCAGCTATTTATATTAATCTTTTCGCTTAATTCATTCCCTGCTATGTGTGCATTAATTAAACAAAAACCAGTAGCAAATCCAAATATTAAACCTTACATACGTTACATACGTATACCTTTAAGTTGATTGGATCCTTCTTGATTACACTCTTGTGTTAACCCAAGACTAAAGCTTGATAAATCTTCATTCAACAATTCTTGATTCAAATCAATTTCTTGTTTGTCTACAGAAGCTTTGTATCCCGTATTACCTTCATTGTTAATACAATCCTCAATTCACAATCAAGTTGTTACAATCTGTACATAAATTCATACCTGAAATTCGTCTTGTCTTTACATTCAGCCTCAGATACACCCACATTGAAATGTAGAAATATGTCTAGCGAATCACCTTTGGTTTTATCTACATTTTACATATTGATAGCGTTAGCAAATATAAAAATCGGTGTATGTATGAATACATTACATGAACTTACATTTGGTCTTTACATGAAATGAAGGAATCAATTTTAGAAAAAGTGTCATAAAAAATACAATATCAATTTAAAAAACTCTTCTACCTGATTGTTCGACGTCTTTTTTTTTAGCCAGTGTTTGTGTAAAACCAAGACTGAAACTTGGGCAACTTAAGTCTGGTTCATTAGATTTGTTGACAATAGGATCTGCCTTAATTGTCTTATCAACTTTCCCCAAATCAACAGGATCTTCCTCATCCTCACTTTCTATCCACCTTTGTCTATGTTTATAAATCTCCAAACACAAATCCACAATTGTGTCATCTATATCATCACCTAAAGCACTATCAAAAACTTCATGACTCGTCTGACAGGTCTCCTCATTGTTATTTCTAACTTCCTTTTCTTTTAAAGATTCAACAACACGGTTTTTCATTGAAAATCCTCTCAAATTTTATTGCCATAAGTCTAACCATATGGTTGTTGGTTTCATCTTCAAACTTCTTCACAATTGCTAACTCCATCTTTTTCTTGTTGCACATAGTTTGTTCAAGCATACGTTCCAAATCCATCATGCTCCCCTACAGTTTTAGATTTCAAAATTAATTTTGATTTCTATATAATTTAAAATATCAAAATTTAAAATTTTCCTCTCTTTTAGTACAAGATTCCCGCTTTCAGAAACTTCTTTTAACTCGAGCACCTCCCTTTGTTTAAGCTTTTCCATATTCCAAAATTCTATTGGCGGTATTGTATAATCCACATTCATTCCTTTGCATTGTACGTTGTCCACATACAACAACTTCCTCGAAACACACAAAAAAGTAGTTATTTGTCAAATTTTATAATTACAATGTGCTAAATAAACATAAAAAATATCATAAGTATTGCTAAAGCCCCTTTAAATGGAGATTTTGTGTTTGACAACCACCCGTACTTGCATCTCTCAATGCAATCAACGACGTAAGAACACCATTTGTCGTTATTGGAGGACGGACTCTTGTTGAATAAGTGAGGATACTTTTGTTTAATCTGATCTTCCCATTCCCCATTCCCATGTATAATCTGGTCCACGCCTCGAATTCCAGTGTACTCTAACTATGGGAATGCGACTTTCTTTTAGCTTCTTGATCTCACAATCCATGATTTTAATAGGTTCCTCGATAAAATGGAGTTTATCGTTCAAGCGGACTTCCTCGAGGGGTATGTTTAACGATTCATCAGACAAACACTTTTTGAGGTTAGAAACATGAAAGGTATCATGAACTCCACCGAGTTCTTGAGGTAATTTCAACTTGTAAGCAACCGGACCTATTCTTTCAAGAATCTCGAAAGGTCCAACATATCATAGTGCAAGCTTCCCCTTTTACCAAATCGTACCACCCCTTTCCAAGGCAATACTTTCAAGAGGACTTTATCACCAATAGCAAATTCCAAAGGCTTTCGCCTTCTATCTGCGTAACTATCCTGACGATGTCTAGCGATTTTGATTCGTTCCCGAATCTTGAAGATCTTATCAGTGGTTTCTAGGATTAGTTCTGGACCCGTGAGTTGTGATTCTCCGATTTCAGTCCAACAAAAAGGCGATCGACACTTCTGTCCGTATAATGCCTCAAACGGTGCACATTATATGCTAGAGTGATAGCTGTTATTGTAAGAAAATTCAACCAAAGGCAAATGAGAATCCCAGCTACCACCAAAATCTAACACACATGCTCTCAGCATATCTTCTAACGTTTGGATGGTCCTTTCACTTTGATGCTCAGTTTTAACCTTTGAGCATGTCAAGCATTTCCCTACATATGTGGCAATGTCTTTCTTCATCCCTAGCCACCAGTAATATTCTTTGAGATCTTGGTACATTTTGTCGGCTCCCGGACGAATAAAGTATTTAGACTTACGAGCCTCATTCAAAATAATCGATCTCAGGTCGTCCAAAGTAGGCACCTAGATTCGGTTCATGAAGTAGCATACTTCATCTATCTTAACTTCGAATTGTTTGTCCATTCCCCGTAATGCTTCCACTTCATAATGATCTTTCTGCAATGCCAGTTTTTGTGCATCGCGAGTTTGGGGAGTAAGACTCGATTTAATAGTCATACTAATAGCTCGTACTCGAGTTGGTTTAACTCTTTCTTTACGACTCAATGCATAGCAACAACATTAGCTTTTCCTGGGTGATAGCGAATTTCGCATTCGTAATCATTCAATAATTCCACCCACCTTCGTTGCCGCATATTCAGCTCCTTCTGGTTCAGAATGTGCTGAAGGCTCTTACGGTCGGTGTAAATCACACACTTAGTACCATACAGATAATGCCTCCATTTTTAAAGCAAACACTACCGCTCCGAGCTCCCGGTCGTACGTAGTGTAGTTCTTTTCATGGACCTTGAGTTGACGTGATGCGTATGCTATGACTTTGTTTTTCTGCATCAATACGCAACCCAATCCTTGGTGTGATGCATCGTAGAACACCACAAAGTTATCGTTTCCTCCGGAAGAGATAGGATGGGAGCTTTACATAACCTACTTTTCAGTAGTTGAAATGATTCTTCTTGTCTTTTACCCCAATCAAACTTCTTGTCTTTCTGAGTTAACATCGTCAGTGGTGGTGCAATTCCTGAGAAATTCTCAATGAAACGTTGGTAATACCCAGCTAATCCTAGAAACTGACGGATTTCAGAGGGTGTCCTTGGCGCTTACCATTTTTGAATTGCCTCAATCTTACTTGGGTCAACGTGAATGCCTCGTTCGTTGATTACGTGACCTAAGAAGTGAACTTCCCTTAGCCAGAACTCACACATTGAAAATTTTGCATACAACTTTTCTTTTGTAAGCAATTCCAAGATCAGTTCAGATGTTGCTCATGGTCTTGTTTGGTTTGTGAGTAGATGAGTATGTCATCTATGAATACAATCACAAATTTATCTAAATAGGGTCTACACACCCTATTCATTAAGTCCATGAATACTGTGGGGGCATTAGTTAACCCAAACGACATTTGTAACAACCGCCAATAAATTAAAGCAGGTACTTAGTTTCGGAGATTGAATTACTTTAGAATATGAGTTATTAAAACAAAACCTTAGTAATTTTCTTGTAACCACTAAAATGAACATAAGGCAACCAATCAAAGCATAGAAAATGGATGTCAACGACCAACAAAAGCAAATATATATATGCATCCTAAAAACATGAACATGTAAATGGTTATCTATTACAAACATATGCATACCTTAGGCGTGCATACGTAAAACACACACACAACCACACAAGAATAATAGAAAGATCAACCCCTTTTATTTTAAAGTATTTCAGACGCAATCCAACCCTTTACAAAACTTTAAAACCGTGTCAATTAAACAACGAAAATTTTCACCTTTTAGTTGGAACGACTAAACCAAAAACCTTTATTTTGAATTCTTATTTTACTCTACTTGGTTACATCATAAAGAGAGTAATTAAAACCCTCCAAAAAGACATTATCTTATAGTTATCATGTGATCAAATCGAAATAAGAAGCCAAGTGAAGGCATAACTGTAACCAAACTAAGATATCACCTCAAAACTCAAAGGACCTTTAGGACCATATGAACAGCCCAAAACTTCAGCCTAGTATACCTAGGAAGTGATAAGGTATCATATAGAAGCAATAGAGGAAGATGGGGAAAAACCCATACCCACCATGACTTAGCCGAAACCTTTCTTTTTCCCCCATGCGTCGGCCAGCAAGGACAAGAAAATCCCATGTAGGTAGTTGAAAATCTTGACTTTGTACCTCTTTGAGGAGGGTTGACAACACTTTTTCCCAAGCTCACTTAACACCATTTAAACCTTAAAACATGGCAGTCATTATACACATGAATCAACTCAAGTACACCACCATATCCCATTTTTCTGACATAAAATCCCTTCTTTTTCTTCCTGGAAGCCGAAAATCTTTCTTGGACACCCCTATGTTGAGCTGTAAAATAAGGATACTATGACATCCATCAATCCCTTGATTTAACATTTCAAAAATCTGCTGAAAGGAAGAGGATATTTAGCAGAAAATACTCACTTTTCTTGACTAGAACATCATGTCACAAACAAACTATGGAATAAAGACCCATCCAAATACAACTAAGTGTTTCCCCCTCATTACCAACTCAAGAACCGACCCTTAACCTCTATAAATACCCTCATTTGTGCTGCCATCTAACCCACACCAGCCCACTTCCTATCCTTCAAGTGTGCAACCTTCTTTCCCTTAACTCTCTCGGCCAAAAACAGAAGCCACAACCCCTTTTTCTCCTTCTATCCTATGCAAAAACACCCACCTTCCAGCCCCCTTAGTTCACTCGAGCAAGCTCCCACCCGTTGATCAGCTACCTTCACCTGAAACAGCCTTCCCTTCTCACAAAAACCCTCAGCAAAGAGCAACTACGGGAGGAAACGAAGGTACAGCCAGCAGCAAGGAGGAAACCGGCCTGTTCTACCAGCATCCTCTCGACTATTGCATCCCAGGAGCTCGCGACTTCATTCTAAACCCTGCTTGCTGAAGGTAAGATATCTTCTTCTCAAATACAAGGTCTCATCTTTATAAACAAACATTATAACTCAAGAACATCAAACCGAAGACCCAGTTGTATGGGTTGAAAATGTTACAACTACAACTACATCTTAAGGTCTAGTTTCAGCTTATGATTTACTAGTATATTAACAAAAGATCACCTCTATAAAATAAGAACCATGTGCACAAAGGCCACGTCCGTGCATTGTAATATATCAGAACTAACCTTCTGATTTACAAAATGGGAAACAACAAACCTAATATTCTAAATTGCCCATATGAGCTTAACATGGTACAATATACCATGCGTGGCCTTGCTTGTTCCAATACCACCATAACGAGTACCTTGCATGGCCACCTTATGAAGGCAAGGGCACGTGATGTTATGGCTGGACACTAGCTTTTCTTAGACGTCGGGAGAGTAAAAAAAGCCATGCATACGTAAAGAAACAAGTAATAAGTATTCCTAATGAAGAAAAGAAAAAGAAATAATAAATAATACTTAAAGGCTTTAAAAGAATAAAATGACAACCCTTATAAACAAAGATACCAATAATAATTGTACAAGTTGTGGGATCTAATAAGAGTATGGGAAGTTGATTTTATAAGGCCAAGTCTTGGCCAAAGAATTTTTAACATTCTTAGCTCTAACCCCCGGGTATTCGATAATTTAAGCTTTGGAAATTATAAGTTAATATTATGCACGGGTTATACATATGTAAAACTTTAGAACAGTATGGTAAAAATACTTACGAATCAAACACATCAAAACTATACAAAGTAAAGAAATGCTAATATTGGACTTACAATAGTCCTTTTTCATAATAACATTTGAAACGAATGGGCTAACTCCTCATTATTAAGGACATGTATGTTAACATAGAAAGTGAAATGTTGGAGGGACTTTGTAGTCTACCGTATCTCAGACATTCAGTTTGTATCACCACAAGTTGTCTGTGAGTTTCACAACCCCTTTTTCACTATTTTATTCTTTGGGGTGAAAAGCGTGTTACTTAAACTATTTTTGACTTTATGCTATATATGTTATTGTTAAAACATGAGTTGGTTGGATGAAGATTTCATAAGGTTTGTTTTTCTATTGTAAGTCCCTTATTATTTATGCCTAGACACAACCATTAACTCATAGGTTTGAGCCAGGGGATATATTGGATGGTACTATCTTGGTTGACAGCCCATTCACCTACCGGGTGGTCTTGCTAGCTACAGTCACCCAATGAGGCCTATACGGTGGATGAATAAGTCTAACTCTATTGTATACTTTGAACTTGGGAGGAGTTTGGTGATCATGAGATCATAACACAAGGGCAATCAGTCATAGGTTTGGTTGTGGTCTTCTGTAAATTGCATCCTTACTTACTTGTGAATAAGATATAAAATGTAGCTCTTA
The DNA here is from genome assembly GCA_009363875.1 of Mikania micrantha. Classification (NCBI taxonomy): domain Eukaryota; kingdom Viridiplantae; phylum Streptophyta; class Magnoliopsida; order Asterales; family Asteraceae; genus Mikania; species Mikania micrantha. Next base: position 68,554,426 of record CM018681.1, on the reverse strand, counting down.
GGGAGATGGACCCAAGGATTGATTTTATCGAGTCCTAAACTTATGTGACTCACCAACATTTTGTTGACTGTTTTTCTCATGCTTTTCAGGTCATTAATTCAAAACCTGAGGTTGGTGCATATTTTTTTGGATATTACTCACGAAGATTCATTATTATTGCCTAGATGTTATAGGTCATAATCTTTTGAGAATCTCTAAGTGTTGTAATAGTTTACTTTAAAACATTTGTTGTTGGTTGTTTATTTTGGAATGATGGATTGATGATTTAGCATTGTTAAAAATCATAAGTCTCTTGATTTCCACATCGTCTCACCGCCCGTGATTCCGCCATCAAGGGGGATGTGACAGATTGGTATCAGAGCCAATGGTTATAGGGAACTAGGGAATACATAGGATATACCGAGACTATAACTAACTGCTCTCATGTACTTGTTTATGAATATCTGATCATTCTAACGTATGTGATGCAGAAAATGGTTACGGAATACAATTATGATGGGAAATTGTATGTGGACCTAACCACTACGGAAGAAACGGATTTGGGAAGTTACATCCCTATCGAGTATCCGGATACCGATGATGAGGTGTCCAGTCGGCCAAGGGCTGAGAATCCACTTGTGTCGGACATAGTCGTGCCACCACCGCCCATCCCGATTTGAGGTAGGAGAACCCTCGAGACCAAGACAAGTAGTTGACTAAGAAATGATCCAACAAGAGCTACGTGCATACCGAGTGCAGCAAGAAGTGGAAAGAGCACACGTGATGGCCAGGATGGAGGCAACAGAAGGGGAAATGGAAGACCTGATCAGCCTCATGCAAGAGTTAACACAAAAATACTAGGGACCATGAGGAACAGAGCACCCAATATCACGCAGAAACGCGTGAGATTGCGGTGTTAGGGTTTTATTGGACCATGTTTGTTGTGGTTCTAACGATTGCATGGTTTATCTATCATATTATATATTAGGACAATAGGGGATGAGCACACCAAATTTTGTTAATAGGACGTTACGTGACTACACTACATCCTATGGTTGTGCTATCCAAATTTGGGAACTTCCCTTGAATTTATAAATCTTGATGTATGACAATGATTTTAATGAAATATTATCTAATTTCTTATATTAAATTTTTGTGTGAACATATTGCAGTAAGAATGTCGTCCGGAGACAATCACTTCATCAATCATCGCATTCCTCTTGTTATCCTGTCCGACAGTAACACCGATCCCTCAGAGCATTCGGACTCTTCAACTGATAGCCACATGCAGTCAATACCGATGCCACCACCACCGGTGCTGCCAGCCACACAGCGCACTCGTGCAACCGCACGTAAAACCACTAGGCTACCTTCACGACGCCACCTGCTGCCTATGGAAGAAACATCAAATACTGCCCAAATCCACGGACTACCTGATGCTATGCGTCACCAACTCCAAGCCAATTTCGTGCCACACGGCGAATTTCATACTTGGAGTAACACCTTCAGGCTAGAATTCGATCATTGGGTGGTGAAGACGCAGGAATTCCACGAGGGGTGGAATGATTTGGTGGAAGAAGTGCACACTAACGATGTCGGGGTGGCTTTCATGAGGGAGGAGCTCAAAAAGAACAAGCGTCTAGCAGTGATGGCGATGGTGACAACTTGGTTGGTGATGGTGATAATGGCGGTGGCCATGTATTTTCTGATGGCATAATAGATTAGGAACTATCTATCCTGGTGTTGTTTAAGAGCAAGAGCTCCCGGGAAATTTTCAAAACTAAAATATGTATTATGTTAACTGTGTTGTGTGAGACATTGTTATGTTTTATGATATGGTGATGGTATTTTCTTAATTGTGCTTGAATTAAATAACTCTTGATTAATGTATTTACAGCTTATAGAAAATGCCGCCAAAGAGATGCGGAAGACGACCAAAGACTGTTACTCCTAAAGTAAACAGTATGGATGCAGAAACTTTGGGTGGAACACTAAGGAGGAACCGAGGAAAACACAAGGACGACTCATACCAATCCACCACTTAGTGCCGATGATGTTGTAAGGATTGTTTCTAAGCAGCTGAAAACAGCACTTCCACACAAACCAGACGGTACCAATAGGAGCGGTAGTCATCATGGCACCGTTATCATTGACGACGGAACACCGGTGGAAACCAACAAGAAAGGGTGCTCATACAAAACGTTTGCCTCTTGAAAACCAAAGGATTTTTATGAAACTGAGTGAGCAACGAGAGTGTTGAGGTGGATTGAAAAGATGGAAGTGGTCCTAAGTATAAGCGAGTGTTTGAACACTCAAAAAGTCAAATATACTACTTGTTCGTTCCAGAACAAAGCCTTAACCTGGTGGAATACCAGGTGCAGGCCAGAGGAAGAGAAACAATCGAGACAATGAGTTGGTCTGAACTAAAGGCATTACTCATAACCTCCGACAGTTCGGGGAAGTTTCGTGATTAAATCCATGGAGATTTGCTCTCATTTCCACGGAGGGATTTCAGGTTGTTGCAACAATCCTAAAGATTTTTGATGCTCAGTCTTAACTTTTGAACACATCAAGCATTTCCCCACATATGTGATAATGCCTTTCTTCATCCCAAGCCACCAGTAATATTCTTTTAGATCTTGGTACATTTTGTCGGCTCCCGAATGAATAGAGTATTTAGACTTATGGGCTTCATTCAAAATAATCAGTCTCAAGTCGTCCAAGGTAGGCACCCATATTCGGTTCATGAAGTAGCATACTTCATCTACCTTAACCTCAAATTGTTTGTTCATTCCCCATAATGCTTCCTCTTCGTAATAATCTTTCTGTAATGCTCGTTTTTGTGCATTGCGGATTTGGGGAATAAGACTCGATTGAATAGTCATACTGATAGCTCGTACACGATTTGGTTTAACTCTTTCTTTATGGCTCAATGCATCAGCAACAACGTTAGCCTTTCCTAGGTGATAGCGGATTTTGCATTCATAATCATTCAATAATTCCACCCACCTTCATTGCCGCATGTTCAGCTCTTTTTGGTTCAGAATATGCTGAAGGCTCTTATGGTCAGTGTAAATCATACACTTAGTACCATACAAATAATGCCTCCATATTTTCAAGGCAAACACTACTGCTCCGAGCTCCAAGTCATGAGTAGTGTAGTTCTTCTCGTGAACCTTGAGTTGATAAGACGCATATACGATGACCTTGTCTTTCTGCATCAATACGCAACCCAATCCTTGGTGTGATGCATCACAAAAGACCACAAAGTTATCGTTCCGGAAGAGATAGGATTGGTGCTTTACACAACCGAAATTTTAGTAGTTGAATGGATTCTTCTTGTCTTTCTCCCCAGTCGAACTTTTTGTCTTTCTGAGTTAACATCATCAACGGTTGTGCAATTCTTGAGAAATTCTCAATGAAACGTCGGTAATACCCTGTCAATCCTAGGAACTGACGGATTTTGGAGGGTGTCCTTGGCGCTTCCCATTTTTGAATTGCCTCAATCTTACTTTGGTCAACGTGAATGCCTTGTTCATTGATTACGTGACCTAAGAAGTGAACTTCCCTTAGCCAGAACTCACACTTTGAAAATTTTGCATACAACTTTACTTTTGTGAGCAACTCCAAGATCAGCTTCAAATGTTGCTCATGGTCTTGTTTGGTTTGTGAGTAGATAAGGATGTCATCTATGAATACAATCACAAACTTATTTAAATAAGGACTACACACCCTATTCATCAAGTCCATGAATACTGCGGGGGCATTAGTTAACCCAAACGGCATTACCAAGAATTCGTAATGTCCGTATCGAGTTCGAAAAGCAGTCTTCGGTATATCATCTTCTTGCAACCGCAGTTGATGGTACCCCGATCGTAGATCAATATTTGAGAAATAGGTGGATCCTTGCAATTAATCAAACAGATCATCAATTCTCGGTAACGAATATCGATTCTTGACGGTCAGTTTATTCAATTCCCGGTAATCAATACACATACGAAATGACCCATCTTTCTTTTTGACGAACAGGACTAGTGCTCCCCATGGAGAATAACTTGGTCTTATAAATTCCTTGCCAAGTAGTTCCTGCAGCTGACTTGACAGCTCCTGCATCTCTGATGGAGCTAGACGGTATGGAGATTTAGCTACCGGAGCAGCTCCAGGTAATAAATCGATTCTGAATTCAACCTGTCTTTAGGGTGGGAGACCGGGTAGATCCTCTGGGAATACTGCCAAGTGATCATGTACTACTGGGATGTCTTGCAGCTTCTTTTCTTTGCCCTTCTTCTCCACTACATTAGCCAAGAAGGAACAGTAGTTCTTTCTTAAATACTTCTAAGCTTTTAAGCAAGATATGATTTGTATCTTCTTCCCAGGGCTCTCCCCTTGAATAGTTAACGTCTGTCTGTTGGGTAATGGTATTCGAACAAGTTTCTCATGACAAACAACTTCTGCTTGGTTAGCAGACAACCAGTCCATACCAATTATAACATCAAAGCTTCCTAGCTCTATAGGAATCAAATCCAATTCGAGTATGTGTTCTCCTACTTTTTTAAGGTGCATCCTTGAATTATATTTACTGCTTTTATTTGTTTACCAATTGCAAGTTCTATGCTATAGGGATGGTCTAATCTTTTAGTTTTCTGACCTAGCATAGATTCAAATTCTCTTGACACAAAACTCTTATGAGCACCCGTATCAAATAGCACATATACATAATGATTGTTAAGGAGATACGTACCCGTAACTACATTCGGGTCCACCAATGCTTCATCAGCTCCCATCACAAATGCTCTACCTTGAGCAGGGTTTCCATTGTTTCCTTGGGTCAATTTTGGACAACAGGGCTTGATGTGATCTGTGCCCCCACACTCGTAGCACGCCCTGGGTGCATGGGTGGCTGTTGCAATTCAAACATGTTTACGTAGGTTACAGTATTCCACTGTATGACGCAGTCTCTTGCAGTAGGTGCATTCCCTGCAAGGTGAAGTAGTTGCATGGTGAAATTTACATTTGGCACATTGGGGCAAAGACCCCCCATAAACCTTCGTCTCAGTTGCGAGAGCAACATAGTTGCGAACTTGCTTGGAATCCTTTGAAGTTCCCACCTCAGTCTTCTTTGATTCAAGTTGTTTCCTCTTCTGCTTTCATACTAGGACCCTTGTCCTCACCATCTCGTTAGTAAGGCTCTCCGCCAACAATATTGCCTTCTCTAGGGTACGTAATTCTGCAGCACTTACCATCCCACGAATCGGAGGGCTGAGTCCCCAGATATACATATCCACCTTCTTTTCTTCGGTTGAAATTTGTTATTGTAGGTTTGGTGACCTGCTCCATCCATGCGAAGATTCCAGAATTCTTTTTCCATTTTCTGCATTTCATTCTTCGGACAATACTCCCTAATGAGTAATGCCTTCAGTTCCACCCAACTCATTGTCTCAATGTTTCTCTTCCTCCGTCTTGCACCTGGGTATTCCACCAGGTTAAGGCTTTGTTCTGGAACGAACAAGTAGCATATTTGACTTTTTGAGTGTTCAGACACTCACTTATGCTCAGAACTACTTCCATCTTTTCAATCCATCTCAGCACCCCAGTTGCTCCTTCTGTTCCATAAAAATCTCTTGGTTTACAAGAGGCGAACGTCTTGTATGAGCACCCTTGTGATTGGTTTCGACAGCTGTTCCATCGTCAATGATAACGGGACCATGATGACTATTGCTTCCATTGATCCCATCTTTTTTGTTTGGAAATGCTTCTTTCAGCTGCTAAGAAACTGTCCGTACAACATCATAAGTGCTTAGCGGGGAATTAGTATGAGTTGTCCCTGTGTTTTCCTCAGTTCCTCCCAGTGTTCCGCCCATGGTTTCTGCATCCTTATTGTTTCCTTTAGGGGGATCGGTCTATGGTCGTCTCCCTCGTCTCTTCGGCGGCATATTCTATAAATTGTAAATACATTAATTAAGAGTTATCTAATTCAAGCACAAGTAAAGAAATACCATTACCATATCCTAAAATATAAAAATGTCTCACACAACATAGTTAAAATAATACATATTTGAGTTTAAAAATTTCCCGGGAGCTCTCGCTCATAAACAACACCGGGATGAATAGCCCCTATTCTATTATGCCATGAGAAGGTACATTGCCATCGCCATTACCACCATCACCAACCAGGTGGTCACCATTGCCATCACCGTCAGCCGCCTGTTTCTTCTAAGCTCCTCTCTCATGAACACCACCCCTACGTCATTGGTGTGCACCTCCTCCACCAAATCATTCCATCCTTCGTGAAATTCCTGAGTCTTCTTCGCCCAATGATCGAACTCTTACCTGAAAGTGTTACTACATGTGTAGAATTCACTGCGTGGCACGAAGTTGCCTTGAAGTTGGTGGCGCATAGCATCATTTAGTCCGTGGCCCTGAGCAGCATTCGACGTTCCTTCTCCCGGCAGCAGGTGGCATCTTGAGGGTAGCCATGTGGTTTATCTTGCAGTTGCACGTGTACGCCCTAGTCCTCGAAGGTAGTCTCGTACTGTCGGCATCAACTGTAGTTGTGGCATAGGCATTGATTTCCTGTGGATATCTTCAGCTGAACAGTCTGAATGCTCGGAAGGGTCGGTATTGTTGTCAGACAGAATAACTAAAGGAATGCGATGGTTGATGAAATGATTGTCCCCAGATTACATTCTTACTGCAACATATTTACACAAAAATTTAATATAAGACATTAGATAATATTTCATTAAAATCATCATCATACATCAAGATATATCAACTCAAGGATAGTTTTTTTTTTTAAATATGGGTGGCACAACCATAAAACGTAGTGTAGTCACTTATTGTCCTATTAACAAAATTTGGTGCGCCTATCCCTTATGTCCTAATATATAATATGATAGATAACCCATGCAATCGTTAGGATCACAGCGAACATGGTCCAATAGAAACATAACACCGCAATCTCTCGCGTTTTGGCATGATATTAGGTGCTCTGTTCATTATGGTCCCTTATGTTTTGGTCCACAATGACGAGTCCGAGTGTTAACTCTTGAATAAGGCTTATCAGGTCGTCCATCTCTCCCTCTGTTTCCTCTAGTCTGGCCATCATTTGTGCACGTTCCACTTCTTGTTGCGCTCGGTAAGTACGCAGCTCTTCTTGGATCACCTCTTGGTCAACTACCTGTCTGGGCCTTAAGGGTTCTCCTATCTCAAAGCGAGATGGGGGTGGTGGCACAACTATTCCTAGCGCAGGTGGGTTTACAGCCTTGGCTGACTGGACACCTCATCATCAGTATCCGGGTACTTAATTGGGATATAACTTCCCAAATCTGCTTCTTCTATAGTGGTTAAATCTACATACAACATCCCATCAAAGTTGTATTCTTTAACCATTTATGCATCACATACACTAGAATGATAAAATATATATAAGGAAGTACATATGAGCATTTAGTTTTAGTCTAGGTATATTCTATGTATTCCCTAGTTCCCTATAACCATTGGCTCTGATACCAATCTGTCGCACCCCCACCGATAGCGGAATCATGGGCGATGAGACGATGTCGAAATCAAGAGTCTTATGGTTTATAACAATGCTTAATCATTAATTCAACATTTCAAAATAAACAACCAACAGCAAATGTCTAAATTATACTATTACAACACTTAGAGATTCTCAAAAGATTATGGCCTATATCATCTAGGCTATAATAATGAATCTTCATGAGTAATATCTCAAAAACATGCAACCAACCTCAGATTTTGATTTAGTTACCTGAAAAGCATGAGAAAAATAGTCAACAATATGTTGGTGAGTCACACAAGTTTAGGACTCGATAAAATCAATCATTAGGTTCATCTCCCCAAGTGTTATGCTATCTGTGAATCATTTTATATGTTTTTCACAAGTAAGTAAAGATGCAATTTACATAAGACCACAACCAAACCCATGACTCATTGTCCTTGTTTATGATCTCATGATCACCAAACTCATCCCGAGTTCAAAGTATACAATAGAGTTAGAAATATTCATCCACCGTGTTGGCCTCATCTTTGGGTGACTGTAGCTAGCAAGACCACCCGATAGGTGAATGGGTTGTCAACCAAGATAATACTATCCAATATATCCCCTGGCTCAAACCTCTGAGTTAATGGTTGTGTCTAGGCATAAATAAAAGGGACTTACAATAGAATAACAAACCTTATGAATCTACATCCGACATACTCATGTTTTAACAATAACATATATAGCATAAAGTCATAAAATGTTTAAGTATCAAACTTTTCACCCTAAAGAATAAAATAGTATAAAAGGGATTGTAAAACTCACTTAGTAGCTTAAGATGATAGAGATTGGAAATTTGAGAGGTAATATCACTTCACTACACAATCCCTACAATGTTCCATGGTTCCATGATTCCATGTTAACATTCATATTAAATTATCCCAAAATGTTTGTATCTCATGTTTATGTTTCTCAAACACTTTTATTATGTCCTAGACATTTACAAGTTAATATGAGTGTTTCTTTCCTAGTTAAGGTTTGATGTTGATTATTAATATAAATCCATTCAAGAACATTAATCCTTGTTTCTTTTTAATTTTCGGTGTATACAGCCCTTCCCATGTATACATATGGCTTAAACCAATCAGTTTGTACGTGGCTTATTTCCTCATGCAAACTAGGTATGGATTTTGACAGCACTTGCATGCATATGTCACATACATTTACGTAGGTGTAGGTGCCATCTCCATAATTATTTTCTTAACAGCCTTTATAAAAGGTAGTATTCAATATTTAATGGCCAATCAACCTTATTTAATCATATAGGTGTTTAAATATATATGCTTTCTTGTTTATTAACATAAACATTTGTGTTTATGA